>OZ024735.1:14189433-15461933 GCA_964016875.1 Fallopia convolvulus | reverse complement strand
AACGGCGCCATGTCGACAAGCTCCTCGGGTGGCGGAATTGACGCGGCAAAATATTGCGCTTACGCAAACTGTGGCGGACCTACAAAGTAGGATGCTCGAGGTCGAGGCGTTCATGCA
The DNA here is from genome assembly GCA_964016875.1 of Fallopia convolvulus. Taxonomy (NCBI): domain Eukaryota; kingdom Viridiplantae; phylum Streptophyta; class Magnoliopsida; order Caryophyllales; family Polygonaceae; genus Fallopia; species Fallopia convolvulus. The sequence continues at coordinate 15,461,816 of OZ024735.1, read as the reverse complement.
GCGGATGCGAAGTGGAGACTTTGACCCGCAGACAGGTGGGTCCCGCCAGCCCGGTCCCGACGGAAATGAGTCGGACACGGACAGCTCCGTCGAAGCTGGCTAGATTAGTGTTTTTTTGTAAATATTATTAAATATTGTTTAAATTTATGTAAATTAATGGGAATTGTTTCAATTTATGTAAATTAATGGGAATTGTTTAAATTAATTTTTAATTATTTTTTTAATTAAATAAATATTGGCGACCAAATGGTCGATAATTGCAAACATATCGTGCACTCCGAAGCGCACGATCGTGCGCTTCCGTTCAGTCAAAGGTCAGGGTCGTGCGTCCTTTTATTGATTTTAGCGACCAAATGGTTGCTAAATAGCGACCATGTGGTCGCTACCCTTGCCACTAGTCTGGCGACTAGCGGCGACCATGGTCGCTAAATAGCGACCATTTGGTCGCAAAACAGGGCGACCACTTGGTCGTTTTGGTTGCCAAGTGGTCGCCACACTGTAGGCGACCATTAGCGACCATGGTCGCTAATGGTGCGACCACATGGTCGCTAATGGTGCAACATGTTAGCGACCATGTGGTCGCCATGGTCGCTAAGTCCGACGACCATTTGGTTAGCGACCGGCCTTTTAGCGACCATATTTTTTATTTAGCGAACATAAATATGGTCGCTAAATCTGCGTTTTTTTGTAGTGATAGAAAATTCATATTATATTTTTGTGAATTGTTTGTTGATCCTAGTGACATGTATAACCTAATGGAGTAAAAAAACGGATTATTTCGAATGCTTACCTTATATGTGTTTAATTTCGAGTTTAATGTATTTTGAACCACATTATTCATATTATATTATTTTTTAAATCACCACAGTGATAAAAAAATTCAATACATGTATATTTTATTTCGTCAGCATAAGACGTTCATATTATTGTTTGTAATCTGCTACCATAGATTCAAAGTATGTATTGGATGTTAGACTAAGTAATATTGTTGTTGGTTAAATTTTTAGCATAATGTGTTACCAAAAAGTAGACTATGCATCATAATTAAAAACAACCATTAAGTAGATGGTTTGTTTATGCGATTAAGTATGTATAAGATATCCACAGATGTCATACTTGCTTAATTGTAGGTCGTATGTCACTCGTCTAGTTTTAAATCCTGATCATGTATGTTATATTTTATGACTCAAAAGTTTAATTTTTGTGAGATGGTTCCTATATTGCAGCTCCCCAACCTACCCAACTTAACTCCATTATCAACTCAGTTCGTAAACTAGATGAGACTAATTATAACGAGTGGAAAGAATATGTCGAGTTTTACTTTGCTGTACTGGAGATAGATTTGGGCTTGAATATGGATAAGTCGGCTCATTGTATGGTTGCATCCACAGAGGATAAGAAACTTGCCCATAATGCATGAACTAAAGCCAATAAACAATGCTTGAAGTTCCTATGTCTAACCACTGCATCCAACATTAAGTCTTCCATTCCTAAATGTGAGACTCTAATATCTAAGGAGTACTTATAGATAATCACTAAATGCTTTAAGCGTGGCGACAAAGCTACTACTGGGAAATCATGGCTGAACTAACTACTACTCATTATGATCGTACCAAAACCATGCAGCAACATGTACTTGACATGGCTAACTTGGGTGCAAAGTTGGCTAAATTGGGCATGAAAGTAGATGACTCATTCCTAGGTATGTTTATTTACAACACCTTGCCTCAATAGTATGGTACTTTTCAAATTCATTATAACACAATTACAGAAACGTGGAATATGAATCAGTTGACCAATAAGATTGTTCAAGAAGAGGTTAGGATTAAGCAACAAAATAACCATGTGGCTAATGCTAATGATATGCATGGGAATGGGAAGAACAAATTCGAAAGGAAAAATTGGAAGGACAGTATGAATCGTTCCTCTAATCAGAATAGTTCTTCCAACTAGTCTAGTCAGCTTGCAACAAAGAAAGCTAAGAAGAATGATAATTGTCACTTGTGCAAGAAGAGTGGACACATTCAAAAGGATTACGTAATGCGTAGAGAATGGTTTGAAAAGAAGGGTAAGCCTCTGGCTTTTGTATTTTTCGAATCAAATTTTGTAGAAGCACCTTCTAACAATTGGTGGATTGACTTGGGATCTAATGTTCATGTTTTCAGCTCCATGCGGGGTTACCTTATAACTCGGAAAATAAGCCCAAATGATGCCTACCTCTACATGGGAAATAGGATGAAAGCCCAAGTAGAAGACATTGGAACTTTTCGTTTAGTATTAAGTATTGGTTTTCATTTAGATTTAGAGAACACTCTTTATGTTCGTACAATTTTGTGTAATTTTATTTCCTTTTCCAAACTTGATATTAATGTTTTTCTTCATATACTTGTGGTGGGTGTTTTAATTTGCTTAACACCAATGAATTAGTTGGTTCAAAAGTTTTAATTAATGGTTATACCAAATTACTCTTGATAGTTCTTTTTTTTTAATCTCTTAATGTTTCCTTGCATCCTTAAGTGGGTTTGAAATGTAGTAGGACAAGTGAAAGTTTTTCAATCTTGTGGCATAAAAGACTCTGTCATATTCGCAAATAAAGAGTTAATTTATTAGTGAAAGAAAGGATTCTTCGAAGTCTTGATTTCAAAGATTTGAGGTTGCATAAATTGCAGTCAGGATAAGTAAACTAAACATACCAAGAAAGGAGCCATAAGAAGTACATAATTGTTTGAAATTATACATACAAACATATACAAACCTTTCGATTTTCTATCTTTTGGTGAAAAAAAATATTTCTTTACCTTCATCGATGATTATTCACATTACTGTTATTTTTACCTTTTTCATTATAAATCTCAACATGTGAATGCTATAGAATCATACATAACTAAGGTTGAGAGACAATTAGGTAAAAAGGTGAAACTCATTATGTTTAATAAAGGTGGTGATTATTATGGAAAGTATGATGAGTCAGGATAACGTCCTCGTCCTTTTGCTAAACTTCTTGAAAGTTAGGAATTGTACCTCAATACACAATGCCTAGTTCTTGATGGATGAATGGTGTTGCTAAGTGACATAATCGTAAAATTTTAGAGATGGTTAGGAGCATGATGATTAATTATAACTTACCCATATCGTTGTGGATGCATGCCCTTATGACTGCTGTTTATATCTTGAATCGGGTTCCTAGTAAAGTTGTTCCTAAAACACCATTTGAGATGTGGAATGGATGGAAATCTAGTTTGAGACATTTATGTGTTTGAGGATGCCTAACAGAGGCACATATTTATAGTCCATATGAAGAGAAACTCGATTTAAAAACCATAAGTGGATTTTTTTATTTGGTATCTAGAAAGATCAAATGGGTATAAGTTTTACTCTCCTAATCATAGCACTAGAATTATAGAAATCGATAATGCTAAATTCCTTAAGAATGGGGAAGTCCGTGGGAGTGAAAAAGTAAGAGAAGTGGTCATTATAGAGATTCGGGTACAATTACCAATTCCTTTGCCTAGGATTTCATCTAACATTATTCTATGTAATGTTGTTAGCCAAACCAATAATGTAGAATCAATTGTCAATGACGATGCACTCCATCATGAGCCTATCGCCATTGAATCGAACGTGAATGCAACACCTGAAGTAGCATTAAAGAGGTCTACAAGACCACGAAGACTAGCTATTTCAGATGATTATATGTTATACTTGCAAGAATGAGAATTTAACACGGGATTGGAAAAAGATCCAGCTACATATTCAAAAGCCATGAAAAGTGAAGATTTTGAAAAATTGATTGATGCCATGTTCGAAGAGATGAAACCTATGGTTGCAAACAAAGTTTGGGAGTTAGTCTATTGACTAGAAGGACATACGAAAGTCGATTATAAGTGGGCCTATAAGACAAAATGTGACTTCCTTGGTAAAATTAAATGACATAAAGCTAGACCCATGGCTAAAGGGTTCCATCAAGAAGAAGGAACCGATTATAATGAGACCTTCTCTCTAGTTTCAAAGAAGGATTCTCTACGGATTACTATGTCTTTAGTAGATCATTTTGACTTAGAGTTACATCAAATGGATGTAAAATGACTTTTCTGAATGGGAGTTTAGAAGAAGAAGTTTATATGGCTTAACCAAAAGGCTTCATGATAGCAAGTAGTGATTTTATCTTATTATGAGAAACCAAGGACTTTCTTTCTCAAAACATTGAAATGAAAGATATGGGAAACACTTATTATGTGATTGGGATAGAAATATTCCATGACTGATCATGTAGGATTTTAGGATTGTCTCAAAATGCCTATATCACAAAAGTTTTGGAAATTTTTTGCATGGCGTCATGTGATCCTAATGTTGTTCTGATTCAAAACGGGGACAAGTTTAGCTATCAATGTCCTCAAACTGAGTTAGAATGTGATCAAATGAGAGATTACCCTTATGCATCTCTTGTAGGGAGTTTAGGATATGCACAATTTACACTAGACCAAACATCAGTTTTGCATTTAGCATGCCATGTCACTATCAAAGCAATCTAGACATTGATCATTGGAAAGATGCAAATAAAGTGCTAAGATACGTATGGGGAACAAAGAAACTTATGCTCACATTTAGGAGTACTGATCACCTTGATGCGGTTGGGTACACGGATTCAGATTTTGGTGGATGTGTGGACACTAGGAAAAGCACTATGGGCTATGCGTTCATGTTAGCTGGTGGGGTAGTTTCATGGAAAAGTGGCAAGCAGTCCATCATTGCATCATCTACTATGGAGGCCGAGTTCATAACTTGCTTTGAGGCTACGATTCAAGCATTATGGTTGTGCAAATTTCTTTCAAGGATTACAATCATGGATTCTATTGCTAGGTTGCTGAAAATTTATTGTTATAACACTGATAGACTTAAAGTCATCGTGCCTTGTCAAAAATAAAAGCCTATTACTAAATTGGGAATAGCTAGTAAGTTGGGGTCGAACCCAAATGAATCTTGTATTCCCAAGTTGAGAATGTAATAGGGGGGATTTTGATTGGATTTCTAATTCTAAGAAGCAAAGCAAATAACAAGTAATCAAACTGGGTTTAATTAATGTAAGAATGTAAGTAGGAAGTCAATACTTTTAGTTTAAGTTCATTGATCATTGATTCTTCAACAACTATTTCACATCCAAACGTTATTCATATCTTGATCTTATGTAATAACCAAGTCAACAAGTCTTGCAAATTCATAATATCAAACAATCATGAAACAATCATAAATCAGTTCAATATAAGCTTTAAGAACAAGGATAACTCAGGATACATGAAAACACAAAACAAGGAGTCAAGCATTAACATATAATGAATTCTCTTTCTCAATTGTCTTAGTCCAACAAGTCAAAAATGATGCAGCCCATGCACCCATGATTCCACAAGACATAGAGGACTTGGCTCATATTCCCTTTGATGGACCAATCACTAGAGACTGAGCCAAGAAATTAAAGAAAGCTACAAAGGTTCTTCTAGCTCGTATTCGGGTCATGGTTGACGAGCCTAAGGAGCCTAGATGGGTCACTTCTATTCACCATGTTCAAGCTTGACTTGGACAAACTCACATGCAAGAGTTATTTGCATGCTTATCCTAGAACTTACTATTTATAGTGCTTTCTGTATATGTTTTTCTATTTATAGGATTTTCTACATATATGGACAATGTGTTATGGGTCATAATATGTGATATTATGGTTTTTTAAGTTAGGAAACATATTATCTTATCAATTTGGATCATGAAAGATTGGTGGGACGAATTTGGAAGGTAATATGGATCTTACTTGGAGCCTAATTTAATAGTTGTCTTACAATAATATCTTTAGATAATATAGAAGTTATTTTAAGATATAATATCTTTTAAGAATGGCATAGGATATTTGGCCATCTAGTCTAATTAAACCCTTGTAATCCTTACTTTCTAATACATGTTGATTTAAATCTTTGGAATAGAAACATTGTTTCTTATTCCAAGGATCTTCAACCCAAATATCTCTCTTTCTCTCTTGTGATTTTTTCCAACATCAAACACCAAAAGATTCTGAATTGCTCTTCAAAATTCACGAGAATTCCAAACACAATCTCTAACACCGTTCAATCGAGTTGTTACTTGTTCTTTAAGCAATCAATCTACAAGTCTTGTTGCCTTGTAATCCAAGGAAGTGATTGAGAACCTTAAAGTTTGAGTCTTCTCATCCAAAGATAAGAACTTGCAAGTGAAAGAACTGAAGAATTACAACTGAAAAGATCGGGACATGAAAAACAAGTTTAAAATTGTTATCGGATTTCATATCAATTCCGTATCAAGTCCTATTGGATTCTCCTTGTTTAGTCAAGTTTTTAATTGTTTTCCAATTTTACTTGTATAATTAGTTTTACCTTTAGATTTTCATAATTTTCAAGTTCAAACTCTCAAAAAGCCACCAAAACCCTAACCTAAGGCAACACCTTGTCGCCACCACCAACCACCGCCGGCAACCCCCTCCACCACCAATTTCTGCTACCACCACCCTACCCCCACCTTGGCTTGGTGCACACCCCCTCCCCTTTCTTGTGTGCCAAGTTACTTGCCTTTCTGGTGGCCCAAGTTTGTTTGAACATACTTTCCTTAGATAAAGATCTTGCTAGTTTTTCTTTCCTTATTGAAAAGAAAGGATCTTTAATTGCATGTTTGACTTGATTTGAGTAAATTCCACCATATTTGCATGCCAAAAATACTTATTCTTTTGATAAGTGGGTTTACTACAATTTGGTGAATTACTTGCTTTCATGTTCATGCATGTTAAAGTCCCTTTCTTTTCCACAAAAATTAGCCAATTTCCGTCATTTATTTTTGCTTCTAAGTAGTTTCATTGGTGTTTATAAATTCTGGAAAAAAAAACATCAATAAGGATCACCAAAATATTGGCTTGCATTCTAGTAGTTTGCATTATTCTTGATTTGCCTTGCTCACAATTGGCAAAATTTGTTCTTGCTTTGCTATTCTAAGAAGAATCACACCCTACTTAGTTGAAGCAACACAAAAGAACCCTTTGTGCATTGCATTGTTGTGACTAATACTGGAACTTGCATGCACCCTTGTTCTCTTCTTGTCGTGCACTTATGTCTTAGTAATTCGCTTCATCAAGTTGTGCACTTTGATAGCCAAAATCTGAAATTTTAGCCTTGTGTGTCTTGATTGCTTGCTTTTACATTGAATTATTGGTACCCACTACTTGTTTAAAGCATTTGGTTTCCATAAGGAACTTCTTTGCTTCTCAACTTGCATCTTCCTTTCTATATTCTTTGAGGCTGAAATTATACTTGATCTTCTACGACTACACCTTTCATTCACTTGGCTAATAGGTTTCACTAAATGATTTATGCTTGTGAATTAATTAGCTCCTTACTAAACTAAGGTGTTCGTCCCCTGATTACACTTTTGCTCGTTAGTGCTGCTCGCTTTTCCTTTTTGTGTAGGCACGATGTCTCCCCATAGTGATAATGCGTCTTTTTTGACTGGCCAATATGGTAGCCTTAATGCCAATCTCATTGAAACAATTCAAAATATGCTCCAAACGATCATGACGGAATCTCGACGGCAACAAGAAGAGCGAGATCGAACCATGGAAGCTCGGTTCGAACAATTGGCCAATGCTATGGCTACCGTCTCTACTGCGATTCAGACATCTCTAGGTTCATCGAAGAGCTTAAAGTTGGCTGACCATAACACTCAACAGGTGGATCCTCACATGGCTTCAACTAGCAACAAAGGTAAGTCTCAAATCCCAGTTCGAATTCATCTTTCTTATGACCCGATTGCTAGTTTGGTGGATCCTAGGTCCAAAGTGTTACAGGTTCCTCATGATGTGGTTCATCCTTCCAATCAAACCAAGAATACTGGTGAAAGGATCAATGGTGTAGATGATGCAAAGGGATCGCCTTCAAAGAGTCCAAGGAATTCCGACAACAAACACCAAGGAATCTGACCCGTCTTCAACTGGTTTGATCTTTCTAGTCCGAAATCAGATTTGAGTGATTCTAGAATGAGGAGTTAGATCTTTGAGTCTAGTTGAACCCCTCAAAATTTTAGATCTAGATAAGGTGTAGATTGGAAGTTATTGCGATTCTACTGAGGTGGTGCAGAATCAGCCGAGATGGAAATGGAACGATTGATGGAGCGAATGGAAGTGGATTGATGGAGTGTTGGATATGGATGTTGAGTCTTGGATATTACGCCCCAAGACCAAAAAAATAAGTTGAAAGAACGTCGAATATGACTCACCAACGATCAAACAACGAGAATTGAAACGAAAAAGTGCAAGCAACTTAGATGGAAAAGTAAACAAAAGAGAGAACATTCATGGTTTCAAGTCTTCTCCCACAAGGAGGCCAAAAATAAGGGTTTTAACCCCATATCCGTGCCTCCCCACAACTAAGTCCACAATTCTCTCTAATTACATAAAACTACCTTAAGTTTCAAGAAATTCAACTAAAAACCCTTAACAAAACATAAGTGAAGTTTTAGCACTAGTCGAACCAATAGTCACAAGAACACTCCAACCTTCACTGTCACTAGCCATCGGAAACTTATGAGCCATGGGTTCCTCCTTGATTTTGTCGCGTGATATGCCCAAGATAGGGCATGGCTCCTGGACTCAGCTTCTTAGTGCCTAGAACACCGGCCTTGTTTGCTTGTCCAAGTGTAGGCTCCCCTTTATCATGCACATTGGGCTTGTCTTTAGGGATGGAATCCTCACTCGAGTCATGGGAAAAGGCGCCATCAAAAGTGCCCGAAGTAGTGCCACCATCCCTCAAAAGCCAAGGCGCGCCAAGGTCAAAAATCGGCATGTGCAACAGCGACCCATTAGGCACGATATCGAGCGTCGCACCCTCGGCAGGCGCCTCAGCATTGAGAACGTCACTCGATAGGTGCTCGATAGAAGGTGTGGTAAACGAAATCACATCAAAGACTATTTTGACTCCACCAATTAGAACAAACAATGGAGTGCCTATTGAGGATGATCTTGGTGACTTCAGGTAGGCACAACGCTATGAAGTGGATGAGGTTGATGATGGTATGCTCCGCGCCTATCCCGAGCATGTTCAAAGGAATGTCCAACAATCCAATCCAATGGCTAACCGAAGAGACATTAAGATCAAGCTTGAGACCTTTTCAGGTGAGAATGACCCGGAGAAGTATCTTGAATGGGAGCAACACACAGATTGCACCCTTAACCATTTGGGTTATGAAGAATATGAGAAACTAGAAGTGGTTACTCTCTATTTTACTGGGCAAGCTAGAAGTTGGTGGTACCGCACGAGTGCTGATCGTGCGCCCCAAGGATTGAATCCTATTGAGACGTGGCCCCAACTATGTTTCCTTTTGAAGAAGAAGCATGTTCCTAAAGAAAATATTGAGACAATGAGGCTTAGAGTGGATTCTTGTAGGCAAGGTTCTCGGTCTTCAATCGAATATTTCAATGACCTTGAGGACTTGACTTACAAAGCCAACATTCACCAATCACAACGGTCCCTTTGATTCATGGCGGGCCTTAACATTCAAATTCAAGATACTATTGAGATCCAAAGCATAAGGGATACCAACACCCTTGTTCACAAGACTCAATTGCTTTACAATGAAATCCAAAGAAAGAAGAAGGATGCTTGGAACCCCGCCAATAAAATGTACAACTCTTACCCTTCCAATTCAGTTTCTACTATTTCTACTTCTTTTTCTCAGCCACGGGGTGTTCCCAACACCACCAAGGCTCCTTCACAGCCCCCTTCTCGTCCCACATGAGCCCCGACCCAAAGAAAAGAGCATGTAACGTTCGTTGATACAAATGCCAAGGAAGAGGACATGTCTCCAAAGATTTCCCAAATTCAAAGCAAGTGCTATTCGCCGACCAAGGCTATGTGTCGGATGGAGAGGAGAAATCCGAAGATGTAGGTCTAGATCAAGTTGAGGAGGAGATCGAGTACAATGATGACGACGTTGAGTATGTCGCTCCGGATACATCAATACAACCCCTTGTGCTGGTGACAATGCGTGATACGTGATTGCCTCGGATGACTCCTCAGAAACCTCGTATATGACCCAAACAAGTCCCGATCTTGCCAGTAATCGAATTCAATCCTACAAAAGCTCTCAAATCGGATTGCTTGCGGTGCAAGTAAAGACGAAACTGAATTGAAACAAACGAGTTTGATAATTGAAAGAATCAATTTTGATAGTTCAATCAGATTGGCTCTAACGCTAAATCTGATTGATTAACTAGAACGATCTTTAACAATCGATTCTAGAACAATCTCAATTGAATAAACCAATCAACAAACTTTAAACAAACAAACAAGAGAGATCGAATTGAATGGTGATGATGCTCGAATTGAAGAACTTGAATGTTGATCACACGTGTGTATTTTTGGCCCAAGAGATAGATTAAACCAATTTGGGTTTAATCTCTCTCAAGCTGATCTTTATTAATGAAACTGAAAAGTATAAATAGATATACAAAGCTGATCCTTGGAGAGCAAGTAACCCATGTCATGCTTCCAAAGATATAATAAAATATCTATAACTATATCTATCTAGATTTCCTTAAATAAAATAAATCATGGCTGATTTATTTATTTAAGAAAATATCCTAACAAACTCAAAATATCTAAAAGATAATAAAAACATAGGAGAGAGAATAATCAACCACTAACATCAGCCTATGGTCGAAATCCTCTTAACATAAATAAATAAAAATCGTCCTTAATAAAAATAAATAAAGATAGAAATTTAAACTGAAGATAAGATTCCCGTAAGACTTGAGCAGCTCTCAGTAAAACCCATTTTTTGGCCCTTTAATGTTGGATTCTGAACTTGATGTGAACTACAAAGTTGTATAACTTTTAATTATCTTTCCAACGAGTACTTAACGGACTTGAGATGAATTTTCTAGCCCAAGTTATGACCCGTTTACTGAGCACTGTTTTCCATTTGACGGACTTCTTACTTTTCGAACTTTTGTGACTTGATTCTCTTCCTTGTTGGCCTTGGACGCCATGGATGGATATTTTGAAGAGATAGTATCAAGTCCATGAACACCTCTTTTAATTTGAACGCTCGAGACCTTGGAAAAGGTCTTGTTCTTGGCCTCCTAAACACCTTCTTTTCAACCTTGTTCTTCATGGTCCTTTGATCGCTATCAATGCGTGTTCTTCATCTCCATGAATCTCCACCTGCTGACCAAAGAGAGAACATCTTCCACACCCGTTGCACCATTCAAGGTCAAACTTTATGTGCTATTATTGATGGCGATAGTTGTTGCAATTTGATTAATAAGAAAGTTGTTGAACACTTGCAATTATCAACTACTAAAAGATCGATCTCTCATAGTTTAAACGGGATTAATGAGGCTCAAGATGAAAATTTGATCACTCACCAATGCCTTGTTAACTTTGCTATTGGTCCTTATAATGATAGTGTTATTTGTGATGTTATCGAAATGGATTGTACTCATCTCCTCCTATGTAGACCTTGGATGTTTGATAGACGTGTTATTCATGACGGTTATTTGAATCGATATTGTTTTAACCATAACGGGAGGAGAGTTACTCTTCTACCCATGTCTCCTCAAGAAGTTTTATAGGACCAAGTACTTAGAAATCAAGCTAAGGCGCTTCAAAAAGCCCAACAAAAGAAGGATAAGCCATTCCTGACGCCGAAACAAGGAACGTCGATGAAAAACAGCCCTTAGATGGCCGACCACAGTCTTGACCCACCTGTCATGACCCATGACGAGCCATCTGAGGCCCTCAGCAGGCCGCTCACGAGTCATGAGCCACCTCACGACCCGATCACGAGTCGTGAACCCCTTGTTACGACCCGTGACAGCCCTCATGACCGGCCCTTTGGCCTTAATTAGTCGGTCATGACCTGTGAACCCAAGGTCATGAGTCGTGATACCTTCTATGACCGCTCTAGTCATCTCATAGCGACCCGTGACCCCTCTATCACGAGCCCTCTCCCTTCTACTACACCTCCTCATGCCCCGGAGTTGTCGCTTATGCCTTATAAGCCTCCGAGCAAGCGCGAATGGTGTCCCAAGGATGGGTCTCAACCTGTTATTGAAGGAGGAGTTGAAAGAAGAGTTCTTCTTTCCCACCCAGGAGATGTTCAACAAGCATTCAAGGGAGGTTCTTTATGTCTTCTTCTCTCTAGGAAGGATGTTTTACTTATTAATGTGGATTTGACTACCCTTCACTCTCCTATCTCTTCTTTGTTACAAGATTTCATGGACTTGTTTCCCGAAGAATTGCCACCCGGCCTTCCACCTATACGAGGGATTGAGCACCAAATTGACTTGGTTCCTAGAGCTTCCCTCCCAAATCGAGTTGCTTATAGAGCGAGTACTGAAGAGACTAAGGAATTACAACGCCAAATTCAAGATTTGATGGACAAGGGCTATGCGAGAGAGAGCTCAAGCCCTTACGCCATCCCGGTCAGTCAAGTTCCTAAGAAGGATGGATCTTTGCATATGTGTGTGGATTGTCGTGCCATCAACCAAATTAGGGTAAATTATCATCATCTTATACCTCGTTTGGATGATATGCTTGATGAATTGCAAGGTTCTGTTTTGTTTACCAAGATAGATCTTCGGAGTGGCTATCAGAAATTAGAATGAGAGAGGATGATGAATGGAAAACTGCTTTTAAAACAAAATACGGTTTATATGAATGGCTTGTCATGCCTTTTGGATTGACTAATGCTTCTAGTACTTTCATGAGATTAATGAACCATGTTTTGCGTCCTTACTTGGGAAAATTTATTGTTTACTTTCATGACATCTTGGTTTCCATGTAGAAAGACTAGGTAAAAAGCCATTATCACAAGTAACAACACTAAGATTACTTGTAAAATTGATTGAATTTAATTGTCCAAAACTAGGTCCCGCATCATCCATAGGAACCTTTCCCTTCATCTTCTTCATGATCTTATTGAAAGCTGGATTGATCAACCTATTCTCATCGTCTTCATCTTCTATCCCATATTCTAAGTCAAATGGAGAATTGTGATTTCCTTCCATGTCTTGAATATTAGCAAGCATCTTCCCATTGGCATCCATCCTTGATCCCTTCCACCAATCCGGACAGCCAACTAAGTTCAGCATATCTCTTTCACATATCCGACTTCTTTGCAAAAATCACATTTCTTATTAGCCTTGTATCTCTTGTAACTAGAACTTCCCCCTTTATTACCATATCCAAAACCTGTGCATGCTATCCTTGCCATGTTGCCATTACTAATTTCTGAACTATATCCCTAACCAGATCTTCTCTAATTACCACTACCAAACATGTTAACAACTAAAGCATCATGTGATTGCATACTATTCCTGGTTATATCTTTTCTCTCTCTATTTGCACCACCATGTGAAATGCTCGATTCAAATTTTTGGTAATGGTTCCATAGACAAAATATTCCTCCTCACTGTTTCATATGCATTTGAGAGCCGCATCAAGAATTACATCAGCTGGTATTTAGCCTCTTTAATTATCACGAATTCTCTTCATGAGACCACAAGCACATTGTTTCATAACACCACAAGTACATATTTCCACTCCTTCAACAGTTTGTATTTCATCCAAGATCTTCTTCAATTTTCTATATTATGATGTCACACTCATATGTATCTTGGTTCACATTGCTAAGCTCACGATTAAGTTGGAATATCAACGGAGCATTAGATTATGCATACCTCATAACATTATCATTCCATAATTCCTCATCATAGTGAACATGGATGAAATTTTCTGCTTTTTTACTTGAAATAGAGTTGAGAATCCAACTCATCACCATGAACTTGCAATGCTACCACTTTTCATAACCTTGTAAATTCTTAGATGGCTTAAGATACATTCCATTTATAAAACCTAATTTCATCTTAGCTCCTAACGCCATCTTATTGCTTCGACTCCAACTATGAAAATTAGATCCATTGAACTGTATAGCAACCAACTAATTTCCAAGATTGTCAAAATTAACCAAAAACAAAGGATCAAAGGAATCAGGATTACCTCCAGTAAACATGTCATATTCTTTCTCCCTTCGTCTTCTTGACATCGGAAACGAGAGTGTCCTATGTATGCTCTTTGCCATCTCACAAACCCATATCAACCCTCATACTCTCAAATCCTCCTTCGCGTAGGCCATTGAGAATGATCTTACTCATATCTTTTTTTTCATAGGTGATCGCGAGAGATGCATTCACTCCTTTCCTTTGTATCTCCTTGGAATTGGAAACTTCAATATGTTTCCAGTATCATATTCTCAATCTTCTTCCATCACACTCAAGCATATGAACTCTCAATTGACAAGAAAAGGACTTGATTACTCCAAAAATCACCAATTTTGACCTAGAACAGAAACTCTGAAAAACGAAGAATGCAACTTGGGATTCACGTGTGTCACTCTGATATCATGTAAATTCTGCCATATATACTAGCAGAATCAAAGAATAAGAATCAATCGAAGTGACAAAATTGAAGTTCATGCGATTTGATCAATCGAGGAAGGAAGAGAAGAACGAGAGTTTTTTTTTTGGAAAGTTTCTTTATTTGGTAAAACATACTTTACAAACAAAACTACCAGCTATTTATACTAACCCCTATTATTTACACTAGGTGCCACTGACGTGGCAATATATAACACATTCACAGAAAATTTAAATGCTATTAAAATAATGTAAGATTAAGGAAAAAATATGCGAGGATAGAACAGAAAAAAACAAAATCTGGGCATATATTTTATGGTAACCTGGCAATAACTAGTGACATTTCTTGATGTAAAGAGAACAAATTGATACGGAGTAAAAAATTGCGCAAACAACGATGAAATAATTATTGAAGTCAATTATGAATGATATAAAAATAAGTTGCTTGTCTTAACTAAAAAAATAAGTTGCTTGTCCAAACGGCTATATTGTACTGTAATTACTATTATTTAATTCTCTTACAAAGATCGATAAAGTTTATTTGAGCAAAATTTTTCATTGGTGCTTGGTGGTGTGTTTATTATAAAATGAGCATTCTGGCCAATGCTAATCAGAAAATGAAACTAAAACGGAGAGGCACAAAAGGTTTTTAGCTTGTTTTTTGGGAAAGTGTTTCAAGGGAATCAAGACACACCGTGTTCGGATCAGGTACGACGTTCAAGTTCGTTTGTCTGCTCTATTCGTTGTAATGATCGATTGTATAATTTTTTCTCCTGGATTATAGATTGTGTGAAGCTTTTAAATCTCAAGCTATACTTGTAAACACTTTCTTTTAAAAAAGAAAATCAAAGACCAATGCAAAACCACTAATTGAAAACTACTGTATAAGCGAGAAACCACAACCGCCGATCGAGGGCGCGCAGAGGTTAAACACCAGATAGATTGGTGCAGAGTGTAGACAGTGAAAATTTTAATACATGTATTTTTTCTTATCCCAGATCTGGCCTTATTAGCTATATAAGGCCTTGGCAGCTACATCATCAACCTGCAATTTAATTTGGTCACCTGAGCTGGGATCGATCAAGGTGGAGCGCTGGAGGGGAAGATTGTTCAACAGGTCAGTCTACTGGTAGATGTGATTAGCTAGGTAGGTTAGTGTTAATGTGATGCTGTCATGCTGAGATTAATTTCAACAATGTTTGAAGAAACCCAAGATCTAGTTTGGTTGAACAATTATATAAAGGTCCAAAATTAATCTAGATCCATTTTCGTCACTTTACTATATTTAATTATTAACTAATCTTAAATGTATCGAAAATCTACTCGACAGCTAAGTTAATTTATTAGGACTCCCACTGACACAAAAGTATTATCTTTATATTATTCCAGTTTTTTTACTCAATTTAGGTTAAGTTACCACAAAAAATTTAAACTTATACGAATATATCCACACTAAAGCGATTTATTAAATTTAGTAACTTTAAATGGTACTAACTAATATCATCTACTAACTTTATCATGAATAAATTACTACTCTCTATGAGCACAAGCCCACCATGCTCCACAATTAAAGAAAAGTATAAATTAAAGAGGTTTGATTGTTACTTGAGCGTAGTATCGTTAGACCACCGGTGTTCCTGTAGCTTCCAGGTTTATAAGGGTTGTTAATCCTCAACCAGGACTCCCTTAGCTCAAGCTCAGCACATATCTGTTTCATTTCCTACCTCAAATTGTAGTCTATAACTTAAAATATCTCAATTTTAGTGGATGGGGGATTTGTAATCAAGAAAAAAGTTTATTCGATCAAGACATAGTTTTAGATTAAGTAGCTTTCCCTTACTTAAAAACAAAATTTTACTGAATTTTGAAAGGATTACAAGCACACCAATACACTGAAAACAAACACTCAAATACTCAAATTAGAAAGATCCATAGAAGGATTTGAACTCTTAGAGTAAGGGAACACCGCTTCACTTTCAAGTTCAAAGCTTTCTCTTTCTCTTTTTCTAGATTCAGAATTTGTTTTTCTGATTTTTGGTGCCCTTCCTTCTGCTTACAAGGGTTCTATTTATAGAGTTTGAAAGAGCATTGGATGCTTTATCAATGCCCTTGACATTTTGCTACGGACAAAGCCTCAAAGAATCCACTCACATTGCAAACAGTGCCACCAATCTAAAAAGAAAAAGCACATTGAACAGTAATAAAAACGCAACACAATAAAGAGATTCTTTCTGGTGGTCCACGTGACTTGGCATCATGATGTGGTCTTTGATAGTTAATCCATGCAATAATCGATGTTGTACAGGCCTTCTTCTCCAATATTATTCTCCCCATTGCAACAACATCTTCTTCAAAATTCAAGCACTATTTGTTTCATCAAGTTTTCTGAATATTCTGAATCTTAATCTATCAGCTTGTCCAATATAAATTCCTGACCTTTGGACGATAAATATCTCTCAAATTCTATTTGTGATAAGTAATCCTGGATTCAATCAGATGACTCTATCGCTTCCGAAAAATATGGTTGTAGCTCTTTTTAGAATTATAATAGTGGTGAATCCTACTTTGAATATCAGCATGTCGGTTTTCTGATACCGCTTGATGAATTCATAGATGTAGAAAAGTCTCATAGCCCTGACTTCAGTGGGAATTTTTAGGACTAGTTGCCTTATTGTTATTGGATCTGCAGAAAACTGGTCTAAAACAAACCTAATCAAGTAGTGAGGTGCTCTTGATTTTCCTCCTTCTGTTTCCATGCAAGTTTGCTCCATGCACAAAACAAATTAGCTTATCTTCTTTCCCAGACTGTTTGACTCTGTTGAACATATATTCTGAAACTTGGTGAAATGCTTCTTGATTGGACTCCATTTATAAGGACATTTTTCATATATGCCGCTGCACATTCCATAATCTCATGCCTTTAAAATTCCCATATCTTTAGAAGGATTAGCAGGAAAGTTTATTTCTCCAATTCCAAAATTATCACGAAAGAAAACTAGAGTTCCCCATTCTTCCCATATATCATAGTATGGACATCTATCCCTGGTCATCACGTGAGAATACCATTCTAGAAAATCTGTGTACTTCCAATAACCCTTCAGTTTTTCTTGGAGCTCCAAAGGAAGCTGGAGTATTTTATTAGTTACTTCCAATTCTAATACTCGTAAGGTTATAAAATGGTTTACCAATTGATGCCCACAACGAAATCTACTCTTACTAACTTCTTCCATCATTGAAATTTTAAATTGATTAGGAGGTGACACCCATCCCTTGTGGTACTTTTCTTTCTCCTCAAGTTCCCGCCTCTCTGCGTTTGATGGACGCATAGATAGGAAATTGTGGACTAATTCTTCCATTTCTCCTGGAGAGACATTCTCGAATCCATAATCATGATACAATCTTAAAATTGGTCGAGGGGGTAGTACTTTGTTCGCCATTTTTCTCAGTTGCAAGTTCTCATGTCAAACTGTCTACTAATGAGTTCTTTGATCCATGCACATGTTCAATATTAAAGGAAAACTGGTTAAGGGCTAATTGCCAACACAGGAGCCTTCCTTGCGCTTTCATATTATCCAAATTAATATGGATAAATCCCAATATTACTTTACAATCTGTTCTCATTGTAAAGTATTTTGGAGCAAGAAAAATTATGAATTTATTAATTCCTTTTAATATAGCAAGAATCTCTTTCTCCATTACAATGTAATTACATTCATCTTTGTTGAAAGTTCCACTGATGTACCTGCAAAGCTTGTTACCCTTCTTTAATTTCAAAACATCATCCCAATGATAATTACTAGCATCTGTTTCAAGAACAAGTTCATCATCCCCATTGGGTAAAGTTAATACTGGCAAATTCATACAACATTTATTAAGTTCTTGGACTAACTTTGTATCTTGATTAGTCTAATTCCAAACTTCTTCTTTTTTCAACTTGACTTGTAAGGGTTTTCATAATTTAGCTAAATTATTTATGAAATCAGAAGCATACGTAAGACATCCTAAAAATCTTTCTAATTGCTTCCTATGCTCTATTTTATCAGCAAATTTTTCTACCTTCTCTAGGATATGATCTTGTAATATTATTTGTCCAAACTTAAATTTTAACCCAAGAAATTCAATCTCTAGCACAGTATAAATACATTTTTTCTGTCCTAGGATGATACCATGATTAACACATTCTTGAGTTATAGCTCTAAGGTCGTGCATATGTTGTTCTAATGTCTTGGAAAAGATTAAGATATCATCAATGTAGACAAGACAACAATGCTTAAGATTTTTAAAGATTTTGTCCATTCTCCTTTGAAATATTTGTGGTGCATTTTTTAGACCAAATGGCATAACTACCCATTCATAATGACCTTGTGGTCCACTAAAAGCTGTTAATGATATATTGTCTTCTTCCATCTTAATTTGCCAATATCCACTTTTACAGTCCATTTTTGAGAACTAACTAGGTGGCTCCATGTATTCTATTAAATAGAACTGTTTTATTAGGGATATAATATCCATCAATGACAATATTATCATTTAATTTCTCATAATTGATAACCATTCTAGCCTTTCTTTTTTTTCTTCAGCATGATTTCTAACCATAAATGCAAGACTAGAATGCGGGCTTTTAATATCTCTTATTAAACCTTTTTTTAGTAAATCATCAATTTGCTCCTTAAATTCTTGTTGGTCTTTAAAGGTGTAGACTATTTGTTGTACTCTAATAACGTACAGTATTAGGATTTATTAATTTTATCTTAGCAAATGACTTATCTTTATCCCAAAACTTTAAAGGTCTTCAGAGTATAACTCCTTATAGAAATCCTTTTATTGACTAATAATTTGTTCTTTTTATAGTTATCTCATCTATAAGTTGTGCAAATTCTCTTAGTGTAGGAACAATCTGCTCCTCACCACACTTAGTGCGCGTGAATTCAATCTATTGATGTGTATAAGCTTCTTTCATTTTTCTTACCCAAGCTAATTCTCCATTAACGGTAAATATCATTTTATCTAAACTTTGGGTACATGGAGAATATAAGCTTTGGAAGTTATTCCCTAATATCATGTCATGAGATGTTTGTTCGGTAGCTCATAATATAGGAATTGTACATGGGTAACCCTAGCATAATTGGTAGATCTAGTATGACTTCCGAGTTGGTCATGATACTATTATCAGCTATTCTTACCTGAATAGGTTTGAATGAGGATTTCCACAAAAAATTTGGGAATAAAGATTTCTTTCCAAAACACACAGAACATCCACTATCCACGAAAGCAAATAGTTCATAATCATTAAATCATTCAATGCATATAGTTATAGGGATGTAGATGCTATTTGGGTTAGTGACTCTTATGCACGTTTGCCAAAAATAGGTCATCTATTTTTACAAGATTCAACAATTGTTTTTTCTATTTTCTCCACAAATACTGTTCTCTTATAATTCATTCTCATATTTGATCATTAAAATATAAAAAATACTTTTTAATTAATTCCACGGGAAATATTTAAAAATATTAATAATTATAAAATGAGATAAAAAAACTAAAAATAAAAAAGATGGTGCGGCTAATCTGATTTTGTTGTAAAAGGGTCGTTATATAATACTCTTAACATTCAATGAATTTAATTATAAGATTAATTAGTTTTGTTGTTGGTACTTTGGTCCTATATTCTATAGAGATTGAATCAAATGAAAATCGGGCTTCTCATGAAAACTAAAAACAAATCAGAACCATTTGATTGAAACACTAAAAATAAATTTAGGCCATCTAATTAAAAAAAATTAAATTTTTTTTCTTACTTTATTTTTTTAAGTCTTTTTACGTATGTACAATCATATAAATCGAGTATGAACATAAGGCCATAAAACGTGAACATGCAATACTAGTATGTGAACATATCTATATTATATGTGAACGTATACTAAAATTTCTGAAATTAAAATGCGGTTATATGTGAACAACCCTTGTAATAATGTCAACATGTGTATAAAATATGTGAACAGAACGTAAAATGTCAACCGTCGTGTTTTTGGAAAAAATAAGCGAAAAAATAAAAAATAAAAAAAATTATTTTTTGTCAAATTTTTTTAAGCCGTTTAACGCCTGTATTATGATTTAATCAAACATGAACATACCATAAAACATGAACAAACAGTAAAAATATGTGAACACACTTGTAATATATGTGAACATATTATAAAATCTCTGAACTGAAAAATGTGATAATATGTGAACATGTCTTATAATAGTGTGAAAATATGCATAAAATATGTGAACGTAATGTAAAAAATCAAATTTCATGTTGTTGGCAAAAACAAGCAAAACTAAGAAAAAAAATTTAAAAAATTATGTTTTTTAAAAAAAAAATTGGCAAAATTATCATTCTGCCTCTATCTCTTCTAATCTTAGCCATTAATTTTTCAAATCCAAGGCTCCTCATTTGTTCTTAGTTTTCATGATAAAACCCATTTTCACGTGAATCAACCTCATATTATTTTTGAATCTCCAGCTGATGACATTTTATGCTATCGTGTTCGAATTCTCCTTACGATCAAAGTGTTTGGCTCAATCATAACTCTTTTTTTTTTCTAGGTGCTGTCAACCAAGAAGGGAGCTGAAAAATGGCAATTGAGTCGATTGTCAATCTCACGGTTGGAAAAATCGCAGAGCTATTGGTTCGAGAAGCCAAGTTCTTGTATGGAGTGGAAGATCAAGTAGAAAGCATGCAAGAGGAGTTGATCATGATGAACAGCTTTCTTATTGACATGGAAGCCTTAGATGATGAAGTAGGCGATGAACGAATCCGCAACACCGCCAAACAAATAAGAAAGATTGCTTATGATGCAGAAGATGTGATCGAGTGCTTCATCCTCGAAGCCATTCCAGCCCATAAGAAGAACGACTTTGTGAGGAGATACCTATGCTTTTGCAAATGCCTTGCAAAGACCCACACCATAGGCACGGAGATTGAATCAATCACTAAGAGGATATCTCGCACCATGGATAGGCTAAGGAGATACCGAGGCGAACATGGACTAACAAAAGCTGCCGAGGGGCCGAAAAGGACCAAGGCTTGGAGACCAGCCGAGTACTCACACATCAGGGAAGACCATGTGGTTGGTCTCGACGAGGATATCGATAAGTTAGTCGGCTCCCTCACTACCAACACCCGGATCCAAGTGTTGTCGATCGTGGGGATGGGCGGGTGTGGTAAGACCACTCTTGCTCGAAAACTTTACGGCCACGAAAACGTGAAACAATGGTTCGACTGCATGGCTTGGGTGTCGATTTCTCAACAATGGGTTGCTCAACACGTCCTACTCGACATACTCAAGAAGGCCAGCGGGGAGGCTATCAAATTGGATGAGGTATGGGGTCCTATTGTTGTAAAGGGGAAGCTTCACCAATATCTAGAGGGAAGAAAGTACCTGATTGTCTTGGATGACGTGTGGACCAAGGAAGCATTAGAAGAGATCCTTCCGGCTTTCCCACGGGGGATTGATGGAAGTAAGATCATAATCACAACCCGGTTTCGAGAAGTGGTTGACTATCCCGATTTGAAGAGTTCCATCCATGAGCCTAGGGAGCTCACCAAGGAGGAGAGCTGGGAGCTATTTAGTAAGATAGCTCTTAGTCGTGATAGGGAGCGAACTACTAGCGCCATGGATCTTGATGCTATGAGGGATCTTGGAAGAGAGATGTTAACTAGGTGTAAGGGGCTTCCATTGGCCGTTGTGGCACTGGCTGGGTTGCTAGCGAAAAAGGACACTCTTGAGGAATGGGAAACGGTCAAGAACGCTACGAGCTCAAGGGTAATGGAAACCGGGAGGGGCACGCACTCATATGGGGCGGTCAAGAAGATGTTGACGGTTAGTTACAACGATCTCCCTCGAGAAATAAAGCCATGCTTTCTTTACTTAGGACTCTTCCCTGAGGACGCCGAGATTCCATGTGGCATGCTAATTAGAATGTGGATCGCCGAAGGGTTCATCTCATCTGACAACCTGTATCAAGGGCAGACTCTAGAGGATTTGGCGAGAGACTATTTGAATGAGTTGATCAGTCGCTGTGTCGTGCGGGTTGCGAGTAGAAACTATGAAGGAAAGCCCAAGTCAATTGAAATACATGATCTGATGAGGGACTTATGCAATAACAAGGCAAAGGAACTGGAGTTTCTAGAGATACTCTCTGCTAGATCCTCCAATCCGGATACAAGAGAATCGTCACAACCACGTCGAAGTATAATTCATTCTTATGACAAGTACGATCCTCTTACTTGGACCAACTTAATCAATTACTAACTAGAATGTATATGATTCACACAAAATTAATTTCAGCTTTAAGGTTTTCAATGTTATAATTTCTATATAATTTTTACTAACCGGCCGTGATTTTTTCTTCTTTCTTCATATGTACTACGTACGTAGAATGTACTTTCCTTTCTCTACAGGGAACTGGCACCTTCGATCCCTTTTTCTCTTTGCAAGAGCTAATGTTGGAATCTTCAAATCGCACACGGGGGAGGAACGCCCAAAGTTGGGGTTCGACCTTATTATCAAGAGCTTCAAGTTGCTTAGAGTTCTAAACCTTGTAGGCATCGACAGCTCCGATGGTACATTGCCAGTTGAGATAGGGAGCTTAATTCACTTGAGGTACTTTGGCCTTAGGGTCACAAACATCTACCAGCTGCCTTCTTCCATCGAGAACTTGCGGAACCTTCTCACCCTAGACTACAGGGGTCTAGAGGATTATTCCAAGAAGGCAAAAATACCCGACGTTCTTTGGAAGATCGAAGGCCTCAGACACATCTACTTGCCTTTTGATAGAGCCGCGATGGAGAAGCTGAGGTTTGATACCCTACGACATTTGAGAACCCTATGGGGCGGAGGAGGCGATTGGATGTTGGACGAGCTACCAAGACTAAGTGAGAGTGTTCAAAAGGTCAACATACAAGGCATAGAAAGTGTGGAGCAGCTCGAGGCAGCTTTTAAATGCCCGAGTATAAGGTTTGACCGTCTTCATTCGCTTCACTTCGACTGGCTGTGCGATGGAGGCATTGCACTGGGAAATTTGGAGGACATCGTGAACGCCAGGCACCTGAGGAAGCTGGGATTGAGGGGAAGAATAGATGATACATTGGCTTGCTTTCAGTTCCCCTATGGTATTAAGAAGCTACAATTGTGGTTCACGCAGCTTCAAGCAGAAGCAACGCTTGCGGCTTTAGGGAGGCTTCCGAACTTAAAGGTCCTTGACATGTCGCGTAACTCCTACATTGGCACAAAGTGGGTCTGTACTGCTGGCATGTTTTCGCAGCTCAAAGAGCTCAGGATGCTTGATCTTCCAAACTTGGTAGAGTGGAGTATAGCCACCAAGGCAATGCCTCAACTCGAGAAGTTGACTATTTGGCAATGTAGGAGTTTGGAGAGGCTTCCGGAAGGACTCAAATCCATTGAAACCCTCAAGGAATTGGAGTTCAATGCCATGACACCTCAATTTTACAGCAAAATAAGGCTAGAGAATGGACAAGATACTCACATCATTCAACATATATTTATCGTCAGATATCTGGATTGAATTTACTGTTGCACTAGCTACCAAGTAAGTTTTTCTTTTTCCCCGGCCTATATATATATATCCTCATTTACTATCAGCAAAAAAAAATTATTTGAATTCTGCCCTTCATAATCTCAAACAAAGACCTTAATACCTATAAGTCGACACTTTAATCCAACCTAATATTTGGCAGGGTACAACTAAACTGGCCGGGAGATCATCCATGTAACAAAAGAATGGAAACGGAGCAAGAAGTTTAAAGTGAGCATCCTTTTGGATGTAAGATTGAGTGTTATTTTCAAGTGGCGCATTAATTTCATGGTACTTGATTGCACGATTTGGGTTTATTTCCTAATTATATGTGGTGAGTCAGTACTTTGATTTATATCTATGAATGTAATGTCAATCAAACCTTTCCCGTTCACATTCTAGTGGTCGATTCCAAAAAAATGTTTTCATCTATTAGAGCATGTCGAACAGATAGATTTTCCAAATTCTTGAAAGTAATCCGATTTCCATTCCTATGAAACAATTTCTAAATGTATTAAATTCCTTATCAACTATTTCGTGATGGCTTCTATTTCGTGCTAGCTAGTAACACAAATTAAGGGACTTAAGAGCACTCTGCTCCCATACAAATTTTGGCTTTATTTCCAGGACTCAAAGTCGAGCACTTTGCCTACAGGAATAAGTGATTTACCAAACTATATCCGGCCCGTGTGAGTACGCAAATCAGATTTCTATATGCAACGTGCAATGGTGTTTCTTTAGCAACAGAAAACATGAATGTTGGAAACAACGAACACCCAAAATATAAAATATTTGTTGAAAAATTCTTCGCTCGCTTAGGTGTTGGTTGAAACAGAGGAAGAAGACGAGAGGGGATATGTAGAGTAAACAATATGCTTTTCTTCTTAATTGAAAGGGTAAATTTCACAAAACCATCCACTGAATATCCACTGAATATGAGTTTATCTACCAAACCACCCTTAAAATTCAAAATTCCATTAAACCACCCATAAAAATTATATGTTAGCTATTAACCACCCTCCGTTAACTTTTTGTTAAATAATCTATGTATTGCCAAATTTTAATAAAAAAATCCTGAATCCCCACCCATCACCCAACCTAAAAATATGGAAATAAAAAAAATCCCTAATCCCCTATCCCCAAACCTAAAAATATGCAAATAAAAAATCCCAAATCCCCCGTTGCAACTTCCGAATTCTCGGCGGGTCTTTCTCAGTGGGGAAGCACTTGTGGCAGATCGAGCATTGGTGGGTCTTTCCGACGGCGGAAGTAGCTGTAGAAGCGGTGGCGGTGGAGGAGGCCGATTTCTCAACGGCTGGCCTTGTACCCCAGCTTCGGAGCATCCTCGGGAACCGTGCGGGTCTCGTTGGTTGGCGGAGGCAATTGAGCGACGACGGGAGGAAGGGTTGGCTGAGAAGGCCTTGGAGTGGGTGGGGCGCCGCCTCTGGCGAGCATGATGAGGCAGAGGGCAAGATACTCCTCCTCGGTGGGGGCGGCAGCGGAGGAGGTGGTTGTGGTTGGGGTTGGGGTGGTGGTGGTGGAAGATGAGAGGAGAGGAGTCGTGGAGGGGGCCGGTGACGTCTGGCCCTAGACTCCCGACCGGCATTTGCAGAAACAAGATTGGGATTTGTTTTTTTAACGGGATTTGTAAATATTTAAGGGTATATTTTTAATTTACCTTAATGTTTAACGGGATACTAACGGTAAGGTGGTTAATAGCTAACAACTGATTTTTATGGGTGGTTCAATGGGATTTTGAATTTTAAGGGTGGTTTGGTCTACAATCTTATATTTAGTGGGTGGTTTTGTGAAATTCACCCTAATTGAAATGAACAACAATACATGACTTAACTAAGCTAGAAAGTAAACCAAACTAACTACACCAGTGGCGTAGCCAGCAATTTATGCGAGTGGGGCTAAATTCCTTGGGTAATTTTTTTGGCTAAAACAAATTTCCTAGCAAAGTAAGGAATTTTTTTAAATAAAATATATAAAAAAATTGTATTTTTCTATATATAAAAAAAATTATATAAAAAATTTTGTACTTTTTCATAAAATTTTGTGTTTTTCTATATAAAAAACCATTTTTATATATAAAAAAATTAATCTGCTTAATTTTTTCTAATCAAATAAACTAGTTTTTGTCAAATAACCTAATTTTTTAATGTAGTTTTTGTCCTCAACATCAGTAAATAAATTTGTCATGCTTGGCGGATCAACACTAGACAAACTTGGAAAACTTAATGGGGGCTACAGCCATGTGATCAGTGCTTCTAAACCTAAAATAAAGAGTGTTTTTGTATATTCTACAAAAAAAGTTAAAATCCCAGTCGGGGTTGTAGCCCCCATTGGGCACTAAATAGATACGCCCCTGAACTACACCAACCACGTCTAACATCATGCCTGAGGTAGTGGTAGAAATCTGAATTAAACCCCTAACAATAGCTAAGTAATAGCAACTGATTTGACTAAGTCTATTTCCTGAAATCATACAAGTCCTCACGTGCACTAGAAGGTTTGAATTACATTTCAACACCTTCCCTTGATTCAAACTCCCCCATTCCAATCTTCTCTGTGAAGAATTGTTGTTTTGCTAAACTCAAAGCCTTAGTGAACAAGTTTGCTTCTTGATCATTGGTTCCACAGAACTTTATAGCCATTTTCTCCTCAGACACTAGCTTCCTGATAAAGTGATATTGCACATCAATGTGTTTGGTTCTGGCATGGAACTCTGGATTCTTGGTCATTGCAATTGTTCACTTGTTGTCACACCTTAACTCAATAGCTTTACCTTGTGCACAACATAAATCTTTCAACAATTTTTTTAGTGCATGTCTAGTTGCTGAACCTGATGCAACATACTCAGCTTCAAAGGAAGACAATGTCATTGTGTCTTTCTTCTTTGATCTCCAAGTGATTGCACTTGAGCCAAGACTAAACACTAAGCAAGAGGTGCTCTTTCTATCATCCACACACCTTACCCACTCATTGTCTGCATGACAATCAATCTGAGATCTTTAATATTCACATACCAAATTCCAAGCTTGATTGTTCCTTCCACATACTTGAAAATTCTCTTTGAAACAAAGGAAGAAGAGGAGAGGAGATATGCAAAGGAAACAATCTACTTTTCTTCTTAATTGAAATGAACAACATTACATCACTTAAATAAGATAGAAAGTAAACCAAATAACTTCAGTAACCACATCTAGCATCATGCCTAAGGTAGTGGTAGAAATCTGAATTAAACTCCTAAATAATTGCCAAGTAATAGCAACTTATTTGACTAAGTCTATTTCTTGAAATCATGCAAGTCCTCACATGCACTTGAAGGTTTGAATTACATTTCAACATTAGGTTATAATGATGAAAAATCATGTGTGTTTTGATGGCTTATTCTCTTAAGTATTAAGTAACATGGGTGTAGAAGGGAAAAATAAATAATACTCCCTCTGTCCCATAATATAATGGACAAATGGGCAAATGCACAATTTTTAATTAAAAAGGATGTTATAAATGCCCAAAATTGCAGTTTATAGGTTGCAAAAACTGCAAGCCTTTATTTTCTTAACCAATCAGATTCAAGCAAGCAAAAGGGTGAGGATTGTCAAATCAGCATATACACTTTTTTTTGCATTCAACAACCAATCAAAAGAGAGTATTCATATCACACGGATTACAGCTATTTTTAGGACAAGATTACCCCCAAAACACACTAAACACTCTACAAATACAATCACTTTCCACCTTCATGCTCTACAAATTAGCCATAACCAAAAGCTCAAAAAAAACTCTAAAATCTCAAATCTAGCATCATTGTCCAATTCCTCATGTCTTCAGATTTTGATTTAAATGAGCCTCCTCTTTTTTGGGACATTAATGAAGAGCATTACAACATTGATTTAAACCAGCCAGCAAGTGGGGACATGGGAAAAGATAACCAACCATCAATGCAGCAGGAAATAGAGGTAGAGACTGCATTTAATCCACAAGCACCTTCTCATCACCAGACTAAAAGGAATCGGCTCAGCACAAAGGACAAAATGAACATCTTATTATGGCTTTTAGAGAGAGAAACAGATAGAAAGCTTCATCATGGGGCAATAAATGCAGCTACACAGGGATTCAGTGTATCAAGGAAGTGCATCGGCAAGATATGGGGCATAGCAAAGACACAGATGGACGATAAACAAAGGTACAATATGTCAACAATGTATCACATGTCAGGGAGAAAGAGAATTCATGTGCCATCTACTGCAATTACATCTCTAAATATGGGGGAGAGAGCATGCATAAGGGACTTAGAAACAAACATATCAACAAACATGTCAACCAACATAACAGTTTCCAAAAGCACCATTCACAAAATGATCAAGAGAGGAGCCATCAAGCCACACACAAACTCTTTGCATCCAGGTTTGAAAGAAGCAAACAAATTGACAAGATTGCAATGGATACTGAGCATGATACCAAGGGACACACTAGAAGCAAAAATAGAGTACAAACCAATGTATGATTATGTGCATATAGATGAGAAATGGTTTCATCTCAGCAAAAAGTCACAAAGGGTGCATATAGATTATGCGTGGATGACTCTTCAATATTACATGAATGAGATAATGGAAAACAATGGAGGCAATGATTATGACATCCCACATGTTGGGAAGAGAAGATTAGGAAGACAGGGACTTCTACACAACCAAGTTGAAGCACCTATGCACTGTGTCATGCAAGCATGGGAAGTAGTTTATGGTGGGCAAGGCTTAGCAGGATCATCAAATGGAGCCCAACATAGTCAAGATGCAACTCAAGGTGAAGAAGAAGAGCATGATTACGTAGCTTAGCAAAAGAAGCAGAAGCATCTTAGAACATGCAGAAGAACATATTTTGTAGGCATGTTTTGAAGCACATATTTTGTGAAGAACAAATGTTAAATGCTTAGTTGTTTTGTAAATACATATGGTATGATAATTAATGTAAGTATTTAAAAACATGCACCATTAACCTCAGGTTGTCACCATTCATCATTGATACAAGCCCAATGTGACAGCACAAACACACATATAGTACTTATTCAGTCTAAACAAACTGTTTGCTCAAACACATTAGTGTTATCAAACTAAATGAAGTTGGGTCTAAGTATTGTACATGGTTTCATCATTGATTACTTATTCACATAATCTTAGAGTCCCCATCTAGCACAGACACAATCATTGACAACACTAACATACCAATGAACCCCTCAGTTGTATTTAGATTGATTTCTTATGGCACATTCATATGTCAACATATTTTATGGGTCTTGCATCTCAAGTTTGGTAGACTTCATCATTGATTATCACAATTCAAAAATTAAAATGCAGTAATAAATGCATTGTTTCATTGCATAAAGGAAAAAACCTTTAATTTCTTGGCCAATTAGAATCAAGCAAGCATATAGGTGAGGATTGCCAAATCTGCATTTACACAGATTGAAATCCATTCAATAACCAATCAAAAGAGAGTATTCAGGTCACACGGCTTACAACAATTTGTTAGGACAAGATTACTCCCAAAATACAGTAAACATGCAAGATCAGGGACAATATATAGCAAACAAGAACCAACAACAGATTGCAACCATCAGGGAACCATCAAGGAACCATCAATATCCAACAACAGATTCAACATCAAACGGATTGCACATCAAGCCATCAATCAAAAGAGATCAACAGAGCAACAGATTACACATCACGGGCAAATCGAGAGCATCAAAGCAACAGATCAACAAATCAACATCCAACACAATCATGCAAGCAAACGAACATGCAATAAATGAAAAGAGAGAATCAGGGATAGAGTACTTAGCAGCCATGTTCATTCGGATCCAGAGGGGACAGAGTCGTCATCTTTAGGGGACTTTGAAGGTTGGTCAACCACACCATCATCAAGATCAAGCTCGGCGCTCGAAAGACCTTCAACGATCTCCAAGGATTCGCAAGGACTGGTGTGACAGTGCATATACTCGCAATCTGGAGCCCACATACAAGCACTTCCTTCCGGGCAAACCCATTTCTCAGGGTCAATTTCGTCCTTGGCGTCGCCCTCGGAATCATGTGCAAACTAACGCTCGGCAGAGTCAAAACTCATTGCGACCAGGGGACAAACTCAAGCAAGCACATGGGACGAACTCGAGATGCAGATCTTGGAAGAAACCAAGAGAGCGAGATCAAAAACAAGATCGAGTTCAAGCAAGCATCCAGATCCGGATCTGGAAAGAAGCCAATCGATCGAGAGACTCGAAGAGATCGAAGACAAGAAATCACTCGAAGAGATCGAAGCCAAGCAAATCGCTCGAGAGATCGAGATTGAAAGCCAGGAAATCGAAGCCTTGAAGATCCAGAGATGGAGAAGACTCGAAGAGATCGAGGAGATGGGGAAGAAGCGAAGTGTAAATAGAGAGGGAGAGGGTAGGTAGAATGGAGGCGGAGGCGGCACAATTAGGGATTAGGGTTCTTACCGGGAAAAGAGCAAGTGTAAATAGAGAGGGAGAGGGTAGGTAGAAGGGGGTGGGTGGGGTGGGTGCAATAAATTAAAGGGAGGGTAGTTTCGGTATATTAGGAATATAATGAGGGTAAAAAATGAAAGTTTTTATGTGATTTAAATAGAAAAAATTGAAATGGGTAGATCTTTTTGGGACGTTGGAAAAGGAATATCCCTTATATTATGGGACGAAGAGAGTAGAATACGTGAGAAGAAAAGAAAGAAAGAGGCCAAGGGCTCATGAAAGCTAAGTCTGAAAGAGTTAAGTGTGAAGGAACGATGGATATTAGAAGTAGCTTCAACAAGGAGTTGTATAGAGCTAAATGTGGAAAGTTAAGGGAATTTCTTAAGATGACTCTATTTTATTAAATGAAAATATTATGGGAATACGCGGTTATTATTTTATTCCATTTTTTTAAGATAGGATCTTGAGGATATTAACGTATTATTAAGATTTTGATTGTATTTTTTATGTATGGAGATTATTTATGCGATGAAAAATCTATCATTTCTTGGCAAGCAAGTGATAGAGATTGGTTCTCACAAATGATCTATACATAAGGATAAGGCATCTAGGTTATTTTCGTGGCTTTAGAGAGAAGAAAATGTTGTCTACAATGAAGATGTTTTTGTGGTGTTTTCCTGACAAAGAATTGTTAACTAATCATGATTTTTTAAAAATTCTTTTAAAAAATCTTGTAAGAAATTCTTCTAAATAAATTTTTTAAAAAATTCTTTAAAAAAAATTAAGTTTCTAAATAGTGCACTTACACTTTTAGTACATACAAATCTGCATTTAATCATGCAGCTATAACATACTTAGCACTTCTCAAGTTCCATCATGCTATCTTTTGGGAGGGCCTCCTACTCATCAAATGAGGAACAATAACACCAAGAACGCCCATAAAAGGTGTCTTGAATCATATATCCAAGCGTTGAGAGCCCTCCGTTGATGCTTTCGACACATGAGCGGTATTTGGTGCTTAGCTTAAAGTTTGGGTCTTTTTATGTAATTTTATCTTGGATATTTTTGTGACTTTTTCAAAGTGTGTGGCTTCTTGTGAGAGGCGTCCCATGTGGCTAGGTTTTAAGTATGTTAGACGCCCATCATGCACCTTAGACAAGATTGAAGCCAAACATGCCAACCCTTGTCTCTTTGCTTTAAAAAATGTTTTTCCTTGTTCTTTTGAATCCAAATTTCGAAGGCTTGATCTAGGTGAGTCATATCCTAGTTAGATCTTTTTATTTAGTGTTTCGGAAGGTGCGTCATATCCTTTCTAGGCACGTCCATATCCCGGTGGTTCTTGCAGCCTTTTAGTGCAAGAGCCATAACTTTCGAACCACTTATCATCTAGCTTTAAAATTTTGAGGGATTAAATTGGAGTCATAGATCTATGTCCACAAGTTGGAATCACTCAGATCAGAGTCCGGAGTAGGGAGAACTGCCCTTATGAAGCTAGAACAAACGTTCCTCCATTAAGATTGCTCGGGTGGTACCATGGGTCGGTACTTGGCTCGAAGTGGTACCATGGGCCGGCGATGGAGCAGCAACTACACTCAGAGTAGTAGCCATTGTGGACAAGAGTGGAGTAAAATTCGATGGTAGAGGGGAGTCCTATGCAAATAGGTCCTCCATCTTACCCACCAGTGCGTCGAATCTTACGTTTTTGATGATCTGCACGTCTGCGGTAGAGGGGAAATTTCGGTTGGTGCCCCTCAACTTTACACTTTTCCGAGTGGTACCTAGAAAAAAATTAATCTGTGTAATACCCCTGAGCTTTTATATTAGTTTGGGTCGTACCCTTTCTTTCAATATCTCCCAACTTCCGTTAAATTGTCCTTAAAAAAAAAGAAAATAAATAACACATCAGATTTTAAGAAATCAATTTTCAAGACCGTTGTTCAATGTTCTTGTGCAATTCAAAGTTCATGTGCTCGCCCCGGCCTTCTCGTTTCTGTTCATGTGCAATTCAAAGTTCATGTGCTGGTTTAGAATTTAAGAAATCAACTTGTATAAATCGCCTCAGTTGCATACACGCTAGTTTTCCCTAATTAAACCCTAAAACCCTAATTTATACTCTAGATCAGACGTCACCTATAAAATCAAACATACAAATAACAAATTAGGGTTAAAATCAACTAACTTACACTCTAAATCACCCTAATTACACCCATTAACACATCAATTGAAAAAACCCTAAATCGCCTCAGTTCCATAACTGAAAATTCAAGATCGTTGTTTGTCCACCTTCGTCTAACTTCCGACGTCCGTGCCCACCGCCTTCCGGTGCCCTCCAGCCCTCGTCGTTTCTATCACTGAGCTCTCTCTGTCTCTATCGTGTTGATGAGTCTATCGTGTTGATGAGTCTGTTTGTTCTATCGTGTTACACAGAGAAAGGAAGGGGACAAATGGTTTTTTTTCTTTTTTTATGTTTATACAAAATAAATGTTAAATCTAATGACTTTTAGTTTTATATCTGATGTGTTCTTTTTTTTTCAAAGGCAATTTAACGGAAGTTGGGAGATATTGAAAAAAGGGCACGGTCCGAACAAATATAAAAGTTCAAAGCTACCTGGAACCACGCGGTTTAATTTTTTTCTGGGCATCATTTGAAAAAGTAAAAAGTTGAGGGGCACCAACCGGAATTTTCCTTGGTTAAATTAGATTTTATAGCATTATATAAATAAAAATAATATTAATATAAATATGATTCTTCAAAATGGAGAATTTATTGGCGTTAGGGTATAAGAAATTTAGATAATATAAAATTTTATTTTTTATTTTAGAGAAAATCTATTATTCTATAAAAGAACGTAGAATATGAAATCTGAACCGTTAATTTTACAAGTCCCTTATCTGAGCCGTTAATTTTTCTATTATTCTATAAAAGAACGTAAAATATGAAATCTCAGCCGTTACTTTTACAAGTCTCTTATCTGAGCCGTTAATTTTTCTATTATTATATAAAAGAACGTATAATTTGAAATCTCAACCGTTAATTTTACAAGTCCCTTATCTGAGCCATTAATTTTTCTTATCAAATTCAACTACGCTTTTCCTTTTTTTTTCATTTTTATGTAATCACTACACTTATTTAATTCTGATGTATCCCAATCATATAGACTAAAATTATACTTTTCATTTTTCTGGCATGCAACGCACGCCCCAGAAACTAGTAATAAAAAAATTTGTTAGAGATACAGGACTTCGGTCGCTGGCTCCCCTGTCATCAGGTCACCGACTACCTACCTGACAGTTTGACAATGCAATGGGAACCAGACAATCTACCAAAAATTGACGTTATTTCAGACAATCTGCAGTATATACAATTTTTGCGCTTGCACTCAAACATTATTACCCTTCAATTACTCTAACATACATTTATCAAACACCATCAGTCGTATATATGACATCTAGAAATCACTGGACGAACATTCAAAGTAGGTAGGTTGTGCTACACAATTATGCATGATGAGTACATACATCTATGATCTATCTAGATAATTTAGAGTTGTTTGAGATCAATTCCAAGCTCCTTTAGTGTCTCCACTCTAGGCTTCCTGCACCACCACTCCAATACACACCAATTTAATTAATCCCAATTATACTCAATACTAACATTTCAATATACATACAGAAATTAAATCATAAAATTGAAGATTTATTATATATACACAAGCAACATACCTTGATCGGACATCTTGTGCGATGGAGGTGTGATTCAAGTCCTTAGCATGAGCCACCTTCCTGAGCACGGACTTGTTAATGAACTTATCGGACTCCTGAGCCACCTCGTCCGGGTCGACCACCTCGGGCAGAGTCTCCCGCTTGCTCTTCTTGACGTGGACGTCCGGGGCGTAAAGCAGCTGCTGCTTGGCGGTGAATAGCCCCAGCCCCAACGCCGCCGTAACCATCCCCGCCAGAATGTACACCGGCATCATCTCCCTCCCCTTCCCGCTTCTCCCTTCCGCCGCCCCTGTTGGTGCTACCCTTTTCACCGCGTCTCTTGCCTGAAGAAGAAGGCCATTCAAAATTAGTAACAAGCCAGTATTGATTGATCGATGATTAAATATGGGTATATCTACTTACCAGCGTCCTAATTGAAGCCATTGTTACGTTGGTTTATTAGCTAGAGCTAATTGGTTTGAGATAATGACAATTAACTGTGTAAAATCATATCCTTTTGTTAGGTTAACTTGATGCTTTTCTTTTTCAGTTGAATTGAAGATAAGGATCAGCTTGTTTTTATACTAGGATCATTAGACACTTCGAGATGCTGACGCTGCTTCTAGATTGGTCACCACAGTGGAAAAGCAGGAGGACACTTGTCACATGCCTATAGGCCACACTAAAACCGTGGAAGCCTCCTGAAGTCACTTGTAGTTGCAAGTTTTTTTGAAAAACCAACCAACCCTACAGGAACCGAATTTGTTAGACTTACACGGTTGTCATGACAAAAGGATATTTTATTAATACTCTCTCCGTCCCATAATGTTTGTCCAATTTCTTTTTCCGTCGTTCTAAAATGTTTGTCCACTTTCCTTTTATATCTATATTTTTCTTACAATATTACCCTCATTCAATATCACCTTTATCTATACTATTCAATCAAAAATCTACTTCAAAACCCCTTTTAGTCATTTCCTTTTTTTCTTCTCTTTCTTCCCATCTTTATCCATCAACATCACACTCTCTCTCCCATTTCAATTGGCTACTTTTTCTCCACTTTAATTTCTTAATTTGTGTGAAAACCGTCCTTTTGGACGAACATTATGGGACGGAGGGAGTAAATTATTCGGTTCGGATGAACCCGTTTTTCATATTAGTATATTATGGATTTCGGCCTAGCTAAATGGGCCAAACTTTTTTAAGTCCAATCTACCCTAATACATTATAAAGCAGAAACAAAGTCTGTGTAAAAATTTGCGCCACGTGGCATAACTTGAATAAAATAATGAAAAACCTTTTTTCAACTTAAAAAACTAAAATAATAATTCTAAAAATATCCCTACACATTATACTCTAATAATAATTCTAGAAATCACAATTTATCTTAAATTTTTAACCACTTCATAAAATAGATAATGGATAGATATCATATTATATGCATAGATTATTTCATATAGTAATTAATTAATATGCAATTATATTTTTTTAAAATTTAATTAAGTAATAAACATTACTAAATAAAAAAATGAATTTATAAAGATTGAAGGTTTTTTAGGGTAAGATTTTATAAAATAGATAATATATATATATAGTTTTCTATCTATGTAAATATTGATTTTATTCTTAAAAATTCATAAATATAAAAAAGGAAATTTTAGATTTTATAAAATAATTAATGTATCAAAATAAAATTTTATCTATATAATTTTCTATCTATGTTTATTGATATTGAAAAGAAATATTATATGCTATCTTAAGATTATGCTGAAATATTTTTATCGGATTGTCGAAAAAAGGTTATCGATATAAATTTCTATCTATATCTAAATTAATACATAATAAAATAGAAATAAATTATCTATAAAATTTGTGTTACATGACACTTTAAGAACCAATCATTTTTTTCATTTTATTTATTTATTTATTTATTTATTTTTATTTATTATACTTAAAATTGAATGTAGAAGCTTTGATTTAGAAAAATATTTTCCATGTTTATTTAGTTTTATCTTAAAGATTAGAAAACAAAAAAAATCATTAAATTTTATATAAATATCATTAATAATTATAATAATAGAATAATTATTAAAATATACATTATCTTTGTTTTTTCTCTTTAGTTTATTATAATATATTATATAGTATAATTTTTAAAACTACCCGTAAATTTACGGGAATTACACTAATTATAATTCAATTTTTTAGTCCAAACCCATTTTAATACTGCGAATATATGTTAATAAGTCCAATTTTACTTAGCCGTACACTAAATTAGCGTCGATTTCACTAATAAGATAAAATCAAATCTATAATATTATAAATCTATAACTATATATTAAAATTATACCTTTTCGAGCCACCACGTTAATTCTGGCCCCACCTTAAATTTAAAAATTAACTTTTATTTATATTAATTTAGCTTTTTCAATTAAATTCTTTTCTATCTATTTATGTGAAAAATAGTTTTTAAATTCGAAATTTAATTAAAAATAATAAAAATTATTCTATCTTTATCTTTTTTATCTATTTATGTAAAAGATTTATTTTAAATTAAATTTTGATAACAAATAGAACTTTCAATATCTAGATAATTACTTGCCTAAATTGAATTTTGATTAAACAAATACATTATCTTTTTCTTAATTCTCTTTTTGACTTATTAATGTAAATATAGAATATTTTTTATCCTTAAAAAATTCAATCGTTATTCATATTTTTCCATCCTTTCTTAACAAGTATTTTTTTATTTAACTTTTCTAAAGAATTGAATTTCAAAAAAAAATAATTATAAGAATTTACATTATTTTTACCTTTTTACCTATTTTTGTAAAATATTTTTAAAATGCAACGATTCTAATTCAAATAATTTTTATTTATATATTTCATAAATAAATTATTATTAAGCTATCAATTATAGTGGACTCACCTTAATTAATGATTTTGGCTCCACTTCACATGACAATAATTATAAAAATTTATATATTTTTTATAATAAATAAGTTTTTAATATTTTTTATATTAAATTAAAATACTATTTATTAAATAAATTAAGTATTTAATCCATGTAGTCGTGCATGTCACGACGGGTATAACTAGTTTAAATAACATGGCAATTAATGCTCATACAAATAATAAGATATTTTGTAATTTCATTGCAACCATACAATAAAATTTATATCTGTAATAAATATTTTAAATTAAGGCGAAGCTTTTTTTAACCATCAATGCTCATATAATTAATAAGAAGTTTCATGTACAAACAAACAATGTGATATTGATTATATATTTTTGATTAAAATAAAAATATGCTAACATAAAATATAATATTTACATTATATACTTTTTTTAGCCATCAATGCTCATATAATTAATAAGATATTTCAGGTACAAACAAACAATGTGATATTGATTATATATTTTGGACTAAAGGAACAATATGCAAATATAAAATATAATGTTGACTATATATATATATATAAGATTAAAAAATATGCAAACATAAAATTTAATATTAACTATATACTTAATGTTAATATGTGTATATTAAACAAATAAATATTTTATAATGCATATATATAATGTATATATTATTACTTGGTTACATAAACTAATGTCAAATTTATATTAATTCGATTTAATTAATCTATAAACTATAAAAAGATAGTAATAAAATAAAATAAAATTATTGATAAATTACATTGTTTTGTAATTAGTATTAGTATGGACTTATATAAAAACGATCAATTTCCATTTTACATTAATTGAGTGGTGAGTGATAAGTAATTCAATATAAGACTTAATTCACAATGTTCTTAATAACAATCTAATCGTTACAAGTGAAAACAAAACTCATGTTGTATGACAATTTATTGAGTGTTAATTAGGGATAACCACATTCATTCTTTTACATACCATTTAATGTTAAATGTAAAACAGTTCACCAAAAATTTAATTACTTATTAATATTAAAAAATTAATTATCCTATAAAAGGGTTGGGAAGATAGAATAGAAATGTAGATGTGGAGAGGGAAAGTTGGTTAATGACAATACCGGGGGGGAGGAGGGGAGAGAGGAGATGTCATATTATTAGTTCGTAAATTCTCTATGTATTTTGTGAGGTAATTTTAACAAATTTTCTATTGTATTTGTGTATTTTTTTTAGTAACTTTATGCTGATGATGATTTTAGTTTATCATATGGGTACCATTACAAGCTCTCTAAGTTTCTAATGCGTATAATTACAAATTTATTTTAAATTAGAGTGTTTATTGATTCAGGGATCAATTGTTGTAGGTCACAAACGATGTAAATGATTGTCATATCTTTGATGTACCAAAGTAATAGTGTGGATTGACCTCTTCAATCTAGAAAGTGTAATATCTTCAAAGAACTTTGCTAATTTTCATTATCTTCATGTGTGTTATCAAAGGTAGTGAACTGTGAATAAATATTCTTACATTTATGGATAACTTGATTTGTCCATGTTTAATGTGGAATTTATTTCACTAAAGTTAAAGGATTGAATTTTGATTAAACTAATTGGTGTTCTATTTGTTCAATGTAAGGTTTTGTTTGAAAACAAAATTCATTTCTTTAGGTACTTGGTGTTCTATTTGTTTGGTTAGAAAGTGCATCTACTATCAAGTGCAATGGATTTATAAAGAGCAATATTGATAATCGATAAAGTCTGCGGTACCATAATAATTGAGATTGCGTGATACTCGAACTGTCTTTCTAATATAATGCATATGCTAAACTGATCTTTTATCCTCACATTCATGAGCTTGAAATGTCTTTACATATAAATAAATGTGTACGTAGTTAGAATCCTCTTTTTAGTTTTTTTTTTAAATTGAGAGCAACATAATTATTTTTGAGGTCTTAAAATGACTATGGCACCTTTGTAGCTCAATCCCAACATTGCAAATAAACTGTAAAATGGTTTAAAAATAACTGACAACATCTAATCTAATCTAATACTATATAAACTACGAATTTTCAAAGCTTATATTCATTACAATTTTGAATCTTGTTTGGCGACCATATTTTTTCTGGTTTATAATTGTTGTTTATGCACTTGTTTTTGAAATTAATATTATCAATTAAATTCTTGATGGTTTTCTTATTTTCATTATTCTCGTGATTTTGTTTTGCTTAATTATATCTCTTCACTTCCACAATAGCCTTATGGACAGAAATCAAAATAAAGTTACCACATGAACTTAAAAACAAAAAGTGATTTGTCACTTGAAGGCAATCAAATAAAAATCGAAATAGCGGATTTGTAACACGAGTTTTGACAGGAAATGCTTCTCATTGAATAAAAAAAAGTACATGATTTTGCATATTTGTAAACTGTAATTTAGGAAATTTTAAAAACACAAATAAATAAAAGTTGCAGCTAAGGAATGAAAACATAAAAAACAGAAACTAAAACAAACATGAAAGCTTCCCCAT
Source organism: Fallopia convolvulus (assembly GCA_964016875.1). NCBI lineage: Eukaryota > Viridiplantae > Streptophyta > Magnoliopsida > Caryophyllales > Polygonaceae > Fallopia > Fallopia convolvulus. The sequence continues at coordinate 15,422,105 of OZ024735.1, read as the reverse complement.
TTTAATCATCGCATCCTAGTCAATCTGAATTAACTCAGTTGTAGCATCGTCGTCCTTCTTGCTCTTCTTGCGTGCAGATGACCTTTTCCCCAATTTAAGAGCACTCGGTGGGGTGCTCGTCTCTCCATTCTCTGGGATCTTCTTGGTGTGGCGTTGGTTTGATTCCAGACGTGTTGCTCCTGCTTAAATATCATGATAAGATCAACTAAGAGGGGATCTTCAGCCAAAACTTGCCTTATGGTAGCACTCAATCCCCTTGTTAGCACCCTGTTGTAGAACAACCTAGATTGATTGGAGACATCTGTGGAAAACGTTGAGATGGATAGAAGTCCACGAACACCAGCTGCCTCCCAACCTTCTAAGACTGTGGTGATAACACCGGTTTTTGAATCCGGCATGCTTTCAATGTACGAGAAGGCGCAGACGACTACCACATATGTCTCCATTCAATCTACGTTGCTCTATAATAAGGTGCTAACAAGGGGATTGGGTGCTACCATAAGGCAAGTTCTGGATGAAGATCTCCCCTTAGTTGATCTTATCATGATTTTTGAGCAGGAGCAACACATCTGGAATAAAACCAACACCACACCCAAGAAGATCCCAGACAATAGAGAGAAGAACACTCCACCGGGTGCTCTTAAATCTAGGAAAAGGTCATCCGAATGCAAGAAGAGAAAGAAGGACGATGATGTTGCAGCTGAGTTCATTTAGGTCGACTAAGATGAGATGATCGATTAAAACGGGGAAGCTTCCATGTTTGTTTTAGTTTCTGTTTTTTGATGTTTTCATTCCTCAGTTGCAACTTTTATTTATTTCTATTTTTTAAATTCCCTAAATTATAGTTTACGAATCTACAAAGTCATGCATTATAAACGAGAAGCATTTCCCATCAAAACTCGTCAAAACTCATGTTACAAATCTGTTATTTTGATTTTTATTTGATTGCCTTCAAGTGACAGGTCACTTTTTTGTATTTAAGTTCATGTGTTAACTATATTTTTATTTATGTCCAAAATGTTGTTGTGGAAGTAAAGAGATATAATTAAGCAAAAGAAAATCACGAGAATAATGAAAATAAGAAAACCATCAAGAATTTCATTGATAATATTAATTACAAAAACAAGTGCATAAGCAAGAATTATAAATCAGAAAAAAATATGGTCTCTAAACAAGTGGATAAACAAGATTGTAATTGTTAGTGTTGTTTAGAATAATTGAGGGAGATAAGGAATAAAGAAATAATACGGAGTAGCAAATTTAATACTTAGTTAATTATAATTCAGTAATTTGAGTTGCTTTTTTATAATTTTTTTAACACGTGGACCAATGAAAAGTAGGGCACGTAAAAGGGTGCATAAGTGGACAACAGTAAATTTGATCCGGTTTAGCATAAGCTGGTGAATTGGTTCAATATTAAACTCTACGTAGAATAAATCACACTACCAAAACTGAAATATCTTTATAGATAAGTTGACTAGATCACACAAACCAACCCATAGATAAACAAACAAAACCATCGATAAATTTAGGAAGGAACCGAGTACGTTATATTTTTTAAAAATGACCCTTGGAACTCAGAATTAGGCCTGTCAATCGGTTGAAACAGATCGAGTTCGGATCGGGTTGTTTCGGTTTCGGATCAATTCGGATCTAAGTCGGATATTGTGACAAATCACATATGACCAGGTCAGTTCGGGTCGGTTCGAATATTCATTTTATCGGATTAAGTCGAAGTATCGGCTCAAGTTCAGTTGGTTATTTCGAATTTCAATTTGATCGGATTTCGGTTGGGTCGGATTTCGGTTGGGCCGAATTTCGGTCTAAATAAGATCTCGGTTAAATATGATTGTAATTTGATTGAGTTTCTATTGAATCAAATTTTAATTAAATGAGTATCAAGTTATATTTTGGATTAAGTTTTAATTCTTAAGTCTTAAAGTTTCATATAATATTTAAATATAAAAACAAAATTAAAAGGATTATCTATATTTATTAAATCGTTTTGATGCATGTTAGACTATATAGCATAATACTAATATAGTAATATGCTATATTAATAAGAGGGGTTCTTTGAGTGCTTTAAATTAAGTAGATAAAAACATATATCAACATATTAATTATTTTAAAAAAATGCTTTTAATAATCTTAAAAATGATTCAAACTAAAAAATTTGTGGACTTTGTTTAGTTTTTAGAACTAGCACATATACTCGTACCATGTACGAATTTGGTTAAATATAAGTGATATATTTTAAAATAAATTAGTTTTAAAATATTTATTTTTATAATTTCTTATGTGAATATGAACAAAAATTATCGATTGTTTTAAGGAAAAACTAGTATAGATGGTCTCGTATTGACATGGGACAAGGCTAAAAATATTGATATATATTAAATAATGATAAATTTATGTATATTTAATCAAAAAAACTTCTTGTTGTAAATGTAAATGATAGAGGAGATTGTGAATCACAATTGATTTTATTTTTTTCAAGTTCATCAAGATTAAAGGGCATCGAGTATAATTGCCACTACAAGGCCTAATTTTGAAGCTTGAAACTTCATATTTTAGCAACTTCTGTAGGATAGTGTTGACATAAAATACCAATCACAAAACTACCAATTAAGCTGAAATTTTCTTGTCAATTTTTTTTTGAAGTTTAAACAATAAATATGCAAGCTATGTAAGTTAGATGTATTGCATTCATGAAATTTATAACTATATGTTAAAGCTATATCTTTTTGAGCCACCAGAATCATACTGGCCCCATCCCATACTTAAAAAATAATATCAATTTCTACTATAATAACTCATTTTTATTAAATTCTTTTTTAACTATTAAAATTTATCTCTAACATCAAACAAATATCTATTTATTATAACAATATCTTTTGAAAGCTTCCTTATATAAGTATTTAAAATTCAAGATAAAAATTTTAAAATACTTTAAAGTAAATATAAATCTTTTAGCATATATCTTTTGACGAATTTATTTATAGATATATATAGATTTTCTTTTATAATAAAAATTAATGATAAATATTATAATGTTTAAAATTAATAAAAAATAGTTAATAAAATAGTTAATAGATATATTGAAATATTTGACAATATCTAAATTTACGTACATGGAAAGTAATAAAATACGAATAATATAATATTTACTCTTATTTAATTTTTACTTTATTGAACTACAAAATGAGTTTGATCTCATCTTAAATTAAATTGATTAAATTTTAAATATTTTATATAATTAAATTATATTTATCTTTCATACTTTATTATATCTTATTTATTAAGTTAACAATTATTTTTTAAATTCTTATCTCTTCTATATTTGAATATATAAATTTTTTATTCATATTTTATCTTCTTTTTTTAATTAAATATCTATGAAATATCATTAAGGAAAAAGAGAAATGCAATTATTTTATCTTAATAATATATCTTCATTCTCAACATTAAATTTAATCATTTATATTGAATAAAAAATAATACATTCTACGAGAAATAAATTACTTATATTATATTTTTATTTATTAATATCCTATTTATAATGTCTATAAAATATCGAGTCGTAGTCGTACATGGTACGACGGGTACAACTAATAGTAAATTAGATGTATTGCATTCATAAAATAGTAGTAATGAAATCGTAGCAATTAGCCAGCAAGCCAAAAGAATTATATGGAATCGGAATTACTCACAAGATAACTTCTTTGTTGGATATGAATTGATGAAGGAGAGTGCAAATCAGAGACTTCGAAAACTTCTTTGGTGCACATGATCCATCAACTTGTTCGTGTTCTTTCAATTCCTCATTCTCATCACCAACTACTTATTATAGCAGAGCATCTAAAAAATCTTATAATTGGACTAAAAACCTGATCAATTTGTCCCAAAACCTGGATGAAAATACTCAACTAATATCACCCTAAATCTATTTCAAATTTGCAATCAGAAAGCAACTGCATATGCAATCTCCAAAATTCCAATCAAAATACCCAATAACAAACAATTGCGCACCCGGGGCATTGGCATGACGGTAAGAGAGTGAGGGGGTTTGCCAAGAGGCCCGAGTTCGGAACTGGGTGTGTGCAATTCCACCTATTTCGAGCCCCACTCTCTATGCCACCGTTGTGCCTCGCGATTTACCTCCTCCAACGGCCCAGGGCAGGGCTGGTGGGGGCGCCTGGAGTGAGCGTATCACCTTTTGCCAACAATTGCAGGGATTAAAAGCCAATCCTTACAGTGGAGTGGTGAATAGGCAGGACGACAGAGTCATAGATGGATGTAGGTGGAAGAAGTCAATTTCATTGTAAATTCCATTCAAGTGCGTGGATAAGCACTATAAACAAAAAGTCTGCGAAAGCAACTAAGTTTATAGCAAAACACACCACTCCAATTACAAAGGAATTAAAAGCCAAATGGTTAATTATGTTTGCCTACACAATAGGAGAAACAAAGACACAGTTATAGAACACAACAACAACATTGACCGGTGAGGTTCCGCTACAACAACAATAAAGACACAATTATAGAAGCTGCATAAAAATCAATGAATGTAGTTCTGAATACCCTTCTATGACATCAATGAATGCTTCCTGTAACATACAAGTAGATAAGAAAGTCATGGCAAAACAGATATGGACATATTAATCTATATAAAAGGAGAAAATGGACTAACCTCATCAGGGAAGGTTCTCCTTTTTCTAGATGGCCATCTCAATGACTTGACAAATATCATAGATAGTTTTTAATTACCCATAATGAACTGCAGTTGTTGAATGCATTAAGCCTGATCAAGTCTTATTGGCAAAGAAAATGAGCATATCACTGTGGTAATTGCTGAAGACAACAAATAATACAAAGTTTGAAATGCATACAGCCGTAAAAAGCAAACCAATGGACAAGTAAAAAAGATTCTTGAGTCTAACTTTCAGTTCTAATTTCTAAATAACCTTCAAATGTCATAAATTAAAGCATATAAATATAGCACCTACATGTAAGAAACCAGATTTTCCATGTTTCAGTCAATTTCCTAAAATTGACACAAGCTAAAAAAATGGAAATTAAAATCAACCATGGTCGCTTGGCTCATTACTAATGGTCAGCTAGGCATTAAGCATGGTGGATCGTGATAGTTACTAAGTCTGAAAGAAGAAAGGGTTTAGAAGTGGGCAGAAGAATGAATGGAAAAGGGAGTACAGAAGGATGAGGATAGATGGGAAGCGCTCATGGAAGGCAACCGCTGGGGAGAGGGAGAGGGAGAGTGAATCATACCTTCCTGGTCTTCTTCTAGATCTTTCGGCTCTGGATGTTGGAGATCGTGATATGCGCTTTTGGGCTTGAGGACGAGGGATTTGGAGTGGATCATCGGAATCAGCGAGCGGAGGTTTTGAATTTGTTCGAGTTTTCCGTTCATAGAATTAGATCGCAGATGTACGGGTTTATTTGCAGATTGTGAGAAGTTATCATTTGTAGTTCAGCGGTTTATTCTGATCGAGGAGAAGTTATAATTTGCATTTACCAAAATTTGGAGTAAAAAATAAAGAAAAAATGGCTTAAATTTATGGACACGTGACAGAAGCAGAAGGCTTCAAGCTAATTGCTTTAATTGGTTAGTATGATGCATCTCTATTTTCAGTTACACTATTATAATTACTGAGAAACAATACCATCAAATGTCATTGACATTAGACTCACTAAATAAAGAACTTACCAAAATATATGGCCTACTTCAATATAATAATTAGCATTGAGCAACTTAATCTATGTTCTTGCTCAGCTCAAATCAAAGGTAACATCAAAATTGATATCAAAATTATCCATGCTTACAAATTATGATCCCAAAGGTTTCTGGACTATATTCACTAAATACATGATATTCAAAACATATACTCAAAATAGAAATATATAATTATTTAATATTCAATCATCATGACAATCCAAGACACCCCATTCTTCTCTAGTATGTTGTCGAACGTGTGATGTGCAATATGCACAAACCAGTGTTCAAAAAAGCACTTGATCATTGAAAAAGGCACAGTGTTATAGTCTAGAAAATATGCAGGGTTATTGGTAAACTCTCTACAAATCATAATCAACTTAACATTATCCTAATATAAAAATGAAAGTACTAACCTAGCTAAGGTATTTTAATCAAATCTGAAATTGATTATATAAACAACAACTAAAGATCTAAAAAATATTGAAATTAATCAAAATATGGTATTATGCATACAACAACTTCCTACCCTTTTACTATCTAAATGATCAGATACTATAACTTGACCGAAGTGATCAGATATTTTCCATTTTTTAGTAAGTACTCCGATTCAACTTTCAAATGTTCCCTAACTCCTCGTATAGCATCAATTCCTGTCTAAAAAATGCTCAAGTTTTAAATTTACGTTTCTTTATCATGAGCACTTGCTAGACTATTTTTTTCTAATGCAGTTTCATCTGCTCTTCCGTGTAAGATCTTTCACAGTTAGTGCTTTTAAAAATTGCTTCTTTGATTTTCTAGTGTAATACATAACATAATCATTTCTCCTTGTATGCAAAAACAATAATTTCCAGGCCCAATTACCACATCAACCATCAAGTCGTTTCCTTTTATCCACCCTTATGATTTAAATTTTTTTCACAGAAAACACATGCATATAAGAAAATATTAGATTCAAAATAAGGTTACTTAAAGTGATTGGACAAACCTTCAAAAAATCACCAGTTTGAATCATTAAATCCTTGATAACCCTGTGAAATTGACATTCCTTGTAGTCAACGCACACTCAGTTTTTCCTATCACACAAATTGAAACCATTAAAATGTTTGAGAGCAGGAGCAATAATTGAACAAATGATCAATTGGGAAAAGAATTGGAAGAAATAGACAACTAAAGTCAGGGATAGCTTCAATTCTTCTAATCTCATCCATCCTTTATCAAGAATTTTGGAACTAATATTTGATCTAACTAATTGAAGCAAATTCAATCAAACCTCCTTAAACAAACAGGAAAATTCAGCAAGAGAATTAGGGGATGAGAGGGCGTCAAATGGAACTTTGAAAAGAAGGTTACAAACCTTTTATGGTGGAACTGAAAGACCAAGAGCAGGTCTCAAGCGAGCCGGTGAAGATGTGGTGGCAAGGAATTGGAGAAGGACGACTAAGATGAGGAGAAGGCTAATGAAGAGCGCTCCCACACAATAATAAGAAGGCTGTTGGTGGAGATGGCAGAAACCAACCTTGAGATAAGTCGGAGAAACTTTGAAATTTCACCTGTCAAAACACAAAAAACAGGATTGCCACAAAGTAATTAAAGGAAGTAATCTATTTTAAATCCAAAAAAACATCATTCTTATCTTACTTCATTGAATAATCAACCAGATCAGCGTAGCATGGTTTTCCTTTGAAATGCTTTTCAAGAATCCTATGGATTTGGTTACAAATAACTACACTGTCATTAACAGCAATCAACCCAACCTAAAACATAATCGCAAGTTAACATTAGTTTTAACCATTAAAATACAAAAGAACACAATTCTTCTCAATCCAAGACATGGTGCAAAGCACACCTGAGGAAGTCTAAACCAGCAAGGCTGGCCTCTCCTCATGTGAGAGCCGTCCATTACATCATCACGAGAAAAAAAAAACACATCAAAGATTTTGAGAATCCAAAGAGTAATGCAGAAATTTTGCCTAAACAGAATTATATATACCCATTCATTGCACCAGCCTAATGAACTTGACAGAAACAATTCAACATCAGTGAGTTCACTTCCTTTAAGCAGCCTATAGCTATCAGTAATTTTGTTTTTCAAAGTGATGATCTGATTTAAGCAAAATAAAAGACAAATTAGGTTTTAATTCGAGTTATTCTAACCTAACCTAAACCTAACTAAACCCATAATTTATCTAAAAAATGTTTCTTATTGAGAAAAAGAAAGCTATTGAACTAAGATAATTTGGTTGAGTGGATTACCTGGTTAACGCATTGGCAGAACGAATTGAAGAAGGTCGGAGACGATGTCGTTGGAGAAGGCTAGAAATTGAGGAACAATTGAGCAATTTTCGAGGAAGAAGACTCAAAGAACCCCAGATATTGAGGTTGAGGGTGAAGTTCTGCTGAAGGTGGAGGTGGAAGAAGTCCGATGGTGGAGACTTGGAGAAGCCAGAGATTGGTTGATGGAGAAACTCGGAGAAGGCAGAAATCGGTCGATGGAGAAATTAAACACAAAAGAGCTCCATGTACCAAGTGACGATCGATCAATCGGAAGTGAAATCGATGGAAAGACAAATTCTTGGCAAAGGTTGGAAGCTAAATTGTTAAGAGATGCGTGATTTAGAGAAGAATAGTTTTGGGGAGAGAAATAGAGGGGAGATGGAAAAGCAGTTGGGAGCACGAGCAGTTTTAACAATTGAAATCATTGTACATGTATGATATATTAAAAGACCAAGAGAATCTAGGAAAATATGTTTATCTCTCTCACTCAGGTGTTTAGAATATAGTGTTTTGCTCAATTCTCAATTAAGACCGTTAAATTATAGTGTTCTAAATTTCTACCACTATGGACATTGCATACAACAAAAATGAAGAGGTCTTTTGTTGGGTTATAATGTGGCCAAGGTGAGAAGATTAAGATAGGGAAAATATTTGGTTATGTGGTGCTTAATTTGAAAAATAGGAATCAAGCTTCATCAACACCAACAAACCTTTTTATCTCATTTTCTTTCCACACCTTTCAACTATACTTGACTTCTTTCTTTTTGTTTTTCACACTTCTTTTTCATTTTTTTAACCCATTCTCTTCATGATTTTTGAAACTTTTTTTCTTCATATGTATTTATTTTTCAAGCTCAAACCATTCTTCATTCTTAACCTTTATTCCCTTTACTTCATTTTTTTCCTTTCAACTTATCCACCATTTTCATTCTTCTTCTCAACTCCCCAACTCACTCAAACTTCACAAAATAAATCCAGCAAAATTCCTATTCTCCAAAAGGGTCAGGCTCATTAGGCTCGGGATTTAATTTTGTGGAGCTTAAAAAGATAGGCTATTAAGGCTAACAAGGGCTTTAAAAAGAAGGAATAATATGCAGGGTAGATATGGAAATATAGGCTAATGAAAAATAATGCCTCTATCACTTTAATGTCATATGCAAGACTCATGTAAGCGGCCTCAAAATAGATATTTAAATGCAAGTTCTAGAGTAGCAAGTCATAGTGAGATACTCAAGAAATATAAGAGAGGACAATTAGTCCTAGAAAGGCTAAAAATATGATCTCACAAGGTTAAACATGTCTAGAATTTCAGCATAATTTCAAATCTCAAAAGATAACATGTGCTCATTAAATTACATGCAAAACATACAAATCCACAATCATGCTAATATATAGAGGTTTCAACAATTCAAGCAAGTCATGGGGCTTTAGAGTTATGCAAAGAATAGATAAGAGGACAAGGGGTTTTTCATTAAAAGGGATTCAATAACACCTTAAATGCATGATTTTTTTTTTTGTATTTTTGACATTTTCCTGATTTTTTTTTTAAAAAAAATTATGTAAAGACAAATGCAAAAAAAAAAACTTAAACATGAAAATGCAACCTAGCATGCAACTATATGCAATCTAAACTTAACATGAAACATGTTTCCCTCCACCAAACTTAAAATCCACATTGTCCCCAATGTAGAGAATAAAAGAGAGAGAAGAAAACACGTTATTGCCTCCCAAGCAGCGCTTGTTTAAGGTCATTAGCTTGACCTTCCATCTTCTTTAAGCACTCGGGTCAGGAGGGTCTTTGGTATCCACCCTAACCGGATTAGGATCAACTACAAGCTTCAGCCTATGCCTTTGTATTTTGAATTTCCCCGAGTTTTTATGCCAAAGCTCAGCTCCTCCTCCTTGTAAAACTCGAGTCACTATGTATGGCCCAGACCATATTGTTCCTTTACTCCTTGGAAACATGTTGGATCTTTCATGGAATAGCATCACCCTGTCTCCACTATTGACCTCACTTTTTGCTCGATCCTTCTTCTTTTTCTTTGGATCTCTACCCTTCATGTCCTTAGCACCATCACCAACTATGAGACTTTTAGCCTCCACAACTTGTTGAGAAGGTTGAGCAACATCAGAAAGTAGCTCTCCTTTCTCTACTCGGTCCTTAATAGTAGTCACACAAAGCTCCAATGGGTCCTTATAGACCACAAACATCAAAGATCCATGAACTTCCATGTCTATGACATCTATCCTGCAATCATCATTCTCACAAGAAGGTTGTTTAATAGCTTTAGAAAGACTAAATTCAATTTTCTCATCACCTATTGTGAAGGAGAGGACCCCCTGCTTAATATCAATCATTGTACCTGTAGTGGCTAAAAAGGGTCTTTCCAAGATGACTAGGACAAGCATATTAGCATCAATATCAAGCACAATAAAATCCATAGGAATAAAAAACCTACCTGTACGAATAGGTACATCTTCAATGATTCTTATGGGGCGAACCGATTATCTATCATCTGCCATATAAAGTGTCATCCCTATAGGTCTATGTTTTCCCAAACCCAATTCTTTGCAGTTGGATAAGGGAATAATACTAACACTAGCTCCTAGATCACACAAAGCATCATAAGTAGTATTACCAAAGACAATAGGGACAGAAAAGTTACTTGGATCTTCAAGTTTTGTAGGGAACTTGTTTTGGATAAGGGCACTGCACTCCTTTCTTAGAGACACGGATTGACATTCATCAATCTTCCTCTTGTTGGACAGGATCTCTTTCAAGAACTTCACATAAGAGGGCATTTGCTTCAAGGCGTCCGTGAAAACAATGTTGATGTAGAACTTCTTCAACACATCCACAAATTTTCTAAATTATGGATCCATTTGGGCTTGAGCTCTTCTTTGAGGGAATGGTAGAGGTGGCTTGTATGGTGGTGGAGGAACATATGGAGGCTCCTTCTCATCTTCTTTTGACTCCTTAGGGACCTCTTTCTCCTGTAACTCATTCTCCTTCACCTTTTTAGTCATTAGTGGAGTTTCAAGTTCTCTTCCGCTTCTTAGAGACACAACATTCACTTGGCCTTTTGGGTTAGCTTCAGGTTGACCAGGCAATTGACCACTACGTCTTGGAGCACTCAAGGCTTGTTGAGCTAATTGTTGCTCAAACAACTTCCGTTGCTTTTTCATCTTGTAGCTCTGAGATCACCTCATATTGAAAGGACTGGCTTGCTTTTTGACCCACCACAAGTTGCTCAAGTAGAAGCTCTATTGTTGATTGTTGAGGTTGTGGTGTAGGAGCAGTTTGTGGTTGAGGAGCTTTTGGTTGAAATCCAGGTGGTTGTCTTTGTTGTGCTTGACTATTTCCATAGGAGAAGTTGGGTGATTCCTCCAACCGGGGTTGTAAGTATTGGAGTATGGGTCATTCCTTACATCCCGATTGTAGTTAGTCATGTAGTTGACTTCTCCTGCTTGTGGCTCACGTTGAGAAGCATACAAATGACAAGCTGATATTGTGTGATCACCTGCTCCACAAAATTGGCAATTTACCACTGAGCTTGATGGTGTAGGACCAATGGGCTTTCCTTCTGCTGCAGTTGTTTCCATCTGCTTCACCTTCTGAGTAAGAAAATCAACCTGAGCTCTCAATTGAGTATTGACATCAACTTCATACATCCCAGAGGCTTTCTTGGCACTAGATGTGGACCGAACATCACAATTGTTATGGGAGTGCAATGCAGTTCTTTCAATCAAATCACATGCATCGTTTGTTTGCAGATTAGACAGGCTACCTCCAAATGAGGCGTCAATTAGCAAACGAGTTGCACCATCAATTGCATTATAGAAGATATCAAGCAGCGCCACCTTAGATTGCCCATGATAAGGTCACAACACAAGAAGCTCCTTGAATCTCTCCCAAGCTTCGAAGTAAGACTCTCCATGTTTCATCTTGAAATTACTGATTTGCTACCTCATCTCAGAAGTCTTCTTAGGTGGGAAATATTTTTTCAAGAAGTCTGAGGCTAACTCATCCGATGTTCTGATGGAGTTTTGAGGAAGAATCTTAAACCATGTCTTGGCCTTGGCCCTTAAAGAGAATGAGAAGGTTCTCATCCTGAGTGTGTCATCTGGGACATCGTGGATTTTGACAATTTTTATGAGCTCAATAAAAGTAGTAAGGTGTTGATGAGGATTTTCAGATGGAAGACCCCCAAATTGATTTTGTTGAACCATGTTGATCAAGGAGGGCTTCAATTCAAAGTAACTAGCTTGCACGTTAGGATAGACAACACTAGAAATAGGCCCATGTTGAGCGGGCCTTATGTATTCATCCATAGTCTGTGGGCGTTGTTCTTGCTCATGGAGCGCTTGGTTTTGGTTCAACACAATCTACGGAAAGTACGCTCAATTTCAGGATCAAAATTGTTGAGTGGTTGAGCGTTCAAGGCTCTTCGTAGGAACTAGAGAACAAAGCTGAAGTCACTAACAAAAGAAACAAAATTAAAAAGAAAAATAGACCTAGTCTACCGATTGTGAGAAACAACCAATACTAACTATAGTCCCCGACAACGACGCTAAAAACTTGATAGGCCAAATCCTACCCCGCAACTGTACGTGATCGGTTGTAATACCAAGGTTTCGAACTCTGGGACTATGTAGTATTAATTGTATTCAAATCAGTATACCAAGTCGTAAAAATAAGAAAAGATTGTGATGTGATTACGACTATTGAACTAATTATGACAAGTAAACAAGTAATATAAGATAATATCAGTGAGAGAAAGGCTTCTAAGATCAAGGATCCCCACAACAATGCTTCGGTAGACTATAAAAGATGATTGCACAATCTTAATTTTGACTTTGTTTGAATGCAATTGTCTAATGTATCCACTAAATTCTTTTGAGTGTTAACAGACCTATCTAGACTCAATTAAACATCCACTTTCATGACTTGCAAATTAAAATCTAGACCTTTAAGCACTTAGAATTTAAGATTAAATTGAATCAACATCCCCTTTCGCAACTTGCTAACTCAACCCAACCTTAAGGTTTCTATGACAATTGTTATTCCACAAGAGAATTCAAAATACTTTCATAATAGAGAAAACTCAGGTTCAAATCCTAGGGTTCCAACAGGAAAAAGTACATTTCAATCTCAATTCCCTGTCTAACTACTTATCAAAGTTATTACCTTTCAGTCTCAAACTTTGGCAAGTTCCCATTCACAAAAGTTACTAAGGCCTAAAACATCTAGGATTGAATCAAACATAGCTTCAAACAATAGATTGTGCAATTTAATAGATTTTTCTACCTACACATCATTGGGTTCACCCCAATCTTTGAAGAAACAAGCAAACTTGATTAAAATCCAACAAATCCAAACTCAAATTCCACAAAGTCTTCAAAATCTCCACTAGATCTACCCAAACTTGTCTCTCAAGCAATAGAAAAAATATGATAACAACTAGAACTCCTCAACTAGATAACAAAAAAGTGTATTTATACTAGGGTAAGATAGGAGAGGCGGCCCAAAAACCCGAGCAAAAAGGAGTGCACGAGCAACGGCACGTGTCGTGCACTTAGGCGCACGACCTTAGGCAACGCACGACTGATGCGCACGGGTTGTGCCTTGAAGTTGCACGACCTACGCCGGTGCACGAGGGAATGCACGATCGTGCGTTTGAGCCGCACGACCCGTGCCAGCATGATGCACAACGCTACCCGAGGATGCACGATCTTGGTCGGCGCACGGACTTAGCCATGGTACCGCATGACTCTAGCCTTGGCAGCGCACGGTCGTGCGCTTGGCACCGCATGACTCTTTCCGTTCTCTGAGTGTTGACACATGATCGTGCGCCTATGGCACATGGTTCGAAGATTTGTCAACACAGCCTGCACGATCGTGCACCTTGGTGCACGACCTTGGCCTTGATCGTGTGATTCTTCTTATTTTGGGCTCTTGAGTTGATCTTTTCCGGTCTCGTTGCTTCCTAGATTGAAGTCCTGATTCCTCCTTGTATCCAAACGCGTTCCAATGAAGCTCAAACTTCTCCAAAGAACCTGAAAAGCATACAAATACGCGTGTAGACATCTATAATGGAAACTACACTAAAAGTACTGGAAAACAAAAGACATATGCAAGAAAACATACTAAACTAAGGTCCTAAATACGTGTCTTAAGATGCTCAAAAATGTAAGTTATCAAAATCTGCATGCCTAGCCTTTGGTTACTCGAGGAAATAAACTTCATTGGTTTGATGTGAAAATAGACAAATCGTCCACATCAACCCCAACTAGAAATGTGCAACTTACGTTGTGGGAGACATCCATTTGATTACTCGCGGCATGCGAATTAAAATAATATGAGAAAAAGGTGGATGTCTCTTGAACGAGATAGCCACTACAAATTGAGCCCTCAACGTGAGATTTATTCCAACTGTGCCCTTCATCATTTTTAGGAACCTGCAAATTCAAAAATACAAGCTTATTTTATAAGAGTGAAATAAAACTAAATTTAACCAAATTTAACATACCTTTCATATGGATACATCCATCTAAATTGGACATGGCCACAAATTGAAGCTTCCCTTGGCAGATGAATATGCAAGTGTTCCATTGAATCAAAGAACCCGAGGGGAAAGATACGCTCCAGCTTGCACAATATTATTGGTAGTTCCTTATGCCAATTTATAACTACTTCAGACTTAAGCTTGTAACATGTGAGCTCCCCGAAGAACGTACTTAGTTGAGAAATGGGATCCCAAACTTTGTCCTCAAGAAATGCTCAAAAAGCAACATGCTACAACTTTTGCGTGAACACATGACACTCATGGCTCTTCATCCCCAAAAGTCTAAGCTTATGCAAGTTAATGCAACGACTTAAGTTGGAAACATAGCCATCCGAAAATTTTACGAATTTCAACCACTCAAGAAGCACTTACTTTTCATGGCGATCTAACGCATAACAAGCCTTTAGGTACCTATTCTCCTCCTCGTCGGGTTTCAACTCCGATCACTTGCACAAATAGATCCTTTCTTGCCTTGAAATTGCCTTTCGACTTCCCCGGAACATTAAGAATGTTGAAAAATACATTATTGAAGACATTTTTTTCAATATGCATGACATCTAGATTATGTCTTACCCGCAGACTTGCCCAGTAAGGTAGGTCCCAGAAAATGCTTTTCTTCTTCCAACCCGAACCTCTACTTACTACGACATTGTGCTCCTCAGCTCCCACTTCAGTTATCTTCATCACCCCATCTTTTACATGCTATGTATGCCATCTCATGTGTTTGGCAGTCACCACGGATGTGTATAACCTTTGCAACCGTAGTGATGTGATCAAGTCCACCTGAACCCACCTTCCCGGCCTGCCTCGAGTGGGTGTTCTGACCAGTGGGTCAACCTCCAGCCTGCCTCCACGTCGGCGATTTGACTGGTGGCGCTCAATCACAAGCCATGGGCTGTGGAGTTGGTTATCAAGTGTGGTAATCCCACCTTGATAAAAGGGAGGTCTTGGGTTCAAATCCCACCTCCAACATTCTGCAGGATAAAAGGTGTGTAACCTCCTGCAGGTTGGGGTGCATGGGCTGCAGCCCATGGCTTATGATTGAGCGCCACCAGTCAGATCGCAGACGTGGAGGCAGGCTGGAGGCTGGCCCACTGGTCAGAACGCCGACTCGAGGCAGGCCGGGAAGGTGGGTTCAGGTGGGCTTGATCACATCACGTAGAGTTATTGACAAGTAAAACATACAAGAATAAGGAATGAGCTTCGTCTTGCCATACCTCCATCTAGGATATTCACATATCTTGCAAGCCGTGTATTCTCCATCTGCACCCCAGTATATGATACAAGAGTTTGGGAAACAATCTATGGCTTCGTACGGAAGACCGAGACCCTCAACCAATTTTTTCGTGTCATAAAACGTGGTTGGTAATGTTGTCTCACGGTGAGATACGTGTCCGTATAAATCAGAAATCATGTCGTATCTGCGATCCGTCAACCTTATGTTTACTTGAGGCTAAGTAGCTCAGTCGCCTCCTCCAACTGGGTGACATCACATCTAGGCCACAACTGCCTATTCGCGGCCGACAACATGTCGTACATACGTTGTGCATCAGGAATGGAAACTTCATGATAATACTGCATTCCTTCAAGCCTTATCTCCTCATTTTGTACGAGATCATCAGTGTAATGAGGTTGAAAATTTAAAACTATCATAGACCATCTGCTCCATTCAATTATAATACTCAAATACTTACTGTTGGCATCGGATCAATACTACTACAACCTTCATTCTGTCTAGACTCCGCAAACAATGTCGCAAACATTTCATCTGTCTCCCCGTGCGACACCCATTGGTAATAGTGAGGAAAAAACCCTCTTTAACAAGATGATGATGCACATAATCTACGGAAATTGGTTTCTTATTCTTGCACTTTCGACAAGGACACCTTAATTCCTGCGGGTTATATCTTAGCATAGACTTACAAAACTAAATGAATTGAGCAATGCCAGCAATAAACTAGTCGTTCAAAAAAACCATCTATAATACGCAAGTACATCCATTCACGCATTTTCTTCTTGTAAACAGATATAAGCTTGTAAAACATTTCTAGGCTAGCGACCACATGGTTGCTACATTTGTTTTGGCGACCTTAGCAACCATATGGTTGCGAATCACAAACAAAAGTCTACTTCTGCAATTTAAATACAAAAAATTTGTATGCTTTGTTTAGCGACCATATGGTCACCATATCAAGGGTAGTGAGCAAATGGTCATTATCTTGAAACTACAATTTTACACTTGCAAATACTTCTAGATTGCTGCCTTATAGAGATTCAGCGATCATGTAGACGCTATTTAGCATCCATATGGTTGTTGAATGTCAAATTATGATCGGAAATAAACTTTTAACAATGCAAAATAACCCAATCAAAAATAAAACTACTGTAGACATAAATAACACAATCTCATGTAATTATTTAAATTAACAATTTTGGATTTGGCAACAATATTTGCATGTATGTATACCATTTACTATATTAAATGAAAAAAAATTACATACTTCACTACTACAATTCAAGCCAATGGCAGCGGGTTGTGGTGGCGGTTGTACAATTGTAGCGGTTTTGGTAGCGGTCAAGAATATAGTGGCGGTTTATGGGCGGTTTGAGCTTAAGGACGGTTTAAGCGGCGGTTTTTTAATCCTTGGCTATTGGGGCGGTCGTTTGGCTCTATAGGGGCGGTTTTGAGGCGGGCTTTTTAATTATTTCAGCCTGCTAATATTATATCACTGGCGCGAGGAGAAAAATAGTGGGCGCCTTTTATTCTTTTATCATCAAACAAAGCCGGCCCTATTCGTCATACGCCTCACAACACAAACGCTCCTTGCATTAGATTTGGAGTTTCAGAAATTTGCGATTCACTACGATAGTGCACGAGTACGAAGAGGGTATATAGAAATTAGGGTTTGTACATCGATCGAACAGAGCAAAAGAGCTAGGAGGAGAAGTATTTGCAATGGGTTAGGGATTTGGAAGAGGAAGTTAGGGTTCTTAATTCTTATTGGAGTTGCTTGAAGTCGTCGGTGGGCCTAATCTTCCCGAGGTAAGTCGACCATTCTTTTTGCCTTCTTCTCAAATTGATTTTGTTAAATTAGTCAAATTTATTGCGCCATGAATTGCTTTGTTGAACTCAATTTTTATTTGAAATTGCAACATTAACACGTAGCAGTGGATATCAAATGATGTCCGGTTTTGATATGTGGCTGGTTGAACTCAATTTCAAGCTATCAATTGTTTCTTTAAATTAGATTGAATTGAGATTTGCATCTGACACTATAAGAACAAATTATTTTGTAAATATTAACTTCTGTGTAAGTATATCTTAGTTGTTTATGTTTTGAGGGATTTTGATAATGCTGCAACAATCACTTCTGGCTTACCCTTCTGAACTTGGTAAGGCAAAGGCTAGATACAAGCTATCCATATAACAAGCTCGTTAAGAAAGGAACATTCTTGGTTTCATATTCAGCATCAGGGAACTACAAAGTTTTTTTCATTATGGTTCTACTTGTATCTGTCTGGTTTTAGAGTAAATGAGTTTTTAATTGCTACAATTGTTCCTCACTTTTTTCTGCATATTTCTTTCTTATGTAGCTATTTGTTGGTATGATCTTGTTTCTCATGACAAAATTCTTACCTTGACTTGATAAATCATTTACGGATTACATTATGCCTTATAGTTACTGCAAGTATAATTATGGCTAGCATTTGGGTTTGTTGTTTTGTAGGTAAGACTCTGCTCTTAATGTCATTCACATTCAATAATCCAAACCTAAAAAGGGAAAAAAAATAAACGCGTGGGTTCAGAACAAATGTTTGTAAGCTTCTGAAAAGCTTTTTTTATCCTTCACATTCAACAGTCGAGGTGGGTTTGTATATAGAGAGTTCAGACATACATAATTGATCTATGTAAGGATAAAAAGAAGGCGTTCTACAAATGATGAGATGGATGAAATAAAAAGGATAAAGGAGTTAAAAGACAAAAAGGGTTTGATTAAATAGTATTTTTGTTGGTGAAGATGAAGGATCATCTGGATCGACCATGTTAATTAATGGTGATCAAGAGAGATAATTAATAGAAAGTGAAAGGCAGGTGGAACAGTAAGTAGAAAGGCAAGTGTGCTAGTGATGGTGTCTTGTGTAGAGGGAATGGTAGAAATCATGCCAAGGAGAATGGGGTTCTGATTATAATATCCATCCTATAATTAAAATAAACACTCTTAATTAGTATAATATTTTATAACCAATTCAGAATAGTGGAGGAGTTTGTGACCACTCCAAAAGCCTTCTTTTCAGAGCTGGAGAAATTCCAGGATCGGCCAAAAGAGGACACACAGAAACATGAACAGAATAAATCAGCTTTGCCTATGAATGCTTCTTTAGCTCACACTAATAAACTATGATTGCTTAGAGAATTTGTGAGCCCTTTCTGTATACACACACCCTAATATATGTATGATTCATATGACTAAGCAATTGGGGAGGATAAAGTCTGGCCACAAGCATATTGATTGATTTGGGTGGAAATAAAAGAGGAGAGAGTTAATTGACAAAAACTAAATTTGAACCACTTGGTGATTTTCTTCTAACCATCAATGGCTAGTTCTCATCAATTGGAGAAACATCATAAACCTTTATCTTAAAAAAACAAAGAGAATATTACTGGCGGAACTGATTTGACTCTTTTTGAGGTACAGATCTTCACTTCCTGATTTCTTGTTTCTGTTGATTATTTTGCCTGCCTCTTTATAGCCTTGCCTGATGCAGTCTTTCTGTATTGCTCTTTTCTGTTATGTTCCATGATTTAAATCGCTTGTATTCAATCCTGAGCTGATCTCTCAAGAATTTTAATGCTTTAGAATCTCGTCATTAACAAATCATTTATGAAAAGATGAACGTTGAAGTAACCAAATATATTTTAGAAAAATAGTGTGCATCTACTTGTTTCATCAGCTTACCAATTGGGTGTTGATTATGTATCTAGCCGGTGAATGCTGTTGCATAGGTCATATATGATATTATTGATCCAAGTGTGAATCTAATCTTCGGGGCAGTTATAGACCCTTCTGTACCTTAACTAATTTCTCTCTTAGGTGAGCATAACTTTGATTGCTATTGGATTCAAGTGACAAGATGGCGATGAAGCCAAACCTTATGTACCCTTATGTGTTTAGCTTCATCAACTAATTTTGATTGCTACTGGATTGCTACGTATTGGATTCAAGAAAAGAAAAATATTTCCTCTCTCCCTATCATAACTTCGATTGCTATTAGATTCAGCTTCATTAACTAATTTTTCCTGTCTACATTTCTGATTATGTGGTCATGAATTACTTTCATTACTTATTAGGTCTTATTCATGTTAATTGGAGGAAAGTGAAATATTTGGGCCTTGTGTACTCTTATGCGTTTTTCATTGAGCTCACTAATGGTAAATTTTATAGAGAAAGAGATAGAGTGATAACCAAGCCAAAGCCAAAAGGCATGAAGCTGAATTTTTTTTTTCATTGGGTTAAAGAACCAAAAATATTGACCTTCATGGTCCTTGAAAATAGAACTTGTGTTATTGATTTTTGGATAGAGTTTAAGCTATTAAGCTGCATTTCAGATATTTTAATTATGAACTTAATTGGTTTGAGATTCATCTATCTAGTGTTGTTTAATCTTTATAGGTGGCAATATTGCATGCTTAGAAACCATAGCAAAGTTTTCTAATTTCTACAAGATGAATATTGTTGTGATTTGGTTTGAGATTCATCTAGGGCTTGTAATATTAATTGTTGCATAAATGATATCAGATTTTGCACTCTGCAAGCAACAACAAGAATGCCTACAAGGCACTCATTGCTGTTGAATATGCTGGCGTTCAGGTTGAGTTAGCCAAGGATTTTAAGATGGGTGAATCCGACAAAACTCGAGAGTTTCTTAAGATGGACCCTATCGGAAAGGTAAGATTTTTATGATCATACCTTTGTTTAAGTCGTTTGATATCTGAACTATTTCCTTTATGCATTCTCTTCTGCAGGCTCATGTTGAGCAATGGATGGATTTTTCAACCACGGAGATTGATTCAAGTATTGGCAAATGGTTGTATCACCGTCTTGGCTTCATGGCCCACTTGCCCCATGTTTGTAAAATTTTCTATCTTTCTCCTGTATTATATATAATTTTGTGACTATCTAATAACTATTTCATTTACAAGATGCATATTAATTTTGTGACTATCTAATAACTAGTAATAATTATCTAATAATTAGTTCAATAGTTTTTTTCATGAAAGCTGGAGTGCAATTTTTATGTAGAAGATTAGTATGAAGATGGGATCTGGATGTGTTACTTCAGTTAGGATATGAATTAATTAATATTCATTCATTTGCACTTCAAATTGGGTTGGCTGGGTCATTTTTCGATTCAATCAAAATTTCATATTTTTTTCTTGGATATATGCTTGGCTTTTGCTTTCAATGGTTAGTTTTGGTTCTCAACTCAAGTCGGTTCCCTTGTTTATGTCCCTGTCAATCTTGCCTCGTGTTGTTATTTGAATTGAGTTGGCTGGTTATACACTAATTTTGAAGTCCATTGAATTATGTAATAGATGGACTTGCACTGATTATGAATTTAATATCGTACAATGGGTTTTCATTATTCATATATATACTTATCGTAGTTTGTTCATTTTATTTTGTAGGTGTTTTTGGTTTGATGGTGATTAGGTATGGGCCGACATATTTCGAGGCAAGTTCTTAACATATAAGTGGCCAATTTTGTTTAAGCTACTTAAGGTCACTTTCTCTCAACATTTGATACTCGACAATTGCTTGTTTTTGGCTAGTGATATAATGTTGTTGCCACTTGGTTTTGCTTGCTCTTGATGAACATGCATACACTTAAATGTAAATTCAAGTTGGAACATTATCTATGTAATTAATGATAGTATGATACGATTATATATGGCATCTCATTCTTATTAGGATTTGTGATTTACATAAGTGTACATGTTTATAATATTTATTATATTAGGGATTTATATAAATTTAAGCATAATATTATATTAAAATGCCTATAATTTAACCGCTGTAAAAGCTTACCAAACCTACTACAAAAGCGTATTATGAACATTGCAATTGTCAAGCAAAACCGCTGGGATTGCCATTAAAGCTATTCCGATTGCCAAACCGAACCGCTGCAATTGCCCAAAAAACCGCTATAATTTCCACGTTAAACGCTGCCATATTCTAATAAATCGCTGCATTGATGACCAAACCGCTGCAATTGACAAAGAGAACCGCTGCAATTGACAAAGAGAACCGCTGCCATTGTTGCAAACCGCTGCATTTGCTTTTGAAAACCGCCGCAATAGGTAAGGTTAAAACCGCCCCCTTAGATGCTATAGCAACGGTTGTTTCAGCCTATAGCGGCGTTTTCTAATGTCAAGGGTAACCGCTGCTATAGCTTTAAACCGCCACTACAGATCTATAGCAACGCTAGCAGATGTAGCGGTTGGAAAACCGCCACCTTAGATCTTTAGTGGCGGTTTGAGACTATTTGGTGGCGGTTTTTGACCGCTACAAAAAGCTTGAATTGTAGTAGTGCTTGTAATTGAGCTATGGGCCAAATATGAGGGAATTCCTCCTTTCCAACAACTAAGATGCACAAATACCTCCTTCGTTTTGTGAAATTTTTTTGTTCAAAGGTATAACGATATGTGGAGTTTATATAGGAAATTAGTAGTGACTATATAGACGCTAAATTGGCGGTAATTTTGCCGACTATTGTATTTAGCGACCAAGTGGTCGCCAAAACTACATGTTATGGTGTCAGCATTTAGAGATCACTTGGCCGCTAAATTCTGCGACCAAGTGGTCGCAGATTCTTAAGCAACATCTAGTAACCAAGTGGTCGCAAAATTAGCGACCACTTGGTCGTTAAATCGGGGGCTAACTTTAGCGATCACATGGTCGCAATATCTGGCGCCAAAATCGCCCGCAAAGTTTTAGCGATCACGTACTCCGTGGTTGCTAAATATTTTTTTATTTTTAAATTGGATTTAGAGACCAAGTAGTCACTAATTAGCAACCATCTTCCGTGGTCGCTAAATCTGTAGAATAGTGCAGTGAACCTGGTGGGGGTATATTCCAAATTAAAACCATAATATCTTTAATCAACATGGAAACAATTTCACATTAATTTAGAAGAATATATTAAAAATCAAATTAGAAATTGGAATAACTCCAAGAGAACGGAGATAATGGAAGAAAGCAACACGTCTATAAATATACAACAAAGATACAAACTCAATTTAAGAAATATAAAGTAAGAAAATCCACCATGAGAATTTATTAAAATCAACTTTGAGAGATCGAAAAAAGAAACGGGAATGGTTATGATCGGTTTACATAATGAGAAATCATTTGGGAGAACTAATTCATTTATAACCCCACTTCAGCTAGTGAATCGCTCTCTACTGCTGCCCATTTTAAGCCGGTTTCATTACTTAATGTCACGTTCAAAATAGTGACCAAAATGCTTGTGAATTGGATTAAACCGGTATTACCACTTCTTGTATCGTCTGCCCAAGCGAGCTTTAAACCGGAAAGGCAAATCATTGATAATGTAGTGGTAGTACAAGAGCTCCTCCATACTTTTGCCTCTGCTCAAAATACCTGAAAAATCATGATGCTCAAGATTGATCTAGCCAAGGATTATGACAGGGTTCGTTGGAGTTTTTTACGTCTTCTCTTAGAGCGAGCTTGTTTGTCATCGGGTCTCATTGATATCATCATGAAATGCCAATCTCAAGGCTATATGGAAATATTATGGCATAATAGTAAGGCTGGATCTTTTAAGCCTTCAAGGGGCATCCTTCAGGGGAATCCACTATTGCCCCATCTACTCGTTTTGTGCATGGAATGCCTCTCTCCCTTAATCCAAGACGCTTTTACTATTGGGGTTTGGAGACCGATTTTCGAGGGAGGTGTGGGGCTTTCGCATTTATTCTTCGTGAATGACCTCATTCTCTTCGTGGAAGCATCGACAAATCAGGTTGCGATTATTAGAAATTGCCTTACAAAGATTTTGTTTCTTCTCGAGCAAGATGGTCAACTATGCTAAGAGTAGTGTTTTATTCTCCCGCAATGTTGATCGCCGAATCAAAGAAGACGTTAGTGCTGCTCTTGGAATGCCCATCTCGTATGATATAGATTCTTATCTTGGTGTTCCTATGGCTTGTGTGAGTCTTTCGAAGGAAAAATATGATTGTTTGTTGGATAAATTTACGGCATGACTTGGTGGGTGGCAGTCAAAATATTTATCTGCTGCAAGGAGGATTACACTCTATAACTTTCTATTGTCCAGCCTTCTAGTTTATGTAATGCAATCGATTTTGCTTCCGAGATCAACCTGTGATGCCATAGACCAAAAAATTCGTGACTTTGCTTGGGGTTCAACTCAAGATCACTGGAAATGCATTTACTAAAATGGTAGACGATTACCCAACCTAAAGAGGTAGGTGACTTAGGTATCCGGCCAATGAGAGCTTCCAACATAGCTTTGATTGCTAAGGTTGGTTGGTGTGTTTTACATGAATCGGAAATGAATTGGAGTAGAGTCCTTTGGGGTAAATACTGCAATAACAAACTCGATATTGATATGTTCTAGGTTCGAGCTTCCTCCTCACAATTGTGGAAGGGAGTTCTACATGGAGCATCATTGCTTTCTCGTGGAATAGGGATGTCGGTTGGGAATGGCAAACACACATTTTTTGGTTGTATACTTGGCTGATTGAGAAGCCGTTGTTGGACGTTTCCATCACTAATGTTCCCATTCCTAAACAAGGTGCATTTTTGCAGATTATTATGATGAGAATGGTTGGGACTGGAACCAGATCTCAACCTTTCTTCCGATGAATATCTTGCAATGACTGCATCTTTTTGTTGTTCATGATGACCCTTCTGCAGTTGACAAACCTTTTTAGAGGCAGACAACTTCGGGGACCTTTTCTTCCTAGACTGCGATGAACCTGCTCCGACCGAATGAGTCCAATATTACTAATCAGATTTGGGGAAAAATATGGAGAATTCCAGTGCAGCAAAGGACGAGACATTTTGTTTGCCTAGTTGTGCATGGATCTCCCCTCTGTAATAAACTTCACGTTCACCAACATTTAGCTTCTTCGAATGCTTGCCCACGATGCGAGGAACAGGAATCACTCATTCATCTAGTCCAGGATTGCGGCGCAATTTGGAATGTTTGGCTTACGCTGCGTGCAAATAACTACGAGCCGGATTTCTTTGCTACTATGCAGATCAGGGATTGGGTTTTCAGCAATATCCATCATAGTGACTCGTGGAGCACCTACTTTGCTAATATGCTATGGCAATGCTGAAAAGTTCAGAATAGGCTAATCTTTGATCACAAAGATGAAGTTTTAAGTCTGTCTTCCAGGTTTGTTGCAATCTCAGAAGCATACTCGGAAGTCCAAACACACTCCAAGTTGACGTCCAATGTAAACCCAGCTCCCTCTCAACCGGGTCCTAACTTGTGTTGGACCCCTCTAATGGAGAATTATGTGACGCTTAATACAAATGCTATTTCGAAAGGTAATCCGGGGATATTGGGCAGAGGTGGTGTGCTTAGATCCTCTAACCGCGACTATTTTGCAGAGGCCTATTCCCACAAATTTGGCCACTATGATGCCACAATCGATGAGATATTATCCATCTACAAAGGACTCCAGATTGCCCGGAGGATGGGGATCCAAGACTTGGAGGTACAACTGATTCTCTCCTAGCCTTTATGATGTTGTCTAGTTCGGATTTGGGACCACACAAGGACTACTTCTTGCTAGCCAATTGCCTTAAGTTTATCCATCAAGAATTTGAGGATTGAAAGCTTATAATTAATAGATAGAAGATACAATAAAATCAAATCTTCTTATCTTATGTATATTATTTAGTTTCCTTATTATGTTTATTCTTATCCTTGTATTACTTGTTCTCCAAGTTGTATTTTGTACACTCCTTATAAATATAAATCTCCTTGTATGAGAAGATCTCAACAAGGTTCCATAATTGTCTTTTATGGTATCCAGAGCAAAGATCCTCCTTCCACAACAATGTTGATTTTTTTTCCGGCCGATCCTTCAACATTCGGTCTCTTTGGCACCATGTTTGACGACGCCTCTTCGTCCTCGTCTGCTGCCTCTCGCACCAGCGGCGCCTCCATCCTCTCGGCTGCTCTCGGTGCTGGTCTCGGTTCCAAATTAGAGCTCCAATTTCCTGTCTTTTCGTTCAAACTTGAAGGCACAAACTATGCTCTTTGGAGGTCCAATGTTCTTGATGCTCTTGATGCTTAGAGTTGAAAGATCATGCGACTTCTGGTGTCCATCCGATGAAAACCATTTGTATTCCGGGGACCGAAACCATTGAGGGTCGTCTTGAGCCCAATCCCGACTACCTTACATGGAACCAACGGGACAAATTTATTCTCCTCTGGGTTCATACAACCATATCAGCTCGACTCCTCAATTATATTGTCAAGGCTGATTCTATGCGTGATGCTTGGGTCATGCTTGAACAGATGTTTCAGGCTCAATCCCGGGCTCATTCTATGCATCTGAAAAATCAATTGAATACTCTACCGAAGGGCGGACTATCTATGCTTGAATATTATGAGAAAAAATGCGGTTTTGCGGATGCCCTGGCCGATTGTCTTCAACCGGTATCGGATCAAGATTTCGTTGTTGTTGTTATCCACGACCTTGATTCCTCGTATAGTCCATTCAAGGTTGCTGCGAACATGCGGTTCGAACCGCTGTTGCCTGATGATCTCCTTGGCCACTCATTGCTCGAAGAGGAACGCCTTCAAGAAGAATCTCGACTGATGACCGCCTTTGCTCCAGCCGCAAATTACTCTCAAATCCGCGGTAGTGGTGGTCAGCGACTCCCTAACTCCGATCGCAGGGGCGGCAACTCTCAACCGCAGTCCCAAAACCGATCTTCTGGCAGGTTCAATTATCAGTCAAATTCTTCAAATCCACGCCAACAAAGCTGTGACACCACTGATCAAGCTGGGTCCTCTCGTTCCATGCCACAACGCCAAAATTGCCAAATCTGTGATCGTCCCTATCACACGGCAAAGGATTGCTTCAGTAGGCTGAATTTGCAATATTTTCCGTCTCGTCATCCGCCTGAGCAATTAAATCAGGTTCCGTCGGCTGCTTATCATTCTCAAACCCAAGCATCTAACTCGGACTCCGCTTGGTATTTTGATTCGGCGTCTACTGACCATATTACCGGAGATCTCAATAAAGTTTCGCTTGATTTGGAATATTTTGGCAATGATCAACTCACTCTTGGAAATGCTACCTCTTTACCCATAATTCATATTGATCATTCTTCAATTCCTTCATTACAAAATTCATCCATTCACGTATCCAATGTTTTACTTGTCCCTAATATGACCAAAACTTTTATCAGTATTGTTAAGCTTACTAAAGATAATAATCTCTTTGTGGAATGTCACCCAAATTTTTGTTTGATTAAGGACAAGCAGGGACAGGTACTGCTCAAAGGAATCGTTAGCAATGGGTTATATTGCCTACCCTCGGCTGTGCCAGATCATTTTCGGATGGAAATGGTGGGCAAGGGGACCTTTTCTCCAAATTGGCATCATCGACTTGGACATCCGAGTCAACCTCTGCTTCATCTTATTTTTAATCGTTTCAAATTACCAGTTTCTTCCTTTGATTCTAAGTTTTTATGTCAGTCCTGTTCTTTAGGGAAAAGTAGTCGTTTACCAATAAATTCCTTTCATGTCTCAAAAATAGTTCCCTTTGAATTAGTCTATTCTGATGTTTGGGGTCCAACCCCCCCGGTTATCTATTAATGGATGTCGTTATTTTGTTCTCTTTGTTGATGATTGCACTCGCTTCACTTGGATTTATTTTATGCAACAAAAATCACAAGTTTTTCATTATTTTCAACTCTTTAATGCCATGGTTAAAACTCAGTTCAATCCACCATTAAAGCCCTTCAAACAGATTGGGGTGGGGAATACCGAATAGTGTCCACATTCTTACAAACTCAAGGGATCCTTCATCGGTTCTCTTGCCCCCATGCTCCCTCTCAAAACGGCATGGTTGAACGCCGCAATCAAACAATCCAAGAAAAAGGCCTTACCTTACTTGCCCACTCCAAATTACCTCCTACTTTTTGGGAACACGCCTTCCACACTGCCATATACCTCCATAATCGAACTCCCACCCCTATTCTCAAAAATATTTCCCCATTCGAAAGACTATATAAGCGCTCCCCTGATTATTCTTTTTTACGGTCGTTTGGTTGTCTATGTTTTTCCTATCTTGGACCTTATCGTCAAAATAAACTCGAGTTTAAAACCATGCCTTGTGTTTTTCTTGGCTACAGTTCTAGTCATAAAGGCTATTTATGCTATAATTCTGACCACTTTTAGCCCCTCTTCCGCCACCTCCAACTTACATCCAACACATATTTCTCCGCCTCGGTTTTTACCAGAGCCACCTGCTCACAGGCCACACCTAATCAACTGGCCCCACCTGATCAACCGTCCCCACCTGATCAACCGAACCCACCTGCTCCACCGGCCACACCTGCCAAACACCCTCATTTACGACCCGCTGCTGCCTCGACCCACCCCATGACAACTCGGGCTCATACCGGGAATCTTAAACCAAAAGCCTATGCCTCAAATCTTCTTATCTTATGTATATTATTTAGTTTCCTTATTATGTTTATTCTTATCCTTGTATTACTTGTTCTCCAAGTTGTATTTTGTACACTCCTTATAAATATAAATCTCCTTGTATGAGAAGATCTCAACAAGGTTCCATTATTATCTCTTAAAAATAATTGCTCGTGAGGCCAACAAAGTCGCAGATGCCCTTGCCAATCAATCTATTTCTATTAATGCACCTCTAATTAAATACTTTTTAAGTTCCTGATTTTATCACTATGTTGTAGCACATTGATGTTGAGTCCCTTGAGGACCATGTACTCTCTTGATTTTTAATAAAGCTATCCGCATAAGCTAGTCTCTATTTCTTGACCAAAAATACTCTAGAGCGCTTTGCAAGTAGAATCGATGGGTCTATACTTTGTGATAAAAGAAGCCAACAAAAGAAAAATAGAAAATATTGAACTTGAATGAGATAATATCACTATAATCAATGTTTTAAAAGGAAATAGATCTTGTCCACAATATATTGAAATGAATATCACAGACTCAAGGGAAAGCTTGTCATATTTCGATTCGACCAAAAAAAAAGCTTGTCATATTTCGATTCGACCAAAAAAAAGCTTGTCATATTTCGAGACCGTTAGTAAAGAGATTGATGGAGTAGTTGGTGAAAGGAAGAGAGGTTGGGAGAAAGAAAGAAAGAGAAGAATAATATTTAGATGAATTGGATAGAGGAGATAATAAATTGGAAAGAGAAATGATTTTCTATCCAAAATTATCTCTAATAAAATTAACGGAATTTTCGATTGGTACCCTCAACTTTTTGGCTTTTCCGGATGGTGCACTGAAAAAAAAACTTATTCCGGGTGGTACCCCTGAAATTTTGCAAAAGTTCGGTTGGTGCCCTTACTTGCAAATTTTCGTTAGTTTATAACTAAATTAGTAGGTTTTCTAATAAAAAATTATATTTTTATATTTAATTAAATCAAAACACAATTTTAATTTGATAACAATTATAATAAATCATATTAAAATATTATATTAAAATTATAAATATATGTATCAAGTAGATTTTATGTTGTATAATTCAAAAATATTACAATATTTATATTAAAATAAATATATTGCATGATTCAAATTTTCCATGTACATTTTATATAGTAAGTTTGAAAATTTTTAAAAAATTAATAAAAGTTAAAATTTTAATGTAACTCGAGAGTACCATAACAAAATTTCTATTAGTTTTTTTAAAAATTGTCAAAATTATTATATAAAACCTACAAGACAAATTTTAATTATGTAATATATTTATTTTAATATAAATATTGTAATATTTTTTTGTAACTTACAAATTTTACATTATACAGCATATAATCTACTTGACAAATATATATAATATAATATTTTTAATTTAATATTTTATATGATTTATTTTAATTTTTGTTAAATTAAAATTTTGTTTTAAATAAAAAAATTCATTAGAAAACATACTAATATAGTTAAGAACTAATGAAAATTCATAAGAAAGGGCACCGGCCGAATTTTTTCAAAAGTTCGGGGTACCACCCGGAATAAATTTTTTTCATGGCACCTTCCAAAAAAGCCAAAAACTTGAGGGTATCAACTGGAATTTTGCTAATGGGTCATGCTTAAAATGTAAATAATTTTGTGGTTGAACAAACTAATTTATTAATCTTACAACTATAAAAGTTATGCTCTAAAGTTAAATAAATATTATAGTTTAATGCATTCAATTTTGCTAATGGACCATGTTAGACAATATTTTTAATGGGCACATGTTTTATAGTTGATGTTAGGCCTTTTAAAATTTTACAACCTTTCAAATTCCTATTTAAATGTATTAATAACAAGAAATTGATTTAGTAGATATAATCTTAGCCTTTGGAATTCGTAATTAAATGTATTCCTTACCTAACCATTTGTATAGCTAGACACCTTATTTTATTAATAATAATAATTAATTTTTATAATCAACCTTTCAAATTTCTTTGTTAATGTATTAAGATAAGATACTTATTCTTTTGATAAATGTTATAACAAATAGACTTTTACAATCACCCTTTCAAATTTCTTGTTTAATGTATTAATAAATAGTCATAAACTATCTTTTGAAGTCCCATGTATACATTAGGTCACATCATGTACAAACTAGCCATTATCTTTATATATCACTTGCACGGCCATTCGAAGAAGCGATATAGGTATCATTTTTCTCTCATACTAACAATTTTTGCTAGCATAATAATATCTTGCACATATATAAATAATCATTACATTTTGTATTTCACATGAACATGCAAAAATGGATTGCAACAAACCCGACCAATAGGCCACACTTTGCACTCCTGATAAATTGTGTGATGGTGTCCAGCGTCAACTTGAAGTAATGTTATGCAGGAAGTGGGAGGCAATGAATGCATATGGAAAATATCTTAGTACCGAATTCCGTGTAAAACATAAAATTTGTGCCGTCAAAATGATGGGTTAAGCAATCTAGTAATCTCAGTAAAATCATATATGTTTTTATGAAGAAACTATTCGGTAGACCGGACAGGCCCAATGTACCGAGAGGCCATCAGAAGATGAAAGCCGAAAACGACTAGGTGAGGCATAAAATTCAAAGTGCCACACGAGAAACAACGAACAAACAACCAAACAAAAATACAAACGAGGCCAAGAGAACCACGTGATCATCACGAGTCTATGGGAAAGTTTGAATGGGAGATGTTATCATATATTATATGAGTGTACAATTGACCTAACTTGTCTGTCAAGACATTGCTTTTATACTCTATATATTGTTAATGAATGGAATGGCAACCCCCAAGGGGAATTCTATATTCTAGCATGGTATCAAGATCCTAACCCTACCCTCGACCCCCCTGCGCCGCCACCCTCTCTAGCCTCGTCCGCCGTCGCGATCCCTTCGCGCCCCGTACCTCCCCTTCTCTCGATCCTACTAATTGTTCCTTGAGAGCAATTACTGCCCCCATGTCTTCCGCTCCCCTCAGATCATTAAACCCTAATTCAAAAACCCTAGTTCGGTTCTCATTGCTGACGATCTTGCCAACAAGACTCTATCCTCCTTGGACCCCAAGACACCTCCTTCGGTAGACCCCAAGGTCACAACTCTCCAATCCGACGTGCCTACATCGTCGTCTTCTACCAAACCTCCGTTTCATTCTACCCTAGCGGTTTCAAATATAAAAAATCTCATCCCGTTGGTTCTTGATGTTACCAACACGAAGTATAATTCATGGGTGGCTTTGTTTCATGTCGATGCTTGTGCGCATCGGGTGTTGGATCACATTGACCCATCCGGGTCGCACCCCGCTGATGATGATGATGCTTTGTGGGATCAATTAGATGACATATATCTCCAGTGGATCTATGCCACAATTTCGTCTGACTTGCTTCTCACCATTCACATGCCAGATTCTACGGCTCTCTCTACTTCAAACAGACTAAAGGACATCTTTAATGATAAAAAGGCTTCAAGGGTTGTCTACCTTCAAAATGAGTTTGCGTGTTGTCGACTTGAATCCTTTTCGTCTGTTACCGCGTATTGTGATAACTTGCATATAGGTAGTGTTTAGGATGCATGCTTACGTTTCTTTTGAGTTGTTTTTAGGTAGTTTTAGTTAATTTCTTTATTGTCTTAGAATGTCTAGGAGTTTTGGTTTTTTGAACTTTTTCTACATTGTTTTACAGGTCTTAAAGTGAACAAGTGTGAAAGGAATGGAAACTGGGGAAAGAACGCTTGAATTCGGGCCATCCATTCGAGTTGTTGGTTCGACACGTCTGTCTTGCGAACGTTCGTTCGGGAGCTATAGTCGTCTGATGAAGTTGAATTTGTTATCATTGGAAAGCTAATTCAGGGATCTACAATTCATGTTTTTACTCCGAGTCCAAATTCCAACTCGAAGGAGGTCAAAACAGCCCCCGAAATGTCAGCTGAATTCTGAACCAAGTTGCTGGCAACGCCCGCCGCCCCCTGACAGTCGCGAGTTCCCTTACTGCGCCACGTGTTTATTTTCTATTGGTCCTATCTTTTCCAGCTTTATTCCGAGATATTGTATTTTTGGATATAGTTTTGGAGACCTAGTTTTGTTATATTAGGGTTTTAGAGAGGAAGAAACTCTCATCTATCTAATTCTATTTCTCATACTTTTCATTCTAGTTTTACATATTTTCTATGGAGAACTAAGCCCCTTTGCTTAGTCAGACAATTGAAGCATCGTTTTGATAAAAGTTGTGAGATTTCTAATTCCTTATCTATTGCTTGTATTTAATCTTCTCTCTTACTTGAATGATTATGATTTATTTCAACAGTTTCTAGCCTGATCAACTAGGGTTGGTTGTTATTGAATCTATTGCTAGATCTAGAGTGTTACTGGTTTAGCATCTCTATTTCAAAGTAGCAACTGCATCGTACTAGTATTTGGTTGTGCTAGTCTTATGCAGAAGAGATTTGATTTACATTCTAGGGTGAAAGCTGGTTGTTTTATGCTAGAATTGTATCCTATTATATTCCTATCCTTACTGCTGCTATTAAACTGAATCATTGATGGTTTCATGGTTGTTTAATTAGTTAGAACTAAAAGTATCTGGTTGTGTTGTTAGTTAGAATTGAAAAGGAATTGGAAAATCCATTACATGTGATATTGAGGTGAAATCAATGATCAACTTGTCATACGATTGTGGATATTTTTTTGCATAAACTATCTTCCTAATTATTGTTATTCATAATCTTTTATTGTTTTGTTAGTTTTGCATTCTTAGATTTAGTTACAAATACAAAAAAAAAAACCTTGTTACTTGTTTGACACAAAATTCATTACAAAAGATAAAATATGTGTCCCTATGGATTCAACCCGGACTTCTTAAAGACTACGGTTCTTAGTTAGTTTGGATTCTTTTGCATAGCCGTGATTTGCACGACCATTTCACCGCTATCATATTGTCAACACATGAAAGACCTTACTGATCAGAGGACCAATGTCGATTTTCCCGTCGCTCAATGACAAATGGTTATTCAGTCGATTTTCGACCTATCCACTAAGTTTGATACAGTAGCAATTTTAATCCAGCAACGTGACCCGTTCCTTGATTTTGCTCAAGCCCATTCGATGATTTTGCTTGAAGAAAATCGTAGGGAAAAGCGGGACTCCTTGGTTGTCGAGGCTAAGGCCCTAAAGACCTCCACGTCCCCGACACCACCGCCGTCCGATCCACCATCCCAACAGACCCCGCCGAGGTAACAACGACGTGCAATTTTAGTGAGCCCCGTACGGTTGGGTTCCGATAACTAATAATCATCATCAGCAGCAGAACTGGATCGTTATAGTGTGGAACCAGCCCCCCTGACCTTATCCATCACTCCCGACACATGGCATTCTTAGACCGGCACCTCGGTCCCCTTTGTAGCAGGCACACACCGTCTACTCGAATCCCGCCTATGGATTCCAGCAAATGACGGATCTGAATCAAGTTTTCAATACAATGACGTTATATCCTCCAAAAAACAACTATTGTACATAGACATCGGGGCATCTTCCAACATGACCAACAACCAAGGTAACCTTTTCTTCCTTTACTTCTAAGAGTAATTCTCATTCGATTGTAGTCGGAAATGGAAAGCACATACTATGTTTGGGTCTCGGATAAGCCCTTATACCTACCACCTCAAAACCGCTCCACCTCCGTAATGTCTGGTCACACCCAACTTAATTAAAACCTTATTTTCGTTTGTCAATTCACTTGTGATAATAATGTCTATGATGAGTTTGACCCTTTTGGTTTTTCTGTGAAGGATCTTCAAACGGGAACTCCTCAAATGATATTCACTAGCTCCGGCGAGCTTTACTTGATCACCTTTCCGCCCTCTTCATCACCTCGGTCGTCTAGTCCATTCTGCAATGTCTGTTGTGTCTGCCCCTGTTTGGCATGCTCGTTGCGGTCATCTAGGAGCTCTTATCTTTTCTTTGCTTAGAAAGTTTGTTTTGTCTAAGTGTAATAAATCGTATGATTCCTCTACTTGTCAAGCTTGTCAATTAAGGAAACATACTAAACTACCTTTCTTATAGTTAAAAACGTTTTCTATTGCTCCATTTCATATTTTCATAACGATCTTTGGACCTCTCCTGTTACTAGTTTGGCTGGACATAAATATTTTTTGGTGTTTCTTGATTATTATTCACATTTTCTTTGGGTGTTTTTGCTAAA
Organism: Fallopia convolvulus; assembly: GCA_964016875.1. Lineage (NCBI taxonomy): Eukaryota > Viridiplantae > Streptophyta > Magnoliopsida > Caryophyllales > Polygonaceae > Fallopia > Fallopia convolvulus. The sequence goes on along the minus strand of OZ024735.1, from coordinate 15,387,572 downwards.
ATATAAATCACAAGTGTTCGATCGTTTCGTTCACTTTCATCGTTTCATCCAAACACAATTTCATTGCCACATTAAATCCTTTCAATGTGATATGGAAAAATAATTCGATAATCATGAGTTTCACAATTTCTTCCAACAAAATGGTATTGCTTTTCGGTCTTCATGTCCCTACACATCCTCACAAAACGGCAAAGCCGAATGCAGTAATCATACAATAACAAATATGGTCCGAATTCTCCTCTTTCATGCGTCTCTCTCGGAAAAATTTTGGACTTATGTCACCGCTACATTGGCTTATCTCCTTAATATTTTGCCCTTTCCTCTTCTGCAAAATCGGTCCCTGACTAATATCCTTTACAATTGCACTCCCAGATACGATCACCTTTGGGTTTTCGGGTGCCTTTGTTTCCCTAACATCGAGGTTACCCGGATAACAATCGAGGTTACATTTGTTTTGACATTAAATCCCACAAAATCATATTGTCTAGACATGTAACCTTCAATGAAACCCATTTTCCGTTTGGTAATCCGATTTCATCGGCTCCCCAACCCGAATCCGAGTTTGTCTCCCCCCTACTCCTTTTTCCGACCAGTAGCTCGTCGGCTTCTCGTGAATCGTCTCCTTCACCACCGAGCCAACCTTTGGCTCCTACGGTCTCCCCCACCTCTCCAACCCCGACCCTTTGCTTTTCCTTGTCCTTGTACAACCCCGGACTCCAAACACCAAGCCCTTCCCCGCCCCTTGAACCACATAACACTCATCACATGACCGCTCGGGGCAAAGTTGGTGGTATAACCAAACCTCTGGCTATTTTTGACCTTCATACAACCACCTCAAAATCAACTCTTTCTCATTTACCTAATTCACACAAAACAACCCTCCTTGATCCGAATTGGTGTGCTACCATGAATGACGAGTATCGAACTCTTATTAGCAATGGAACTTGGGAGTTGGTGCCTCGCCCACCCTAGGCAAATGTGGTACGATGCATGTGACTTTCCCCATAAATTCTGCTTTGATGGTACTTTAGAGCGATATAAGGCTCGACTTGTTGCTAATGGCCGCTCACAAGAAGTTGCATTGATTGTGATGAGACTTTTAGCTCGATTGTGAAGCCGACTACTATACGGACTGTTATACATCTTGCTGTGTCCCGGTCTTGGCCGGTTCATCAACTTGATGTCAAGAATGCGTTCCTGCACCGTCATCTTCGTGAGACAGTTTATATGTTTCAGCCCCCCGACTTTGTTGATTCTGGAAAACCTAAAGCATGTGTGTCGCCCATGTAAGTCGCTATATGGCCTTAAACGGGCCCCAAGGAACTAGTACCAATAGTTTACACTCTAGGGTTTGTCAGTAGTAAAAGCGACTCCTCACTTTTCATTCCGCGTCGTAGTCATTCAACTGCCTACTTGCTCCTTTATGTGGACGACATTATTCTCATTGCGTCCTTTAATTCACTCGCCGACTCATCATTAGGCTCCTTAGCCGGGAATTTGCTATGTCTGACTTAGGCCCTTTGTCTTATTTTCTTGGCATCTCAACAAGTAAGCAGGATAATGGATTATTCCTCTGTCAGGGAAAATACGCCAGCGAGATAGTCGAGCATGCCTTCATGTCAGCCTGCAAGCCATCAGTCACTCCTATCGAGCCAAGCACCAAGCTAAGTGCTAATGCCGAACCATCAGTTTGAGACCCTATGCTTTACAGAAGCCTTGCTGACGCACTTCAGTATTTGACATTCACTCATCCTGACATCTCTTATGCTGTTCAATAGGTTTGCCTTTTCATGAATGATCCTAGAGAGAGCCACTTTCATGCTCTTATGCGCATAATCCGCTATATTCATGGGACTCTTGATTATGGCATTACCATTACACCTTTTGTTTCACCTGAGTTGATTGCTTATATGAATGCTGATTGGGTCGGGTGTCTAGATACATGTCGGTCAACTTCTGGATATTGTATCTTCTTAATTAAATGACACTTTAATTTCCCAGTCTTCTAAATGACAGGGCATGATTTATCGGTCTAGTGTGGAGGCTAAGTACCGGGGTGTTGCCAATGTCGTGGTTGAATGTCCATGGTTGCATAACCTTCTTGTCGAACTGCATTCTCCTCTATCACGTGCTACACTCATGTATACAGATATTGTGTCTGCTACTTATCTTGCCAACAATCTTGTTCAACACCAGCGCACCAAGCATGTCGAGTTGGATATCCATTTTGTTCGTGAGAAGGTCGCCATTGGACATGTTCGAGTTCTCCATGTACCGTCGTCGTTTCAGTATGCCGACATTTTTACCAAGGGGTTGTCGCGTTCATTATTTCTTGATTTTAGAGACAGTCTCACTGTTAGCTCCTCTCCCGTTTCGACTGCGGGGGTGTATTAGCATATTATATTATATGAATGTACAGTTGACCTAACTTGTTCGTTAAGACATTGTATTTGCGGAGGTGTGTTAACATATTATTTGTTAATGAATGGAATGATAACCCCCAAGGGAAATTCTATATTCTAGTAGGAGAATATGACACTTCCGCGGGTTAGAAACAAAAGCGTATAGTGCCGTCGGATAGCAAGATAAGATCCACACGATTAAACTCTAACCGAAACCACAACTCGACTCACCGCAAACACCTACAAACTCGATCAAAAAAATATGATTTTTTTATCCTTTAGCATACGATGCTCTAATCTCTCTCTATCCATGCACGAAAATATTCTAGAGAGAGAAGCTCTCATCTCTCTCTACCCTTTATCTTTCCCTTCTTTCTCACGTTTCTCTTTCCGGCCGACCACTTAGGCGGCACCACCCGACTCCGGAGGTGGGGGGTGGGGTGAGAGTGAGTGGGTGTCATCGATCGAGGTAAGAAGCTGAGGTGGGACCCCCTTGGGTGGCCGCAGCACCGGAGGGAGATTGGAGGAGGCTAGGTTGAGTGTAAACACGGGATTAGGGGCGGTTTCCGGCAACATCTCCGGTGGCTGTCCTAGAGTGGAGCGAGGTGGTGTCTTGTGAGGTTGAATCCTAGCTAGAACCACTTGGATCTAGACTAGGAACGAGAAGGAGTTTGGAGGGCGAGTAGAGTGCACAAATTCTTAGATCTAGGGCCCAAATCTGATTGTTTGTTGCGTTGGTGGTGTGAAGAGGCTAGATCCGGCGTTGTTCTTCTCAGATCTACGTGGTGAGTGGTGTTTCCATTGTGAAGATGGGCAGATCTGGGAAAAGGAGGCAGAAATTCGTGCCTTTGGGCGTGTTTGACAGAAATCCATCCATGGGAGCTTGTGGTTCGGCTGGTGTGTCTTTAGATGAGGCTAAAAGTGTGGGATTTGAACTAAAGCTGCCTTTTGACATATCCAAAGCCTCGAGAAGGCCATTGCTATGGCTAAGGAGAAAGAGAGGTCGCCTGAAATGGAGGCAGGGTAAAACAGTCAGAAAAAAGGAGTTTGAGGTGGCGGCTGATGTTTCATCAACTAGGGTTAGTATGGGGTCTCAACCAACAGTCATAAAGGGGCATTTTTCGAAAATTTTGAGTTGTACAGTTGGTGATGGAGACGTTTCAGGCAGGAAGGGCACTAATGGTGTCACATGTGAGGAGTTTTCCACTTTAGAGGCTGCCAAGCTGGGAAAGGGCCATATTGACCATTCTTCTTTGAGAGATCCTTATCCAAAAGCTCTTTTAAAACTAGAATTGAAGGGGAAACAACTATTTTCGGATCTCTCCTTTGCTAAACACTTAAATTCAGTCCCATTTCATGAGGTGAGAAGAGAACCAAGCAGATTCAACTCAGCCCCTCAAACCCTTGTTGAGGGTTCTTCTTCAAGCCACATTAAAGCCAGATCTGATCCTAAGGGTGATGTACAAGGGAGAAGAGAAAACCAGCAAGTGTATGGGGCAGAAAAGCTAAATTTCTTCCCACACTTAAACAAGCAAGTGTATTCTTTCAAAGATGAAGAGATAGGGCCAACTTTGGATGAGTGGAAAGCAACGCTTGTAGGAGTGGTGTTGGGTGCAAAAATTTCTTTTGGGGCCATGGATGATTTTGTGAAGAGACATTAGTTAGTAACCCCTCCTAAAATTTTTCTCAAGCCAAATGGTATCTTTGTTTTCAAGTTTGGAGATGAAGAAAGCAAGAAATGGGTGTTGGAGAAGGGCCCATGGCTGGTGGGAGGCTCAAAACCCTTGATGTTTAAGGAATGGAAGTTTGGCATGAATATTGATTGGGATTGCTTTGATAGTGTTCCGGTCTGGACTCAAGTGTTGGAACCAGATCCCATCTTTTTATCTTCCAAACATATGATGGGCATCATGGAAAGTATGATTGGTAAACCGATTTGCTTAGATCGGTCTACGGAAATGGTGGAGAGGCTCGCATATGCTAGGATTCTTGTGGAAGTTACACCTCTAGAAGCTTTGAGAAAATAGGTGACCTTGAAAGACCAAAGAGCGAAGATTTTCAAGCACCCTATTAGATTCGAAAACCTCCCTTGGAGATGCCATGGATGCAACAAATTTGGGCATACTCACAATTTTTGCAATAAAGGTGGTTTCAAACCGAGGTTTCTTAAAAGAAGGTCTAAGAAGATATGGGTCCCGAAGAATATAGGGCGTGTTGAGACTTCGGGAGAGGATGATGATGCCAAGAATCTTTCGGCTGAGCAAGGTGAGTCTTTGACACATAAGTATGAGGGGGCTGATTTGGCTAAAGCTTGCATGGTAAGGGCTGATTTGTGTGTGGACCGAGATTTTGTGGCTAGAGATGTGGAAATTCAGGTTGAGGCTCAAAAGTTGATGCTTGTTGCTATAGAAGAATGGAGTATTACTTTTGATGAGGATCCGGTTGCTAACCCGGACCACCCCAGGGAAGATGCTAGTATGGGCATGGCTTCTAGGGATGAGGAACCTAGAGGAGTTGAGCAAGTGTTAGAGGCTGATTTGTGTGATGAGATGTTGGAATGCATAGCTGAGTTGGGTGGTCAAGAGCAGGAGTGTGTTCGAGAAGTTGATGAACAAGAATGTGAGCGAGAGGATTTTTGCAAGGCTTATTTAGGGGTCTGAGAGATTGAGAATGGTATGGAAATGATCTCAGCTGGGTTGAAACACAAGAATCATGCCTTGAAAGAGCCGAATTTGATAGTAATGGGGTTGAGGGCCAAATTTCTTAATGGGCCAAGATCAAGTGGTGGAAGTAAAGAGGAGTTGAGCTCTAAGGTAAGGGACACCTCCCCCATTTTAGTTTGACAAAGTTTTTGTTGACAGGAGGAAAGAACAAAATGGGGGCAAAAAGTTACCTAGCAAGACGGCTTAATTTGGGAGAGGGTTGTAGTAGCCCTAAGAATGGTGCTCATGATTGATGTAAGAATAGGAGCATGGAATGTTAGGGGTGTGAATGGCGCCCCTAAAATAAGTATGGTGAACAAGTTTGCCATTAAGAATAAAGTGAGTTTATTTGGATTGTTGGAAACAAAAACGCTGCATACAAAAGAAGGAGAGTTGGCTTGGTCCTTGCTTAAGGGATGGAAGTTTTGTACGAAAGAGGGCTTGAGTGAAAGGAGTAGAATAAGAGTGGTATGGGATCCTATGGTTTTGAAAGTGGAAGGAGTGTTGAAATCTGAGCAAGCTATACATTGCAAAGTACACCTTAAAAGCTCACATGAGAAGTTTTACGCCACTTTTGTCTATGCCTCGAACACTAGCCCGGAAAGGAGAGAGTTGTGGGACCTCTTGGGGAGCATTGCCTTAAGAATGGATGAGCCGTGGATAGTTCTTTGTGATGTGAATTGTATCCTCAACTCAAGTGAAAAATTTTCCCTTTGAAGGAGAAGCGAAGGGGAACCCACAGAGTTAGCGGGGGTGTTGGATAGATGTTTGCTTGAGGACTTGTCTTACTCCGGGTTACTTGGTCAAACGAACAAGAAGGGAGGAATAGGGTGGCGACCAAGATTGATAGAGTGCTTGTTAATGATGCTTGGAAGAGATATTTCAGGCAAGCCTATGCTTTCTTTGGTGATCCATGGTTCTCCGATCATTCACCGGGGCTTGTTTTTGTGAACCCCTCTCATGTTGAGAGGAGATTCCCATTCCGTTTCTTCAACTTTTGGACGAAAGAGGAAGAGTTTAGAAGTGTGGTTGAGAGGGCGTGGAGCACCCAAGTTGAGGGGTCCGCCCAATTTGTCCTTATGAAGAAAATGCAAAAGGTTAAGGGAGAACTCAAGGGTTGGTTGAGATCAAAACATAGAGCTCTTGAGGGCTTGGTAGAAGAAAGTGTGGAGAAGCTTAAGAGAGCACACTTGGCACTTAATGAGGACATGGTGAATGAGGAGAAACAAGAAGAAATGAAAAGGGCCAAGCTTGAGTTGGAGGGTAATTTGAGCAAACTCTCTAGTGCTACCAAACAACGAGCTAAAATGGATTGGCTATCGTATGGGGAAGAAACGTCATCCATTTTTTTCAATAGAATTAAAGAGAGGAAGATTTTTAAAAAGCTACACTCGCTCAAGAATGAAGAAGGGCAAGAGGTGGAAGGGGAGGAGAACATCACCAAGGAGGTTGTAGGGTACTTTGAGAATCTTCTTGGCACGACGGGATTGACGCAACCGGCTGGCTTTGAGAGGTTGAGTGGGCCTAAGCTAGAAGATGAGGATGTGGCTGTTCTAAGCTTTATCCCCTCGGAGGAGGAAATTAAACACACCTTCTTCAATATAGGTGTTAATAAATCCCAGGGGTCGGAGGGGTTTGGTAGCCATTTTTATAAGGAGTGTTGGGACATCATCAAAGTTGAAGTGTTTGCGGTGATTCGGGAATTTTTTAGCTCGGGTCAATTACTAAGGTATTGGAATAACACCTTTGTAAGTTTGATACCGAAAGTGGAAGAGCCGTTCATGGTCAAGGAGTTTAGGCCTATAGCATGTTGCAATGTCTTCCAAAAGGCCATTTCAAAGATCATGGTGGAGAGAATACGGCTTTTACTTGGGAAGATAGTGGGTTTGAATCAAGGGGCTTTTGTATCGGGACGTCTCTTAGCCCATAATGTAGCGGTGACACAAGAGATAGTTGCAAACTATGAAAACCGGGATGTGTCCAAGAGGTGTGTTATTAAAGCGGACTTGCATAAGGCCTATGATTGCTTGGATTGGGCGCACTTGGAGAAACCCCTACACTACCTCAACTTTCCTCCACTTTGACACGCCTAATCATGGTATGTGTCTCAACACCTCGCTTTTCTATTTTGGTGAATGGGGAGGCAAAGGGCTTCTTCGAGGGGAAAAGAGGGCTAAGACAAGGGGATCCCTTATCCCCGTTCCTCTTTGTCTTAGTGATGGAAGTTTTGAATAGGAAGCTCAAGATGGCTAGCAACAATGGTGGTTTCTTTTTCCACCCAAAATGTAAAAGACTTGGCCTACTTAGTCTAGCCTTTGCGGATGACTTGTTGGTTTTTTGTAAACTCATGGGAGATTCCTTAAACATTGTCACCAAGTGTTTGAGGGATTTTGGAGAGGAATCTGGGCTTGTCCTTAGTGCCTCAAAGACACATCTCTTTTTTGGGGGAGGGAGATAGGGTACGATTGGCAAGAGAGCTTGGGTTTTCCTTGGGGACCTTCCCGGTGAGATACCTAGGACTTCCTCTCCACACTAAAAAGCTCAAAATTTCAGATTATAGCCCCCTCCTCAACAAAATTACCATAACCCTCCAACGTTGTTGCATTCCCACCCTTACTTATGCCGGGAGAGCGGAAGTTATTAGATGTGTGGTGGGAGGTGTACTCTCTTTTTGGGCTCAATTGGTTTTACTACCTAAGAGAGTCATAAGGAGGATAGAGAGTCTTTGTAGAAACTATTTGTGGTCGGGAAGATTGGAAGGGAGAAGAGCCCTAGTGGCTTGGGAGGATGTTTGCAAGCCCTATGAGGAGGGTGGGCTCAATATCAAAGAGTTAGAAGCTTGGAATACTTCGATCTTCTTCCGGTTAGGGCATGATGTGATTACCAGAAGGATGAACATGTGGACAATGTGGGTGGAGGATAACCACACTCGTAGGGCGGATTTTTGGAGTGTGAGGAAGACAAACACTGATTCTTGGGTGTGGAGGAATTTGCTCAAAACCCGGGAAATCATGAGAGGTGTGTTGATAGGAGATGGGCATCAAGGGGAGGGGTTAGACGTTCTAGACATCACAAGGCCGAATGGGAGCCTTGATACTAAGACACTTTATGAGGTCTTGAGAGATAAAGGGGAAAAGGAGGATTGGTGTGAGATTGTGTGAGGGGTGGTCCGAGCAAGAGCATGGAGCTTTCGACTTTGATTGGCCTATAAAGGAAGACTCCCTACCTTGGTTCGACTTTTCGAGTGGGGATGTGCTAGCCATAATGTGTGCCCCTTGTGTAATGAACGCCCCGAGACTATTGAGCATATTTGGGGTTCTTGCTCATTTGTGCTACGAGTAATAGAAAGAGTGTGGAGGTGGGTAGGGATACACACCCACAAGGAGGATGTAAGGGAATTGGTTGAATGGTTTATACGCTCACCCGGCCGAGATAGTACTCTCTTCAAGGTGAAGCTCATGGCCTTCCTAGGAGTAGTGTACTACACTTGGAAGCATAGGAATAATGTGCTTCATGAGGGGATTGAACCAAATGTTGTCTCTTGTGCCCAAGAAATCATTATTGCATGTAAACAAAGACTTGAAGCTTCATGCAAGTTTGAGGGAAGACAAGGAGAAGCCCTTCGAAGACAACTCGACCTTTGAGGTATGTGTAGGTGGCATGTGCTTTTTTGTGGTGTGCACGTTTAGAGCCTTTGGTGATTGTTCGTGGTTTGTTGCTCGGGCCGTAAGGCTTAGGAGAGCTTTTTGATGTGTAGGTGGTGATTTCTCACACCTAGTTTTGTGTTGATATTTTGCACATGTTTGCCCTTGTGAGTTGTACATAGGGCAGCCGAGTTATACCCGGGCATTGCATATATTTATAGGCTTTTGTCTATAGCTTTGGAGATGGGGTCCTAGACCCGTTTTTGTTAGATCAGTAGGGCGTTTTTGACCGAATCTGCTTATCCGAGGCTAGAGTTGTACTTTTTCACCTTAATATTTTATGCTCAAGGTTGCTTTGTATATTCCTTCTCTTTTTATATATATTCACCACGTTTCGAGCATACATGCTCTAATTCGTTTTGAAAAGACGTGTTTGGGCCAAATTTTGGGGATTTATTTACCGCCAAACCCCCAAATCTTGATAGCAATTTGGCGCCCACAACACGTGAGAGAGCTCAGATGTGGATGTTGAAATGGGAGTACTAGGCCTCACTCAACTGCCGTTCTCTCTCCTTTATCGCGGCCGCGTGGCGAAGCACTTCCTTGATCATTCTTCTTCTCAGCTTGCGATAATGCCTCCTTCCAAAACCCTAATGGACTTCTTTCAACCTCCAGAGCCCAAACGACTCAAGTCCTCCTCCTCTGCCGCCGCCGCCGGGAAATTCGTCGATTATGGATCTTCTCCCACGGATTCTGGCGTTGGCGGTTCTGGCGATTCAATCGCGCAGCCCGATTTCTCCTCCTCCTCGTCTGTTACTGTGAAGGAGAGAGCGAGAATGGAGCTGAATAAGTCTCTGGCAATGTCTAAGAGGAATGTTAAGATTTGCTTAGACAGAGTGTCCAAGTCTGAAGGTTTGCTCTCTATCGATTTCTTCATCTTGATCGCTGATACATTTTTTTAAACTCCATTCTGTTTGTTCTCAATATACTTTAGATTGTTTTGTGATATTCATAGGGTTCCTTTGAAAATGCAATTTCTTTTTCTCTCTTCAAACAAAGGAGAAAAGCGACATTGTAGCTAACAATTATGCATACCAATTGAAACAAATAATGTTTCAAGTTTGTTGCTTCCAGTAAACAGGATGAGCGGTCTAATGGTTTTGCAGTAATGTGTAGCTTATGTAATTATGTTGATAATATTTTCTGATAATATAACGCTATGGTAATTGGTAGTCCGTACATTATAAATGAAATTTAGTTTACAATATGAGTCCTTGTCATAGAATGTAATGCATAGAGACTGGCTTGTACGGCTTCATCACATATTTAGGGAAGCCAACGGGTTTGCTGACTTCCTAGCCCCCTAGCTCACTCCTTCCCTTTGGGTCACCGTGTCTTGACTGAACCCATGTCTGGAGTTATTCCTTTACTTTCAATTGATGTAATGGGAGTGGCTATCCCAAGACTTGTTACTATTTAGCCTCCTTTTGCTTAATACATCTCTGGGAGCTCCCCCATCCCTTTTACCCAAAAAAGAAGAAGAAATTGACCATCTCTTAAATCTATCTCCTACCTCTTAATGGAAAGTTTCATAGGACTTGTAGAGTTGTAGTACATTTTATCTTATTCTTTTTCTTTTGATAAATAATAGCATTGCAACATATTCTTACAAAAATAGAAGAAGATGCTAAGTAGTTTGCATAGAACTGCTGACAATCTATTATTTAAGACCTAGTTTATGAGAATGTGAACATTCATGTATGTAGCAGAAAGAAGTGGGCATGTCACTTTGGAAGAACTTTTGGTAGAGGAGACTTGGTTTGAAGTGCTTCATGGAGAATTTCAAAAGCCCTATGCAAAAGATCTATGCAAATTCATTGAGAAGGAAATTTGTAGTGGAGGCACACCGGTCTATCCCCCTTCCCACTTGATTTTTAATGCTCTTAACACGACCCCATTTCATAAAGTTAAGGTTGTCATCCTTGGGCAGGTACTGAAAAATCTCCCCGTTATACTTTAAGCTAAAATCATAGTTATTGTGGCTTTCCTTGGTGCAGGATGTGATTTAATGATTTGTTTGCTTTATTTTTTTGGCTATGTGAGATTGTTACTAACATCACCTATAATTTATTTCCAATTTCATACATCTTGCATCTTTGATGTGTTAATGATTGTTTTATATTTTTCTCTCTCAATCTCTATCTCCAGCTTAATTTTCTTTGCAGGACTCTTCCATTGACTGACTCAGTCACTCACTTCATTCCTTTCTTATAATTCTTAGTCTTGAAAGTTTTTTGGGCCATCTATCTAAATAGCTGCATTATCATTTGATTTCTCCAATTCTCCTTTGGCTCTCCTTATAAGGTCGATCTTATTTTAATAGTGTTAGCCCATTTTGTTTTTTTTGGTTATTTCTCTTGGATCAACACGAGGATATCCGAATATTATGAGCTTCATTTTTAATTGGTCTAAACACCTCTGGCTCTAACTTCTTTATGTCTTTCTCTGTATATGCTTTCTTGTATCTCATGCATTAAAGCGTTTACTGACGATAAAAATGTGATATGAGCAGACATGTAACAATTCTTTCTAAAATTATTGACGTGTCTTCACTTTGTTTCTAATGCCAGGATCCTTATCATGGCCCTGGTCAAGCAATGGGCCTTTCTTTCTCAGTACCTGAGGGACTCAAAATTCCTTCAAGTCTTGTAAATATATTCAAGGAGCTTCATAAAGACCTGGGGTGCTCTATACCATCTCATGGGAATTTGGAGCGATGGGCATTACAGGTTTGAACTTTGACTTAATAGTATTAGTAACAACCATCTTGATGTTGCTTGCTTCTGTCTCTTTTCCTACATAGTTCACTTCTGATATATTAGTGTCATCAAAGTGTTAACCTGGTATTAACTTGGATTCAATGCTCTTCAGACGTACATCACAAAATTATTATTTCAAGGAATCTCGTGCTACAAAATGTTTAGTGTATACATTTTCTAAAACCTTTTATACCCTTTCATGTCTATGTGAAAAATGCTGACTGCTCATTGTTTTCGTAGGGTGTTTTGCTTCTGAACACAGTTCTTACTGGTGAGCTTCTTCTTTTCCATTCATTTTTATGGTTGCTGTCTTTTTCTAGAATATCATTATTGTATGCATTTTTCTGATTTGTAACCATAAGTTTCATTGGTGTCACTCGTACAAATAGCAATTAATGTTTTTCCAACATCATTATTGTTTTTCTTGTGATTAATGACTCCCCTTGTCCCGAAATTTTTTTCAATGCAATTGAAAGCTGAAATAAGGGAACTGGAAAATATTTTTAGGACTCAAGAACAAGAAGTTTAAACAAGACAACAAGCTAGACACGAGAACTTAATCAACAGTTTAAACACTACAGTTTTCAGGTTTTTTTGCAAGCTGTTATGTAGTTGCTTAACTTGCTTTACAAGTTCAAAAGGATACTATATCAGCTTAAATTATTCCTAATAAGCATATAATGTATTGAACACTAGTTGGCAACTAAACAACCTTCTTTCCTCTTCCTTTTTCTGTGCTAAAGGGATTTTTTAAGTTGATGACATCAGTTGTTTTGTTAGTACAGCTATTTAATGCTCTATGTATTCTTTTCTTGTAGTAAGGAGTCGTCAGGCTAATTCTCATGCAAAAAAGGGCTGGGAGCATTTCACTAATGCTATCATTCAAACCATTTCTGAGAAAAGAAAGGGAGTGGTTTTTCTTCTGTGGGGGAATAGTGCTCAAGAAAAAGCTAGGTATGTTCACCGCACTTGAGATGCTATATTGAAGTGAGGAATCATTGCTATAAAAATTAGTGGTTTCCACTACCACCTTTTTCTATCATGCCATTATCATGTTATGTCCTTTTAGTAGTTTGTTTCACTTCTTGCAATACATGCATATGTTATGTGTCTTAGCATAGGATCTAGTCACAGGTCTAGACACGTTAGAACTCTGTCTAGAAGCTATCATCAAGGAAGAATTGATAAGAGAATGCTTAGGTTGAAGGTAGGCTCGTCCTTGACATAATCTCCCTCTAGGTTTAACGTAATTCTGCTTGCTTCTTATTTCATTATAAAAACTCTCGTATATAGACTAAGAATACAATAAAAGATAATCCTGAAATTCTAAATAAAAGAAATAAACTATATCTTAGATCATATCCTTTTTAAAAGATAACATAGAAGGAAATAAATGATATCCTGAATTATATCCTAAATTAATTAAGAATTATAACTTTTTATCTGACAAGCTTCTTTCTCCTAAAATACTGTTTACCTATAAACGCATCCATATCAGTATAATCTCAGTTTATATAAGCTATGTAGTTGTCAGTTTGATGAGAACCAGTAACATTTCATCATTGAACAAACTAGCAGTTGAAATGATGTGCTTTGTGACTATGAGAAGACGAGCTATATACTAAGCCTGCTGATGCTTGCCTTAGAAGAATTGATTCAGAACATTGTAGAATAATTTAGAAAGGGGAGTTTTATTATGAAAATTTAGAAACATTTATGTGCAAAGTTCTGAAATTTTACAAAATTCATGTTATTATTTTTTTTTCTTAATTGAAACTTCAAATTTCTTCTTTGGAGATGGCCTGCCTCTGTACGAGTTTGAATATAAATAGCAAAACTTGATTTTCAAGTGATGATTCAATTTTGAAGTTTGAGATTTCTTCTTTTTGTTGTATATCAGATTGATTAATGCAAGCAAGCACCGCATTTTGAAAGCAGCTCATCCTTCTGGTCTATCTGCCCACAGAGGGTTCTTCGGATGCAGGTACTTCAGCATCCAACCTCAATATACATGATATTTTTCAACTAGTTCTACATTGGACTACAATCATGTCATTTGCACTTCAAGTATTAATTGCTCACAATTTGCTTAATCATGAGCAGATATTAATTGCTCACGTTTGCTCTTTTTTCAGGCATTTTTCTTGTACGAATCAGATTCTAGAGCAAGGTGGAGAAACCCCAATCGATTGGCAACTATGACATTCCAAGTAGTATATGACATTTTTTTTTGATGTCCCCTTTGAAGATAGAGATCCGAGGTAACTCTTGCATGTTCCTATGCAGAAGCTATTAAGGAAAAAGCTTTAGGCGTTTTTTGGGTCAATATGAGCATTTTGAACTTGTAAGCTGTAACCCATATGCTCTGCCCTTACCACTCACTCACTAGATTAAATTAAGGTGTTGCTACACTTATTAGAAAGCAATTTTTATTCAAAAGTATACTTTTTTCATTTTCCAAAGCAAAATTATTACTATCTTTCACATATTCCAATGTAAAAATGCATTACTAATTAGTAAAAGGTACTTATTTACATTAAGTGTTGCTACACTTACTTATTAAAAAAGCATTACTAAAAGGATGCACAATCTTATTAGGCCTTGCTTCACCCAATCCGGATCCTCTAATGCAAAGCCTCCTATAAAATTCTGCTCCACCAATCAAATTTGCCCATGTGTCGATTTATTTAATTATTTTATGATTTAATTCAATTATATAAATTAAACAAAAATTATCAATTAAAATTATACCATTTCTAATCTTTCTTGGGAAATTCCTTTTGATGCCCTTGAGGTTTCGACTTTTCCTCTTGGTGTCCAAAAAAATGACTTATTCCTTTTGGTGCCCTCGTGGTTTTAAAAAATTCCTTTCCGTAACCTAAACTCACTCAAAAGTCAAATTCCATCCATTTTTATAAAATTTCCGTTAAAAAAAAAAACTAAAAACATCCCTTTTCTTTTTTTTTAACAACCCTCTTATGTTCTTCTGCATGCCATGTCCGCACGCACCAGATGAAAAATCGAAGCTCGATGTCGATGTCGCTCCTGTCAAAGCACCGTGCTAGAACAATCAAGGGCATGCGACCCGGCTCCATTATCCCAATACAATCCCGTCGGTAACCTTTGCCACAATTGCGGCGCCAACAATTCATGCTCCAGGCATTCACCGCCTGCCCCACATTAAGCACTAGCAAGTCGGGCATCCCATCCACCGCATCGGTGTCTCGCCAAAGCCGATTGTCGGAGCGGCAGATCTGATGCCTCTGTCTTCTCCTTGGTCTCCAAAGCGTCTTGCCCTGTCGTCAAATCTGGGGATTATCTCCTCGGCCCCAAGCGCTTGCCGTGCTAATGTCAGGACACAACTCCTTGCCCATTTTGTCCTAGGTGGAGCCATATCAGATCCGTGATTTTTGTGGGGCAATCAAGGTGAGGGAAAGGATGGGTGGGAAGAAAATTTGTTGGAGCCCACGATTTTGTGGTGTATGGATGAACTATGGGATGAATTGCAACATTGTACAGAATTTGGTTAACCGAAAATAAAATGGGTAGTGAGGGGTTAAAAAAGAAAGAAAATGTAGGTGTTTTAGGCCTCCCTTTTTTCTTCTTAAAGGTTTGATGATGGACATTAGGGTTTGTCAAATTTCTAAACCCAGGTTGGGAATTGAAAGCGCCACTGTCGGGGCCACTAGAGCCACCGCCGATTGTTCTGTGTAAGTAGTAAGGAGCTGGATTGGGTAGGAATTGCTGGATTCGTACACTTATTTTGCAGCCCCGGCGTTGTCCCTCATTGCCGCCAGCTCCGGTCTCACCGGCGTCGCCCAGGTTTCGGATATAAGAGGGGAGAGGGATTTCAGATATCCATCACGATATTTAGTAAAAGAAAGTAAATGAGGTGACTTTTTTTTATTATTTTTGGGACTTTTTTTAAGGCATCAACGGAATAGTTGGTTTTTGGATGACAATTTGAGTTTTTACTCGGTTACGGGAAAATTTTAAAACAAAATATAGGGGTACCAACGGGAATATATATTTTTTATGAGCACTAAAAAAAAAAGTCTAAATTTGGAGGGTACTAAAAGAAAAATTCCATCTTTCTTTCTTCTAGTATTGTCGCTCATCATCTTCTTAATTTCCTTTTTCCCATATATAAGATCTCATCATCTTTAATCTCAAATGCTCTCCCTTTATTTACAGGCACTTATTTACAAACTCTACCCAGCAAAATACCCTTTCCTTTTGATTTCAATATCCAATGAAATATAGTTAATTAAACTAGATTATGCTTGATTGAATGTTGCATGAATATTTGAGAAATAATAATCAAACTTGGAAAGAGTCGATGAAGGATCCAATGGTTTTGTTAGTCAACATAGTTGACCTCTAGATTATAGGAACTGATTTGTGTATATCATATATTTCTGTTACGTGAATATTGGACGTATTTTATATCTCATGTACCAGTATATATAACTCTTGATCAATAGAAAGCAACCTCAAGAGGATTTTCCACACTTTCAAGGTATCAGGCCAAAATCTTCTTAATCAAATCTTCCGCTCCTAGACCCTCTCTCCCTCTCCTTCAACATGGTCACCCCACCAGCTTCTCCTCCACGCAACACCGACAACACTGGTAACGTCACCGAAACTGAGACCCAAACTCAACAAAACCCCTTCTCAATGGCTAATGCTCAAGCTCTTCATGTCGTTAGCATCAAAACCCACGTCCCAATCCAACTCGATCTCAACTCCTCTAACTACAACAAATGGCGTGAACTCTTCCTCGTTATACTCGGGAAATTCGCCCTTTTGTCCCATATCTATGCTTCTTCTGAACCCTCCACCGACCCAAATTGGCAAATGCTAGATTACATAGTTCTTTCATGGATCTATGGCTCAATTTCAACCGACATCTTTGATATTGTCATGAAATCCAAAGCTACGACACATGACATATGGCTAGCCATTGAAAATTTATTCCACGATAACAAAAAGAGCCGAGCTATTCATCTTGAAGCTCAATTCCGGGGTCTTAATCAAGGCTCTCTATCTATCTCTGAATACTGCCAAAAGCTTAAGACGCTCGCCGACGGACTAGCCGACGTCGATCAACCCGTCTCCAATGAGACCCTCGTTCTCCAAACACTAAGGGGGCTCAATGACGACCTTTGGCACCATGTCTGCCATCATTCCCCACCAAGTGCCCTTCCCATCTTTTCACCAATGCCGAAGCAGCCTCTTGCTCGAAGAATTACGCCGAGCAAAAAACTCCTCCAAAGACACAGCCCTCACAGTCACCACAACCAAACCAGCTTCTTCCACACCACCTCCTTCTAACCCACCAACTCAACCCACCCAACAACAAAACTCGGCCCCACAATCCAATAACAACAACCGCGACGGTCGTGGGGGTCGCCGTGGATGAGGCATCGGTCGAGGCCAATGGGTGCAGTGGACACCTCAGATTCCACAACAACAACATCAATGGGCACCGTGGAACTCTCAATGGGGCGCCGACGCCGACCTTCTTGGACCTCGACCCCAGCAACCAAATACAAATGCTCCCTCCCAGGCTATGTATTCCTACCAACAACCCTATCCCTCTCCAAATTGGGATCCAAATTACTTCGTGTCCGCCATGGATAACATGTCTCTAAGGGCTCCGACCGAAAATGGCTGGTTTATGGATACGGGTGCTTCAAATCACATGACGTCTCAAGCAGGTAATCTCAATCCTATTTTTAATTCTAGCATTACTTCCTCTAAAGTCATTGTTGGTAATGGACAAACCTTACCCATAACCCAAACTGGCCATAAGAAACTCTCATCAAACCCACCTTTCTTTCTCAACAATGTTCTTGTCACACCTCATTTAATTAAAAACTTGATCTCAGTAAGAAAATTCACTACTGATAATCACTGCACTGTTGAGTTTGACCCGTTTGGTTTTACTGTGAAGGACCTTCCAACCAAGAGAGAGATCCACCAGTGCAATAGCCAAGGAGACTTGTACCCCTTTCATCCAAATAACGAGCCAACAAACTCTTCTGTTGCTCTCACCGCCGCCGTACCTCCTCCAACCTCCACTCTCTTGCACCGACGTCTATGCCATCCCGGGACTCATGTTTTTCATTCTCTTTTAAAATCAAATTCTATTGGTTGTAATAAACACGCTAGACCACCTCCTATATGTCAAGCGTGTCACTTAGGCAAGCATGTTAGATTACCCTTTCATTCTTCAAATTCTAAAACTTCGTCTCCCTTTGATATTGTTCACTGTGATTTGTGGACCTCTCTCATTGTCAGCATTTCTGGATTCAAATATTATCTTATTATATTGGATGATTTTTCACATTATTTATGGGTTTATCCGCTTCGATCCAAATCAGAAGTTTTTGAAAAATTCAAATCCTTTCACTCTTATGCTATAACACAGTTCAATTCTAAAATCAAAAGCCTGCAATATGACCATGGCAAAGAATTTGACAATAACCTCTTCCATAACTTCTTCTCCACACATGGAATCCAATTCTGCTTCTCTTGCCCCATACTTCTCCTCAAAACGGAAAAGCCGAACGTATGATACGTACCATAAACAATATTGTACGTACACTGCTTTTCCAAGCCCACCTACCCCCGAAATCTTGGGTCGAAGCCCTTCTCAATGCAGCCTACATCTTAAACCTCCTTCCCTCCAAAATAACCTCACTCAAAACACCTCACTCGGTCCTCTACAAAACCGAACCCACATACAACCACCTTCGGGTCTTCGGGTGCCTCTGTTACCCTAACCTATCCTCTACGGCTCCACACAAACTCGCCCCTCGTTCTGCACCATGTCTCTTTCTTGGCTATGCTGAACAACACCGTGGATATAGATGCATGGATTTAAAAACAAATAAAATCATAATTTCTAGGCATGTAATATTTCATTAAAATATTTTCCCATTTGAAGAAAAGGAAGAAAATCCTCACAATTATAACTTCCTAGAACAAATCTCGGAAAATACTATGCCAAACTTACCTAATTACACGCCTCACGCAAACCCTAACCCACAACAACCTCCCTCTCCACAAAACACCAGCCTGTCCCCACCAAATCTTTCAACTGGCCGAAATCAATCCCAATCCCATTCAAATCAAACCCATCAATCGGCCCCACCAAATCATAACTCACCACTTTCCAATCTTGATTTTGAGGATCACACACAACCAATTAATGCGGACCCCTCAAATCCTCCACCTTCCGTAACAAACCCTCTTCAGATCACAATATCTCCTCTACCCAAATCACACAATCTCAACCAAATCCACAAAATACCCATTCTATGTGTACACGTTCCAAATCAGGACTTTCAAACCCAACTCAGGAATCTCAACCAAATCCACAATATACCCATTCTATGTGTACACGTTCCAAATCAGGAATTTCAAAAACAACTCATATATTCAATTTATCGGCCTCCATCTCTCCCATCCCAACCTCCTACAAGAAAGCCATCCGAAACCAACATTGGCATAATGCTATGCATGAGGAATTCAATGCTTTAATTAAAAATTGGACTTGGGAACTTGTTCCAAGATCGATCGATGCAAATGTTGTTACTAGAAAGTGGTTATTTCGCCATAAATATGGGGCTGATGGAAAACTTGCTCGTTACAAAGCGAGTTGGGTTGCACGAGGCTATTCACAACAACCGGGAATTGATTATGACGACACCTTTTCTCCCGTCGGTTAATCGGCAACTGTCCGAACCGTCCTGTCCCTCGCCCTCTCAAAGGAATGGCCGATACACCAGCTCGACGTCAAAAACGCGTTTCTACATGGAACGTTAAATGAAGTCGTCTACTGTCAGCAACCACCCGGCTTTGTTGATCCCCGGTTTCCAACTCATTTGTGTCGGTTAAGAAAAGCCTTTACGACCTCAAACAAGCTCCCAGAGCGTGGTACCAACGCTTTGCTATGCATCTCCTTCGAATGGGCTTCCTAGCAAGTAAGTCAGACCCTTCTCTTTTCATTTACAAAGCTGGCCAGTTGGAGGCTCACCTTCTCGTTTATGTCGATGACATAATACTAACGGCCAGCTCCACTCAATTCCTCTCCCACATTATCCAAGCCTTAAGCCGAGAATTCTCCATGACCGATCTTGGCTCCATACATTACTTCCTCGGAATTTTTAGTCACACAAACATCAACGGGCCTTCATCTTAGCCAAGAGAATATGCCCTTGAAATCCTCCAAAAAGCCAATATGCTAGATTGCAATCCCACCCGAACACCAGTCGACACACAAGCCAAACTGGGACAAAATGTCGGCCCCCCAATACCAGATCCTACACTGTATCGGTCGTTGACTGGAGCTCTCCAGTACCTCACCTTCACCCGACCCGATATCAGTTACGCAATTCAACAATGCTGCCTTTACATGCACTACCCGCGGGAAAAACATTTTCATGCCCTCAAAAGAATTCTAAGGTATGTCAAAGGCACATCGGCTCATGGTTTGACCCTACAACGCACATCAGAACATCGATTAACCGCATACTCTGATGCCGACTGGGCCGGGTGCCCCGACTCAAGACGTTCCACATCGGGATACTGTTTATATCTTGGAGACAACCTCCTCTCATGCTCCTCCAAAAGACAGTCGACGGTGGCCCGATCAAGCGCCGAAGCAGAATATCGAGCGGTTGCAAATGCAGTTGCCGAAAGTGGTTGGGTACGAAACCTGCTCGCCGAGTTGAACTGTCCAGTGACGACCGCTACCTTGATTTTTTGTGATAATGTCAGCGCAGTTTATCTTTCTTGCAATCCCGTCCAGCACCAACGAACCAAACATGTAGAGATCGATCTTCACTTTGTCCGTGACAAAGTTGCGCTTTGTCAAGTACAGGTTCTGCACGTTCCAGCATCACTTCAATTCGCAGAAATATTCACAAAAGGGTTGCCTTCACCTTTGTTCCATGAGTTCCGTTCCAGTCTAGGCGTTTGAGAGCTCCCGCTACGACTGCTGGGGGGATGTTAGTCAACATAGTTGACCTCTAGATTATAAGAACTGATTTGTGTATATCATATATTTCTGTTACGTGAATATTGGATGTACGTTATATCTCATGTACATGTATATATAACTCTTGATCAATAGAAGGCAACCTCAAGAGGGTTTTCTACACTTTCAGGTTTGATAGAAGATTTGATTTGAATTGAGTAAAGTTGAGATACTGAGGATTTTCAATTGGTATAAGATTTAACAAGAATTGCATATTTTGTAAATAGAATAAAAAAATACCCTAAATGTCTTGCTTTTTTTTTCCCAGATGAGGAGAAATGTTGTAATTTAATTGACATTTTTTTTTGTGTAATTTCCATAATTAGATTGAATTAACAATAATTAAACAAATTGACATGTGGACAGATTTCGTTGGTGGGGCAGTATTTGTAGGAGGCTTTGCATCAGAGGATCCGAACTGTGTTTCACTGGTTGGTACTCTTGAGTTTTTGGCTTTTCGGATGGTGTCTTGAAAAAAAACTTATTTGGAGCGGTATCCTTGAACTTTTGCAAAAGTTCGGCTGGTGCCCTTACTAGTGAATTTCGATAGTTTTTAACGAAATAAGTATGTTTTCTAATGAAAAAATATTTTTTATTTAATTAAAACAAAATTTTAGTTTAATTACAATTAAAATAAATCATATAAAATATTATATTATATTATATTATATTATATATATATGAGTCCGGTTCAGGTGCGAAATAAGAAAGAACAAGAGCCGTTGGATGAAGAAAATTCAAAGGCACTGATCATTTCACTTAAAAAGGAAAAAAAAAAACGGCACGACTGAATTATTGGCGAATTATTCGCGTATTTTAGAAAAAAAACGGAAATAGGACGCGCGCCCAGATTGTTCATCAATATTGTGGATTTGTTCATCAATAATATGGATTTGTTCATCAACACTATGATTTTGTTCATCAAAACTGTGATGTGTGCAATAAATAAACTATTGCTTGTGCATCAAAAAACTACTGTTTGTACATAAAAAATGAACAAATGTGTATCAAAATTGCATGCAATATGTTCATCAACATTGTGATTTTGTTCATAAAAAGCGAAAATATTTGTTCATTGGTTTTGACATATTTGTTCATCGGTTTGTGCATATTTGTTCATTAGTAACATCAATTTGTTCATTGGTTTATGCATATTTGTTCATTGCCTTTTTCATATAATTGTTCATTTCTAGATGCATATTTGTTCAGTAGTAACCTCAATTTGTTCATTGCTATATGCATATTTGTTCATTAATAACATCAATTTGTTCATAGCTAAATAAGGCACAAGCACTCCTCTTCGATTTGTTGCTATCTCGTTCTCTTAGAATACACCATATTATTGCAAAGTCAGATTCTTTATCTATTATCCTTTGCATTCAAGTTTCTAAATTAAACTTATCTTATTTTGGTACTATATTTTGGTTATATCAATGAACAAATAGCAGTATATTCATGAACAAATAGGGTATATCAATGAACAAACAATGGACAAACAAGGTTATATCAATGAACAAAAAAGGTTATATCAATGAACAAATAAGGGTATATTCATGAACAAAAAGGGTATATCAATGAATAAATAATGGACAAATAAAAGTTATATCAATGAACAAAAAAAGGTTACGGTAATGAACAAATAGGGGTATATCCATGAACAAATAGAGTATATCAATGAACAAACAAGGTTAACTCAATGAACAAATATGAGTATATCAGTGAGCAAATATGGATATATATAATGAACAAACAAGTTATATCAATGAACAAATAGAGGTATATCGATGAACAAATCGCTGTTTCTGATGAACAAACTGGGCGCGTCTCATAAAAACGTATTTTTCGAAAAATTCGTGAATAATACGGGAAAAATTCGTCCGTGTCGTATTTTATTGAAAAATACGGTAATAATACGGGAAAAATTCGCTCGTGTCATATTTATTTATTTTAATGAATTTTTAATCAGGGACGTTGATTTTTTGGAAGGAACGAGCGAGATTTATTCTCAATTCTCACCTGGGCGCCCATTCGCACGCAACTCTTCCCCCACATATATATATATATATATATATATTTGTCAAGTTGATTGTTGTATGTTGTATGATTAAATTTTTTTAAGTTAAAACAAAAACTATTACTAATTAAAATTGTCATGTATGTTTTATGTAATAATTTTGACATTGTTGTAGAAAAACTAATAGAACTTTCGTTATGGTACTCTCAAGTTACATTTTTTAAGTATATTACGTTCTTAAAAAAAGTTCAAAATTACTATATAAAATCTACATGAAAATTTTTAATCATGCATTATTTTTTTAATATAAATATTGTAATATTTTTTTATTTTAACTTAAAACTATTTTAATTATACAACATAAAATCTTCTTGAAAATATATAAATTTTAATTTAATATTTGATACAATTTATTTGAATTGTTCAATTAAAATTTTGTTTTAATTTAATTAAATACAAAATTATATATTTTCATTCGAAAACATACTAATTTAGTTATAAATTAACGAAAATTTACAAGTAAAGACACCGGTCGGACTTTTGCAAAAGCTACCACTAGGAATAAGTTTTTTTCAGGGCACCATCCGAAAAAGCCAAAAACTCGAGGGTACTAACCGGAATTTCCATATATATATATGTATATAGTAAAGGGCTCTAGATAAACCCCTAGTTATAGAGAAACCATGGAAATGATTTGGATCATTGGATCTGAATATTTTAATGGCTCAGATTTAAACAAAGGGTGCATGGAGGTTAATTTTAGGTAATAATAATGGATTAGAATCAATTTCTCTCTCCTTATCTTTCAAAAGACAAAATCTTTATCTCTCCAATAATAAATCCTTTCAATTACCAAAAAAAACCTCTCTATCGTATCCCGAAATCTCGCCTGCCTACGAAATGCATCTCGGTCGTCTTCTCAATTTCAAATCTCAATCGATCTTTAATCCAAAATTATCTTGAAGAAATCGGTAAGTTTTGATTATATAATATCTGGATGTTATAGAATCCCATGCTATTGTTCGGTACTACTTTCGATTTTGATGTTCTGCACCTTTAATTTATCATTGTTCTCCAACTAGAAATCGTTTCTAGTTAGGTTCTGCCGGAAATGCAACCTATGGGATCTACTGTGTCAATTCTGTTCAGATCTAAGAAACCGTCTCTACAAGATTTGCCCAAAAAATCATCTTAATCACAGGTGTTGCCGGAGGATAAGCCATTGTTGTTGGAGACGCTGGAGAAGTCAAGTCAACCATTGTGTTGAAATTGAGAAGACGACTATGTGTACTGAATTATCGAATCAAGTTGAAATTGGCATGCTACTATCTCGACCAAAAAAAAGAAGAAATTGGCCTACTAAATGTTGGAAATATTACTGTGGCGTTCTTCGAATATGGGGGAGAAATCATTGAATATGATGTTATAATGATGTGGTAAATTTGAAAGAATATGCGAGTTTAAAATTTGAACATACTTGTATATGTACTCGGATATGAGTGAAAAATTATCAAAAGATGTTGTTCCACTATTGTAATAATTTGACTGAATATGGGGGATTAAATTTCGAATATACGAATATACTTACAAGAATATGCATAACAAATCATCGAATATGATGTTGGTATACTGATGTCGTAAATTGACTGAATACACATGTTTAAATTTTGAACATACTAGTAAATGTACTCAAATATGCTTGACAAATTATCAAATTCGGAAAATGGGTATACATATTCAATTAGACAACTTATTATGTTCAACTATTCATCACATATGTCAGATAAAAATCCAGAACCTTAATCCTATTTTGTATTCCATATTTCAACATGTATATACGAAAACTAATATATTAATGTTCAAATAATACACACACATATTCCTATATAATTTCAACGAATATTACTGTAACACCCTTTCTGGAAAATATCTAGGGGTCACAAGATTGTAGGCCTCACAATGGGTCTACCAGAAGAAACTAACAACAATAGAATGTATTGGACCTTGCAACAAAAGCACTGCGAGCAAATTCAACTAAACCATCCAATTTAGAAGTTCAAAAAAAATATTCATGTCATAAAACCATTTGCACGTAAAAGCCAGAAATCTGACAGTCATGACAAAAGGACTCTGTAGCTAGTCCAAGCATCAAACAACTAAACAGACTCCAAAAGGTTCATTGTCAAAGCATAACTACTCAAGTCTAACAAACCAAAAGACTAAAACGCTAATATCACTCTCCTAGAACACGTCACGTCAAGACCGACCTCCACCATCTGGAATGCAATCTGCTGGCGCATTTCCCAAGCCGGAATCCTTACCTAAAACGCCACAAGTTGATCACATTAGCCTACGATCCCGGTATGGGTCAAACAAGCAAATCAAACATGTAACAAAATATTTTTAGTAAAATAAACTTGCATATATACATATACTTAAGGTACACACACAATTACAGTCAAATAGAAATATAATAGTAGCCAAACAAATATAGTCAATTGTGAAATCATCAACAACAAAGTCAACAAGGATATTAACAACAAGTAGAAGTATATTACCAAAGCACATATAATCACAACATCCATTCTCTTAGGTCACCACTCAAGCATTTTAGACCTTTCAAACAAAAATCCGTCAAATACAATAGCAATCAAACATCCTCCTCAAATGCATATGGCGCCCTCCAGCCTCTCATCTATGGCGCACGGTCAGGGCGCGTCCTATAAACGTGCCCATTTCCCCCATTCACCCTTCTTTTCCCGGCTAAACCTCTACTAGAGCGTTTGCCAAAATATTTTATTTTATTTTTAGAAGGGGGCCCCTTGCAGCCGCATGATCATGCCCGGGGGCCTCTTCCTCTTCAGCGTAACCACACCCATGACCATACCGGTGGAACTCAGTGCACGCATAACGAAAATGTTTAAAAGCGATTTCCAATAATTTCAAATATATATATATATATATAAGCACGTAATATGGAATCATTCCAAGATAAAGGCTACACATTTAATCTACTCATTCAACACATAACGAGTCGTAAACTAAGTAAGTCGGCAAGCGACTTACCTCGAAGGCGAGACACAAACACGTAGCGGAAGAAAGGAAGCTCGAACAAGTCACACACGAGCGTTATCGAATCCTAACAATCAATAACCAAAACTATAACACTCGAAAAGGAAGCACAACACCAAACTTAGAGCCCTAAAAGCTAAAAGCTCTTTCTAAGCGATAACTATTGACATACTAAATCTTTGGCCAACAACTTACAATTTCTTAACTCGAATTAATTACCAACAAGAATAAATAGCTTAAGGTACCCGATTGAAAACAAAAGGAACAAATAATAAGTTGAATTATTTTAATTCCCAATCTAACAACAACTATGCGACAACAGTATAAGAACAAGTGAACAATTCAATACTGCCAATACATTTAATATCTCCATTTTAGTAGCCTTGGGAATTTCGTATGTGCTCAACAACCAACAACAATTTCAATTATCTAACCACAGCAAAACACCATTAAAGGTCTTGTAATTTAATCCAAATTGGTTGACTTAACAGAGAGATACACCACGGTCTACAAACTCGAACCAAGATCGATCCTGACTTTGAAATGAAATTGATTGCACCTTTAGCATAACAAAAATTCGATACCGACAATTCAATCAACCACAATCTTCCATGGTTCTTGCCATTAATATAATCGAGCAATCAAATTACTCCTACTGTAGAAGCTATAATCAACCTAAGCTTTGAACAACAACGATCGATTTCCTCTAAAAACTAGTCCACCAAAACAATTGCTAAATTTTATAAAACAATAACAACAACACATATAGATGAAATTGAACGAGAACGAATTCGAACAAGAGAGGGAGCTTGCGAAAGCAACCGACTCTTCCAAGACTGGCAATGACGGTCGCCTTCAAACAGGGGCGAGAAAAGCGGTGTGTAAATGATGACGACCTTGGCGAACGGAATTGGGAAAGGACGCTCGCGACACCACCGGAATTCTCCGAGGTTAGCGACGGCCTTCGAACGGAAGCGAGGAATGCAGAGTTTGAGGTGAGCGAGAGAGGAAACGAGAGAGGAGAACCAGAGAGATGGTAAGGCGCGGTGGAAGGAAATCGTAGGGGAGCGGCGGCCTCTCGCGAGAAAGAAGATGAACAATCGTTCTTCAAGTAGGGTCAGAGAAGAGAAGGGGAAAGAAAATTGATGGGCCGATCCAAGGAAAAATGAGGAGAATGGGCTTCATCCCATCTCTGAAATCCGACCCAAACAAGAATATAGAGAGGAAGGGAAGGAGCAAAAGTGGCCTAAATTTAAAAGCCGGAAATTGATCCTAATTTCTATAACGCTCCAAATTTATAATTTACCAGAATACAAACCCGAGTATTATATATACCCCACTAAAAGAAAGTTTCGTCCTCGAAAATCAAGTATAGACAAGTTAGAATAAAATGGGATGGAAGATTGGTTAGAGTCTCACAAATCTCCACCCCTTAGCATAGGTTCGTCCACGAACCATTTACCAACGACCATAAGGACTAAAATAAAGTGTTCATCAAATGAGCGGAGTGCTTTCAGAACACGTAGTCAACATAGTATCTACTCTAACATGTCAAAGAATCAAGGAGCTCACATAAGTAAACAAGCAATCAAGCACAATCAAACGATCACCCAAGCAATCCAACAAGTAAGTGACATGCAACCAAGCGAATTAACAATCAAGCAATTTAAGGTACTAGATATGTTGCAAGAAGATCTCAAATACTAACCATTATTCCACAGACTCCATCAACTTAGAGTATAACTCTAGGTAGCTCTCTTGCATACTTGCCTCGGTCTCCCAAGTAGCCTCCTCAACTCCACGCCTAGAACATTGTACTAAGACTAACGAAATCTCCTTGTTTCGTAGCTTCTTCATTCGATGATCCAAGATAACTATCGGTTGTTCAACAAAAGTATGATCTGGTTCGATTCTCAACTCTTCATAGCTAAGCTTGTGGTTGGGATCGGGTATGTATTGCCTTAGCTGAGACACATGAAACACGGGATGAGCTCCGTCCAAGGATGGGGGAAGTGCCAAGCGATAGGCCAACTCCCCGACCCTCTCTAAGATCTCAAAAGGTCTGATGTAGCGAGGACTCAACTTTCTTTTAATCCCAAATCTTCGTACCCCTCGAGTAGGCGACACTCTCAACCATACATATGCGCCAACATCAAATTCTAAAGGTCTTCTTCGTTTATCAGCATAGGATTTCTGACGACTCTGAGCGACTAACATGCGTTCTTTTATCAAAGCAACTTTATCAACTGTCTCTTGGATCAGTTGGGGTATCTCACCCACTCTGTCAGAGGGGTCATCCCAACAAAGTGGCGTTCGACACTTTCGACAATACAACGCCTCATAAGGAGCCATTTGAATTGAGGCGTGCCAACTGTTATTGTATGCAAACTCCACTAACTCTAAATTCTCCAACCAACCAACAACCCAGTCTAGGAGGCAAGATCTTAGCATATCTTCAAGCGTTTGAATCGTCCTCTCTGACTGTCCATCTACTTGCGGGTGGTAAGCTATCGTGAAATGCAGTCTTGTACCCAACGCTTGGTGTACCTGATGCCAGAATTTCGATGTAAAACGAGCATCTCGGTCAGATACAATTGTTTTTGGTACTCCATGTAGTCTCACTATTTTCCTTATAAACACATCCACTAGTTTAGGAACTGGCCACGCCTCCCTAATCGGAAGGAAATGTGCCGTCTTCGTCAATCTGTCTACTACTACCCAGATGGCATCATGACCTTGACTGTTGCGCAAACCTGTGGCGAAGTCCATAGATATGTCTTCCCACTTCCATTCTGGAATGGAGAGGGGCTTGAGCATCCCTCCCGGTCTCTGGTGTTCTATCTTAACTTGTTGACAAATCTGACATCGTGCTACAAACCTGGCCACATCCGGTTTCAAGCCATCCCACCAGTAATGTTGTTTGAGATCCTTATACATCTTACTTGATCCTGGATGTATAGAATAGAGCGTAGCATGTGCCTCTTGAAGGATTTTCTGTCTCAACTCTTGATCACGGGGTACGCATACTCTCCCATTCAACCTCAAAATCCCATCTCGGATTTCAAAACCGGGTGCTTCACCTTGATGCACCTTTTGACACAAGTCTTGAATCATCGAGCAAGCCCCTTGCTTTTGACGGATCTCTTCTATCAAACTAGGTTGACATTCCAAGGAACACAACTGGCCTTGATATATCTGAATCCATACCTCAATCCCATTTCTTATCAAATCCCTTTGCAAAGCAGATTGAGCAGTCAAGTGAGATAACATCTGCTCCTGGGATGATTTCCTACTGAGTGCGTCAACGACGACATTTGCCTTGCCTGGGTGGTAAAGGATCTCCAGATCATAATCCTTAATCAATGCAAGGCATCTGCGTTGCCTCATATTGAGTTCTCGCTGAGTGAAAATGTACTTGAGACTCTTATGGTTTGTCAGAATTTGGCAAGTTGTCCCATACAAATAGTGTCGCCAAATCTTCAAGGCGTGGATCACAGCCGCTAACTCTAGGTAATGTGTCGGGTAATTTAGCTCATGAGTCTTAAGTTGTCTAGAAGCATAAGCAATTACCCGATCCTTCTGCATTAACACATAACCCAAGCCAAGTTTCGACGCATCACTGTAGACCACATACCCCTCTGAGCCTTGAGGAAGTGCTAAGATGGGCGCAAAAGTTAGCCTTCTTTTCAACTCTTCAAAGCTTCTTTGGCAAGCCTCAGTCCATGTGAATTTGGTAGTCTTACGGAGTAAGTTGGTCAATGGTTGAGCTATCTTTGAGAAACCCTCAACGAACCTCCTGTAATATCCTGCCAAACCCAAGAAACTGCGTACTTCCTTTACATTCTTGGGAGGTTGCCAAGAGGCTACGGTTTCAATCTTCATTGGATCAACTTTCACTCCATCTGCAGAGACGACATGCCCTAGAAATGTGACCTCAGGCAACCAAAACTCGCACTTTGAAAGCTTGGCAAATAACCGGTGTTGTCTTAAAACTCCCAACACAACCTTTAGATGATTAGCATGCTCATCTTGGCTCCGAGAGTAAATCAAGATGGCATCAATGAACACTACCACAATTTGATCCAAGTATTCAATAAAAATCTTGTTCATCAAATCCATGAACACTGTTGGAGCATTTGTCAAATCGAACGGCATCACTTCAAACTCGTAGTGCCCATATCGCGTCCGAAATGCCGTCTTTGGGATATCTTCATCTCGAATTCTCAATTGATGATAGCCAGACCTCAAGTCAATTTTAGAAAACACTACTGCTCCTTGCAACTGGTCTAGCAAATCATCGATACGGGGAAGTGGATACTTGTTCTTGATAGTTATTCGGTTGAGTTCTCTGTAATCAATGCACAACCTCATCAATCCATCCTTCTTTCTTACAAAAAGTACCGGAGCACCCCAAGGCGATGCACTAGGACGAATGGAGCCTTTTTCTGCCAACTCTTCAAGTTTCTTTTTCAACTCTTGCATCTCTACTGGCGCCATACGATAAGGAGCCCGTGAAACAGGTCTTGTTCCCGGCTCTAACTCAATGCCGAAATCTACCTCTCTGTGAGGCGGAAGCCCCGACAACTCCTCAGGAAAAACATCTTTGAATTCTCGCACAATAGGAATGTCCTCGAGTCTCGGACTATCCTTGGTTTCTTGAAGGGCATAGAACCAATATCCTACACAACCCTCATTCAACAACTTGGCAGCTTTCATAGCACTAATCACAGTTCCAGACCTTTTAGGGTCATGCCCCCAAAACACATGTTGAGTTCCATCATTAGCGGTTACTGTCACTGTACGCCTATGAATATCTAGAACAACTTTGTATCTAGTCATCCAATCCATTCCTAGAATTACATCATCATTTGGCAAGGCCATGACGATGAAATCTGTAAGCCAATCCTTATCCCCAATGCGAATTGGACATTGAAGGATCTCTTTGTCCCCACTTATCTTACTACCATCCGGCAAACCCACAACAAAAGGAGTACCCACAGAACATGTCAAATGCAATATATCTACGCATGTAGTTGCAATAAAAGAATGAGTAGCACCAGTATCAAAAAGAATCTTAACAGGCTCAGATCGAATCCAAATCATACCTGTAGCTGTCGGAGCATTTGGATCTTCAACTCTTCTCATCTTGAAAATACGAGGTGGGTGGTTGGCTCCAGGACCCCCAACTGTGCTACCACGGCCTCTACCACGACCTTGACCTGGCATAATATAAGTCTGAGGGGTAGATTGTGATCGATTCCCTCCAGTTGGCCTAGAAGCAGGTGAGGACCCCTGAGATGGAGAAATCCCTTTGTTGCGACAGAAGTCAGCACGATGACCCTTTTCTCCGCAAGTAAAGCAAGTTATCGATGGTCGGGGACAAGAACTCCTCAGATGATTATGGCTTCCACAGTTGAAGCACTGTTTTTGTCCCATTGCACCACCCGACCGTTGAGATGGGCCTTGTTGGTTCTGCCTCATGCACGAGTTGTTACCTCCTTGAGGCATGGAACTCGGCCTCCCGTCACCCCTGAATCCTAGTGCAGTCTTTTGCCTATTGCCACTACCTTGGGTGATATCAGATCGCTTGTAAGCTGGGTGTGCCATCTCATAAGCCATTGCCTTGTTCCGGTAATCTCTCAAGGTAGAGCATTCGAACCCAGCTACATACTGTCTAATCTCTGGTCTCATCCTCTTAGCAAAAGCATAAATGCGTTGCTTCTCTGTGGTCACAGTGTCAGCCACATAAGTTAAATCTCTCTGAAACTTCAGGGCAACTTCCGCCACTGAAATGTTCTTGGGCTTTGCATCAGCAAACTCTTGAGTTCGAGCGTCCCTTACAGCAGCAGGACAGAATGCATCTATCAACATCTTAGAAAATTCTTCAAAGTTAACTTCATGGTCCAAAATCTGTAGAGACCATCAATCAAAAGCATTATCTCTAAGCAAGCTCTGAGCTAGCTACACCTTTCGATCCTTTGGTGCCTTGATCGTGTTGAGAGCTGAAGTGACTTGCCTGAACCACAACTCCACGTCCTTCCCATGAGCTCCATTGAAAAACGGAAGTTTCATGTAACTGAATTCACGCAGCCACTTGTCAGGTCCGGAGTCTTGACGAACCCTTTCAACTCGAACTGACTCTTTAGATACTTCTTGAACGGGTTGGAGCGGTCTCTGAATATTCGACACCCTAGCTGGGGGTGCTGGTGGAACTGACATCCTAGAATGGGACGCTCTCACAGCGGACCATGAGGGGTTTGGTACCCTTGAACCAGACAGATGGGAAGCGGCATCGACAGGGTTTGGTGCTTGACCACCCCCAAAAAGAACTTGCAAGAAGGACATAACTTGTTCTTGGAC
Organism: Fallopia convolvulus; assembly: GCA_964016875.1. NCBI lineage: Eukaryota > Viridiplantae > Streptophyta > Magnoliopsida > Caryophyllales > Polygonaceae > Fallopia > Fallopia convolvulus. The sequence continues at coordinate 15,355,513 of OZ024735.1, read as the reverse complement.
TAAAGATTGTAGCCCAGGTGGACCAGTGTGAGGTGCTTCTGTAGCTGGAGTAACTGGTGACTCTTGAACATTGGCATTAGCTTTATCCCTAGGCCCTACAAGATCTAGGCCTCCAAATCTAGCATTACTCAGCGCAACATCAGTCCCTAATTAGCATTTCTGACTGGCCCCAGACTCTCTGCAGTTCCCTCAGCCAAGGGATTAACATGAGGCTTAACAGTAACTCCTCTTCCTCTACCTCTAGGTCTTCCTCTACCTCTACCTCTTGCCATTACTAAGTGATACCTAAACATAATAAATCACTTAGATTTTACAAGTAATAGCTGTAATTAAACAAACAAAATGCTTACAGAGATTCTTCCCAGATGATGTAGCGGTCTCGACGTGTTTACCTACCTAAAATGCAGCATGCCTAAGTAAAAAGGTTTTAAAATTTTCATAACTATAAATTGGACCTCACGAATCTTTTGTTAGGACCTAGTGCCCTTGTTGCCAACCTCGCTCTGATACATATCTGTAACACCCTTTCTGGCAAATATCTAGGGGTCACAAGGTTGTAGGCCTCACAATGGGTCTACCAGAACAAACTAACAACAATAGACTGTATTGGACCTTGCAATAAAGCACTGCGAGCAAATTCAACTAAACCATCCAATTTAGAAGTTCAAAAAAAATATATATTCATGTCATAAAACTATTTGCATGCAAAAGCCAGAAATCTGACAGTCATGACAAAAGGACTCTTGTCAAAGCATAACAGCTAAACATACTCCAAAAGGTTCATTGTCAAAGCATAACTACTCAAGTCTAACAAACCAAAAGACTAAAACGCTAATATCACTCTCCTAGAACACGTCACGTCAAGACCGACCTCCACCGTCTGGAATGCAATCTGCTGGCGCATTTCCCAAGCCAGAATCCTTACCTAAAACGCCACAAGTTGATCACATTAGCCTACGATCCAAGTATGGGTCAAACAAGCAAATCAAACATGTAACAAAACATTTTTAGTAAAATAAACTTGCATATATACATATACTTAAGGTACACACACAATTACAGTCAAATAGAAATATAATAGTAGCCAAACAAATATAGTCAATTGTGAAATCATCCACAACAAAGTCAATAAGGATATTAGCAACAAGTAGAAGTATATTACCAAATCACATATAATCACAACATCCATTCTCTTAGGTCACCACTCAAGCATTTTAGACCTTCCAAACAAAATCCGTCAAATACAATAGCAATCAAACATCCTCCTCAAATGCATATGCAGCACACTCGAGCAGATGTGGTCTATCGATGGCGACTTCCAACAGGAGAGGGAGCTTGCGACAGCAACCGACTCTTCGGAGACTGGCAACGACGGTCGCCTTCGAATAGGGGCGAGAAAAGCGGTGTGTAAACGATGACGACCTTGGCGAACAGAATTGGGAAAGGACGCTCACGACACCACCAGAATTCTCCGAGCTCAGCGATGGCCTTTGAACGGAAGCGAGGAATGCAGAGTTTGAGGTGAGCGAGAGAGGAAACGAGAGAGGAGAACCAGAGAGATGGTAAGGCGCGGTGGAAGGAAATCGTAGGGGAGCGGCGGCCTCTCGCGAGAAAGAAGATGAACAATCGTTCTTCAAGTAGGGTCAGAGAAGAGAAGGGGAAAGAAAATTGATGGGACGATCCAAGGAAAAATGAGGAGAATGGGCTTCAGCCCATCTCTGAAATCCGACCCAAACAAGAATATAGAGAGGAAGGGAAGGAGCAAAAGTGGTCTAAATTTAAAAGCAGGAAATTGATCCTAATTTCTATAACGCTCCAAATTTATAAACGTTACCAGAATACAAACCCGGGTATTACATATACCCCCACTAAAAGAAAGTTTCGTCCTCGAAACTCAAGTAGAGACAAGTTAGAATACAAATGGGATGGAAGATTGGTTAGAGTCTCACAATTACAAAAAAGTTGAATTAAATATTCATGTTCATAAAATGGATGTACTTATTCAATCGTACAAATTATTATGTTCATTATTTCATCATATATGCTTAGATAACAAAATATAATCCTTAATCACATTGCATATATAGTTTTTCAACACCTATATTCGAATAAAATACAATGTTGTTCAAAATATACACGCACATATTCAATGTTTAATTCAAAAAATTGTTACAAAATGGTTACGTTCAATGATTCATCCTATATGTTCAAATATAAATTAAATTTCTTATTCCATTACGTATGAAGTATTTTATCAACTAAATTCGATGACATTCATAGATAGATTATGTGTTAAGTCAGCAAAAATAATTTTCATGAAATTGCCCAATTTAGTATGAAATCAAATATTAGCTATTGTGTTATGATTTCGAAAAATCAATCTTCAAATTCAGTTGAAATAAATCGCAGCATATTTTCATAAACAATTTGAATTGCAAATAATCAGTTCGCATTATCAAAATTTTGTGCCCTCGACTTGTTAAATTTCTGAATACGAGGTAATTAATCGTCTTTACTAAAGGTCGGGTTGAACAAGCTTCAAGAACGTGCATCAATGGAGTTTAGATATGCTGCATATTGAAGGCAGTTGTTTTTTCCATATCTGTATCCTTTAAATCTCGCATATGGGTGGTTTTTTTCCTAATTAAAATAATTCAGGGTTGTATTTTCTAACAAATGTCCATATTAGCTATTGTAGTCCTTAAATCCTAACCATTAATTATCCTAAATCCTACGGTCCTAATACAGTCTCCCGTTTCTAAAAAACGTCCATATATGGTTATGTAAGTATGTTATTTTTTGGATGAGACATATACTAAATTAGAAGAGAGAAAAGAGGAGAATTGAATGGTGAATGGAAATTCAACGGCGAATGGAAACAATTGAATAATAGACATGTCTGTTTTTCATTTTGCTATCTCCTATATAAACAAAAAAAGAGAGGAAAATTTAATCATCTTTTGAAAACAAAAGAAAAAGAAAACACGAGAAAGAAAAAGGGATTTCATCTTGCAAAAGAAGAGAGAGAAATACAAAGAGAGGTTTATTTTCTTTTTAAGCATATACTCTTTTGTACGACGAATTTGTGGCTTGTAGAAGTTGTCGAGTTTTTTCCCTTCATATAAAGAAACATATCACCCCGGGACGTAGACAATTTGTCGAAACTCGTTAAATCTTGTGTGTTCGTACCATCTTAACTATTCTCTATTAGCCTAAGCTTCAACGACTTCTCAACAACTGGTATCAGAGCCACATCAAAGTCTAAGGCGTTGAAAGTCTAATTTTGAAATCAATGGCTTCTAGTAGCGGAATTATTAAAGTTGGAAAGTATGAAATTGAGAAGTTCAATGAGAAGAATGATTTCTCTTATTGTAGGATGAAGATGAAAAATCTATTAATATCTCAAAAATGCACAAGGCGTTGCTGAGTAAGGCTAAGAAACTAGTAGATTTGAAGGATAACGATTGGGATGATCTCGATATAGAAGCACTTGCCGCCATAATCTTATGTCTTGAGAAAGATGTCGTATTTATGGTGGATCACGAGGAAACTGCGTAATGTGTATGGACAAAGTAGGAGGCAAACTTCATGACGAACATTCTAACAAATCGAATTTATCTCAAGTCTCAGTTGTATACTTGCAAGATGGAGCAAGGAATTTCACTCCGTGATCATATTAACAAATTTGATAGGAAAATTTCAAATGTAAAGGATATTGATTTGAAGGTTGAATATGAAGATCAAGCACTTATGTTGTTGCTTTCTTGTCGAAATTATACGAGAATCTTGTTCAAACATTGATACTTGTTGGTGAGACACTGACTATGGATGAAACTAGAAAGGCGCTCCTAGCAGATGATGTACGAAAGGTGACGATCAATAGTATGACCATTGTGAACAGTGAACAAGCACAAAGTTTGTTTGCGGGAGGACGGAGTAATGACATAGGAAATAGCAAGAAGGAAAAGTCTAGATCGAAATCTAGACCCATAACAGAAACTCGTTGTTACAAGTGTGATGAGCTTGGGCATTGGAAGAAGGATTGTCTGAATAAGAGGATACAAGGGAAGAATAAAAACAACAAGAATAAGGGAAATCAAAATGACAAGCACAAAGCTAGCATCGCTTCTGATGATTGGGACATAGAATGCTATTCTGTCAATAAAAAAAAAGCATCTGAAAATTCAATTAATTGGAATCTAGATAATGGATGCTCTTATCATATGAGCCCAAACAGGAAATGGTTCTCTACTTATAAAACCTTGGATGGTGGAGCCGTTTTGATGGGTAACAACCATGGTTGTAAGACAATCGACATCGGTACAATCAAGGTCAAGATGTATGATGGAATTGTTAGAACATTAATGGATGTAAGGCATGTCTCTGATTTGTGAAAGAATTTTATTTCTCTAGGCGCATTAAAATCAGGAGGTTGTTAGCTAATTGGTGAGAACGGGATTCTAAAAGTTGTTAGTGGTTCTTTGTTGGTGATGAAGGGAATTCATCAAGGAAACTTGTACCATCTTGTTTGCAATACAGTGGCAAGAGATGTAATGGTTCGAACTTGTAGAAGTAAGTGGGACCCAACAGATTATACTTGGCTTTGGCATATGCGTCTTGTTCATATGCAAGAAAAGGGTCTAAATTTTCATGGTAGGAAAGGGTTGTGGAAAAACTTGAAGAAGCCTTCCATGGAGTTTTGCGAACATCGTGTGTGTATGGAAAAGCACACATGGTTACATTCTCAACAAGCAACCATAAAAGCAGAGGAATATTAGACTATGTGCATATGGATGTTTGGGGTCCGGCTAAAGTTGATTCAAAAGGTGGTTCTAGGTACTTTGTCACGTTTGTAGATGATTACTTTAGATATACTTGGGTGTATTTCCTTAAGCTTAAGAATGAGGTATTCAAGACGTTTTAAAATGGAAAGCAATGGTTGAGAACAGAACATATAGGAAGTTGAAAACACTAAGGTTTGATGAGATGGTGCTTTCAAGAAGTTTTGTGATGAAGACGACATTGGACAGTTAGAGACACACCACAACAAAATGGAGTTGTAGAAAGACCGAACCATACAATACTTGAGAAGGCTAGATGTATGCGCTCCAATTCAAGGTTGGGTCGTGAATGGTGGGCAAAGTCGGTTGCCATAGCTGCTTATATTGTGAACCGATCTCCATATTCAACATTGGATGGAGATACTCCTTTTAGGGTATGGTCAGGAGACCATGCAGATTATGGAAGACTTAGAGTGTTTGGATGCATCACTTATTATCATGTCAAAGATAAAAAGCTTGATAATAGGGCTAAGAAGGCAATTTTCTTAGGATATACAAGAGGAGTCAAGGGTTATCATCTTTCGTGTTTAGAAGATTCTATGTTTGTAATCAGCACGTATGTTACTTTTGATGAGAACCCCATGTAAACTTTATCAAAAGATGAGGGTCCCGAAGGTGGTGATGTTGCAAAGTTAAAATCTCAAGTAGTTGAGAAAGAAGAATCCGAGGACCAACCAGATTCTAGTCATGATCAAGAAGAATGTCATCGTGACACGTATTGTCAAGAAGATGATGAGTTTGAACGTGAGGAGGCTCAGCAGGAAAATACACAAGTACTCAACAACAACAACAAGAGACCATGGCTTCCACTAGGCCAAGGAGGGTTTATAAACCAGTTCAGAGCTATGGGTTTGATTGTAACACCCCCATTTTATAAACATATAATGGGATGCTACCGCTGGCGGACTCAAACGTTCCGTCCAAGGTCGTTGAGGCTTAAGTGACCGTAAATGAATAAAGACACGTTTAAAAAACATAATGTGATAAAAAAGATTGTCTTATATTCATAAACAAGGTTACAAGAGTTTACAGCGGAATACATAAAACAAGAATCGTTGTTTTTGGAATTACTTTCAAAATCCTGGAAACGTGTGTGTAAGGACAACATGTCTCCCAAATCTTCCTTTCTTTCTTCTTTCCTTTCTCAACATTCTTTCCTTTCAAGTCTTCCGTTGTCTTAAAGCTTGAACTTCTTCAGTCTTCTTCCTAAAACCTGATATTTCCATAGAAGACAAAAATACCAGACGGATGAAACCGGGAAGAAACAAGGGTATTAGTCTTCCAAAAGACCAAGCAAGTGAAAGAATAGGGCTTGGTTCTCATGAAAAGACTAGACACGTGGCATTGAAATCCGAATAACAGTCGGTCGATGATCCAACAACTAGCATTTTCAGAAAGAAGTTTAAATAAATAATAGAATTCAAAATTAAGATAGGACACCAAGTATGTGGCTCCTACGAAATTTATGAGATTTGTTGGGAACTATATTACCACACATACATTAGTAAAAAAACATCCGGCTCTTATCCGGACCACAACTAAGTTCATTTAATTATAGTGCATTGGGGACTTTATCTTCTCATAAGTCATAAAACTATTCACTTCAGTTAAAGACTTTTAAGTTGGCTCGCAAATAGCCGGGATACGAAGGACCATATTTCGGACCTCGTATATTAGTGCACTTAGATAGAGTGCAAACACCCCTCTTATCGATAGAGCAGGTAGAGTCATGACCCGAGGTATTAAGGAGAACAGTAGGCACATGTGCGTCACTACTTTGTACACATAATACGTATATTAAAAAGAGATTTGCGAGTCAAAACCCGCATCCCTGTTCTAAATTTTTTCCACAACAAAGAGATATCAAAGGAGAATCTCCAATCACATAAGTGCATAATCAACGGACCTAAATAGCACTAACAATACGAATAATAATATGAAGTAACAAACAATCATTAAATCTAAGCAATAAATAAACCTAATTCCGGTTATTTAGCAAACAAGTAATCCCAATAATTAAGAGATATAAACGGAAATGGAAATTCACGTTTAATAAAATGGGTAAGAGAGAACCGTCCACTTGCCTCAAAAAGCGGACCTAAAATCGATCAAGGTAATAGTCCGAAGTGGAACTCTTTAAAGCTTTCTTAAACGACGAGGTTGATTTGAGCAAGAAGAGCTAGAGAAGATAAGCCGGTGGTGCTAGTATTATGAACGAAGGTAATTTAGAAGATATATTATGAAAGGAGTTTGAACAGAGGTGGAAAAGAGGTCTGGAACAGAGGAAGGAAGAAATTGAACGAGAAATGGAGGAGTGGGACCAACTAACTCTTTTCTTTTTATCTAAGAAAGGTACTCTCAAATAAGTTTTTGAACCCCTCCAGAAATAATCACATGTTCATATGTATATATAGTGGAGCGGAGGTGGCTGAGAGTGTCCAAATTCTCTTCCTCCATCTACATATATTATATACAAAAGAAATCCTTGATTTTTTTGATAAGTTATTGCAACAACAACAACCATGGCAAAAACTAGGCTACCAGCAAAGGCTAGCCTAAATCACCATCTACTAGATGATGATCTTGAAACAACAACAACAAACCAAACCTAGGGAAAACAAATTTTAAAGCTTCAAATCTTCAAAACTTCAAAACTTCAGATCTTCAAATCTTCAAATCGTCGAAGAACAACGAAATCCAAAGATCTCGACACCAACGACCGCTACCAACAACTCGTCCATATAGAAATCAACAGAGAGCTTCTTCAAAATCCAGATCTCAAATAAAGAGATCAAAATCCACCAGAGATTAACATGGTCACAAGGATCAGGAGAAATGGAAAATAACCAACAACCAACAAAGATAGATCTAGAAGACTTCAAATCTTCTTCGAAAGGCCGGAAACTATCCATTCCAAAAAGTTCAAAGGAAGGTTTAAGGTTTTGGATTAAGACAAGGATCTCACAATCCAACAAATTTGAAAGGGAAAGTAAGCAAAACGAATGGATTTACATGGATGAATCGAAAAAGAGAGAGGCGGAATGGCTAAATCACAGGGGCTAAGCTAGGGTTTTGATGGCGGCGGGAATGGGCAAGAAGCTGATTCATTAGGGCCGGCTCCCATGGGAGCGTTTTTTTTGAAATCCTTGATTTTTGAACAGATGTAAATGGGTAAACATATATGTAGACACGTAGAGAAGGTGAAATGATGTAAAAGAGTGCAAGTTGCACATGTACATTGAATTAAACTTACCCAGTTGAATTGGTTAACTTAACATGCAAGTCTAAAAACAGATAGACATTAGCGGAAATCGGTAGGAATATTACACCGGTATTAAATCAGAACTTGTGTTTGGGGGGTAAAATTATATACTCCAGATTATAATACTTCTTTTATAGAAACGATCCTAAAAATTATGTAGACTAATAATCAACTCAGATGATTTTATCTTGCTACTTTTTAATTTAAAGGCTTCCGTTTCAGAGTATAACCTTAACGGGTATATAATTAATTATGCGGATCTCACCCGATCATGATACTTCTTTCATGAAAGTGGTCTCAAAAATTATATAGGTGAATAAAATCATCTCCAATGATTTTATTCTGTCACCCTGAATTTTCTAGGAACAATTTCCATTAATTCGATCGTATTGGTAACGAGATTGATTGAACAGGGTCTTGGAAAGATGCCCGGAAAATTTCAAAAAATATCCATAAAAACCACGGATATTACATTGATGATCCTCTAAAACACTATAGGCAATTAAACTTAGTTGAATATGCACTCTCGATGGAGGATGATGAGCCACTCACCTCCAAACAAGCTATCAAAGATATTGATAGATAGAGAGATGGTTGGTCACTATGGAGGAAGAGATGGAATTTCTTGATAAGAACAAGACATGGGAGGTAGTCCCATTGCCTAAAGGAAAGACTGCTATTGGTTTTAAGTGGGTGTATAAAAGAAATCTCTCCCGCTCACGAAATGCATCTCGGTCGTCTTCTCAATTTAAAAGCTCAATCGATCTTTCATCCAAAATTATCTTGAAGAAATCGATAAGTTTCTATTATAGAATTCGGCACTACTTTCGATTTTGATTTTTGCACCTTTAATTTATCCTTTTTCTCAAACCAGAAATCGTTTCTGGTTAGATTTCGCCGGAAATACAACCTATGGGATCTACTCCGTCGATTCCGTTCAGATCTAAGAAACCGTCTCAACAAGATATGCCCAAAAAATCATCTTCATCACAGGTATTGCCAGAGAATAAGCCAGCATTGTTGGAGATGTCAAAGAAGTCGAGTCAGCCATTATGTTGAAATTGAGAAGACGACAATGTGTACTGAATTATCAAATCGCGTTGAAATTGGCTTACTACTATCTCGACCAGAAAAAAGAAGAAATTGGCCTGCTAAAAGTTGGAAATATTATCGTGGCGTTCTTCGAATATGCGGGAGAAATCATCGAATAGGATGTTGTTATAATGATGTGGTAAATTTGACTGAATATGCGAGTTTAAATTTTGAACAAACTTGTGTATGTACTCGAATATGCGTGACAAATTATCAAATATGATGTTGTTCCAATATTGTAATAATTTGACTGAATCTGGGGGTTTAAATTTCAAATATACTAATATACTTACACGAATATGCGTGACAAATCATCAAATATGATGTTGGTATACTTATGTGGTAAAGTTACTGAATACACATGTTTAAAGTTTGAATATACTAGTAAATGTACTCAAATATGCTTAACAAATTATCAGATTCGGAAAATAGATATGCTAAAGGCATATTGTCATAAACAAATTAATAAATTATCAAATATGCTTAACAAATATGCTAAAGGCATATTGTCATAAACAATTTGAATTGTGATTAATTAGTTTGCATTATCGAATTTATGTGCCCTCGACTGGTTAAATTTCTGAATACGGGGTGATTAATCGTCTCTGGTAAAGGTCAGCTAGAACAAGCTTCAAGAACATGCATCAATGGAGTGTAGATATGCTGAATATTGAAAGGAATTGTTTTTTCCATATCTGTATCCCTTAAATCTCGCATATGGGGTGGTTTTTTTTATTTTTTTCCTAATTAAATTAATTCAAGGATTGTTTTTTCTAAAAAATGTCCATATTAGCTATCGTAGTCATTAAATCCTAACCACTAATTACCCCAAATCCTACGATCCTAATACAGTCCCCCGTTTCCAAAAAACGTCCATATATGGTTATGTAAGCATGCTATTTTTTTGATGAGACATATACTAAATTAGAAGAGAGAAAAGAGGAGAATTCAATGGTGAATGGAATCAATTGGAAAATAGATATGTCTAGTTTTTTATTTTGCTATCTCCTATATAAACAAACAAAGAAAGAAGAATTTAATCATCTTCTAAAAACCAAAGAAAAAAGAAAACACGAGAAAGAAAAAGGGATTTCATCTTGCAAAAGAAAAGAGAGAAATACAAAAAAGGTTTATTTTCTTTGTAAGGATATATTCTTTTGTACGGCAAACTTGTGGCTTGTACAAGTTGTCGGGTTTTTTCTCTTCATATAAAGAAACATATCACCCCGAGCACGTAGACAATTTGTCCAACCTCGTTAAATCTTTTGTGTTCATACCATCTTAACTATTCTCTATTAGTTGATGGTTCCACGACTTCTCAACAATTAGTATAAGAGCCAAATAAAAGTCTAAGGCATTGAATGTCCAATTTTGAAATCAATGGCTTCTAGTAGCGTAAATTATTAAAGTTGGAAAGTATGAGATTGAGAAGTTCAATGGGAAGAATGATTTCACCTATTGGAGGGTGCAGATGAAAAATCTGTTTATATCTCAAAAGTGCACAAGGCGTTGATGAGTAAGGCTAAGAAACTTGTAGATATTAAGGATAATAATTGGGATGATCTCGATATAAAATCATTTTCCTCCATAATCTTATGTCTTGAGAGAGATGTCGCATTTATGGTGGATCACGAGGAAATTGCGTCAGGTGTGTGGACAAAGTTGGATGCAATCTTCATGACGAAGACTCTAACAAATCAAATTTATCTCATTATATACTTGCAAGATGGAGGATGGAATTTCACTCCGTGATCATATCAACAAATTTGATTGGATAATTTCAAATTTGAAGGATATTGATGTGAAGGTTGAGTACGAAGATCAAGCTTTTATGTTGTTGCTTTTTTTTTGTCGAAATCATACGAGAATCTTGTTCAAACATTGATACTTATTGACGAGACACTGACTATGGATGAAACTAGAACGACGCTTCTAGCAGATGATGTACGAAATATGGCGACCAATATTATGACCAGTGTGAACAATGAACAAGCACAAGGTTTGTTTGCAAGAGGACGGAGTAATGAGAGAGGAAATAGCAAGAAGGAAAAGTCTAGATCAAAATTTATACCTAAAACAAAAACTCGTTGTTACAAGTGTAGTGAGCTTGGGCATTGGAAGAAGGATTGTCTGAATAAGAGGATACAAGGGAAGAACAAATACAAAAAGAATAAGGGAAATCAAAATGACAAGCACGAAGCTAGCATCGCCTTTGATGATTGGGACGTAGAATGCTATTTTGTCAATAACAAAGCATCTGAAAATTCAAGTACTCGGATTCTAGATACTGGATGCTCCTATCATATGAGCTCAAACAGGATGTGGTTCACTTCTACAAAGCCTTGGATGGTGGAACCATTTTGATGGGTAACAACCATGGTTGTAAGACGGTCAGCATTGGTACAATCAAGATCAAGATGCATGATGGAATTATTAGAACATTAATGGATGTAAGGCACGTCCCTGAGTTGAGAAAGAATTTGATTTCTCTAGGCTCATTAGAATCAGGAGGTTGTAAGCTAATTGGTGAGAACGGGATTCTAAAAGTTTTTAGAAGTTCTTAGTTGATAATGAAGGGAATTTGTCAAAGAAACTTGTATCAGCTTGTTGGAAATACAGTGACAAGAGATGTAGCGGTTAAATAAGAGGGACCCAACAGAGTATACTAGGCTTTGGCATATGCGTCTTGGTCATATGTCAAAAAAGGCTCTAAATTTGCTTGGTAGGAAAGGGTTGTTGAAAAACATGAAGAAGCCTTGCATGGAGTTCTTGCAAACATTGTGTGTATGGAAAATCACACATGGTTACATTCTCAATAAGCAACCACAAAAGCAGAGGAATATTAGACTATGTGCATACAGATGTTTAAGGTCCGACTAAAGTTTTTTCAAAAAGTGGTTCCAGGTACTTTGTCTCGTTGTTAGACGATTACTCTTGATATACTTGGGTGTATTTCCTTAAGCTTAAGAATGAGGTATTTAAGACGTTTTAAAATAGAAAGCAATGGTTGAGAACAGAACATATAGGAAGTTGAAAACACTAAGGTTTGATAATGGTACAGAGTACACATATGGTGCTTTTAGGAAGTTTTGTGATGAAGAAGGCGACATTGGACAGTTAGAGACACACCACAACAGAATGGAGTTGTAGAAAGACCGAACCGTACAATAATTGAGAAGGCTAGATGTATGCGCTCCAATTCAAGGTTGGGTCGTGAATGGTGGGCAAAGTCGGTTGCCATAGCTTCTTATATTGTGAACCGATCTCCACATTCAACATTGGATGGAGATACTCCTTTTAGGGTATGGTCAGGAGACCATGCAGATTATGGAAGACTTAGAGTGTTTGGATGCATCACTTATTATCATGTCAAAGATAACAAGCTTGATAATAGGGCTAAGAAGGAAATTTTCTTAGGATATACAAGAGGAGTCAAGGGCTATCATCTTTCGTGTTTAGAAGATTCTATGTTTGTAATCAGCAAGTATGTTACTTTTGATGAGAACCCCATGTAAACTTTATCAAAAGCTGAGGGTCCCAAAGGTGGTGATGTTGCAAAGTTAATATCGCAAGTAGTTGAGACAGAAGAATCTGAGGACCAACCATATTCTAGTCATGATGAAGACAAATCTCATCGTGACACATATTGTCAAGAAGATGATGAGTTTGAACACTAGGAGGCTCAGCAGCAAAATGCACAAGTACTATAACAACAACAACAAGTGACCATGTCTTCCACTAGGCTAAGGCGGGTTTATAAACCAGTTCAGAGGAATGGGTTTGATGAGCCTCTAAAAAAGTATGGGTAGTTAAACTTAGTTGAATATGCACTCTCGGTGGAGGATGATGAGCCACTCACCTTCAAACAAGCTATCAAAGATATTGATAGAGAGAGATGGTTGGTCGCTATGGAGGAAGAGAAGGAATTTCTTCATAAGAACAAGACATCGGAGGTAGTCCCATTGCCTAAAGGAAAGGCTGCTCTTGCTTGTAAGTGGGAGTATAAGAGAAAAGCAGATGCATCTAAGCTCGGTGGTATAAGATACAAGGCAAGATTAGTGGCAAAGGGTTTTGCACAAAAAGAAGGTATGGATTACAATGAGATCTTTTCTCCGGTGGTAAAACATACTTCTATTCGGGTGCTTTTGAGCATTGTACTCATGGTGATCTTGAGTTAGAACAACTCGATGTCTGTAATACCCGCTAAATTCTAAATATAATAAAACGGGTATTTATTCCCATATTTTTTTTCTCCCTAAAATAGAGAATTTAATAATCTTTATAATTTCATATTATATTATAAAAGGTTATAAAAATTTACTACAATAGCAAGTAAGAATTTAATTAAATATATTAAGCAAATCTAGTATGCATTTAAATATTTTTTCTCTTAAATAGAGAGTTTAAATATTTTTATAATTTTCTTAATGAATTATAAAAATATTAGAAAGGATCATTAAAATGAAAAATAAAATTTGAAACAAATATAAATCATATTAATTTCGAATTTATAATTACTGTAATAATTACAAGGAGGCAAAAATATGAAACAAGGCAAAATAAAAAGGGTCAAGAGCCGAGACTCGGACCCGAGACCTCTTGCACCCTTCCAATGCTCACACCCACTCAAACCCGCAGGGCTAATGTAACTTATCTACCCAAATAGGAATTTTATTTCTTTTATCTCCTTCTTTTCTTGTTCTTCCAAATTGAGACATCAGACATGTTTAGTCTGATTGACGTACAATCAATCCATGCCTTCTCCTTCCTCCCAATTGCCATTGTTGCTTCAAAAGACTCACCAAATCTATCATCATCCCATGTCATCAATGAAGAAACACAAATCCCCCAATCCCTCTCTTCCTTCTTCTCCTACAATGGTCAAAACCAACAGTGGTGGATCAAGGAGGGCCTCTACTTTGTCTATTTAAAGGCTGAAAAATTCATTATAAACTCACACACAACTTCTTCTCTTCCTTTCTAGCAAATTACTCACTTCAATCTTCAAAATTCAGCCTAAGAGAGGCAATTTTAATTGCTGATTTTTCCTTCAAAACTCCATTAAAAACCCTAGTTCTTCACCCGGGCCACCACCTTGGGCCACCCCACCTGAGCCGCTGTTGAGATAGGGTTTCTTGACAACAAATAAATTTATAAGTCAAGACCCCGCTGAGTATAGCAGAGTCAGGATCGTTCCACAGGAAGCAAGGTTGTTTGTTTATCAACTACTAAAAAGCAAACGAAATCAAACAAAAACACTCACAAGCAGCCTCGTTAACGACGTTGTCAGGGTCGTTAACGAACCACAATACACAAAAAACTTAATCTAACGACCTAAATAAGTTCGGTACCGAGCCAACTAACTCAGCAACGAAATTTACTTAAGATAATTCAAATAAAAGCAAAGATCTAGGACTAGGGACACCACAACATAGCCAAGCATATAAACTCGTAAGAAGAATAGATCATGCCTTTAAACAGATAGATTCATCAACTTTCATTGATTATTAAGTAAATTAACCTACTTTCGTAACCCAATTCACCCAATTGCTTGTTTTGGATCTAAAGCTTGAAACTTTCGTATTCAAACAACATCAACCTTCAAGTTACTAACTTTCTCTTTCAATCAAGTTAAAAACTCAAATTACCTCAACTTTCATCTTGGTATAAACACAACAAACAATCTCAATAATAGATAAAAGGCATTCAACACACAATCTCACTCATCAACATGCTCAACTATGACGGGCTTAACCCCGATCCTAGAAAAGAAGACTACTCACTAATCATAACTACGAAACAAATAAATTCAATAAAAGAAATCATTGAAAACAAATTACTACTCAAATTAATAACAAAATATTGTCTTACAGAAAATCAAAAGAAACCGAAAATATGCAAATACCGAACCGAAATACTGACTAACGACCCCGGTAACTCTCGTCCACCGAGCTCTCAATCTCGACTCCGATCTTCTCTCTCTATCTCGGCCCTTCCTCTTCTCTCTACCACTTGCTTCTCTGCCTCGTCTCCCTTCTAGGCTAAATAAGAGGGCTATTTTTACTAAAAAGGCTAAAAACTAATAAGGCTAGAAGATAAAAACTTTCCTAAAAGATAGAAATAAAATCCTAAAAAGATAGAAATAAAATCTAGAAAGATAACAAGACCTAAAATACATAATAGAATAACCCTAAAAAATCATAAAAAGATACTCTACCGACACGGAAAGAATTTCCCGCACAGGATCGGTGAGTTACAAAGTCAACCCTCGAAATTTCTATCACGTGGCCTCGTTAACGAGCCCTCACAGCCTCGTTAACGAGCCTGGGCTTGGTTTCTTCCACACTTTATCTTGTGAAACTTGGACTCTGACTTCTCCATACTTGTATTCCTCCGTCTTTCACTGTAGCACTCCAAATTCAGCTCCATATAGCACTTTTCCTTGCTAAAACCTACAAAATACACAAAATAGAGTAGCTTCCATACTTTCTATGAAAATATGCAAAACTATCCAAAAACACACTAAACTAAACCTAAACTTATCAAAACTAAACCTAATAAACAAAGAAAACCTGCTAAAAACTATACTAAAAACACGAACATCAAAATACCCCATACTTAGACTTGCTTGTCCTCAAGCAATCACTAAACACTAACCAAAACCAAACAAACATACTCATCAAGATATTGCCATCCTCTAAAAAGCAACATATACACATGAGAAAAATATAGCGAAGGATATTAATGTCATCACACATATATGCACCAAATAGACATAAGAAAATACAATCCAACCTTACAAGGGATATAATGTGTTTCACTCAACTCTCAAGTGTTTAGGCTTATAAATTCAATCTCTCAACTCAATCCAAATATGCAAAAACTCATAGAAATTGGAACTTATATCACCAATACTCTCCACCCAAGATTTTGTCAAAACAAGCAAAAATCATCAAGAGAAACTTAGGCTCAATGAAAAACTTCATAGAAGCTTCCATTCGGCCGGGTTGTAACGGGGTTTGGTAAAGACAATAAGGCGTGGAAAATATTTTGGCTATGTGGTGCTAATAATATCTAGGAATCAAAGACTCCTAAAAACTCACACATAACATCAAAACTCTCATAAAACATACCAAACACACTCTCTCATTATGCACACTCTCATAAGAAATAAAAGAATCTCTGATTTTATCTATAAACACATATGCACTTCAAACTTCCTTCTTCTCTTCTCGATGCCTCGTTAACGAGCTCAATTCACGGTCGTTAACGAGCTTCATCGTGTATTCCTTTTCCTTTTTTTCAACTTATCTCCAACAAACAACTTTATTTTGTGCATCTTTTACTTATCAAGAGATCTTTCTTATTACAATTTAAACAAGAGACTTCCAATCTACCCTTCCCAACAATCCCTCAATCATAGCAAACAGTATATGTCACTCCTCTTTTTTTTACACTCAACAAAAGTACCTTTCCAATCTAAGTCCTAATCCCCGGATAGGGTCAAGCTTATCTCGGCTAGGGAACAATTCTGTGGAGCTGAAAATAAAGGCTTCAGGCTAGAATTGGCTATCAAAAGAAGGATTATGTAAAGGTAGATAAGGAATAATAGGGCTTTATAAAAATAAGTTCTCCATCATATGATTCTCACAAGTAATGAACTATAAATCCCATACGGGTCTCAAGAAATAGATAACCATCACAATTCCAAGAGATAATATGCATAAGGAGAGTAAATCACACAAGAAAAGAAGAGGGATATTTGATGTTCTCCCTATAAGGCCAAAAATAACTCACTAGGTAACGATTTTGTTGGATTGCATCACTTATGCTATAAAGTATATGTGCTCAATTTCATCAAGTGCTATCTTTTTCTAAAAACAATTTTAAGTTAAAAGATTCCGGCTATACTATTAAAGACATGCTTGCAAGGAATTATATGATTAAGCTAGCAACTACTACCATAGAACCTAAGGAAGGGATATCTATCAATTCTAAAACTCTTTTTTTTTATGATTTTTTCAAATTTTCCGATTTTTTTTCGATTTTTTCAATTTTTATGAAACGAAACTACTTAAAACAAATAAACACACAAGACACATAAGACATAAGTTTTCTACTTTCTCCCACCCCATACTTAAAATTACAATGTCCCTACTGTAAGAAAATAAGGAGAAGGAAAGAAATAGAAAAGCTAACAAACAAAGATAAAAATAAGAAAAAGAAAAACATAAAAACTTACAAAGTCTCAAAAGTGGAAAACAAGGAAAAACTGCTTCTTCAGGCTGAATCACTGGTTTGGTGGAGGAAAGTAGTGCTCAAAGGTACCCATGAAGTCATACATCGTCCTCCAACGCTCAGCATCATCCGCCTCCCTCTGACAATGCCTATCATCCTCCATCGACATCCGAGCAAAATAGACGGTCTCCCATCTGTCCATTCTCCTATGAATATGGTCCTGCTGGAGGTGAAGCTGCTGCATCTGAGCAGAAAGATCCTCGGCCCACGGTGGTGGCATACTCGATCCTGTGTACTCGGGTTGAGGAGGTGGTGAATAGTGAGGCTGGAAATGATCTTGGTACAGCACTGGGTTGTATGGCATGAGTCCATAGGACGGAGGGTCGGTAGGAGCTGGCGGTGGGTCGACAGAAACTCTCGGCGCCTCGTTAACGAAGCTGGGTGCCTCGTGAGGAATGTAGGGAGGAGGTTGGAAATGGTCGTTAACGAGCCTGGTGGGCTCGTCAACGAGGACGTTGCTGCCCAATACTTCCGTGTCGAGGTCTTCTTCTTCGAGGTTTAGCTCCTCAGTTCCTCCCTCGGTGTCGACTTCTTCAGTGTCATCGCCAACTACCTCGGTATCCTCATCTTCGTCTTCATCTTCATCCATTGCTTCACCTTCTCGCTCAAATCTTGTCTCACACGGCCGTAGTGATAGCTCATCCTCCGACTTGGGCTCTAACGGGTAAGCATGCCCCGTCCACGCTTCGTACCAATTAGGTACGTTGAGTAGCTCCAACTTGTCGAGGGTGGGCCTAACGAAGTGGTCTTGAACTTTTACTTTGAACCCTCCTTCGGCTTGAATGAAGATACTAGAGCTATGCCAATAGTTCTTGTTGAGGAGTTGAGCGTGGGCCGGTGTGTAGCGAGTGAGGTCAACTCCAAGGTTTTTAGCCAAAAGGCTAACCAAGTTGCCACACCAAACCTCCTTGGACTTGGTTGATTTCTCGACGTAGTAGATCCATTCATACCCCAAATTCAAGGGGTCGGGCTCCTCGAAAGGATGTTGCGGAGACAAGCAACTTCCGTTCTTGTTGGCCTATTTAACTCTCTCTTTGGCCAAAACATAGTGGCTAGGACTCTGAGAATGATCCTGAAGATGGGGTTGATGATGCTTGCCCCAGATAATGCCGCTATTGAGGATTGATCTTCCCCCGTGATGTAGCTCCATGTCCTAGTCACCCTGTAATCTTTCAAACTGTAGTCTCTAGATGGATTTGGAAGCTCTAGGATTGCGTTGAACTCTGCCATGGTGAACTCACGGCTCACATTACCGAGCCGAAACCGGATTCGTCCCGCCGAAGTCTTCGATGGGAAGCTAGTCTCTAGAGTGGCCAAAAACTCGGATGTGAGGGCCGAAAAGTGTGGTAAATTCTCCTTCTTTAGGAGATGGGATGCACCAAGGATGAGGAAGGCCTCCTTGACGTTCGTGTAGATCCCCTTGTTTATAGCACTGGACTTCGAGAACCAACGGGTGTTGTGGTCCTTCTCTAGAATGGCACGGTATCGATGCACTTGGCCTTGAGTACTCAAAATCACGTTGTCCATGCGAGGTGGAGATGGGGACCTCTGGTTCCTTCTGTTCTTCTGAGCTCGGGTAGCGGGTCTGCTTGAACTTGATCTACAAAATAATCAAAAACTTTTCCAAGATAAGATCTACTCAAAATAGATAGGCAAGAGACCCCATACTTGGTCTCGAAACAGACTCGGAATTATTCGTCAACTACCCAATTGGGTCGTTTACGAATCTGGACTGGTTGTTGAACTTTGAGATTATGCAGGGTCGTTAACGAGCCTGGGTGGGTCGTTAACGAGCCACCGAGAACCAAATCGCAGGATTCCGAGTTTTAATCTACCTTAAAATTCAAGCAAAAATCAAGCATGCAATCCTCTATACTCCTCACTAGTCACACAATCGGATATACGCACCCCATACTTGCTCGATTACCCATCCCGAACATGCTAAATTTACCCGAGATTTTGACATGCTAAGTTTGTATCTTGATACTATAATAAGAAAAATTCATGCTTTTCACAATCAACTTTTCTCAATCAGAAATCTAACATGAATATCCTTCTCTAGATCTAGAATTACGAAGCAAAATCAAACTTTCATGGGCAAAAATCCAATCATGAACATCGATCCTCTATATGAACTCAATTCTAGACATGAAATTTCTACCCTAAAACCCATAAATCATGCAATTTCGAGTTAGGGTTTAGAAAACATACCGGAGAACCAAGAAATTTGAAGAACAAGGGGTCGGAAATTGGGTGAGTAACGAGTTCGGTGAGGGTTATCGAAAGCTCGGATCTTCGATGATGGAGGGAAGGGTTTCCGGGCTTCGGTAACGACGGTTGCTCGGTGATGGTTGGCGCAGGATTCCGATCGGTGGGAGGGGGTCTTCAAGATTTTTGGTTGAGTTTTTGAGAAGGTTGGATTTAGGAGGATTTGAGGGTGGATTTTTGGAAGGGGTAAGAGGGTTATATGGGAGAGGGAAGGGATAGGAAGGGGTAGAGGGGGTGGAGGCTAGGGTAGTGAAAAAGATAGACTAGGTTAAAAAAAACTTACCTGCCCGTTTTTGCAGAATCGGGTCGTTCGGACCGGGTCGTTAACGACCCTGGGTGGGTCGTTAACGAGCCACCGTAACCTCTTTGAAGTGATTTTTTCGATCCCTTCTCCTGCGTCTTGTTAGCTCAAAATTTAATCCTAATTTCTATCCTAAAAACTACTAAAAAGAACTCAAAAGAAAGCTAAGAAAAAGAGTCTAAAAAGAAAAATCTAATTCTATACTAAAAAGCGGGTTGCCTCCCGTAAGCGCTATTTTTAACGTCGTCAGCCCGACGTGCTCCTTTGACTCAAGGTGGCTCCTGTGTAGCTATGTTGGGGTCTTGAGGTACCCCATACTTAGCTTTGCAGCTTTTGTGTGCTTGAGTTGCTAAATTAGGTCCCTTTTCTTCTATCAGTATGCCCAGTATTCCTACATGATGGTTAGTAAAATCGGAAAACCAAGGTGGTTTGGATTCCTCTGTAGTGCATATGGCGGGGCATGGTGTAGGAACAAAAGATAAGGAATGACCATCTTTAGCAGATTCATAGTTAGAGTACTTACCTTGGTTGTATTCGTGCATGTGGGACTCGGTGATTGGCCAGTGAGACTCGGTAGGGACGGCTGAATCAAGTTCTGGTTGAGTCAACTCGATTTGTGCGACTGCAATTGGGTCGTTGGCATTCTGATCCAAGTTGAATTCCACCCGTTCCTGTCCAATATCAAAAGTGAGGAGTCCTTTCCGCACATCAACTCTTGCACCTGCTGTAGCTAAAAATGGTCTGCCCAGAATTATGGGGACATGAGGGTCTTCAGGCATATCGAGGACGATGAAATCATTTGGTATAAAGAATTTCCCGACTTGAATAGGATAGTCGTCCACGACTCCTGTGGCCCTGACATATGATCCATCTTCCATGTACAGATTCATATCTACCGGCTCTAGTGGTCCCATATTAGCTTTAGACTAGATTGAGAGAGGAACTAAACTAGCACTGGCGCCCAGATCACATAAAGCCTTGAACTTGTGATTGCCTATGCCGATCGTTATTGCAAATCTCCCTGGGTCTCCTAGCTTTTCCGGTAGAGCTATTGATCTGACTTCATCATGCAGCTCTGTAATGGATCTTTTCCTGCTAAGAATATCTTTCAAAAACTTTGTGTAAGCCGGCATTTCGCTTAGGGCCTCAGCGAATGGGATGGAAATATTAATGCCCTGAAGAATCTTTACGAAACGCTTGAACTTACTCTCAGTAGAGTCCATAGATTTCTTAGTTGGAAATGGAAGAGTTTTCACCATTCTCGGAACCAAGTTAGGCTCGAGAGGTGGTACTACCGGGTCGTTACTGGGATCGTCAGGTGACCTCGGTGGGTCGTTACCGACCCTGATGGGGTCGTTAACTACCCTGGAGTTGAGAGGAAGGCTCGGTTTAGAAGACTTACCTGGGGTAGGGTGGTCAGGAATCCTTGGAGCCTCGTCACCTTGGTATATGGGCTCGTTATTTTCTCTCACTGGCTCATTAACGAGTTGTTTGGTGACGTCCTCTTCCTCCTTTTCTTTAGTTTGGACTCGCTCCGGCAATGTCTTCCTGCTCCTAAGGTGCACCGCTACTATTTGTCCCCTAGGGTTCTCCTCGGGGCGGCCCGGGAGTTGCCCTTGTGGTCTTGGAATTTGGGCAGCGAGGTTCCCTAGTTGGGAATCAACACTCTTCTTCCATATATCGAACTCTCCCCATCTTTTATTTTGTTGGTTTAGGTTGGCTTGAACTTCGTTAACCTTGTTGGTCACTTCGTTAACTTTGTTGGTCACGCCGTTAATGCCTTCCTGTAATCCTTGAACCCATGATGGTGGATCCTGATGGCTTGGAGGTCGATAAGGTGCAGGTCGTCTATCTGGTGGAGGCATTGCATAGTTTTGATTGGTATTCTGATTGCCCCATGCCTGATAGTTGTTCGAGCTGTCATTATAGCTAGGTTGGTTCCTGTATGGTCCTCTCATGTAATTCATCTCAGCTATTGTCTCAGCAGTTCTAACCTGCTCTATGTTAGTGCAAGCAGAAGTACTATGTGCAGAAGAACCACATTCTTGACATGATTGAGAGGATTTCAGAAAACTTACCTGCTTCTTCAGACGGTTGACCTCATCTTGCAAGAATTGATTTTTAACATCCGGGTCAACTTCGTCTCGATTAGGTATGTAGAGACGTTTCTGAGGCTGTGGAGTCTGCTGGGTTCCATACATGGCATCGTAATTGGAAAGCTTATCCAACAATTCCCATGCCTCCGTCGGATTCATCCTTATAAAACCGCACGCATTATGCGTGTTGATGCGGTTCTTGGTCTCTGCGTTGATACCTTGGAAAAAGATTTCTTGCAAAACATATAAAGGTTGCCCATGAGTGGGGCATTGTCTAAGCATCTCTTTGAATCTTTCCCATGTTTCAACAAAGGTTTCATTACGCAGCTGGTGATAGGAGGTGATGCGTTTCCTCAACTCCGTCGTCTTAGCAGGGGGAAAAACTTTGTAAGAAATTGATCGTACAAAGCTTTCCAAGTCCTGATAGACTTAGAAGGTAGGCTCTCCAACCAGCTCAGGGCCTTTCCAGTAAGAGACCACCTAAAAGCTTTTAACAAAACATATTCAAGTGAAACACCTTCAGCAGCTATGGTGTCACATAAATCAAGAAAGTTTCTAATATGCTCCATAGGGCACTCAGTAGGTTTCCCTTCAAACTGAGCCCGTTTAATCAAGGATATGAATTGAGACTTGATCTCAAAGGTTTTCTCTATTGCTGGAAGCACGATTGGAGATTCTGGCACCCTCAGTTCTGGATGCATGTACTGTTTGGCATTCCTCGGATAGGCATTAAGCTCCTCTTGTAGACGAGCATTAGTAACTCGTTGACGCTTAGCCTCAACAACATCGCCTTCTTTCTCAGTTTTCAATGCCTCCATCTGATTTCGGAGGTCTTCCATTTGACGAGCCATCTCTTCAGGTATGGCCATGGCTCGGTTTTCTCGGAGTCTACAGTGCAGGGAACATTCGGGTTCTGAGTAATAACCAGTGTTGTCAAACTCGAGCCTTCGTCGTCCTACCGGCATACGCTGAGAAAACAGACAAAGAAAGCAAAAATTAAAAACAAAAACGGGGTCGGGCTATTCCCGAACCCACAGATAAACACACAAACACGTTGCTTCCCCGGCAACGACGCCAATTTGTTGAGATAGGGTTTCTTGACAACAAATAAATTTATAAGTCAAGACCCCGCTGAGTATAGCAGAGTCAGGATCGTTCCACAGGAAGCAAGGTTGTTCGTTTATCAACTACTAAAAAGCAAACAAAATCAAACAAAAACACTCACAAGCAGCCTCGTTAACGACGTTGTCAGGGTCGTTAATGAACCACCGTACACAAAAAACTTAATCTAACGACCTAAATAAGTTCGGTACCAAGCCAACTAACTCAGCAACGAAATTCACTTAAGATAATTCAAATAAAAACAAAGATCTAGGACTAGGGACACCACAACATAGCCAAGCATATAAACTCGTAAGAAGAATAGATCATGCCTTTAAACAGATAGATTCATCAACTTTCATTGATTATTAAGTAAATTAACCTACTTTCGTAACCCAATTCACCCGATTGCTTGTTTTGGATCTAAAGCTTGAAACTTTCGTATTCAAACAACATCAACCTTCAAGTTACTAACTTTCTCTTTCAATCAAGTTAAAAACTCGAATTACCTCAACTTTCATCTTGGTATAAACACAACAACAAATCTCAATAATAGATAAAAGACATTCAACACACAATCTCACTCATCAACATGCTCAACTATGCCGGGCTTAACCCCGATCCTAGAAAAGAAGACTACTCACTAATCATAACTACGAAACAAATAAATTAAATAAAAGAAATCATTGAAAACAAATTACTACTCAAATTAATAACAAAATATTGTCTTACAGAAAATCAGAAGAAACAGAAAATATGCAAATACCGAACCGAAATACTGACTAACGACCCCGGTAACTCTCGTCCACCGAGCTCTCAATCTCGACTCTGATCTTCTCTCTCTATCTCGGCCCTTCCTCTTCTCTCTACCACTTGTTTCTCTACCTCGTCTCCCTTCTAGGCTAAATAAGAGGGCTATTTATACTAAAAAGGCTAAAAACTAATAAGGCTAGAAGATAAAAACTTTCCTAAAAGATAGAAATAAAATCCTAAAAGATAGAAATAAAATTTAGAAAGATAACAAGACCTAAAATAAATAATAGAATAACCCTAAAAAATCATAAAAAGATACTCTACCGACACGGAAAGAATTTCCCGCACAGGATCGGTGAGTTACAAAGTCAACCCTCGAAATTTCTATCACGTGGCCTCGTTAACGAGCCCTCACAGCCTCGTTAACGAGCCTGGGCTTGGTTTCTTCCACACTTTATCTTGTGAAACTTGGACTCTGACTTCTCCATACTTGTATTCCTCCGTCATTCACTGTAGCACTCCAAATTCAGCTCCATATAGCACTTTTCCTTGCTAAAACCTACAAAATACACAAAATAGAGTAGCTTCCATACTTTCTATGAAAATATGCAAAACTATCCAAAAACACACTAAACCAAACCTAAACTTATCAAAACTAAACCTAATAAACAAAGAAAACCTACTAAAAACTATACTAAAAACACGAACATCAGCCGCGCGCCACCACTGGAGGGTCGCCGGACCACCAGGCCGCCCCGGAGCCCCGACCACTGGTGCAGCCCCTGCCTCCTTCTTCCTCTGTTGCCTTTTTTTCCAGAGCGTACAACCTGTAGAAGAAGGTCTATCTCTAAATTATTTTTATTAATTTGTTTTAAGCCTTTTTAAGTAGATATTTTATTATTAGCATCTTTTAAAATCAGCGTAAGATTTAAGTTGTTAGGAAAATTAGATTTTTATTTTATTTCTTAAAAGGGAATAAAACTAACATGCATTATAGAATATCTAAAGAGAAATATTTTTTTTGTAAGTATAAAATAAATTCCAATTAGACCTGTCGATCGTGTCGGGTCGATCGGTTTCAGGTTCGATCATTTTGGGTTCGGGTTCAAAACGGGTTCGGGTCAATTGGGTTACGGGTTTAGTCGGGTCACGTCATGGCAGGTTATCGGGCGCGTTCGGGTTGACCAGTGGGTCAATAACATAATTTTTAATTTTCAATTATTATTAAAATAAGTTTAAATAATAATATAAAAATAAAAAATTATATTAATTGATATTTTAAAATTTAATTGAGAATAATTTTCCTAACCCAATATTTAAACTATATTAAACTATAAGTTCTGGGTGTTTTTAGTGGGAATAAGTTTTCATTTCCCTCTATTATACTCTGTCGGGAATTAGAGCAATGAAATATGCAATAACAATAGTTACATAGTATGACATATTATGACATCGTCGCAATAAAATTTGACCCAGGGTGTTGAACCCGACCCTAACCCAAAAATTTTCGGGTTTAGCAGGTTCGGTTTATTTTGGGTTTCGGGTTTAAATTTCGAGTCTTGACCCAGAAAAAATCGCGCGGT
Source organism: Fallopia convolvulus (assembly GCA_964016875.1). Lineage (NCBI taxonomy): Eukaryota > Viridiplantae > Streptophyta > Magnoliopsida > Caryophyllales > Polygonaceae > Fallopia > Fallopia convolvulus. The sequence continues at coordinate 15,329,918 of OZ024735.1, read as the reverse complement.
TCAGGTCGGGTTGTCTGGTCGGGTCATGTTTTGACAGGTCTAATTCCAATACATTGTAAGAATCATAAATATAATTTTTAAGACGAAATTCGGATTTTAAAAAAAATAAAAAAAATAATAATAATAGAATAATAGTAGGGGAAGAGTTTCGTGCGAATGGGCGCTCAGGTGAGAATGGAGAATAAATCTCATTCGTTCCTTCCAAAAAATCAACGTCCATAATTAAACATTCATTAAAAAAAATAAAATACGGCAAGGGCGAATTTTTCCCGTATTATTCACGTATTTTTGAATAACATACGACACGAGCGAATTTTTCCCGTATTATTCATGAATTTTTCGAAAAATACGTTTTTATGAGACGCGGCCAATTTGTTCATCAAAACTAGCGATTTGTTCATCAATATTGACCAATTGTTCATCAATACTAACTATTTGTGCATCGAGTTTTTGATAACAATGTTCATTGATTTTGAACTATTTTAATTTTTAATTTTATTTTTTAACCTTATTTATGTGTATGAATACAATATTATATAGCTTTTGATGCACATATAATTAGTTTCGATATACCAATATTTGTTCAATTATATACTACTATTTGTTCATTGATATAAACTTGTTTGTTCATTGATAAACCATTATTTGTTCATTGATATACTTCTATTTGTACATTGATACAACCTTTTTTGTTCATTGATATATCCTATTTGTGAATAGAAATATACTTATGTTTATGTGTCAATACCATCAATTTGTACATTTAGGACTATTAATATCATCAACTTGTACATTTAGGACTATCTATTTGTGCATTATTTGTATTTATTTTGTGCTTTTAAGGCTATCTTGAATGCAAAAGATAATACAAATGAAGTGATTTAAGGCTAACTTGTCAATACGAATGAAGTGCTCAATGTGGTACAAGATAAGTTTGATTTAGAAACTTGAATACAAAGAATAATAGATAAAGAATCTGACTTTGCAATAATATGGTGTATGCTAAGAGGTTGCTAATGAACAAACATGCATTTAGCAATGAACAATTATATGAAAAGGCAATGAACAAATATGCATAAATCAATGAACAAATATGCACAAACCGATGAACAAATATGCCAAAACCAATGAACAAATATGAATATAACAATGAAAAAATATGCATGTATCAATCAACAAATATGCATAAACCAATGAACAAATTGATGTTACCAATGAACAAATATGCACAAACCGATGAACAAATATGTCAAAACCAATGAACAAATATGCCAAAGTGTTGATGAACAAATCCACATTGTTGATGAACAAATCCGTAGTATTGATGAGCAAATCTAGAGTACTGATGAAAAAATCCACATTTTCGATGAACAATCTAGGCGCGTGTCCTATTTCCGTTTTTTCAAAAATACGCGAATAATTCGCCAAAAATTTGTTCGTGCCGTTTTTTCCCCTTTTTAAGTGAAATGATCAGCGCCTTTGATTTTTCTTGATCTAACGGCTCTTGTGATGCGACCCTGCCTAGGGTCAGACACAGTTCCGACTAGTCCTAGGCGCCCGAGACCATGGCGTCCCCCTTGTATTAGGATTTAAGCTTATTTTATGTATTTTCCTATTTTTAGCATATTTCTATTTATAACTTTATCGTTTTGGTTGTTGCTACTTTTGGTATTATCCATTTATGATTTATGGGCTTTTGGATGTTGGGTCTTTGCTTGCATGCAAACCCTAGTCCACTAAGCCTTGTTGCTTTCTAGGGTTTTGGAGCTCCTCTATATAAATGAGCCTCATCTATTGTAATTCTTTACGCTTTGTTTGATTAATGTTATCCTGTCGAGATTTCTCCAAAACTTTTCATAAAGGCGTCAAAAACCCAATTTTTTTCTCGTATCCCATATTCTTCAGGTTTCCGTCAAAAGAGACCACCTTCTTAAATCCTTTCACTTCTTTCTACCAAGTCTAGTCGTTAATTCGGCTCAAATCTATCAAAACTGACGTGAGAAGACCAATTACGAGTCCAAGTTCAAGATCCTCTCGTGAATCCTTAACGGGGTTCACATCACCTACGTCAAACTAGGCCCCCTTCTCAATCCTTTCACTTCACCTCTCATCTCAAAGTCTAGGCTTCGGCCTCAAATCTATCCGGTTACTATTTGTCGGAGAAGATCCGAACGTTTCGAGCCTAGATCCGCCCCTTGTGACCCTAGGGTCGCATCATCTTGTTCTTTCTTATTTCGCACATGAGCGCCCATTCACACCTAAACCAGACTCATAGTAGTATTAGATTGCATCCTAGTAATATATTTTAAATAAAGGAGAAGATCTAAGTTGTTAGACAAAATAAAATCAATTTTATTATTTCCCTTGTACATAAATAACTTTATTATCATGCATGTCTTCTTATATAAAATAAAGCTTGATATACATGGAAAGTTATAAATAAATTTATGGGATCAAGAGTATGATTATTTTATATACATGGAAAATGTCACATAAATAATATGTATACTTTATTGGAAGTTATAATATAAATATAAAAGGGTTTGGAACAAGTTGTTAGGAAAAATGTTATCTTAAGACTTAATATATTGAAAAAGGGGTTGCTTGTCATCTAAAGAGCATATTATAAATTTAAATATATTATGATAAGATATGTTAGTCACAAGAATTATATTATGATTAATATGGAATAAGAAATATATGGAAAGAAGGATAAAAATATATTATAATAAGGGCTTTATGGACTTTTACGCCATGAGAATAATTTTAATAATCAATTTGGAATATAAATATGTAAAGTATATTTTAATTAATGGATTTTATTTTATCAACTTGCATGCTTTGTATACCAAAAGAATTTCCTATTAATGATAAGTTTATAAGTTGTGATCTAAATTGAATAAAAGAATTATAAATTAATTCAAATAGATTATTAACCTTAAGTTAATGGATAGTTAATAAATTTAATAATACTATGTCTTAATTTTTTTAAAAGCACATAATTCTTGAAATAAAATAAAGTTTTATAAAGAATACTTGGATATTACAATTAAGAAATAATAATAAGGAATATTATTATTTTATTTCCTCAAACTAAATTATTATAATAATAATTTAGTATTAATTCTCTTATAAAAGAATAGGCCGAGTGACCTAAAACCACCCTTATAATATGCCATATTGCTCTAAACCACCCTTTTAATATCAATTTACCGGGAACCACCTCTATTACCCATTCCGTTAAAAAACAACCACCCCTACTCAATTCCCCGTCAAATGGCCATGTACGCGCGCGTGCGGTGAGTGTTAAAATTCTCATTTCTATTTCTTTTTACCTTTTATATTCCCATTTCTATATCAAAGCAAAAAACCTAATTAAACCCATCCTCAAATCCTCACCTCATCTGCATTTGGTGTGTGCAAATGCAAGCTCAAATTGAGATAGAAATTTAGGGTTTGGAGCAACGACGAGGCAGGAATTAAGGTGCATTCAAAATCCGAGCAACGACGAAGCAAAGACCTTCCACAAAGCTTGTTTTGCTATATGATTGCGAGCTCGTTTGAAGATGGGATGGTGAGGTTCGTCGATCCCTAACTATTCGATTGCGTGCTGGTTCGAAGAATACCCAAATTTGAGGAGAGGCGCTTTTGTTCGTAGAAGGTGAGTATACAGTACTCTCAAAGCTTGTTTTGCTATGCAGTTGTGATGATTTTCTGCATTTGTGCTGACACCCGATGCTTTTGCTTTTGCTTTAGAGATTGTGATGTATACTGGCTATGTCATTGAATAGGGTGTTGTGTTGAGAATCTTTTGGTTGTTGAGCATTATTTAATGGCAGTGGTGACAATATATACATATAGACAAAAGCACGACTCATAGAATACTTTATTGTGTTGGTGTGATGTGTCTCTGTTGGGAATATCTTAAAAAATGCATTTGTTTGTTTTTCTCCTTTTTTACAGTTTGAATGGCAGATATAAGTGTGAGGTATTTGTATGAGGGTCAATTCTACCTTTCTAAGCTTGGTGAGCTATGCTACAAGAAGACAAAGGCTTATGTTCATGCAAATCTTGATCCAGACATGGTTTCAAAGGTTGTTTTGGAAGCTATATTCAAGGAAGAAGTTTGCCAGCAATCCAACATAGAAGAGCTTTGGTACATACAGCCAGAACAAACCATTCATAGGGGATTAACAAAAATAAGTGGAGATGCTGATGTGATGAAGATGATTGATTGTGTTGGGAAGGATAGAGTGGTACATGTGTATGTGGTCCAGAGTCAAGAGATTAACCCATCTTTATTGAGAGCCCAAGGCCCAACTTCACAACCCAATACTCAATCTGCACCAATAAGAGATCCACCACCATCTAGCTCTTCACTACATTAGACAACACCACCAATCCCAGCAGGCACCAGAACCCTAACAACTCTTCCAACAACCGACTTCCCAAACTTAACAAATACTGACTTAGAATCAGAGGATTCAGATGAGGGTGATGAGGATGTATTAGGATCAGAGTCTTCAGATGATGATGGTGATTTTGACTATTTAGAAAGTGAAGATGAAGATTATGAGTTGTTTCAAGAGAATATTGATGAGGATGTTGGCCATTTTAGAGAATTATGTGCAGCTGTAGCAACAGATTGTGGAGGAGATTATGTGGATGATGAGACACCATTGCATGATTCTGATGAATTAAAAAGTGTAAGTGGGTCATCCGATGATGAGTCCAAGAAGAAGAAACATGTCAGGTATGCTGAATTCAACCCTCTTGTCGACTTCAAAAAAAGGATCCATCTTAAGGAGGGAATGCTTTTTGGTTCAAATGACATCTTTAGAAAAGCATTAAGACAGTATTCAATTGAAAATGGTGGTGATTATTACTATCTGCACAATGACAAGTCCAGGGTTTCTGTTTATTGCAAACTGAAGTGTGATTGCTCTATGAAACATTCAAGGAAAAAGTGTGTATGCAAGGTTGTCAAGTGTCATTTTAGGGCCACTGCTAGGAAAATGGGGAAAGATGGATCTTTTCAACTGAAGTCCATTACTGGAAAACATGATCGTGGATGGCAACATGAGAATAGTAAGATGACTTCAGTTTGGCTTGCAGAAAAGTATTTGGAGTATTACAAAGATGACCCACAATGGAAGCTACAAGGGTTTATGAATGTTGTGAGAAGGGACCATACCATAAACATCTCATACAACCAAGCATGGAAGGCCAGTCAGAGGGCCATGTTGATGACTCAGGGGGATGCTAGGGTATAATATGGAAGGGTCTGGGATTATGCTGCAACAATTAGGAGATGGAATCCAAGGAGTTCTAGCTATGTTCAAGTGTGCCTAGACAATCCAGAGAAGCCCTTATTCCAAAGAATGTATGTGTGTTTAGATGCATGCAAGAAGGGTTTCTTACAAGGTTGTAGACCTATAATAGGGTTGGATGGTTGTCATCTTAGGGGTGCATACATTGGTCAGGTATTGGTTGCAGTTGGTAAGGATGGAAATGAGAACATCTATCCCATTGCTTTTGCTATTGTTGAGGCAGAGAGAAAGGAAACATGGGGTTGGTTTCTTGAGCTATTGGCAAGAGATATTGGAGAGAGCAATCCAACATTCATGTCTGATAGGCAAAAGGTTTGCATTTAGTAGAAATTTCCTTTAAATATCCAAATATCTTCCATGCGTGTTAATATATCTAAGCCCTAACTTAAGCTATTTGTGTTCTTTTGTTGTTGTTTTTCCTAGGTCTTATTGAGGCTCTAAGAGATGTTTTCCCACTAGCTCCAACAAGGTTGTGTGTTAGGCATATGTACAACAACTTCAAAACAAGATCGCCAGACAAGAATTACAAGGATGCTGTGTGGGCAACTGCTAGGGCATCAAACACTACAAATTTTGGGTATGCAATGGATGAGGTAAGGAAGCTTGATGATTCAACACATAAATACTTGATTGATTCAAACCCAAACAATTGGTCAAGGCATGGATTCAAGCATGACACCAAATCTGGCATGCTTCTTAACAATGTCTGTGAGAGTTTCAATTCTCTAATTCTACCTGCAAGAGAGCTGCCCATTTTATCAATGTGTGAGTTGATCAGAAGGAAATTGATGAAAAGGTGTGTGGCCAAGCGTGAGGGAATGTTGAAATATGAGGGACAGTTTACACCACACGCAATGAAGAGAATAGAATCTGTCCAGCAAGAATGCCTAAGGAGTTGTACACCTTTCTATGGGGGTGCAGACATGTTTGAGGTTGACCATTATGGCAGGACATATGTGGTAGATCTAGGTCAGATGAGCTGTGGTTGTGGGAAGTGGGATTTGAGTGGAATTCCTTGCCCTCATGGAATGTGCTACATACTGAAGGAGAAGCGCCTAGTGGAAGACTATATTCATCCATTTTTTAGCAAGGAGATGTACTTGAAGGCTTATAGTCCCATTATCTATCCTATGCCTGGAGAAGCTGACTGGGAGAGGACTACTCAGCAGGCACCAGAACCACCTAGTTATGTTGTTCAGCCAGGGAGGCCGAGGAAGCCTAGAAGAAGAGAGCCTGGGGAAGAGAGTAAGAAGAAAAGGATTAGAATAGTTGGACAAACAAAGTGCTCTCAATGTGGGCAACCAGACCACTACAAGAACCATTGCAAGAACCCCCCTAAACCCCCTGAGCAGCAACCAAATGCACATAAAAAAGGAGGAAGACCCCCAAATGCAAGCACTGTCTATGTAAATTCACAAAAAAGGACGTACATAAGAAAGGTAACAAAACGATAACATACTCTTCACAATTGTACTTTTCATGTCATATTCGTTACAATTCTCTTGATGAAGCATCCTTCACTTATGATGTAGAACTCATCTCAAGCTGGAAGTGACCAAGGGCCTGTTGTGCAGGAGCCCTCTCATCATGGTCCACCACAACCATCTCAAGTATCTCAATTTGAAGTAAATATTGGAAGCCAATCTTCAAGCTGTGTTGTTGGGAATTCTGTGCAGGTATAAGAACTTTTCCTTCATGTTGGAAGTATGCTTCTAACTTTGGTCATGTAGTATGTTACCTCATGGACTATTTTGATTGCATAGGTGACCCTCTCTCAAGGAAGGTCATATCTTCTGTAACACCCCTATTTTACAACATTGGGTATTACCGCCAGTGACCTCGGATTTTACCGTCCAAAGTCACCCAAGGCTTTTAGAATGATATTGAACACTTAAAATGCGGAAGTTAACATTTAATTAAATGTATTTAAGATGAAATTGATCAAAATAGGAATATGTATTTATTGATGAGAACTTTCGTTCATTACATTGAGAGTCGTTTTACAAATGATGTAGCAGCGGAAAATGAAACCCGTATTAAAAAGGGTTAAAAAGACGTATTTAGAAATACATGTATGTTTCTCCAAGACGAATCATATGATGATGATTTGCTTGGTTAAAATAAAAGAGTTTGGTGTACTATCTTCTGAATGCCTTGTTCCTATGAGAATTCCTTCCTTCCTTCGATGTCGTCTTGCCTTGACCTTCAATCCTCGTCTAACGTTTCTTGAACCTTCTAGACTCTGTCTTCAAAACTTTGGTGTACATTCCTACAGTCTGGCATTTGTCGCGAAGGGCGAGAAATACCAGGCAAAATGCAGAAGTGGGGAATTAGTCTAAGGAGACTAAGCAAGCGGGAACGGAACTTCCCAAGGGTAATTCAGTAATTTATCAATAGCGAGGGAGATATTATCGGGTTGTGTTTAAGATAAGGCTTATTTATGTGGGATTTAATTGGTACGAAGGAGAGCGTATCTCAAGCGGAGATAGCTCGATAATCGAGAGAAGAGCTACTAGATTGTAGACTTCTTTTAGAATTGAAAGTATGTTGGGAACATTATTACTTTATACAAGTTGAAGACCTCTCGTGCCCTGAGCGGACCGAGAGCCGAAACAATCATTTGAGATCGATCCGTTTTTGATATCTTTTAAATGTGCATTGGGCACTTATCTTATACGATGACGAAAATAATCGATTTCGTTAATGATTTTTAACAAGGGGTGGGGGCGCAAATGGCCCGATCCACCAAGGGGAAACCCAGTTTCCCGGCACTTAGCTAGAGTGAGCTCATCCCTCCTTGCAATCGGAGCGGATGGGATCATGATCCCGAAAGTCGTACTTCAAACACGTAGGCACTTACGACTTAGTAAGATTATATAGAGGCGTCGGCTATTCCGCGCCCCTTGCTAGTTCGTTCGACGGTGATCTCTGAACGAGATCAGAAACAATCAAGGCCACAACCATACTAGCATAAATAGTCCTATCAAATAATAATAGCGAACTATACTAACAATGGTCGTTATATCTAACAATCGATATTTCCTAGGTTCATTCGTTACTTAGCACACAAGTTGTTCCCAACATCGAGAATTTCACGGAAATGAAGTATAAAGGTTACAAGGGGAAATTCCACTTGCCTTAGCTTTTACGATTGTGAACGAACGAACGGAAATCGTTGACTTTACTCGGAACGAAGATTCGACCTATCGACACGAGATGTACGAACGAACTTTAATAAGAATTTCTTTAATTCTTCTAAAGTTTTAAATATCTCTTATATTCTTTTTATAAGAGAAATAATTTCTAAATTATTATAATAATAATTTAGGTGGAAATGAGTAAAATAATAATATTTCTTATTATTATTTATATTGGTAATATCCTTGTATTTCTTATAAATTCTTATTCTTAACATTTAAACATTTTCATTCTTGGAAACCAATAATTTCCTTAATTAATTTATTAGAATATTCTTTTAATTTTACTTGCTAACTTCTTAATATAAATAAGGACAACTTTATAAAAGCATATGATATAATATTCAACCTAAAAAGGTATATTGAAATTTATAATATTCTTAGGATTATAAAAGTCTATTATATCAATTTATTTAATGTCTTGCCAACATTATTTCCTATTTTAATAATCCACTTATGATATTTATTCTATTTATTTAAATAAATATCATATATATATAATTATTTATAAAGAGATAGAAATTAAAATACGAGTCGGGAAAATATACCGAGCGAAACGAGACGGGATTTGGGCTCAGATTTTGAGATGGGGCGGAAATGGGCCTCTTCTTCTCTTTTTCTTTAATAAAAATTCTGATGGGCTAAGAAAGGTATTTGGGCCTATTAAAATTTAGCCCAAAATTACCCAAATGTATCAGCCCATACCCTCTTCTTCTTCCTTTCACGTTAAACAGAACCAGAGAGCATCAGACGAACGAACGACGACGGACTTCGGGACTGCAGGCGGCTCTCCGGCGACTCCCTGGGCGGCGCGTGCCCCTCGTTGGCCGGCGGTCCGGTCAGGTGGAGGTGGTGGTCCGGCGACCACAAGGTGAAGAAAAGGGAATTTGTGGCTTTTTAATGGAAAAATTCAGATTTGGGTAAAATTCAATTTGGGACCTTGAGGCTTGAAATATGAACGAGATTATGAAGAAGAAGGAGAGGAAATTATTTGTGTGAATTTTACTCTTGCTTGAACCCCTATTTATAGTGAAAGTTGAAGCTTCTCTTGATCTATGGCAATGGAAATTGGCCATTGAAGAGGGAGAAGGTGGATGTCTATTGGTGGGGGTTGGTGAGGTTTGTGTTTGTTTGCAAGGGTTTGATTGGAGGAGAAAGGAGGTGGAGAGGAAGAGTGATTGGTGAAGAGAGGAGGTGGAGATGATGACAATTGGATGTACGTTTGTTTGATGTTCTCTTTGAAGAAGAAGAAGAGAAAGATTGTTTATAAACAAAAGAGTTGTAATTTGGGTAGTCAAGTTACAATGGTTTAGTGGATTGGAGTGTTTGTTATCGTAGAAGAGGTACAAGAGGTCTCGGGTTCGAGTCCCGACTCTTGCCCCTTCTTATTTGCCTTCCTTATTATTTTTGCTAGCCTTGTAATAGCAAATTATTTATTAAATCGAAATTCACATGATTTATATTTGTTGGAGATTTTATTTGCCACTTAGTAATCCTTTTAAAATATTTTTATAATTTATTAAGAAAATTATAAAAATCATTGAACTCTCTTTTCAAGAGAAAATATTTAAATAAATACTTGACTTGCTTAATATATTTTAAATAAATTATTAATTGCCATTGTAGTAACCTTTCATAATATAATATGAAATTATAAAGTTTATTAAATTCTCTATTTTAGAGAAAAAAAAATTTATTGGAAAATTATATTAGAATTTTAGCGGATATTACATCTTCCTCAACCAAGATCCACAAGAAGTATGATTGCATCTAAAGAGCAACTTGCTGCTACACGTATGCGCTCACCAAGGAAGCACAAGGCCAGTGGCCCTTCTAAGAAGAAATGATGTAGACCTAAGACTTGTTTTCTTTTGTCAGTGTGTGTCTAAACTCTGTATATTATCCAAAGTTGGGTGCTTTTGAACTACTTTAAACCCAAACTTTGATGCCACTTGTGTGTTGGTAATGTGATGCATCTTATGTTTTAGGTATTACAGCTAAAACTATGTGTTAGTAAGGGCATGTTGTGTTAGTAAGGTGATACTGTACTAAACACTTGCTTGTATGCCTAAATTGTCTGTTGGTAATCTCACTCTCAGTTTTAGCAAAAGGTCAACATGTAATGTCACTCCCTGTGTTGGTAATGTCACTCTGTGTTGCTTCTATGCCTAAATCCAACATACATGCTGCATGAAACATGATAGTTTTAGCAAAATGTCATGGTGGCAAATACAGTTTTGATAGTTGCAAAGAAGATATTATAGAAAACGGTCCAAAAGATTCATAAAAACAAGAATACTACACTGTCAAGTTTTGAGAGTTACAACATAATTGCAACATAATACTACATTGCCCACTTGACCATTCCAACATTAAGACACATGAATACAAATAAGACAACAACCATAACAATATGACTCGGCTAAAGTCGTCGTGCCAAGATCAAAAATAAATTACCCTAAATTACAAACTAGTATACTATGCAAGTAAGGGATCATACCCAAGAGAATCGGGATTCTGAACAATCAGCAGTTAACAGGACAGGGATTTTTGAAAGTTTAAGCAAACAAACAAACAAACAAATATTATTAGGGATTAAATCAATTGAAGGAAAGCAGAGTTTATTCAACCAATTCCACCTTTTTAATCATTCGATCATCAATTCATCCACTTTTCTATTAATTCCCAGGTTAATTCCAATCCTTATAAAGATCTCCGCTTGTCCACGGTCCAAGTAGAATTATGATATGAACAAGAACGCTTAATTCAAATCATGAAAAATATTAAGGATAGAAGGATATTAATTCATGCAATCAAGCTACGAGTCTCATGCATAAAATAACAATCAAACACTCTTTCTCAATTCTAGTCCACGGTCCTAGAAAAGAGTTGTTTCAAGGATAAATAATATTGCATAGACAACAATCAAACCTAATCCAAACTGTAGATCTAAGTCAATCAAACAAGTTGATCAGGCTTATCAAATCAAACATAGATCATATAAATAAAAACAAGAGTTTTCATATTAACCAAGGGATAGAAAAGTTACCAGAATCTCACGAATTACATAAAAAGGCTTCCTTGATCAAACAAACTCCAAGGAAAATTAGTTCTCCATAATAAAACTAAAAACTTGAATAATCTCTTAAAGAATGCTAGAATGTGTAACCCTAAAGTGAAAACGAAACTAAGCTTAAATAGTAACAATAAATCCGAAATCCTAAGATATAATAATAATAATAAAAAGATAGAAAATAACGAAAGGAGTCGGCATTGAAACGCCTCGATCCGCGGGCGCGGAATCAAACCAAGAGCACGGATCAAGTAGTCCTCCTCGGCCGCGGAACCTCATCTAAACGCGAGCGCGGTTTAGATCCGCGAGCGCGGATCTTCTGACAACATTCTGGTGTCAACTTCAGAGGTGGTTTTGACCCACATAGAATTGTAATTTCAACTCGCCGTACAAACATGAATTGTAGCTCTTCGAGTTAGTTTTCCAATGATACCAAATTCAGATTCATCCGATCACCGTAGCTCCCGGAATAAGCGTTACAAGAAAGTGGTGTCGAAACAACTCCAAATCAACACTTGTCTTCAAAACTCTTGCATTTCTTCAAATCGTGTCTTCGGTCTTCATATGACAATTATGCTCAAAACTAACCTAGACATACTCAAATCATACCTAAAATACAAGAGTTAACCTATGCTAAAATAAAGCTTATCAAATTCCCCATACTTAAACCTTGCTCATCCTCGAGTAAGCTCAAAATAAATCTAACAAGAAATCCTATCAAAGTTTACAACGTAGTACAAGGGAAGATAAAAATCACTCACCTCACCAACCCGAACCTAAAATAGAGAAATAATGAGCAAAAACATGATAGCTCAAGCACACACCTCACAGAAATATAAATAATATCCCTCAAGCTCTAAAAAGTGTAGAGCAACCTAGGATCTACCCAACATCTAAAATGTAATCCCTAGACCCCAAAGTAGAATATAATCCTAAACACTCTGATTTACCACTCATTCTACTTAGGCGCCCTTTCGGGTTTTCACCTAATCACTCTTTTCATTTTTCTTAGGTATGCTCACATATACTCACATCTCTCATAAACCTCTTATTACCCCAGCCTAATGCTGGTCCGGGTGACTGCTTATTATCTGAGCTGCCCTTTCGGGTTTTCAACTCATCCCATGATTTTTATGCCTTTTTTCTCTTTTTTATGGCTTTTTCATTTTTTTTCTTTCAAACTTTCCTCTATACAAAAGATGGAACAAAAACCCCATAAAAATAACGAAAAATAAACTGAAATACAACTATCTATGATAAGCGTAGCGAGTACTTCCTCCCCATACTTAAATCCTTCATTGTCCTCAATGAAGTAAAGAGAAAGGAATTAAGCATAGAAGAGCAAAATCATAAGACTCACATACGAAAGAAGAGAGGAATGACCATGGGTAGCCATAAAAGTCTCCAAAAAGAATGGAGATAGAAGAAGATGGAAAAGATAGAAGGATGGAAAATAGAAGGTAGAATTTCGGGGGTTTCACCCGAAAACCTTTTATTTCAGGGGTTTCACCTAAAAACCTTTTATTTCAGGGGTTTCACCTGAAAGCCTTTTATTTCAGGGGTCTTGATAGCTTGCATATAGGTAGTATTTAGGATGCATGTTTACGTTCCGTTTGCTTTGTTTTTAGGTAGTTTTAGTTAGTTTCTTTAAGTTATTAGAGTATCTAGGAGTTTTGGGTTTTTGCACTTGTTCTATGTTGTTTTACAGGTCTTAAAGTGAACAAGTGTGAAAGGAATGGAAACGAGAGAAGAACGCTTGAATTCAGGCCATCTGTAGGAGTTGCTAGTTCGACACCTCTGTCTTGTGAGGGCTCGTTCAGGAGATATAGTGGTCTGATGAAGTTGAATTTATTATCATTGGAAAGATAATTCAAAGATCTACAATTCATCTTTTTACGCCGAGTCCAAGTTCCAAATCGAAGTGAGTCAAAACAGCCCCCGAAGTGTGACCAGAGTTCTGAACCGAGGCGCACCCGCCGCCAGCCCGCCGCCTCTCAAAAATTGATTTTTTCCCTTCTGATGTTGCTCACAGCCCATCTGTAGATGCCTCAGATGTTGAGAAGGCTTCTAAAACTCGTGTTTTTTCTGAATGGAAGCCCGTTGCTCCATTCCCATCTGCATTAAAGCGTACAGAGCCATTGAAGCAAGACAAGGACATATTTGAGATGTTCAGAAAAGTTGAGGTCAACATACCCCTACTAGATATGATCAAGTCAATTCCTCGATATTCTAAGTTCTTAAAGAAGATGTGCACTACAAAGAGGATTCAGGATGAGAAAAGCTAGAAAAAGGTGAAGGTGACCGAACATGTCTCAACAATATTTCAAAAGCACTTACCCAAGAAATGTGGGGATCCGGGTATGTTCACTATCCCTATAACTATTGAAGGTACTAAATTTGACAAGGCTGTGTTAGATTTAGGTGCTTCCATTAATGTTATACCTTCCTCTCTCTTTGAGTCTATGAAACTGGGACCTATTCAGCCAACTAATATTTCTATTCAGTTAGCTGATAAGTCCACTGTGCGTCCTATTGGAGTGGTAGCGGATGTTTTGGTTATGGTTGGTAATCTTACTTTTCCTGCTGATTTTTATGTGATTAATATGGAACATGATAATCATGCAATCCATATTCTGTTAGGGAGACCCTTCTTGAAAACAGCTAATACCAAAATAAATGTGAGTACTGGTTCATTGACAATGGAATTTGATGGCCAGATTATAAATCATAATATCTACGACGCCATTAAATCTTCATCTAATAATCATTCTGTGTATGTTGTTGATGTGCTTGAGCTTGTTGTGAAAGATATTCTTCTTGGAAACCACCTAGATGATATGAAATCTCTTGTTGATTCTAGTTTGGATTTCACTTTATCACCTAATATGCAGGACATTGTTAATAAGTTGGATGCTTACTATAAGCTTCCTCCTGAATTTTTAGGACAAGCTCCTTTACCACTTACCTTGCCTAGCAAGAAGCTTTTGTCTTCTATTGTGCAGACACAGGTAGTTGAGTTGAAGAAACCTCCAGAGCGCATAGGGCAACCCCCTCCGCCACCCTTGCAACCTCCGTCGCAGCCACCACCGTTCCCTGACCCAAATTAGTTGTTGGTTTGTAAGTTTTTCTCTTTCTCTTTACTTTTAGTTTACATTGGGGACAATGTAAGATTTAAGCATGGGGGAAGGGAATTACTTGTTTTGCATTCATGTAGTTGCATTAGATTAGGCATGTTAAATTTATGTTTTGCATTGATTCAAATTCTTGAAAAAATGAAAAAAAAAATCAGAAAATTCATAAAAATATAAAAATATTGCATTTACGTTCATATTTCTCCATTGTTTGATTCTTCTTGTTTCTCTAAGTTGAGTATGAATTCTAACCCATGATTTGCATATTTGCTGAAGTTGATATGATATGAGCATGATCATTGATTAATTACCTTGATTATAGGATTGGGCATGTACTTAGCTTGGGTATTTGATTCATTCTGAAGTTCTAGAAAAAAATTTGCCTTGTGAGTTATTTTTTGCCTTTCATGATTATATTTGTTCTCTACATTCTTGAGTGTATCACCGTGACTATCTAGCTCTAGAACTTGCGTTATGACTCTTTTCAAGGCTGCTTTATATGATTAAATGCATGACGTTAAAATGATTGAGGCAATGTTTCTTTATAAGCCTATTATTTCCCTTCCTACCTTACGAGATCCATGTTCTTGATACCCCATTTCTTTTGAGCTTTAAGACTATTTTTGATAACTCCACACAATTTTCCTAGCTAAATAAGCTTGACCCTTCCGGGATTTAGGACTTTAGGTTGTGTTTTTGTTTTGTGTGAGTTATGTATAATTATGGGGGAGTTGGAAGAAAAGGTGGAAAAAGAGGAAATACAACTCTTGGTTGCAAAGTGAAAAAAAATGATGAAGATGAAAAGTTTGTGCAAAGCAAACGAAAAAGTTCAGTTTAATTGTTAGTAGTCTTCATAAAGCAAAGAAAGAGTTGAAGAAGAGGCAAAGAAAAAAAAGTGAAGAAAGAAACAAAGTGTATAAAAATGTGTATGGAGTTGAAAAAGAAAAGTTTGGGAGAAGTAAGAAAAGAAAGTGTGTTGAAGTTTGGGTTTAGGATTAGTTCTTTATCCCGGATTTAGCACCACATGCCAAATATGACCCCTTCCAAATTTCTCTTTACCTTAGCCCCATTACAACCCTTAAAAAGACCTCTTGATTTTTGTTATGTGCTTAATTCCCAGCGGTGGAGATTTAGAACTCTGATGCAAGCTTATCGTAGTCTAGTTTTCATGTTTGATTTTGAGCGAAACACCTACCCATAAACACTTGAGAGTTTGAGTGCAAACACAATTTACCTTGGTGAGGTCTAGAATGAATGAATGGTCTTTACTTTTTGCTTATTATAATGCATGCTAGGAAGTCTTGGTCGGGTTTTTGATTATATCTGAAATGCTTGTTTGACTTGAGATGAATGCATGGATTGCAATGATGTGGTGTGACTTGGATCTACTTCTTGCTTGAGGACAAGCAAGGTTTAAGCATGGGGGAATTTGATAGCTTGCATATAGGTAGTATTTAGGATGCATGTTTACGTTCCGTTTGCTTTGTTTTTAGGTAGTTTTAGTTAGTTTCTTTAAGTTATTAGAGTGTCTAGGAGTTTGGGTTTTTGCACTTGTTCTATGTTGTTTTACATGTCTTAAAGTGAACAAGTGTGAAAGGAATTGAAACGGGAGAAGAACGCTTGAATTCAGGCCATCTGTTGGAGTTGCTAGTTCGACACTTCTGTCTTGTGAGGGCTCGTTCAGGATATATAGTGGTCAGATGAAGTTGAATTTATTATCATTGGAAAGATAATTCAAAGATCTACAATTCATGTTTTTACTCCGAGTTCAAATTCCAACTTGAAGTGAGTCAAAACAGCCCCCGAAGTGTGACTTGAGTTCTGAACCGAGGTGCTGGCGGCACCTGCCGCCAACCCAGCGGCGCACGCCGCCCCTGACAGCCGCGGAAATCTTTATTTGCCACGTGTTTTATTTCTATTGGTCCTTTTCTATCAATATTATTCCGAGATATTATATTTTTGGGATGTAGTTTTAGACCTAGTTTGATATATTAGGTTTTAGAGAGTTGCATCTCTCATTCACACACTGTTATCATATTTTTCTTTAAGTGTTTTTAGATTTTCTATGAAGAACTAAGCACCTTTGCTTAGTCAGACAATTGAAGCATCGTTTTGATTAAAGTTGTGAGATTTCTAATTCCTTATCTATTGCTTGGGTTTAATCTTTTCTCTTGCTTGAATGTTTATGATTTGTTTCAACAATTTCTAGCCTGATCAACTAGGGTTTGTTGTTATTGGATCTATTGCTAGATCTAGAGTGTTACTGGTTGAGCATCTTTAGATTGAAGTAGCAACTGCATCGTACTAGTATCTGGTTGTGCTAGTCTTATGGAGAAGAGATTTGATTTACATTCTAGGGTAAAAGCTGGTTGTTTTATTCTAGAATTGTATCCTATTATATTCCTATCCTTATTGCTGCTATTAAAATGAATCATTGATGGTTTCATGGTTGTTTAATTAGTTAGAACTAATAGTATCTGGTTGTGCTGTTAGTTAGAATTGAAAAGGAATTAGAAAATCCATTGCGTGTGATATTGAGGTTAAATCAATGATCAACTTGTCATTCGATTGTGGATATTTGTTTGCCTAAGATATCTTCTTAATTATTGTTTGTCTTAATCTTTTTATTATTTTGCTAGTTTTGCATTCTTAGATTTAGTTTAATTCATAAACCCCCCTTTTAATTTAATTGTCATAAAATTCACATAAACAGATAAATCAACCTCTCTGTGGATTCGACCCGGACTTCCTAAAGACTACGGTTTCTTAGTTAGTTTGGATTCTTTTGCATAGCCGTGATTTGCACAACCATTTCACGCCTATCAGGTCTCACCTGAAAACCTTTTTAATTTTTATTTATTTATTTATTTATTTTTAATTTTCCAAAAAAAACAAAATTTTAATTCTATCAGGCCGAACCGCGAGCGCGGTTCCGGGCCGCGGGCGCGGTTCGAGCCGCGGGCTCGTCCTCGCCTCGGGTTTGCTTCTTTTTTATGGAAAAAATTGTACCTGCAAGTTAGCCCGACAAAACCAAAACGAATACTAAAACTAAAACTAAACTAAAAAGATAAAAATAAAAGAAAAGAAAAACTTACCTCGGGTTGCCTCCCGAGCAACGCCTTTGTTTAACGTCGATGGCTCGACATCAACCTATTATCTCAAGACTCGGACATCGTCAAAGCCCGAAGCAATCTGTCAAAATCCTGCGAACAACTCTCATGTAGGCAAATATAGCACAATAATACTTTGAAACTAAATAATATAGCATTCAGACACCGTTTCAGAATATCAAACCCACTAGAGAAATCAGGATTAGTAGGTTTAGGATAGAACCAGTTGAAAGGACGAGGTATTTTTTCAAAATATAAATCAAGTGTAATGACTTTCATGTTAGAACTACCACCCTTAAAATTTTAGAAGTCACTAGGTAAACTATCATGCTTAGGACCTTTTGCATACACATCAGGCAAACAGATATCAATAGAAAGTAAGGAAGAAGAGGAAAGGATACAGGGATCATGATCGATCACGACAAAGGACTCCACGGCAGGAGACATAGACATCTCCTCAGGTGGAAAGGCAATCTCCATATCATCATCTAGCTCTTTTTTCGAGTCATTAGGCTCATCGTCATCACTCCAGGAGCTGTCAAACTTGAGGAAATGTTCCTCCTCCGTCATCATATGACTATGATCATCCACCTCTTCGTCCCATGAAGGGTCTCTGAGTACCTCCGGAAAGGGTAGAACCGGCTCTTCAGGGGGATCTGTTGGTTCTTGATCTTCAAGAATTTCCGTCTTTATGACCAACACCTCCTCTAGTTTTCTTTGTTCAGCAAATTGGTTCTCCAATTTCTACATCTCGATCTCTTTGGCTCGGATATAACAAAATTTGACTCGGCTAAAGTCGTCGTGCCAAGATCAAAAATAAATTACCCTAAATATCAAACTAGTATAGAATGCAAGTAAGGGATCGTACCCAAGAGAATCGAGATTTTTAACAACCAGCAGTTAACAGGTCAGGGATTTTTTAAAGTTTAAGCAAACAAACAAACAAACAAATATTATTAGGGATTAAATCAATTGAAGGAAAGCAGAGTTTATTCAATCAATTCCACCTTTTTAATCATTCGATCATCAATTCATCCATTTTTCTATTAATTCCCAAGTTAATTCCAATCCTTATAAAAGATTTCCGCTTGTCCACGGTCCAAGCAGAATTATGATATGAACAAGAACGCTTAATTCAAATCATGCAAAATATTAAGGATAGAAGGATATTAATTCATGCAATCAAGCTACGAATCTCATGCATAAAATAACAATCAAACACTCTTTCTCAATTCTAGTCCAAGGTCCTAGAAAAGAGTTGTTTCAAGGATAAATAAAATTACACAGACAACAATCAAACCTAATCCAAACAGTAGATCTAAGTCAATCAAACAAGTTGATCAGGCTTATCAAATCAAACATAGATCATATAAATAAAAACAAGAGTTTTGATATTAACCAAGGGATAGAAAAATTACCAGAATCTCACGAATTACATAAAAAGGCTTCCTTTATCAAACAAAATCCAAGGAAAATTAGTTCTCCATAATAAAACTAAAAACTGGAATAATCTCTTAAAGTATGCTAGAATGTGTAACCCTAAAGTGAAAACGAAACTAAGCTTAAATAGTAACAATGAATCCGAAATCCTAAGATATAATAATAATAAAAAGATAGAAAATAACGAAAGGAGTCAGCGCTGAAACGTCTCGATCCGCGGGCGCGGAATCAAACCGAGAGCGCGGATCAAGTAGTCCTCCTCGGCCGCGGAACCTCATCGAAACGCGAGCGCGGTTTAGATCCGCGGGCGCGGATCTTCTGACAGCATTCTGGTGTCAACTTTGGAGGTGGCTTTGACCCACATAGAATTGGAATTTGAACTCGCCGTAAATATATGAATTGTAGCTCTTCGAGTTAGCTTTCCAATGATACCAAATTCAGCTTCATGCGATCACCGTATCTCCCAGGATAAGTGTTGCAATAAAGTGGTGTCGAAACAACTCCAAATCAACACTTGTCTTCAAAACTCTTGCATTTCTTCAAATCGTGTCTTCGGTCTTCATATTGACAATTATGCTCATAACTAACCTAAACACACTCAAATTATACCTAAAATACAAGAGTTAACCTATGCTAAACTAAAGCGTATCAAATTAACACGACTTTGATCATAATGCTTCAATCTCCTAATCATAGCTTCAGAGTTCATATTGTATGCATCCTTTTCAGCCTCCAACCTCTCCAATAAGGACTTCTTAACAACAAGCTCTTCTCTCATCTTGTGCGTCTCCATTTGAAGAGATGTACATGAATCCAATAATTGCCTTGTCTTTCCTTCTAGCACCTCTTTCTCCTTCACCAATTTGTTGATGACATATATGGCTCTGCCAGAGTACTCTTCATCTCTCCACATAAAGAAGTTTCATTTCTTTGGGGATCCATAATGACGACAACCATAAAACCTTTTACCATAGTTCCTCCCCGTATGTGCCATGGATTCCTTTGCTTGAAGGCCACAATGACAAACCCTTTGTTGTGAATTTGATGATGATATACTTGAGCTTGACATTAATAACCTGAAACCATGGTTTTGATCAACAACATTGACAAGATAACAATTATAGTTTAGAAATTCAAACCAAGCTTTTTTCCCTCCTCAATTAAACTTTTTTCTGTACAATTGTCTTTAGAGATTCACCCCAATTCAGATATTCCTCAATCGAGCTTTTTTTGTACAAATTGAGCATGAAATTCACCATTTCTGTACAAATTGAGCATGAAATTCATCATTTCGTTCATTTACTGAGATTGAACCCTCAATTTCACATTAACAACATTTCATCAATTTGACTCGAACAATATAAACACTACATTTCATACCGTCCAATCGAAGCCCATATCAATAAAAAAACCAAACTTTACAAAAAACAAAAAGTTAGGGTTTACAGGGATTCAAACGTACAACCGAAAGAGATTTGATGGAAACTCAATTTCATCCTTCTCAGTCGTCGAACGTCTTCGGTCGTCGCAATTATACAAGTGTCTTCATTCGACGGACTCACACTCAAGCTCCTCGCTTCCAGTCCTCGCTCCTCAGTTGTCGAGTTTCACGAAGGAAGGGGATGAACGAATGATTTAAAATAGGAAATGCTTGTAAAGTTTAATATAGAAAAGGTGAAAAGAAATAGAAATGGGAATTTTAAAACTCACCGCACGCGCGCGTACACGACCATTTGACGGGGAATTGAGTAGGCGTGGTTGTTTTTTAACGGAATGGGTAATAGAGGTGGTTCCCGCTAAATTGATAATAAAAGAGTGGTTTAGAGCAATATGGCATATTATAAGGGTGGTTTTCGGTCGTTCGGCCAAAAGAATATAAGAGATATTCAAGAACTTTAGAAGAATTAAAGAAATTCTTATTAAAGTTCGTTCATACCTCTCATGTCGATAGGTCGAGTCTCCATCCCGACTAAAGACAACGATTTCTGTTCATCCATTCGTACACAATCTTACAAGTTAAGGCAAGTGGAATTTCTCCTTGTAGCCTCAATATTTCGTTTCCGTGAAATTTCTCGATGTTGGGAACAACTTGTTTGCTAATAATAAAGGAATCTAGGAATATCGATTATTAGAAATAACGACCCAATTGTTATCATTATTCCGCTATTTAAATATTTGATAGGACTATTATGGTAGTCTTGTTTGTGACCTTGATTGTTTAAGATCTCTTTTCGAGATCGGTTTGGATGAAATAGTAAGGGGTATAGGATTAACCCGACACCTCTAAATAACCTACTAAGTCGTATGCCACCATGCCTAATTTTGCGACTTTCATGATCATGATCTATGTCCGCTTCTACTCAGCGGAGGGATGAGTGCACCCTAGCTAAATGCCCGGAACTTTGTTCCTGTTAGTGGACCCAGGCCCATTCATGCCCCCCCCCACTATTAAAAATCATTAACGTAAGTGAAAGTTTTATCACGACATAAGATAAGTGCCAAAGCATAATTAAAAGAAACTATAACCGGGTCGGAATAGTACAGCGTGGAAGACCACCGGCTCCCGGTTCTTGAAAAGATCATCTTTCCAATCTGAATGCTTATTCGGGCTTGTCTAAAGTGGGCGGGTACTTAAGCGCCTTCGGGCCACCTCCCCTATCTGGAGCACCGAATAAGATGAGGTTGGTTGAGGTCCGACAAGGGCGCGGGAGGTTTTCAAAACTTGTATGAATTAATAACGTTCCCAACATACGTTCTACTCTAAGAAGTCTACAATCTCGTAGTTATTCTCTCGATTAACGAGTTATCTCATCTCGAGATATACTCCTTTCCATTCCGATAAGCCCCACATAAAGTTCTAGATCTAAAAACACATCCCGATAATATCTCTCGAATATTATAAACTACCATAATACTTTTGAGAATTTCCATTCTCGCTTGCTTAGTCTCCTTAGACTAATTCCGCTTTTCCGCATTTTTGTATGGTATTTCTCGCCCTTCGCGACAAATGCCAGACTCTAGGAAATTCACATCGAAGTTTTGAAGACAAAGTCTAGAAGGATCGAGAAAAGTTATGCAAGGATAGAAGGTCAAGGCAAGACGACGTTGAAGGAAGGAAGGAATTTTCAAAGAGCAAAGCATTCAGAAGATAGTGCACCAGCTCTTCTATTTTTAACCAAGTAAATCATCATCATATGATTTGCCTTGGAGAAACATACTTGTATTTTTAAAAACGTCTTTTCAACCCTTTTTAAATGGGCTTTACTTTTCGCTGCTACATCATTTGTAAAACGACACTCAATGTAATGAACGAAAGTTCTTATCAATGAATAAAATTCCGCTTTTAGTCAATTTCATCTTTAATTACATTTAATTAAATTATTTAAAGCCTTGGGTGACTTTGGACGGTAAAATCCGAGGTCACTGGCGGTAATACCCAGTGTTGCAAAATAGGGGTGTTACAATGTCAAGACAGCCTTCTTGCATGGAAACTTAGACGAGGAAATGTACATGTATCAACCAAAAGGATACAAAGTAAAGGGAAAGGAAGGTCAAGTTTGTCGCTTGAAGAAATCCTTATATGGATTGAAACAGTCAGCTCGACAATGGTATAAGCGATTTGACTCTTTTATGCTAAAGCATATATTCTCCACAAGTGATCATGATTGTTGTGTCTACATTAAAAATCTTCATGGATCGAGGTGAATATATTTATCTCTTATTGTATGTGGATGACATGCTTATTACTTCAAGAAGCATGGTTGAGATAAATAAGTTGAAGGTCGAACTTGGAAAAGAGTTCAATATGAAAGACATGGGCTCTGCTAGAAATATATCGAGTATGGAGATCAGAAGAGAGCAGAAAACTTTTCAATTATTCTTGAATCAGAAAATTTACATTCAGAAGGTTATTGATCGGTTTGGTATGCAAAATGCTAAGTTAGTGAAGACTCCATTGGCACAACATTTCAAACTCTTTGGTAAGCAATCTTCTTCTGTTACAACACAAGAAAATGCATACATGAATAGTGTTTGATGTACACGCCCAAATATTTCACAAGAAGTTAATGTCGTTAGTAGATTCATGGAGAATCCTGGTAAGGCACATTGGGAAGCAGTAAAGTGGGTATTGAGGTACTTAAAGGGTACCGTTAATATCAGAATATGTTTTAGTGGAAAGACATGTCAAGTTAGCGGGTTTGTCAACTCAGACTATGTAAGGGATGTTGATAAACGACGATCTACCACTGGTTATGCTTTCAAGTTATATGGTGCTTCGATAAGTTGGAGATCAATGTTATATGCTACAGTTGCACTCTCAACTATAGAGTCAGAATATATGGCTATGGCAGAGGGAGTGAAGGAAGCTTTGTTGTTGAAAGGTCTCTTATGTGACTTGGGGATGACGCAAGATAGTGTGGATCTATGGTGTGATAGTTAGAGTGCGATTCACTTGGCTAAAAATCAGGTCCATCCTGCTCGTAACAAGCATATCGATGTCAGATATCATTTTGGTCAAGATGTCATAGAGGTAGGTGATATTTCTCTTATGAAGGTACACACAAAAGAAAATCCCGCAGACATGTTAACCAAGGTTGTGATAGGCAGTAAGTTGCAACATTGCATGGAATTGCTTCATATTGGCCCATGTTAAAATTGTTCAAGATAGGCATAGTCCTTCAGGGCGGTTACAAGTGAGGTAGAGACTATATGGAGGACATGTAGAACTACGATTGGCTTGATCCCGGTCAAAGTTTACGTAGATAGTCATGATTATAATGATGCAACCCAGATGATGAAGTCTAGCATGCATGCTATGGATTATTTCTTTATTCGTCCAAAATGTGAGGCTTTTCAAATTGTGTACGAGGTGGAGAATTGTAAGCTATTTCTTTATATAAAAATAAGTTTTTTGTTATTAATAAGAAATCAATCTGAATCAAGACCGAATCGAGGACCAACTTTGGATTGAGGACCTTCGTACTGCATTTTGCCCAACCCTAAGTAAGCTAGAAACACTATAGTTAATCAATTCTCTATCCTTATCTCTTTTTTTATATGATAGACTTTGACAATTTCTTTTTATTCTCTCTCTAATTTCACAATTTTTTTTTCAAACCATGAAAGTTTATAAATTGAAAGAATATCACATTTTCTAATTATAAATTAAATTGATAAGACAATTTTATAGGATAATTAATCATAGACAAAACTACCTCAAATATTTATAAAATAATCGAAAGAATATCACATTTTTAATTTTTATCTTAAATTAGATTGTATGATTATTAACAATATATTGCATTTATACATAAGTCAAAAGATAACATCAAATATTTATAAAATATTACTACCTCTGTTTCGCAACATAGCTTAAACTCTTATTTCACAATATAAGTCTCTTTTCAATTAATTAATACTAAAACTTGCTAAAAATAACATTTAATTAATGTATTTCTAGTTCCAATGTACTTATAAATACTAAAAAATGCTACCCATTTGGTGATATTATGTGATTTAATCTCATATTAATTTTGTACACAAAAAAAAATCTCATCAATTCCACTTTAAGCTTGTCTTAATATCACTACACCATTCTGCAGATTTAGCGACCACAAAATATGGTCGCTAATTAGCGACCACAAAATATGGTCGCTAAATTAGCGACCATATAGACGCCAATGGTCGCTAATGTGGACGTCAAAACGGGGAAAAAAACCAAATTAGCGACCACGTGGTGGCTAAAGAGGGTGTCCACGTGGTCGCTGACCATACATAGTCGCAATAATTGCGCATGCAATTTTTTCGCCAACCATCAGCGACCATATGGTCGCTAAATATAGCGACTATATGGTTGCTATATACGGAACACATATCCGCGACTGTTGAAGGGTTTCTTGAACAAATAAATTTATATTCAAGACCCCGCTGAGTATAGAGGAGTCAAGTTGGTCCACGGGAATGAGAATAGTGTTGAGAGATTAGTTGATAAACTACAAAAAGCAAGAGAACAAACAAAGGGCTAAGGGTCGAACACGACCTTATGGGGTCGAGATCGAATCGAGATTAATGTGTTTAAATCAAATATAAAAAAGGCAATCCTAGGGCTAGGGCTACCACAACAACAATCACACATGCTTTCAACGAGAATTCACAACTATCATGCAATCTTGATCATAGAAAAGTCAACTGTCGCAAACAATTCAAGTTATTTAATCAACTGTCGCAAATTAAATAACTTTCTATCTATCCTTCAACCTAGGAATATCAACTTTCGCAAATAATCCTATTAGAATTAATCAAGCAATCAACTTTACACTTTCGCTTTTAGGTTAATTGCAAGACATGCCTCAACTGTCGCAAAGGTATTTAGCACAAGATAGATAGATATGATCTTCAAGCATTCAAGTCATGAATTCAAGCTTTAGACATGCATGATCGTGTTGGGTTTTCACCCAACCCTAAAATCTAAGAGAACTACTCACTCATGGTAAAGCAAAACAAAGACATGACCAAAAATAGACAAACCGAAAAATTCTAATTAAAACTAAGGAGTCTTACAAAGTTCTCCAACTTGTCCTCCAAGTCTTCCTTCAATCCCCCAAAAAACGTAAAATAAAAGCTAGAGCGAGAGAGAGCTCAACTAAAGAGTTTAGCCCCCTTTTATAGAGGAAAATGAGCCCTAATTAAACTAGGAAATAAGATAAAACAACTTCTTAAAATAAAAAGATAGAATATATCATATAAGATCATGGAATAGGGCAAAGTCGGCGCCACGCACGACCCAAAGTGGGTCGTGCACGACCCTCCTTAGGGTTGGTCCTGAGGGTTCACTTTCTGTTTGGGTCTAGCACGACCCTGATAGGGTCGTGCCTGAGAGCTTGTTCTCTGGTTGGGTCGAGCACGACCGTGATAGGCACTACGAACAGCCTTGAGTAAAACTTGTGTAGCGGATTCGTTACAACTCCGTTTGACTCGATTCTTTTTCCTATATTCTTGTAACGAATTTCTGTATCTCTTTCCAAGCTCAAACTTGATCTTCAATAACTTTACTTGAGCGCTTAATCTCCATCTACTCTTGCAATACTCCAAACTCTTCTTTCAAGCTCCAAAACTCCTACAAAAAGACACAAAAAATGCGTAGCTTCCGAATCTCAAGGAAATACGAAAACTAAAGTAAAAAGACTCAAAAACCTAAAACTCTACCCTAAAAACTAACCAAATCTAATATAATTAGACACTAAAAACCTACCTGAAAAGCGGATATCAAAATACCCCATACTTAGACTTGCTTGTCCTCAAGCAATAATCATGCAAAATCAAGACCCATAACATAATCTTCAAGCATAGCCCTTGTCAAAACATTTTAAACACAAGTGAAAAGTTAGACAAGTAATTTTAACGTCTCAAGCATAGGCAATCACAATCCAACCTCACAAGGGATTTTAATGTATTTCACTCATCTCTCATGTGTTTAGTCTATTAATATCAACTCTCAACTCAATCTTTATGCAACATCAACTTTATCATTGAGACTTATATCACCAATCTCTCTACCTAGAGAAGTCAAAACACATCAATCATCATAAGAACTTAGGCTCAATAAAATCTTCATAGAAGACTCCATTCGGCCGGGTTGTAATGGGGCTTGGTAATGACAAATAGGCGTGGAAAATATTTGGCCATGTGGTGCTAATAATATCTGGGAATCAAAGACCCCTAAAAACTCACACATTACCCAAAATTCTCATAAAAGAACATATACCAAACTCTCTCAACATTATGCTCAAACTCACTTCTTTCAACCCCTTTTAATATCCCAACTTATCTTGCTTCTATACAACAAGGAAATTTGGTTCATGCACATTATTCACTTTCAACAATTTGCTTTCTTTTTCTCCCCTTTTTTTTATTTTCATTTTTTTTCATGGGAGATTGGTACCAATTTTTTTCTTTCTTTCTTTGCAAGTGCATTCAGGGAACCAAAATCCTTTTACATGATAAATTGCAAGATTTTTTAACTTTTCCCAACCCATAATTACCCCACACTTGAACCCAACAATCTCACTCAACAAAATTGTCACAATCAACCAACACTAAGTCCTAATCCCCGGACAGGGTCAAGCTTATCTTGGTTAGGGAATAATTTTGTGGAGCTAAAAATAAAAGGCTTAAGGCTCAAATTGGCTTCAAAAAGAGGATAATGTAAGGGTAGGTAAAAAGAGGATAGAAAGTGGCTTATGAAAAATAAGTTCTCAATCATAATCAACATGCATGAACGAACTCATAGCGGCTTCAAGAAATAGATAATCATATCAATGACAAGAGATTTATATGCATAAAGAGAGCAAATCACATATAAAAAGAAGAGAGATTTTTGATGTTCTCCCTATAAGGCCAAAATTCCTCACTAGGTAAAATTTTTGTTGGATTGCAATTACTTCTACTCAAGACACATATGCTCAATTTCATCACAAGTCCATTTTCACAATCAAAAGCAATTTCTCAAGACTTGGGCTACACTATCCAAATATGCCAAAGGAATTATATGATAAGCATGAAAATTAATTCTCATCATAGGACATCTAAGATGGAGCTACAAAGCAGCAAATTTTTTTTTTTTAATTTTTCGACATTTTTCAATTTTTTTTTCAATTTTTTTCAAAGCTTTTTTTTTCTTAACAAAACAAACTAACAAACAAGCAACCAAACAAAACAAAAAGACTCAAATATGTACAAAATGTGAGATTTCTTCTTCCCCTACCCCATACTTAAATCATGCAATGTCCTCATGCAATGTCCTCATGCATGAAAATGATATGAAAAAGTAAAGAGAAAAGAAGAAGAAAACTCACAAAGAACTCTTGGAAGCTTGGAGAGAAGATGGAGCTCATCATGGTGAAGATGGAGTGGTTGAAGCTTAGGACCCTGCAAAAATCCCTAAAAATTCTATTACAAAAAAAAATATTCTATCCTAGTCTAAGGAAGGTTAGAAAAAGAACCTAATCTAAAAATAAAATAAAATAAAAATAAAAATAATAAAACTAACTAAAGAGCGGGTTGCCTCCCGTAAGCGCTTGTTTAACGTCATTAGCTTCACAACTTATCTTAGCTCATCAAGGCGGCCTCCATCCAGCTATGTCGGGATCATGGGAAACCCCATACTTAGATGGAAAAGCTTCAAAGCTTCTCTCCAAGATATTTGGTCCTCTATCGTTAATAAGAACGCTTGGAAGTCCTACAACAGGGTTAGTAAAATCCGAAGACCAAGGAGGTTTTGACTCCTACAACAGGTCGTTGTAGTATAGTGGTAAGTATTCCCGCCTGTCACGCAGCTGACCCGGGTTCAATCCCCGACAACGGCACCAATCTGTTGAAGGGTTTCTTGAACAAATAAATTTATATCAAGACCCTGCTGTGTATAGCAGAGTCAGGTTTGTCCAAGGGAATGAGAATAGGAGAAAGGATCATGATCAGAATCAATTGGATAAGAACAAGAAGACTTACCTTTGTTACTTTGAGGAGGAGTCGTTACCGAGGGTATGTGGGTCGCTACTGACCCCACCGGATCAAGGAATGCCTCGGTATCGTGCCTGTCACCCACAACGTTGTGATTTTTCAGAGAATGGTCGGTACCGACCCACCATGGGGGGTCGTTATGCTTCTTAGTGGGTGTGACCTCTTTGAATTTGCTCATTTCGGATCTTAGGAAAAGGTTGTTACCGATCCATGGAGGGTCGGTAGTCCCTTCATTAATGCTCTTTACAGCAGTGGTCTCATTCATATCGGGATTGAAACGGAACTCGACCCTCTCCTCCCCAATATCGAATGTGAGGAGCCCCTTTATAACATCAACTCGTGCCCTTGCGGTGGCTAAGAATGGTCTTCCAAGAATTATTGGTACCATAGGGTCTTCAGGCATGTCTAGAACAATGAAGTCGTTTGGGACAAAAAATTTGCCAACCTTAACAGGGTCATCCTCAACGACTCCAATTGCTTTTACACAAGATCCTTCCGCCATGTATAGCCTCATATTGATGGGTTCCAATGGTCCCATGTTAGCCTTGGTCCAGATAGATAATGGTAATAAACTAGCACTGGCACCTAGATCACATAGAGCTTTAAAACGGTGAGTTCCAATACCAATTGAAATTGCAAACTTACCTGGATCACCGAGTTTTTCAGGGAGCTTTATGGAATGGACCTCATTATGCATCTCTGAGATTGATCGCTTCCTAGATAAGATCTCCTTGAAGAATTTATTATAAGCAGGCATTTCACTCAAAGCCTCAGCGAAAGGAATGGAAAGATTTAAGCCTTGAAGCAACTTAACAAAGCGCTTGAACTTACCTTCCGTGGAGTCGTTGGGTTTCTTAGAAGGGAAAGGAAGTACTTTAGATGGAGAGTGAATGGAAGGAGAAGGGTTAGAAGACTTACCTGGCGAAGGGTGGTCGAGCTCGACCCTTGGAGGGTCGATCGCCTCTTCTTCCTCGTTATCAGCGCCCTTTGGAACGACCCTTGAAGGGGTCGTGCACGACCTAGACAGGGTCGGTCCTGAGGCTTCTTCTTTCTCCTTATTCTTGAATGGCTCGGGCAAAACTTTGCCACTCCTTAAGTGCATGGCTCGGATTTCACCCTCACTTGCTCGGCCTCTAGGATTCTCCTCAGGGCGGCCCGGGAGTTGTCCATGAGGTCTCGGGATTTGAGTCGCTAGCTGGCCAAGTTGGGAATCGACATTCTTTCTCCATGAGTCAAATTCTCCCAACCTAGTGGTAAGTTCGGCTCGCATTCCTTTGATTCCTTCTTGCAGCCCTTGCACCCATGATTGCGACTCTTGATAGCCCGGAGGACGGTAGGGAGGGGGACATTGCTCTTGTTGAATGGGTTGCTTTTATTGGTCATAATTTGGATTGCCCCAAGATGGTTGAGCATTGTTCCTCCCTGCATAATTGTTTTAGTTCCTAAAGGAACCTCTCATATAATTCGCCTCCTCATAAGCCTCAGCGGCTCGCACTTGCTGCAAGTTAGTGCAATTGAAAGTAGTATGGGCAGAAGACCCGCATTCTTGACAAGATTGAGTGGATTAAAAGTAACTTACTTGCTTTTTCAATCGGTTGATCTCTTCTTGCATGAATTGGAACTTCACATCCCGATCAACCACCTCGGATTGTGGTTCCTACAACTTCCTCTCTATGGGCTTAGATTGTTGGGTTCCATACATGGCATCATAGTTGGTTAGCTTATTCAATAACGCCCATGCCTCATCTGGAGTCATCTCAATGAACCCACAATCAGTGTGAAGGTTAATGCGATCCTTGGTAGCCGCATTAATGCCTTGAAAGAAGATTTCTTGGAGAACATAGGGAGGTTTCCCATGAGTAGGGCATTGGCGTAGAAGCTCTTGAAATCGTTCCCATGTCTCCACAAGCGTCTCATTTGGAAGTTGATGGTAGGAGGTGATGCGCTTCCCAAGCTCCGTTGTTTTTGCCGGTGGAAAGAACTTAGTCATGAATAGATCATGCAAATCCTTCCACGTTGTAATAGATATTGGTGGCAAGCTCTCCAACCAACTCAAATCTTTTCCTGCAAGAGACCACTTAAAAGCCTTCAAGAGAACATATTCAAGTGCGACACCGTCAACAACAATAGTGTCACATAAATCAGTAAAATTCTTTATATGCTCCATGGGGCATTCAGTAGATTTCCCCTCAAATTGAGAACGCTTGATTAAGGATATGAAATGAGATTTAATCTCAAAAGTGCGGTCAATCTCCGGGAGCACTATCGCCGATTCGGGCACCCTCAGTTCTAGGTGCATGTATTGCTTGGCATTCCTTGGGATAGCGTTCAGTTGCTCCTGGAATCGCTGCGCATTGGCGGCCTGAGTATCTCGGTCCGCTTTCAAGCGCTGCATCTGAGTGCGGAGTTCCTCCATTTGTTGAGCAAGAGTCTCAACGTCACCCATTGCTCGTTGTTCTCTCAAACGTCTATGGAAGGACCTCTTAGGTTCGCTGTAGTAGCCAATCTCAAGAGTTCTCCGGGAAGAATGAGATGGCATATACTGCGAACAAAAACAAAGAAAACAAAATTAAATAAAAACAAAAGGGTAAGGGCTAGTCCCAAACCCAAATATCAACTAAACTAGGCACTATTGCTCACTCCCCGGCAACGGCGCCAATTTGTTGAAGGGTTTCTTGAACAAATAAATTTATATTCAAGACCCCACTGAGTATAGCGGAGTCAGGTTCGTCCACGGGAATGAGAATATTGATGAGAGATTAGTTGATAAACTACGAAAAGAAAGAGAACAAACAAAGGGCTAAGGGTCGAACATGACCCTATGGGGTCGAGATCGAATCGAGATTAATGTGTTTAAATCAAATATAAAAAAGGCAATCCTAGGGCTAGGGCTACCACAACAACAATCACACATGCTTTCAACGAGAATTCACAACTATCATGCAATCTAGATCATAGAAAAGTCAAATGTCGCAAACAATTCAAGTTATTTAATCAACTATCGCAAATTAAATAACTTTCTATCTATCCTTCAACCTAGGAATATCAACTTTCGCAAATAATCCTATTAGAATTAATCAAGCAATCAACTTTACACTTTCGCTTTTAGGTTAATTGCAAGACATGCCTCAACTGTCGCAAAGGTATTTAGCACAAGATAGATAGATATGATCTTCAAGCATTCAAGTCATGAATTCAAGTTTTAGACATGCATGATCGTGTTGGGTTTTCACCCAACCCTAGAATCTAAGAGAACTACTCACTCATGGTAAAGCAAAACAAAGACATGACCAAAAATAGACAAACCGAAAAATTCAAATTAAAACTAAGGAGTCTTACAAATTTCTCCAACTTGTCCTCCAAGTCTTCCTTCAATCCCCCAAAAAACGTAAAATAAAAGCTAGAGCGAGAGAGAGCTCAACTAAAGAGTTTAGCCCCCTTTTATAGAGGAAAATGAGCCCTAATTAAACTAGGAAATAAGATAAAACAACTTCCTAAAATAAAAAGATAGAATATATCATATAAGATCACAGAATAGGGCAAAATCGGCGCCACGCACGACCCAAAGTGGGTCGTGCACGACCCTCGTTAGGGTCGGTCCTGAGGGTTCACTTTCTGTTTGGGTCTAGCATGACCCTGATTGGGTCGTGCACGATCCTTATAGGGTTGTGCCTGAGAACTTGTTCTTTGGTTGGGTCGAGCAGGACCCTGATAGGCACTACGAACAACCTTGAGTAAAACTTGCGTAGCGGATTCGTTACAACTCCGTTTGACTCGATTCTTTTTCCTATATTCTTGTAACGAATTTCTCTATCTCTTTCCAAGCTCAAACTTGATCTTCAATAACTTTAATTGAGCGCTTAATCTCCATCTTCTCTTGCAATGCTCCAAACTCTTCTTTCAAGCTCCAAAACTCCTACAAAAAGACACAAAAAATGCTTAGCTTCCGAATCTCAAGTAAATACGAAAACTAAAGCAAAAAACTCAATATTGCGACCATTTGGTCGCTAAATGTTGCGACCATGTGGTCTCCAGCACTCCAGCGACCACATGGTCGCTACATATAGCGACCAAATGGTCGCTACATATAGCGACCAAATGGTCGCTCACATGGATCAGATGTTTTGGCGGACAACATTAATTTTGGCGGGCAACATCAATTTTGGCGGGTAATTTCCCGCATTTTTTGCGACCACTTGGTCGCTTAAAACATTATTTGGTAAAATTGCCGCCATTTTAGCATATATACCTACGTTGTAAAAACTTCACTCACATTCCGCTACATTCACACAACCTCATACATAGCTCTCTCCCAAAAAATTCACAAAAGAAAGAAGCAATCATTCACAAATCTGAATTGATTCTAGGAAGGAATTTCGTCGATTTTTACAGACAGCTTTATTAAAGGTATGTATTTGAAACTTATTATCCATATTTCATTCCGTCATTATATTGTTTTAGAGAAATATTGTTGGTAGAAATTTTTCGTTTATATAATTATAAGAGATTGTGTTATATAATTGTTAACTTCATATAGCATAGCAATTGGTTGAAGAGATTGTTTGTTCTGATATACTGTATGGGGTGACCATATTGTCCCCATCTCCAATGTAGGGACCATATGGTCGCTAATTAGCGTCCATATGCTCGCCAATATCAGGCTTATATGCACCCGAATTAAATTAATTATAGTCTTATATTGAATTGCAGGAAGGAAAAATGTGTGAATGGATGTATGTGCGTAATATAGATGATTTTTTGAACAACGAGTTTTTAGCTGGCGATAAGCAATTTCTCGACTTCTACAAATCTATGCCGACCTATGACCCATTCGAATTAAGTTGTCCATGTCGGAGGTGCAAGAATAAGAAACCGATTTTTGTAGATGATGTGCATTATCACCTTGTTAAGGAAGGTTTTGTTCCTAACTATTACCATTGGGTTTCGCATAGGGAGACAAATGAAATGTTCGCTGCATTGTGGGCCGAGTCTAGACAGCATGAAGGCTGTAGCAGTACTGATCCAGACCCACCAGTATATGGTGGGAATGAAAATCGAAAGGAACAGATGGTCTATGATGGTTTTAATGCCCGAAGTCGTTACACTGTTGAGGATCCCGTGTAGAATGAGGATATAAGGCATGAGCAAGGGGAGCAATATTATAATGAAGCGCCCAATCCCGATGCACAATGTATGTACGACATGTTGTCGGCCGCAAATAGGTTGTTGTGGCCTGGATGTGATATGACCCAGTTGGAGGCGGCTACTGAGCTACTTAGCCTAAAGTCAAATCAAAGGATGACGGAGCGCGGATATGACATGATCTCGGATTCCTGCGGACACATTTCTCACCCGGAGACATAATTACCAGCCACGTTTTACGACATGAAAAAACTAGTTGAGGGTCTCGGTCTTTTGTACGAGGCCATTGATTGTTGCCCAAACTCTTGCATGATATATTGGGGTGCATATGTAGAATACGCGACATGCAAGATATGTGACTATCCTAGATGGAGGCAAGGCAAGTCAAAGCTCATTCCCTATTCTCGTATGTTTTAGTTGCCAATAACTCCACGGTTGCAGAGGTTGTACGCATCGATGGTGACTGCCGAACACATGAGATGACATGCAGAGAACGTACAAGATGGGGTGATGAGACATCCGTCAGATGCAGAGGCATGGAGACACTTCAATGCTGTGTGGCCAGATTTTGCAGCAAAAACACGAAATGTGAGACTAGGCTTGTGCACGGATGATTTCAATCCATTCGGGGCGTCCGGGTGCCAGTACTCATGTTGCCTGTGATTCTGACACCCTACAACCTTTTGTCGTCGATCTATATGCGAGAAGAGGTTATGTTTTTGACGGTTATTGTACCTGGACCGAAGAGTCCGAAGCAAAAGTTGGATGTCTACTTGCAGCCGTTGATAGCCGAGCTGAAGGATTTGTGGCTTAATAGGGTGTACACATACGATTCTTGGAGGAAGCAGAATTTTGTCTTGCGTGCAGCTGTAATATGGACTATTAGTGACTTTTTGGCATATTTGATGTTGTTAGGTATGTTGTTTTACATATGCTTAATTAATTTGCAAAATATTATATATAATCATGCATATATGATTTGTGAAATTTAATGCGTTGTACCAATTATATGTATCTGTAGACTGGAGCACTTTTGGGAAATGCGTGTGTCCTTATTGCATGGAGGACACCGATGCATTTTATCTAACACATGGACACAAAATGTGCTGGTTCGATTGTCACAGGAGGTTCACAGAACATGATCATCGCTTCCAAAACAATAAGACCGATTTCAAGAAGGGTAGAAGGGAACGTTGTGGTCCCCCGGTACTCCATGACGAATACAAGATATTAGACCAGATAAACAATATGGGGTTGATGAAGATAACTGAAGTGGGAGCCGAGGAGAACAATGCCGCCGTCAGTAGAGGTTCGGGTTGGAAGAAGAAAAGCATTTTCTGGGACCTACCTTATTGGCCCAGTCTGCTGGTAAGACATAATTTAGATGTCATGCACATTGAAAAGAATGTCTTCGATAATGTTTTCTTCACCATTCTCGATGTTCCGGGGAAGTCGAAAGACAAGTGGTCTGGCAGAAAGGATATAAAGGAATTGTGCAAGCGTTCGGAGTTGGAACCCGACGAGGAGGACAATAGGTATCCAAAGGTTTGCTATGCACTAGATCGTCATGAAAAACAAGTGCTTCTAGAGTGGTTGAGATCCGTAAAATTCCTGGATGGCTACGTGTCCAACTTAAGCCGCTGCATTGACTTGTACAAGCTTAGACTCTTTGGGATGAAGAGCCATGATTGTCATGTGTTCATGCAAATGTTGATGCCTGTTGCTTTTCGAGCATTTCTTGACGACAAAGTCTAGGAGCCCATTGCTCAGCTAAGTGCGTTCTTCAGGGACCTGGCGTGCTACGAGCTTAAGCCTGAGGTTGTTATGCAATTGCACAAGAAAATACCAATAATTTTGTGCAAGATGGAGCGTATCTTTCCCCCCGTGTTATTTGATTCAATGGAGCACTTGCCTATTCATCTGTCACGGGAAGCTTCACTTTTTGGCCCTGTCAATTATAGATGGTTGTATCAAGAAGAAAGGTATGTACAATTATATGCACTTGCACAATTTTATTTTATGTAATTAACTTGTATAAGAAATGGTCTTCAATGTATATTGTAGGCTCCTAAAAAGGCTGAAGGGCACAGTTGGAAATAAAGCTCACGTTGAGGGGTCAATTTGTAGTGCCTATCTTGTTAAGGAGACGTCCACATTTTGCTCATATTATTTTAGCTCACATATCGCGAGTAATCATATGGACATCGCCAGCAATGTGAGGTGCACACTTCTAGTTGGGGTTGATCCGAGCGATTTGTCTATTTTCACAACAACTGGTCGAACCTTGGGTAGCAGATCAAGTGGTCGTGTCCTCACAGATGATGAATTCCATGTTATCCAAACTTACATACTCATGAACTGCGTCGAAGTGGAACCTTATATTGAGTACGTTTCTATAATCTCAAGTAATTAATATTATATATATGTTGATTTGAATAAAGTAGGGGTTTAATATAAGTACATAATTGATTCAATTACTCTTTGGTAGATACTATTTGACAAACTTCGTGCGGCCGTCAAATCCAACAATAACCGATGTTGAAGAGCAAAACATTTTGGAAAGACACTTTCGCCTCTGGTTCTACTCCCATTTAAGGATTTGCTAAATTAATTTCAATTTAATTTCAAATTTTATATATGTTGATTTCAAAATGTATTATATATATGTTGATTTCAAATTGTATTTGACGGTTAAATGTTTCCTCAATCCACATGCAGGCTGACAGTCCGGCAGTTACAGATCCTAACATTGCAACACTAGCTCGTGGACCCTCTAAAAAAGTAAGGACATATGCTGGTTATTTCGTGAATGGTTACCGATTCCACACGAGGGCACATGCATCAACCAGGGCTACTGACAGTAGTGGAGTTTGTGTTCTAGGACAAAGCTTCAGCACTGATGAGGAGGACTTCTATGGTGTGCTAAAGGAAATCATTGAGCTAGATTACATATTTCCAACCGTCAAGCGCCCTATTGTCTTTAATTGTTCGTTGTTTGACACTAGAAGTCATGGAGGAACACACATTCACCCTCACCTAAAGCTCGTCGATGTTCATAGACATAAAATGTTGAGAACAAAAGATCGTTACATCTTAGCACATCAAGCCACTCAACTTTATTTCCTCGATTACCCAAAGACGAGGCGTGCAGATGATGAATGGATAACAGTCTGTAAAGTGAAGTCACGTGTGTGGCCCGATGAAGGTACGTGCGTAAACCCTCATGAGAGTGGTTCCAGGGGCGTTGCCATTGAAGAGGCATTTCAACATGATTCTTCCCTTCCACGAGTTATCGACGACACACAAGATAATTATCCACTTGGTCCGCTAAATGACCCAAACGGAGAGGATCATGTCGTTGAGGAACAAGCAGATACGTCTAGTGAAGCGTCTGAGGGCGAGTTTGAGACTGAGACGGATACAGATGAGGAAGATATGTAATCAGGATACTATTATTGTATTGTCATTGACTTTTATGATAACATTATTATCATTTACTATTCCGATTTATTATTTTCTATTACTATGCTGATAATAATATTCAGATTCACTATTTTCTATTACTATGCGGATAATACTATTCTGATAATACTATTCGGATTCACTATTTTCTATTACTATGCTGATAATACTATTCTGATAATACTATTCGGATGACACTATTCTGATGACACTATTATCATTTACTAGCTAGATTGATGACAAGAGTCATGCATGCACATCACAAGTGGTCATCCATTTCCAACCATAAAAGGAAACTTCATCTCCAATTCCAACATGCATTAGTCTCCCATTCTCCAACTCCAAGATCAAGGCCTTGTTTCACTTTATATACAAAAGTCTTTTTTATCCAAAAATCACTTTTAACATTCTTGAAATCGGTGCAATTCTCTCTACTTTTTACGTTTTTCAAGACACTAAAAATCACTTTCCACCCAAAACAATCTTTCTACCTAAAAGTGAAACACACCCCAAACCATCACCTAAATCTTCGATTCCATCTCCAATTCATCCGATCAATGGGTCAAATGAGAGCGTGTTCCAAGCGCACAATCGCATTTTCTACAAAACTAATCCATTTCTCAATCGTGCATGTGCGTGGGGATAGGGAGAGTAGAACGGAATGGAGCACCAAACCAAATCGCGCATTAAGAGTTGCGATCGCTGGTTGGAGGTCATCTGGCGGGGAGCACCACCGGGATTTTGTCGTTTTTTTTTTTGAACGGCGAAAACATCACAGACCGCATTGAGGCCAGCAAAACAGTTGTGCAGCTTCGCGTGCTCGAAGAGTTGAGATTAGGGCTGTTGCTTCTTAAAAATAAGTGATGTTTGTCATTTTGTAATTCAGTAAGTTGTTTGTTGATGTTTTTGCTTTACAAGAAGCAAGTGTTATTCGTAAACTGTAATGAAGTTGTTTGTAACTTGGTTGTGCGGAAGCAATGAACTTGTTCATTTTGTCCCATTTGAGTCCTCGAACCAAATATTATTGATTGAAAGTTTTCGTTTATATAATTATAAGAGATTGTGTTATATAATGGTTAATTTCATATAGCATAGCAACTTGGCATGTGGAGAGTGTTTGTTTTCATATACTGTCTTGGCGACCATATGGTCGCTATAATGGAGATAGCGACCATATGGTCGCTAGTATTGGGGACCACGTGGTCGCAAATTAGCGAAATATCGTGCACATGTAGCGCACGATCGTGGGCATACGTTCAGACAAAGGCCAGGGTTGTGTGCTCTTTTATTGATTTTAGAAACCATATGGTCGCCAACCTGAAAATTTTATATCGGAATTGAGATTTTTAGCGCGTAATTCAATTTTGTTTTGTTTTAGCGACCATATGGTCTCCAAAACGAAATTTAGGGCGCGAATTCTGAAATAATTGGGGGAAATCTGAAATTTCGGTGCTTAATCAAAAATTTTGATTAGCGACCATATGGTCGCCAACACAAAAGGGACCATCTGGTCGCAAATTAGTGACCATCTAGTCACTAATTTGCGAACACGGCCCACTTCCATCAGTAATAAATGCCGCGACCATATGGTCGCTAACCTGGAATAAGAAGGGGAAAGCAAAGCTTTCCCCTTCATTCTCAATCCGTAAAATTCCGACTCTCTCTCTTGCTCGGCAAACCCTCACCGGCACTCTCTCGCGCCGCCATCACGCCGGCTCCGTCCTCCTCCGCCTCCGGCTCACCCGTCCTCCTCAGGCTCCGCCTGACCTCCTCGGCTCTGCCCGGCCTCCACCGGCTCCGCCCGTCCTTCCCCGCGCCCAGCATCCCCGTTCGCCCTCGCGCCCACCGTCGTCCGATTTGACAGGCCGCCGCCCCAATCCACCTCGCTCCAGGCTCGCCGCCGATCCACCTCTCTCCTCGGCCGCCCCGATTGCGCAGGCCGCCGTGCCGCCACCGTCCAATTTCGCAGGTTGTTGCCGCCCCAATCCCCCGCGCCCGTCGCCGTCCTTTTTCCGGGTATTTCTCGAATTTCGCTCCTCTTTTCGGTTGATTTCGGTTTAATTTAGGGCTTGAGATTTGATTTGATTGAATAAATTGGTGATTTGTAGTTTAGGGTTTTGGTTGAATAAATTTGGATTGAATTTGAGATATTTGGATTGAAGTGGAATAAATTGTTGTTGTTGTTGAATTTGAGAAATTTGGAAAAATTGATTGAGAAATTTGGATTGAAGTGGAATAAATTGTTGTTGTTGTTGTTGATTTTGTTGATGTTGATTTTAGATTTGATTGAATAAATTGTTGTTGTATTTGATTTGGTTGTTGTTGTTGATTTTGTTGACGATGTTGTTGTTGTTGTTGTTGTTGCTCATGTTGCTGTTGAAGAGCGTGTTATTGTAGTAATTGTTTTTAGAAGACATATATAAACCTTTGTTAGTTTATTTCTTTTAGAACTTTTGATAAAACTTTGGAGGCTAGGTTTTTCTCTCAAGAGAGCAACTTTGAAACTCTTGTAAGTTCGTATTTAATTTAATTTTGAATTGCTAAATTTATTGTGTTTCGCTAGTTATTGAAGTCATGATTTGCATATTGTTGTGAGGTTTGATTTGATTCTCAACAAACTTGAATAGAGTTTATTCCCTCTGCTTAATTGAATCTAAACTAGGTTTTTGTAGATTGATCACCTAATTGAATTTCTAGTTATAACTGAATCTGATTAATTACCGGTCGGAGTTAATTTGATCACGAGTATACTTTAATCAATTTAGTACCGATTGGACTTGTTGGTTAAAGAAGGGAATAAATTCACAAGTCACTTAGATGTCTGGTTGCTCTATGTATTTGTTTCTATTGATAACTTGAATCGTTATGATGTTGTTTAATTGAATCTAAAAGGTCTTCTAGGTTGTTAGATGATTAGGGTTGTTAGACTGGTAGTTCTATCAACTAAATCTGAAGCAGAATGGTAAGTAACCAATCTGAGTAGAATGGTAAGTAAGGGTCGATCCCATAAGGACTCGTGTATTTGTGTTATTACGCGAATGCCAAGTAACCAAAAGGGAGGTTTTCTTAAATATGACCTAAACTAATGCAACTATATGCAATGCAAAAGTAATTCCCTTCCCCCGTGTTTAAAACATACTTTGTCCCCAAAGTATAGTAAAAAGTAAAGAGAAAACAAAAACTCACAACGATCTAGCTATCCGGGTAATGCGGCAGGAAATCCGACGGTGGTAGTGGTGAGTAATTTGTCTTCGAACCTGAGTATCTAAAATACACACAAAAACTACCTAAAAAGCAAAAGATTATAACTGAAAAGTAAATCTACTCTAAACCTTGGGTTTCCTCCAAGAAGCGCTTGCTTAATGTCATTAGCTTGACCCTTAGCATGAATTGACAAGATTAGACACTGTCAATGCCCTTAATAACCTGTCAAAGCCTTGTGCACACATCTCAGAAAAGCATAAGTAACACAATGATAAATTAAAGATGCATAATATAACTTTCAAAGACCATTTTAATTTATCAAACATGTGTGCTGGCATGAAATGGCATATGCTCAAAAGAATTCAGCACAAGTGGTGGCTTTAGAAAATACTTACACTATGAGTGAAAGCACTTAGTAGAAATACCACTTATATCAGAGATGAACTCCATTATTTCTTATCATCCACCGTGTGTTGTAGACTTGGCTCCTCATCTTGAAACTCCATAAGCTCTGGATCATGTTGTTTTTCTCCCTCATGGTTGTCTACTTCATCAGCAAAGAAGTCATCATGGTCGACAAAAGAGTCTTCTTCCAAAACCGTAAAACCCTCAAGCAATTTACTCCACATCGGTGAATATGACTCAGGCTCCCTAGGCTCTATAAGAATCTCTATGCCTGCACAAACTTCTCTTGGCTATGTGATGATTTGAATCTGAGTGTCTGACTCCAGATCGTTTGACTCCAATGTGATTCCACCACTCCTTTCACACAACTCAAAAGGACATGAGATTGTGGAATGAAAACTCGAAGAACATGACTCACAGTGCTCCATGATTATAGCATCCTCCCCTTTTGAGATATCCTTGATTATATCCTCAAGAGACTTATCAACCGGCTGGGGTGGTTGAGAAGATGACTCAACTAGAATGCTTTGATGGTTCATAAAACAAAAGAAATTCCAACATTCCTCAAGTCTCATAAATAAAAGCCTCTCATTGCTCATGTAGTCAGCCAACCCTCTTGTCTCAAAATTCATACCATGGATAACTCCCATTTTCACCTCTCTATCACTGTATCGTAATCCCCAAGCACCAAGTTCAAACACATGGTCTTGAAATCTTGAAAAATAGTCATGGAAGTGTTCATCATGCAACTGTCTACAATCGAACAAAGCCATAGATTAGTAGCACGGGTGTTATGAACCGTAAGATAGGTTCACAAAACCAAGAATAGCACACAAATAAAACACAAATAACGACGAGTCCCCAGCAACGGCGCCAAATTTGATGAGGTATTTTCAGTGGTCGTTATACCTATCAATGTAACCTTAGCTTTACCAAACTCAGTAGAGCGGTAAGTAAGGGTCGATCCCACAGAGACTCGTGTATGTGTGTTATTACTTGAATGCCAAGTAACTAAGAGGGGGTTTGGAATAGTTATCTAAACTACTATGCAAAAATAAAAGTAAATATGAATGCAAAAGTTGAATGTAATACATGAGAGACAAGTGTGTTCAACTAGTTAAATCCATCATGACATTGCTTTGTTGATCATCGATTCTCTTGATTCTCTTCTCACTTGAATAATCTATTGTGGATTATGACCTAAACTTCAGATTTAGTTGATAGAACTACCAGTCTAACAAACCCAATTATTTAACAACCTAGAAGACCTTCTAGATTCAATTAAACAACATCATAACGATTCAAGTTATCAACCAGACATCTAAGTGACTTGTGAATTTATTCCCTTCTTTAACCAACTAGTCCAACCGGTACTAAATTGATTAAAGTATACTCTTGATCAAATTAACTCCTACCGGTAATTAATCAGATTCAGTTATAACTAGAAATTCAATTAGGTGATCAATCTAAAAAAAACCTAGTTTAGATTCAATTAAGCACAGGGAATAAACTCTATTCAAGTTTGTTGAGAATCAAATCAAACCTCACAACAATATGAAAATCATGACTTCAATAACTAGCCAAACACAATAAATTTAGCAATGCATAATTAAATTAAAAACAAACTTACAAGAGTTTTAAAGTTGCTCTCTTTAGAGAAAAACCTAGCCTCCAAAGTTTTATCAAAAGTTCTGAAAGAAATAAACTAACAAAGGTTTATATATGTCTTCTAAAAACAATCCTCAAAACCCTCTCAATAAGCTACAATCACGGACAAGATAGTGGTCGTTAATACCTATCAAAGAAATCTTAACTTTACCAACTCAGTAGAGCGGCAAGTAAGGGTCGATCCCACAGAGACTTGTGTATTTGTGCTATTACTTGTATGCCAAGTATCTAAAAAGGGGGGTTTTTATGGAATGAATATCTAAATTACGATGCAAATATAAAAGTAAATATGAATGCAAAAGACAATTTAAATCAATAAGAGACAAGTGTGTTCAACTAGTTAAATACATCATGACATTGCTTTATTGATCATTGATTCTCTTCTCACTTGAATAATCTACTGTGGATTATGACCCTACTAAGGATTAAAACCCGAACTTCAGATTTAGTTGATAGAACTACCAGTCTAACAACCCTAATTAGATAACAACCTAGAAGACCTTCTAAATTTAATTAAATAACAGCATGACGATTCAAGTTATTAATAGAAACAAACACTTAGAGCAACCAGACATCTAAGTGACTTGTGAATTTATTTCCTTTCTTCAACCAACTAGTCCAACCGGTACTAAGTTGATTAAAGTATACTCTTGATCAAATTAACTCCGACCAGTAATTAATCAGATTCAGTTATAACTAGAAATTCAATTAGGTGATCAATCTAACAAAACCCTAGTTTAGATTCAGTTAAGCACGGGGAATAAATTCTATTCAAGTTTGTTGAGAATCAATCAAACCTCACGACAATATGCAAATCATGATTTAAATAACTAGCCAAACACAATAAATTTAGCAATGCATAATTAAATTAAAAACAAACTTACAAGAGTTTTAAAGTTGCTCTCTTTAGAGAAAAACCTAGCCTCCAAAGTTTTATCAAAAGTTCTGAAAGAAATAAACTAACAAAGGTTTATATATGTCTTCTAAAAACAATCCTCAAAACCCTCTCAATAAGCTACAATCACGGACAAGATAGTGGTCGTTAATACCTATCAAAGAAATCTTAACTTTACCAACTCAGTAGAGCGGCAAGTAAGGGTCGATCCCACAGAGACTTGTGTATTTGTGCTATTACTTGTATGCCAAGTATCTAAAAAGGGGGGTTTTTATGGAATGAATATCTAAATTACGATGCAAATATAAAAGTAAATATGAATGCAAAAGACAATTTAAATCAATAAGAGACAAGTGTGTTCAACTAGTTAAATACATCATGACATTGCTTTATTGATCATTGATTCTCTTCTCACTTGAATAATCTACTGTGGATTATGACCCTACTAAGGATTAAAACCCGAACTTCAGATTTAGTTGATAGAACTACCAGTCTAACAACCCTAATTAGATAACAACCTAGAAGACCTTCTAAATTTAATTAAATAACAGCATGACGATTCAAGTTATTAATAGAAACAAACACTTAGAGCAACCAGACATCTAAGTGACTTGTGAATTTATTTCCTTTCTTCAACCAACTAGTCCAACCGGTACTAAGTTGATTAAAGTATACTCTTGATCAAATTA
This sequence comes from Fallopia convolvulus, assembly GCA_964016875.1. Classification (NCBI taxonomy): domain Eukaryota; kingdom Viridiplantae; phylum Streptophyta; class Magnoliopsida; order Caryophyllales; family Polygonaceae; genus Fallopia; species Fallopia convolvulus. The sequence continues at coordinate 15,285,653 of OZ024735.1, read as the reverse complement.
ACTCCGACCAGTAATTAATCAGATTCAGTTATAACTAGAAATTCAATTAGGTGATCAATCTAACAAAACCCTAGTTTAGATTCAGTTAAGCACGGGGAATAAATTCTATTCAAGTTTGTTGAGAATCAATCAAACCTCACGACAATATGCAAATCATGATTTAAATAACTAGCCAAACACAATAAATTTAGTAATGCATAATTAAATTAAGAAAAACTTACAAGAGGTTCAAAGTTGCTCTCGAGAGAAAAACTCTAGCGTCCAAAAGTTATGATCAATAGTTCTGAGAAAAACAAACTAACAAAGGTTTAAATATCTCCTCTAAAACAATCCTCAAAACCCTATCATTAACCCACTACTCGGACAAGATATAATACAAGCCCATAAACCAAGCCCAATCCGTCGGCCCAAATGATGTTCGCGTGAAACTCCAGAAAGTGCGATTTGTCCCAATGTGCGGTCGCGCAATATGCCATCCAGCGTAATCAGCCTCAGTCACGAATGCTCGGGTTGATTGCTCGGCTTGACAACTCCATTGCATCCAGCGCTTTTCCACTTCTTTCTTGTTCTTCATTTGCACTTCTCCAAGCTTCTTTATACCATCTCCTAGCTTCTTCAAGTCATCCACCACCGTCATGCTCAGCCAAACCTCGCCCCGTTGTTGCTCATAAACCTAAAAACCTGCAAAACCGAGCAAACAAGCGCAATCTACCCGATAATACAAAAACCTAAAAACTAGATAAAAACCAACCTAAAACTAGCTAAAACATAAATAAAACATGCATCTAAACTAATCCTATATGCAAGCTATCAAATTCCCCCATGCTTAACTCTTGCTTGTCCTCAAGCAAGACATAAATCCAAAACACACCACAGAAATGCAATCATACATCCATCTCAAGTCAAACAAGCATTTCACATATAATTAAAAACCCGACCAAGACTTCCTAACATGCATTATGATAAGCAAAAAGTAAAGACCATTCATTCATTCTAGACCTCACCAAGGTAATTGTGTTTGCACTCAAACTCTCAAGTGTTTAAGGGTATGTGTTTCACTCAAAAATCAACCATGAAAACTAGACTATCATATGCTTGCATCAGAGTTCTAAATCTCCACTGTTGGGGATCAAACACATAACAAAAATCAAGATGTCTTTTTAAGGGTTGTAATGGGGCCAAGGTAAAGAGAAATTTGGAAGGGATAAATTTTTGGCATGTGGTGCTAAATCCGGGATAAAGAACTAATCTAAACCCAAAATTCAACACTTTCTTCACTTACTTCTCCCAAACTTTTCTTTCTCAACTCCAAACACACTTTTATACACTTTGTTTCTTTCTTCACTTTTTTTTCTCTCTTTCTTTGCCTCTTCTTCAACTCTTCCTTTCATGCTAATGAAGACTACTAACAATTAAGCTCAATTTTTTCTTTGCTTTGCAACAAACTTTTCATCTTCATTTTTTTCACTTTGCAACCAAGAGTTGTATTCCTCTTTTCCTCCTTTTCTTCCAACTCCCCCATGCTTATACATAACTCACACAAAACAAAAACACAACCTAAAGTCCTAAATCTCGGATGGGTCAAGCTTATTAGGCTAGGGATCATTTTGTGGGGCTAATAAAAATAGGCTTAAAGCTCAAAGAAATGGGGTATCAAGAACATGGATCTTGTCAGGTAGGAAGGGAAATAATAGCCTATAAAGAGACATTGCCTCAATCATTTTAATGTCATGCATTCAATCATATAAAGCAGCCTTGACAAAGAGTCATAACGCAAGTTCTAGAGCTAGATAATCATGTTGATACACTCAAGAAAAAGAGAACAAATATAGTTGATCGCCTCTCTCGGTGTGCGAGGGTCAAGAGATACAATTTATAACCCGACCCCGTTGTAGTACGTGGTGGGTGTCGAACACTCAGGAAGTCTACTCGATCGATGTGCCTAGATACTAGGGAGCTAGAAAGGAGAGCATAAAACAAAGGAAAACAAAGAAAACAGTTGGGACCGACACAGAGGTCACGTCGGGCCCGATGTTGGCGACAAGAGGAAGTCGGGACCGACGTAGGGTAAGTCGGGCCCGAGGTAGCTGGGTTTGTCGAACTTCAAAGATTAAAAGTAGATCTTGGGCTTTTGGGTTCCTTCTCTAGTAGATTAAGGCTTATCCACCCCAATTCAAGCAATGAGTGATGATCGGACTAGGATCGAGTGCTTTCGCCCTCGTTCCAACCACTTCTACACATCGATCATTGGGGAAATCCCCTTCGAAGCAAGGTCTTGAGATTGACACATGTTCACTTTCGCTACTTTGCCAATCTCAAGCCTTGATTCCCGACTTTCGCAAGGAATTGTAGCTCTATGTAGAGTGGGTTCCTTAGATCAATCACTCAAGGCTATGGAATTGGGGTTTCTAGCCCAAACCTAGCTAGGGTTTTCCCCCATAACCCAAGATCAAGGAGATCTACTCCATGTGGCAAACAAAGAAAGCAAACAAATCAAAAGGGAAAGCAGTCAACATCATCAATCTCAAAACAAAGCAAAGTTTCATTCAAATCAAAAGCAAATCCACAAATTCCAATCAAGGGTTTCTAAATCCACAAGATCAAAACAAAGCAAAGCTAATCTATCAACCAAACCTATCAATCTTCCTCTCCCTTGGCCGATTCTCTCTCTTCTCCTTCTCCTCTCCTTCCTCCTTGCTCTCCAAGAATCCTCTTGGCTCCCTTTGGAACCCCCCCCCCCCCTTTGTGAGAGAGCCCCCTTTTTTGTGTGTGTGTGGGAACCCTTTCTTAGAAGACAAGAGGGACTTTTATGGATTAAATGAGGGGCAAAAGTGGAAGTCCACAATTTCGTGCCTTGGAGCCCAAGTAGTTCGGTGACCGACTCGGATCGACATGGAGGACCTCGGGCCCGAGTTACTGTGCATCTCGGTCCGAGGTTGGAAACTTCAAAGTCGGGCCCGACGTGGTTGCAACTCGGTCCTGACCTCGTTCCACCTTCTTCTTAGTTGGCTTCTCTTGTTCTTCTTCATGGCTTGGTCCTCTCTTTCCTCCTTTTCTCGGGCCTTGCTCCATGTCTCGACCCTCCTTCAAATCGATCCTTGATCCATGCCAAATTACCTACAAAACACATAAAACGCGCGTAGTTTCCGAATCTCATAGAAATACGGGAACTAAGCTAAAAAGGAACTAAACGCACAAGAAAAGGGGAAAAAGAAACATATTTACAAAGGAAATCACATATGAAAACACCACCAAATAGAGAGACATCAAAATACCCCATACTTAAACTTGTTTGTCCTCAAGCAATAACAATGTAAGCAAGACCGAAACATAATCTTCAAGTAAAGCCTCGTATGAAAACACATTTTAAGCACAAGTGATTGATATTCAAGCAAGATTACATCATCACACATGATTAAGTATTCTAAGGAAAAGAGTCAATGCAACTAAGCCTCACTTTAGGGATATGTGAATGTGTATCACTCATCATGTGTTTGGGTTTAGCAATGAACACTCAAGCTCAAAATTCATGCAAGTAAGGACTTTACTATTGAAGCTAATATCACCAATTCCTCCACCTAGAGATGCCTAATGCAATGTACACAAAGAATTTCGAACTTGGCTCAATGGAGGTCCTCAATGAGGTTCCATTCGGCCGGGTTGTAATGGGGCTTTTGGTATTTTTCAAGGTGGGAATTATTTGGTCTTGTGGTGCTTTCAATGGGGATTGGACAACCTAAACTCTCACCAACTTCACCAAATTCCACAATTACTTTCACACTCACCCAAAAGACTTAACATTTTCCTTTCAACCCAAAATTTCACTTAACATTCCACTTCATCTTTGCTCTTATGCTTTTTGTTGGATTTTCCACCCTTTCTACATTTGGACCGACTTTCTTATGACATCGGGCCCGATGTTGCTTGTAACTCGGTCGGACCATTTTCTTCACTTAAGCTCCTTGCTTTATTCCACTTTACATTTCCAACATTTTCTTTCTTCCTTTTCTTTCTTTTTTTCATTTTTGTACAACAAAGATGCACTACCCACATGATTCATAACACCATTCTTTTGCCCTTAAACCCAAGAGAATCTCAACTCTTCAAATACAATCCAAACCTCTCTTCTAAAGTCCAATCCCATAAGGGTCAAGTCATATAAGGCTAGGAATAATATTTTTGAGGAGTTTCAAACAAAGGCTTAGGCTAGAACGGGGCTACAAACAAAGGATTATCTTCATGGTAGGATATGGAACATTTATGTGACTAGAAGAATAAAGTTCAAAATCAATGTGACCATGCTAGGACAATTCTCATGACGGTCTCGGAAGATAGATAAACACCGCAATAGCAAGTTTTACTAAGCATGAATGAGCTAATCACACAAGAAAAATGAGGGATATGCAAATATGAACAAGCATCCCTAAAATGGCCAAAAATCAATCTCACAAGGGTCACTCATACTTAGTTGCATAAGAACTCATCCTAGAACTCACATGTTCAATAAAACAAGCAAGATATCATGATCACATCAAAAGCAACATCATTTTAGAGGCTAAACTATCCAAAAATATGCAAAGGAATTTACATGCTCACATCATCATTAACTTTTATTTTGGCAATCTAAGATGGGAATTTCTAGTCCAAAACCTACAAAACACAAAATCTTTTTGTTGTTTTTTAACACAATTTTTCAATTTTAATGGATTTTTGCAAAAATTTCTCTAAAACCAAAAGCTAATCCATTCAAGACCAAATTAATCATCCGTGTCATTCCACAAACCAATAAGCAAACATCCCAAATACAAACTAGAAACACAAACTAAATATCCTCAAAATAATAAACAAACATAAACAAGTGAAATCATGAACACACTTACCCCCACCCCATACTTAAAATTTTGATGTCCCCATCAAACAAGGAAATCAAAACTTAAAAGCAAGAGAGAAGAGTATGAAAAGCTCACAATTTCTTATTCTTCAATGGCATGTATAGGATCACTCGAAGGGGTTGTCACGTCTACGTCCTCTTTGGAGCCTTGCTTGCCGCTCCCTCTCGTACACTTGCTCTTGGTAGAAGTCTTGTGGTGGTGGTTGGAGTTGAGGCTCCGGGCGTATCCATTGGTCCTCACGGGAAGGGAAGTTCCCGCTCATCCACGTGTTGAAGCTATCTTGGACCCGCCACCTTTGGTCTTCCACCTCCCTAAGCTATCTTGGAACGAGATGAAGTAGGGAGGGTGTGGATCGAGTATGGTAAGGGTAGGGGCGGCCGACTTTGAGAGTTTTTTTTTTCTTTTTTTGGTTTGAGGGAGAGGGGTTGTATTTTGGGAATGGTAGTTGATAATGAAGATGGTAGGTAGGTGGGGGATAGTATTTAATGGGGGAAAGGGACAAATTAGGTCAAGGGCAAAATTGGCATTCCAACTAGTCAATTCGGATCGGACCGACTTCATGGACCGACGTCCCTTTGTCGGGCCCGACTTACCTGGGCTCGATGTGGGAGTATTCGGGTCACCAATTTTTACTCCATCCTCTTGCAACTTCTTTCCCATATTTCCATTTAAATATTTCACCTCAAATCCTACACAACCTTGAAGAATACACAACACCAAAAATCCACAAAACACTAGATAGAGATTGGTTACAGAAAAGCTAGGCTACACTAAGAAAAATCAAACTAAAATTACGAATAGAAAGCTACTAGCTCGGGTTGCCTCCCAAGAAGCGCTCGTTTAGAGTCACTAGCTTGACTTCCTAACCTCAACCTTATGGCAGGTGAAACACGGTGAATTGCTCGCCATTGTTATGCCCATTCCCATTGCCTTCATACCCATAAAACCACCAACGATGGTCTATATAGGCATGGCTATCCGGTCTCGGGCCTCTCTCATCATACTCCTCCAACGGACGAGATTTCTTCTCCTTACTTGCTCCATCATGTTCCTCTTTCCCTACACCAAAGTTATCCAAAGAATTCCTAGGAGATTCTACCAATTCATCTTTCAAGTCACTAAGGCAAATGTAGGAGTCAAAAGTTTGGGAAGAATTGTGGTCATCACCAACATCAAAAGGATATAAGTAAGGATACTCTTCATTTCTCCTTGGGCTAGCATTGATCCTTGACTCATCTTGATCCTCAATTTGCTCCAACAACTCCCTTGCTTGTATTTGTTTATTCAACCTTTCATCACTTCTCAACACAATGACCTCTCTAGCAACTTCCACTTCTTCTCCTTTTCTCTTAGCACTCTCTTCAAGTTTGAGGATAGCCAAGGCGTCCGGCTCATTCAAGGCCTTGTTGAAGTGAAAATCGACCTTTTCTTCACCAATCTCAAAGGAAACCTTGCCTTTTTGACATCAAACCTTGCCCCCGCTATAGCTAAGAATGGTCTTCCTAAGATTATTGGGACCAAGGGGTCCTCATGCATGTCCAAGATCACGAAATCATCGGGGACAAAGTACTTTCCAACTCGCACCGGCACGTCATCCAATATTCCCTTAGCCTTGATGATGGAACCGTCGGCCATAGTTAGGGACATATCGGCCGGCTCCATTTCACCCAAATTTGCTCTTCTCCAAATGCTAGCGGGCATCACCGAAACACTTGCCCCAAGGTCACATAAGGCTTGGAAGTTTTGAGACCCCACACCAATGGTTATAGAAAAACGACCGGGATCTCCTAGCTTTTGCGGTAACTCCAAGGTCTTGACCTCATCTTGCATTTCAACTATGGACCTCTTCTTGCTCAAAATCTCCTTTAAAAACTTGGCATAAGATGGCATCTCACTCAATGCATCGGTGAACGGGATAGAGATGTTCAAGCCTTGCAAGAGTTTGAGAAACCTCTTGAACTTGTTCTCAACAATATCTTTCGGCTTCTTCGAGGGATATGGAAGAATTGTTGAACCTTGAATCTTGCTTGGATCAACTTCTTTGGACTTCCCTACTTCATTTGCAACACTTCCTGGTTGGACCGACTTGGGCACCATGTCGGGCCCGATGTTGTGAATCTCGGTCCTGGACAGAGGAGTTGGATCGAGGTTTGTGTACGTCGGTCCCGAGTTGCTCTCGTCCTCGGTCCGTGGTGAAGAAGTCGATCTTCTGGATGGGTCGACTTCGGGGAATGTCGGACCCGACTTGCTGGGTAAGTTGGTCCGACTCTCTTCGTTCTTCTTAGGCATGTGTGGCTCGGGTAGGTTTCGGCCACTTCTCAATCCAATTGCCCGGACTTCATTTTGATTGTTTTGAGCTCGAGGATTCTCCTCGGGTCGGCCCGGAAGTCTCCCATTCTCTCTCGGGGCTTGAGTCGCAATTTGAGCAAATTGATTGTCGACTTGCCTCCTCCATGCACCAAACTCATTGAATTGGGTCCTCATCTCCTTGAACCCATCTCTCATCTCTTGAGCAAATATTTGTAGCTCATTGAATCCCGGTGGCCTATATGGTGGTGGTGGCGCCCTTGGCTCGTTTTGGTTGAAGTTGTTGTTGTAACCTTGAGCTTGACCGTTGTTCCACCGGCCATTGCCACCATTGTTGAAATTGCCTCTTCCACCGAAATTTCCTCGAACATAGTTTGCCTCCTCAATTCGCTCGGCCAAGCGCACTTGGCTCTCATTCGGACAAACTTGTGTAGCATGTGCAAAGGATCCACACTCCTCACAAGCTCTAGCATTTTGCTTGTAGTAGTGGACTTGCCTCTTAAGCTTGCTCACTTCACCTTCAAGGAATTGGAGCTTCACATCCCTATCAAGGTCTTCTCCCTTTGGATCATATAACTTCCTTGCACCTTCACCTTGAACTTTCACCTCTTTGCTAGCTTGACTCACCCCATACATGGCCTCATAATCGGATAGCTTGTCAAGTAGCTCCCAAGCTTGATCCGGTGTCAAGTCTATGAACCCACAATTGGTGTGGAGATTGAGCTTGTCCTTCATTACCGGATTGATGCCTTGGAAAAAGATGTCTTGAAGCACATATGGTTGTTGGCCATGAGTAGGACATTGGCGCAACATCTCCTTGAAACGGTCCCATGCTTCGAAGAGGGGCTCATTCGGACCTTGTTGAAAGCTTGCAATCTTCCTTCTTAGCTCGGTTGTCTTTGAGGGCGGGAAGAACTTCATCAAGAAAGCATCATAGAGTGTCTTACAAGTTGTGATTGACCTAGGAGCTTGGCTCTCGAGCCAATGTGTGGCCTTGCCCCCAAGTGACCATTTGAACGCCTTTAGAAGAACATACTCCAATGTCTCCTCGTCGGTGGAGATCGTCTCACACATATCCACAAAGCGTTTGACATGCTCTATGGGACACTCATGTGGACGGCCCTCGAATTGATCACGCTTGATGAGGGAGATGAATTGCGTCTTGATCTCAAAATTCTTGGCAACCTCGGGAAGCACAATAGCCGGCTCGGGTACCCTCAACTCCGGATGCATGTATTGGCGTGCATTCCGGGGTAGAGAGTTGAGTTGAGCCTCGGCTCTCATCCGTTGCTCCCGTTCTCTTCTTGCCACCGCCTCTTGATTGTCCTTCTCGAGTTGCAATCTAGCCATTTCGGCCCTAAGTCGAGCCAACTCCTCATCAACATGGAGAGCTTGATTCTCCATCCTTTTCCTTCTTCGGGCTTCTTTGAGAATACTTTCCGGATCACTTACAAACTCAAGCTCAAGTGTTCCTCGGTAGGAACGAGCTAGCATACACCTACGAAACAAAGACACAAACCAAAACAAATCAAAAACAAACAAAGGGTTTGGGCTATTCCCTCACCCAAATCACTACCAAAACACAAGAAACTCACCAAATTGGCACTCAATGCACTTAGACCTCCCCGGCAACGGCGCCATTCTTTTTGATCGCCTCTCTCGGTGTGCTAGGGTCAAGAGATACAATTTATAACCCGACCCCGTTGTAGTACGTGGTGGGTGTCGAACACTCGGGAAGTCTACTCGATCGATGTGCCTAGATACTAGGGAGCTAGAAAGGAGAGCATAAAACAAAGGAAAACAAAGAAAACAGTCGGGACCGACACAGAGGTCACGTCGGGCCCGATGTTGGCGACAAGAGGAAGTCGGGACCGACGTAGGGTAAGTCGGGCCCGAGGTAGCTGGGTTTGTCGAACTTCAAAGATTAAAAGTAGATCTTGGGCTTTTGGGTTCCTTCTCTAGTAGATTAAGGCTTATCCACCCCAATTCAAGCAATGAGTGATGATCGGACTAGGATCGAGTGCTTTCGCCCTCGTTCCAACCACTTCTACACATCGATCATTGGGGAAATCCCCTTCGAAGCAAGGTCTTGAGATTGACACATGTTCACTTTCGCTACTTTGCCAATCTCAAGCCTTGATTCCCGACTTTCGCAAGGAATTGTAGCTCTATGTAGAGTGGGTTCCTTAGATCAATCACTCAAGGCTATGGAATTGGGGTTTCTAGCCCAAACCTAGCTAGGGTTTTCCCCCATAATCCAAGATCAAGGAGATCTACTCCATGTGGCAAACAAAGAAAGCAAACAAATCAAAAGGGAAAGCAATCAACATCATCAATCTCAAAACAAAGCAAAGTTTCATTCAAATCAAAAGCAAATCCACAAATTCCAATCAAGGGTTTCTAAATCCACAAGATCAAAACAAAGCAAAGCTAATCTATCAACCAAACCTATCAATCTTCCTCTCCCTTGGCCAATTCTCTCTCTTCTCCTTCTCCTCTCCTTCCTCCTTGCTCTCCAAGAATCCTCTTGGCTCCCTTTGGAACCCCCCCCCCCTTTGTGAGAGAGCCCCCTTTTTTTGTGTGTGTGTGGGAACCCTTTCTTAGAGGACAAGAGGGCCTTTTATGGATTAAATGAGGGGCAAAAGTGGAAGTCCACAATTTCGTGCCTTGGAGCCCAAGTAGTTCGGTGACCGACTCGGATCGACACGGAGGACCTCGGGCCCGAGTTATTGTGCATCTCGGTCCGAGGTTGGAAACTTCAAAGTCGGGCCCGACGTGGTTGCAACTCGGTCCTGACCTCGTTCCACCTTCTTCTTAGTTGGCTTCTCTTGTTCTTCTTCATGGCTTGGTCCTCTCTTTCCTCCTTTTCTCGGGCCTTGCTCCATGTCTCGACCCTCCTTCAAATTGATCCTTGATCCATGCCAAATTACCTACAAAACACATAAAACGCGCGTAGTTTCCGAATCTCATAGAAATACGGGAACTAAGCTAAAAAGGAACAAAACGCACAAGAAAAGGGGAAAAAGAAACATATTTACAAAGGAAATCACATATGAAAACACCACCAAATAGAGAGACATCAATAGTCATGAAAGGCCAAAAAATCTCATAAGGCTATTTTTGTCTAGAACTTCATTATGAATCTAATACTCAAGCTAAATACATGTTCAGTCCTATAATCAAGGTAAATAATCAATGATCATGCTCATATCATATAAACTTCAGCAATCATGCAAATCATGGGTTAGAACTTATGCTTAACTTAGAAACACAAGAGGTATCAAACAATGGGGAAATAAGAACCTAAATGCAATATTTTTGTATTTTTTCAAACTTTTCTGATTTTTTTATATTTTTCCAGAAATTTTAATCAATGCATGCAAAAAAATTTTTAAATATGACCTAAGCTAATGCAACTATATGTAATGCAAAATTAATTTCCTTCCCCCATGCTTAAAACATACTTTGTCCCCAAAGTATAGTAAAAAGTAAAGAGAAAGAGAAAAACTCACAAAACTCTAGTTGTTTGGCGGGTGATCTTGTGGTGGCGGCGGATACTCAGAAGGAGGTGGCATGTACGGCGTGAACTGAGGATATGTCGGGTCGGGGAAAGCATACTGAGGGTAAGACATGTGGAGTGGATAGCCCGCCGAACTCCATCCATCAAGTCTAGTGTTGAACAGCCTGAACTACTCATCCTGGCGGGCCTGAAAAGCAGCAATTTGCTGATCCTGGTGAGTCTGGTAAGAGGTGAACCTCTCATCCACATAGCCCCTCATGTTCTGATAGCTCTGATTAATGTGAGACGTTATATCATTGTAATGATGTGTGTTGTCCAGCTGCATCTGTCTCATCATATCCATCATCTGACTGAACTGAGCATCAGAATAGTGGGGACCACCCCCAACAGGTAAAGACGGATCAAACTATTGTTGCTGGTCTTCTTCCTCAGACTCATACTCCTCCTCAGATTCTTCATTTTCATCAGACTCTTCTTCCCCTTCAGCCATAACAAAGTCCTCATCATTTTTCTCCTCTTCATCAGACTCCGCCTGAATAGAAACTGGAGCCTGCTTTTTACCCTTAGTAGGGCCCTTGACATCATTGAACTCTAAGTCATCAGCTTGGACTTTAATGAACCAGTAGCCCGGGCTGTTTCCAATCCTCACTCTGGCTCCATCAGGAAGCTTCATCACTCTCTTTGAATCCCCAATTGCCCATAAATAAGAGTTTACGTACTTGTAAAGAGCACCCATCTTTTTAAACATGGTGAAATCCATGGCTAAAGGCGGAATATCAACATGTAGCCTGTCAAGATCAACTCCAAAATGCCTGGCTAGATGGGTCACAATCCCACCAATACAGATGGCTCCACCTCCCTTGTTTCCAACATGAGCCAAATGGTGCATCAACATAGCACCCAAATTCAGCTTTTTCCTTTTTAAACAAGCACCCAACACATCAACATCTTTCTTAGGGCAGTTGTTTCCACTTTCACCCCGCCCATTCAGAGTACAAGCTATAAATCTCTAGAAGACTCTAATGGCTGGGTGAGTAATGGGAGAGGCCTTTTCTTTAGTAGGCTCATAAGTGGGTCTCCCGGTGATGGACCTCCAGAAATGCTTATCAGCCCATGTGGCACCATTCTCATTCAACACAACATCATTGTCAAGAAGATTGCAGAATCCAAACACATTGTTGACCTCCTTCAAGGTCATCTTCCTCCTTATATCTCCCAGCAAAAATTTAAACTCCCCTTCACCTCTAAAATTTGTCGACAAAGAGCTCAAAAACTCAAGTGTTAACCCCTTGAAAGTGGGTTCACACAGCTGTAAGAACTGCCCCATATGCAGATATGCCGCCATCTCCCTCAAAAGATGCGCTAGACCGAGCTCGTTCATCAAATTCCAATCTATAAACCTAGTCGCTTTCCACTCCTTCTCTTTCAGCATATCGAATTTGGCAATGTGAGTGAGCTTAGTCAAACTAAACCCAAAGGTCTCTGGAGTGCTCTCTCCCTCCACATTAGGAGGAACCAGATGAACACCCTGGCTAGCAGCATGGGATGAAGATGCGCCATCTGTTCTATCCCTTTTTCTACCCAGAATTTCAGAATTTCACAAATACTTGCGCAAGCACCGCCAACAAACCAAGCAAACACAATTTTGTTGTCCTGGCAAGGACAACCACAACAATATATAGAGAATTTAAGCAAATAATCACTCAAACACTCTCTTCCCCCACTACCTAGAACAATTAGATCAAAAATAAAGCCTTAATCTAGGTTAAACTCGGATTTTTGATAAAAGCTCAAATAAAACACAAATCTAGGCTAGAATCATGCAGTAAATGAACTTTTGTGAAGGAACGAAGCCTAAATCCGAGCCTAATTGGAGTAATTTCGGATTTTCTATGCAAAACCTAGATCTAGGTTTAACACAATTAAAACCGAAATTAAAGAGGGATCTTGAGAAAACTTACTTGAATCCCGCTTGATTTAGAGTTCCTTGCTTGATTTGTGTTGAAAATCCGACTTGAAAGAGCTTGAATGGTAGAACTTCAATGGAGGCTTGAGAGAGAGAGGGAAGAGGCAGACGAATGGAATGAATAAAGAAGAAGAAGGCTCGGGTTTTAATTTAACCCTTCGCTGAAAACGATTAAAAGCGCGGCTTGCACCTGAATTGCGCGGCCGCGCAATGTGCAAACCCTCGTAAGTGTTCCTCAGTCGAGATTGCACGGGATAGCTCTATAATTGTGCGGTCGCGCTTTTAACTTGAATCCCGCGCAATCGGCTTTCAGCTTAGGTTGCTCGGGTTAGGGGTCTACTTGATTGGCCACACTTTTAGTCCCTAATACGAGTTTTTAGCTACTGTAAAAAAAATACTTGGGTGCGTTTCCCAATTCTTGCCCGAGCAATCTGTAGATCTGAGGCTTATTTCTACCAAAACTAAACAACTAAAGAAACAAAAGCAAAACTTAAAACTCAAAACAACATTCAAAGCAAAACTAAACTAAACCTTGGGTTGCCTCCCAAGAAGCGCTTGTTTAACGTCATTAGCTTGACGTAAAAAGGATATTAAGAAGGATATGAGCTATGGAATTCGATCTCCTTCCCATCGAACTTAATATGCCTTGTGGAATGTCAATCCTTGTATTATCCGTCTTCAAAAATGGTCTTCCTAACAACATAGACTCTTTTCCAACTCCTGGTCCCATGTCCAAGATCAGAAAATCAGCCGGAAATGTCAAGGAGTCCACCGTAACCCATACATCTTCAATCTTTCCCCTGGGTCGGACAGTGGAATGATCAGCCAACTCAACTATGGTACGAGTTTCTTTCAACGGTCCCATACCGAGTTTCTCATATAAGGAGGAAGATAGAACATTGACAGATGCACCTAAATCAATTAGAGGCTCATTCACCTTGGTGCTTACGATCATACAAGGAATGGTGAACATGCCAGGGTCACTGCACTTCTCAGGCAAATGCTTTTGAAACACAACCGACACATGTTCTTTTTCTTTGACTTGCTTTTGACTTTTCTCCTTTTGTCCCCTTTTTAGAGTGCACAACTCCTTCAAAAACTTGGCATACTGAGGTACACACTTGATCAATTTCAATAACGGGACGTTTACTTTGCATGTACTGAAAACCTCAAACGGCTCCTTGTCACTTTTCAATTTCCGGGTTTCTTTTAAGGCTTCAGGGAAGGGTGGGATAGGTACATAGGTTTTCAGAGGCGTTTCAGAAGTATTTTTACCGTCGACCAGATTGCGCGGTTTGCAAACCGATTGCTCCGTCGCGCAATTCACCTCGATCCCGCGCAATCCTAACTGATAAGGCATTGCACAATTTGAGAATTGCTCGGCCGCGCTTTTAGCAGGCGAGCCGAGCAATTCAGCTTCGATTTGTTCCTCTGTTTCGTCAGCTTTGTTCATTTGGTACACTTGTCCGCCTTAGAGCCATCATAAATAGAGATAAAACTGACATTCGCTCTCGGATTGAGCTTTGTCTTTGATGGCAATTTGCTAGATACTCTAGCCTCAAGCTTGCTTACTACATCAGCAATCTGACTAACTTGGCTTTCCAAGTTTTTAATAGTGTACTTGGTCTCTTGTTGAAGCTGAGTTAGAGAGCCATGCATTGTAGATATAGTCTGAGTCAGATTTTTGATCATCTCCTCAGTAAACATAGAATTCTGATTCACTCCCTAAGCTTGAGGTTGAAAAGGAGGTCTGTACGGAGCTTGGCCACCTTGATGGTTAAATTGTTGATTGCTAGAATTTCCATACCTCAAGTTAGGATGATCCCTCCACCCAGGATTGTAAGTGTTGGAGTAGGGATCATACCTAGGCCTTTGTCATATTAACTTCAGCTTGGGGCTCCTGTAGTGTGGGGCATGAATCAGTGGAGTGCATATTATCAGAGCAAATCCCACATGCTTTCACTTGGTGTTTCCCACCTTGCTGTAGAAACTGTCTCATCATTGTTTTCAGCTCAGAAACTTCTTCATGCAATAAGGAATTAGCAACTACAGCATTGGCAGCCTTGGAACCAGTTTCCTTTCTGAACTGTCTCGTGCCCTCAGACAGTTGTGTAAATAGTTCAAATGCAGCAGTAGGAGTCTTGTTGAGAATATTGCCTTAACATGCTGCATTCACCATCTTCTCTCATCATCCAAGAGGCCATTAAATAAGTATAAAATCAGATCTTGATCAGTGTAGCCATGGAAGGGACAGCTGGCTATCAACCTCTTGAACCTCTCATAATATTCGTACAAGGACTCATTTGCTTCTTGTTCAATATTGCTAATTCTTTTCTTTAGATCATTGAGCCTTGTAGCAGGGAAGTACTTCTCTAGAAAAGCTTGCTTCATATTAGCCCATGTATCAATACTTCCCGGAGCCAAGTAATAAAACCAGTCTTTAGCCTGATCCTTGAGAGAGAAAGGAAAGGCTCTCAGCGGGATCTGGTCGTGAGTCACATCAGCAGGTTTTATGCATGAGCACACAACATGAAATTTAGAAAGATGCTTGTTGGGATCTTCACCACTCAGCCCATGGAATGAAGGCAAGAGGTGAATCAACCCAGATTTCAGCTCGAACTTGACTCCTTCACCAAGAGCAGAAAATTGCACCGCCAATGGTTGTTGTGTCAAATTTGGTGCAGTCAACTGTCTCAACATTTGGTCAGCCATCTCAGATTCAGTCGTAGATTCAGATTCAGATTCAGATTCAGATTCAGATTCAGATTCCTCAAGAAAGAACGGTAGAGCCCGAAAGTGATCGCGGATTTCCTTCCTTAGCTTGAAGAGTGTCTTGTCAATATCTGGATCAAAGATCAAGGGAGATGAGTTAATAGCACGGGTATGAACCACATAACAAGTTCACACCCAAAACAGCACAAAAGTAAGAAACCTTAACTTTACCAACTCAGTATAGCGGCAAGTAAGGGTCGATCCCACAAAGACTTGTGTATTTGTGCTATTACTTGTATGCCAAGTAACTAAAAAGGGGGGTTTTTATGGAATGAATATCTAAATTACTATGCAAATATAAAAGTAAATATGAATGCAAAAGACGATTTAAATCAATAAGTGATGTTCGTATTTTTAGTATAGTTTTTAGTATGTTTTCTTGGTTTGTTAGGCTTAGCTTTAGAAGTTTTAGGATTAGTTTTGTGTGTTTTTGGATAGTTTTGCATATTTTGTGAAAAGTATGGAAGCTACTCCGTTCGTGTCTTTTTGTAGGTTTTAGCAAGGAAAAGATGCTATTTGGAGCTGAATTTGGAGTGCTATGAGACGGGAAGAATGCAAGATGACGAAGTCGAGATCTAAGTTTTTGAAGATAAAGTGTGGAAGAAAGCCAAACCCAGGCTCGTTAACGAGGCTGCAAGGGGTTGTTAACGAGGCCACGAGATGAAGATTTCGAGAGTTTGATTCTGTAACTCACCGATCCTGTGCGGGAATTTATTTCCGTGTCGGTAGAGTATCTTTTTATGATTTTAGGGTTATTATATTATGTATTTTAGGTCTTGTTATCTTTCTAGATTTTATTTCTATCTTTTAGGATTTTAATTCTATCTTTTTAGGAAAGTTTTTATCTTTTAGCCTTATTAGTTTTTAGTCTTTTTAGTATAAATAGCCCTCTTATTAGCCTAGAAAAGGGGAGATCGATTGAAGAGAGGAGGAAGGGCCGAGAAGAGAGAGAGTGGATCAGAGTCGAGATTGAAGCTCGGTGGACGAGAGTTACCGAGGTCGTTGATCGTGATTTTGGTTCGGTGTTTGTATTCTTTTCGGTTTCTTCTGAATTTCTGTAAGACGATATTTCTAATTAATTTGAGTAGTGTTTTGTTTTAAATGATTTCTTTTGTTGAATTTATTTGTTTCCTAGTTATGAGTAGTGAGTAGTCTTCTTTTCTAGGGTCGGGGTTAAACCCGGCATAGTTATGCATGTTTGAGGAGTAAGAATGTGTGTTGATTGCCTTTTATCTATTTTGAGATTGTTTGTTGTGCTTAGACCTAGATGAAAGTCAAGGTGGTTTGAGTTTTTAACTTGATTGAGAGAGAAAGTTATGGACTTGAAGGCTGATATTGTTTGAACACGAAAGTTTCAAGCTTTAGATCAAAAACAAGCAATTGAGTGAATTGATTTATGAAAGTAGGTTAATTTACTTGATAGTCAACGAAAGTTGATGAATTTATTTGTTTAAAGGCATGATCTTATCTTCTTACGAGTTTATGTGCATGACTATGTTGTGGTGTCCCTTATCCTAGATCTTTGTTTCATTTGAATTCTCTTAAAGTGATATTCGTTGCTGAGTTTGTAGGCTCGGTACCGAACTGTTTAGGTCGTTTGTTTTGGTCTTTTTGTTTACGGTGGTTCGTTAACGACCCTGACAACGTCGTTAACGAGGCTGCTTGTGAGTGTTTTGCTTGCTTTTGTTTGATTTTTGGTAGTCGGTAAACAAACAACCTTGCTTCTCGTGGAACGATCCTGACTTCGCTATACACAGCGGGGTCTTGACTTATAAATTTATTTGTTGTCAAGAATACCCTCTCAACAATAAGAGACAAGCGTGTTCAACTAGTTAAATCTATCTTGATGTTGCTTTATTGATCATTGATTCTCTTGATTCTCTTCTCACTTGAATAATCTATTGTGGATAATCACCCTACTAAGGATTAAGACCCAAACTTCAGATTTAGTTGATAGAACTACCAGTCTAACAACCCTAATTAAATAACAACCTAGAAGACCTTCTAGATTCAATTAAACAACAGCATAACGCTCCAATCAATAGAAACAAGCACATAGAGCAACTAGACATCTAAGTGACTTGTGAATTTATTCCCTTCTTCAACCAACTAGTCCAACCGGTACTAAATTGATTAAAGTATACTCTTGATCAAATTAACTCCGACCGGTAATTAAACAGATTAAGTTATAACTAGAAATTCAATTAGGTAGCTAATCTATCAAAATCCTAGTTTAGATTCAATTAAGCACAGGGAATAAACTCTATTCAAGTTTGTTGAGAATCAAATCAAGCCTCAGTACTCATGCAAATCATGACTTCAATAACTAGCCAAACACAATAAATTTAGCAATGCATAATTGAAATTAAGAAAAAACTTACAAGAGGTTCGAAGTCTGCCTCTAGAGAGAAAAACCCTAGCCTCCAAAAGTTATGATCAAATTTATGAGAAAATTAAACTAACAAACGCTTAAATATCTCCTCTAAAACAATCCTCAAAACCCTATCATTAACCCACTACTCGGACAAGATATAATACAAGCCCAAAAACCAAGAACTCGGCCCAAAACTTCGGCCCAAATGATGTCCGCGTAAAACTCCAGAAAGCGCGGTTTGTCCCAATTGCGCGGTCGCGCAATATGCAAGTCGCGTAATCAGCCTTAGTCAGGATTGCTCGGCCAAAATTGCTCGGCTTGCATCCAGCGTAATTAGCTCCTCTTAGCACTTCTCTTCTACTTCTTCAATGCTCCATTGTACCACCTCCTAGCTTCTTCAAGTCATCCACCATCATCATGCTCAACCAAACCTCGCCCCACTGTTGCTCATAAACCTAAAAACCTGCAAAACCGAGCAAACAAGCGCAATCTACCTGATAATACAAAAACCTAAAAACTACATAAAAACCAACCTAAAACTAGCTAAAACATATATAAAACATGCATCTAAACTACTCCTATATGCAAGCTATCAAATTCCCCCATGCTTAACCCTTGCTTGTCCTCAAGCAAGACATAAATCCAAAACATACCACAAAAATGCAATCATACATCCATCTCAAGTCAAACAAGCATTTCACATATAATTAAAAACCCGACCAAGACTTCCTAACATGCATTATGATAAGCAAAAAGTAAAGACCATTTATTCATTCTAGACCTCACCAAGGTAATTGTGTTTGCACTCAAACTCTCAAGTGTTTAAGGGTATGTGTTTCACTCAAAAATCAACCATGAAAACTAGACTATCATATGCTTGCATCAGAGTTCTAAATCTCCACCGTTGGGGATCAAACACATAACAAAAATCAAGATGTCTTTTTAAGGGTTGTAATGGGGCCAAGGTAAAGAGAAATTTGGAAGGGATAAATTTTTGGCCTGTGGTGCTAAATCCGGGATAAAGAACTAATCTAAACCCAAAATTCAACACTTTCTTCTCTTACTTCTCCCAAACTTTTCTTTCTCAACTCCATACACACTTTTATACACTTTGTTTCTTTCTTCACTTTTTTTTCTTTCTTTCTTTGCCTCTTCTTCAACTCTTCCTTTCATGCTAATGAAGACTACTAACAATTAAGCTCAATTTTTTCTTTGCTTTGCAACAAACTTTTCATCTTCATTTTTTTCACTTTGCAACCAAGAGTTGTACTCCTCTTTTCCTCCTTTACTTCCAACTCCCCCATACTTATACATAACTCACACAAAACAAAACACAACCTAAAGTCCTAAATCCCAGATGGGTCAAGCTTATTAGGCTAGGAAAATTTTGTGGAGCTAATAAAAACAAGCTTAAAACTCAAAGAAATGGGGTGTCAAGAACATGGATCTTGTAAGGTAGGAAGGAAAATAATAGGCTTATAAGAAACATTGCCTCTATCATTTTAATGTCATGCATTCAATCATATAAAGCAGCCTTGACAAAGAGTCATAACGCAAGTTCTAGAGCTAGATAATCATGGTGATTGATAGGCGTGAAATGGTCGTGCAAATCACGGCTATGCAAAAGAGTCCAAACTAACTAAGAACCGTAGTCTTTAGGAAGTCCGGGTCGAATCCACAGGGAGACAGATTTATCGTTTTGTATGAGTTTTGTGTCAAACAAGTAACAAAAGGGGTTTTTGTATTTGTAACTAAATCTAAGAAGGCAAAACTAACAAAGCAATAAAAGATTATGAATAACAATAATTAGAAAGATAGCTTAGGCAAACAAATATCCACAATCGTATGACAAGTTGATCATTGATTTCACCTCAATATCACATGCAATGGATTTTCCAATTCCTTTTCAATTCTAACTAACAGCACAACCAGATACTATTAGTTCTAACTAATTAAACAACCATGAAACCATCAATGATTCAGTTTAATAGCAGCAGTAAGGATAGGAATATAATAGGATACAATTCTAGAATAAAACAACCAGCTTTTACCCTAGAATGTAAATCAAATCTCTTCTACATAAGACTAGCACAACCAGATACTAGTACGATGCAGTTGCTACTTTAATCTAGAGATGCTCAACCAGTAACACTCTAGATCTAGCAATAGATTCAATAACAACAAACCCTAGTTGATCAGACTAGAAACTGTTGAAATAAATCATAAACATTCAATCAAGAGATAAGATTAAACCCAAGCAATAGATAAGGAATTAGAAATCTCACAACTTTAATCAAAACGATGCTTCAATTGTCTGACTAAGCAAAAGGGCTTAGTTCTCCATAGAAAAGCTAAAAACTATGAAAGGAAAATATGATAATAGTGTATGAATAAGAGATGCAACTCTCTAAAACCTAATATATCAAACTAGGTCTAAAACTATATCCCAAAAATATAATATCTCGGAATCATAATGATAGAAAAGGACCAATAGAAACAAAACACGTGGCAAGTAAAGGTCTCCGCGGCGGTCAGGGGTGGCGGGCGCCGTTGGGTTGGCGGCGGGTGCCGCCAGCACCTCGGTTCAAAAGTCAGGTCACACTTCGAGGGCTGTTTTGACTTACTTCGAGTTGGAATTTGGACTCGGAGTAAAAACATGAATTGTATATCTTTGGATTAGCTTTCCAATGATGCCAAACTCAACTTCATCGGACTATTATAGCTCCGGAACGAACCCTCACAAGACAGAGGTGTCGAACCAACAACTCCAACAGATGGTCCGAATTCAAGCGCTCTTTCCCCGGTTTCCATTCCTTTCACATTTGTTCACTTTAAGACCTGTAAAACAACATAGAAAAAGTGAAAAACCCAAAACTCCTAGACACTCTAAGACACTAAAGAAACTAACTAAAACTACCTAAAAACAACACAAAAGAAACGTAAACATGCATTCTAAATACTACCTATATGCAAGCTATCACTGATACACTCAAGAAATTTAGAGAACACATATATCATGAAAGGCCAAAAATTTCACAAGGCTAAATTTTGTCTAGAACTTCAGAATGAATCAAATACTCAAGATAAATACATGCTCCTTCCTATAATCAAGGTAAATAATCAATGATCATACTCATATCATATAAACTTCAGCAAATCATGGGTTAGGACTTATACTTAGCATAGAAACACAAGTGGAATCAAACAATGGGGAAATAAGAACCTAAATGCATGATTTTTTTGTATTTTTATAAATTTTCTAGATTTTTTTTCATTTTCTAGAATTTTAATCAATGCATGCAAAAAATTTAAATATGACCTAAACTAATGCAACTATATGCAATGCAAAAGTAATTCCCTTCCCCCATGCTTAAAACATACTTTGTCCCCAAAGTATAGTAAAAAGTAAAGAGAAAGAGAAAAACTCACAAAACTCTAGTTGTTTGGCGGGTAGTATGGTGGGTTATCTTGTGGTGGCGGCAGATACTCTGAAGGAGGTGGCATGTACGGCGGGAACTGAGGATTTGGCGGGTCGGGGAAAGCATATTGAGGGTAAGACATGTGAGGTGGATAACCCGCCGAACTGCTCATCTTGGCGGGCCTGGTACGCAGCAAACTGTTAATCCTGGTGAGTTTGAAAAGTGGTGAACCTCTGATCCACATAACCCCTCATGTTCTGATAGCTCTGATTGATGTGGGATGACATATCATTATATCGCTAGGAAACCTTAACTTTGATAGGTTTCTTTGCATTAGTTTAGGTCATATTTAAAAAAAAAATTCATGCATTGATTAAAATCTTGAAAAATGAAAAAAAAAATCAGAAAAAAATTTGAAAAATACAAAAATATTGCATTTAGGTTCTTATTTCCCCATTGTTTGATTCCTCTTGTGTTTCTAAGTTAAGTATAAGTTCTAACCTATGATTTGCATGATTTGTTGAAGTTTATATGATATGAGCATAATCATTGATTATTTACCTTGATTATAGGACTGAGCATGTATTTAGCTTGAGTATTAGATTCATTTTGAAGTTCTAGAAAAAAATAGCCTTGTGAGATTTTTTGGCCTTTCATTGATTATTTTTGTTCTCTACATTCTTGAGTGTATCACCATGATTTTCTAGCTCTAGAACTTGCGTTATGACTCTTTTTCAAGGCTGCTTTATATGATTAAATGCATGACATTAAAATGATTGAAGCAATGTTTCTTTATAGCCCATTATTTCCCTTCCTACCTTACAAGATCCATGTTCTTCATACGCCATTTCTTTGAGCTTTAAGCCTATTTTTATTAGCCCCACAAAATGATCATTAGCCTAATAAGCTTGACCCATCCGGGATTTAGGACTTTAGGTTGGTTTTGTTTTATGTGAGTTTGATATAAGTATGGGGGAGAATTGAAGAAAAGGTGACAGAGAGGAAATACAACTTTGGTTGCAAAGTGAAAAAATGAAGATGAAAAGTATGTTGCAAAGCAAAGAAAAAGTTGATACAATTGTTAGTAATCTTCATAAGTGTAAAAGAAAAGAGTTGAAGAAGAGGCAAGAAAAAAAAGAGAAACAAAGTGTTTAAATGTGTTTAAGGAGTTAGTGAAGGAAGTTTGGGAAAGATGAGATGAAGTGTATAAGTTTGGGTTTAGGATTAGTTCTTTATCCCGGATTTAGCACCACAAGCCAAATATGATCCCTTCCAAATTTCTCTTTACCTTGGCCCCATTACAACCCTAAAAAAGACCTCATGATTTTTGTTATGTGTTTGATCCCCAACGGTGGAGATTTAGAACGCTGATGCAAGCTTATGGTAGTCTAGTTCTCATGGTTGATTTTGAGTGAAACACATACCTTTAAACACTTGAGAGTTTGACTGCAAACATATTTACCTTGGTGAGGTCTAGAATGAATGAATAATCTTTTCTCTTTGCTTATTGTGATGCATGCTAGGAAGTCTTGGTCGGGTTTTGATTATATGTGAAATGCTTGTTTGATTATGAGATGGATGCATGATTGCATTTCTGTGGTGTGTTTTGGATTTATGTCTTGCTTGAGGACAAGCAAGGGTTAAGCATGGGGGAATTTGATAGATTGCATATAGGTGTAGTTTAGATGCATGTTTTATGTTGGTTTTGCATAAGTTTTACTTAGTTTTAGGTTAGTTTCTAGGATCTAGTGTTTTCGAGTAGTTGCGCTTGTTTTGTTCGGTTTTGCAGATCTTTAGGTAAACAAGCATGGACGGGATGGATCTTAGATGATTGTGGAGGATCAATATGAAACTTAGAGTGATACAAGTGAAGATTATAAGAGCTAAGACCCAAGAGCTTCTGTGAAAAGAACACTTACATCCGGGCTATGCATTGGAGTTGTTATTTTGACACCTCTATATTGCAATGCTTGGTTTGGAATCTATAGTGGTCGGATGAAGCTGAATTTGGTATCAGTGGAAAGCTAATTCAAAGAGCTACAATTCATGTTTTTACTCCGAGTCCAAATTCCAACTCTAAGTAGGTTAAAACAGCCTCTGAAGTGTCATCTCAATGTTGAACCGAGGGTAAAAGCGCGGGTTGCATGCTAAATGCGCGACCGCGCAAATTGTGGACCTAACCCGAGCAATTCCAAGTGAATGTACATTACACTGGTTGCACATTGCTCGGCCGAGCAATTGGCAAACCGCGCAATCTGGTTCTGCACGCGGACAACATGGGCCGACTATTAGGCTTGACTTTTGGGCCTAGGATTATATCTTGTCCGAGATTGTAGCTTAATGAGAGGGTTTTGAGGATTGTTTTTAGAAGACATATATAAACCTTTGTTAGTTTATTTCTTTCAGAACTTTTGATAAAACTTTGGAGGCTAGGTTTTTCTCTCAAGAGAGCAACTTTGAAACTCTTGTAAGTTTGTTTTTAATTTAATTATGCATTGCGAAATTTATTGTGTTTGGCTAGTTATTGAAGTCATGATTTGCATATTGTTGTGAGGTTTGATTTGATTCTCAACAAACTTGAATAGAGTTTATTCCCTGTGCTTAATTGAATCTAAACTAGGGTTTTTTTAGATTGATCACCTAGTTGAATTTCTAGATATAACTGAATCTGATTAATTGTCGGTCGGAGTTAATTTGATCAAGAGTATACTTTAATCAATTTAGTACCAGTTGGACTAGTTGGTTAAAGAAGGGAATAAATTCACAAGTCACTTAGATGTCTGGTTGCTCTATGTATTTGTTTCTATTGATAACTTGAATCGTTATGTTGTTGTTTAATTGAATCTAGAAGGTCTTCTAGGTTGTTAGATGATTAGGGTTGTTAGACTGGTAGTTTTATCAACTAAATCTGAAGTTTGGTCATAATCCACAATAGATTATTCAAGTGAGAAGAGAATCAAGAGAATCGATGATCAACAAAGCAATGTCATGATGGATTTAACTAGTTGAACACACTTGTCTCTCATATATTACATTCAACTTTTGCATTCATATTTACTTTTATTTTTGCATAGTAGTTTAGATAACCATTCCAAACCCCCCTTTAGTTACTTGGCATTCAAGTAATAACACACATACACGAGTCTCTATGGGATCGACCTTTACTTACCACTCTACTGAGTTTGGTAAAGGTAAGGTTACTTTGATAGGTATAACGGCCACTGAAAATACCTCATCACTTCTATTATACAATCTCTCAAAGCTAACGCTTCAGCTCTTAGGACAGTGGTTTTTCCATAGTTTTGTGCTTTCATTCCAATTACTGATCCATAATGGTCTCTAATGACTATGGCTCATGAGGCTTGTCCATTCAGTAAACGGGACCCATCAAAGTTTATCTTCAAAGTATTTTTGTTCGGTTTCCTCCATTGGTGTTCTTTTGTGATTTATGTCTTTTTGATCCTATTCTTTTAGTTTTCTCTTCATCTTCTTTCCAGTTTTTGGCTCTTTCCCAATTTTCTAATTGAGTTCGGATATACATGGGTAGATCTAAAATGAAATCATTTGGTTGTTGTTGAAAGACTAGTTTATTTCTTTGGTGCCATATACACCACCACATCGTAGCTAAGGTAACAAATTCTTTATGTCCTAGGTGTTGGTGTAGTTTGTGTAGTATCATTTTGGGTGGTTTATTGTTTGAATTATATTGCCGTAACATTTGTTGTATAATTGGGTTTATATTTCCTGCTATCTTAATGATATGTGGAAATTTGATAAATAAATATTCTGTATCTTCATTAGTACAATTACACGTAGTACATCCAGGTGGTGTCATACTGTCATGACATATTTCTCTCTTAGTCTAGCTTTAGTTGGTAGGCCATTAGTCTCCATTTTCCAAAGAAATTTTTTCACCTTTGGAAAAATATCAGGTTTGCATATCCAGTTGTTATGATTTTGGCTTTCATTTGTGGTTTTTGTTATTAATTCTATTGCCGATGAGGTGAAGAACCATCCATTCTTGCTTGGTGCCCAATAAAGCCGGTCTCGGATGAGATTTTTTGAGATGGGAGTTGCCATGATTTGTTCTACAATTTTATTTGGAATTACTTGTTGTAGTTGTTCTATTTTCCAGGTTCGATTTTCTGAAATCATCTCTTTTACTTTCATTTCCTCATTGACATTTTCCGGTTGTAAAGCATGGTTTTGTAGTGATTCATTCAATATCCAATTATCTTTCCAAAAATTAATAGTTTCTCCATCTCCAACCTTCCCACAAGACCTCTTAGGAATTCTGGTCTCAGACTAATTAATCGCTTCCATTGCCATGCCGCATTTGATTTTGCTTTATAAGAGAAGAATGTTTCACTTTTAATGAATTTCTCAGTGACAATCTTTACCCATATATTGTCAGGTTCGGCAAGCAGTTTCCATAGCAAGCTCATGTGTTCCGGTTTTCGTATTCCCAAACGACCATGTTTTTTTAGTTTACAAATTCTATCCCATCCTACCAAGGGTTTATGAAGATGATCTTTATTCCATAAAAAACATCTATTTATTCTATCCATTTCATGACGTTTGTTGGTAGCATAAAGCTTTGCATTACATAATTTGGCTTAGTTGCAAGATTTGATCGGATTAAAACTGTACGCCCTTCTTGAGAAAGTGAGTTAGCCTTCCATTAAAGAGTTGATTTTTAGTTTTCCCAATTGTTTCCGCAAAGGTTTGATAAGGATATTGAAAAGTAAGGTACATGATAAAAAAAAATAATGTATCATAAAGATAAAAAAATATAAGAAAGGATGAAATCTCTCCCCATTGTACATGCTATTAGGGTAAATAAAGTACAAAAATCTTAAGCTTAAAAAAAAAGTGTTGAGCAGGAGATTCCCGCAATACTCGAGCACTACCTTCACGGCTTTACCCAGATTCAAAGCTTTGTTCTTTTTTCTAGTCAACACACCTCCACAACCTGCAACTCTCCCAATCTCTGCCTCCATTGTTGGACAATGGGGAAGCTCTCTGTGATCTTGTACGTAACCATCGCGATCGGAATCCTCTTCCTCGTTTCCTACTCCCCCAACCACACCCACCCCGACGACCCCAACCTCCCTCACCACTCCCGCCGCGGCGGCGGCCGCCGCCTCAAGCTCCGATCCAACTTCACAATCCCGACCTCCAAGGACGCCGTCGATTTCCACCATAGCCATCCGCACCACCACGAGCCCGTCCCCTTCGACCCCCTCGTCGCGGAGATGGAACGCCACCGGGAGGACAAGTATTGGGAGCAGATGTACTTCGAGGAGCGGCACAAGGAGTTCGCCAACACCGCGCACCAGGCGGAGGCGCAGGGGCACGAACCGCAGCCGGAGTGGGAGGACTTCGTCGACGCCGAGGATTATCTGAATGATGAGGAGAGGTTCAATGTCACAAACAGACTGATCGTGCTTTTCCCTAAGATCGATGTCGACCCCAAGGACGGATTCGTGAGCGAGAAGGAATTGACTCAGTGGAGTATCGAGCAGGCTCAGAATGAGGTTTTGCATAGGACTCAGAGGGAAATGGAGATTCATGATAAGAACAGGGATGGGTTCGTTTCCTTCTCCGAATATGAGCCTCCGAGTTGGGCGACGAGTCCAGGTATGTCTGTCCGTCCAAATTCAATCCTGTTTTTAAAATATTCTCTCATCGCTTGCCTTAGTGTGGAGATCGATTGATTCAATTCTGTCTCCTTTTAAGTGAATTGTCAAGCACGGTTTAGGGTTTTGGTTGGAGTTTCGCGATTATGATCTCAAATTTACACGACTAGATTAGATCAGTTCAGTTTCTTTCTTTATAGTGTGAGAATTACCTTCACCAAGCAGAAATTGTTTGCGTTGGAATCTCATCCATTCAGAACCAGTTGCATAATTGGCAATGCATGAAATTTGAATTATAGTTATCCAGGAGATGTCATATTTAGAAATGTATTGGACATCTATTGCTACGGGAGGGTCAGGGCAGCAGATCTTCAATGCTTGCATGGCATTTAGATTTGAACTTCCTATTTCGTTTTACATGATTGTGGAATACTCTGAGATCTTCAGGCTAGTCTTTAAAAATTTGATCTTGTGCGGATTAATGTTCCTATATTCTGTTTAGGCAGTTTTACTTCTCCATTACAGTCTCAATCAAGATTGAATCTTTCCAAGGGAAATTTCAGGTTTTCCCTATGTGGTGTAAGAAATATCTAAGATATTTGCAAAATTGAATTATGTGCCTTTTTTGGGTATCTAGGGTCTGGCCTTTCCATGCTCTCTTGCTTTTGTATTATTGAATTACGATTGCCTGCTGCTTAGGGAAATAGATTCAACATTTTCTTTGATTCAACATTGGGAAATAACAACATTAGAAGCAAAAGGAAAGAGATGAAAAAACAATATTAATGCGATTCGGTGGTTTGTTTGCACAATTCCACACTCTGTGGGCAAAATATGGTTGAACTTCTTAGTAGAGAATTTTATGCAATTATTCTGGCAACTCATATTCGCACTTCGACTCAAGAATGTAGTCAGCTCAGAAATTAAATTACAAACCTTAAATTCTGTCAATTAAGCAAGTTGATTTTTATTTTTGTTGTAGTGGTCATGTTCTTATTGGGGCGCATCCTCATGCTCATTGGCTTTTATACACTACTTTTGAGATGGATTTAGTCCCTATATCAATTTTGGTGCATTCTAACTAAATTCAGCTATTATTGTCACATAGCTGAATTTCAGTTTTTCTTGGGTCTATCGGGCGTTCCCCCCTTTCCCTTGGGCTGGGGTACCCCCATCTTGACCCCCCAGATTCCGCTTTTAGCGGAGACTCACTGAGTCAATGATGATGATGATGATGTGGTCATGTTCTTAAAATTCATTTGCTTCTTTATGGCTCTTGCTATATCTTCATTGTATTATTTTGCAAGTTGATTCATCTCTCATCATTGCTCCCTGTTTATGAAAACATACAGCAGCTGTTTGATATTTGTTTACTTTCCCAAAATCCTACCTCTTGTTAGTTAAGAGCTTATGAACCTATTTAACCCTGTATTTCTTTGACTGGAGATGGCTAGGAGGGGGAGGTTGCAGTACCTAAATGAGATGAAGTGGGACAAATAGATGGGCTTATGCCTTCTAGAGATAATATTTTGAGTTTTCAGAAGTCCTTACCTTGGATTCTATGCAGTTAATGCTTGACAAGTTTAATGACCGTTCTTTGTTTTGTTACTGACTGTTCAGATAGTAATTTTGGATATGAGATGGGTTGGTGGAAAATGGAACATTTCAATGCTTCAGATATAAATGGAGACGGCTTTCTAAATATAACAGAATTCAATGAGTAAGCTTCTTCTATTAGTTTTCTAAGTTGTTTTTGAATACTAGTCCTGCTATTCTTGATTTATGTTTTTTCTTGGATGCTGATATATTTTCTTGAATTTCAGCTTTTTGCATCCGGCTGACACTAAGAATCCTAAGCTACTTAAATGGCTTTGCCAAGAGGAGATAAGGTATTGTAGTTGTTTATTGTCACATCTAAATATATGATGGACATATCCTGAAACTGTTTCTATAAGTTTTCCTCTGGAGAATGGAAATATCCAGTTCATGTACTCAACATTGGATGGATCTGTTAAACCAAAATGACCTAAAATAACCCAAAATGAACTTTATCAGCCCAAAATTTTTAAGGTTAGGTGGAATACTAGCTAACATGTAACCCAGTGTTACCTGACACATAAATAAACGAAACCCAAAGTAATGTATCTTGAAATAATCCAAATGCTGAATAATCTCAAATTTATAACTACAGTACCTGTAACTTGAACCTAGAAATCTGGCCGCCTAATTAAGAGTTTTAGTGTCAGGGAAAAACATTTTTCGACACACACCTGAAATCGTCATGACTCATAATTCCTGAATCCAGCCCACCCAACATGATTGATACTACACCTCTACATGGCATTCTTGTCTGAACTGAATCATCCTCTCTGATGGAAGTTCCTTTCATTGTTTTTCATTGAGATGGATGAAATATACTTAGGCTCTGTTTGGAAAAACAGTTTTTTTTGAAGTGGTAGAGGTTTTGGAGGAGGTTTTTGGAGAGGTGTAGGATTTTTGGGTAAGTAATTGGATTTTTGTTTGAAACCTTCCAAAACCTCGTTGAGTGTTTGATGCTGCAAGGTTGTACCTAAATTAGGTCTCTCTTCATATTTTTCTCTTTAACACCAACAAAATTTTCTAAAATTTAGTTGATTTGCTGGGGATTGATTTTTCTTTGGGTCAGTATGGTAGTTTGTAGTCTTCACAGCTGCCTCTTCTTTTGATTTTTCTTTATATTTTGCTTAAACTTGCTATTAGCTATCTTATACTTGATTTTTCCCCAGCATATTATCTCTGTAGTGGAAAGGCAAGTATACATCCATAAATGAGACCGGAATTAAATAAGAAACCTTATCTTAAAGAAGCACCCTAACGTGGGTGAACACCACACCAACAGAAAACTCATGCGATGAACTGGACAGAGACCTGTAAATATAAGCTGAAGGCTGCAGCATAAAATGTCACATTTGTTTAACAGAACTAGAAAATTTTGTTATTCTATTTGGGCTCCTCCAATCATTTTTATTGACCTACCAACTCATCCTTTAAAAACGAGGCTTTAATATTTTATCAATAAATAAGTCCATAGCCTCAACCTTTCAGATCTACCCAGATTTGAAACTTGTATATGCAATTCCTTTTTAATTTTAAACAACTATCATGTTTCCTGGAATCCTAGCCGTTTAAGCTATAATTCAATGCTGCACAATGTCAACTCTCATTGCCTTAATTCCAATTCCATCCCGTGACATTCACATTCACTGTGCAGTGTTATCCCTTGCTGGTTCCAGCATTCCTGATAAAGCTGTAATAGTAGCAGATGAACTCGTATTGGATCTAAGTGAAAGTCATCCTCCACCAACTTGTTCTTGCATTTTTTTTTCTCTAGTACGCTATTACCTCCCCGATTTTAAAAATATCCTGTTTGTCCTTAATATCTCTTACTAATTGGTTTCGCCTCAACATAGCCATAAACAGCTAATAACTGACTGTTTGTTATTGTCATTTTTGGGTTTTCTTGTCTGAAAATTGCTGTAGTCAATCAACGTATTAATTATGTTTCTAATAATTGGTTTTTGGATTCTATTTCTGTTTGTCTCCTGGTATCAGTCATTATGTCCTTTATAAACCTGTAATCGTCAGGATTAGTTGCTAATGGCTATAATTTCTTATAAAATGAATGAGTGAAACGAATATACTGGACAACAGACAAGACTGTAAATGCAGGATAAATTAAGAAATATAGAAAGAATAGTTCTGTATAAAAGCATCCAGCAGGCACCTAAATTTAAGTTTGGATTAGCCAATCTATAAATGCTCCGTCATATTAATAGACAGCAATCAGGCACAGCTCACTAAATTGCTATGCTTGAGTGCTCATGAGTCACAGTTAAGCTCTTAGTGGT
Organism: Fallopia convolvulus; assembly: GCA_964016875.1. NCBI lineage: Eukaryota > Viridiplantae > Streptophyta > Magnoliopsida > Caryophyllales > Polygonaceae > Fallopia > Fallopia convolvulus. The sequence goes on along the minus strand of OZ024735.1, from coordinate 15,254,877 downwards.
CGAGTGCATATTCATGCAATTTCATTTGTTCTACACCATAAAGTACTAGACTTGCTCCTCAAGCATTTTGGTATTGCCATGGCCTAAAACTCATAGGAGCTAGTTCGGCAACTTCATTCATCAACCACTGTACATTAAACCTGCAGGAACCCTTTTATGTAAAATGAGCCACTTGGCTCTTTTTGCTATTAGCATAGCCCCACTAGCACTATTATTTTTATTGTTTTATTTTTTTTTCAGCTTTCTCTATTCAATTCCATTATCTCACTATCTATTTTCAGTTTTCTCTATTCAACAACATACCAATCCGTATTGGGTCTATTGGGCGTATTGGGTCTATCGGGCGTACCCCCTTCCCTTGGGCAGGGGTAACCCCATCTTGACCCCCTAGATTCTGCTGTAGCGGAACCTCACTGGGTCAATGTTTTGTCTTAATTAGATTAGATAAATTATCTTTTCCCTTAAAAAGATGATTTTTTTTGTATCTTTGACAACTTTGTAAACAACCATTCACACTAATTTTGCATTGCATGAGACATGAATAAAAAGTTTATAGTTATATTCATACATTTTCTTCTTTTCTATGTTATTATAAGTACTTTCCTTTTAATATTATATTTCAGTATATAGCATTACAACATAATACAAAAATGTATAATTGTGCATGGCACGACATTTACACTAATTATAGCTGGTTTTGGTTAGCTTATTTTCCTGCTTGGTTTCTTTCGCCTTTCCTTTTACACATCAGGGAAAGAGATACAGACAAAGATGGGAAGGTCAATTTCCAAGAATTTTTCCATGGGCTCTTTGATCTTGTAAGAAATTATGAGGAAGAAGGTCATGATTCCTCTCACAATTCAACTGACGCTATGGAGGCCCCTGCTAAGAAGCTGTTTTCTGATCTAGATAAAAATGGTGATGGGTATGTACTCCAATCTTTTCTCCATTCGGAACTATTTCCCTCTTTAAAAAGGAAAAATCTCAATTTTGATGGGGAAGACAGACAGAGCAACTTTATAAGTGGCTGTTGTCAACAATTATGCTGCTAACCGTGGTATGTTGTTGGATACAGGTTCTTAACAGATGAAGAACTGCTACCTATCATTGGAAAGCTTCATCCATCTGAACATTACTATGCAAAACAACAAGCAGATTACATTATATCTCAGGTGCTGTTTTGACTTGTATCCGCTGTTTGATTTTGATATGTTTGTCCATCAGTTTTTTTTCTGTACTGTAAATAATCATGTTAATATTCTTTAATTTACTTTCCGAAGTGGGTTATTCTAATGATTTAATTATTTTCTTCTAGAAATTTCATTGCTTTCATGGGAACATGTTTTTTTCAACTTGGAAATGCTATGGACTAAAGTAGGAAAGTATATACTTCAGTATGTTAATGCAATCAGTTGGCATATTTTTCTAGTGTTTCAAATACATGTGAATATGCAATATTAGCTCAGGTACGTGTGGTTGTGGTTTTCCATTGAAAAAATAGAAGAGTAGAAGAGGAAAAGAATAAGTACTGATAATTTTGTAAGTTTTTAACCAAAATGAACCCGAATTTAATCTTGATATGTTTATTATCAACATATAGTGTTTTCATGAATGCTATATGTTGATAATGAAATACAAGTTATATTCATATACCTTGTATTCTTGGCTTCAACTTTTGTTTTCTTCTACAGTTTAGATTGATCTATCGAAGTTGTTTGATATTGCCCGGGGCTCATATTGCATTTTGAAGTTGATTACCTGGCACATTCAGTGATGGCAGTATAGTTTTGCCACATTGCTCAAATATTACATTATAATTGCATTCACAGCTTATTGAAATATTGAACCCAATAGATATTCTGAAAAGATATCGCTAGAAAAATAGAAATGTTGCTACCTTCACAAAGAATTTTGGTTTTGGCTACTTTGGAGTTGCTTCTTTTATGTAATAAGTTTAAAGGGAAAGCGCTTATCTAACAATCGCTAGCATTCCGTGGATGACAGTGTATTGAGAAAAGAAAAATTAAGCACAGGGGTTCTTGTTCTGTTTAATTCCATGGGCATAGCTATTTCGATATCTAGGGGTGTCTTTCTATTTGTGTGCTTGCTCTTTTACTTGTATACTTTCTTTGGAATTAATTTCTGCATGGGGAATATCAAGGGCTTGGAAATTACTAGCCGCTCTCCTTCTGTTTTGTTTTCGCTATAAGTTGCACAGACATGGAAATGAAACTCGGGCACATCCTCATGCTCATTGGCTTTTATACACTGCCTTTGAGATGGATTTAGTCCCTATATTAATTTTGGTGCGTTCTAACTAAATACAGTTATTATTGTCACATAGCTGAATTTCAGTTTTTCTTGGGTCTACTGGGCATACCCCCTTTCCCTTGGGCAGGGGTACCCCCATCTTGAACCCTCAGATTCCGCTGTAGCGTTGCCTCACTGGGTCAATGATGATGATGATGAGACATGGAAGTGAAAGTGGACTCTGAAAAACAAAAATACATGAGGATATTTTCAAGGGAGGCGCCACCATTTTATGATCTGGTTCATTTAGGATAGGTGAAAGCAGAAACAAATGCAACATGCTTTGGTCTTTATTGAATTCTAGAAACATGTACAAGAAATGTGCCCTTGCTTTCTTAAAGTTCATGAGCTTCAAAACATGTGATCAGAATCCTTATTGTAGCAATTGCGACACATTCAATGTTATCTTTTCATTGAGAGTTTCCTTTGACAAGAGTGACTGTTTACTTATTTTTTCTTTCAGGCTGATACGAATAAAGATGGGCGTCTTTCTTTGGGGGAGATGATAGAGAACCCATTTGTGTTCTATAGTGCAGTTTTCAATGATGAAGATGACTATGATTTTCATGATGAGCTCCGTTGATGTCCACGTAGGCGTGGCTTTTTACTGCAATTTAAAATGGCTTGAGATTGTGCTTTATTTGTATTTCCAACTGTCTATAATCATATGTGCAGGAATAATTTAGAAGACAGGAGTTTGGTTCGTTTTCATCTACTGTTTTGTTAAACTAGATGAGTGCAGAAGTAGGTGAAATCTAGATTCTTTAACACGGGTTCTGTGTTGGATCGAAAAGTCATGAATGGTAAGGATTGTTTGAATTCTTTTCATGTTGATGATCCCATGTTGCTTCGTCCAATATGATCTTAAAAGGATTTGCTTGCTATTATTGAACGGGTTCTTGTGTCTTGGTCTCAGGTGATTGTGGTTGGTGACTCTGCTGTGCCGAGGAGCAACTCTGTTTGAATCTCAATCTGGACCTTTGTTTCTCAAATTTGACATTGAATTCCAAGTACTTTGCACTTCTTTAGTTTGCCATTTTGGTCGATGTTCGATGTACTATAGGATCACAAATTTTAGATGTTTTGTTCATTCATCAACACTGACACTGATGCACCTGATAAGAGTTGTTAAATGTGGGTAATTATGTTCATTCCAGTGGATTAGTCAAGAACTTCAGCTTTTGGGTAGATGAACCCCGACCCAAACTGCGACAATATGTCGTTTAAAGTATTTAATTATAGTCAATGCAGGAGTTTTCTGAGTCTCGAATGATTATTTTGTCGGCAAAACTCATATAGCCTGAAAGAAGGGAAGGTAAAAAAGAAAAAAGAAAAGAAAAAAGAAAAAGAGGGATGGTTTGTTGCCAAGTTTGTTGGTTTCTGATGCTTTGATCTGTTGTGCCTTTGGCTTGCTCACTCAAAAATGAGAAGCTACTCATGATAAACGTAACGTCTCTTTCCATCCGTCGTCTCGACTCTTAGGGATTATTTTTTTCGACGTTAGAGGTGAATGTCTTACTAGTTACAAGATGATCATGCTCGCCACCTTTCCACCGGCAGTCCTTGCAATTGCCGGCATTGTTTGTTGTGCAGCATCAAGGGAGATTGAGGGCCCGTCTGGTATAAAAGTATGGAAAGGAAAGGGAAAGGAAACAACTTTATATGGAAGAGTGGTGTTGATCCTCTTTTTTTTGTGTCTAGAGAGAGGGAGAATGGAAATGATTAAAGGAGAATGGGGATATGCTTATCCCATGTTAAAATGAAGGAAAGGAATAAGGAGAGTTGGCTCAAATTTTCCATGAAAAATGAGAAAAAGAGAGTAATGATAACCGCTTTTATTAATGAATCATAAATTAAAAATAAACTAGATACATTTCCTTAACCATTTCCTTTTCAAATCTAAAATCAAACAGGCCCTGAAGACAGTATTTCGAGGGGTTTAGAGGAGATGGGCAAGAGAATACCCAAAGGTTTTTGCGCTCGGGAACAATAAATAATTGCTCACTATTTTTTTAATCTTTAATCTTTTTATTTTTAACTTTAAGAAAAGAGCAAAAGCCTTTTTTTTAAATTATAAAACAAACAAAATTCCCTTTAAACTAGCGGAATTTCTTTTTTTTTTTGTTGCCCAGTGGGTTGCCGGAGCTTCGTCTTGGCTACATCCAGTTTGATTGGAATTTCTATTTCAAGGACGAACTAAACTAAACCTAGAGCCGAGGATACCAAATAAAAAATCTCAATAAATAAATATGGATGGCCAGATTCAAAACGGATTTGAAAACAATATTGTTGAAGAATACTATGCAATTTCTGGCCAAGATTTATTATCATAAATCCGTATTTCAGGCATCAAACAAGTGGGAAATCAACAATGACAAAGAATCCAACAGACAATCAGCATGTACATCCATGTTAGACTTGGAAAAATATCTAGGTTGCCCCATAATAAGCTGTAGAGCAACAATACAGTAGGAAGGACGCAAACCCAATTGTCTAAATGGAAGTCAAACTCATTGTCACAACAAGTGCGGACGGTATTATTAAGATCGAACCTGGAAATAAAACCAAACTTCCTTATGCAAATTCTTAAGCTTCCAACTAACATTCACAATGAGTTAGATAGAATCAATATAGGTTTTTTTCTGAAATAAAGATCAGAACTATAAGCCACTTGTGGGTGGGATAGAATATGTAGACCGAAAATGCAAGGTGGACTAGGATTAAAAAAAAACAGAGCATGTCAATAAGGCTCTCCAAATGAAACTATTATGCAAAGTGCTTGCTGAGGCAAACTATATATGGGTTAGAATTGTTTCAGAAAAATACCTAATAAACGATAATTTTTTCTCTTACAAAAAGCAAGCTAATACATCATGGTAATAGAAGAAATTGATGAACCTGAGAGAAGTGTTCATGGAAGGATTAGTATGGTAGGTAGGCGATAAGAGTTCATGGAAAGATTAATATGGTAGGTAGGCGATGGTCAGACAATTCGTTTTTGGAAAGACAAGTGGGCAATGTAGGAATCTCTACAAGAGTATGCCACTAACCTTAATGTTATCAATGAAAATTCTAAGGTTAGCCAATTTATTAAGCATGACAAGACATGGAATTCAGATAAACTAACAAGAGTATTACCGCCAGATATAGTTAGAAGAATTGTAGTAGTCCCGATACTGGAAAATTACATAAGAGACCGTCTATTCTAGGTGCCAAGTAAAAATGGGTGGTTCCACTACAAGAAAAAGCATATTGGGCGACGAAAAATAAAAATTACGGTGACAATTTATTTTCGTCACTGAAAGTTAACTTTATGTGACAAAATTATGGTTCGTCGCGCAACATAAATAGTGGGTGACAAAATCCTGTTTTTGTCACGAAAAATATATATTTAGTGACAAAATAATAATTCATCGCCCATTACCATGTATGGCAACAAAATATATTTTTATCGCTGAAACTTTTGTCACTACTTGTCTTACGTTCGGTGACAAAAAGTCTAAAGTTGTCACCATAGCCTCTTTATTTGGCAGGAGACTAAATTTTTTAGTGGGAAACTTGAACTAAAAACAAAAAATCTTTTAAAAGTTATAGAAATTCTTGGAACCCTCCCTTCTCCAATTTCTCTGAAACCCGTATACTTTTGCCACCCCCTCCTCTCATGTCATCTTGAAGCCCTAAAATGGACTTGGATATGGGCCTAAACCACCTAAAGTCAGTAAAGAAGGGAAATTTTATGAAGAAAGTGCACTTTTCTCAACAAATGGATGAACAATTTGCTCAGTTAGAAAAGGCTTCAAAGACAAGAGAATATCAATTAAATGAGCAAATCCAAGGACTTCAAAAGAACAAAGCTACCATGTGAGAAGAGATGGAAAATATGAAGAAAGATGTTGAAGAGAGAGAACAACGAATTAAAAGAGAGATAGAAGATAAGTTGAGATTAGAGTTTCAAGTGTTGAAAAAATGAGGTACCCCCTTACATATATATTTTTATTCATGGTTGTTTCCACTTGAACTCTTAACACTAATTAATAAAAGGAGTCTTAAAAATAAAATGTTGGATGAGGTGTAACTTGAACTTATAAATGCTAGAATCATATATAATACCTAGAATTTTGTGAGTTGGAGCTTGGTTTTTGATACTGTTGCATGAATTTATTGCAGGTTGTAAGAGAGAGGTCATGAATTGCATGTTTTAAGATTTCATTTAGGTGTATTATGTGTTATTTAAAAAAGCTAGGTGTGGTTACAAGTAGAAACCAAATAATTTGTCTCAATAATTTAGATTATTAATTTTTTGATTAACTAAATGAACATGTTAACATATGTATTACGATGTCCTATTTTGGTAACTTGTTTTACTTTCTTTTATGCCGAGTTTAACTTTTAGGGAGGTACTTAATAGCTTTTTGCTACTTCTGGCATATAAATCGTAAGTATTTGCCTAAACTTATCGGTAATTTTTTGGTGTGTTAATTATGTTACAAATATTTGGCTAAGCTTAGTCATAGGTGTTTCCTTTTAATATAGTTTCTAAGTCTAGTTATATATACATTGATGGAAGTTAAATTAGAAAGCTTTTTGCACAATGGATATGATGTAAGCTTTGGTTTGGCATTAAATTATAATTTTAGTATTTATATAATGATGGCACATTTATGTTAATGTGTATTGAGTTCTTTGTATTTTTGTGTGAATATAGATGTATGATTAAAACAAGCAGGTGTATTTAAGAAATGCAACAGGGAATTGAAAGATATAAGGCAACAAACAATGCTTTTTGTCACAAATGAACTATGATGACAACACAATGCTTTTGTCACAAAAACCCCAAGGCGACAAAAATATCATTTCATCACAAAAGACATAGAGGGACAAACTACGCTTTCGTCATCAAAAACCTAGGGCGACAGAACCACATTTTCGTCACAAATGAGTTTGAGTGACAAATAATTGCTTTCATCACAAAAGCCCTAGGGCGACGCCATAAACATATGGCGACAAATTTTCATTTTTTCACAATAAGATATGGAGGGTGACCGACATCTTTTTTGTCACCCATACTTTGTGCGACGGGCCTAGGGCGACGTGAAAAAATTATTTTGTCACTAAAAATTATGGGCGACAAAATTTAGCCTTTAGGCGACGAACTGTTTTGTCACCCAAAGTCTGATTTGTTGTAGTGTAATTCTCGACCGCTTCTGCAATTGAATTTACCTCAAAATCGAACAACCATAACCCGAACCCAAATAATTGGATATGAAAACTAGACACATTCCCAAAAGTCAAAAAAATTCTTCGGAAAATGGATACGACCGGAATACCAACTAAAGAAATATACGAGAAAAATGAGTCCCTACGCCTGCATGATGCTTAGTGTGTCATTGTTCGTACGACGACACAACTCACAAGAATGTCCACACACTTAGAACATAACTAGAAAGATTAATATAAAGATGAACTTCATACTTCAAAATTATGATACGAGGAATAAATCACCGCGAGCAATTATTAATGAACTCAAACAACAATTGGGATATAGAGACTTCACAGTGCTAGCAATTATAAATTAGCTTTCCAACAAGCACCTAACGATTTTATATCGGATCTTTTGTGTTATATCTTAAACCAAGCAATAGAATGGGAAAAATCTAAGGAATTGAATGAAGATGAAAAGATGGTTGTTGTAGTAGAATGCCCAAGGTCCGTCAAATCGGAGACAACTAAAGTGGAAAAGGCCGCTAGACGACTTTTGTAAAATTAACTTTGATGAGTCTAAATTTAGGGAGGACTCCGCTTCAATAGGGTTTGTGGTTAGAAACTAAGATGCCCAAGTAGTTAGCATGACTGCAAATACCTATGGATCGAACTCTATTTACAGATCGAAATGTTAGCCCTTCAAGACGGAATTAGATGAACTAAACAAATGGGGATATGAAACATAGAGATCGGGGGCGACAACTTTACCGTCATTAACGGTACCAAGGGAATGAGCAAATTCCCCTGGGAAGTTGAAATGTTGATCTCGGACATCTTGTCTTCGTTGTTGTGGTTCGAGAATGTGCTCATTGCCCATGTGAGTAGGGAATGCAATGTCGTGGCCGATAAAATTGCAAAGCTGGGTCATAGTCATTCGACGGATTGTATTATGAATCGCCCAAAACTGTAGATTCTCATCTGAAATAATATTCTAGGACGTCCCCCGTAATAGGGGACCTCCTAATTCTTACCTTTAAAAAAAAGGGAAATTCCTTTTGGTACCCTCCTATTTTTGACTTTTTCTCTTGGTGTCCAGAAAAAAAAATTATTCCTTTTGGTTCCCTTCTGCTTTTGACAAATTCCTTTTCATAACCTAAACTCACTCAAATTCCAATTTTCATCCAATTTATCTTATGTCCAAATCTGGGTATTGCTTAAACCACCGAAAACTTGTTGTATCTCAGTATATGCGCTGATTGCTTGTCTTCTCACTCGGATTTAAGCTCTAGTGTAAATCAATTGATGCGTTCTTGATGTGGAGTAACTCTCAGGAGCAAAAATCTACCTACCCATTTTGTGATTGAGCCTAATTTGGGAGATACCCAAAAGAGGAATTTAGTTTCAACTGATGGTTATGTGGGTTTAGGGTATGATCTTAAACGGCAAAGAGGGGAATTCAGATCAGGTTTTTTTTTGTTTTCTATGTATAAAGTTGATACAAATGAAATAAATCTGCTGTTGGAAGCAAAAAGGAAAAATGCTGCCATTAGGGATGCTTATGAAAATGACATTATCATTCCTCAGCATTTAAATATTGATAATGATGATTATGGGTTAATTCCAATTGAGTTGTTTAATTTGGAACAAGGAAAAGGAAATCAAGTGTGCAGAGAGACGAATAATGATTGATGAGTTAGTATTTGAGCCTGATATGGCTATGCTACATTCTGGCCTTGTTTATGGTAAGTAAAATATGAACTTGACTTCTTGTCTTGATGTATTGAAAGTAGATGAACCCATTATTAAAGCTTTGCCCAACAAAGAGAAGATGTAAACGGAGGTTGATTGAGTTTAGGTTATAATAAGGAATTTATTAAAAATAAGAGGGCACCAAAAGGAATAAGATTTTTTTCTGGGTACTAAGAAGAAAAGGCAAAAACAAGAGGGTATCAAAAGAAATTTCTCTAAAAAAAACTTATGTAGGATTCATATGTCAAAGTGGATCTCCAAGTCAAACAACATTGAGCCTTCTTGATGGGCTAGATTAATAGGAAAGCGTTTCATTTAGATTCATTGGACTTGATCCAAATCAATAATGCATTGTGGGTGAAATTGTCAACCAGTCCGATAGAACCGATCAAGTACGAGCTGTGTTCGAGTAGGTTGATTATTAGGAGTTGATAATGTGTTCGAATGATCGGATTTGCATAATTCAAGTACAATTTGAATGAATTCATATACACATTTTTTTTGTTAATATTCCGAGTTCTTATATTTCATGATATACCAAACGACTCGGCTCCCACCAGATCAAGTCCTAAATCAATAGAACATGTGTTGAAACCTCTAGTTTGAGAATCTAAATTAAATATATATAAAAAGAATTCCATCCATTATAAAAAGATTGGCAAAAAACATATACAAGCTCCTGAACTTTCACAAATTTGTCACTTAGACACCCCACCTTTGAGTTGGCCCTATTGAACACTTGAACTCAAGGAGGAGAATTGTAATGACTTGTTCTCTTTGCAAGTGCCAAGGCCACAACAAAAAAGGTTGCCCCAAAAAGGGAAATCCAGAAGTGGTAGCTAGTACATCAAGAAGTCAGTCAATGCCACCACCACGAGTTGCATCCTCTACCTCAAGAAGTCAGTCAAGACCACCACCACCAGTTGCATCCTCTACCTCAAGAAGTCAGTCAAGACCACCCCCACGAGCTGCACCAACACCAACACCAGCTCCTCCGGTTGCACCACCAGTTGCACCTCCACCAAGACAAACAAGGAGTCAATCAAAGATTTTTATAATTATTCAATTTGAATTGAATGCCTCTTCAAAACAGATTTTCATAATTTTTGAGTATTGATTAATCTGCCCTCCTAATTTAATTGACCAGGCTCAAGGTAAAAGAGCTCAATCTGATGTTGGACCAGTCACCAGACCTAAAAAAAAGGGCACCTCTAGACTTGTCGGATTTGGTACATACACCAGCCCTACAACTGGAGTGACAATGCTAAATGTAAGTCAATGTAGTAGTTATGATTTTCATATTTGAAGTGAATACCTCTTCAAAACTGATTTTTCATATTTTTTTTTGTTCTGTTGTGTATTCACAGCCAGGGACTTCTTCAAGTAGGATTTTAAGGGTTCCACAACCCGTACGACATGCAACTGAAGCCCCAGATTTTTCCAGCCAAGAGAGGGGTTTGAGATGGCAGGGCAATCAAGCTGTCACTAGGAGGCAATTGCAACGCAACAGAGATGATGCAAGACGCAAGGGAAGTGAAGCCCCATTCAGTAGCCAAACCAGTTCAAACCAGCCTTAGGATGACTTTTCATTGCTTAGAACAGTGTCTGTAGCCATGAGCTTTAAAACAGTGTTATAGCTGTCTTTTTTTTGGATACATTATAAGAACAACTTATATTGATCTAGCAATTTACACATGTATTTTGTGCATTGGTATGCTCACGTGTATCTTGATCCACATTGTATATTTCACAATCTTGATATGAAGTGGCTTATTTTGAGCTATCATGGCTGTTGGAGCAAAATGCTGGCGAGTTGTTATTTTATTCATTGACATGTGCAATCTTACTTCTAGATCATCCAGATGTTAGTGAATTGAAAACCATTATATGTGACTGTTGTGAAACAAGGAGCCAATCAAGACAAACAAGGAGTCAATCAAAGGTTCTCACCAGTTGAGAGCAAATCAAGCGATATATTATACTGATAACAATACCAACAAGGTTCTCACTTTTTCACACCAGTTGACAGCAATACATAACTATAATCTTAGCAACAAATCAAGCATAAATAGAAAGATGATTCCTAGACTCGACCTAGCTCGACAACACGAATTTGACACTCTCAGCCCATAGAATCACCACTATCACGAACAACAAAACGTTAGCCAGACGCCTTGCCTTATCCCTCTCTTCTTCCTTCTTCTTTACCTCTTCTTCCTTCTCATGTACTATTCGTAGCAAACCTGAGATGACTTCAGAATGCTTTGTGCAAGGTGAATCATCAACCCATTTGAAGAAGTTACATGCCCCCATTCCCTGTAAAATCAAAAAATGCACAGACAATTATAATTGCACATAATGCTCAAGGTATCCAGAGAATTCGAATCCAATTGCAAAACGCCTCAATTTTCAATTCCAATTGCAAGGATTACCGATTTCATATTCCAATTTGGTGACGAACATGCTAACTCAATTTTAGGGTTTACCCCTAATTCGATTTCTTCCCTAATTTTTAGTGTTTTTGCAAACATATAAGGATTGAACTTACTCCATAGTTAGGGCACCCGAAGAATCGTCTCCCGGGATTCTTTCCCGTCCAAGAAACCTTCATAGTAGCTACGTCGCCACACCTGCACGTCGGCAAGATGATTTCTATTCTCCCACTTTCGCGCGAAAAGCTGCTCGACGAAGAAGCCATCACAACGAGGGAGGATCGAGCTTTCGTTGAATTGAAGAAAGAAGGAAAGAGGGAGAGCAATGGTGGAAGAATGGCCCAGAATCGAGCGATGGTGGAAGAAGGCGAAGAAGGAACGATGGTGGAAGAGGGCGAAAAGGCGAAGCTCTGGGAATAAAAAGCCTTGTACTTAATTTTTTTTTTTTTAGAAATTACATGTCAGCTTGAATATTAACCCTTCACTTGCCCACAATCGCGTGTATTACACGTATAGAGCCACGTCGGATTTGAGGTGTTCAATAGGTGCAAAATCATAAGTTCGAGTGTTCAATAGGGCGAACTCAAAGGTGGTTTGTCTAAGTGGCAAATTTGTGAAAGTTCAGGGGGCTGTATCTAACCAATTAAAACATGAAGTGGCTCTTAAAACATGAAGTGGCTCTTACTTCTTACCAGGAATACAACGAAGTAGCTAGCAGTAACAATGAGGCAGGATTTCATCATAACATTACCAAACAAGATCCAAACAAGCTTGTGACGATTCAAATAGTGGCTTACATCTTTGCATTAAGTGTCAGGATTGGATGGCTTACATCTTTGCATTAAACACCCCCATGCCCTTCAGTTGAATGGTGAACTGGTGTGATCCATAACGGTGCAATTGGGAATGTGACCCATGTTTTGGCATGATTATTAGCACTTTAAGGGCATTAGTACATGCTTTTGTGCCTTGCTCTCTATATTTTACCACTTTCGCAAGCTTCATGATGTAAGAACATGTGAGCAAAACTAGATATGCACAAGGCTGGTGTACCACTGTACCAGTCAGGAAGCAGTCAGCCGATTCTGACAATAAAATTCATGGTCACCTGAAACTCACCACTCACCATACATACAAGTACAAATTGAAAGTTAAAACTCACTCTCATATTCTTTCATTCTCATTCTTGGTTCTCCCATAGAAACAGAATCCATCACATGATTTATTCCTAGATCGGCATTGCTTGAAACTTCTAATCAAGGCCAAAAACATCATCAATTAAGATGAAATATCGTTCACTCAGTTCAAGAAATTCCTCTTACATGATTCTCAGCAAGGGAGTGCTTTATGTCAACTGTCACCTTTCTCCTTTTGTCATCTATGTTCCCTAAGAGGCCAAGACCCTTTCCTTTCCTGTGTATCACTTCAATTTCACCATAAGTTTTTCTTTTGCAGTAGCCGAAAGAATGAATTCCCATACAAGTACAAATTAGCTGCTAATGGGACGAACCTAAGTTTTAGCCAGGGTGGAGTCCTTCATTAGCAGTTCACCATTTAGATTTATACAATCTTTAGGCTCATCTATTGGATGTTTACATCATTGAAAAACGTACACAGGTACTCTATTGAGGCCTTCAAGTTTCTTTGATATCATTTGGGTATTCATATAAAGTTTAGAGATTTTCAACACCATTTAGATATACATTCAATATGCTCTCTTCTTTGCAATATAAATAGTTCTATCCAAATCTACAGAATCAGATGCAATAACTCATCACATTTTCAAAGAGGCTTACATACTTTCTTCTTTGCATTGTAATTCAGTAATGTGAACTACAATTGGACCTGTTGCTATAGACTTCCAATAATATCACTAATGGCCACACTACTCTTTTTCCCATGTTATAAGCAATGTTGGCATCCAATGCCATGTGAAGGCCTATCCTTAGATGCTTAATGTGTCCTGTTGTTAGTTGGTTAAGCTAGAGGCTAAGCGCATGTAGATGGTTATATACATATATGTATATAAACAATGTTATCATTCTGATTCATTCCATTTGTAATCCTTCAATAGGTAATAATAAGTGCATTCACAGTATTATCTAGTATAATATCGATCAAATCAATTCAGGTGAGAGAAGCATAAGATGAACAATGATCACAACAAGTGAAGCAGCTTACTTTATGCACATTCCCTTTCTATGTCTTCTTCTTCTCCTTCTCCTTCTTCTTCTGATAGTCATAGTCATCATCTTCCTCGCTACTATCAATGTCGCTATCACTGACATTGGTATTACCCTCATTTCCGTCATCATCGGACTCGGGCGAAGGATCAAGACGAGCAGCATCCACAGCCCACCTTATGATCTTCTCAACTTCATCCTCATGATTCGCATTGAAATCGCCCTCCATAGCAAGCTTGCTATCACCACCAACCTGAACAACAAGCTCGCTGCTCTCTTCTTCAACAGGATCCACAGTAAACGAGGAAGAAGAAGCAGAAGACGGTTTCGGTAAAGAAGCCTTGAGAGCGGTGAATCTCGCAAAAAGATCATCCGGATCGTCGTCGATTGGAGCTGAAGACTGATCTCTTCCCAATTCAGCCCTAACAGACGAAGCTGTCGTCGAATTTCGGGAGGATATGCTTGTTGAAGTACCGGATTTGAGGCTCTGAAATCGATGGGCGAGATCAGGAGGCAGATCGGAAGATGAGTGATGGGCCATGTGGGCATTGACTCTGAGCTTCAACAGCGCTGCATCTTCTACCTGTCGAAGCAAATCTTCAACCTCATCACTCCCGTCTTGTGTAGCGTTATGATTCCGTCTGTTCATGGTGGTATTTGATTGCAAATTAATTGGTAACCCTAACGCCCTCTTAAGTCTTCACCTCCTCTTATGTGGGCTAGCTATGTGGCTTATATGGATGAAATTACAGAATTAGAATGCCCCGCAAATAAGGGGTCTCTTCGTTGCTATCCTCGTTTCTTAAAACATGTCCTTTTGATTCAATGTACTTATATTTAGAGAAATGTGCACTCTAAATTCTAGAAAATTATTAAGAATAATTATCCATATAATATTACTAAACTCGAATTCCTCTATCCTATTTATCAATATCTTAACTATGTCACATAAGCTTTTTGATTTTTCAATTTACTCTTTTACCCTTCATAATTTTTAGTATTTACAATCCTTACAAATATGAAATATCTAATATAATATAATAATATTGCTAATGTTATTAATAATTACACATACTATATTAGTAGGTATCTTTAATTCCTTACACACTAAATTAGTACATGATATCTCTACTCTTTATCTTTATGAACAAAATTTTAATATTATATAGTCATATATTATTTATCTTTATGAACAAAATTTTTAATATTATATGGTCATATAATATTTATCTTTATGAACAAAATTTTAATATTATATAGTCATATTAGAATGTAATCTCTACTATTCCATCGTTATGGACATAAATTCATAAATTTTAATATTATATAAGTTTTTAAGTTTTTACAATAATTAAATAATAATTGTACATAATGTATTAGTACATGATCTTTGATTCTGTAACAATATGTAATGTGTACATCCTATATTAGTACGTGAGAAACTTTAATATTATATAATTATATTAGTACGTGAGATATATATACCGTAATTTTTTCTATGATAAATATGAAACTATGAATAGGTGAGATCTCTATGATTTTATTTTTGGCGATTTTGCAGTAATACACCAACTAAAAATATTTTTTGCAAAAATGACCATGTTATACTGAAATAGCATTTCAATACTCACTTGGGCATCTTTGCTATAAAATGAACATTAATAAAAAAAAATTTTTAAATAAAGATTTATTAATACAATATCTCCCTTCTCCGCTTTCTTTCTCTTTCGTCTATTCCAGAGAGATATTCAGGATGGAATGACGGCCTCGAGATAAACAATTCTTCACATCCGGCATATCTTCTCTTCCTCGTCAAAGTGTACAAATCCGTGTGATCGGTTTCAACTTGTCGTTCTTAGTTGAACCTGAACCATAGAGAATCAGGGCGTAACGATGGACTCGGGAGGAAGATTTCTTCGCCGCCGGCAAAATTCTACAAATTCGTCCTCAAAATTGATCGGTTTGGCATTCTCAATTGAACCAGATAGAGTATCAGGTCGGAACACTGGTCTTGGGAGAAAGAAATCTTCACCGCCGTCCTCAAATTCGTCTTAAAAATTGATCCAGGAGAAAATTTTCTTCACCGCTCTACAAATTTGCCGTCACAATTGATCGGTTTCAACTTGTCGTTCTCAATTGAATTAGAGAACCAGAACCAGAGAGAGAATCAGGACGGCACGGTGACCTCGTGAGAAAGAAATCTTCACCTTCGTCTACAAATTCGTCCTCAATCTAGGTTTGTGGATTTATAGATTTGTTCTTGAGAAAGATTTCAGGGACAATATTCCTCCTGGGAATTCATTGCTCTTATATTGTCCATGTGAGTACATTGAATTTGCTTGGGAAGTTATTTATGAGATGCCATCTCATTCTCATAGCTTGGTTTTATGGAATTCAATCATCAATGGTTTTGCATCCAACCAACATTGTAAAGAGGCTTTAAAATACTTGAGATTTATGTAAAAGGACGGTTTAAACCTAGACGGAGTCAGCTGTACTGGTGCATTTTCTGCTTGTAGCCATGCTAGTTTAGTGAAAGAAGGGCTCAGACTCCTTAATCAAATGTAGAGAAAAAATCAAATCTGACCCAAAATTGAGCATTATGGGTGTTTGGTAGACTTATACAGTCGTTCAGGGCAATTACAAGACACTCAATGTGATCGATAAAAGTAAAAAGGCCAATGAAACCGAATGAAGTCGTATTGATTAGGGTCATTGTTGGCTGCCTGTAGAAATTGTAATGATGTTCGCTTGGTAGAGATGTTGATGACTTATATAGCTGAGTTGGCACCAGAATACGATTTGAATTATGTGAAGTTGGCTAATTTGTGTGCAGCAGATGGGAGGTGGGAGGGTTCGAGGAAAGGCACAAGGAAGTGACGGCGCAAGGGATACAAAAATTGCCAATAATCAGCTTAATTGAGATTGAAGACATTGTTCATTAATTTTGTGATTGCTGATTCAGCTATGTTGGAAGTTTGGTCATAACCCCACCGGCATTAGTTCATGTACTCACCTTGATAGCATAAAGAATATATATATTCTTCAAACTCATTTGGATCTCTATTACAAATAAAAGAGACATCCCTTCATGTATTTTCGATCTATGTATACTAATTTGCAATTACCAAGTATATACATGATTACAATGGGATCATACCAAGTATGGAATGAAATATGAACCAAAATTATGATTATTATATGAAACTGGTTTATTTGGTTAGATCAATAAGAAAATTGGTTTATATGAATTGAAACTGAAATCATATTCAATCAATTGTTTGTCCAGTTTCTTACCCTCTTGTGAAAATCAAGAGCAAGTGACTTACTGCTAGAATTACTGATCCTTACATTATACCATTATCAAGAATCACATTACTTAATATGAGCTTGTTCTACTAATTAAATCAAACTACGCTCAACTAGCTTGTAGCACCATCGTTCTATATGTTGTACTGACTTCTCCATTTTCCTTCTCTTCTTCCTTCACACTCTTCAATTTAACATCATTTTCTTGCATTTTTACCTTGAGAAATTACAGTAGCCCTCTTAGTGTAATCTCTTTATTTTCAATCTTCATGAGTTTCTCGCCCACCTCAGTAGGGGTCACCTTATCCATTACCATAAGATTTTCCAATTCTACAAACAATGGGTGTTCACTAGAACAAAATAGAATTTCCAACTAGATTGTTCAAAAGAGTAATCGTATAAACAGAAACAAGACATACAATAGAGCATTAGTTCATTCAAAATTCGATTTTTCAAGAGGGATAGATATTTTCCAATTCAATTGTTCAAAAGTGCAGTCGCCGGAGACGGATTGTGCGTGGAGATCGGAAAAGTAGGAGGGAGATTAGGCTGAAATGCGATGGCTGTCAACCACAGGTAGGTTTTTAGAGACAATAGTAAGAACGATGGGAGAATTAAATGTGGTCTAATTTTACAATTTCTCATAAATAAAAAGTTTCAAATTAATTTTGTGGGGTGCTGCATAACATGACCCTTCAAAAAAGGGCGATTTTCGTATTAAACAAAAGTAAACATAAATATTTAATGTACCTTTTTTTTAATTCCTAAAAAAATTGCATTTGGGGATGAGTGGACATTTTTGCAATAAAAATGAGTACCCACTTAATTAATTTTGGTACAATTGCAAATTTGAAAAAAGGTATACCTTTTTTGCAATTTTGACTTTTTTTTGGTATATTTACTACTAATTTGTCTTTATTTTTATGGACATAAATTTTAATAGGCCTTTGCTATTCGTCGCCCCTTATGTGTGATGTGTCACTTTTATAATATTAAAGTATATGTATAAATCTATATATGTATATCAGTTTATAATGAGATCAGTGGTGGTAACCTCATATTTTTTAAAAATATGAGGTGTACCACCACATATTTAATATTTAATAATTATTAATTTAATATATGGCTCCTACATAAAAAAATCTCAAATTATAGTCGTGCATGGCACGACCGGGTCTTGCTACTTACTCATATAAAGTGAAGGCAAATTCGAAAAAAAATGGTAAAAAGTATTAAAAAGACATGTTTTATGAAAAATAAAAAATAAGCTAAAAGGACATGTTTCAAGAAACGGAGGAAATATTTGCTACTATATAATATATTTTTTTTGAAAAAAATTTCCTGGTTCCAAACAAGAAATTGGTCGAGACTAGTAATAAATGCACAAGTACAAGAAATAGTGAGATAATATGACAACTTGAGTAAAAAAGTGTTTGGTTTGTAAAGGGCAATTCGAAGCGCCCATGGCAGATTTTCTGAGTGCCCACGATTTTTTGTCGGCCACCTCGACCGATGAACCTACACGTCGGTCGAGGTGACCGGCGATATTTTTTTAAAAATTTAGTCGCTGCTGCAGTAGAGCTGCAAAAAGCAGCAGTGGGGCCCGCGTCGGTCGCCTCGACCAACGCGCCCATAAAGAGACGTTGCAATTGCAACGTCTCTTTCCAACGGCTTAAAAAGCCTTTATAAATGGGGGAGGATGCAATCGGGCATGGCTATTCTGGGAAAAAAAAAGAAAAGAAAAGAAAGAGAAAAAAAAAAGAGAAAAATGAATTTATTTCGAAGAAAATCATAAAGTCGTTCAAAAACACCGCCTCTGTCTGCATCGAATCCTATAGATCTAAATCAAGCGAATATGGAAATGACCGAAGTTGAGCAAGAGGAGATGCTGGTTCAACCAACGGATCCAAATGAATTTGATTTCAATTTATCTCAATCGATGGAATTTGATTTAGGTACGTTATTATATTTTAGGTCTTGAAATGTTAATTTAATTGCTTTAATTATATTTATTTATATCGTAATTTTAATTATGCTTATCAATTTATTCATTTTATTCATATGGAAATATATTAGAACTATACTTAATTTATCGTAATATTTATAGTTTTTATTATGCGTAACAATTAAGTATAATTATTTATGCATAGATTGGTCCCGACCACAGTTTGACTTCTCTACCTCTCCTTATCTACTAAATCTTATCAATCTACCCACTCACACTCAAATCCCAACCCCTAATTACCAAAATTTGTGGGCGTCATCTAGTTCCCAACCCACACCAAATCCACATCTTGATTTCGGGCCTACTCGAAATTTACAATTAGAATTAGACAATGCCGTGATGCAAGGGACTAACACACGTTCTGACTCATTTTTCCTTAATATGATTTCATGCACCCCTCTCTCAGTCCCGTCCGACCCCCACCATGTTGGACCTTCCCACCAAGGTCCGGACCTTCCCACTTTCTACCTGAGCCCACCCACTATCATGCCGATCCGTCTTATCATGAGGCCTATCATTCAACACCCTGCGAGGCCGAGCCTTCGTACGGTTGTACCACACAACACCCCCTTTTGATACTAAGGTCGAGCATGCATAAGAGGAATATGGTGGTGGACCTATTGATACGAGTCTATTGACCGACTTCAACAATCATATTGCGAATGCTTTATGGGAAGACCCGAGCAAGGTATGAATGATCAGGAAATATTAAATTAAATAACTTTTTTTAAGTTGATTTTACAATAATTTATTATTTGTAATGGTTTCACTTGAATCGGCAACCATTAAAGTTACACAAGCGAGGAGGGATTTCTTGGTGGAAGGGTAAGATGCCCCCTATGGCGGATTGGGTTGCCCTTGTGAACCGTAGCGGATTAATGCGCTTACAGAATTGGAAGTTTAACGAAACAGATGAAGCATTGGTTACGGCGTTCGTCGAGAGGTGGCATTCGGAAACGAATAGTTTTCATTTTCCTTGGGGCGAGATAAAGATCACTCTCCATGATGTGCATTTCATTTTGGGATTGCCACTAAACGGGATAAAGGCTGCAAAGACGCATGATGATCTTGAGCTAAAGAATTGGATAGTGCAAACCTACCAATTGACACCAGAGCAGATGGATGGGTTTTTCTCTAGGAAAAGTGTTTCCATGAAGCGTTGGCATGCTATCATGGAGAACCTGATGGCTAATAGAGGAGGAAACCCGACTTTGTTGGTGACGCGGTATCTATTCAAGTTGTTACGATGTACTTTATTCATTGATAAGACATGCGATGGGGTATTGCTGAAAGTGATGCAACTGGTGATGAACCCTAATCTGACATGTGAGTATTCATGGTGCTCCTCGACATTCTCATACTTGTACCACAACCTCAGAATGGGAACACGTACTGGTACGGCACAAATAGGTGGTTGCTTATATGTCCTACATGTGATTAATGCTATCTAGTATTACTATTTTTTAATCCAAATTTATTTGTGTCACTTATTTTACCTATTTTTGTAGAATTTTATTTGGAGGTACTTTCCTGGTTTACGATGTCACAGTAACCATGATGTTGCACGCGTGCCTAGGGAGGCCTTCTTGAGAGATATGGGCCGAAACAGGGATACTCCTTCATTGATGCAGTATCGACATTATTTGGACACTTTAAGAATCGACCAACTAAGTATCCTCTCTACTAAATAAAACAATATTTAAGGTTATTTAACAAATCATAATATATCGATTAATTTATGCATTTATGGAATGAGAGGCAAAAGTAACTTATTTTACCTATTTGTGGTCATCGTAAAAAGGTTGAAGCGGTGGTCGGTGAATGCCCTCACAATCCAATCCTGCCAAGGGGTGAGCCAGATGTATTTGAGATATGTAAATAAGATTGGCTTCACGACTTCTTTCACCAATTAGAGTCGCCGCTCGTACTCCCACACGGTCGTCGAGAAAAATAGCTTCCATGCTTTGTTCGCAAAAAAGTTCTCCGTCTTGTCCGAGAACCCACGTCCCAATGCGTATGCCCTACAGTTGCGTTGGATGTGCACCCAAAAAAGCATATGTTTGGCATTAGGAAATAAGATATCGACATCATTCACCTCAGCAATATCCTGATCGGTCAGTATGGCTTCTGGCTCTCTTCCAACCAGCTTATACACCTCTCGCAATTGGAGTAATACCCATTCGTAGTGGTCTTCAACGCAGAAGCAATACATAAATTATTCCCGGTGCATGTAAATCCAACCATTTCGCACAAAGGCATGTTATACCTACATTGTCAATTCAATGAGATTTAATACGTGTACTTCAATCTACTACTACATCATAGGTAATAAAGACATACATGTTTGTTTTGTACGTCGAGTCCATCACAACGACATAAGGGAACAACTTCAGCAACTGCATCGACTTGGGATGGGCAAAGAAGATGTCTAGTACCTTGTCGCTACCCTTCTTAGTTCGATAGTCGACATAGAATTGATCAAACTCTAAGAAATGAATTTTAAATTGGCTTACCTCCATCCCGTTCATCTCCTCTTTAAACACTTGATATCGAAAATCATACAATTGCTTCATTGATGTGGTCATATCCGGATACTTTTTCCTTAGGAATGTCATGCATTACCTAGGATCTATATCTGTCAAAGCCATTTGTCTTGCGTTAATCTTTTGAGCCTCAGTCAGTCGGCTCGCAAACGGATAACCCTCCAGACTGGTGGAAAGGTCATGATTGTGGTTACCGCATTCCACCCTTAAGCACCACTTCTTGGTCTTTCTGTCCCTCCAACCTATCATCTCGAACGGGCACCCATTCTTTCTAGTACGAGGACCAGGATTAAGCTCATCACCGACCACTAAATTCTTAACCATTTTACGCGATTTGCCCTTTTTTCCCGCTTTGTAGTCATCGCCTAAGACGCATCCCAAACTGATCTTTCCCAGCCATGAGTTTTTGGTGGTGAGTACAATTTTTAACCCCCTCCCCATCTCACGGGCCCACTCTTTCATAGGTTCTCATTCATCACACTCACAATTATTTGCAAAATAACTAGAATAATCTGCAAACTGAATAACCTATTATAATAAAAATTATTTAGAATTTGATATCTTCATTTCTAAACTTAATTTTTAACCTTAATAAAATGACATTTACATACCGAATTTGATTCTAGAATATAAAAGACACCGTGAGTGTGCTCATTTGAATCCCCGTCTCCTCCATCATCGTCCTCCACGCACTCTTTGTTTAAACCAAATAATGCTCCTCCCATTATTAACGACTACATACAAATACAAAATATTTAGAAAACAATATCGTATTGTATTATATTTAGCTTAAAAAATGTAAATGCAAATCTTATATTAAAAAAAATTACTTACATCAAATTTTGAAATGAACCAATCCATATTGTTTAGAGGAAGTTTTTTGAGAGATTTTTGAGATCGAAATTGTGTGATCGATCTATGCCCCGGATACCCATTTATATAGACCTAAAAATCCACTTGTTGGAAATTCCCAACGGGTGGCACGTCGGTCGAGACGACCGATAGTTGTATGTCGGTCGAGACGAACGAGAGTTGCACATCGGTCGAGACGACCGACAAGGGTGTCGATCACCTCGACCGACACAAATGGCCTGCATTTGCCATTTCGAGGCATCTGCACGTCGGTCGAGGTGACCGACTTGGGCGCTCGACAGGCATGGGCGCTTCGCTCGCCCGTTTGTAAATCTCTTTTACAAATAATATACTCCCTCCGTTCCATAAATATCGTCCAAAAGGACATATTTCACATTTATTAAGAAGATGAGAAAAATTATAAAGTAACCAACGGGGAGAGAAGAGATGTTGTGATGGTGATGTATAAAAATGGGGAGAAAGAGAAAGAGAAAGGAAATGACTAAAAGAGTATTAAAATGGTAGATTTTTTATTGGATAATGTGGTTAAAAGTGAGATTGGATGATGATAATATTGTAAGAAAAGATTGACATAAAAGGAAAGATGAAAAGGTGAATAAATTTTCCGGGACATCCGGAAAGGAATACTGGACAATCTTTTAGGGATGAAGTGAATATTACATCCTCTGTCCCCTTTTGTTTGTCCAGTATTCCATTTCGGGAGTCCCAAAATATTTGTCGTACTTCCTCTTTCCTTTTTTTTATCAATACATTTCTTACAAAAATACCCTTAATCAATATCACTTTTTACCCACTTTTTATCTTTACATCCCATCAATTATTCACCTTCTCCTACCTTCACTAAATTCCATCATAAACATTAAACAACCCATTTTTTAAAAATCCATCCATTTTTATGATTTCAATTTTCATCCATTTTTTTCAACATTCAAAAATAAAATTACTTTGTCGATTTTATGCAAATTTTTTAACCTTAAAAATAAAATTTGCAATGGATTTATTTATCCAATTTTTTCCAATTTTTGATCAACCTTAAAAAACCAATAATTTTTTTTTCCACATTTTCCATTTTTTGGCATTGGGAACTTTTATCCATTATTTTGAGCTGCTTATGGAGATTGGTCTACGAATGTGTGTTTTTGGGCAATCCAGAATTTGGATATTGGGCCATTTTTTAGCTCAAATGGCTTGCTCCATTTTCTTGACCCAATTGCTCTCCATTACCTACTCTTGAGAAACCCTAACGCTCTCAATTTTCCTACACTCAAACTCTCCTCTCTCTCTCTCTCTCTCTCTCTCTCTCTCTCTCAAACCCTAGGCGATTGAGCCTCCTATCGATTTCTCAAGAAAGCTCTTGATTTCTCTCTCTTTCTTTCGATTCTCTCACCATACATTTGTATTGAGCTTTGGATTGCTCTAATTTGTTCTAGATTGCTCGAAATCTCCCCATCCTTGAGAAGAGCTTTCGATTCTCTGGATTCTCACAAGATCTCTTTGTTTTTGTTCATGATGTTCGATTCTTGCTCTGAATCTCTCGATCTCTCAAAAAGATATGTGAATCCCTCAATTTTTTTCTCTAAATGTCTCGTTTTCTCTCGTTTTGGCTCTTGTTTTTTTCGATTTGTTTGTTTGTTCACCAGATCTCTCGTTTTGGCTCTTGTTTTTGTCGATCTCTTTTTTTGTTCACCAGATCTCTTGTTTTCGCTCTTGTTTTTGTCGATCTCTTCTTTTTTTCACCAGATCTCTTATTTTTGTTGTGGATCTCAATTTTTCATCGTTCTTTTTTCTCCAGATCTCTCGTTTTCTCTCTATTTTTTCGATCTCTCTGTATGTTGACATGATCTCTTGTTTAGCTTTTGGATCTCAATTTTCCTCTCTCTTTCTGAATTTTTGCTCTGAATATGTCGTTTTCTCTCGTTTTTCGATCTTTTTGCTGTTTTGACAAGATCTCTTGTTTTTTTTCGATCTCGATTTTTCCTCTCAAGAGTTTCTCTTTTTTTGCTCTTAATCTCTCGTTTTCTCTCTTTTTGTAGTCGATCTATTTGTATTTTGACAAGATCTCTCATCTTTTATGGATCTCGATTTCTTAATGTTTGTCTCTATTTTGAATTGTCTCTATTTTGCTCTTAATCTCTCATTCACTCTCTTTTTTATCGATCTGTTTTGCTTATCTGATTCTCCTTTTCTGAGAGCAAAAAGAGAGAAACACTTCAAGGCGATGAATGTCTTAGTTTTTCTCAAACCCTCGATCTCTCAAGTATGCATCACAATATGCTCTCCTTTACTTGTTTTTTTTTCTTAATCTCTATGGCATCTCATAATATCTCTTTTGTTTGTTTCATGTAGGTCCCTTGAATCCTTTAGTTGAGATGAGTTGTGAATCAAATAGCGATGAGTTTGATGGTCCCTTGCCTTCGGATGAAATAGAATAGTTTGCATGCTTTGATTATTCGAATTGCGAGTGGGGCGATGCATGTCTTGGCTACTATTTCTGTAGTCTCTGACGTTCTGAAGCTTTTGTTGAGTGTGGTCTCGAGATTGTTGATGATGACTATGTTGAGTCTCATCTCGTGTCCCCTGGGGTTGTTGTGATGCCTACTAATGTTGAATCAAATGCCTTTGAAAATTTCCCCTCTGAAAATGAGGAAGCTTGACTAAGATATGTCCCCTTCTCGTTTTCCTTGTTACATTCTGAGAATGCTTTCTTTCCTGTGATGTGTGAATTGTTTGAGAATGTTGATGATTATTTGTTGTTGCTTTGGCATGTTGATGATAATGTTGACTGAGATTGGTGATGTTGTTGATGCACAATGGTTTTATTGCATTTGTGTGTGACTGAATGCATGTTTGTGTGTGACTATGAATGCATGTTTTATTATGAATCAATGCTGTTGTGAATCCTCTGATGTTGTTGATGCACAACCCTTAATTGTTCTATTGCATTTACATTTTTCAATGATGAAGTCTTTTGAATGTTGAGATGCAAATTCATTTATGCACGTGCCTTTGCATGCATTAAGGAAACCAACCTTAATTATGGTTGAATGAGGCCTTTGCATATTTAGGTTTTGTGTTTTGATTTTGTGTCAATGATGGCTATGGGGACATCTGAGAAATTTTTGTAAATCAATGATGAAGTTTTATGAAAACTGAGAGGCAAATTTAGTATATGCACTTGTCTTTATATGCATTAGGAAACCAACCTTAATTAGGGTTGAATGCGGCCTTTGCATATATAGGTTTTGTGCATGGAACTTGTCTCAATGATGATTATGGGGACAATTGAGATTATCATTGTAAATCAATATTTATGTGTTTTGAAAACTAAGATGCAAATTCAGTGTATGCACTTTCCATGTTTGTCTTGACATCTTTCACTTTGCATTTTCAAAAAGATGCCAAAATATATTGATGGTCTTACATTTCTTGACATGCATTGACCAGCCATTACACATATTCATTTACAAAAAGCTTATAATGTACACAAAAGAGCTTCTTTCATATCTTAATTAAACCTAAATCTATTGACTGTCATCTAGAGCATCTTCCTCACTGTCTTGCTCACCATGGGTTGCTTGAGTCCCCTGAGTTTGTTCATATTCATTTTCAGTCTCTTGTGCAACCCCATGAACTTTTTTCCATGCTTGCATAACTGCCAAATAAGGTGCTTGTACTTGAGTTGGTAGATTCCCTTGAGCTCTTAATCTGTTCTTGCCCACATGTGGCACATAATAGTCATTACTCCCTTTCACCTTGAGTATCTCATTCATGCAATATTGCAATGTTAGCCATACATTACTTAATGTTATTAGGTCTAGCTCATAGAAAGCTTCATGTACAACCTCTAGCATATGCTCAATATTCTTTGGCATTTTCTTGTGCATAAGTGATTGGATGATTCTGAAAAAACCTAAATATAAGATGTTTAAATCTGGACTGTTAGGTGGTTATTGAATTAAAATGAATGTGAATCCATCTTGTTGGTATACTTGCTGCCACTCTGCATCCTCTTGAGTTATGTGGGCCTTTGCATTGTCTTGTTGGATGAAAATCACCTTGTGTCTTGCATGTTGTGACCATTTTTCCTTTATGGCTGGAATAATCTGATCAATAAGCATGCGCCTTGTGACATTTTTTTTGACTGATTCAACAAGCTTAGTTACAATTGTCCCCTTCTCTCTATTCTTGGATTTTCTCTTTGTTGGTTCTTGATATGTAGATGGAAAAATGCACTACTACACAAAGAGTATTTTATCCCCGACGTTTTTTGAAATACATCCCTGATATAGGCTAAAACAAGCCAGGGATAAATACTGAGGGTATAATAGGTCTAATACCCCTGATATATGAAAACACGCCAGGGATATTAGGTATGCTTCATTGGAGGAACGAACCAATCTATTATCCCTGATGTATGGAAACACGCCAGGGATATTAGCCCCGGTTTCTCAAATGAAAAAATAACCTAATATCCCTGATGTTTTCAAACACGCCTGGGATATTAGCCTAGATAATTTTTTAGCTTTCAAAAAACATGTCGGGGATATTTGATAATTTTAATCTGTGATATTTGAGTATGTCCCAATTTTTTATTATCTCGAATGTGACTCGATCCGGGATATATTGATTTTTTTATTTTTTATTACGTTTTGTTTGGTTTCCCAAAACACCTTGTACACATATTTGGCTCATTTTCAAACCCATAACAAATTCCTCAATAAAGTTGATCACATTAAACTTCAAATACATCATCAATACAAACCATACTTATCATCCAAACAACAATACCAAAACATATTTGCCTAATGTCCTTAAACTAGTAGACCACACTATATAATAAGTCTTAGAGCAACTAGAAAAAACAACCTTCTCAGGAGTTGCTAAAGTGAAGAGAAAAACTTGCAATTCAAACTGAAGATGTTGCCATGACTGTTCCACAACCACGAGCACAAGCGCTGAACGAAGCATAGCAAGGTTCCCATGAATTCTACAAGTAAAAGTGAAGCTAGTTTAGACCTCAAAAGTGACTGATCAGGGCAACAACTATAAAAGATCATGTAAAATTTCCCATGCCAAAATCAAATATATATAACCTAATCAAGAAGAACTTTTGAAAACTAGGCATAGACAAATCTGATCTCAACATATATGCAATGCCACTAAGGTTAAATTTTATACCTAATTCTAATAATTAATCTTTCAAAACGAGTGTTCATCTTGTTGCCTCATGAATTCTCAATCCAATGAAGAAATAAAACCAGATCAGCCAAATAATAAATTCAATCCTTGACAAAAACTTGATTTTTTACGTTATGTAAGGGTAAGAAAATGATCCAACCACTCCTTCCGAATTCCATCAATATGTTCATGTGTGTAAGTTGTCTTAGAGTCAGACACCTGGAAAATGAAACATAATATACAAAGTACATGTATCAACCCAATTTAGTAGAAAAAATAACTTTATTTATAAAGTGTTGAAGCCATACATTGAGAGTGATAACATCAGCTTTTTTGCATAGTATATCCTTCATAAACTTCAGCATATAATATCCACAATCAATCTCATCCTTTTGAAGTGGACACCGGAAGTAACAATTTAGGATTCAAGTTATATATAAAGATAAAACGATATATGTAAAGTAGAGAGGCAATAATTTAACCTTTAGTTCATGCCAATGAGCTTGTCTTCGAGGAGTTCTTTTGCCTAACTTGGCATATTTGAGTTTATAGCTCTTGTTATTAAAAAAATCAGTAGTAATTAGAGTTGTCAAAAGCTGACCCGACTCGAAAAACCGACCCGAACCGCCTGAAAAATTTATGGTTAAGACCCGAAAATTTGAACCCGAAACCCAAAATATACCGAACCCGATAGACCCGAAACCCGTTGGGTTCAAACCCGAAAAAACCGTTGGGTTGACCCAATTTGTTCTATTTTAAGAATATATAATATATTTTGAAAATTATAATATATTTTATTATTATAATATATAAAATAATAGATTTATTATCAAATATCATTTTTTAAATAAAAAATATTTTAATAATTGTAAAAAAAATCAATTTTCTTGAC
Organism: Fallopia convolvulus; assembly: GCA_964016875.1. Classification (NCBI taxonomy): domain Eukaryota; kingdom Viridiplantae; phylum Streptophyta; class Magnoliopsida; order Caryophyllales; family Polygonaceae; genus Fallopia; species Fallopia convolvulus. The sequence goes on along the minus strand of OZ024735.1, from coordinate 15,226,201 downwards.
CTGTGAGGTCGACCCGAGCAGCCCGACAACCCGCAATGACCCGACCCGATTTAACCGGTGACCCGTTACGACCCGAACTCGACTCAACCCGAACCCGAAATAACCGAACCCGAACCCGACCTGACCGACCCGTTTGACACCTCTAGTAGTAACCATATGAAATATAAGAACATCGATATGATTTTTATATTAAATAGGTACTTACAAGTTAACTAACGCATCTGCATCTTTCTCTCTTTTTCCATGTCGTGGATCAATCCAGTATGCATATCCCAAGTGAGGATTCATCAATATCAACACCCAATGATACCTATATAAATATGTATTTATTTGCTTATGTGTTCATCAAAATGTAAACCAAACCAAAAAAACATAAATAATCGATTACCGAAACTGATATGGTGCGACATAAATTTTTCCTTTGACGTCACCTTCCATGCAATCTGAAATATAAGTAGCCCTTTGTTCGACAATACGAGCAATTAGAGAAATTTGAGTCGGACATAGAAACTTGAACTTGTCTTCAATAGAATTACAATGAGTCTCAAACAAATATCTATATTACAACCATAGAGAGAATTAAAGAGGTAGGTTAGGATTTTAAAGCTCAACTCCATTGACAAAAAAAAAACTGAGAAGACTATTGCTATTTTGGACAAAAAAACAGAACTCTCAGCCACTTGTCACAGTTTACATGAATTCCAAATCAAATTCTAACTACTTGCATCGGCATGAGAAGACTAATCTCTTTCACTCAATCATCAAAATTCTTGCTTTAACAAAAGGAAAATCTGTCTTGGACAGATAATATAGGAAAACCCATGAAATGAACTAAAGGAAAATCTGTCTTGGACTGAAAATACAATAAAATTCAGAAAATGTCTTGGACTGATAATACAGGAAAATCTTTCTAAGGGTTATAGAAGCTGGCCACTAGAACCAATTTATAGCATATCTACTATATCATTTCACAACCACTAGAACCAATTTATAGCATTTCCTTTACTTGATTTATTCATAAGTAAGAAACCCAAAGAGGCAACTAATACAACATAACAAGAAAAGTAAAAGGTTTGTACTAGCTCTATTATCTTCAAAATTAAAAGCAAACCCATTAAATGAGAGAAGAAACTAACTTCTTAAACTCCATTTTCAACTCTCCCTGAGCTGGAACCATTATACATCAGACATAACATTCACATGGCAAGAACATGGAATTTTTTTAGCAGAATACAAATGAATATTCATACACACCAAGTATGCTGTAAGAAATTGAGAAACATGTTATTTTTAATTGCTACAACATTAAGAGACATACTATTTTAGATTATAAATTTATATAGATGTGTATGCAGATTCAAGTGGAAAAAAATGAGAGAAACAAAGGTATATTATCACTAACCTCATATATAACAGAACATGAGACATTTCAACCTCTTTTCTATTCAGCCATCTTTCTATGTCCTCCCTCCCAATATCGATCCCATGATGCTGATATTGGAAAACTTCAAAAGCGATTTCTATATTCACCAGTTTATCACCATCAAAATCCTTTAATAGCCACTGATATGTATCCAAATTACTCGCTTCTGACTCAACATCAAAATCACCAATGATAGATTCTTTTGTAAATGTTTTCCCCTTCTCCTTTTCCTTTAACTGTTCAGACTCTGATTGTTGTATTTCCTAGATAAAAATAGGTAGTACTACTTTAGATTATACATATGATTTTGCATGATAAAATCATGGGTGCTTATATGTAAGATATTTTATTTTCTTATAATAAATATAGTTAGACACTTACTTTGATGGGCATCACAAGATGCTCGGGCCACGCAATAATTGTCCCATGGCATCTTTCACAAGGTGAACCTCGTCAGTAGGTCGTGGCACCTCAACTTCACCCATTAAAATTGTTACAACTTCAACCTTCACATAGCCATTCTCCAGTGGTCAATTATGTAGTAGCATGCTTGAACCCAAGGAAGAACGATGCACTTTTCCTACCTCCACCGCTTGTTTGAGGTCTGGCCAATATAGCTCACATGATTGAAAATCCTACAAATGAACTGAGTATCAATTTCTAATGATTGAAGTAAAATTAATTATAAAATAATCAATTGTAAAATAGATACTAATACCTTTGCAACACTAGGAATACTCTTCTTTAGAGAACATGATGCTTTGCCACTTTGAAGACAAGGAGTCTCAAGCACCGGAGTAGTTGGTATCTGCTCCAACTGCCTTGGTTGTCCTTCATTCAATTGTTTTTCTCTCATCAGGTTTTCAATTACAAGTTCCAATGCTTCAATCTTTGCCCCAAATGTGTTCTTCGTGACCTTCATTTGATCCATTAGGTCAGAAACTGCAGGATCTTCAAAAGCAATTGCTTTAGATGAAGATGCTTTTGAACGCGGCCAATATTTACTAATTGTAATATCTCCTCCAACTCCTCTAACACGTCTTGGGTGCTCCGGCTTACCTAATGCCAACGCAAGTACATCTTTCTGTCCAGTAGTAACAAGATTCCCCGAAGCTTCTTGCTCGATGTATTGTTGCTGTAATTATATTAAAAATAGTAGAAGTTCACATTCAATTTTATCTCAACTACATGTTTGTAATTGACCATTCATATGTATGTCATTGAATGTTGAACTTACTAATTTCTCAATGACCGGCTTTGATTCTCACAATACTCCCCAGATTTTTTTGTTATGGCCTTCATCCATAAGATTGATCGTGGTACGATCGCAGAAGGATCCATGTTGTGCCCAAGTTTCTGATAAAAGTATAAAAATGTCCACCTTCTTAGCACAAAGGCTTTCTTCTTCAAATTAGAGAACAGAGAAAGAAATGAGACCTTACGGTTTCTAATGTTTTTTTTCTAACATTTATGTGCATTATCTCATGCTGTATTTCTACATTTGTTGGTGCAGGAAAGGGCCTTCAAAGAGTGACCGCTAAAGTACAGGTTTGTCATATTCACAGTGTTAGAATTTTTTAGTTTTAAAACTGTTCCAGTTGATACAACTTAAACATACAATCTACAACATTTACTTCTGTTGACTTTAAAAAGATAGACACAGAAACAAAGGCAAAGAGGGCAAGACACCAGTTACAACAAGCCAAACCAAGCCATATCCAACAAACTTCTGGACCTTTCCTGCCATAGTGGTGATGTTGCACCTAAGATGCATTATTTAGATATTAAGACTTTCTAGTGATTTGACATGGCTCTGTTGCACCTAAGCTGGCATCACTTTTTATATCTCATGCTTTGAAAAGGGACATAGTAAATTCACTCTTGTTTTTCATGATGGATCAAACTCTCATGTAAACGAGAAGGCTCTAAGTTATGATAGGATCACTTACATGCAACTATTAAGTTTCAAAAGCACTACTAAAGACACATTCGTTTTTAAATACTTATATATTCATCCTCAATGCCGGCATACCCCTTACGAGACCCTCTGTATGAGTAGTCATTCTTCTCCGAGAGATGTCGAAAATTTTCACTTTTCTCCTATGGTTAACAAATTGAAAACTGCTAGAAATTGTTTTTGTTATAAAAAATTTATAACTTAACATATGACCAATAACAAATACCTTGAACTCAGCTGAATGTCGATATTGAAGAAACTCTGTCCATTGATCTTCAGCGATGTATGATTCATATCCTTTTGGAGGAACAATTTGCAGCTCATTTGTATTCTCATCATACATCTTTTTGCCCATGTCCCTTTTGAAAGCCTTCCACAGTTCATGTGCTTTTTTTAGTAACCGTTTTTTTTCTCAATGGGAACTATAAATGCTTCCTTCAAGTAAGAAAAAAAACAACTCATTCAGTTCAGTACAATTGCACTATTGATAGTTATATTTAGCATAATGAGGAATTACTAACCTTAACACCTTCCCAAATAGCATCCAGTTGCTCGTTAGATACGAGACTCCAATCATTTATGATGATTGGCACCCACCTCTTCGTTACCGTTCCAATGTATGTGGCAAACTTTGCTTTATTTTCTTTGTGCGATTGTCCCTTAGCATTCCAATATATAGGAAGTCGAACACCTTGCCCCATGCCCTTTGTAATGCTCTTCATTAAAGAAGCTCCTCTAGTCTTATGCTTCTTCACGATTTGATTTTCGGCCAGATTTGAAGGAGGGTTTTCATTTGTAAGTTGGGGTGATATTTGGGACTAACTTCTTTTTCTAGCCATCTGCAAATACATAATTCAGTTAATACAAAATTAATCAAATTATAGCATATACAACAGAAAATGTGAAATATACAACATGATGAAATTCAGCTGAGTTCATAGCAGAATGAAGTTTACAGCAGAAATGCAATTTACAGTAGGAAGCTTACAGAAAAAAGTTTACAACAGAATGAAGTTTACAACAGAAATGCATTTACAGCAGGAAGTTTACAACAGGAAATTTACAGAAATTTTTTTACAGCAGAATGAAGTTTACAGCAGAAATGCAAAGCACTATTTTCAGTAGACGTATATATAGGGTAAATCAAAGTGTAGCCAAGTAAGCTGTAATTCTACACAATACTAAAACTAAAATTCACAAGACTATGTTTATGCAGCAATATAATCCAAATGTGGTACTGGAGCAACTCAAAGTTGCAGGACTAACTTGTAGCATACACTCTTACATTTTCTTAATTCCTTGGGGTTTGATAAATGCAACTTTTTATACACCTCTTTCAATAAAAAAAACACACAGCTGAAGAGTCAATTCAGAATACTACCTTTCACATTTTTTTTTGGAAGACCATGACTAGATGACGCATGTTCTGGTATCACTTCATTCAGCCAAATACCCTCATTATGATCATCTCTAGCATAAATTTCTTCTTCATTTGGATCCTCATGAGAAGGGGGCACTCTTAATAAACTACTACTCTCTTCAAAAAAAATCATCAACCTCTTCATCAATCATTCTCTTGGGTTTGAACATCACAATAGACCGATTTGGATCTCTAAGATCAGGGACATAAAATACTTGATTTGCTTGTGATGCCAATATAAATGGCTCTTCTTTATGCCCCAACTTGTCAAGAGCAACTGAAATAAACCCCATCACATCAACTTTGACCCCACTGTTACTATCAACCCAGTTACAACCAAAAATAGGTATCTTCAACTCTGAAGAATATAACAGAACCCAAATATTCTGAATGATTCCATAATATGACATGTTAGCAATGACGGGATTCTTGTCTTTAGAACTGGATATGTGCATTGCTTGTGCCACTAACGTCACACCACTATTCTGCGTTGTTCTTTTATCATCTCTTTCTTTTGTATAGAAAGTGGTGTTGTTGATAACAAATCCAGTGTAGCTCATCACTTGAAACTTGGGTCCTCTAGATAATAGTTTCAAAGTATCCGAGACTTCTTCTCCTGATCTAATAAGCTCAAAAACTCGGTCTCGAAACCAATCAATGAAGGTACGGTTATGTTCTTTTGTAATCCAACTGTCATTCTTGGCAAACCTTGGATTATTTTTTCCTCACATATGCCATGTGTTCATTCACATAGAGCTGAACCTCCTCCATGTTGTGAAGGACAAACAAATGAGCTGGAGTCCACTCTTTCCGATCAATAGCGATTACCTTATATCCCAATGTCCCTTTTCAAGGACATTCTCCTGAATGTCTAGACTTAGGAAGACCTATGGGGTCAACATTTGCCAAATAATCAGTACAGAACTCAACAACTTCTTCAACTATATACCTCTCAGCAATGCAACCTTCAGGGCGGTTTCTATTCATGACATACCCTTTTAGAATTTTCATATAACGTTCAATCGGGTACATCCAATGCATATAAACTGGCCCACAAAGTTCGACCTCTTTAACTAAGTGAACTGGTAGATGCACCATGATGTCAAAAAAGATGGTGGAAAGTACATCTCCATTTCACACAAAATGACAACAATCTCTCTTTGTAGATCAACCAACTCATCACGATCGATGGCCTTACTGCACAATCTCTTGAAAAAGAAACAAAGCTTAGTGATGATGGTTCTTACATTTTTTGGCAAAATAGAACGGATGGCCACCGGTAACAAGTGTTGCATTAATACATGACAATCATGTGATTTAAGCCCTGTTAACTTCAAGTCTTTCATGGACACCAAGCTGCTAATATTTGAAGAATACTCTTCAGGAACTTTGATGTCATCAAAAAACTTACACAGTATTTCTTTCTCACTCGTACAAAGAGTATAACATGTGGGTGGCAAATAAGTACGCTTTCTGCTTGTTGTATCTGGAACCAGTTATTTTCTAATGTCCAATTTAAGGTAATCACTTCTAGCATTGATGCCATCTTTCGTTTTTCCTGGTATATTAAGCAATGTAACAATTAAGCTTTCACAAATATTTTTCTCTATGTGCATTACATTAAGACAATGTCTAAGGAATAAATCCTTCCAATAAGGCAACTTAAAAAATATGGATTTCTTTTTCCAACCTTCAGCTTTATCAATCTTGGTTTTTTTTCCAAATTTGACATCCATGTCTTCCACAATAGCCAAGATCTCCTCTCCACTGAATGGTATCAGAGCTACTTTATCTGTATTACACCCATTAAAAGCTGTTTTGAGTCTTCGATATCTGTGATCCAAATCTAAGAATCTACGACCCCCTAGATAAACATTTTTCTTACTACATGGCAGGTGAATAGAATGAGTTTTGCTTCCACAACAAATACATACAGTATACCCTTTAACACTGTATCCGGAAAGATTACCCAATGCAGGCCAATCACTGATTATGCAGAATGGCATAGCTCGAAGGCAAAATCGTTCCTCACAATATGCATCATACACTCTAATTCCCCTTCCCCACAAATCCTTCAAATCTTCAATAAGAGGTGCCAAATACATATCAATATCATTTCCAGGTTGCTTCGGACCCAAAATTAACAAAGATAACATCATGTACTTGCGCTTAAAACACAACGATGAAGGTAGATTGTAAATCACCAATATCACTGGCCATGTGCTATGACTAGTGCTCATATTTCCATGAGGGTTCATCCCGTCGGTAGCAAGTGCAAGACGAAGGTTTCTATCTTCCATTCCAAATTTAGGATGGAATTCATCAATAGTTTTCCATTGTAGAGCATTTGCTGGGTGTCGAATTTTATCATCTTTTACCCTTCCATCTGCATGCCAAGTCAGATTTTTAGCATCTTCAGAATTTCCAAAGAGATGTCGGAACCTTGGTCTTATCGGAAAATACCACACCACCTTAGCCAAAGACCCATTAACATACTGAGGTTCACCACAATCAGAATTTGGACAGCTTTGCAACATCGAATTTTCATTCCTATATAAAATGCAAGCGTTCGGACAAACATGTATCTTCTCATATTCCATCCCCATAGAGCGCAAAAGCTTTTTGGCCTCATATGTAGTTTCGGGAAGACAATTATCAACAAGAAGTATTTCTTTCATCAGCTCACGTAGCGCTGAAAAGCTTTTATCACTCCATTCGTTGCCCGCTTTTAAGTTATGTAATTCAGCACAATAGACAATCTCGTTTACCTTGTGCAACCGGCATATAAGGGTTTTTTAGCATCATTTAAAAAATTCTCCAACATGTCCGGACGATCAATTAGAAGCTCTTGAACATCATTTATCATCTCATCAAGTCGATCGCCTTCACCATCAAAAGTGTCACACATATCGAACTATGATGTGTCCTTATTAGCAAAATTTGAGGTTGCTTTCTCTCCATGCCATATCCATTTTTTGTAATCATTACGAATGCCATTGCTAATGAGATGATCTCTAACAACACTAACCTCATATGTCCATGAATTGTGACACTTATTGCATGGACAACTAAATCTCGAAGAATTAACACCATGGTCAAGGGCAAATCTAATAAAGTACTCATCTCCCTCCACATATTCAGTACTAATACGATTAGCTGACATCCAAGACTTGTCACCCATTCTACATAATACGACAATAAGAAACGACAAAAGCAAAAATAAATGAGTTTTTTTTAATATGCTTCATACTTAATTAACACCACAAGAAATTTGCATTCTTCATGACTAAGCTTTTCACCATTCAAACAAGCAGGGAATATATAGCAATGTCTCGAGTATTGTTCATTTAACCTAGCTGAGTTTATCTTTTCATTTAACTAGGGATAATAATCCATGGTATAAAAAATCAAAGTATAAAAAATCAAATACTCTTCTAGCACATGTGTAGAGTAAAGCAACAAAATCACCAACTTCAATGATGTTAGATTATTTATGGTTACCTAATTTTCATTTAATCTGATAAGGATTCTACTGAGTGCACTATTTTAAGTCATGCATTACTAAAAGCACATTTAAGATTGAGGTTATACACAAAATTAAATTTCCACAAAGTTACAGTACAAAATTCTCAAGAGCATTTAATCAATAGAAGAATTACTCATTGATGCAGGATCATCTGTGTGACCACATCAAAAGTCACACCATGAATCAATGGTCACTAATAGAAAAAAGCAACAAAAAGGAAACAAAAAATACTACATTACAGAACACTGATGCAGGATCTGGACGAATGGTCCATCGTGCTCGGTTCAGTGAACCTAATGATTCGATCCTAAACTAACCTTTTCAGCTGAAAGGATCTCAATGCTTTTTATAAGAAAGCAACTGCCAATTCAAATCACTCTTGTCACCACTAATTCGAATCCAATTTTAACTGTTTAATACGCAATTTCTACTGGTTCACATAATAGATGAAAACTTTCATGCCCTTGTTACTATTTAATACGCAATTTTAACATTAAAGCTTCCCATAGACACTTTGTCTTTTGTGCATCAACCATCACATCAAAGTATTCCTCCAATTTCCAATTCAGCTATACAATTCAACGTTCAAACACAAGAAGTCCAAGATTTGGGGATGGAGTTTTACCTTTCAAAACCGATCGATTAGCTCGGGTCTCCTGATTGAGTTCCTTCGAAGGTGCTTCAAAAACCCACCACTATCTAGTTTTCTCTAAACTTGGACAAACACTCAACGAACTCAGACGCCGCTCCCACACCGGACCACCGGAAAAGAAGACCCGCGACGCCGCCCAAACACCGTGTTGCCGCTCTTGTCTCTGAGCCTCGTCGCCGCCCAAACACCGCGTTGGTTGCCACTCTCATCTCAGATCCGCGTCGCCGCTCCCACCACCACACCCACCTCGGATTGATGATGAGGGAGTCAAAGATTGATGAGGGAACTCCGAATTGATGAGGGAGAAGCTGATTTCTCCGAACTTATTTCCAAGATCGAATTCTAAGAGTGACTTTTGACGAGGGTTCTGCTGGTTTCTAACTTAGGTTTTTTTTACTGAGCGCTCAATTTTGACTGTATCGTGCTCACTCATGCCTCTTTTTTTTACTTTACAGACCAAATTGCCTGATTTGATATATCGGGGATATTTAATATAATTTTTTTGTCCCTGGTGTGTGATTTTTTATCACCACCCGAGATATTTGTTTTCGACCCATTAAGTACTATACCATCATTTATCCCCGGCGTGTTAAAATCTAACCGAGATATTTGAATTTATTGGCAAAAAAAAGTTAAAATATTTTTTCTAATTTTTTTATCCCTTGTATATAGCACCATTGATATTATATTAAGAGATAAAAGACTACTTTTGTAGTAGTGATGCCTATTTTCCCATCAAATGTGCACTGTCCCTCTAGGTTGAATTTAGGCCTAGCTACTACAGATGTGAACATAACCTTAGGAATGAACTTGCTTGAGCGTGCAGCTCTATACTTACCCCTCTCATTGTGTGCTACATACACTCTTTGTATTTTCTTGCTCAAATGAAACCATTTTTCATCAATTTGAACAAAATCAAGAACCAAAAAATGAAACCATTTTTAATCCTGGGTGTAGTGGATTTGTATGTGGCTTTATAGCTTTTCCTTGCACTAATCTGTGGAGTACACTCTTTCAAATGTTCAGTTGAGTTGCTAAATCTTTTATGCATGACATGTCCCCCATTTTAACTGGTGTGATTGGAGTCTCCTAAATTTGAAGCTTTTTCCTTCCACACTTGTGGTAATTTGTACTGAAATTAAGTTATCCCCCATGTTCTTGTTGCTTAGATGTCTTCCAAAGTCTTGTAATTGTCATCGATGACACATTAAACTGGATTGCTACAGCTTGAATTGCATTCTTTTGAACTTTTCCCCCATCCGTCATATGTAGAAGCTTCATAATTATGTGCATTTTTTTCACTGCTGAGCCCGATTGTATATGGCTGATGATGTGTGGCTACTGGTGTGCTTTTCCCTACTTCTAATTCATTCTGAGTCTGTCCCTACTCATTAATGGCATCATCTTCTGGTTGATGCTGAGTTAGTCCTTGCTCATTAATGGGCTCATTTTCTAAAATTGGGGCTTCATTAAGATCAAAGCCTGGTTCTGTATTTAAAGCTAGTGAATGTTGTAAAAATGGGGATATGTGGGTGTATAGTTCCTGCTTTTCTATTGGCTATTGGATATGTAAGGTTGCTTGTGATTGGTCAAAAAAAAGTGGAGGATTAGTGTAATTTTGACAGGAATCAAATATTCACTGCATTAATTGTTCTACATTTTTTCTATAGATGAAATGTACTTTATTTCTACAATCCCCCCTAAATATTGTGCCCTCTGTCCTTTTTGACAAATAAAACGGGACAAAGGGAGTATATGTTATCATTCGTTTGATGTCAAACATACCCAAGATTTTCCAACCACTTTGTTTTTGTTGAGGTAAGACTATTGTGTTTTCATATACTCCTCTCTGATGCATTATGAGTAACTGAACATATAAATAAATTGGACACCTGTTCGTAAACTGCCCACATACTCGTGAGATAACCAGAAATAAGACACCTACTAATATTATTAGTGAGCTAAAACAACAAATGGGAGTAAGAGACTTTACCGAATTAGTAGGTGTCTAATGACTTTATACCGAGCTTAGCACAATATCCGGCACCAAATCACAATCAAGAACAAAAACTAAACAATTGAATGGAGATGTAGAAGAAAGTGAAAATGAAAGACTCATGACTCGAAGGGGAGCAAAACAAATAAGCTGGAAAAGCCCTCCATGAAGGTTCCATATACCTAATTTTGATGCAAGTACACCATTAAAAATGCCTTGATTGGGTATGCGATCAGAGACCACAATGCATGCATCATAAAGTTGGAAGCATTCATATATGGATTCATCTCGGTGCTACATGTAGAAAATTAGTACTTCAACATGGAATTCAGAAAGCAAGACATATGTGGCTACGAAAAAGTGAAATAGAAGGAAATAATATAGCGGTCTAGTGCCTCTATCATGCCTTTAGTTTTGTTAACAAAGTTGAGGCAATTGCCTTCGATGGCAAGACAATGGATCCTTCTTCTGTTTGCTTCCTGAATAATTTCTCTCAGTGCTAGTACCTCTGTCATCAGGATTGAATATTTTCTGAATACGCCGTCATTCGCACAAACTTTGCTATCCTAATGACCTCGAATGTTGTAACCATATCAACAACCCTTGTTGCTTTTAGCTCCATCGAAATTGAGCTTGAAATAGTTCATCTTGAGTTTAGTCCATTTCAAATACTTCCATTTCCACATATTTGTATGATTACTGGCGGCATGAACGTCTTCCTTTTGATTTTTTCATTGTTCTTTCTTGCATCATGCTAACTTGATGTCTGTTTTTTGATAAATTCATGGGTTTGGTTGACCTCCATTGTCTATTCGATAGGTGTTTTGATTTCATTGGAACCATAACCCCCAACGAACGAAAGCAAGATCCTCAAAATCATTAGTAGTGAGAATTGATTAGGTCTCGTCCATTACTCCACTCGGTTTTTTTTTTCTAGATTAGTGTTGTCAATTTTGATAAGAGTACTCAATCTGGTTTTCACTAGTACACATATTATTTTGTAAACGTTCGAGGAGCATGTGGTTTTGGTCTTCATTCACGATGTTATATGCCCCACATTGGAATGGGATTACAATATGGTTTGTTGCTAGATGGATTTTTGTCGGGAGTCCATTCCTTGTGATTTTCCAAAGGAATTGTTTGATTTGGTGGTAGTATTAGTTTCAAAATCCAATCTAGTGTAATACCTGTGTCATTTTTCCTAGATTTGATCATATCCATTGTTGAGCATGTTAAGAACCATCCGTTACGACTCGGCCTCCAGTAAATTCAGTTTGTGATGTTGTTCTCCAGGAGGATGATCTTGGAGATATCATCCACATTTGATGGTAGGAGAGTATGATGACCTATCTTGTTTATGATAGTCCGCAAACATTTCGTTCTTGTTCGTCCGATTGATGTTTGAATTGTGTGATGTTTTGTAGCAGATAGCTTTGCACCTAGTTGTCGTTCAAACCTGATGGTTTTCACGTTGCCAACTTGCCGTATCGGGAAATCAGTAAAGGTGTTACAAAATTTTATTAACTTCGCCCATTACTAGGAGGTGTTAGCTTTCTTTCGGTATTAGAATAAAGAGTTCGTCTTAGGTATTTTTCTAAGATCGATTTCACCCAAGGGTTGTGTGGTTCCGCTAGAATTTTCTAGAGTAGGTTTAGGTCAACATGTCTTTGTAATACTAATTTCAAAATAATAACAAAAATTATTGTTGATAGACTAAAACTATTAATGTCAGGAATTATACATTCATTCCACGGTATGTTTGTTGAAGGAGAAGAAGTCTTTCACTCTTTTAATAAGAAAAAATAAGAAAAACAATTTTGATCATGAGGTACATTAAGACCACATCTTTTCCATCTTGGTGCGTTGTACAATTTTTACCCAAACACCAAAGAACCCTAATTTCAATCTGATCGCCGCCACAGGGAATGTCCACCTTCGACAAACACCTGGTCTCGATTCCAACCTCTACTATCCAACAACATAGCACCTTCTACGTGCAGAACAACTCAAATCCCAATCGGGCTCAAAACCTCCCGCACACTGAGTATTACCTAGTGCAATGGCTAGTGTGGCTGCACACCTTCTCCTCCTTCCTCAAAGTCTCTGGTTCTTCAAAAAGCAGAACCCAGACCTCTAAGATGAAGCTGGCCAATCCCATCGTTCTCCCTGGGGAACCAATGTCGGATGGCGACAATCTCGTCTTTCTCCCGGCTCGCAAAACATATTTGAAGTGGAAGTGGAGATCCATGTTTGTCTCTCGTCCTAAAAGTATTTCCCCAACCTGTACAAAGATGGGGTCGAATCTGAATTGTGTGTGTGTCTGGTGGCTCGCCTGGCGCTGGCATTTGCTGATTTCGCGCTGGTTTTGTGGTCGCGCAGGGGTGCTACACTTCTTCCCGGTGGATGTCGGCTGGTGGTCCAACCTCGTGTGGTGGTGGTGGAGTCGGGTTCGTGGTGCGGGATGGTACGACGGCCGTGCTAATGCTTCACGGTGGTTCCCCTCTCCCATCTCTGCCTCTTTGGTCTATAAGGTGTTCCGGGTACCTTCTTTCCAAACCTATTCCTCTAATACAATAACCAAACCCATGCCTTCCAGAAATTCGGTTTTAAGTGTATTTGTGTTTACCCACTTTCCAAACCTGTGACCAATAAAGTTCTTTTGAATTTCATGTATCACCACCTGATTGCATTCGCTTTGTTGTGTTGTGGTTTTATCTTGTACGGCTTCTGCTCTTTAATCACCTAGGTGTGTTAGTTACTTGGTTGCTTATCGCATTTACAATCAATGAACCCTTTTGGAGATTTGAACACCCCAACCCCAAAACTTTTATTAACGTTGTTTCGATGCTGTTTACATTGCTGAATTTGGCCCGCACTTAATTAAGCATTATTGTTGTGGTGCACGGGCTATTTTGCTTGCACTACAAGTGCGATGCTATACTCTTAATTCTGTCTACCATCCCGCTTATTTGTAAAGGGAATTACATACTTAGCAGTTAATATGCTTATAGCTTGTTTCAACATGTTTGGGCCGAAAGCCTCACCGTTAAAGGTGTTGCATATTTACTAAAGATAAAGGCCAAAAGCCAACGTTTAAAACCCAAAAAACAAAAGACCAAAAACCACACCGATACAGATGTATCATTTTCATCAAAACCTAAAAATCCAAATGCGTTCTATCTCGCAATCTCGAAAGTGCATTCGCCAAAACCGAGTCGTAATGACATAAAAATAAAAACAAGGGAACGAAGCCCTATAAAAATCTATGAGGAAACCCCTCGCCTTATTAATGCTAACCCACATGGTTTCTGTAGAAACACAATGCTAATTAACTGGCAAAAAAACAAAATGTACAATAGTTACTGCCGTATGCAAATACACATACCAAAAATTATGTATAACTACCTCGTTGTCCATAAGTTATATAAAATGAAGAAAAAAAATCATTGGAGCTATACCTCTCCACCCAAGGCCAAAAGCCACAACGTAATTGGTTGCCTATGAAAGTCTGCGCATGGAACTGCAGGGGCATCAAACGCAGTCCTTTTGGATGGAGGTCAACGCGTTCTACCGCATTGAACACATTAGTCTCATTGCACTTATGGAAACCAAAGCCCAATCACTACCCGATAATGGGTGGCAAAAGGCGGGATTCGACTCCGTGGAATTTATCCCCGCGAGTGGATATTTGGGCGGTATTTGCGTCCTATGGAAGAGCTCACTCCTCTCAAATGAAACAATTCAAACCATCCACAAAGACAGTCACTTTGTTGGGTTCCTTTACGAGAACCTTGAAACAAAAAAGAAAATAATCCTAATATTCGCGTATGCGCCACCTAGGCCGCAAGAAAAAGACCAATTCTGGAACACTTTGAAGGAGTTCATACAAAATTGCAACTACCCATGTTTACTTATGGGTGACCTTAACGAAATCCAACACCCAAACGAAAAAGTAGGGGGCGCGAACCCGACCCATTCCCGTTTCGAGCGGCTCATTAATTTCAAAAATAAATGCGACATGTGCGACATCCCTACAATCGGGAATAAATATACATGGAGAAAATCCAAAAATCTCAACAATACCACGCTCGAAAAGTTGGATCGAACCCTGGTCACCAACCAAATCATTCAATGGTTCCTGTCCATAGCGACGAAAAACCATGCTTTCTCTTCTTCTGACCGCTGCCCAATATCATGTGACCTCCCCACGGGGATAACATTTAAAGTACAACCATTTAAATTTGAAATGATGTGGACATCTAGAAAATATTTCCAAAACGTCATCAAACAAGTCTGGTGACACAACTCTGGAGGATCCCATGTTTAATCTAGTGAAAAAAACACAACTTCTCAAAGCAAAAGCTAAAGCATGGAACAAACAAACATTCGACAATATATTCAAACAAATTAAAAACTCGACGAAAACCTTGTTTAGATCCAGAAGGATATAATTGAACACAACAACGTGGTACTCTTTCAAAAGCAAGCACGACTTTTGAGAAAGCGGACATGCCTCTTGGATATCCACAACTCCTATTGGAAACAAAGGGCCAAAAACACCCACATTAGACTAAATGATAAAAACACAAAATATTTCCACCGGATTGCCAACGGGCGAAGGAACAGAACCAACATTAAAAAAATCCGTACATCGGAAGCTACACAAATTACGGGTGTTGAAAACATCAGAAAGGAAATTAAACTTGACTTCCATAATCGTTTCCGGGAATTGGAAATTAACCACAGAAAGCTCCAAAACATGACACAAACCATCCAAAAAGAAGTTATAGATGAAGACAACTTAGAACTTACCAAACCAGTATCAAACAATGAAATCAAGAAGGCCTTATTTGACATTGGGGACGATAAATCTTCTGGCCCAGATAGTATGCCGACATGCTTTTATAAGAAGTACTGGCACATTGTAGGTCCGGATGTGATAAGGGTCGTTAAAAATTTCTTCCACACCGGAAAACTCTTAAAACAAATAAACCACATATTCATATCCCTACTACCAAAATGCGAAAACCCCAGCTCCACCAACCATTATAGGCTCATAAGCTTATGCAACACAATATACAACGTAATATAAAAAATTCTAACAAACCGCTTGAAAAACCTATTAAACAAGCTCATACATCCGATGCAAGGGGCGTTCATCCAGAACCGAAGTATCCACGATAATAACCTTATCGCGCACGAAGTTTTCCATTCCTTTCGGGAAAAACAAGGTCGGGAGGGATGGATTGCTATCAAACTAGACATGGAAAAAGCCTATGACCGAGTTAGTTGGGACTTCCTAGCAATTGTCCTACACAAATTTGGTTTTAACGATAAATTGTTGGGTTGGATCCGAGAATGCGTCGAAACGGTTTCTTTCTCTGTGCTGATCAATAACGGGCCAACAGACCAATTTCCCCCGAAGGGAACTTAGACAGGGAGACCCCTTATCATCTTACCTATTCATTCTCGCATCCGAAATTCTTACAAGACAACTTCACTTGCAAAGCACCAACCCCAAAACTAGAATCGGGGTCCAAATCACTAGAAAGGGAACAAAAATCCCATTCCTCGCTTTCGCTGATGATATCATCATTTTCGCTAAAGCAAATACCACTGCATGTAAAAACATCAAAGAAATTATCGACAACTATTGTCAGGTTTCTGGCCAGAAGGTCATTTTCCACAAATCCTCCTTCCAGGTCACCAAAAATACGAGTAATACAACTAAGGAACTAATCAAACAGATTCTCCAAATCACAAACACGGTTGCGTTGGACAAATACCTTGGATGCCCGATTATCAATGGCAGAGTAACACAAAACACCTTTAAACCACTAATCATGCGGACCGGATCCCAACTTGCAAAATGGAAAGCAAACACTCTATCCTAGGAGGGACGTAAAACCCTTATTAAAGAAAATGTATCAGCATAACCCAACTATATTATGCAATCCTTTATGCTACTCCAAGCTACCTTACAAGAACTTGACCAAATCAATAAAAATTTCTTTTGGAACAAGGATCACAACTACAAACCACTCATTAGTTGGAACTCCATTTGCCGCCCACTCGCGCATGGTGGGGTGGGAATCGCCAAGGCAGAAGAGATGAACCAAGCACTCCAAATGAAACTGCTCTGGAAAATACTACCTGACTCAGACAATCTATGGGTCAAAATTATTTCGGAAAAATATCTTAAAAAGGAAAACATCCTAAACTACAAGAAAAAATATAACACCTCTTGGCAGTGGTCCAAGCTAATAGGCCTTAAAGACCTATTCGTGAAAGGACTTATCTGGCAGATTGGGGATGGAAAAATCGTCCGAGTATGGAGAGACAACTGGACCAGTAAGGGTCCTCTCAACCCAAAGACAGATGCGGAAAACCTCATTAACTGGGACGAAACCGTGGATGAGTACCTTAGAGAGGATAATTCATGGAACATTGAGAAATTGAGCAAGGTAACTAATCCAGACAACCTTGAAATCATATCCAATATCATAAACCCTATTAACAAAATCCCGGACAGACTATACTGGCAACCTAGCAAAAATGGCTGGTACTCAACCCATTCAAGCATGCAATGGATCCACCAATCTAAAGGCGAACCAAAAATAAACCTAGCTTGGATCAAAAAACTTAACACCCCCCCCAAAGTGAAAAATTTTGTTTGGAAAGTAGCCAGAAATGGTTTGCCAACTAAGATGAGGCTCACTGCCAACCATATCCCGGTTCCGCCGGGCTGTGAGGCCTGTAACATCCTAGAGGAAGACACTAACCATTTGTTACTCTCGTGCCCATTAACCGAGGAAACCATCAAATCCGTAAATCCTAAACTCTTCCGAATCCTCAATCAAATTTCCCATGGGAATAAAAAACCACACCTTGTCCTGGATGAGATAAGGTTGCGATTAACAAAAGAGGAAATGGAAACCCTCGCTAACACTTGGTGGTGCCTATGTCACTTTAGGAATAAAAGAGTTTTCGACAACAATAACTTGAATAACACCGCAAACATTTGCGAATTTATTCACAACCAAATTAAAAATTGGAAAAACGCGGAAGCCTCGACCTCGGATAACCCACGTTCTGGAACGGCTAGAGGTGGACCTAAGAGAAAGCCCACAAAATGGGCAAAACCCAAAAGTGATTTTAGCAGTTAATGCGGATGGCGTGGCTTCTTACGGGTTCATTCTCAGGGACTCATGCGGCTCCCCCATCCATTTCGATGGAAGATTGATTGGTCATCAGTCCGTTCTGACTTCCAAGACCATCGCCTTACGCCAGGGACTACTCGAGGCCATTCGTCGTGGCATTCCATGGATCTAGATTGAAGGCGATAATTTGCAGCTGGTCAAGGCCGTTTTTGGTGACTGGCACTGCCCGTGGGATATTGGGTTGCTTCGTTCGGAAATCCACTACTTGTTGGCTCATTTCCAGGATTGGGGTATCGCTCAAGTCAACTGTGAGTGCAATTCGGTTGCGGACTACATCTCTAGCTCGTTCCGCCGCGTCTCCTCTATTCCACTTGCAGTTGACTCGAGTTTGCACACCCTCATCCATCAGGATGCTCTTGGGCGGTCACTAGCCTGTTTAGTGACCACCCAAATTCCTTTCCTTGTCAAAAAAAAATCTTTTCCATTTTGGTTAAAATTCACCGGGAAACATATTCCAACTTAGGCTCTTCATCTGTCAAGAAGATTCATTAGCATAATATATCCTTGTTATAACTATTGAGTTCTTGGCTAGAATTCTAGCTCTAGAATTAACATAGTCATTGACCCCGACATTGGCAAACTCGACCCCGACATGGAACGTGACGAAGCAACATGAAGAATCATCGGGTTCAAGCTATGTGGTGGTCGGGGATACTTAGACACCAATCCTTGTGTCAATCATGACCGTAGACAAAGGTTCTTTGAATTCGACCAAATCAGGAATTGTGGGGCAAAACCGACCGAATCCGTCAAAAGGAAGACTAACAGAGGCAAAAAAGTGTGGGAGAACAAAACATGAACTTGCGGAAGCCCGAATGGATTAGATTGATCAAAAGAACCCGAGGTTAGTACTCGCCCTTCTAGAAGGACGAATAATAACGACGATACCGTGTGTATGAGCACTATCCGGGAAAAGCAACAGGGTCCACTCGAAGTGAATGCGCAGCTTAAAGATGCTCGTGAAGACCTGAGGAATCGTGAAGACCACCGTCGCAAGGAGTTGATTGGATCAAGAAGTGTCATCTGACCTACAAGGAAAGTGAAAAAGGAAGAAATCGGTACCAAGGCCGGTCTCAGGGAAGGAAATGAAGTCGGTCTGGAGAGAGAAGGAAAGTCAACCCACGAGAAAGGGAAGAATGTGCGAGGATGGACAAAGGAGCTCGAGGTGTCAGAGACCTTGTCTTCCTCCTCCATAGCAGCGTCCTTGTCAGTGACTTTAGGAGAGTCACTTACATCCTTTGTCTGATCTTTGCCAGATAGTCGTTGGTCCTTCTCTGTTTCAGTTTGCACTTGAGTGCCCTAAATTACATCCTCCGAGACTTTCTCTTCTTCCTTTTCCTCAAAAGACTCGACAACCGTTTCTGTTTCCTCAAACTCCATTGATTCCAAATTAGGAGTTTTTACTCTCTTTTCCTCAGCATTCTCTTTCTCCATGGATTTGGGTGTGGAGGAATCACCGGCTTCAGGAACAACCACCGGTTACGCCGTTTGGTGCGGTATTCCAAAACCGTTGAGAGGCTTAGGGTTTCGGTTTCGTTTTGTGGGGATGGAGGAGTTTGGGATTTTTAGTGGGAATGGGAGAAGAGGGAGTTGATTTTGGAGGCGAAGGGTTTGGATTTTGGTTTTGTGGAGAAGAAGGGTTCAGGGATGGTGTTTCAATGGCAGTTGGAGGGGCGATTGAGGGAGATGCTTGCCTAGAAATGAGAGCGCGAAGAAAGTCATCACCAAAGAGGGCAATGATCTTCCTTTTTGTCGATTCAGGACTGTTGACTTGATTTTTGGTGAGGCAGGGTGGTTAGAGGTGTTGGAGGGAGACACTATTGAAAGGGTTTGAAGTTTTGAGGGTTTGAGTTCGAGAGAGAGAGAGAGAGAGAGAACGAGAGAGAGAAGATTGTGAGAGAGAAAGTGACTTTTTCCTTTGACGGTTGGGCATAATAAAGAAGTGAACTTCCATCATTAAGGAAGTTGTCAAATCACTAGATTTTTCTCTTTCCTTCTTTTTGAAAATCTTTCCAATTTCAAAAGATACTATTAAGTCATGATCTTTTTCACGCACCAAAAACACACAGTCACTGACCCTGATCAAGTCGGCGACCCTTATCACAAAAACTGCTCTTCTCAAATATCTGTGACTTTTACACAACCCATGAATTTCTCTATTAAAAATTACTTGGGGTTGGGGTTGCACAGGGAGTGCCAAAGAAAACCTAGTATGAGACATGATATTTATGTGGATTTGTCGATCATGATGATAAGTCTCCGTTTGAAGAAAGATCAAAACGGCTCATAGAGCCTCTCAAAACATGATAGGTCAGGGACAGGCATTAGAATCAACCATCATCTGGGCTTGTAATGAGGGATAAGATCATCAGGTTTGATTCTTATGGGCTAAAACAAAGAGATCATTAAGGTTGCACACATACGGAATGTAGTAAAAGTCATCGACAAGTCAAATGCATGGGGTTTCCTAAACATGAAGTCTATCAAGAGTGTAAAGATTTATACCATAAAAGCATGACTTCAAAACATATGCAAAGCAATCAATTCTAGCCAAGCATCGAGGGAATTCGTGTAGGGAAATAGATCATTGAAGAGAGATCTTACCTAATTCCATGCAGAGTTGTTCAAAGGGTTCACGATTCAAGGCCTTTGTGAAGATGTTTGCTCTTTGATCACTTGTTCTACAGAATTCCATAGTGACCATGCCTTTTTCAACACAGTCTCGATAGGCTTTGTCTTTGAATGTTGAACTGGATTCTTTGAGATGTTGATTGCACTTGTGTTTTGACACAGTATAGGCACTGAGCCACACTTCACACCGTAGCCACTGACTTGTTGCTTGATCCATAGTTGAGAGCAACACGCCGCAAATGCAATGTACTATGCTTCCGCTGTTGATAGAGCCATAGAATTTTGTTTTCTAGATCCCCATGATACAAGGCAAAGCCCAAGAAATTGAGCCATCACTGAAGTGCTTTTTCTATCAACACGATATCCGACAAAATCAGCATCTGTGTAGCCGACAAGTTCAAAATCAAATCCTCTTGGATACCATAAACACAGATTGTTAGTCCCTTTAAGATAGAAAATGATTCTTTTAACGGCTTTCAAGTGGGACTCTTTTAGATCAGCTTGAAATCTAGCACATAGACATACTCCAAGCACAATATCAGGTCTACTCGCTGTGAGATAGAGTAATGATCCAATCATACCCCTGTACATAGTAGCATTGACTTCGGGATCCTTGTCATCTTTTCCAAGTGAGGTAGTCAACGACATGGGAGTATCAAACAGTTTAGCATTTTCGAGACCAAACTTTTTAACACGTTCTCTAAGATACTCTAGTTGATGAACTCGTGTCCCATCCTCTCCTTTCACATCTTGAAGTCCTAAAAAGAACTTGAGCATACCGACCATGCTCATTTCAAACTCACTAGACACGAGGTCAACGAACTTCTTTACTAACATATCATCTGTTGAACCAAATATGATGTCATCGACATAGACCTGAACAACCAGTGTATGACTTCCTTCCTTTAACAAGAACAAAGTCTTGTCTACCTCTCCTCGAACATAACCATGTTGAATCAAGAACTGAGACAAACGATCATACCAAGCACGCGGTGCTTGCTTTAAACCATAAAGAGCTTTGTCCAGTTTGTAGACATGATCCGGGTGGGCGACATCTTCAAAACTTGTAGTTTGTTCAACATATACTTCCTCCTTCAGATATCCATTCAAGAATGCAGTCTTGACGTCCATTTGTTGTAGTTTGACCCATGATGAGCAGAATAGGCAATAAGTAACCGAATAGCCTCGAGACGAGCTACATGAGGAAACGTCTCATCATAGTCAATGCCCTCCTGTTGATTGTATCGCTTAACTACCAGCCTTGCTTTATTTCTGACCACATTTCCTTCATCATCCAGCTTATTCCTGAACACACATCGTGTTCCAATGACAGATCTTCCCTTTGGCCTCGGGACCAGGTGCCAAACTTTATTTCTTTCAAACTGATGAAGCTCTTCTTGCATGGAACTGACCTAGTCTGAATCTTTCAATGCTTGATCAACATTTTTAGGCTCCAACATTGAGATGAAAGCATTGAAGGCAAATAAATTGTTTAGAGAAGATCTAGTTTGCACACCCTTTGAAAAATCAGTGAGGATGTTGGTGACAGGATGAGCACTTTTCTGTTGATAATTCCTGATCTGTAATTCTATCAAGTCGCCGACTTGAGTCTGTGGCGTTCTTCCCGACTCTTCATCAAAATCTTCCGGATTTGAGCTTCTCTCAGGTGTTTTCTCATTTTCTAACTCATTGTCACCTGAACTTTGATCCTGATTACTTCCTCCTGAACAATCTGAGTCAGAGACACCAGCATTGTCACTGACTACTGATTCTTTTTCTATTGTACCAGTTGGAAGTAGATCCTCTTGAACCAAATAGTATCCTTGATCACCATCATCAAGATCCTTAATTATCTAGCCTCCCATTGTGTTTTCATCAAACACAACATGAACACTTTCCTCAATCTTCCTCATCCTCTTGTTGAACACTTTGTAAGCTTTACTATGTGGGGAATAACCTACAAAAGTGCCAACATCACTCCTTGGGTCGAACTTTCCCAGACTGTCCTTGCCATTATTATGAATATAGCATTTGCATCCAAAGGTGCGTAAGTGGGCGACACTGGGCTTAACTCCTCTAAGCAGTTCATGAGGAGTTTTTATAAGGAGTGGACGAAGCATGGCTCGATTCATCACATAGCAAGAGGCATTAATGGCTTCACCCCATAGATTCCTTGGAAGACCACTTGAGATAAACATGGTCCACGACATGTTCTCCAAGGCACGATTCTTCCTCTCAACCATGCCATTTTGTTGAGGAGTTCTTGGCGCTGAGAAGTTGTGACTTATGCCATTTTTCTTGCAGAAAACCAGAAACTCAGAGTTGTCAGATTCCGTTCCATGATCTTACCTGATAGATACAAGAACAACTCAAAGCTTTTTCTCAACAGCCTTTACCCATGCTTCAAATTCTTCAAAGACATGATCTTTAGAAGACAGAAAAATTGTCCAAGTATACCGTGAAAAGTCAGCAAAAATGACAAAAATATAACTATTTCCTCCACGGCTTTGGATTCTCATGGGACCACACAAATCTATATGAATCAGCTCTTAGGGTTTAGTGGTACTTACCTCCTTCTTGGATTGAAAGGATGACTTCACTTGCTTACCTCTTACACACGTTTCACAAACTTCATGTTTTCTTGGATCTATCTTGGGTAGCCCTCTAACCAGCTCTTGCCTATGAAGTTTGTCAAGGAGTTGACAGCTTGCATGACCAAATCTTTTGTGCCAGAGGTCGGCGACGTCTGCAACTGTTCTAAGACATAGTTTTTCTTCAAGTTCGAAACAGGGGTCCACTTTGTAGAGATTGTTTTCACACACCCCTTTCAGAAGAATCTTCCCTGAGTCAATTTCTTGCACCTGACAACCCTTCTTATCAAAGACAACTTGATATTTTCCATTAGCACAAATTTGGAAAACACTTAACAACTTGAAATTGAGGTTATCAACTAAATTCACATTATCTATTGTCAACTTATCAGAAAATCTTACCGTACCAATACTTGAAATACCACCTTTACTATTGTTGCCAAAGGTAATCTTACCTCCTTTTTATTCTTGAAGTGAGACGAAATCCCTGGGGTTTCCCAACATATGAGTTGAGCACGCACTATCAATAAACTAGGGCTCCTTGTCACCCACTTCAAGCTGCATTGAAAGAATTAGTTCTTACGAACCCAGAGTTGTCTAACTCCTCTGGGTTTGGAAACATAGTAGTTTCTAGGGCAACACTTGTCACAACTAGCACACACAAATCCTGGAGGACAACCAGTGACAGAGGATCTGCCAAGACTATCATTCAGAGTCTGTGACCTTGCATTTTCATCATCTCTTGCCTTTTTGTGACAATCATGTTGGTAGTCACCAGGCTTGCCACAATACCAACATGTCATGTGAGACTTTAGGGAAACATACTTGTTGTATCCCGGATAGATGGGTTTGTTGTTGATGCGTAATTGAAAGTCAATTTGTGAGGGAGTCGAGTTCTGGGTTTGTTTTTTCCATATTTTGTGCACCTTTTGATCAAGATACCATTCCACATGAGTAGAACAACTTGCATTGTTACTACCCATAGGGGTTTTACCTTTAGACAGAAAGGGAGCATGTTTGGTACCCTCAGTGTTGGGTGCACGAGCATATCCAATCCCAAACCTATCAACCTCCTTCACAAATTTCTTTTTATAGTCATTTCTGACCTCTTGAGCCTTTTCAACAACAAACTCATCTAGCCACCTTTTTCTTTTAGTCTCATCATCAGTATTTTGATCTTCTAGTTCTTTGGAAAGCTTAGCATTACCGAGCCTAAGCATAAGTCTTTCACCTTCTGAGTCAGTGACTTGTTTTTCCAATTCATCAACTTGTTTTTGCAAGTCAACGACTTGGGTCTTTGAGTTCGAGCAGGACTCACAAGTCATTGACTTAGGAGACAAAATCTTTTCTAATTAAATAGCCTTAGAGTACAAGAGTTTATTATCATCGAAAAGATTGGAGATTGTTTCTTCATTATCTTCCACTTTTTGTCTTAACTTAGTGACCTGAGTTCCAAGCTTCTCGATGATAGCAACCAACTGTTCTCTAGATTTTTTAGCGAGAAGAGAAGAGAGTTCAGAGTCATTTACCTCTTGGGATGATTTGTCTTCAATGGCCATGCAACAGTTTCCTCTTGCCGACGCCACTTCATCATCATCATCGGACATATCCCATGTTGCCATGATTCCTTTACCAGCCTCTCCACTTTTTCTTTTTGGACATTGCTTGGCGAAGTGTCCTCTAACCTGACATTGATAACAAATGACATCCTTCATATCCTTCCCTTCCTTGCTTGACTTTGGAGTCTTGAAAGGATTTTTGTTGTGATTCCATAATCTCTTCATAGCCTTAGAGATAAGAGCAACATCCTCATCTATTCCTTCAGTGTCATCGTCTCCCTAAGCCAAGTCAAAAGCTCTCTCAACTTTAAGAGCAATGTTCTTGAATTTCTCTATGTCAAGTCTTTCCACTCTTCTTTGCTGAATGCCTCCATACATGGCGAGTTGTCCAACAAGATCTTCCACGATCAGCGACTTGGTTTCCTTTTGAGTGAGTAGAGACGAAGCGATGTTGTCCCAACTCTTGTTCAATCCTGAGATCAGCTTGTTGGTTTGTTTCCATTGTGGAATCTCCTCACCAAGAAACTCCAATTGATTCACGAGCGTCTGAAACCTGGAGTGATAGTCATGGAGAGATTCTCCTTCTCCTTGAAAGATGTTATCATATTATGTTTCGAGACTTATGATCATGTCCTTCTTTACATCATCATTACCTTGATGAAGTCTTTTAAGAGCATCCCAGATTTCTTTTGCAGTCGTGTATCCGATCACCTTCTTGAGGTCACCTTCAGTGAGAGCATGATGAAGCACCCTCTTTGCTCTAGCATTCTTTTCTAGCTTCTTGAAATCAACATCATCATACTCAGCTGTAGTCTTTTCCGTCTTTCCATCCTTTCCAAGAAAGGTTTCCGGACCTAGTTCAATCACCTTCCATAACTGACCATCGAGAGAGCAAATGTGGGTCTTCATTTATTCAACCCACTAGTTGTACTCTCCAACCTTGAGGATTGGAGGTTTCCAGAAAGAGTCGTTGATAGCAGTGTTGGTAGAAGTCATTTTCCTATAAGAGAAGTACTAAAAACACAATCTAGAGCCTTGGCTCTGATACCAATTATAGGATCCTTAGTACTTAAACGAGTCGGTGACTCCTGCGAAGTCGTCGACTTTGAGTAATAAAGCAGCGGAATAACCAAACAAGAAAAACGTTACCAACAGTTAATGACAAGCGATGTATAGTGGAAACTCCTCGTAAACCAACTAGTTTACTCGGAGAAAAACCACTCCCTTCCAAGCTTCTCACTTGGACGGATTTCAAGAGTCCTTAGACTCGCTCTATTGATTTCTTGAGTGTTTACAAAGCTCTCCCGTGTACAAGAATGAATCCCACACTCTTGAACCATGCTCTACCTTTGCACTCACACTCCCAATCTCATGTTATGCCTAAGAACACTGGACACACCACTCGCACGAATCTCACGCACAAGTTCACTCTTTCTTTCTTACAAAAATTGTTAAATGACGCACACAAGTCTTACCACTAACCTAAACACGAAGGTATTTAAGCTAGGGCAAGAGAGATATCGTGTGTATCAAATCCCATTCGATTAGGGAAGTGACACACACTCAATCTTTACATATCTTTCCAAATATACGTTAATGCATACAATAAAATATTCTAGGAGAATCAAATCGTCTTCCTCTTGATTTTAGCACTCTTTTATGATGATCCTCTCCTAAAATAGAACAGCCCAACTGTCTCCAGATGCACGCACACACGATGTGCGTGCATCTGGTCATGTCATGTCAATGACTTTGCCAGCTGGTCATGTCAATGACTTTGCCAACCTTGAGGAGTTGATCCTCTCCTAAAATAGATCACTTCGCCAGCTGGTCATGTCAATGACTTTGCCAAGTCGCCGATTCGACTTGCAAACTCGGAGTCACTGACTCTGGAACCATCAAAACTCTTTCTTCTAACACAAAACAAAGAAACAAGACAAAGAACTCATGATTTTTCCGAATGTTCAAAATGATCTTTCTAAGGGGAGATGGACTGCT
Source organism: Fallopia convolvulus (assembly GCA_964016875.1). NCBI lineage: Eukaryota > Viridiplantae > Streptophyta > Magnoliopsida > Caryophyllales > Polygonaceae > Fallopia > Fallopia convolvulus. The sequence goes on along the minus strand of OZ024735.1, from coordinate 15,199,228 downwards.
TTGAATAGGAAAAACTTGTCCTCACAATGGCCTTTCACTATCCATCAATAAATCCATATATGGAAGCTCCCATGACCTTTGAGAAATCGAGCCTTTACTTCATAATTGATGGTGGAAGAGATTTTGAGGCACGCCTGAACATTTGGCTCGGAGGAAGCACGCCCGGTGGCCACCAACACACAAATCATGCCACCTTCACATTTTATCGGGGCCCCATGGACCATGAGGCTTGCTTTGAGCTCCTCTTGCAAGGCACGAGCCCGTGTCCGAGTGATTCAACCCAAAAATGGTGGAGTGCCATGAGCATGCTTGATTGCGGCGGTGGCATCAGTCGTGCCATAGGGTATGCGGCGCTCATCATCTTGTGTAGACTTTTGAGTGGCGCATTCAAATTCCTATTTCTCTATTTCATCCACCAACTCTTCACCAAGAAGATAGCCCGATGAAAGTGGTGAAGAATTGGTGGAGGCCTGTTGCATGGGTGTGTCGTAGCCCGCTTGAGCGCGCCCCGTTGCGGCATTCGCCTTGAATCATGGGCATCTTGTCCATGATGTGGTGTGGTCACATCATTTTCCTTGCACACTATAGTTATAGTATTGGCTCCAACATTTTAGTATTTCAATATAATGAAGATTTTTATATTCCAGAATGTGTATCCATGACTCGTATGAAAATGTTTATCTCTTTAAATGACATACGTGGAAAATTATAGATGGTGAACGCCCAAGGAAACATTAGAATCAACACGAACAATGAATCAAGAAACCATGACTCGGAAAACAACTCATCTATAGATCAAGCCGGAGGCAGTTATATCATTCACTTTGATATTACCACTATTGGGACCCTGCTTAACTTATTTAGGACCGCCCAATAGGGAGTGGTGTTGCCACAACCTCTTGAATATGTGACTTCCACACAAATGTCAATTTGGCTAATCTAGATAATGGTATGAACTTTATGAGAGCGTTGAAGAAGTTCACGACTATGAGGCCCAGCTCTCACAATGGCACATGGGAGCCTGTCCTCATAGCCTATTGGTTGTCCCACGTGGAGAAGATACTCACAAATTTAGTTAAGAAGGTACAAATTTCTTCCCTACAACTAAATAGGGGAGCGGGTGAGTGGTGGGAGAATTCTAGGCTATGTGAGCATCCCAAGCTGGATTGGGATATGTTCAAGGAAAATATGATGTCCCGTTTCTTCTCTTCGACTATGAGAGATGAGAAAGAAAAAGAATTTTTATATCTGAAAGTTATTGGTTTAACTTTCCTGGAGAGGGAGACTAAGTTCAACAACCTGTTGTAGTTAGGGCTAAGCAATGGTTCAAAACCGAAACAACAAAAATCGAATCAAACCAAAAACCGAAATTTGTTTTAAGGTGAAAAAATCGAACCGAATTGTTTCCATTCGTTTTGGTTCGGATTCAGTTTTATCGGGTTGAAATGGATAGAAGATTATTCTTTGGAAAATTCAAACCAAATCAAAATTTAACTGAAACCGAATTTCGATAAATTCCTAAACCAAAAACCAAATTGAATCATGTCGGTTTCGGTTTGGTTTAGTTCGGCTTAAATTTTCGGTTTGAACATACCCATGCTCAACCTAGTTGTAGTATGCAAGACCCAAGGTTTCCTCAAAGGCTCAATAGATCTACCTCTTCCATAGGTGCATGAGTCTTGATATTAAGCCTTGGAAGGAGGAGTGTGAATTTGAAACGCTTGAGTAGTATGTTGATTCTTCTTATAAAATGGAGAACGCATATACAAAATCTGATCGAAGGACCCCTGGTGGAGGAAAGTCCCAAATGGTGGACATAGTGGTTTTAAGAGGCATGGTTCGCCTCAAAAGACTGATGAGTCAAAGAAGTGTAATTTTGGATCAGTTTTGACCGACATTTCTCAAAAGACAGACCAATATAAGGGTCCCATGATATGCTAAAATTGTGGGAAGGGAGGTCACGTCAATCAAAAGTTTTCAGAACCCAAGAAGCAGTGCTTCACTTGTGGGAAGGGAACATGTGCTTTACTGCTTGCAGAACAAGAAGGGTTTGAGCCAATTGAAGTATGCTTTAGTTTCTCGAAACAATCGGGTTCCAACTAGGTCCACTATTGACCAACTTTGTGCAAACAATAACACAGAATTAGCGTCTCTATGAGATGCGCTACAATGATGACCATGTTGCATCAAATGCTCCAGAAGAATAGATAGGTCCCTCCTTTTTAACCCAAGTTGTAATGCGTGTACTATATGTTTACTTTTCCCTTTCAAAACTCTTTTGTATCCCAACAGTAGTTGAAATGCGCAAACCATGTAATGATCATTCTTCTTTATAAGAATGTCACATTTTGGATTTTTTATATGATCATGGACTATCATATTATAATTTCTCATGCCAATCAAAATCGTTGTATTAATATTAGTCTTAGATCAAGCAAATGTTTAAAGTCAATTCGTGACTAACCTTTATAAAATGATCGTTGTTATGGCAATATTTTAGAGCGGCTTATTTATGTCTAAATGATACGATAAGATTTACGAACAAGTTTATCTCGACATAGATTTATGGTAGTGAATGAGACTATGTTTTATCTACCATCTTGATCACATATGGTTGAGGTAAAAATTCATGTCTTTTTCATATGAAGATATATTAAAAACGACTATCATACCGATGACACGTTGAAATAAGAATGCATAGCTTTTAATAGGTAATAAAAACATATGAAATTTCCATTAGAGCTATAATTCTATTCAAAAGAATCAACTCAAATTTTCTTAGCTAGTGTCTTGTTTCAAAGAAGAAGAGATTGTATTTCTTCCCTGGTATAATACCAACCTTATATTTCGCTAATAATCTCAAACCGGATGTCAAAAGCACGAAATCTTTTCCATGTGATTCGTTTGGACCACATACATTTCGTAGGTGAAGTTGTTTTCGTGAAATACTGATGTAATAACTCCTTAAGAAAAGGGAGCATAATTCTCCTACCTATTTCCTCTTTTTCTTCTTTAACCCTTATTTAATAGCAAAGGATGCTTATTCTGTTATTGATTTTAGAGTGACAAGATTCTTCTCGGACCCAAGGTAGTGGAAATGATCTTGCTCTAGCCGCATAAAAGAATGTTGGCTGCTCAAAATTGACAAAAGTTACGCTAACGAGAACCAGAGACATGAGTTCACCGTGGGTAACAAGATATCATATGAACATCTTCTTTAGAAGGAATATTTCATTTGGAAGGTGAGGAAAGCTCAATCCTCGATATGTTAGGGCTCTTAAGAAATTTGGAAATATAGACAAGCTAGTCTGTCGCCTGGTGCTACCCCCGTCAGCACATTCAATTCTTAATGTCTTTCATATGTCGCTTTTGTGAAATTATGTGCCCAATGAGTCTCATGCGCTCAACCATGAAGATGTAAAGATTCAGTCGAGTGGCACGTACACGAAAGATCAATCTGAATCTTAGACCGACAATTGAAGAAGTTTCACAATAAGGAATACCTTTGGGTAGAGTACTTTAGGCGGGGAATGGTGGTGAAGAAATAACTTAGGGAACATGGGAAACTAGGAAAAAAAATTCGTCCCTTCAAATTAATGTTATCATAGAATATGGAAGCATTTTTTTTAAAACAGTACTATAAGCTTCTATTTTTGCTTGTAGAGTTGGTGGGGTGTGTGTGTGTGTGTGTGTGTGTGTGTTTCCTTCCATGTAATCCTAGTTCTCCCTAGTTTCGAGGACGAAACTATTTTAAGGGGGTACTATTGTAATATCCGTAATTTTCAGGATATTTTTGGGAATTTTCCAAGCCACTATCTAAAACCCGCTTAATTAATTCATTACCCTTTTAACAACGTTATTTTGGAACTTACGCTTGAAAATTTAAAAGTAACAAAATAAAATCATGTGAATTGCTTTGATTAGTTAACATAATTTTTTATGACTGTTTCCATAAAAGAAATATTTCAATTGAGGTATTAAGATTTTATCGCTCAAACGCAAGTCTCGTTCAAATGCCGGTAGAACTAAATCTATCGACATCAAAAATATCAAGTCATTCTATATATGCATCATGCATGTGAGAGGAGCCTTACATGGAAATCCCAATTTCAAATATCGACTTGCCTAGCCACTTGCAAGAATGAAAGTTACCAATCTCACCCTCTGTACGTATATGTAAAGCATCTATGGGCATTGCTTTTTGGACATTCACGATTCCACACACATAGACCTACCTCCTCCTCCTTTATTTTGTAAAACCATCCTTGCTCCCGGTTTAAGTTGATTATATTTTCAATCTAAAACTCATATCTTCCACAAATGGCTAGATTGATAATAAATCTGATAAACCAATCCATCAAACTCATTAAATGACTAAAAGAAGTTCCTAATAAAGTTAATAATGCTAAGGGAACCACATTCCGGTAGTGTCCAATCTCTAAAGAGATTTCGTATTTATTTTCTTTCCGAGGGAATCACATTCTCATGATATTCCACATACCTTGCATTTTCATATCCCTTTCTCTTTTGATGGAAGTACTAACTGTTGGATAATCGACCAACTATAATTCGTACATTGGTGCCAATATTTTTGGTTATGACCATGGAAACCATCTATTCTCCACATGCTTAGTCTTCTTAGACTAACCCGTTCATTCACCTTTCCATTTTCCTCTGCATTTTGCTCGGTGTTTCCTGCCTCCTTTTTAAAAATATGAAATAGAAGAGGAGTGTTGGTCAGAGGCTGAAAATGAAGGACATATGAAGCAAATGTAGGAAGGATCCATCCTCAGAGCAAAGTATCCAAGAGGTGGTATGCGAGCTCTTGTGAAGCTTATCAAATAGAGACGTCATCTGAAGGAGGGATTTCAATTGCATTTTTTATGTTGTTACATTATGTAATGTTGAGAATTACTTTGCATAGTAATTTATATTCTGCTGTCGTTTTCTTCTATAAAACAATCACATTGTAATCAAATGATAATTCTAATATAAATAAATGGCTATTCCACATTTTTGTTTATATTTAATTGTGTTGTGTTGCCTTAGCCTTGGGTGACTTTGGATGAAAAAAGCCGAGGTCACTAACGATAATATCCTTGGTTTAAAAATAGGGGTGTTACGCTATTGCTAGATCTATTTGATTTCTTGTTGAATCACCTAGATTAAAATAGCAATTGTAATTTGTTGTGGCTGGTTGATTTTGTTTATCACAAAGAAAATTATTTTACAATTGATATATGATTAGTTGCATAATATTGATTGTTCTTATTGAATTTTCTTGGCTGCTATTGAATTGAATCTTGATGGATTCTAGGTTGTTTGATAGTAAGTGTTTTTAGGGTCTGGTTGTTCTAATTACTATTTGAGAAGGAATTGGAATAATAATCTCCACGATAAATGATTCAAGAATGATAGATTATAGGTTTTTCAATGATTGGAAAAATTGAGTGTGTAAGTGGAAATTTATTGATTAAGCATATTTCCCTCATTTATTTTCATAAAATAAACTTTGCTCATTGTTTTCTCTTACTTGGATTCATTACTAGTAATAGTTCATCAACACTCTTTCCCTTATTATTCTCTTTCATAGCATATAATCAAGCATTCAAATACAACAATTCTTTGTGGGATTGACCCTTGTTTGCCAACTGCATTAATATGATTAGTTAGGATTCTTTGATAGGTATAACACGGCTAAAAATACCTCATGAAATGTACTCCTGTAAGTACCCCCTTTGTACCGGGTGGGGAGCTAATGCCTAACACAAACATGGTTGTATCTCAACTCAAGTATTCATGTGTCATTTGTTGTCTTATGTGTGCCATGACAAGCACAAGGCTTGATATTAGCTTTGTTGTTAGACAGTTAAGTAATTTTACGAGCTTTCCAAGTATAGTTCATTTGCAAACAATAAAGTGGGTGTTGAAGTATCTAAAAGGAACCAAAGATTATGGTTTCACCTCTTATGGACAATCCTCTATAATAGAAGGGTAACATAGAGGTTCATTCCTCTACAAGCATTTAGGTTTTCCTTCTTGGAAGATGTGCGATTTTTTGGTCATCCAAGAAGAAAAACTTGCATTATTGTGTTCCCTATAGAGTCAGAATTTGTAGCCTTGGCTTTAGTTAGGAAAGAGGCTGAGTGGTTGAGAAACCTGATACACGAATTTCCCTTTTGGCCAAAACCTATATCTTCTATTTTGATTCATTGTGATGATTTTGTGACTTTGGCTAAAGCCTATATTCACATATATAATGGGAAATCAAGGCATTTAGGCCTAAAACATACCATTGTGCATGAATTCATCACTACTGGGGTGATCTCGATTAAGTTTGTTAGGTCTCAATGAAATTTTCCAAATCACATGAAGTGTACTCATATTTTTGTAGAAAGCAGGAAGCATGACGAAGGGATTGGACAAGGGCATGATAAGATTGAAATCCATATCATTTCCCGATGGTGGGACACCCAATTCTCCTATGGTATGACATTGTGGCTAGAATACAATGCGGAAAGCCTACATGATGGAAAAGATTTGCACTAATGTTGTATATATCCATAAAAGATGTGAGTGCTTGCATTAAAGGAAGGTTTAGGATGCCAAGAAATCTTCTTAACAAGTTCTTTGAAAGTGGTCATGTAAGGGTACGAAATAAAGGCTTGCCATCCAAGAGTATGGTGGTTTTGTGGATTTTGACCACCTTTCTATTTTGAAGAGCTATGAACCTATGACATTAATAGGGTCAGAGAAATAATTTTATTTATATGTAGTATAGTGTGTGTGCTTTTACTTTTGTGGTCTAAAAGTGGTATGACGAGCTCAATCATCACAACACTTGAATTTTTGAAGAATGTTTTGTATAAATTTTCCATGTTTTGTATCAGTGAATCTTGAATGTTTGAAGATCTAGTCTTGGTGACATACGATTTTGGTGCAACACATGGAGTATGTACTCGATGTGGACTAAGTTCTAGAGGGATTAAAACAAAGAAAAGTAAGACTACTCCAAGGGGAGGTTCAACGAACCTAAACATGTGTCGCATACGTTATGGCTTGTATGTCGCGACGTGGTGGATAGGCACGCATACTGTGCCATACCATGTTCCATGACTAAGTCCTTGATGCAAAATGAGGTTCGTTGTATCCCGGGAGGGGGTGTGCTACACCACAACGAGCAGTTGCACACCATGGTGCTCGGTGTATCATGTAGTGATGCGTCGGTTGGATTGTTTTGACTATATAACTAACTATGGATTTACGCGAGCATTTTAAAAATGGTCTTTTGTGTTGGACTAGTTAGACCATAAGGAATTGCTTGAAAGCTTGAATGCCAAGGAAAGCATGTCATAGTCAAGGTAGCTATGCTAGTTATGCTAGCTCGCTCGACTACTTGGTACTTGGCTTGGGCCATGAGACGACCCACTAATTCCATACGGGCACTTGGGTTGTTATTGGTAGTTGAGAGCGGTTAAGAATGGTTATTTCGTCCTCTCTCTCACACTCTCTTAACTTGCTACATGGCATAAGGGCATGCCCCTCATATCTCCTCATGGGTTGGCGTCTTCATTGAGTAAAGATCCAGCGAGTATGAATCTCCTTGAACAGTTGAGCTAAGCGAATATTAGCATGTTCAAGCTCTCAATAGGTGTTCTCAATAGCCTGATCGAGTATCGGTATATCAATCAATATGCTTTCCCTACATGGCGAAGACATGTATTTATAATGGAAGAAGGAGAGGATGGGGCTGAAAATTATATCTATATGGCCGAAAATTCTGTCTTCCTAGGGCTGACCAACTGCCTTAAAGCCCAAGCAAGGAATATTCTACCCCTTCTCCAACTTTAATTCTATCTTTAATGAAAGATAAAATCTCCCATTAAGTTGCATAACCACCATATTTTAATATAATAGGAAAATAGATAAAAGATAATAAATAAGCAATAATTAAAGATACCTTTATGAAGATAACGAAAATAATAATATGGTAGCTAATTTTTACCCGCTCACAATTGCCCCACCTACGTCTTTGTATACGTTTTCTCATATACAATGACGTAGGGTACATAGGCTTCTTAGTAGAAGTGGGCATGCAGATTAGTCGATCGGGTTCCCCTAACGTGCGTGCATGAGTGCGTCCGTGTTTGTACATCCATGAGCGAATATTACGGGATTTAATATTTATGAGCGAATATCATAAATCGTCATTTATTTATGAGCGAATATCATAAATCGTCATTTATTTATGAGCGAAAATCATAAATCTTATTAACATATGAACGAATATCATAGATCTATTCCACATACACGCATATGTAAAATCCATTAGTGCGAGTAACTAATGTTGCGCTTATATTTTTTTTTATGCAAGACTCAAACTAATGCAAAAACTGACTATTATTAATAAATAAACGTGAATGTCATGAACCTGCAAGACTAAACAAATGAATGCAAAAGCCAAAAAACCTAAGGGCCTCATCAAAACCACATGGGAAAAAGAGTGCCCTATTTACATGCATTTCCTAATCCGAGATCCCTGCGCGGGGGAAAACGGGTAACTGTGATCATGGTCCTACTCTCGCGAAATCAAACTCTCAGATGCAGTTCCGCGGTCACGGAACTCGGTGCCGCGGTCGAGGCGTGGCGACCCTTGGTCGCGGTTTCACCCCAGACATGATATTTGGCTCTCTGAACCAGAGCCGCGGTCGCGGCCCTTGGGCTCGTGATCGCGGTTACGTGGCTGGTCTTCGCTTTTAGGCTCGTCTTCATTCTAATACGCTACTGAGAATGTTTGGACGACTTCAATTTGCCTCTTTCTCGACTCTTCAAGATCTTCTGGTTCATTTTTTTCAATGTACTCACGTAAGTACCCTTCTTGAACCAGACCTTCAAGGCACTCCTTATAAGGCTTGCAATCTTCAATCATGTGCCCCGTACTCTATGGTACATGCAATGTTTTTGGCTTAGGACATCGTCTTTGGGGCATTCATCTTGAGAGGGATAGCGGAAATAGCTCTCATGTTTGATGGGTGGTAAAATCTTATAGATCGGAATGTTGAAAGCTGTGTAAACCGCTCTATCTTGCCCCTCCGACGAATGTCCATTCTGCCTAGAGCTCCTGATTGAAGGGTGGTGCATTTTACGAGGGGGGGAGGACGAACTTCCTCTTACTTTGCAATTAGCCTCCTCTAAACGCACATACTGGTGAATACGCTCTTGGAGCTCAGCTATTGTAGAAGGAAGATGAAGTGTCAACTCTTCTCTTAGCTTGCTCTCAGCGGGAATTTTCCTTTTAAAGGCAGTAATGGCAGTTGTTGGGAGGGTTTCTTGACAACGAATAAATTTATAATCAAGACCCCGCTGAGTATAGGGCAGTCAGGATCGTTCCACGAGAAACAAGGTTGTTTGTTTATCGACTACTAAAAATCAAACAAAAGCAAGCAAAACACTCACAAGCAGCCTCGTTAACGACGTTGTCAAGGTCGTTAACGAACCACCATAGACAAAAGAACAAAACTAACAACCTAAACAGATTCGGTACCGAGCCTACAAACTCAGCAACGAATATCACTCAAGAGAATTCAAATAAAACAAAGATCTAGGACAAGGGACACCACAACATAGTCATGCAAATAAACTCGTAAGAAGATAAGATCATGCCTTTAAACAGATAAATTCATCAACTTTCGTTGACTATCAAGTAAATTAACCTACTTTCCTAAACTAATTCACTCAATTGCTTGTTTTGGATCTAAAGCTTGAAACTTTCGTATTCAAACAATATCAACCTTCAAGTCTATAACTTTCTCTTTCAATCAAGTTAAAACTCAAATCACCTTGACTTTCATCTAGGTCTTAAGCACAACAAACGATCTCAAAATAGATAAAAGGCAATCAACACATACTCTTACTCCTCAAACATGCATAACTATGCCGGGTTTAACCCCGACCCTAGAAAAGAAGACTACTCACTACTCATAACTAAGAAAAAAATAAATTCAACAAAAGAAATCATTGAAAACAAAACACTACTCAAATTAATAAGAAATATCGTCTTACAGAAATTCAGAAGAAACCGAAAAAATACAAAGCACCGAACCAAAATCACGATTAACGACCTCGGTAACTCTCGTCCACTAAGCTTCAATCTCAACTCCGAACCTCTCTCTCTACTCTCGGCTCTTCCTCTTCTCCTCAATCGATCCCCCCTCTAAGCTAAATAAGAGGGCTGTTTATACTAATAAGGCTAGAAAATAATAAGGCTAAAAGATAAAAAAATTCCTAAAAAGATAGAAATAAAATCATAAAAGATAGAAATAAAATCTAGAAAGATAACAAGACCTAAAATACGTAATATAATAACCCTAAAATCATAAAAAGATACTCTACCGACACGGAAATAAATTTCCGCACAGGATCGGTGAGTCACAGAATCAAACTCTCGAAATCTTCATCTCGTGGCCTCGTTAACGAACCCTTGCAGCCTCGTTAACGAGCCTGGGCTTGGTTTTTCTCCACACTTCATCTCTAAAAACTCAGACTTTGACTTCTTCATCTTGTATTTCTCCGTCTTCCATTATAGCGCTCCAAATTCAGCTCCATATAACACCTTTTCCTTGCAAAAACCTACAAAAACACACAAAACGGAGTAGCTTCCATACTTTTCACAAAATATGCAAAACTATCCAAAAACACACAAAACTAATCGTAAACCTATCAAAACTAGTCATAATAAACTAAGAAAACATACTAAAAACTATACTAATTAAAAATACGAACATCAAAATACCCCATACTTAGACTTGCTTGTCCTCAAGCAATCACTAAACAATAATCAAAACCAAACTACATACTCATCAAGACATAGCCATCATCTAAAAAGCAACATCCACACATAGAAGAAAAATAACAAATGATTATTAATGTCATCACACATATATGCACCAAATAAATATAACAAAATGCAATCCAACCTCACAAGGATAATAATGTGTTTCGCTCAACTCTCAAGTGTTTAGGCTTATAAATTCAATCTCTCAACTCATCTTATATACAAATACTCATAGAAATTGGAAATTATATCACCAAACTCTCCACCCAAGATTTGTCAAAACAAGCAAAAATCATCAAGAGAACTTAGGCTCAATGAAAAACTTCATAGAAGCTTCCATTCGGCCGGGTTGTAATGGGGCTTGGTAAAGACAAATAGGCGTGGAAATATTTTGGCTATGTGGTGCTAATAATATCCGGGAATCAAAGACTCCTAAAATCTCACATATCTTACCAAAAACTCCCATAAAAGTAACATACCAAACACACTCAAACTTTATGCTCAAACTTATTCACTCACCCAATATATCCTAGAAAATCTCATAAAAGTAAAAAGAATCTCTGATTTTATCTATATAAATACACATGCACTTCAAATTTCTCCTTTCTTTTTCTCCCTTTTCTTTTTTTCGCGTTGCCTCGTTAACGAACCACTTCAGGGTCGTTAACGAGCTTCATCGTGTACTACTCCTTTTTCTAAACAACTTTCTTTCAACCATCAACCATATTTCGTGCATCTTTTGCTATCAAGAGATCTTTCTTTTACAACTATTAAAAACAAGAGACTTCCAATCTACCCTTCCCAATAATTCCTCAATTTTGAACCAAAACAAAAATTTCACTCTCCTTTTTTTTTACACTCAACAAAGAAGACCTCTCCAATCTAAGTCCTAATCCCCGGATAGGGTCAAGCTTATCTCGGATAGGAAACAATTTCGTGGAGCTAAAAATAAAAGGCTTCAGGTTCAAATTGGTTGTCAAAAAGAAGGATCATGTAAGGGTGGATATGGAATGACAGGGCTCATAAAAATAAGTTCTCTATCATCTGATTTTCACAAGCAATGAACTATAAATCTTATATAGGTCTCAAGAGATAGATAACCATCACAATTCCAAGAGAAAATATGCATATAGAGAGTAAATCACACAAGAAAAGAAGAGAGATTTTTGATGTTCTCCCTATAAGGCCAAAAACAACTCACATGGTCAATTTTTGTTGGATTGCATCACTTATGCTAAAAAGTATATGTGCTCAATTTCATCAAATGCTATTCCTTCTAAAAACACAATTTCAAATTAAGAATCCGGCTATACTATCAAAGACATGCTTGCAAGGAATTATATGATTATGCTAGCAACTACCATCATAGAACCTAAGAAAGGGATATCTATTAATTTTAAACTCTTTTTGGATTTTTTTCAAATTTTTCAAATTTTCGATTTTTTTTCTTAAAACATATAAACACATAAGATAACAAGTTGTCTACTTTCTCCCACCCCATACTTAAAATTACAGTGTCCCCACTGTAAGAAAAAATAAGAAGAGGAAAAGAAATAGAAAAGAAAAGAAAACAACAAAAATAAAAAGAAAAAGAAAGACAAAAAACTTACAAAGTCTCAAAAGTGGAAAACAAGGAAAACGTCTTCTTCAAGCTGAATTACTGGTTTGGTGGAGGAAAGTAGTGCTCAAAGTTCCCCATGAAGTCGTACATCGTCCTCCAACGCTCTGCATCTTCCACCTCTCTCTGACGATGCCTCTCATCCTCCATCGACATGCGAGCAGAATAGACAGACTCTCATCTATCCATCCTCCTATGAATGTGGTCCTGCTGGAGGTGAAGCTGTTGCATCTGAGCAGAAAGATCCTCGCCAATGGTGGTGGCATACTCGATCCAGTGTACTCGGGCTGAGGAGGTGGTGGGTAGTGAGGTTGGAAGTGGTCTTGGTACAACACCGGGTTGTATGACATCAGACCATAGGAATGAGGGTCGGTAGGAGCTGGCGGAGGGTTGGTAGTCGTCCTCGGGACCTCGTTAACGAAGCTGGGTGCCTCGTTAGGAACGTAGGAAGAAGTCTGGAAATGGTTGTTAACGAGCCTGGTAGGCTCGTCAACGAGGACGTTGGTGCCCAAAACTTCCGTGTCGAGGTCTTCATCCTCGAGGTTAAGTTCCTCTGTGCCTCCCTCGGTGTCGGCCTCTTCAGTGTCTTCGCCAACTACCTCGGTATCCTCATCTTCATCTTCATCTTCATCCATGCCATCTCCGTCTCGCTCAAATCTTGTCTCGCACGGCCGAAGTGATAGCTCATCCTCCGGCTTGGGCTCCAACGGGTAAGCATGACCCGTCCACACCTCGTACCAATTTGGTACATAGAGTAGCTCCAACATGTCAAGGGTGGGTGTAACGATGCTGTTTTGAACTTTCACTATACCAATAGCTCTTGTTGAGGAGGTGAGCATGAGCCGGCGTGTAGCAAGTAAGGTCGACTCCCAAGTTTGTAGCCAAGAGAGTAACCAAGTTTCCACACCATACTTCTTTGGACTTGGTTGATTTTTCAATGTAGTAGAGCCACTCATACCCCAAATTCAAAGGGCTGGGCTCCTCGAAAAGGATAGTGCGAAGACAAGCGACTTCCATCCTTGTTGGCCTGTTTAGCTCTCTCTTCGGCCAAAATGTAGCGGCTAGGACTCGAAGGATGATCCTAAAAATGGGGTTGATGACACTTGCCCCGGATAATGCCACAGCAGAGGGCTCAACCTCTCCGGTGATGTAGCTCCAAGTTCTTGTCACCTTGTAATCTTTCAAGTTGTACTCTCTAGAAGGGTTTGGGAGCTCCAGAATTGCGTTGAACTCTCGGATGCGTCCCACCGAATTCTTCGACAGGAAACTCATCTTTAAAGTGGCCAAAAACTCGGATGTGAGGGTAGGAAAATGTGGTACAGTCTCCTTCTTCAACAAGTGAGGCACACCGAGAATAGTAAACGCCTCCTTGACATCCGTGTAAATCCCCATGGCTTTAGCACTTGTCCTTGAAAACCACCGAGTGTTGTGGTCCTTGTCTAGGATTGCATTGTATCGATCTGCTTGCCCTTGAGTGCGCAAGATCACATTGTCCATGCGAGGTGGAGATGGGGACCTCTGGTTCCTTCTCTTCTTTTGAGCTCGAGTAGCGGGTCTGTTGGAACTTGCCATGTGATCTACAAAACAATCATGATTTTCCAAGATAAGATCCACTCAAGATAGGTTAGGCAAGAGACCCCATACTTGGTCTCTAAATAATCCTCGGATTTATTCGTTAACTCCCCAATTGGGTTGTTTACGAATCTGGACTGGGTATTGATCTTTGAGGCTACGCAGGGTCGTTAACGAGCCTGGGTGGGTCGTTAATGAGCTGCCGAGGGCCAGTTCACAGAATTCCGAGCTTTATCAACTTTAAAAAATCAAGCATACAATCCTCTATAATCCTTTACTAGACACACAATCGGGTATATGCACCCCATACTTGCTCAATTACCCATCCCGAACATGCTGAATTTACCAGAAATTTTGACATGCAAAGATTGTATCTTTAATACTAGAACAAGAAAAATTCATGCTTTTCTAATCAAATTTTCACAATGGAGACATCTAACATGAATATCCTTCCCTAGATCAAGAACTACTAAGCATAATCAAACTTTCATTAGCAAAATCCAAATATGTAAATCGATCCTCTCTATGAACACAATTCAAGACATGAAATTTCTACCCTAAAAACCATGAATCATGCAATTTCGAGTTAGGGTTTAGAAATCATACCGGAGAATCGAGAAATTGAAGAAAAAGAGATCGGAATTTGGTGGTTAACGAGCTTGGATCTCGTCGGTGGGAAAAACGGTGTTCCGGGCTTCGGTAACGACGACGTCTCCGGCGGTCGGTGGAGTGAAGGATTCCGCTCGGTGGTGAGAATATTTGGTGGAGGTTTGAGGGTTTTGGAGGTTGAGATTTGTGAGTAGAATTTTTTAGGGTTTGGGAAGGGTTAAATAGAAGGGGGTAGAAATAGGAGGGGGGTAGGTAATGGCGGCTGGGGGGGGGGTAAGAGTTAGGGTAGAAGATAAAAGATAGATTATGGTTAGGAAAACTTACCTGCCCGAGTCGGTTCGCCAAACCGGGTCCTTAACGACCCTGGGTGGGTCGTTAACGAGCCACCGTAGCCTCCTTGAGTGATTTTCGAGCCCCTTTTCTGCATCTTGTTAGCTCTAAATTTATCCTAATTTCTATCCTAAAAACTACTAAAAAGAACTCAAAAGAAAGCTAAGAAAAAGAATCTAAAAAAGAAAAGAAAAATCTAATCTAATTCTATACTAAAAGCGGGTTGCCTCCCGTAAGCGCTATTTTTAACGTCGTCAGCCTGACGTACTCCTTGTTCAAGGTGGCTCTTTTGTAGTTATGTTGGGGTCTTGAGATACCCATACTTAGCTTTGTAGCCTTTATTCGCTTGAGTCACTAAATTAGGTCCCTTTTCTTCTATCAAAATGCTCGGTATTCCTACATGATGGTTAGTGAAATCCGAAAACCAAGGTGGTTTGGACTCCTCTGTAGTGCATATAATAGGGCATGGTGTAGGAACTAAAGATAAAGAATAGTCATGACCAGCATTAGCGAATTCCCAGTCAGAGAACTTACCTTGATTATACTCTTGTATGTGGGACTCGGTGATCGGCCAATGAGGTTCGGTAGGGACTTGTATGAAACTCTCTTCCGTTTTGGTATTTGAGGGAGGCTCGGTGGGATCAGTTGTGTCGAGTTCTGGTTGGGTCAACTCGATTTGTGCGACCGCAGTTGGGTCGTTAGCATTCTGATCCAAGCTGAATTCCACTCGTTCCTCTCCAATATCAAAAGTAAGAAGTCCTTTCCGCACATCGACTCTTGCACCTGTTGTGGCTAAAAATGGTTTGCCGAGAATTATGGGGACATGAGGTTCTTCAGGCATATCGAGGACGTTGAAATCATTCGGTATAAAGAATTTCCCGACTTGAATAGGATAGTCATCCACGACTCCCGTGGCCTTGACACATGATCCATCTGCCATGTAGAGATTCATATCTACCGGCTCTAGTGGTCCCATATTGGCTTTAGACCAGATTGAGAGAGGGAGTAAACTAGCACTGGCTCCCAGATCACATAAAGCTTTGAACTTGTGGTCGCCTATGCCGATCGTTATTGCAAATCTCCCTGGATCTTCTAGCTTTTCTGGTAAAGCTATAGATCTGACTTCATCCTGCAGCTCTGTAATGGATCTTTTCCTGCTAAGAATATCTTTCAAGAATTTTGTGTAAGCCGGCATTTCGCTTAGGGCTTCAGCGAATGGGATGGAAATATTAATGCCCTGAAGAATCTTTACGAAACGCTTGAACTTACTCTCAGTAGAGTCCACAGATTTCTTAGTGGGAAATGGAAGAGATTTCACCATCCTCGGAACCAAGTTAGAATCGAGGGGTGCTGCTACCGGGTCGACACTAGGGTCGTTAGGTACGCTCGGCGTGTCGTTACCGACCCTGATAGGGTCGTTAACTACCCTGGGATTGAGAGGAAGGCTCGGATTAGAAAACATACCTGGCGTAGGGTCGTTATGTACCCTTGGAGCATTGTAACCATGGTACGTTGGTTCGGTAATTGCCCTTGCTGGCTCGTTACCGAGCTGAACCATGGTGTCCTCTTCCTTCTTGTCCTCAGCTTGGACACGCTCCGGTAATGTCTTTCCTCTCCTAAGGTGCACCGCTGCTATTTGTCCTTTAGGGTTTTCTTCGGGACGGCCCAAAAGATGCCCTTGTGGTCTTGGAATCTGTGCAGCAAGGTTCCCTAGTTGGGAATCAACATTCTTCTTCCATACATCGAACTCTCCCCATCATTTATTTTGGTGGTTAAGGTTAGCTTGGACTTCATTGACCTTGTTGTGGACCCCATTGATGCTTTCCTGTAACCCTTGTACCCAAGATGGTGGCTCCTGATGGCCTGGAGGTCGATAAGGCGCAGGTCGTCTATCTGGTGGAGGCGCTGCATAGCTTGGACTTGGATTTGGATTGCCCCACGTCTGATAGTTGTTTGACCTGTCAAAATTGCTAGGCTGGTTTCTGTATGGGCCTCTCATGTAATTCATTTCAGCGATTGTCTCAGCGGCTCTTACCTGCTCTATGTTAGTGCAAGCAGAAGTACTATGGGCGGAAGAACCACACTCTTGACAAGATTGAGAGGATTTGAGAAAACTTACCTGCTTCTTCAAGCGGTTGACCTCGTCTTGTAGAAACTGATTTTTAACGTCTGGGTCAACTTCTTCTCGGTTAGGCACGTAGAGACGTTTCTGCGGCTGGGGGGTTTGCTGGGTTACATACATGGCATCATAATTGGATAGCTTATCCAGCAATTCCCATGCGACCGTAGGGTCCATCTCTATAAAACTGCACGCAGTATGCGTGTTGATGCGGTTCTTGGTCTCTGCGTTGATATCCTGGAAAAAGATTTCTTGCAGAACATATAAAGGTTGCCCATACGTGGGGCACTGTCTAAGCATCTCTTTGAATCTTTCCCATGTTTCAACAAAAGTTTCATTAGGCAGCTGGTGATAGGAGGTGATGCGTTTCCTCAACTCCGTTGTCTTGGTAGGAGGGAAGAATTTTGTAAGAAATTGATCATACAACTTCTTCCAAGTCCTGATAGACTTAGGAGGTAGGCTCTCCAACCAGCTCAGGGCCTTTCCAGCTAGAGACCACCTGAAAGCTTTTAACAGAACATATTCAAGTGAGACACCTTCAGCAGCTATGGTGTCACATAAATCAAGAAAGTTTCTAATATGCTCCATAGGGCACCCAGTAGGTTTCCCTTCAAACTGAGCCCGTTTAATTAAGGATATGAATTGAGACTTGATCTCAAAGGGTTTCTCTATCTCTGGAAGCACGATTGGGGACTCTGGCACCCTTAGTTTTGGATGCATGTATTGTTTGGCATTTCTCGGATAGGCAGCTCTTCTTGTAGACGAGCATTGGAAGCTCGTTGACGCTCAGCTTCTGCGGCAGCGCCTTCCTTCTCGGTTTCAACGCCTCCATCTGGTTTTGGAGGATTTCCAATTGACGAGCCATCTCTTCAGGTGTGGCCATGGCTCGGTTCTCTCGGCGTCTACGGTGCAAGGAATGTTCAGGTTCTGAGTAATAACCAGCGTTGTCAAACTCAAGCCTTCGACGTCCTACCGGCATGCGCTGAGAAAACAGACAAAGAAAACAAAAATTAAAAACAAAACGGGGTCGGGCTATTCCCGGACCCACAGATAAACAAACAAACTCGTTGCTTCCCCGGCAATGGCGCCAATTTGTTGGGAGGGTTTCTTGACAACAAATAAATTTATAATCAAGACCCCGCTGAGTATAGGGGAGTCAAGATCGTTCCACGAGAAGCAAGGTTGTTTGTTTATCGACTACTAAAAATCAAACAAAAGCAAGCAAAACACTCACAAGCAGCCTCGTTAACGACGTTGTCAGGGTCGTTAACGAACCACCGTAGACAAAAGACCAAAACTAACGACCTAAACAGATTCGGTACCAAGCCTACAAACTCAGCAACGAATATCACTCAAGAGAATTCAAATAAAACAAAGATCTAGGACAAGGGACACCACAACATAGTCATGCATATAAACTCTTAAGAAGATAAGATCATGCCTTTAAACAGATAAATTCATCAACTTTCGTTGACTATCAAGTAAATTAACCTACTTTCATAAACCAATTCACTCAATTGCTTGTTTTGGATCTAAAGCTTGAAACTTTCGTATTCAAACAATATCAACCTTCAAGTCTATAACTTTCTCTTTCAATCAAGTTAAAAACTCAAATCACCTTGACTTTCATCTAGGTCTTAAGCACAACAAACAATCTCAAAATAGATAAAAGGCAATCAACACATACTCTTACTCCTCAAACATGCATAACTATGTCGGGTTTAACCCTGACCCTAGAAAAGAAGACTACTCTCTACTCATAACTAAGAAACAAATAAATTCAACAAAAGAAATCATTGAAAACAAAACACTACTCAAATTAATAAGAAATATCGTCTTACAGAAATTCAGAAGAAACCGAAAAAATACAAAGCACCGAACCAAAATCACGATTAACGACCTCGGTAACTCTCATCCACCAAGCTTCAATCTCGACTCCGATCCTCTCTCTCTACTCTCGGCTCTTCCTCTTCTCCTCAATCGATCCCCCCTCTAAGCTAAATAAGAGGGCTATTTATACTAATAAGGCTAGAAAATAATAAGGCTAAAAGATAAAAACTATCCTAAAAAGATAGAAATAAAATCTAGAAAAGTAACAAGACCTAAAATACGTAATATAATAACCCTAAAATCATAAAAAGATACTCTACCGACACGGAAATAAATTCCCGCACAGGATCGGTGAGTCACAGAATCAAACTCTCGAAATCTTCATCTCGTGGCCTCGTTAACGAACCCTTGTAGCCTCGTTAACGAGCATGGGCTTGGTTTTTCTCCACACTTCATCTCTAAAAACTCAGACTTTGACTTCTTCATCTTGTATTCCTCCGTCTTCCATTATAGCGCTCCAAATTCAGCTCCATATAGCACCTTTTCCTTGCTAAAACCTACAAAAACACACAAAACGGAGTAGCTTCCATACTTTTCACAAAATATGCAAAACTATCCAAAAACACACAAATCTAATCCTAAACCTATCAAAACTAGTCCTAATAAACTAAGAAAACATACTAAAAACTATACTAAAAATACGAACATCAGCAGTATTATCATCACAATCTTCAACCTCTGTATAGCACTCCATGAAATGATTCGAAAAGCGACACAAGCTCTCGTTTCTTTCTTTTCTAAAGCCAAAGAGTGTATCAAGAGATGCAGCATCCCGACTATTGGCTAAGTAGCTCCTCACAAACTTAGTGGCCAATTGATCCAAAGACTGAATTGATCCTGGTTTCAAGCTTTGAAACCACTTCAATGGCCCTTTAGAGAGACTACTTGGGAACATCTTGCACATAACATCTTTCTCTGACACCCACAATGCCATCTTATTAGAGTAAGAGACTATATGGTTTACGGGATCCGAGTGTCCATCATAAATAGTGAAAGATGGGGGATCCGAGGCTAGGCTTGTTGAATGTCTATGTGGAATGGTGTTGATGTCACCATAGCCAACTTATACTTTGCTTGTTCTTGAGCTGATTGCAAGGTCCCACCTTATGCTCTTAAAAGATCAAGCGATCTGCTTTGAGTGCGCTTAAGAGCCCGAGCCTTTCCTTCAAGCCTCTCTCTACTCACGTTCCGGCGTTGACTCCACTGTTTCTTCTTCTTTCTGCCCCGGTCATGTTTGGGCTCGAGATTTTCATAAGGATCATAGCAATCGTCACGCTCGCGCGAAAAATCGCGCCGATCGCCAGACCCGCGGTTCGACCAGCCGCTGTCGTGGTTACTGTCACCGCGATCGCAGCTTTGTCCACGACGATCTTCTCGGTTTTCGGGATCGCTCAATTCATCCGAGGATGGGTCACTGGACTGGGGGGTCCGCCACCCGAGACCTTTTACGCGGGGGCGACTCGTAATGGTGGTCTCTTCGTCGGCTCCTTGGCGCTCTACGGTCGCTATCATAATCAACCTGCATATCATCTGATTCGCCGGGACTAATTAATTGCGAACCACGGCGATTATCGGCGAATTCAATAACACTAGAAAGCCTTCGAGTAGTCTTCTCAATTTTTGACTCATCAATGGGGCATTTGCCTTGAACTTTGTCCAAGGAACGTTTCAGCCTGGCGATTTCATCTAAGGCATGCTCCAAGCGGGATTCAGCCTCTTCACACCTAGTTTGGTACTTTTCATTCTCTCTTAGAGTAGTAGCCAAAGCATGCGTGATCTCGTCTTCTTCTTCATCCCCAGCGGTTATAGATGCCCCATTCCCGCCGTTTGGAGCGGATAACAAAGTAATGCGATTGTCACCTCTAACGGGATTAGACCCGACTCAACTAGATTGGCCTTGGTCTAAGCGAGGGCTAACAAAATTAGGGTTTGGCTCTCGAATAGAGAGAAGGCTTGAAAATATGCAGCCCACGGGGCGCGGTTTGACTGGTCGCGGTCGCGGTTCTGTTCGGCGATCTCTTGGACCAATGCGCTGCACTCTTGAACCCTTCGATTGTTCTCGTTTTCAGCAACGCGCATTGCCGACTCCCAAGCATGATCAAATTTAGTAGATTCAGACCGTACCAAGACTAACGATTCCGTCACTTGACTTGGGCCCTAGACGGTTTGTGCGATGAACAACCATTTCAGTGAGAGGGGCTGGGTCACAGTTCAAGTCATTTCTGGGCACAAAGGTTTGACCTTCCGAGCGAAAATCGGAAGTAGACTGATCAACTTCCATTAACGATTGATTTTCCGAGCGAATTTCGGAAATCCTGGCTTCGATCGCCGATCCGCGATCGCGGTGTACAGTACCGCGGTCGCGGTCTACAGTGCCATGATCGCGGTCTTACAGTACCGCGATCGTGATCTTACAGTACCACGATCGCGGTCTACATTGCCGCGATCGCGGTCTTACAGTACCGCGATCGCGGTTTTGTTCGTTGAGCACACCGCGCTCGTTTTCACTTCGCATCGGTGCCCCAAGGTTTCCAAAGATGATTTCTTGATTTTTGGGAATCGATTCCAACACCATAATTGCATGGATCGAGTACTCGTTCCCCATGGGCGGCGCCAATTGTTAGTGCACAAAAATTTCGCCTTTAATGCACTAATTGTATGCTCCTTCCTCTTCCGTTCCCAACTGATTCTTCAAACATGTAACTTGCAAAACAATTGACACAGGGGGCGGGGACCCCCTAATCCACCTCCGATGCCTAAGTCAAAAGAACAGTTGTCGAATCGAACGTCAAGGTACAACAAGAAAGCTAAAGATCCAGCGAGTATGAATCCCCTTGAACAGTCGAGCTAAGCGAATATTAGCCTGTTCAAGCTCTCAATAGGTGTGTTCAATAGCCTGAGCGAGTATCAGTCTATCAATCAATATGCTTTCCCTACACGGCGTACGTGTATTTATAATGGAAGAAGGAGAGGCTGGGGGTCGAAAATTATATCTTTATGGCCGAAAATTCTATCTTCCAATGGTTGACCAACTGCCTTAAGGCCCAAGCAAGAAATATTCTACCCCTTCTCCAACTTTAATTCTATCTTTAATGAAAGATAATTTCTCTCATTAAGTTGAATAATCACCATATTTAATATAATAGAAAAATAGATAAAAGATAATAAATAAGCAATAATTAAAAATACATTTATAAAAATAACGAAAATAATAATATCGCCTCACTGTTAGGGCCAAGTCAAGCACCTTACTACAAGTACAACTCGAAATTCATAATTCGGAAATATTTAATTTCTATGATTAAGGTAATTGCGCCCTAATAATAGGGATTATATCAATCAATCTATCGAAAGGAAATTAAAATGCCCCATCATCCAATGCAATCCAGACTGGGAGATAGAGAAATATTCAATCCAAGCTAACGCAATTGATGAGACAATAGGAGATAGAGAAAAGTTATTAATGTTTTTGAGAAAAGATATATACTTTTAATTAGTTTGATAAAAAGGTACGTATCCAATTTCTTATTACTTTAATCATAGAAATTTCCCGTATCTATGATCATAATAAGAGAATTAATTAGATAATATATTTTATATTGTGGCACTTTTAGGTGTTAATAATGTCTCAATTATTGAAAACTCGTGCACTGCTATATTTGTCCTACTCAGTAATCCTCCAAACTGCTCCCCCTTTCTGGCCTCCTTTGTGGCATTCCTACTGAATTTCATATCCAATTAACCAATTAATTAGTTGGTTTGTTGGTTATGGTGGAGTATCATACAATTTCATGGATTTAATTAGGTTGAACTTGTCGTGTTTCCATGCACTATCATCTCATAATACTTCCACTTCTCATTCCTCCACCTCCACTTTCTTAAAGTTCTATATAGTACGTCCAAACACGTATACTGTTCTTCGATCACATTTTCAATAAAACATTAAGTTAGTGGGTGTATTTCATAACACCACCCTTTATTACTTGCCTTGTAACAGAAACATTGTAGATGTAAGCAAATAATAATTAAACTCGTAAAAAATCTAAAGTTTTCATTTCTTCTATTTTTCAAAAAAAGCGTATGTCACATATATTGATGGAGAAACTTCGTTAGCAGTGGTCTAGTGGAGTGAGTTGAATCAGCATCCCATATGCTAATTGTTTTCAAAATTATTTTTGTTGTATTAGGCCAACCAAAGAAAAAAAAATAATCCCCTCACGCATATTTTTTTTTTTTTGATCCGGTAAGATTTAGGATAGTCCAAGTACCACTTGGACTATCCTAGAGCACCCTTAAACGGGTGAGAACTGATACAGTTCTAGAGAAATTAAAGTTTTTGGTTTCGTCACCAGTGGGTGTCGAACCTGTGACCTCGGGGTTCTTCCCCCAAGGCCCAACCGGCCCGACTGGGCTCCTCACCTTATCCCCTCACGCATATGTTACGTCTAAGCTAGAGATATATAAATTAAAATTTGATTATAATTAATTACTCCATAAACACTTCTTTGATCATATTTGTTGAACAATTGTTATACCTTACAACATCGTAGCTCCAAAAAAGCATTTAGATTACCAAAATTATTTTGAGAACACATAGGAACTGAGTAAAATTGGTTAGGGACTCACTTGAGCGGGTAGGTATGGGGGTTCACACGTCCATTCGTGCAAATATATATGCATATAATCTCAAGTGTAATGAGATTTCATCTTAAAATAAATTAACAATAAGAGGAGCTTATATATTAGATAAGTTTTCTTTAGAATTTTAGAGGTGAGAAACTTTTTATTTCCAAGTCATTAACTAGAGGTCTCGAGATCAAGCCATAAAAATGAAACAATTTTAAGAATTGAGAAGGAGCGTTTTACCTTTTTAATAGGACTACACGACACGAAGTGTACCACCACTAAATGAATTAGAAAAATTATTTCAAAAAACTTTCATTTTATGTTTATAAACGCCAAAAAGGCTAGGTTTGTGTGTTTATCAAAGAGACCTTTTTTTTGGTTGAAGGAGAAGCGGTTCTCTCCGTCCGCTCAAGGCTAAGTAGTAATCAATCGGGGGATAGACCGGCCCCCAAACATCATCCAATAACAAAGACTTAACACCCCGGGGGGTTGCACGTTACATGAAAATCAATGTGAAAAGATAAAAGCTAAAGAAGCTAACAAATCTGCCACTTTATTTGCTTCCCGGTAAATATGCCGAAACTAGATAGTCCAGTCTCTACTAATAAAGCCTTGGCACTAATGCACCAGGCTGGCGAGTGGATGACTACACTCCACAGATTTTCCATGAAGCAGACACACCAGCTTTGAGTCAACTTCTAGGACAACCCTCATGTAGCCCTTGCTCCAAGCAAGACTCAAACCGCATAAAACTCCCCATAATTCAGCCATAGGAACAGTACAAAGACCAATATTATGAACAAATCCTACCAGCCACTTACCATCGCTATCTCTTATGACTCCTCCTGCCACCGCAAGACCATCTCAAACAGACCCATCAGTATTCGGCTTAACAATGCCCATCTGAGGTCGTTCCCATTGAATAAATAGCTCCTCTTGTTGCCGACTCAGAGTTGTAGGCCTGTGCAAACAACTAGCCATGGCATAGTCCGTGGTCTGTTGCAGCACTTGAGCTACTCGATCGATCACCATCAACGCTCACATTATTAAACGCTCTCGCGTTGCGCCATTTTCAAATCCACCAAAAAGAAGTGCCAAAAATATTAGCCTGTTTTAGACCACAACGATAAGACAAATTACTAGAAATATTCAAACGCAACCAAAGAGCGAAATTTGATTCGAAAAAAACTTCCATGGTAAGGGAAGGATGAAGATCATTCCAAAAGCGCTTTGTGCTTGCACAATGACGCAAAATTAATCGATCACGATATCATCAAATCATAGGCTTGTTTGCCCTCTCTTTAACAAGGATTAAAAATATTTAAAAAAAAGGAAAAGTGGAATTTGACATTTATATGTACCGTTGAGTGTTTTTGTGTGTAATACACAGCCTACATGAGACTAATTAAATGAGTATTAAATTGCTAGAGTTTTATCTAAACTATACAAGATAAATATAAGATTATTCGATTACTACAAGGTTAATTTTTTTGTTGAAATTTTGTTACAAGGTTATTTTAACTTATCATATTAAATTTATAAACTTCAAATAACAATAACTGTTGATTATCATCATTCAAGTCTAGAACTGAAAAATTAATAGATCCCGATATCTTTGTTATCTTTTTTTGGTAAGAATATCTTTGTTATCTGAGACTGATAATATATCGATGAAAAGGCTGAAGATTCACGTATCTTCATGCTAGAAAATATGCTACTGTACGTGTTGTACTTTATGTACAACAACAATAATCATTGAATATATCCCGCTTAGTCCAGGTCATAAATTATCTCACGACTATTCGGACATAAATTATTTAGTATATAAATTCTTAGATCACTCCTCCCATTGTCTATTAATTGGTTTTAGGATGAAATCTCACTAGTTAGGTTTATATTCTAGGCTCGTCTACATATCTATCGGGTCACAAATATTTTACATGGTACGGTTTGATACTAGACCAATTATCTACCTTGTCTATATGTGTTGAGCTTAGCTAGTTGCTACTCGCCCGTTATCTACCTTGTTTATCTGGGTTGGGCTTAGCTAGTTGCTACTCGCTCGTTATCTACCTTACCTATCAAGATTACGCCTAGCGAGTTGCTACCCATCTATTATCTATGTTACCTGCCTAACTATGTCCAAGTGCCAACTGGACCAACTCAGTTGCACTTGAGGGGGTGTTTGTAGAAGTTATCCTACATCTAAGTTTTGGACATAATTATTGTTTTGTGCAAATTAACACATAAACACATTATTTTTTAAAATGCGGGAACTTTAATCACACACAATGACAAAATTAACACGTAGACACGTTAATATGATCAAGCAATGGTAAGATGTAATTGAAATAATGAATAAATTAAAGAGAAAAATAATGCTACGATTTTGAAGGTCAAGAATTCAATAAGGAAAGGGCTACAAGAAGGATTCAATACAGCGATGATAACCAATATGATGACCAAATATCATTCTTCTTTTGATCCGTTCGGTGCACCAAACGATCGAAACCAAGTTGCCTTACAATGGTAAGGCCCTTAACGATAGCGTACAACTCCGGGTTTAAGGCATCACTATAGCCAATTTTGAAGGAGAAAGCTTGAATAAAATGCCCCATGTGGTCTTGGAACACCCCACCACCACCAGCCAACCTGGGATTGCCCTTGGAAATGTCATCAGTGTTGAGTGCCCATCTCGAGATTGAAGGAGTCCATGAATTAGACGTGGGATGAGCTTGTTGGGCGGTATTAGAGGCAATACTCAACTCTTTGGACGAGAGGAAGACAGTAGTCGTGTGAACCATCCGAGAGCTTAGCCGGTTGACCTCATCTTTACCTTCAAAGACAAGCATGTTGAGGAGCTTCCACGTTTTCCATAACATGGTGGCGAAAGTCCTGCTCCAAGAGTCGCCATTATGGACATTAGCAAACAACCACTGTCGGATATCCGTGGAAACAAAGAAATTCGGGTCAAGAGAATTACCCGACAGAGCTAAACAAACTTGACGAATTTCTTGGCAATCTCAGAGTAAATGAAAAGGTGATTCTAATCTGACAACGGGGGCAACCAGGAAACGAAGCAAGGCGTTGTTGTGCCCTATTCTCGTTACACATGATTGCGTTGTGAGCAGGAAGGTAGATGAAATGGCGGGCCCGCTGCTGAACTAGGATCCGCCAAATCTTCGACCACAGAAGATCATGAATATGAAACCCATCACCTCTAGACAATTCATAAGCCGATTTTTTCATGAAACAACCATAAGGAGAGTGATTCTAGTAGAGTTTATCAGTTGTTGATGGATCACTTCGAAGAACAACCAACGAGAGTTGTTGTAAAATGTTTGGTGGAAGATAAAGAGATAAATTACTCCAATTCCAACCAGTAGGGGAGTAATAATCGGCCACGACACAACATTTTTCATCTAAAGTGATATCAGTTAAAGCGTGAGCAATCAGAAGTTCATTGCCGAGTCAAACATGAATCCAAAAGAGGGTTGTCTCACCATTACCAACAACCCTAGCATGGCTTTTTAACAGAATCTTCGACCATGTACAAACCCTTTCCACATGTGCGAAGCTAGGATTTTCGGTTGAAAAATATCCGTATCAATCCTATTGTTACAGTATTTTCCATGGATCACTTTGCTCCAAATAGAATCAGGTTCATTTAAGAGCCTTCAACCTAATCTTAGCAACGAGAGTAGAATTCGACTCTCTCATTGTTTTAATACCTAAACTACCAAACCGCTTTGGTTGAGCAATTTTTTCCCAACCCAAGAGATGAAGTTTTCGTTTGCATTCGGTAGAGCCCCATACAAAGTTGCATATCTTTTGATCAATTGCATCACAAATAGAACGAGGAATCAAAGCAGATTGCATGGTATAGAGCGGAAGGCTTGAGAGATCGAATTTGCTAGCGTGACTCGTCTAGCGGTAGAGAGGTATTTAGATTGCCAACCGCCAAGGCGGCCAAAAATCTTAGCAAGGAGAAAAGAGTACATGTCTGCCATCATTTGGTCGCAAATTGTTGGAAAACCAAGATCATCATAGATCGGGATAGATAAATAGTTGTTGATAGTGTTCCGCTCATTTTGGTTGACTTTTCTGGAATAAAATAATGCTACTTTTACTGTAATTCACAGCCTCACTCGAAAAAAATCAAAACCGGTCGAGACAGCTTTTAATAATGGCGGCCTGATTGGTAGAAGCTTTTAATCAGTATATTTCATCCGAGTAGAGTCTGGAAATCCGAATGTATACATCCATTCCCTAAATCAGTTATCAGGAGAGTGTGTTCGAAATTTTAATAAAAAAAAGAAGGACATCTTATATTTCATGTAATAATGAAATATTATTAGTTGTGAATACTTCGATAAAAAAATGTATATTTGGGATAAATATAATATAATGGTCCAATAGTGGTAGCTTCTTACTAAGTACTGAGACTTTCGAGGATGATTCTGCCCAGGTTACACCTTTAGGTGTTTTTTGGATGGGTATGTAGGTATTGCATAGTTTTGCCACTGGATTTTATTTTTTTTATTATATTATAAGTTAATGCAACATAATCTACGAAAAGATTGAGTTGATTAATTGCCCAAAAAGTGCTCGAGTTTTTATTATAAAAAAAAATTGCACCGCACCCTTATAAGATTGGCTATTTGGTTTCTTTTAGCGCCCTTTTAACTTGTTGAAAGATAAAGGTTTGATGGTAGATTGGTAGGTAATTAATTAAGCTAGTGGATATGGGCAATTGGGCATACACTGAAACACATGCAATTTTTAAAATATTGGTATCAACGACTACCTCCATCACATCTCACTGAAATATGTTGTTGGACCCAGATTTTAGGTAAAGAAGCGTCAACCCATAGTCAGAAAATTTCCAACGTGTCTAGAGCTACGGAAGATCTTCGGGGTTGGTTAAGTCGGTTGGAGGAGAGAGGGTCCGAGATATGTTTGTTATAAGATAGATTCTTTTCAGGATTGTACCCGTTAAAAGATAGAAATAAGTGAAGATTTGTTAGTTAGGGATAAAATCATATGTTTAATTAAGATAGAATATGCCCTAGGAGGGTATATAAATCGATGTAATCCTTCAAGGGAAGAGGACGATCCATTCAGATAACTCTTTGTGATTTCTACATCAATAAAAATAAACTCTCGTTCATATTCTTTTCGGTTTATTCGATCAAGGCCCGATCTAGGTCAAAGTTTCGCCTTTGGTAAATTTTGGCTCAAACAATTTGGCGCCCACCGTGGGGCCGTGATCGATACAACCATCAGAAGAATCACCATTCTACTTCCTTCCGGATCAAGAAACACGATGTCTGGAAACGGGGAAGAAATCCCTAAAACTCCGATCACCGAGAACGACCAAAACCTTGAGAACCAAGGCATTCGGTCTCAGGATGAGGAGATGACGGACCCCCGAGACAAGACACCCGCACGACGAGACACGACTCTGGAGCCCATTGGTCGAGTCCTCCGCGAAGAAGTCTCCCACGACGATAATCCTCCAATTAATCTCCGGTCAGCGGCTAACCAACGCCGAGCGCCATCTCAGAAAATCTGGATCGAAGATGATGACACCGATGGAGAGGATCGAGAACGCAACCCACCTCAAAAGGGCACTTGCCCATACTGTCGAACAAAGTTTTCAAGTTTCGAGTTCATAGAGTTTATTTTACACTTTTTTGCATTGTGATTTGCGAGAAAATATTCTCCCACTCTTGCATACTTTCTTATTGCTCAAAAACGCAAACACGCGCTAATCAAAGTTGCATACAACATGAAACGCGCCGAACACAAAACACCACTGTTGAGACACATGGTTATACCGTCTAGAAACGACGAGGTCGTCACGAATACAACGTCGACGAAGTAACCCATAAGATGGTTACCCACGCGCTAATCAAAGTTGCATACAACATGAAACGCGCTGAACACAAAACACCACTGTTGAGACACATGGTTATACCGTCTAGAAATGACGAAGTCGTCACGAATACAACGTCGACGAAGTAACCCATAAGATGGTTACCCCCTATCTAAGTCCGATCAACAAAACATCCGATTAGTACGGGAAGGGGAAAGCTATAGCATATAACCCAAAATGGCCATATGCGCGGGACGCCGTGATGACACCCACATCCTAAATTTAAGGATCCATTGTCCAAAAACGCGTCAATTCCTAATGATCCTTGGCAGTGGCCAAAGGAAGCCTAATCGTAACTAACTACGCACGGCCCTTTGCAGAATATTAAAACACCTAAAACGCGAAATGTGAATCCACACAAGATTCACAGTAACTCGCTAAAAAGAGGAGCACCAAAACTCCCTTTTAAAACGCTAAACTCTAACGCGTACCCTATCCACGGGCAACAAGTTCTGGGAGATTCTCCAGAAATCTACCCATGCTAACATATTATGCAAAACTGTTTTTTAATGTAGACAGGTAATAGCGAATATTATAACGCGCCATTCACGGGGCGTCAAAACAGTCCAAAATGGACGCCACAACAGTTTTAGGCCCCGGGCCAAAAAACTACCAAGTCTTCAAACAGACCCCAAGGAGTATGATAATATACCATTAGTCCACTTACTACAGTCGGGTATAACAGAAACATCGGTGACGCAGGCTGCTGAACCACCACCCGAGCAACTTGTCTCGGATATTCTCCAAGCACCCGCCAGCCCAGGGGTCAAGTTGGTTAGCCAATGGACCAAGCCATACCTTGATTGGTTCCTACACGGCGAAGTACCCCAAGACAAGATCGAAGCGAAAGCCCTAAGGTCAAAAGCGACGCGATTCGCCGTCTTAGAAGGGGTCCTCTTCCACAAGTCCGCCTCAGGCTTCCTACAACGGTGCGTAGAAAGGAAAGAGGCTGTGAAAATTATGCGCGAGGTACACAGCGGAGATTGCGGCAACCACACTGGGGGTCGAAGTCTTGCCAACAAGATCCTTAGGCAGGGGTGGTATTGGCCCACCATTCGCCAGGATGCCACCAAATATGCTCAGTCACGCGAGGCATGCCAGCGGCACGCACCAGTCCCACATCAGCCTCTAGAGATTCTCCACCCATCAATCACTCCCTGGTAGAGATGGACATGGGCCGGGCTCGGCCGGGCCCGGGCCGGGCCACCACCGGGCCGGGCCGGAGAAGTAGGGCCCGGGACCGGCCCGGTATTGTACCGGGCTGGAGCGGGTCGGGCCCCGGGCCGGGCCGGGCTGATATATATTAGCTCGGTCCTTTATTTTTATGTTTTTTAATAAATAAATTATCCGGGTCGGGCCGGGCCGGGCCGGGCCGCAATTCCCAAACCCAGGCCCGGCCCATGGCCCGGGCGGGTTTGGCCCGGTTGGCCCGCGGGCTGGCCGGGCCGTGCCAATCTGGCCCAGATGGGCGGGCTGGGCTGGTGCGGGCCGGGCCGGCCCGCACCTTTGGCCATCTCTACTCCCTGGCCATTCATGCGATGGGGGATGGACATCGTCGGCAAGCTACCCCCTTCCACGGGGCAAAAGGTGTTTTTCCTCGCCATGACAGACTACTTCCAAGTGGATCGAAGCTGAAGCCTTTCGGGCAATCAAAGACAAGCAAGTAATCTCGTTCGTCAAGCACAACATCTTGAGCAGATTGGGGTTCCCGCGAAGATTACTTGCGACAATGGGTCGCAATTCATAAGCAAGAAGATGCGCGACTTCTGCAAGGAATGGAACATTGACTTAGTCATGTCCACTCCCAGGTACCCACAAGCCGACGGACAGGCCGAAGCTAGCAACAAGGTCATCATCAATAACCTAAAGAAGCGGCTGATAAAATCCAAAGGGAAGTGGGTTGAGGAGCTGCCCTACGTGCTCTGGTCCGATTGCACTACCCCGAAGGGTCTTGGTACCCGGTTTTGAAAATGCCCTGGATAGTTTTTTCCGTTTTTTTTGTCTTGGATGTACTAGTTGGGTCCTAAGAAAAACATTTTGTAAAGACACTTTCGACCGTACAACTGTTTAGGGCATTTTCGGGAAGGGTCTTGGTTTGAGGCTGAATGGTACGAAGATTTTCGTAACAGAACTTTTGCGAGTTTTTTCCGATTTTTTCCTTGGATGTCCTAGTTGGGGCCTAAGAAAAACATTTTGTAAAGACACTTTCTACTGTACAACCGTTTAGGGCATTTTCGGGAAGGGTCTTGGTTTGAGGCTTAATGGTACGAAGATTTTCGTAACAGAACTTTTGCGAGTTTTTTTCGATTTTTGCCTTGGATGTGCTAGTTGGGGCCTAAGAAAAACATTTTGTAAAGACACTTTCTACTGTACAACCGTTTAGGGCATTTTCGGGAAGGGTCATGGTTTGAGGCTGAATGGTATGAAGATATTCTACCAGAACTTTTGCGAGTTTTATCCGTTTTATGGCGCTATTTGGTGCCTATGAAAAACATTTTCAAAAGAAAATTCAACTGTACAACCGTTTAGGGCATTTTTGGGAAGGGTATTGGATTGAGGTTGAATGGTATGAAGATATTCTACCAGAACATTTGCGAGTTTTATCTGTTTTTTGGCGCTATTTGGGGCCTATGAAAAACATTTTCAAAAGAATCATTCAACCGTACAACCGTTTAGGGCATTTTTGGGAAGGGTCTTGGTTTGAACCTTAATGGTACGAAGATTTTCGTACCATAACTTTTGCGAGTTTTTCCCTTTTTTTTTGGCTTGGATGTGCTTGTTGGGGCCTAAAAAAACATTTTGTAAAGACAAATTCGACCGTACAACCGTTTAGGGCATTTTCAGGAAGGGTCTTGGTTTGAGGTTGAATGGTACGAAGATTTTCGTACCAGAACTTTTGCGAGTTTTTTCCGTTTTTTTGTCTTGGATGTGCTAGTTGGGGCCTAAGAAAAACATTTTGTAAAGACACTTTCGATCGTACAACCGTTTAAGGATTTTTCGCGAAGGGTCTTGGATTGAGGCTTAATGGTACGAAGATTTTCGTCCCAGAAATTTTGCGAGTTTTTTCTGTTTTTTTGTCTTGGATGTGCTATTTGGGGCCTAAGAAAAACATTTTGTAAAGACAGTTTCGACCGTACAATCGTTTAGGGCATTTTCGGGAAGGGTCTTGGTTTGAGGTTGAATGGTACGAAGATTTTCGTACCAGAACTTTTGCGAGTTTTTTCCGTTTTTTTTCTTGGATGTGCTAGTTGGGGCCTTAGAAAAACATTTTGTAAAGACACTTCCGACCGTACAACCGTTTAGGGTATTTTCGCGAAGGGTCTTTGTTTGAGGCTTAATGGTACGAAAATCTTCATACCAGAAATTTTGCGAGTTTTTTCCGTTTTTTTGTCTTGGATGTGCTAGTTGGGGCCTAAGAAAAACATTTTGTAAAGACACTTTCGTCGTACAACCGTTTAGGGCATTTTCGGGAAGGGTCTTGGTTTGAGGCTGAATGGTACGAAGATTTTCGTAACAGAACTTTTGCGAGTTTTTTCCGATTTTTGCCTTGGATGTGCTAGTTGGGGCCTAAGAAAAACATTTTGTAAAGACACTTTCGACTGTACAACCGTTTAGGGCATTTTCGGGAAGGGTCTTGGTTTGAGGTTGAATGGTACGAAGATTTTCTACCAGAATTTTTCCGAGTTTTATCCGTGTTTTGGCGCTATTTGGGGCCTATGAAAAACATTTTCAAAAGATTCATTCAACCGTACAACCGTTTAGGGCATTTTTGGGAAGGGTCTTGGTTTGAGGCTCAATGGTACGAAGATTTTTGTATTAGAAATTTTGCGAGTTTTTTCCGATTTTTGCCTTGGATGTGCTAGTTGGGCCCTAAGAAAAACATTTTGTAAAGACACTTTCGACTGTACAACCGTTTAGGGCATTTTCGGGAAAGGTATTGGCTTGAGGCTGAATGGTACGAAGATTTTCTACCAGAACCTTTGCTAGTTTTGTCCGTTTTTTGGCGCTATTTGGGGCCTATGAAAAACATTTTGTAAAGGCAAATTCGACCGTACAACCGTTTAGGGCATTTTCGGGAAGGGTCTTGGTTTGAGGTTGAATGGTACGAAGATTTTTGTATCAGAAATTTTGCGAGTTTTTTCCGTTTTTTTGGCTTGGATGTGCTAGTTTTGGCCTAAGAAAAACATTTTGTAAAGACAAATTCGACCGTACAACTGTTTAGGGCATTTTCGGGAAGGGTCTTGGTTTGAGGTTGAATGGTACGAAGATTTTCGTACCAGAACTTTTGCGAGTTTTTTCCGTTTTTTTGTCTTGGATGTGCTAGTTGGAGCCTAAGAAAAACATTTTGTAAAGACACTTTCGATCGTACAACCGTTTAAGGCATTTTCGCGAAGGGTCTTGGATTGAGGCTTAATGGTACGAAGATTTTCGTCCCAGAAATTTTGCGAGTTTTTTCCGTTTTTTTGTCTTGGATGTGCTAGTTGGGGCCTAAGAAAAACATTTTGTAAAGACAGTTTCGACCGTACAACCGTTTAGGGCATTTTCATGAAGGGTCTTGGTTTGAGGTTGAATGGTACGAAGATTTTCGTACCAGAACTTTTGCGAGTTTTTTCCGTTTTTTTTCTTGGATGTGCTAGTTGGGGCCTTAGAAAAACATTTTGTAAAGACACTTCCGACCGTACAACCGTTTAGGGTATTTTCGCGAAGGGTCTTTGTTCGAGGCTTAATGGTACGAAGATTTTCGTACCAGAAATTTTGCGAGTTTTTTCCGTTTTTTTGTCTTGGATGTGCTAGTTGGGGCCTAAGAAAAACATTTTGTAAAGACACTTTCGACCGTACAACCGTTTAGGGCATTTTCGGGAAGGGTCTTGGTTTGAGGCTGAATGGTACGAAGATTTTCGTAACAGAACTTTTGCGAGTTTTTTCCGATTTTTACCTTGGATGTGCTAGTTGGGGCCTAAGAAAAACATTTTGTAAAGACACTTTCGACTGTACAACCGTTTAGGGCATTTTCGGGAAGGGTCTTGGTTTGAGGTTGAATGGTACGAAGATTTTCTACCAGAACTTTTCCGAGTTTTATCCGTGTTTTGGCGCTATTTGGGGCCTATGAAAAACATTTTCAAAAGATTCATTCAACCGTACAACCGTTTAGGGCATTTTTGGGAAGGGTCTTGGTTTGAGGCTCAATGGTACGAAGATTTTTGTATTAGAAATTTTGCGAGTTTTTTCCGATTTTTGCCTTGGATGTGCTAGTTGGGCCCTAAGAAAAACATTTTGTAAAGACACTTTCGACTGTACAACCGTTTAGGGTTTTTTCGGGAAGGGTATTGGCTTGAGGCTGAATGGTACGAAGATTTTCTACCAGAACCTTTGCTAGTTTTGTCCGTGTTTTGGCGCTATTTGGGGCCTATGAAAAACATTTTGTAAAGACAAATTCGACCGTACAACCGTTTAGGGCATTTTCGGGAAGGGTCTTGGTTTGAGGCTGAATGGTACGAAGATTTTCGTAACAGAACTTTTGCGAGTTTTTTCCGATTTTTGCCTTGGATGTGCTAGTTGGGGCCTAAGAAAAACATTTTGTAAAGACACTTTCGACTGTACAACCGTTTAGGGCATTTTCGGGAAGGGTCTTGGTTTGAGGTTAAATGGTACGAAGATTTTCTACCAGAACTTTTCCGAGTTTTATCCGTGTTTTGGCGCTATTTGGGGCCTATGAAAAACATTTTCAAAAGATTCATTCAACCGTACAACCGTTTAGGGCATTTTTGGGAAGGGTCTTGGTTTGAGGCTCAATGGTACGAAGATTTTTGTATTAGAAATTTTGCGAGTTTTTTCCGATTTTTGTCTTGGATGTGCTAGTTGGGCCCTAAGAAAAACATTTTGTAAAGACACTTTCGACTGTACAACCGTTTAGGGTTTTTTCGGGAAGGGTATTGGCTTGAGGCTGAATGGTACGAAGATTTTCTACCAGAACCTTTGCTAGTTTTGTCCGTGTTTTGGCGCTATTTGGGGCCTATGAAAAACATTTTGTAAAGACAAATTCGACCGTACAACCGTTTAGGGCATTTTCGGGAAGGGTCTTGGTTTGAGGTTGAATGGTACGAAGATTTTTGTATCAGAAATTTTGCGAGTTTTTTCCGTTTTTTTGGCTTGGATGTTCTAGTTTTGGCCTAAGAAAAACATTTTGTAAAGACACATTCGACCGTACAACCGTTTAGGGTATTTTCGGGAAGGGTCTCTGTTTGAACCAGAATGGTACGAAGATTTTCGTACCAGAACTTTTGCGAGTTTTTTCCCTTTTTTTTACTTGGATGTGCTTGTTGGGGCCTAAAAAAACATTTTGTAAAGACAAATTCGACCGTACAACCGTATAGGGTATTTTCGGGAAGGGTCTTGGTTTGAGGTTGAATGGTACGAAGATTTTCGTACCTGAACTTTTGCGAGTTTTTTCCGTTTTTTTGTCTTGGATGTGCTAGTTGGGGCCTAAGAAAAACATTTTGTAAAGACACTTTCGATCGTACAACCGTTTAGGGCATTTTCGCGAAGGGTCTTGGATTGAGGCTTAATGGTACGAAGATTTTCGTCCCAGAAATTTTGCGAGTTTTTTCCGTTTTTTTGTCTTGGATGTGCAAGTTGGGGCCTAAGAAAAATATTTTTTAAAGACAGTTTCGACCGTACAACCGTTTAGGGCATTTTCGGGAAGGGTCTTGGTTTGAGGCTGAATGGTACGAAGATTTTCGTACCAGAACTTTTGCGAGTTTTTTCCGTTTTTTTGCTTGGATGTGCTTGTTGGGGCCTAAAAAAACATTTTGTAAAGACAAATTCGACCGTACAACCGTTTACGGCATTTTCGGGAAGGGTCTTGGTTTGAGGTTGAATGGTACGAAGATTTTCGTACCAGAACTTTTGCGAGTTTTTTCCATTTTTTTTGTCTTGGATGTGCTAGTTGGGGTCTAAGAAAACCATTTTGTAAAGACATATTCGACCGTAAAACCGTTTAGGGCATTTTCTGGAAGGGTCTTGGTTTGAGGCTGAATGGTACGAAGATTTTTGTATCAGAAATTTTGCGAGTTTTTTCCCTTTTTTTGGCTTGGATGTGCTAGTTTGGGCCTAAGAAAAACATTTTGTAAAGACACATTCGACTGTACAACCGTTTAGGGTATTTTCGGGAAGGGTCTTGGTTTGAACCTGAATGGTACGAAGATTTTCGTAACAGAACTTTTGCGAGTTTTTTCCCTTTTTTTTGGCTTGGATGTGCTTGTTGGGGCCTAAAAAAACATTTTGTAAAGAAAAATTCGACCGTACAACCGTTTAGGGCATTTTCGGGAAGAGTCTTGGTTTGAGGTTGAATGGTACGAAGATTTTCGTACCAGAACTTTTGCGAATTTTTTCCGTTTTTTTGTCTTGGGTGTGCTAGTTGGGGCCTAAGAAAAACATTTTGTAAAGACACTTTCGATCGTACAACCGTTTAGGGCATTTTCGCGAAGGGTCTTGGATTGAGGCTTAATGGTACGAAGATTTTCGTCCCATAAATTTTGCGAGTTTTTTCCGTTTTTTTTGTCTTGGATGTGCTAGTTGGGGCCTAAGAAAAACATTTTGTAAAGACAGTTTCGACCGTACAACCGTTTAGGGCATTTTCGGGAAGGGTCTTGGTTTGAGGTTGAATGGTACGAACATTTTCGTACCAGAACTTTTGCGAATTTTTTCCGTTTTTTTTCTTGGATGTGCTAGTTGGGGCCTAAGAAAAACATTTTGTAAAGACACTTCCGACCGTACAACCGTTTAGGGTATTTTCGCGAAGGGTCTTTGTTTGAGGCTTAATGGTACGAAGATTTTCGAACCAGAAATTTTGCGAGTTTTTTTCCGTTTTTTTGTCTTGGATGTGCTACTTCGGGCCTAAGAAAAACATTTTGTAAATACACTTTCGACCGTACAACCGTTTAGGGCATTTTCGGGAAGGGTCTTTGTTTGAGGCTGAATGGTATGAAGATTTTCTTAACAGAACTTTTGCGAGTTTTTTCCGATTTTTGCCTTGGATGTGCTAGTTGGGCCCTAAGAAAAACATTTTGTAAAGACACTTTCGACTGTACAACCGTTTAGGGCATTTTCGGGAAGGGTCTTGGTTTGAGGCTGAATGGTACGAAGATTTTCTACCAGAACTTTTGCGAGTTTTATCCGTGTTTTGGCGCTATTTGGGGCCTATGAAAAACATTTTCAAAAGAATCATTCAACCGTACAACCGTTTAGGGCATTTTTGGGAAGGGTCTTGGTTTAAGGCTGAATGGTACGAAGATTTTTGTATCAGAAATTTTGCGAGTTTTTTCCGTTTTTTTGGCTTGGATGTGAAAGTTTGGGCCTAAGAAAAACATTTTGTAAAGACACATTCGACCGTACAACCGTTTAGGGTATTTTCGGGAAGGGTCTTGGTTTGAACCTGAATGGCACGAAGATTTTCGTAATAGAACGTTTGCGAGTTTTTTCCCTTTTTTTGGCTTGGATGTGCTTGTTGGGGCCTAAAAAAACATTTTGTAAAGACAAATTCGACCGTACAACCGTTTAGGGCATTTTCGGGAAGGGTCTTGGTTTGAGGTTGAATGGTACGAAGATTTTCGTACCAGAACTTTTGCGAGTTTTTTCAGTTTTTTTGTCTTGGATGTGCTAGTTGGGGCCTACGAAAAACATTTTGTAAAGAAACTTTCGATCGTACAACCGTTTAGGGTTTTTCGCGAAGGGTCTTGGATTGAGGCTTAATGGTACGAAGATTTTCGTCCCAGAAATTTTGCGAGTTTTTTTCGTTTTTTTGTCTTGGATGTGCAAGTTGGGGCCTAAGAAAAATATTTTGTAAAGACAGTTTCGACCGTACAACCGTTTAGGGAATTTTCGGGAAGGGTCTTGGTTTGAGGCTGAATGGTACGAAGATTTTCGTAACAAAACTTTTGCGAGTTTTTTCCAATTTTTGCCTTGGATGTGCTAGTTGGGGCCTAAGAAAAACATTTTGTAAAGACACTTTCGACTGTACAACCGTTTAGGGCATTTTCGGGAAGGGTCTTGGTTTCAGGCTGAATGGTATGAAGATATTCTACCAGAACTTTTGCGAGTTTTATCCGTGTTTTGGCGCTATTTGGGGCCTATGAAAAACATTTTCAAAAGAATCATTCAACCGTACAACCGTTTAGGGCATTTTTGGGAAGGGTCTTGGTTTGAGGTTGAATGGTACGAAGATGTTTGTAACAGAAATTTTGCGAGTTTTTTCCGTTTTTTTGGCTTGGATGTGCTAGTTTGGGCCTAAGAAAAATATTTTGTAAAGACACATTCGACCGTACAACCGTTTAGGTTATTTTCGGGAATGGTCTTGGTTTGAACCTAAATGGTACGAAGATTTTCGTACGAGAACTTTTGCCAGTTTTTTCCCTTTTTTTTGGCTTGGATGTGCTTGTTGGGTCCTAAAAAAAACATTTTGTAAAGAAAGTTTAGACAGTACAACCGTTTAGGGCATTTTCGGGAAGGGTCTTGGTTTGAGGCTGAATGGTAAGAAGATTTTCGTAACAGAACTTTTGCGAGTTTTTTCCGATTTTTGCCTTGGATGTGCTAGTTTGGGACTAAGAAAAACATTTTGTAAAGACACATTCGACCGTACAACCGTTTAGGGTATTTTCGGGAAGGGTCTTGGTTTGAACCTGAATGGTACGAAGATTTTCGTACCAGAACTTTTGCGAGTTTTTTCCCTTTTTTTTGGCTTGGATGTGCTTGTTGGGGCCTAAAAAAACATTTTGTAAAGACAAATTCGACCGTACAACCGTTTAGGGCATTTTCGCGAAGGGTCTTGGATTGAGGCTTAATGGTACGAAGATTTTCGTCCTAGAAATTTTAAAAGTTTTTTCTGTTTTTTTGTCTTGGATGTGCTAGTTGGGTCCTAAGAAAAACATTTTGTAAAGACACTTTCGACCGTACAACCGTTTAGGGCATTTTCGGGAAGGGTCTTGGTTTGAGGCTGAATGGTACGAAGATTTTCGTAACAGAACTTTTGCGAGTTTTTTCCGATTTTAGCCTTGGATGTGCTAGTTGGGTCCTAAGAAAAACATTTTGTAAAGACACTTTCGACTGTACAACCGTTTAGGGCATTTTCGGGAAGGGTCTTGGTTTGAGGCTGAATGGTACGAAGATTTTCTACCAAAACTTTTGCGAGTTTTATCCGTGTTTTGGCGCTATTTGGGGCCTATGAAAAACATTTTCAAAAGAATCATTCAACCGTACAACCGTTTAGGGTATTTTTGGGAAGGGTCTTGGTTTGAGGCTGAATGGTACGAAGATTTTTGTAACAGAAATATTGCGAGTTTTTTCCGTTTTTTTGGCTTGGATGTGCTAGTTTGGGCCTAAGAAAAACATTTTGTAAAGACACATTCGACCGTACAACCGTTTAGGGTATTTTCGGGAAGGGTCTTGGTTTGAACCTAAATGGTACGAAGATTTTCGTACTAGAACTTTTGCGATTTTTTTCCCTTTTTTTTGGCTTGGATGTGCTTGTTGGGGCCTAAAAAAACATTTTGTAAAGTCAAATTCGACCGTACAACCGTGTAGGGCATTTTCAGGAAGGGTCTTGGTTTGAGGTTGAATGGTACGAAGATTTTCGTACCGGAACTTTTGCGAGTTTTTTCCGTTTTTTTGTCTTGGATGTGCTAGTTGGGGCCTAAGAAAAATATTTTGTAAAGACACTTTCAATCGTACAACCGTTTAGGGCATTTTCGCGAAGGGTCTTGGATTGAGGCTTAATGGTACGAAGATTTTCGTAACAGAACTTTTGCGAGTTTTTTCCGATTTTTGCCTTGGATGTGCTAGTTGGGCCCTAAGAAAAACATTTTGTAAAGACACTTTCGACTGTACAACCGTTTAGGGCATTTTCGGGAAGGGTCTTGGTTTGAGGCTGAATGGTACGAAGATTTTCTACCAGAACTTTTGCGAGTTTTATCCGTCTTTTGGCGCTATTTGGGGCCTATGAAAAACATTTTCAAAAGAATCATTCAACCGTACAACCGTTTAGGGCATTTTTGGGAAGGGTTTTGGTTTGAGGCTGAATGGTACGAAGATTTTTGTATCAGAAATTTTGCGAGTTTTTTCCGTTTTTTTGGCTTGGATGTGCTAGTTTGTGCCTAAGAAAAATATTTTGTAAAGACACATTCGACCGTACAACCATTTAGGGTATTTTCGGGAAGGGTCTTGGTTTGAACCTGAATGGTACGAAGATTTTCGTACTAGAACTTTTGCGAGTTTTTTCCCTTTTTTTTGGCTTGGATGTGCTTGTTGGGGCCTAAAAAAACATTTTGTAAAGACAAATTCGACCGTACAACCGTTTAGGGCATTTTCGGGAAGGGTCTTGGTTTGAGGTTGAATGGTACGAAGATTTTCGTACCAGAACTTTTGCGAGTTTTTTCCGTTTTTTTGTCTTGGATATGCTAGTTGGGGCCAAAGAAAAACATTTTGTAAAGACACTTTCGATCGTACAACCGTTTAGGGCATTTTCGCGAAGGGTCTTGGATTGAGGCTTAATGGTACGAAAATTTTCGTCCCAGAAATTTTGCGAGTTTTTTCCGTTTTTTTGTCTTGGATGTGCAAGTTGGGTCCTAAGAAAAATATTTTGTAAAGACAGTTTCGACCGTACAACCGTTTAGTGCATTTTCGGGAAGGGTCTTGGTTTGAGGCTGAATGGTACGAAGATTTTCGTAACAGAACTTTTGCGAGTTTTTTCTGATTTTTGCCTTGGATGTGCTAGTTGGGGCCTAAGAAAAACATTTTGTAAAGACACTTTCGACCGTACAACCGTTTAGGGCATTTTCGGGAAGGGTCTTGGTTTGAGGCTGAATGGTACGAAGATTTTCGTAACAGAACTTTTGCGAGTTTTTTCCGATTTTTGCCTTGGATGTGCTAGTTGGTCCCTAAAAAAAACATTTTGTAAAGACACTTTCGACTGTACAACCGTTTAGGGCATTTTCGGGAAGGGTCTTGGTTTGAACCTGAATGGCACGAAGATTTTCGTAATAGAACGTTTGCGAGTTTTTTCCCTTTTTTTGGCTTGGATGTGCTTGTTGGGGCCTAAAAAAACATTTTGTAAAGACAAATTCGACCGTACAACCGTTTAGGGCATTTTCGGGAAGGGTCTTGGTTTGAGGTTGAATGGTACGAAGATTTTCGTACCAGAACTTTTGCGAGTTTTTTCAGTTTTTTTGTCTTGGATGTGCTAGTTGGGGCCTACGAAAAACATTTTGTAAAGAAACTTTCGATCGTACAACCGTTTAGGGTTTTTCGCGAAGGGTCTTGGATTGAGGCTTAATGGTACGAAGATTTTCGTCCCAGAAATTTTGCGAGTTTTTTTCGTTTTTTTGTCTTGGATGTGCAAGTTGGGGCCTAAGAAAAATATTTTGTAAAGACAGTTTCGACCGTACAACCGTTTAGGGAATTTTCGGGAAGGGTCTTGGTTTGAGGCTGAATGGTACGAAGATTTTCGTAACAAAACTTTTGCGAGTTTTTTCCAATTTTTGCCTTGGATGTGCTAGTTGGGGCCTAAGAAAAACATTTTGTAAAGACACTTTCGACTGTACAACCGTTTAGGGCATTTTCGGGAAGGGTCTTGGTTTCAGGCTGAATGGTATGAAGATATTCTACCAGAACTTTTGCGAGTTTTATCCGTGTTTTGGCGCTATTTGGGGCCTATGAAAAACATTTTCAAAAGAATCATTCAACCGTACAACCGTTTAGGGCATTTTTGGGAAGGGTCTTGGTTTGAGGTTGAATGGTACGAAGATGTTTGTAACAGAAATTTTGCGAGTTTTTTCCGTTTTTTTGGCTTGGATGTGCTAGTTTGGGCCTAAGAAAAATATTTTGTAAAGACACATTCGACCGTACAACCGTTTAGGTTATTTTCGGGAATGGTCTTGGTTTGAACCTAAATGGTACGAAGATTTTCGTACGAGAACTTTTGCCAGTTTTTTCCCTTTTTTTTGGCTTGGATGTGCTTGTTGGGTCCTAAAAAAAACATTTTGTAAAGAAAGTTTAGACAGTACAACCGTTTAGGGCATTTTCGGGAAGGGTCTTGGTTTGAGGCTGAATGGTAAGAAGATTTTCGTAACAGAACTTTTGCGAGTTTTTTCCGATTTTTGCCTTGTATGTGCTAGTTTGGGACTAAGAAAAACATTTTGTAAAGACACATTCGACCGTACAACCGTTTAGGGTATTTTCGGGAAGGGTCTTGGTTTGAACCTGAATGGTACGAAGATTTTCGTACCAGAACTTTTGCGAGTTTTTTCCCTTTTTTTTGGCTTGGATGTGCTTGTTGGGGCCTAAAAAAACATTTTGTAAAGACAAATTCGACCGTACAACCGTTTAGGGCATTTTCGCGAAGGGTCTTGGATTGAGGCTTAATGGTACGAAGATTTTCGTCCTAGAAATTTTAAAAGTTTTTTCTGTTTTTTTGTCTTGGATGTGCTAGTTGGGTCCTAAGAAAAACATTTTGTAAAGACACTTTCGACCGTACAACCGTTTAGGGCATTTTCGGGAAGGGTCTTGGTTTGAGGCTGAATGGTACGAAGATTTTCGTAACAGAACTTTTGCGAGTTTTTTCCGATTTTAGCCTTGGATGTGCTAGTTGGGTCCTAAGAAAAACATTTTGTAAAGACACTTTCGACTGTACAACCGTTTAGGGCATTTTCGGGAAGGGTCTTGGTTTGAGGCTGAATGGTACGAAGATTTTCTACCAAAACTTTTGCGAGTTTTATCCGTGTTTTGGCGCTATTTGGGGCCTATGAAAAACATTTTCAAAAGAATCATTCAACCGTACAACCGTTTAGGGTATTTTTGGGAAGGGTCTTGGTTTGAGGCTGAATGGTACGAAGATTTTTGTAACAGAAATATTGCGAGTTTTTTCCGTTTTTTTGGCTTGGATGTGCTAGTTTGGGCCTAAGAAAAACATTTTGTAAAGACACATTCGACCGTACAACCGTTTAGGGTATTTTCGGGAAGGGTCTTGGTTTGAACCTAAATGGTACGAAGATTTTCGTACTAGAACTTTTGCGATTTTTTTCCCTTTTTTTGGCTTGGATGTGCTTGTTGGGGCCTAAAAAAACATTTTGTAAAGTCAAATTCGACCGTACAACCGTGTAGGGCATTTTCAGGAAGGGTCTTGGTTTGAGGTTGAATGGTACGAAGATTTTCGTA
Organism: Fallopia convolvulus; assembly: GCA_964016875.1. Taxonomy (NCBI): domain Eukaryota; kingdom Viridiplantae; phylum Streptophyta; class Magnoliopsida; order Caryophyllales; family Polygonaceae; genus Fallopia; species Fallopia convolvulus. The sequence goes on along the minus strand of OZ024735.1, from coordinate 15,155,487 downwards.
CCGGAACTTTTGCGAGTTTTTTCCGTTTTTTTGTCTTGGATGTGCTAGTTGGGGCCTAAGAAAAATATTTTGTAAAGACACTTTCAATCGTACAACCGTTTAGGGCATTTTCGCGAAGGGTCTTGGATTGAGGCTTAATGGTACGAAGATTTTCGTAACAGAACTTTTGCGAGTTTTTTCCGATTTTTGCCTTGGATGTGCTAGTTGGGCCCTAAGAAAAACATTTTGTAAAGACACTTTCGACTGTACAACCGTTTAGGGCATTTTCGGGAAGGGTCTTGGTTTGAGGCTGAATGGTACGAAGATTTTCTACCAGAACTTTTGCGAGTTTTATCCGTCTTTTGGCGCTATTTGGGGCCTATGAAAAACATTTTCAAAAGAATCATTCAACCGTACAACCGTTTAGGGCATTTTTGGGAAGGGTTTTGGTTTGAGGCTGAATGGTACGAAGATTTTTGTATCAGAAATTTTGCGAGTTTTTTCCGTTTTTTTGGCTTGGATGTGCTAGTTTGTGCCTAAGAAAAATATTTTGTAAAGACACATTCGACCGTACAACCATTTAGGGTATTTTCGGGAAGGGTCTTGGTTTGAACCTGAATGGTACGAAGATTTTCGTACTAGAACTTTTGCGAGTTTTTTCCCTTTTTTTTGGCTTGGATGTGCTTGTTGGGGCCTAAAAAAACATTTTGTAAAGACAAATTCGACCGTACAACCGTTTAGGGCATTTTCGGGAAGGGTCTTGGTTTGAGGCTGAATGGTACGAAGATTTTCGTAACAGAACTTTTGCGAGTTTTTTCTGATTTTTGCCTTGGATGTGCTAGTTGGGGCCTAAGAAAAACATTTTGTAAAGACACTTTCGACCGTACAACCGTTTAGGGCATTTTCGGGAAGGGTCTTGGTTTGAGGCTGAATGGTACGAAGATTTTCGTAACAGAACTTTTGCGAGTTTTTTCCGATTTTTGCCTTGGATGTGCTAGTTGGTCCCTAAAAAAAACATTTTGTAAAGACACTTTCGACTGTACAACCGTTTAGGGCATTTTCGGGAAGGGTCTTGGTTTGAGGCTAATGGTACGAAGATTTTCTTGCAGAACTTTTGCGAGTTTTATCCTTGTTTTGGCGCTATTTGGGGCCTATGAAAAACATTTTCAAAAGAATCATTCAACCGTACAACCGTTTAGGGCATTTTTGGGAAGGGTTTTGGTTTGAGGCTGAATGGTACGAAGATTTTTGTATCAGAAATTTTGCGAGTTTTTTCCGTTTTTTTGGCTTGGATGTGCTAGTTTGGGCCTAAGAAAAACATTTTGTAAAGACACATTCGAACGTACAACCGTTTAGGGTATTTTCGGGAAGGGTCTTGGTTTGAACCTAAATGGTACGAAGATTTTCGTACCAGAACTTTTGCGAGTTTTTTCCGTTTTTTTGGCTTGGATGTGCTAGTTTGTGCCTAAGAAAAATATTTTGTAAAGACACATTCGACCGTACAACCATTTAGGGTATTTTCGGGAAGGGTCTTGGTTTGAACCTGAATGGTACGAAGATTTTCGTACTAGAACTTTTGCGAGTTTTTTCCCTTTTTTTTGGCTTGGATGTGCTTGTTGGGGCCTAAAAAAACATTTTGTAAAGACAAATTCGACCGTACAACCGTTTAGGGCATTTTCGGGAAGGGTCTTGGTTTGAGGTTGAATGGTACGAAGATTTTCGTACCAGAACTTTTGCGAGTTTTTTCCGTTTTTTTGTCTTGGATATGCTAGTTGGGGCCAAAGAAAAACATTTTGTAAAGACACTTTCGATCGTACAACCGTTTAGGGCATTTTCGCGAAGGGTCTTGGATTGAGGCTTAATGGTACGAAAATTTTCGTCCCAGAAATTTTGCGAGTTTTTTCCGTTTTTTGGTCTTGGATGTGCAAGTTGGGTCCTAAGAAAAATATTTTGTAAAGACAGTTTCGACCGTACAACCGTTTAGTGCATTTTCGGGAAGGGTCTTGGTTTGAGGCTGAATGGTACGAAGATTTTCGTAACAGAACTTTTGCGAGTTTTTTCTGATTTTTGCCTTGGATGTGCTAGTTGGGGCCTAAGAAAAACATTTTGTAAAGACACTTTCGACCGTACAACCGTTTAGGGCATTTTCGGGAAGGGTCTTGGTTTGAGGCTGAATGGTACGAAGATTTTCGTAACAGAACTTTTGCGAGTTTTTTCCGATTTTTGCCTTGGATGTGCTAGTTGGTCCCTAAAAAAAACATTTTGTAAAGACACTTTCGACTGTACAACCGTTTAGGGCATTTTCGGGAAGGGTCTTGGTTTGAGGCTAATGGTACGAAGATTTTCTAGCAGAACTTTTGCGAGTTTTATCCTTGTTTTGGCGCTATTTGGGGCCTATGAAAAACATTTTCAAAAGAATCATTCAACCGTACAACCGTTTAGGGCATTTTTGGGAAGGGTTTTGGTTTGAGGCTGAATGGTACGAAGATTTTTGTATCAGAAATTTTGCGAGTTTTTTCCGTTTTTTTGGCTTGGATGTGCTAGTTTGGGCCTAAGAAAAACATTTTGTAAAGACACATTCGAACGTACAACCGTTTAGGGTATTTTCGGGAAGGGTCTTGGTTTGAACCTAAATGGTACGAAGATTTTCGTACCAGAACTTTTGCGAGTTTTTTCCGTTTTTTTGTCTTGGATGTGCTAGTTGGGGCCTAAGAAAAACATTTTGTAAAGACACTTTCGATCGTACAACCGTTTAGGGCATTTTCGCGAAGGGTCTTGGATTGAGGCTTAATGGTACGAAGATCTTCGTCCCGAAATTTTGCGAGTTTTTTCCGTTTTTTTGTCTTGGATGTGCTAGTTGGGGCCTAAGAAAAACATTTTGTAAAGACAGTTTCGACCGTGCAACCGTTTAGGGCATTTTCGGGAAGGGACTTGGTTTGAGGTTGAATGGTACGAAGATTTTCGTACCAGAACTTTTGCGAGTTTTTTCCGTTTTTTTGTCTTGGATGTGCTAGTTGGGGCCTAAGAAAAACATTTTGTAAAGACACTTTCGATCGTACAACCGTTTAGGGCATTTTCGCGAAGGGTCTTGGATTGAGGCTTAATGGTACGAAGATTTTCGTCCTAGAAATTTTGCGAGTTTTTTCCGTTTTTTTGTCTTAGATGTGCAAGTTGGGGCCTAAGAAAAATATTTTGTAAAGACAGTTTCGACCGTACAACCGTTTAGGACATTTTCGGGAAGGGTCTTGGTTTGAGGCTGAATGGTACGAAGATTTTCGTAACAGAACTTTTGCGAGTTTTTTCCAATTTTTGCCTTGGATGTGCTAGTTGGGGCCTAAGAAAAACATTTTGTAAAAACACTTTCGATTGTACAACCGTTTAGGGCATTTTCGGGAAGGGTCTTGGTTTGAGGCTGAATGGTATGAAGATATTCTACCAGAACTTTTGCGAGTTTTATCCGTTTTTTGGCGATATTTGGGGCTTATGAAAAACATTTTCAAAAGAATCAATCAACCGTACAACCGTTTAGGGCATTTTTGGGAAGGGTCTTGGTTTGAGGTTGAATGGTACGAAGATGTTTATAACAAAAATTTTGCGAGTTTTTTCCGTTTTTTTGGCTTGGATGTGCTAGTTTGGGCCTAAGAAAAACATTTTGTAAAGACACATTCGACCGTACAACCGTTTAGGGCATTTTCGGGAAGGGTCTTGGTTTGAGGTTGAATGGTACGAAGATATTCGTACAAGAACTTTTGGGAGTTTTTTCCGTTTTTTTGTCTTGGATATGCTAGTTGGGGCCTAAGAAAAACATTTTGTAAAGACACTTTCGATCGTACAACCGTTTAGGGCATTTTCGCGAAGGGTCTTGGATTGAGGCTTAATGGTACGAAGATTTTCGTCCCAGAAATTTTGCGAGTTTTTTCCGTTTTTTTGTCTTGGATGTGCAAGTTGGGGCCTAAGAAAAATATTTTGTAAAGACAGTTTCGACCGTACAACCGTTTAGTGCATTTTCGGGAAGGGTCTTGGTTTGAGGCTGAATGGTACGAAGATTTTCGTAACAGAACTTTTGCGAGTTTTTTCCAATTTTTGCCTTGCTAGTTGGGGCCTAAGAAAAACATTTTGTAAAGACACTTTCGACCGTACAACCGTTTAGGGCATTTTCGGGAAGGGTCTTGGTTTGAGGCTGAATGGTACGAAGATTTTCGTAACAGAACTTTTGCGAGTTTTTTCCGATTTTTGCCTTGGATGTGGTAGTTGGTCCCTAAGAAAAACATTTTGTAAAGACACTTTCGACTGTACAACCGTTTAGGGCATTTTCGGGAAGGGTCTTGGTTTGAGGCTGAATGGTACGAAGATTTTCTACCAGAACTTTTGCGAGTTTTATTCGTGTTTTGGCGCTATTTGGGGCCTATGAAAAACATTTTCAAAAGAATCATTCAACCGTACAACCGTTTAGGGCATTTTTGGGAAGGGTTTTGGTTTGAGGCTGAATGGTACGAAGATTTTTGTATCAGAAATTTTGCGAGTTTTTTCCGTTTTTTTGGCTTGGATGTGCTAGTTTGGGCCTAAGAGAAACATTTTGTAAAGACACATTCGAACGTACAACCGTTTAGGGTATTTTCGGGAAGGGTCTTGGTTTGAACCTAAATGGTACGAAGATTTTCGTACCAGAACTTTTGCGAGTTTTTTCCGTTTTTTTGTCTTGGAAGTGCTAGTTGGTCCCTAAGAAAAACATTTTGTAAAGACACTTTCGACTGTACAACCGTTTAGGGCATTTTCGGGAAGGGTCTTGGTTTGAGGCTGAATGGTACGAAGATTTTCTACCAGAACTTTTGCGAGTTTTATTCGTATTTTGGCGCTATTTGGGGCCTATGAAAAACATTTTCAAAAGAATCATTCAACCGTACAACCGTTTAGGGCATTTTTGGGAAGGGTTTTGGTTTGAGGCTGAATGGTACGAAGATTTTTGTATCAGAAATTTTGCGAGTTTTTTCCGTTTTTTTGGCTTGGATGTGCTAGTTTGGGCCTAAGAAAAACATTTTGTAAAGACACATTCGAACGTACAACCGTTTAGGGTATTTTCGGGAAGGGTCTTGGTTTGAACCTAAATGGTACGAAGATTTTCGTACCAGAACTTTTGCGAGTTTTTTCCGTTTTTTTGTCTTGGATGTGCTAGTTGGGGCCTAAGAAAAACATTTTGTAAAGACACTTTCGATCGTACAACCGTTTAGGGCATTTTCGCGAAGGGTCTTGGATTGAGGCTTAATGGTACGAAGATCTTCGTCCCGAAATTTTGCGAGTTTTTTCCGTTTTTTTGTCTTGGATGTGCTAGTTGGGGCCTAAGAAAAACATTTTGTAAAGACAGTTTCGACCGTGCAACCGTTTAGGGCATTTTCGGGAAGGGACTTGGTTTGAGGTTGAATGGTACGAAGATTTTCGTACCAGAACTTTTGCGAGTTTTTTCCGTTTTTTTGTCTTGGATGTGCTAGTTGGGGCCTAAGAAAAACATTTTGTAAAGACACTTTCGATCGTACAACCGTTTAGGGCATTTTCGCGAAGGGTCTTGGATTGAGGCTTAATGGTACGAAGATTTTCGTCCTAGAAATTTTGCGAGTTTTTTCCGTTTTTTTGTCTTGGATGTGCAAGTTGGGGCCTAAGAAAAATATTTTGTAAAGACAGTTTCGACCGTACAACCGTTTAGGACATTTTCGGGAAGGGTCTTGGTTTGAGGCTGAATGGTACGAAGATTTTCGTAACAGAACTTTTGCGAGTTTTTTCCAATTTTTGCCTTGGATGTGCTAGTTGGGGCCTAAGAAAAACATTTTGTAAAAACACTTTCGATTGTACAACCGTTTAGGGCATTTTCGGGAAGGGTCTTGGTTTGAGGCTGAATGGTATGAAGATATTCTACCAGAACTTTTGCGAGTTTTATCCGTTTTTTGGCGATATTTGGGGCTTATGAAAAACATTTTCAAAAGAATCAATCAACCGTACAACCGTTTAGGGCATTTTTGGGAAGGGTCTTGGTTTGAGGTTGAATGGTACGAAGATGTTTATAACAAAAATTTTGCGAGTTTTTTCCGTTTTTTTGGCTTGGATGTGCTAGTTTGGGCCTAAGAAAAACATTTTGTAAAGACACATTCGACCGTACAACCGTTTAGGGCATTTTCGGGAAGGGTCTTGGTTTGAGGTTGAATGGTACGAAGATATTCGTACAAGAACTTTTGGGAGTTTTTTCCGTTTTTTTGTCTTGGATATGCTAGTTGGGGCCTAAGAAAAACATTTTGTAAAGACACTTTCGATCGTACAACCGTTTAGGGCATTTTCGCGAAGGGTCTTGGATTGAGGCTTAATGGTACGAAGATTTTCGTCCCAGAAATTTTGCGAGTTTTTTCCGTTTTTTTGTCTTGGATGTGCAAGTTGGGGCCTAAGAAAAATATTTTGTAAAGACAGTTTCGACCGTACAACCGTTTAGTGCATTTTCGGGAAGGGTCTTGGTTTGAGGCTGAATGGTACGAAGATTTTCGTAACAGAACTTTTGCGAGTTTTTTCCAATTTTTGCCTTGCTAGTTGGGGCCTAAGAAAAACATTTTGTAAAGACACTTTCGACCGTACAACCGTTTAGGGCATTTTCGGGAAGGGTCTTGGTTTGAGGCTGAATGGTACGAAGATTTTCGTAACAGAACTTTTGCGAGTTTTTTCCGATTTTTGCCTTGGATGTGGTAGTTGGTCCCTAAGAAAAACATTTTGTAAAGACACTTTCGACTGTACAACCGTTTAGGGCATTTTCGGGAAGGGTCTTGGTTTGAGGCTGAATGGTACGAAGATTTTCTACCAGAACTTTTGCGAGTTTTATTCGTGTTTTGGCGCTATTTGGGGCCTATGAAAAACATTTTCAAAAGAATCATTCAACCGTACAACCGTTTAGGGCATTTTTGGGAAGGGTTTTGGTTTGAGGCTGAATGGTACGAAGATTTTTGTATCAGAAATTTTGCGAGTTTTTTCCGTTTTTTTGGCTTGGATGTGCTAGTTTGGGCCTAAGAGAAACATTTTGTAAAGACACATTCGAACGTACAACCGTTTAGGGTATTTTCGGGAAGGGTCTTGGTTTGAACCTAAATGGTACGAAGATTTTCGTACCAGAACTTTTGCGAGTTTTTTCCGTTTTTTTGTCTTGGAAGTGCTAGTTGGTCCCTAAGAAAAACATTTTGTAAAGACACTTTCGACTGTACAACCGTTTAGGGCATTTTCGGGAAGGGTCTTGGTTTGAGGCTGAATGGTACGAAGATTTTCTACCAGAACTTTTGCGAGTTTTATTCGTATTTTGGCGCTATTTGGGGCCTATGAAAAACATTTTCAAAAGAATCATTCAACCGTACAACCGTTTAGGGCATTTTTGGGAAGGGTTTTGGTTTGAGGCTGAATGGTACGAAGATTTTTGTATCAGAAATTTTGCGAGTTTTTTCCGTTTTTTTGGCTTGGATGTGCTAGTTTGGGCCTAAGAAAAACATTTTGTAAAGACACATTCGAACGTACAACCGTTTAGGGTATTTTCGGGAAGGGTCTTGGTTTGAACCTAAATGGTACGAAGATTTTCGTACCAGAACTTTTGCGAGTTTTTTCCGTTTTTTTGTCTTGGATGTGCTAGTTGGGGCCTAAGAAAAACATTTTGTAAAGACACTTTCGATCGTACAACCGTTTAGGGCATTTTCGCGAAGGGTCTTGGATTGAGGCTTAATGGTACGAAGATCTTCGTCCCGAAATTTTGCGAGTTTTTTCCGTTTTTTTGTCTTGGATGTGCTAGTTGGGGCCTAAGAAAAACATTTTGTAAAGACAGTTTCGACCGTGCAACCGTTTAGGGCATTTTCGGGAAGGGTCTTGGTTTGAGGTTGAATGGTACGAAGATTTTCGTACCAGAACTTTTGCGAGTTTTTTCCGTTTTTTTGTCTTGGAAGTGCTAGTTGGGCCTAAGAAAAACATTTTGTAAAGACACTTTCGATCGTACAACCGTTTAGGGCATTTTCGCGAAGGGTCTTGGATTGAGGCTTAATGGTACGAAGATTTTCGTCCCAGAAATTTTGCGAGTTTTTTCCGTTTTTTTGTCTTGGATGTGCAAGTTGGGGCCTAAGAAAAATATTTTGTAAAGACAGTTTCGACCGTACAACCGTTTAGTGCATTTTCGGGAAGGGTCTTGGTTTGAGGCTAAATGGTACGAAGATTTTCGTAACAGAACTTTTGCGAGTTTTTTCCAATTTTTGCCTTGCTAGTTGGGGCCTAAGAAAAACATTTTGTAAAGACACTTTCGACCGTACAACCGTTTAGGGCATTTTCGGGAAGGGTCTTGGTTTGAGGCTGAATGGTACGAAGATTTTCGTAACAGAACTTTTGCGAGTTTTTTCCGATTTTTGCCTTGGATGTGCTAGTTGGTCCCTAAGAAAAACATTTTGTAAAGACACTTTCGACTGTACAACCGTTTAGGGCATTTTCGGGAAGGGTCTTGGTTTGAGGCTGAATGGTACGAAGATTTTCTACCAGAACTTTTGCGAGTTTTATTCGTGTTTTGGCGCTATTTGGGGCCTATGAAAAACATTTTCAAAAGAATCATTCAACCGTACAACCGTTTAGGGCATTTTTGGGAAGGGTTTTGGTTTGAGGCTGAATGGTACGAAGATTTTTGTATCAGAAATTTTGCGAGTTTTTTCCGTTTTTTTGGCTTGGATGTGCCAGTTTGGGCCTAAGAAAAACATTTTGTAAAGACACATTCGAACGTACAACCGTTTAGGGTATTTTCGGGAAGGGTCTTGGTTTGAACCTAAATGGTACGAAGATTTTCGTACCGGAACTTTTGCGAGTTTTTTCCGTTTTTTTGTCTTGGATGTGCTAGTTGGGGCCTAAGAAAAACATTTTGTAAAGACACTTTCGATCGTACAACCGTTTAGGGCATTTTCGCGAAGGGTCTTGGATTGAGGCTTAATGGTACGAAGATCTTCGTCCCGAAATTTTGCGAGTTTTTTCCGTTTTTTTGTCTTGGATGTGCTAGTTGGGGCCTAAGAAAAACATTTTGTAAAGACAGTTTCGACCGTGCAACCGTTTAGGGCATTTTCGGGAAGGGTCTTGGTTTGAGGTTGAATGGTACGAAGATTTTCGTACCAGAACTTTTGCGAGTTTTTTCCGTTTTTTTGTCTTGGATGTGCTAGTTGGGCCTAAGAAAAACATTTTGTAAAGACACTTTCGATCGTACAACCGTTTAGGGCATTTTCGCGAAGGGTCTTGGATTGAGGCTTAATGCTACGAAGATTTTCGTCCTAGAAATTTTGCGAGTTTTTTCCGTTTTTTTGTCTTGGATGTGCAAGTTGGGGCCTAAGAAAAATATTTTGTAAAGACAGTTTCGACCGTACAACCGTTTAGGACATTTTCGGGAAGGGTCTTGGTTTGAAGCTGAATGGTACGAAGATTTTCGTAACAGAACTTTTGCGAGTTTTTTCCAATTTTTGCCTTGGATGTGCTAGTTGGGGCCTAAGAAAAATTTTTTGTAAAAACACTTTCGATTGTACAACCGTTTAGGGCATTTTCGGGAAGGGTCTTGGTTTGAGGCTGAATGGTATGAAGATATTCTACCAGAACTTTTGCGAGTTTTATTCGTTTTTTGGCGATATTTGGGGCTTATGAAAAACATTTTCAAAAGAATCAATCAACCGTACAACCGTTTAGGGCATTTTTGGGAAGGGTCTTGGTTTGAGGTTGAATGGTACGAAGATGTTTGTAACAAAAATTTTGCGAGTTTTTTCCGTTTTTTTGGCTTGGATGTGCTAGTTTGGGCCTAAGAAAAACATTTTGTAAAGACACATTCGACCGTACAACCGTTTAGGGCATTTTAGGGAAGGGTCTTGGTTTGAGGTTGAATGGTACGAAGATTTTCGTACAAGAACTTTTGCGAGTTTTTTCCGTTTTTTTGTCTTGGATATGCTAGTTGGGGCCTAAGAAAAACATTTTGTAAAGACACTTTCGATCGTACAACCGTTTAGGGCATTTTCGCGAAGGGTCTTGGATTGAGGCTTAATGGTACGAAGATTTTCGTCCCAGAAATTTTGCGAGTTTTTTCCGTTTTTTTGTCTTGGATGTGCAAGTTGGGGCCTAAGAAAAATATTTTGTAAAGACAGTTTCGACCGTACAACCGTTTAGGGCATTTTCGGGAAGGGTCTTGGTTTGAGGTTGAATGGTACGAAGATTTTCGTACTAGAACTTTTGCGAGTTTTTTCCGTTTTTTTGTCTTGGATGTGCTAGTTGGGGCCTAAGAAAAACATTTTGTAAAGACACTTTCGATCGTACAACCGTTTAGGGCATTTTCGCGAAGGGTCTTGGATTGAGGCTTAATGGTACGAAGATTTTCGTCCTAGAAATTTTGCGAGTTTTTTCCGTTTTTTTGTCTTGGATGTGCAAGTTGGGGCCTAAGAAAAATATTTTGTAAAGACAGTTTCGACCGTACAACCGTTTAGGACATTTTCGGGAAGGGTCTTGGTTTGAGGCTGAATGGTACGAAGATTTTCGTAACAGAACTTTTGCGAGTTTTTTCCAATTTTTGCCTTGGATGTGCTAGTTGGGGCCTAAGAAAAACATTTTGTAAAAACACTTTCGATTGTACAACCGTTTAGGGCATTTTCGGGAAGGGTCTTGGTTTGAGGCTGAATGGTATGAAGATATTCTACCAGAACTTTTGCGAGTTTTATCCGTTTTTTGGCGATATTTGGGGCTTATGAAAAACATTTTCAAAAGAATCAATCAACCGTACAACCGTTTAGGGCATTTTTGGGAAGGGTCTTGGTTTGAGGTTGAATGGTACGAAGATGTTTGTAACAAAAATTTTGCGAGTTTTTTCCGTTTTTTTGGCTTGGATGTGCTAGTTTGGGCCTAAGAAAAACATTTTGTAAAGACACATTCGACCGTACAACCGTTTAGGGCATTTTCGGGAAGGGTCTTGGTTTGAGGTTGAATGGTACGAAGATTTTCGTACAAGAACTTTTGCGAGTTTTTTCCGTTTTTTTGTCTTGGATATGCTAGTTGGGGCCTAAGAAAAACATTTTGTAAAGACACTTTCGATCGTACAACCGTTTAGGGCATTTTCGCGAAGGGTCTTGGATTGAGGCTTAATGGTACGAAGATTTTCGTCCCAGAAATTTTGCGAGTTTTTTCCGTTTTTTTGTCTTGGATGTGCAAGTTGGGGCCTAAGAAAAATATTTTGTAAAGACAGTTTCGACCGTACAACCGTTTAGTGCATTTTCGGGAAGGGTCTTGGTTTGAGGCTGAATGGTACGAAGATTTTCGTAACAGAACTTTTGCGAGTTTTTTCCGATTTTTGCCTTGCTAGTTGGGGCCTAAGAAAAACATTTTGTAAAGACACTTTCGATTGTACAACCGTTTAGGGCATTTTCGGGAAGGGTCTTGGTTTGAGGCTGAATGGTATGAAGATATTCTACCAGAACTTTTGCGAGTTTTATCCGTTTTTTGGCGCTATTTGGGGCTTATGAAAAACATTTTCAAAAGAATCATTCAACCGTACAACCGTTTAGGGCATTTTTGGGAAGGGTCTTGGTTTGAAGCTGAATGGTACGAAGATGTTTGTAACAAAAATTTTGCGAGTTTTTTCCGTTTTTTTGGCTTGGATGTGCTAGTTTGGGCCTAAGAAAAACATTTTGTAAAGACACATTCGACCGTACAACCGTTTAGGGTATTTTCGGGAAGGGTCTTGGTTTGAACCTAAATGGTACGAAGATTTTCGTACCAGAACTTTTGCGAGTTTTTTCCCTTTTTTTTGGCTTGGATGTGCTTGTTGGGGCCTAAAAAAACATTTTGTAAAGACAAATTCGACCGTACAACCGTTTAGGGAATTTTCGGGAAGGGTCTTGGTTTGAGGTTGAATGGTACGAAGATTTTCATACCAGAACTTTTGCGAGTTTTTTCCGATTTTTTGTCTTGGATATGCTAGTTGGGGCCTAAGAAAAACATTTTGTAAAGACACTTTCGATCGTACAACCGTTTAGGGCATTTTCGCGAAGGGTCTTGGATTGAGGCTTAATGGTACGAAGATTTTCGTCCCAGAAATTTTACAAGTTTTTTCCGTTTTTTTGTCTTGGATGTGCTAGTTGGGTCCTAAGAAAAATATTTTGTAAAGACACTTTCGACCGTACAACCGTTTAGGGCATTTTCGGGAAGGGTCTTGGTTTGAGGCTGAATGGTACGAAGATTTTCGTAACAGAACTTTTGCGAGTTTTTTCTGATTTTTGCCTTGGATGTGCTAGTTGGGCCCTAAGAAAAACATTTTGTAAAGACACTTTCGACTGTACAACCGTTTAGGGCATTTTCGCGAAGGGTCTTGGATTGAGGCATAATGGTACGAAGATTTTCGTCCTAGAAATTTTGCGCGTTTTTTCCGTTTTTTTGTCTTGGATGTGCAAGTTGGGGCCTAAGAAATTTTTTTTGTAAAGACAGTTTCGACCGTACAACCGTTTAGGACATTTTCGGGAAGGGTCTTGGTTTGAGGCTGAATGGTACGAAGATTTTCGTAACAGAACTTTTGCGAGTTTTTTCCAATTTTTGCCTTGGATGTGCTAGTTGGGGCCTAAGAAAAACATTTTGTAAAGACACTTTCGATTGTACAACCGTTTAGGGCATTTTCGGGAAGGGTCTTGGTTTGAGGCTGAATGGTATGAAGATATTCTACCAGAACTTTTGGGAGTTTTATCCGTTTTTTGGCGCTATTTGGGGCTTATGAAAAACATTTTCAAAAGAATCATTCAACCGTACAACCGTTTAGGGCATTTTTGGGAAGGGTCTTGGTTTGAGGCTGAATGGTTACGAAGATGTTTGTAACAAAAATTTTGCGAGTTTTTTCCGTTTTCTTGGCTTGGATGTGCTAGTTTGGGCCTAAGAAAAACATTTTGTAAAGACACATTCGACCGTACAACCGTTTAGGGTATTTTCGGGAAGGGTCTTGGTTTGAACCTAAATGGTACGAAGATTTTCGTACCAGAACTTTTGCGAGTTTTTTCCCTTTTTTTGGCTTGGATGTGCTTGTTGGGGCCTAAAAAAACATTTTGTAAAGACAAATTCGACCGTACAACCGTTTAGGGCATTTTCGGGAAGGGTCTTGGTTTGAGGTTGAATGGTACGAAGATTTTCGTACCAGAACTTTTGCGAGTTTTTTCCGATTTTTTGTCTTGGATATGCTAGTTGGGGCCTAAGAAAAACATTTTTTAAAGACACTTTCGATCGTACAACCATTTAGGGCATTTTCGCAAAGGGTCTTGGATTGAGGCTTAATGGTACGAAGATTTTCGTCCCAGAAATTTTACAAGTTTTTTCCGTTTTTTTGTCTTGGATGTGCTAGTTGGGTCCTAAGAAAAATATTTTGTAAAGACACTTTCGACCGTACAACCGTTTAGGGCATTTTCTGAAAGGGTCTTGGTTTGAGGCTGAATGGTACGAAGATTTTCGTAACAGAACTTTTGCGAGTTTTTTCCGATTTTTGCCTTGGAGATGCTAGTGTGGCCCTAAGAAATACATTTTGTAAAGACACTTTCGACTGTACAACCGTTTAGGGCATTTTCGCGAAGGGTCTTGGATTGAGGCATAATGGTACGAAGATTTTCGTCCTAGAAATTTTGCGAGTTTTTTCCGTTTTTTGTCTTGGATGTGCAAGTTGGGGCCTAAGAAAAATATTTTGTAAAGACAGTTTCGACCGTACAACCGTTTAGGACATTTTCGGGAAGGGTCTTGGTTTGAGGCTGAATGGTACGAAGATTTTCGTAACAGAACTTTTGCGAGTTTTTTCCAATTTTTGCCTTGGATGTGCTAGTTGGGGCCTAAGAAAAACATTTTGTAAAGACACTTTCGATTGTACAACCGTTTAGGGCATTTTCGGGAAGGGTCTTGGTTTGAGGCTGAATGGTATGAAGATATTCTACCAGAACTTTTGCGAGTTTTATCCGTTTTTTGGCGCTATTTGGGGCTTATGAAAAACATTTTCAAAAGAATCATTCAACCGTACAACCGTTTAGGGCATTTTTGGGAAGGGTCTTGGTTTGAGGCTGAATGGTTACGAAGATGTTTGTAACAAAAATTTTGCGAGTTTTTTCCGTTTTTTTGGCTTGGATGTGCTAGTTTGGGCCTAAGAAAAACATTTTGTAAAGACACATTCGACCGTACACCCGTTTAGGGTATTTTCGGGAAGGGTCTTGGTTTGAACCTAAATGGTACGAAGATTTTCGTACCAGAACTTTTGCGAGTTTTTTCCCTTTTTTTGGCTTGGATGTGCTTGTTGGGGCCTAAAAAAACATTTTTTAAAGACAAATTCGACCGTACAACCGTTTAGGGCATTTTCGGGAAGGGTCTTGGTTTGAGGTTGAATGGTACGAAGATTTTCGTACCAGAACTTTTGCGAGTTTTTTCCGATTTTTTGTCTTGGATATGCTAGTTGGGGCCTAAGAAAAACATTTTTTAAAGACACTTTCGATCGTACAACCGTTTAGGGCATTTTCGCGAAGGGTCTTGGATTGAGGCTTAATGGTACGAAGATTTTCGTCCCAGAAATTTTACAAGTTTTTTCCGTTTTTTTGTCTTGGATGTGCTAGTTGGGTCCTAAGAAAAATATTTTGTAAAGACACTTTCGACCGTACAACCGTTTAGGGCATTTTCTGAAAGGTTCTTGGTTTGAGGCTGAATGGTACGAAGATTTTCGTAACAGAACTTTTGCGAGTTTTTTCCGATTTTTGCCTTGGAGATGCTAGTGTGGCCCTAAGAAAAACATTTTGTAAAGACATTTTCGACTGTACAACCGTTTAGGGCATTTTCGCGAAGGGTCTTTGATTGAGGCATAATGGTACGAAGATTTTCGTCCTAGAAATTTTGCGAGTTTTTTCCGTTTTTTGTCTTGGATGTGCAAGTTGGGGCCTAAGAAAAATATTTTGTAAAGACAGTTTCGACCGTACAACCGTTTAGGACATTTTCGGGAAGGGTCTTGGTTTGAGGCTGAATGGTACGAAGATTTTCGTAACAGAACTTTTGCGAGTTTTTTCCAATTTTTGCCTTGGATGTGCTAGTTGGGGCCTAAGAAAAACATTTTGTAAAGACACTTTCGATTGTACAACCGTTTAGGGCATTTTCGGGGAGGGTCTTGGTTTGAGGCTGAATGGTATGAAGATATTCTACCAGAACTTTTGCGAGTTTTATCCGTTTTTTGGCGCTATTTGGGGCTTATGAAAAACATTTTCAAAAGAATCATTCAACCGTACAACCGTTTAGGGCATTTTTGGGAAGGGTCTTGGTTTGAGGCTGAATGGTTACGAAGATGTTTGTAACAAAAATTTTGCGAGTTTTTTCCGTTTTTTTGGCTTGGATGTGCTAGTTTGGGCCTAAGAAAAACATTTTGTAAAGACACATTCGACCGTACAACCGTTTAGGGTATTTTCGGGAAGGGTCTTGGTTTGAACCTAAATGGTACGAAGATTTTCGTACCAGAACTTTTGCGAGTTTTTTCCCTTTTTTTTGGCTTGGATGTGCTTGTTGGGGCCTAAAAAAACATTTTGTAAAGACAAATTCGACCGTACAACCGTTTAGGGCATTTTCGGGAAGGGTCTTGGTTTGAGGTTGAATGGTACGAAGATTTTCGTACCAGAACTTTTGCGAGTTTTTTCCGATTTTTTTGTCTTGGATATGCTAGTTGGGGCCTAAGAAAAACATTTTGTAAAGACACTTTCGATCGTACAACCGTTTAGGGCATTTTCGCGAAGGGTCTTGGATTGAGGCTTAATGGTACGAAGATTTTCGTCCCAGAAATTTTACAAGTTTTTTCTGTTTTTTTGTCTTGGATGTGCTAGTTGGGTCCTAAGAAAAATATTTTGTAAAGACACTTTCGATCGTACAACCGTTTAGGGCATTTTCGGAAAGGGTCTTGGTTTGAGGCTGAAAGGTACGAAGATTTTCGTAACAGAACTTTTGCGAGTTTTTTCCGATTTTTGCCTTGGATGTGCTAGTTGGGCCCTAAGAAAAACATTTTGTAAAGACACTTTCGACTGTACAACCGTTTAGGGAATTTTCGGGAAGGGTCTTGGTTTGAGGCTGAATGGTACGAAGATTTTCTACCAGAACTTTTGCGAGTTTTATCCGTGTTTTGGCGCTATTTGGGGCCTATGAAAAACATTTTCAAAAGAATCATTCAACCGTACAACCGTTTAGGGCATTTTTGGGAAGGGTATTGGTTTGAGGCTGAATGGTACGAAGATTTTTGTATCAGAAATTTTGCGAGTTTTTTCCGTTTTTTTGCCTTGGATGTGCTAGTTTGGGCCTAAGAAAAACATTTTGTAAAGACACATTCGACCGTACAACCGTTTAGGGTATTTTCGGGAAGGGTCTTTGTTTGAACCTAAATGGTACGAAGATTTTCGTACCAGAACTTTTGCGAGTTTTTTCCCTATTTTTTGGCTTGGATGTGCTTGTTAGGGCCTAAAAAAACATTTTGTAAAGACAAATTCGACCGTACAACCGTTTAGGGCATTTTCGGGAAGGGTCTTGGTTTGAGGTTGAATGGTACGAAGATTTTCGTACCAGAACTTTTGCGAGTTTTTTCCGATTTTTTGTCTTGGATATGCTAGTTGGGGCCTAAGAAAAACATTTTGTAAAGACACTTTCGATCGTACAACCGTTTAGGGCATTTTCGCGAAGGGTCTTGGATTGAGGCTTAATGGTACGAAGATTTTCGTCCCAGAAATTTTACAAGTTTTTTCTGTTTTTTTGTGTTGGATGTGCTAGTTGGGTCCTAAGAAAAATATTTTGTAAAGACACTTTCGATCGTACAACCGTTTAGGGCATTTTCGGAAAGGGTCTTGGTTTGAGGCTGAAAGGTACGAAGATTTTCGTAACAGAACTTTTGCGAGTTTTTTCCGATTTTTGCCTTGGATGTGCTAGTTGGGCCCTAAGAAAAACATTTTGTAAAGACACTTTCGACTGTACAACCGTTTAGGGAATTTTCGGGAAGGGTCTTGGTTTGAGGCTGAATGGTACGAAGATTTTCTACCAGAACTTTTGCGAGTTTTATCCGTGTTTTGGCGCTATTTGGGGCCTATGAAAAACATTTTCAAAAGAATCATTCAACCGTACAACCGTTTAGGGCATTTTTGGGAAGGGTATTGGTTTGAGGCTGAATGGTACGAAGATTTTTGTATCAGAAATTTTGCGAGTTTTTTCCGTTTTTTTGCCTTGGATGTGCTAGTTTGGGCCTAAGAAAAACATTTTGTAAAGACACATTCGACCGTACAACCGTTTAGGGTATTTTCGGGAAGGGTCTTTGTTTGAACCTAAATGGTACGAAGATTTTCGTACCAGAACTTTTGCGAGTTTTTTCCCTATTTTTTGGCTTGGATGTGCTTGTTAGGGCCTAAAAAAACATTTTGTAAAGACAAATTCGACCGTACAACCGTTTAGGGCATTTTCGGGAAGGGTCTTGGTTTGAGGTTGAATGGTACGAAGATTTTCGTACCAGAACTTTTGCGAGTTTTTTCCCTTTTTTTTGGCTTGGATGTGCTAGTTGGGGCCTAAGAAAAACATTTTGTAAAGACACTTTCGATCGTACAACCGTTTAGGGCATTTTCGCGAAGGGTCTTGGATTGAGGCTTAATGGTACGAAGATTTTCGTCCCAGAAATTTTGCGAGTTTTTTCTGTTTTTTTGTCTTGGATGTGCTAGTTGGGGCCTAAGAAAAATATTTTGTAAAGACACTTTCGATCGTACAACCGTTTAGGGCATTTTCGGAAAGGGTCTTGGTTTGAGGCTGAAAGGTACGAAGATTTTCGTAACAGAACTTTTGCGAGTTTTTTCCGATTTTTGCCTTGGATGTGCTAGTTGGGCCCTAAGAAAAACATTTTGTAAAGACACTTTCGACTATACAACCGTTAAGGGAATTTTCGGGAAGGGTCTTGGTTTGAGGCTGAATGGTACGAAGATTTTCTACCAGAACTTTTGCGAGTTTTATCCGTGTTTTGGCGCTATTTGGGGCCTATGAAAAACATTTTCAAAAGAATCATTCAACCGTACAACCGTTTAGGGCATTTTTGGGAAGGGTCTTGGTTTGAGGCTGAATGGTACGAAGATTTTTGTATCAGAAATTTTGCGAGTTTTTTCCGTTTTTTTGCCTTGGATGTGCTAGTTTGGGCCTAAGAAAAACATTTTGTAAAGACACATTCGACCGTACAACCGTTTGGGGTATTTTCGGGAAGGGTC
Source organism: Fallopia convolvulus (assembly GCA_964016875.1). Taxonomy (NCBI): domain Eukaryota; kingdom Viridiplantae; phylum Streptophyta; class Magnoliopsida; order Caryophyllales; family Polygonaceae; genus Fallopia; species Fallopia convolvulus. The sequence continues at coordinate 15,137,242 of OZ024735.1, read as the reverse complement.
TTTGTTTGAACCTAAATGGTACGAAGATTTTCGTACCAGAACTTTTGCGAGTTTTTTCCCTATTTTTTGGCTTGGATGTGCTTGTTAGGGCCTAAAAAAACATTTTGTAAAGACAAATTCGACCGTACAACCGTTTAGGGCATTTTCGGGAAGGGTCTTGGTTTGAGGTTGAATGGTACGAAGATTTTCGTACCAGAACTTTTGCGAGTTTTTTCCGATTTTTTGTCTTGGATATGCTAGTTGGGGCCTAAGAAAAACATTTTGTAAAGACACTTTCGATCGTACAACCGTTTAGGGTATTTTCGGGAAGGGTCTTGGTTTGAACCTAAATGGTACGAAGATTTTCGTACTAGAAATTTTGCGAGTTTTTTCCCTTTTTTTTGGCTTGGATGTGCTTGTTGGGGCCTAAAAAAAACATTTTGTAAAGACAAATTCGACTGTACAACCGTTTAGGGCATTTTCGGGAAGGGTCTTGGTTTGAGGTTGAATGGTACGAAAATCTTCGTACCAGAACTTTTGCGAGTTTTTTCCGTTTTTTTGTCTTGGATGTGCTAGTTGGGGCCTAAGAAAAACATTTTGTAAAGACACTTTCGATCGTACAACCGTTTAGGGCATTTTCGCGAAGGGTCTTGGATTGAGGCTTAATGGTACGAAGATTTTCGTCCGAGAAATTTTGCGAGTTTTTTCCGTTTTTTTGTCTTGGATGTGCAAGTTGGGGCCTAAGAAAAATATTTTGTAAAGACAGTTTCGACCGTACAACCGTTTAGGGCATTTTCGGGAAGGGTCTTGGTTTGAGGCTGAATGGTACGAAGATTTTCGTAACAGAACTTTTGCGAGTTTTTTCCGATTTTTGCCTTGGATGTGCTAGTTGGGGCCTAAGAAAAACATTTTGTAAAGACACTTTCGACTGTACAACCGTTTAGGAAATTTTCGGGAAGGGTCTTGGTTTGAGGCTGAATGGTACGAAGATTTTCTACCAGAACTTTTGCGAGTTTTATCCGTGTTTTGGCGCTATTTGGGGCCTATGAAAAACATTTTCAAAAGAATCATTCAACCGTACAACCGTTTAGGGCATTTTTGGGAAGGGTCTTGGTTTGAGGCTGAATGGTACGAAGATTTTTGTATCAGAAATTTTGCGAGTTTTTTCCGTTTTTTTGCCTTGGATGTGCTAGTTTGGGCCTAAGAAAAACATTTTGTAAAGACACATTCGACCGTACAACCGTTTAGGGTATTTTCGGGAAGGGTCTTTGTTTGAACCTAAATGGTACGAAGATTTTCGTACCAGAACTTTTGCGAGTTTTTTCCCTATTTTTTGGCTTGGATGTGCTTGTTAGGGCCTAAAAAAACATTTTGTAAAGACAAATTCGACCGTACAACCGTTTAGGGCATTTTCGGGAAGGGTCTTGGTTTGAGGTTGAATGGTACGAAGATTTTCGTACCAGAACTTTTGCGAGTTTTTTCCGATTTTTTGTCTTGGATATGCTAGTTGGGGCCTAAGAAAAACATTTTGTAAAGACACTTTCGATCGTACAACCGTTTATTGTATTTTCGGGAAGGGTCTTGGTTTGAACCTAAATGGTACGAAGATTTTCGTACTAGAAATTTTGCGAGTTTTTTCCCTTTTTTTTGGCTTGGATGTGCTTGTTGGGGCCTAAAAAAAACATTTTGTAAAGACAAATTCGACCGTACAACCGTTTAGGGCATTTTCGGGAAGGGTCTTGGTTTGAGGTTGAATGGTACGAAGATTTTCGTACCAGAACTTTTGCGAGTTTTTTCCGTTTTTTTGTCTTGGATGTGCTAGTTGGGGCCTAAGAAAAACATTTTGTAAAGACACTTTCGATCGTACAACCGTTTAGGGCATTTTCGCGAAGGGTCTTGGATTGAGGCTTAATGGTACGAAGATTTTCGTCCGAGAAATTTTGCGAGTTTTTTCCTTTTTTTGTCTTGGATGTGCAAGTTGGGGCCTAAGAAAAATATTTTGTAAAGACAGTTTCGACCGTACAACCGTTTAGGGCATTTTCGGGAAGGGTCTTGGTTTGAGGCTGAATGGTACGAAGATTTTCGTAACAGAACTTTTGCGAGTTTTTTCCGATTTTTGCCTTGGATGTGCTAGTTGGGGCCTAAGAAAAAACATTTTGTAAAGACACTTTCGACTGTACAACCGTTTAGGGCATTTTCGGGAAGGGTCTTGGTTTGAGGCTGAATGGTATGAAGATATTCTACCAGAACTTTTGCGAGTTTTATCCGTTTTTTGACGCTATTTGGGGCCTATGAAAAACATTTTCAAAAGAATCATTCAACCGTACAACCGTTTAGGGCATTTTTGGGAAGGGTCTTGGTTTGAGGTTGAATGGTACGAAGATGTTTGTAACAGAAATTTTACAAGTTTTTTCCGTTTTTTTGTCTTGGATGTGCTAGTTGGGTCCTAAGAAAAACATTTTGTAAAGACACTTTCGACTGTACAAACGTTTAGGGCATTTTCGGGAAGGGTCTTGGTTTGAGGCTGAATGGTACGAAGATTTTCGTAACAGAACTTTTGCGAGTTTTTTCCGATTTTTGCCTTGGATGTGCTAGTTGGGCCCTAAGAAAAACATTTTGTAAAGACACTTTCGACTGTACAACCGTTTAGGGCATTTTCGGGAAGGGTCTTGGTTTGAGGCTAATGGTACGAAGATTTTCTACCAGAACTTTTGCGAGTTTTATCCTTGTTTTGGCGCTATTTGGGGCCTATGAAAAACATTTTCAAAAGAATCATTCAACCGTACAACCGTTTAGGGCATTTTTGGGAAGGGTCTTGGTTTGAGGCTGAATGGTACGAAGATTTTTGTATCAGAAATTTTGCGAGTTTTTTCCCTTTTTTTGGCTTGGATGTGCTAGTTTGGGCCTAAGAAAAACATTTTGTAAAGACACATTCGACCGTACAACCGTTTAGGGTATTTTCGGGAAGGGTCTTGGTTTGAACCTAAATGGTACGAAGATTTTCGTACTAGAACTTTTGCGAGTTTTTTCCCTTTTTTTGGGCTTGGTTGTGCTTGTTGGGGCCTAAAAAAAACATTTTGTAAAGACAAATTCGACCGTACAACCGTTTAGGGCATTTTCGGGAAGGGTCTTGGTTTGAGGTTGAATGGTACGAAGATTTTCGTACCAGAACTTTTGCGAGTTTTTTCCGTTTTTTTGTCTTGGATGTGCTAGTTGGGGCCTAAGAAAAACATTTTGTAAAGACACTTTCGATCGTACAACCGTTTAGGGCATTTTCGCGAAGGGTCTTGGATTGAGGCTTAATGGTACGAAGATTTTCGTCCGAGAAATTTTGCGAGTTTTTTCCGTTTTTTTGTCTTGGATGTGCAAGTTGGGGCCTAAGAAAAATATTTTGTAAAGACAGTTTCGACCGTACAACCGTTTAGGGCATTTTCGGGAAGGGTCTTGGTTTGAGGCTGAATGGTACGAAGATTTTCGTAACAGAACTTTTGCGAGTTTTTTCCGATTTTTGCCTTGGATGTGCTAGTTGGGGCCTAAGAAAAACATTTTGTAAAGACACTTTCGACTGTACAACCGTTTAGGGCATTTTCGGGAAGGGTCTTGGTTTGAGGCTGAATGGTATGAAGATATTCTACCAGAACTTTTGCGAGTTTTATCCGTTTTTTGACGCTATTTGGGGCCTATGAAAAACATTTTCAAAAGAATCATTCAACCGTACAACCGTTTAGGGCATTCTTGGGAAGGGTCTTGGTTTGAGGCTGAATGGTACGAAGATGTTTGTAACAGAAATTTTACAAGTTTTTTCCGTTTTTTTGTCTTGGATGTGCTAGTTGGGTCCTAAGAAAAACATTTTGTAAAGACACTTTCGACCGTACAAACGTTTAGGGCATTTTCGGGAAGGGTCTTGGTTTGAGGCTGAATGGTACGAAGATTTTCGTAACAGAACTTTTGCGAGTTTTTTCCGATTTTTGCCTTGGATGTGCTAGTTGGGCCCTAAGAAAAACATTTTGTAAAGACACTTTCGACTGTACAACCGTTTAGGGCATTTTCGGGAAGGGTCTTGGTTTGAGGCTAATGGTACGAAGATTTTCTAGCAGAACTTTTGCGAGTTTTATCCTTGTTTTGGCGCTATTTGGGGCCTATGAAAAACATTTTCAAAAGAATCATTCAACCGTACAACCGTTTAGGGCATTTTTGGGAAGGGTCTTGGTTTGAGGCTGAATGGTACGAAGATTTTTGTATCAGAAATTTTGCGAGTTTTTTCCCTTTTTTTGGCTTGGATGTGCTAGTTTGGGCCTAAGAAAAACATTTTGTAAAGACACATTCGACCGTACAACCGTTTAGGGTATTTTCGGGAAGGGTCTTGGTTTGAACCTAAATGGTACGAAGATTTTCGTACTAGAACTTTTGCGAGTTTTTTCCCTTTTTTTTGGCTTGGTTGTGCTTGTTGGGGCCTAAAAAAACATTTTGTAAAGACAAATTCGACCGTACAACCGTTTAGGGCATTTTCGGGAAGGGTCTTGGTTTGAGGTTGAATGGTACGAAGATTTTCGTACCAGAACTTTTGCGAGTTTTTTCCGTTTTTTTGTCTTGGATGTGCTAGTTGGGGCCTAAGAAAAACATTTTGTAAAGACACTTTCGATCGTACAACCGTTTAGGGCATTTTCGCGAAGGGTCTTGGATTGAGGCTTAATGGTACGAAGATTTTCGTCCGAGAAATTTTGCGAGTTTTTTCCGTTTTTTTGTCTTGGATGTGCAAGTTGGGGCCTAAGAAAAATATTTTGTAAAGACAGTTTCGACCGTACAACCGTTTAGGGCATTTTCGGGAAGGGTCTTGGTTTGAGGCTGAATGGTACGAAGATTTTCGTAACAGAACTTTTGCGAGTTTTTTCCGATTTTTGCCTTGGATGTGCTAGTTGGGGCCTAAGAAAAACATTTTGTAAAGACACTTTCGACTGTACAACCGTTTAGGGCATTTTCGGGAAGGGTCTTGGTTTGAGGCTGAATGGTATGAAGATATTCTACCAGAACTTTTGCGAGTTTTATCCGTTTTTTGGCGCTATTTGGGGCCTATGAAAAACATTTTCAAAAGAATCATTCAACCGTACAACCGTTTAGGGCATTTTTGGGAAGGGCCTTGGTTTGAGGCTGAATGGTACGAAGATGTTTGTAACAGAAATTTTGCGAGTTTTTTCCGTTTTTTTGGCTTGGATGTGCTAGTTTGGGCCTAAGAAAAACATTTTGTAAAGACACATTCGACCGTACAACCGTTTAGGGTATTTTCGGGAAGGGTCTTGGTTTGAACCTGAATGGTACGAAGATTTTCGTACCAGAACTTTTGCGAGTTTTTTCCCTTTTTTTGGCTTGGATGTGCTAGTTTGGGCCTAAGAAAAACATTTTGTAAAGACAGATTCGACCGTACAACCGTTTAGGGTATTTTCGGGAAGGGTCTTTGTTTGAACCTAAATGGTACGAAGATTTTCGTACTTGAACTTTTGCGAGTTTTTTCCCTTTTTTTTGGCTTGGTTGTGCTTGTTGGGGCCTAAAAAAAACATTTTGTAAAGACAAATTCGACCGCACAACCGTTTAGGGCATTTTCGGGAAGGGTCTTGGTTTGAGGTTGAATGGTACGAAGATTTTCGTACCAGAACTTTTGCGAGTTTTTTCCGTTTTTTTGTCTTGGATGTGCTAGTTGGGGCCTAAGAAAAACATTTTGTAAAGACACTTTCGATCGTACAACCGTTTAGGGCATCTTCGCGAAGGGTCTTGGATTGAGGCTTAATGGTACGAAGATTTTCGTCCGAGAAATTTTGCGAGTTTTTTCCGTGTTTTTGTCTTGGATGTGCAAGTTGGGGCCTAAGAAAAATATTTTGTAAAGACAGTTTCGACCGTACAACCGTTTAGGGCATTTTCGGGAAGGGTCTTGGTTTGAGGCTGAATGGTACGAAGATTTTCGTAACAGAACTTTTGCGAGTTTTTTCCGATTTTTGCCTTGGATGTGCTAGTTGGGGCCTAAGAAAAACATTTTGTAAAGACACTTTCGACTGTACAACCGTTTAGGGCATTTTCAGGAAGGGTCTTGGTTTGAGGCTGAATGGTATGAAGATATTCTACCAGAACTTTTGCGAGTTTTATCCGTTTTTTGACGCTATTTGGGGCCTATGAAAAACATTTTCAAAAGAATCATTCAACCGTACAACCGTTTAGGGCATTTTTGGGAAGGGTCTTGGTTTGAGGCTGAATGGTACGAAGATGTTTGTAACAGAAATTTTACAAGTTTTTTCCGTTTTTTGGTCTTGGATGTGCTAGTTGGGTCCTAAGAAAAACATTTTGTAAAGACACTTTCGACCGTACAAACGTTTAGGGCATTTTCGGGAAGGGTCTTGGTTTGAGGCTGAATGGTACGAAGATTTTCGTAACAGAACTTTTGCGAGTTTTTTCCGATTTTTGCCTTGGATGTGCTAGTTGGGCCCTAAGAAAAACATTTTGTAAAGACACTTTCGACTGTACAACCGTTTAGGGCATTTTCGGGAAGGGTCTTGGTTTGAGGCTAATGGTACGAAGATTTTCTAGCAGAACTTTTGCGAGTTTTATCCTTGTTTTGGCGCTATTTGGGGCCTATGAAAAACATTTTCAAAAGAATCATTCAACCGTACAACCGTTTAGGGCATTTTTGGGAAGGGTCTTGGTTTGAGGCTGAATGGTACGAAGATTTTTGTATCAGAAATTTTGCGAGTTTTTTCCCTTTTTTTGGCTTGGATGTGCTAGTTTGGGCCTAAGAAAAACATTTTGTAAAGACACATTCGACCGTACAACCGTTTAGGGTATTTTCGGGAAGGGTCTTGGTTTGAACCTAAATGGTACGAAGATTTTCGTACTAGAACTTTTGCGAGTTTTTTCTCTTTTTTTTGGCTTGGTTGTGCTTGTTGAGGCCTAAAAAAAACATTTTGTAAAGACAAATTCGACCGTACAACCGTTTAGGGCATTTTCGGGAAGGGTCTTGGTTTGAGGTTGAATGGTACGAAGATTTTCGTACCAGAACTTTTGCGAGTTTTTTCCGTTTTTTTGTCTTGGATGTGCTAGTTGGGGCCTAAGAAAAACATTTTGTAAAGACACTTTCGATCGTACAACCGTTTAGGGCATTTTCGCGAAGGGTCTTGGATTGAGGCTTAATGGTACGAAGATTTTCGTCCGAGAAATTTTGCGAGTTTTTTCCTTTTTTTGTCTTGGATGTGCAAGTTGGGGCCTAAGAAAAATATTTTGTAAAGACAGTTTCGACCGTACAACCGTTTAGGGCATTTTCGGGAAGGGTCTTGGTTTGAGGCTGAATGGTACGAAGATTTTCGTAACAGAACTTTTGCGAGTTTTTACCGATTTTTGCCTTGGATGTGCTAGTTGGGGCCTAAGAAAAACATTTTGTAAAGACACTTTCGACTGTACAACCGTTTAGGGCATTTTCGGGAAGGGTCTTGGTTTGAGGCTGAATGGTATGAAGATATTCTACCAGAACTTTTGCGAGTTTTATCCGTTTTTTGGCGCTATTTGGGGCCTATGAAAAACATTTTCAAAAGAATCATTCAACCGTACAACCGTTTAGGGCATTTTTGGGAAGGGCCTTGGTTTGAGGCTGAATGGTACGAAGATGTTTGTAACAGAAATTTTGCGAGTTTTTTCCGTTTTTTTGGCTTGGATGTGCTAGTTTGGGCCTAAGAAAAACATTTTGTAAAGACACATTCGACCGTACAACCGTTTAGGGTATTTTCGGGAAGGGTCTTGGTTTGAACCTGAATGGTACGAAGATTTTCGTACCAGAACTTTTGCGAGTTTTTTCCCTTTTTTTGGCTTGGATGTGCTAGTTTGGGCCTAAGAAAAACATTTTGTAAAGACACATTCGACCGTACAACCGTTTAGGGTATTTTCGGGAAGGGTCTTGGTTTGAACCTAAATGGTACGAAGATTTTCGTACTTGAACTTTTGCGAGTTTTTTCCCTTTTTTTTGGCTTGGTTGTGCTTGTTCGGGCCTAAAAAAAACATTTTGTAAAGACAAATTCGACCGTACAACCGTTTAGGGCATTTTCGGGAAGGGTCTTGGTTTGAGGTTGAATGGTACGAAGATTTTCGTACCAGAACTTTTGCGAGTTTTTTCCGTTTTTATGTCTTGGATGTGCTAGTTGGGGCCTAAGAAAAACATTTTGTAAAGACACTTTCGATCGTACAACCGTTTAGGGCATTTTCGCGAAGGGTCTTGGATTGAGGCTTAATGGTACGAAGATTTTCGTCCGAGAAATTTTGCGAGTTTTTTCCGTTTTTTTGTCTTGGATGTGCTAGTTGGGGCCTAAGAAAAACATTTTGTAAAGACACTTTCGATCGTACAACCGTTTAGGGCATTTTCGCGAAGGGTCTTGGATTGAGGCTTAATGGTACGAAGATTTTCGTCCCAGAAATTTTACAAGTTTTTTCTGTTTTTTTGTCTTGGATGTGCTAGTTGGGTCCTAAGAAAAATATTTTGTAAAGACACTTTCGATCGTACAACCGTTTAGGGCATTTTCGGAAAGGGTCTTGGTTTGAGGCTGAAAGGTACGAAGATTTTCGTCCCAGAAATTTTACAAGTTTTTTCTGTTTTTTTGTCTTGGATGTGCTAGTTGGGTCCTAAGAAAAACATTTTGTAAAGACACTTTCGACTGTACAAACGTTTAGGGCATTTTCGGGAAGGGTCTTGGTTTGAGGCTGAATGGTACGAAGATTTTCGTAACAGAACTTTTGCGAGTTTTTTCCGATTTTTGCCTTGGATGTGCTAGTTGGGCCCTAAGAAAAACATTTTGTAAAGACACTTTCGACTGTACAACCGTTTAGGGCATTTTCGGGAAGGGTCTTGGTTTGAGGCTAATGGTACGAAGATTTTCTACCAGAACTTTTGCGAGTTTTATCCTTGTTTTGGCGCTATTTGGGGCCTATGAAAAACATTTTCAAAAGAATCATTCAACCGTACAACCGTTTAGGGCATTTTTGGGAAGGGTCTTGGTTTGAGGCTGAATGGTACGAAGATTTTTGTATCAGAAATTTTGCGAGTTTTTTCCCTTTTTTTGGCTTGGATGTGCTAGTTTGGGCCTAAGAAAAACATTTTGTAAAGACACATTCGACCGTACAACCGTTTAGGGTATTTTCGGGAAGGGTCTTGGTTTGAACCTAAATGGTACGAAGATTTTCGTACTAGAACTTTTGCGAGTTTTTTCCCTTTTTTTTGGCTTGGTTGTGCTTGTTGGGGCCTAAAAAAAACATTTTGTAAAGACAAATTCGACCGTACAACCGTTTAGGGCATTTTCGGGAAGGGTCTTGGTTTGAGGTTGAATGGTACGAAGATTTTCGTACCAGAACTTTTGCGAGTTTTTTCCGTTTTTTTGTCTTGGATGTGCTAGTTGGGGCCTAAGAAAAACATTTTGTAAAGACACTTTCGATCGTACAACCGTTTAGGGCATTTTCGCGAAGGGTCTTGGATTGAGGCTTAATGGTACGAAGATTTTCGTCCGAGAAATTTTGCGAGTTTTTTCCGTTTTTTTGTCTTGGATGTGCAAGTTGGGGCCTAAGAAAAATATTTTGTAAAGACAGTTTCGACCGTACAACCGTTTAGGGCATTTTCGGGAAGGGTCTTGGTTTGAGGCTGAATGGTACGAAGATTTTCGTAACAGAACTTTTGCGAGTTTTTTCCGATTTTTGCCTTGGATGTGCTAGTTGGGGCCTAAGAAAAACATTTTGTAAAGACACTTTCGACTGTACAACCGTTTAGGGCATTTTCGGGAAGGGTCTTGGTTTGAGGCTGAATGGTATGAAGATATTCTACCAGAACTTTTGCGAGTTTTATCCGTTTTTTGACGCTATTTGGGGCCTATGAAAAACATTTTCAAAAGAATCATTCAACCGTACAACCGTTTAGGGCATTTTTGGGAAGGGTCTTGGTTTGAGGCTGAATGGTACGAAGATGTTTGTAACAGAAATTTTACAAGTTTTTTCCGTTTTTTTGTCTTGGATGTGCTAGTTGGGTCCTAAGAAAAACATTTTGTAAAGACACTTTCGACCGTACAAACGTTTAGGGCATTTTCGGGAAGGGTCTTGGTTTGAGGCTGAATGGTACGAAGATTTTCGTAACAGAACTTTTGCGAGTTTTTTCCGATTTTTGCCTTGGATGTGCTAGTTGGGCCCTAAGAAAAACATTTTGTAAAGACACTTTCGACTGTACAACCGTTTAGGGCATTTTCGGGAAGGGTCTTGGTTTGAGGCTAATGGTACGAAGATTTTCTAGCAGAACTTTTGCGAGTTTTATCCTTGTTTTGGCGCTATTTGGGGCCTATGAAAAACATTTTCAAAAGAATCATTCAACCGTACAACCGTTTAGGGCATTTTTGGGAAGGGTCTTGGTTTGAGGCTGAATGGTACGAAGATTTTTGTATCAGAAATTTTGCGAGTTTTTTCCCTTTTTTTGGCTTGGATGTGCTAGTTTGGGCCTAAGAAAAACATTTTGTAAAGACACATTCGACCGTACAACCGTTTAGGGTATTTTCGGGAAGGGTCTTGGTTTGAACCTAAATGGTACGAAGATTTTCGTACTAGAACTTTTGCGAGTTTTTTCCCTTTTTTTTGGCTTGGTTGTGCTTGTTGGGGCCTAAAAAAAACATTTTGTAAAGACAAATTCGACCGTACAACCGTTTAGGGCATTTTCGGGAAGGGTCTTGGTTTGAGGTTGAATGGTACGAAGATTTTCGTACCAGAACTTTTGCGAGTTTTTTCCGTTTTTTTGTCTTGGATGTGCTAGTTGGGACCTAAGAAAAACATTTTGTAAAGACACTTTCGATCGTACAACCGTTTAGGGCATTTTCGCGAAGGGTCTTGGATTGAGGCTTAATGGTACGAAGATTTTCGTCCGAGAAATTTTGCGAGTTTTTTCCGTTTTTTTGTCTTGGATGTGCAAGTTGGGGCCTAAGAAAAATATTTTGTAAAGACAGTTTCGACCGTACAACCGTTTAGGGCATTTTCGGGAAGGGTCTTGGTTTGAGGCTGAATGGTACGAAGATTTTCGTAACAGAACTTTTGCGAGTTTTTTCCGATTTTTGCCTTGGATGTGCTAGTTGGGGCCTAAGAAAAACATTTTGTAAAGACACTTTCGACTGTACAACCGTTTAGGGCATTTTCGGGAAGGGTCTTGGTTTGAGGCTGAATGGTATGAAGATATTCTACCAGAACTTTTGCGAGTTTTATCCGTTTTTTGGCGCTATTTGGGGCCTATGAAAAACATTTTCAAAAGAATCATTCAACCGTACAACCGTTTAGGGCATTTTTGGGAAGGGCCTTGGTTTGAGGCTGAATGGTACGAAGATGTTTGTAACAGAAATTTTGCGAGTTTTTTCCGTTTTTTTGGCTTGGATGTGCTAGTTTGGGCCTAAGAAAAACATTTTGTAAAGACACATTCGACCGTACAACCGTTTAGGGTATTTTCGGGAAGGGTCTTGGTTTGAACCTGAATGGTACGAAGATTTTCGTACCAGAACTTTTGCGAGTTTTTTCCCTTTTTTTGGCTTGGATGTGCTAGTTTGGGCCTAAGAAAAACATTTTGTAAAGACAGATTCGACCGTACAACCGTTTAGGGTATTTTCGGGAAGGGTCTTTGTTTGAACCTAAATGGTACGAAGATTTTCGTACTTGAACTTTTGCGAGTTTTTTCCCTTTTTTTTGGCTTGGTTGTGCTTGTTGGGGCCTAAAAAAAACATTTTGTAAAGACAAATTCGACCGCACAACCGTTTAGGGCATTTTCGGGAAGGGTCTTGGTTTGAGGTTGAATGGTACGAAGATTTTCGTACCAGAACTTTTGCGAGTTTTTTCCGTTTTTTTGTCTTGGATGTGCTAGTTGGGGCCTAAGAAAAACATTTTGTAAAGACACTTTCGATCGTACAACCGTTTAGGGCATCTTCGCGAAGGGTCTTGGATTGAGGCTTAATGGTACGAAGATTTTCGTCCGAGAAATTTTGCGAGTTTTTTCCGTGTTTTTGTCTTGGATGTGCAAGTTGGGGCCTAAGAAAAATATTTTGTAAAGACAGTTTCGACCGTACAACCGTTTAGGGCATTTTCGGGAAGGGTCTTGGTTTGAGGCTGAATGGTACGAAGATTTTCGTAACAGAACTTTTGCGAGTTTTTTCCGATTTTTGCCTTGGATGTGCTAGTTGGGGCCTAAGAAAAACATTTTGTAAAGACACTTTCGACTGTACAACCGTTTAGGGCATTTTCAGGAAGGGTCTTGGTTTGAGGCTGAATGGTATGAAGATATTCTACCAGAACTTTTGCGAGTTTTATCCGTTTTTTGACGCTATTTGGGGCCTATGAAAAACATTTTCAAAAGAATCATTCAACCGTACAACCGTTTAGGGCATTTTTGGGAAGGGTCTTGGTTTGAGGCTGAATGGTACGAAGATGTTTGTAACAGAAATTTTACAAGTTTTTTCCGTTTTTTGGTCTTGGATGTGCTAGTTGGGTCCTAAGAAAAACATTTTGTAAAGACACTTTCGACCGTACAAACGTTTAGGGCATTTTCGGGAAGGGTCTTGGTTTGAGGCTGAATGGTACGAAGATTTTCGTAACAGAACTTTTGCGAGTTTTTTCCGATTTTTGCCTTGGATGTGCTAGTTGGGCCCTAAGAAAAACATTTTGTAAAGACACTTTCGACTGTACAACCGTTTAGGGCATTTTGGGGAAGGGTCTTGGTTTGAGGCTGAATGGTACGAAGATTTTCGTACTAGAACTTTTGCGAGTTTTTTCCCTTTTTTTTGGCTTGGTTGTGCTTGTTGGGGCCTAAAAAAAACATTTTGTAAAGACAAATTCGACCGTACAACCGTTTAGGGCATTTTCGGGAAGGGTCTTGGTTTGAGGTTGAATGGTACGAAGATTTTCGTACCAGAACTTTTGCGAGTTTTTTCCGTTTTTTTGTCTTGGATGTGCTAGTTGGGGCCTAAGAAAAACATTTTGTAAAGACACTTTCGATCGTACAACCGTTTAGGGCATTTTCGCGAAGGGTCTTGGATTGAGGCTTAATGGTACGAAGATTTTCGTCCGAGAAATTTTGCGAGTTTTTTCCGTTTTTTTGTCTTGGATGTGCAAGTTGGGGCCTAAGAAAAATATTTTGTAAAGACAGTTTCGACCGTACAACCGTTTAGGGCATTTTCGGGAAGGGTCTTGGTTTGAGGCTGAATGGTACGAAGATTTTCGTAACAGAACTTTTGCGAGTTTTTTCCGATTTTTGCCTTGGATGTGCTAGTTGGGGCCTAAGAAAAACATTTTGTAAAGACACTTTCGACTGTACAACCGTTTAGGGCATTTTCGGGAAGGGTCTTGGTTTGAGGCTGAATGGTATGAAGATATTCTACCAGAACTTTTGCGAGTTTTATCCGTTTTTTGACGCTATTTGGGGCCTATGAAAAACATTTTCAAAAGAATCATTCAACCGTACAACCGTTTAGGGCATTTTTGGGAAGGGTCTTGGTTTGAGGCTGAATGGTACGAAGATGTTTGTAACAGAAATTTTACAAGTTTTTTCCGTTTTTTTGTCTTGGATGTGCTAGTTGGGTCCTAAGAAAAACATTTTGTAAAGACACTTTCGACCGTACAAACGTTTAGGGCATTTTCGGGAAGGGTCTTGGTTTGAGGCTGAATGGTACGAAGATTTTCGTAACAGAACTTTTGCGAGTTTTTTCCGATTTTTGCCTTGGATGTGCTAGTTGGGCCCTAAGAAAAACATTTTGTAAAGACACTTTCGACTGTACAACCGTTTAGGGCATTTTCGGGAAGGGTCTTGGTTTGAGGCTAATGGTACGAAGATTTTCTAGCAGAACTTTTGCGAGTTTTATCCTTGTTTTGGCGCTATTTGGGGCCTATGAAAAACATTTTCAAAAGAATCATTCAACCGTACAACCGTTTAGGGCATTTTTGGGAAGGGTCTTGGTTTGAGGCTGAATGGTACGAAGATTTTTGTATCAGAAATTTTGCGAGTTTTTTCCCTTTTTTTGGCTTGGATGTGCTAGTTTGGGCCTAAGAAAAACATTTTGTAAAGACACATTCGACCGTACAACCGTTTAGGGTATTTTCGGGAAGGGTCTTGGTTTGAACCTAAATGGTACGAAGATTTTCGTACTAGAACTTTTGCGAGTTTTTTCTCTTTTTTTTGGCTTGGTTGTGCTTGTTGAGGCCTAAAAAAAACATTTTGTAAAGACAAATTCGACCGTACAACCGTTTAGGGCATTTTCGGGAAGGGTCTTGGTTTGAGGTTGAATGGTACGAAGATTTTCGTACCAGAACTTTTGCGAGTTTTTTCCGTTTTTTTGTCTTGGATGTGCTAGTTGGGGCCTAAGAAAAACATTTTGTAAAGACACTTTCGATCGTACAACCGTTTAGGGCATTTTCGCGAAGGGTCTTGGATTGAGGCTTAATGGTACGAAGATTTTCGTCCGAGAAATTTTGCGAGTTTTTTCCTTTTTTTGTCTTGGATGTGCAAGTTGGGGCCTAAGAAAAATATTTTGTAAAGACAGTTTCGACCGTACAACCGTTTAGGGCATTTTCGGGAAGGGTCTTGGTTTGAGGCTGAATGGTACGAAGATTTTCGTAACAGAACTTTTGCGAGTTTTTTCCGATTTTTGCCTTGGATGTGCTAGTTGGGGCCTAAGAAAAACATTTTGTAAAGACACTTTCGACTGTACAACCGTTTAGGGCATTTTCGGGAAGGGTCTTGGTTTGAGGCTGAATGGTATGAAGATATTCTACCAGAACTTTTGCGAGTTTTATCCGTTTTTTGGCGCTATTTGGGGCCTATGAAAAACATTTTCAAAAGAATCATTCAACCGTACAACCGTTTAGGGCATTTTTGGGAAGGGCCTTGGTTTGAGGCTGAATGGTACGAAGATGTTTGTAACAGAAATTTTGCGAGTTTTTTCCGTTTTTTTGGCTTGGATGTGCTAGTTTGGGCCTAAGAAAAACATTTTGTAAAGACACATTCGACCGTACAACCGTTTAGGGTATTTTCGGGAAGGGTCTTGGTTTGAACCTGAATGGTACGAAGATTTTCGTACCAGAACTTTTGCGAGTTTTTTCCCTTTTTTTGGCTTGGATGTGCTAGTTTGGGCCTAAGAAAAACATTTTGTAAAGACACATTCGACCGTACAACCGTTTAGGGTATTTTCGGGAAGGGTCTTGGTTTGAACCTAAATGGTACGAAGATTTTCGTACTAGAACTTTTGCGAGTTTTTTCCCTTTTTTTTGGCTTGGTTGTGCTTGTTCGGGCCTAAAAAAAACATTTTGTAAAGACAAATTCGACCGTACAACCGTTTAGGGCATTTTCGGGAAGGGTCTTGGTTTGAGGTTGAATGGTACGAAGATTTTCGTACCAGAACTTTTGCGAGTTTTTTCCGTTTTTATGTCTTGGATGTGCTAGTTGGGGCCTAAGAAAAACATTTTGTAAAGACACTTTCGATCGTACAACCGTTTAGGGCATTTTCGCGAAGGGTCTTGGATTGAGGCTTAATGGTACGAAGATTTTCGTCCGAGAAATTTTGCGAGTTTTTTCCGTTTTTTTGTCTTGGATGTGCTAGTTGGGGCCTAAGAAAAACATTTTGTAAAGACACTTTCGATCGTACAACCGTTTAGGGCATTTTCGCGAAGGGTCTTGGATTGAGGCTTAATGGTACGAAGATTTTCGTCCCAGAAATTTTACAAGTTTTTTCTGTTTTTTTGTCTTGGATGTGCTAGTTGGGTCCTAAGAAAAATATTTTGTAAAGACACTTTCGATCGTACAACCGTTTAGGGCATTTTCGGAAAGGGTCTTGGTTTGAGGCTGAAAGGTACGAAGATTTTCGTAACAGAACTTTTGCGAGTTTTTTCCGATTTTTGCCTTGGATGTGCTAGTTGGGCCCTAAGAAAAACATTTTGTAAAGACACTTTCGACTGTACAACCGTTTAGGGAATTTTCGGGAAGGGTCTTGGTTTGAGGCTGAATGGTACGAAGATTTTCTACCAGAACTTTTGCGAGTTTTATCCGTGTTTTGGCGCTATTTGGGGCCTATGAAAAACATTTTCAAAAGAATCATTCAACCGTACAACCGTTTAGGGCATTTTTGGGAAGGGTATTGGTTTGAGGCTGAATGGTACGAAGATTTTTGTATCAGAAATTTTGCGAGTTTTTTCCGTTTTTTTGCCTTGGATGTGCTAGTTTGGGCCTAAGAAAAACATTTTGTAAAGACACATTCGACCGTAGAACCGTTTAGGGTATTTTCGGGAAGGGTCTTTGTTTGAACCTAAATGGTACGAAGATTTTCGTACCAGAACTTTTGCGAGTTTTTTCCCTATTTTTTGGCTTGGATGTGCTTGTTAGGGCCTAAAAAAACATTTTGTAAAGACAAATTCGACCGTACAACCGTTTAGGGCATTTTCGGGAAGGGTCTTGGTTTGAGGTTGAATGGTACGAAGATTTTCGTACCAGAACTTTTGCGAGTTTTTTCCGATTTTTTGTCTTGGATATGCTAGTTGGGGCCTAAGAAAAACATTTTGTAAAGACACTTTCGATCGTACAACCGTTTAGGGTATTTTCGGGAAGGGTCTTGGTTTGAACCTAAATGGTACGAAGATTTTCGTACTAGAAATTTTGCGAGTTTTTTCCCTTTTTTTTGGCTTGGATGTTCTTGTTGGGGCTTAAAAAAAAACATTTTGTAAAGACAAATTCGACCGTACAACCGTTTAGGGCATTTTCGGGAAGGGTCTTGGTTTGAGGTTGAATGGTACGAAAATCTTCGTACCAGAACTTTTGCGAGTTTTTTCCGTTTTTTTGTCTTGGATGTGCTAGTTGGGGCCTAAGAAAAACATTTTGTAAAGACACTTTCGATCGTACAACCGTTTAGGGCATTTTCGCGAAGGGTCTTGGATTGAGGCTTAATGGTACGAAGATTTTCGTCCGAGAAATTTTGCGAGTTTTTTCCGTTTTTTTGTCTTGGATGTGCTAGTTGGGGCCTAAGAAAAACATTTTGTAAAGACACTTTCGATCGTACAACCGTTTAGGGCATTTTCGCGAAGGGTCTTGGATTGAGGCTTAATGGTACGAAGATTTTCGTCCCAGAAATTTTACAAGTTTTTTCTGTTTTTTTGTCTTGGATGTGCTAGTTGGGTCCTAAGAAAAATATTTTGTAAAGACACTTTCGATCGTACAACCGTTTAGGGCATTTTCGGAAAGGGTCTTGGTTTGAGGCTGAAAGGTACGAAGATTTTCGTAACAGAACTTTTGCGAGTTTTTTCCGATTTTTGCCTTGGATGTGCTAGTTGGGCCCTAAGAAAAACATTTTGTAAAGACACTTTCGACTGTACAACCGTTTAGGGAATTTTCGGGAAGGGTCTTGGTTTGAGGCTGAATGGTACGAAGATTTTCTACCAGAACTTTTGCGAGTTTTATCCGTGTTTTGGCGCTATTTGGGGCCTATGAAAAACATTTTCAAAAGAATCATTCAACCGTACAACCGTTTAGGGCATTTTTGGGAAGGGTATTGGTTTGAGGCTGAATGGTACGAAGATTTTTGTATCAGAAATTTTGCGAGTTTTTCCGTTTTTTTGCCTTGGATGTGCTAGTTTGGGCCTAAGAAAAACATTTTGTAAAGACACATTCGACCGTACAACCGTTTAGGGTATTTTCGGGAAGGGTCTTTGTTTGAATCTAAATGGTACGAAGATTTTCGTACCAGAACTTTTGCGAGTTTTTTCCCTATTTTTTGGCTTGGATGTGCTTGTTAGGGCCTAAAAAAACATTTTGTAAAGACAAATTCGACCGTACAACCGTTTAGGGCATTTTCGGGAAGGGTCTTGGTTTGAGGTTGAATGGTACGAAGATTTTCGTACCAGAACTTTTGCGAGTTTTTTCCGATTTTTTGTCTTGGATATGCTAGTTGGGGCCTAAGAAAAACATTTTGTAAAGACACTTTCGATCGTACAACCGTTTAGGGTATTTTCGGGAAGGGTCTTGGTTTGAACCTAAATGGTACGAAGATTTTCGTACTAGAAATTTTGCGAGTTTTTTCCCTTTTTTTTGGCTTGGATGTTCTTGTTGGGGCTTAAAAAAAAACATTTTGTAAAGACAAATTCGACCGTACAACCGTTTAGGGCATTTTCGGGAAGGGTCTTGGTTTGAGGTTGAATGGTACGAAAATCTTCGTACCAGAACTTTTGCGAGTTTTTTCCGTTTTTTTGTCTTGGATGTGCTAGTTGGGGCCTAAGAAAAACATTTTGTAAAGACACTTTCGATCGTACAACCGTTTAGGGCATTTTCGCGAAGGGTCTTGGATTGAGGCTTAATGGTACGAAGATTTTCGTCCGAGAAATTTTGCGAGTTTTTTCCGTTTTTTTGTCTTGGATGTGCTAGTTGGGGCCTAAGAAAAACATTTTGTAAAGACACTTTCGATCGTACAACCGTTTAGGGCATTTTCGCGAAGGGTCTTGGATTGAGGCTTAATGGTACGAAGATTTTCTAGCAGAACTTTTGCGAGTTTTATCCTTGTTTTGGCGCTATTTGGGGCCTATGAAAAACATTTTCAAAAGAATCATTCAACCGTACAACCGTTTAGGGCATTTTTGGGAAGGGTCTTGGTTTGAGGCTGAATGGTACGAAGATTTTTGTATCAGAAATTTTGCGAGTTTTTTCCCTTTTTTTGGCTTGGATGTGCTAGTTTGGGCCTAAGAAAAACATTTTGTAAAGACACATTCGACCGTACAACCGTTTAGGGTATTTTCGGGAAGGGTCTTGGTTTGAACCTAAATGGTACGAAGATTTTCGTACTAGAACTTTTGCGAGTTTTTTCTCTTTTTTTTGGCTTGGTTGTGCTTGTTGAGGCCTAAAAAAAACATTTTGTAAAGACAAATTCGACCGTACAACCGTTTAGGGCATTTTCGGGAAGGGTCTTGGTTTGAGGTTGAATGGTACGAAGATTTTCGTACCAGAACTTTTGCGAGTTTTTTCCGTTTTTTTGTCTTGGATGTGCTAGTTGGGGCCTAAGAAAAACATTTTGTAAAGACACTTTCGATCGTACAACCGTTTAGGGCATTTTCGCGAAGGGTCTTGGATTGAGGCTTAATGGTACGAAGATTTTCGTCCGAGAAATTTTGCGAGTTTTTTCCTTTTTTTGTCTTGGATGTGCAAGTTGGGGCCTAAGAAAAATATTTTGTAAAGACAGTTTCGACCGTACAACCGTTTAGGGCATTTTCGGGAAGGGTCTTGGTTTGAGGCTGAATGGTACGAAGATTTTCGTAACAGAACTTTTGCGAGTTTTTTCCGATTTTTGCCTTGGATGTGCTAGTTGGGGCCTAAGAAAAACATTTTGTAAAGACACTTTCGACTGTACAACCGTTTAGGGCATTTTCGGGAAGGGTCTTGGTTTGAGGCTGAATGGTATGAAGATATTCTACCAGAACTTTTGCGAGTTTTATCCGTTTTTTGGCGCTATTTGGGGCCTATGAAAAACATTTTCAAAAGAATCATTCAACCGTACAACCGTTTAGGGCATTTTTGGGAAGGGCCTTGGTTTGAGGCTGAATGGTACGAAGATGTTTGTAACAGAAATTTTGCGAGTTTTTTCCGTTTTTTTGGCTTGGATGTGCTAGTTTGGGCCTAAGAAAAACATTTTGTAAAGACACATTCGACCGTACAACCGTTTAGGGTATTTTCGGGAAGGGTCTTGGTTTGAACCTGAATGGTACGAAGATTTTCGTACCAGAACTTTTGCGAGTTTTTTCCCTTTTTTTGGCTTGGATGTGCTAGTTTGGGCCTAAGAAAAACATTTTGTAAAGACACATTCGACCGTACAACCGTTTAGGGTATTTTCGGGAAGGGTCTTGGTTTGAACCTAAATGGTACGAAGATTTTCGTACTAGAACTTTTGCGAGTTTTTTCCCTTTTTTTTGGCTTGGTTGTGCTTGTTCGGGCCTAAAAAAAACATTTTGTAAAGACAAATTCGACCGTACAACCGTTTAGGGCATTTTCGGGAAGGGTCTTGGTTTGAGGTTGAATGGTACGAAGATTTTCGTACCAGAACTTTTGCGAGTTTTTTCCGTTTTTATGTCTTGGATGTGCTAGTTGGGGCCTAAGAAAAACATTTTGTAAAGACACTTTCGATCGTACAACCGTTTAGGGCATTTTCGCGAAGGGTCTTGGATTGAGGCTTAATGGTACGAAGATTTTCGTCCGAGAAATTTTGCGAGTTTTTTCCGTTTTTTTGTCTTGGATGTGCTAGTTGGGGCCTAAGAAAAACATTTTGTAAAGACACTTTCGATCGTACAACCGTTTAGGGCATTTTCGCGAAGGGTCTTGGATTGAGGCTTAATGGTACGAAGATTTTCGTCCCAGAAATTTTACAAGTTTTTTCTGTTTTTTTGTCTTGGATGTGCTAGTTGGGTCCTAAGAAAAATATTTTGTAAAGACACTTTCGATCGTACAACCGTTTAGGGCATTTTCGGAAAGGGTCTTGGTTTGAGGCTGAAAGGTACGAAGATTTTCGTAACAGAACTTTTGCGAGTTTTTTCCGATTTTTGCCTTGGATGTGCTAGTTGGGCCCTAAGAAAAACATTTTGTAAAGACACTTTCGACTGTACAACCGTTTAGGGAATTTTCGGGAAGGGTCTTGGTTTGAGGCTGAATGGTACGAAGATTTTCTACCAGAACTTTTGCGAGTTTTATCCGTGTTTTGGCGCTATTTGGGGCCTATGAAAAACATTTTCAAAAGAATCATTCAACCGTACAACCGTTTAGGGCATTTTTGGGAAGGGTATTGGTTTGAGGCTGAATGGTACGAAGATTTTTGTATCAGAAATTTTGCGAGTTTTTTCCGTTTTTTTGCCTTGGATGTGCTAGTTTGGGCCTAAGAAAAACATTTTGTAAAGACACATTCGACCGTAGAACCGTTTAGGGTATTTTCGGGAAGGGTCTTTGTTTGAACCTAAATGGTACGAAGATTTTCGTACCAGAACTTTTGCGAGTTTTTTCCCTATTTTTTGGCTTGGATGTGCTTGTTAGGGCCTAAAAAAACATTTTGTAAAGACAAATTCGACCGTACAACCGTTTAGGGCATTTTCGGGAAGGGTCTTGGTTTGAGGTTGAATGGTACGAAGATTTTCGTACCAGAACTTTTGCGAGTTTTTTCCGATTTTTTGTCTTGGATATGCTAGTTGGGGCCTAAGAAAAACATTTTGTAAAGACACTTTCGATCGTACAACCGTTTAGGGTATTTTCGGGAAGGGTCTTGGTTTGAACCTAAATGGTACGAAGATTTTCGTACTAGAAATTTTGCGAGTTTTTTCCCTTTTTTTTGGCTTGGATGTTCTTGTTGGGGCTTAAAAAAAAACATTTTGTAAAGACAAATTCGACCGTACAACCGTTTAGGGCATTTTCGGGAAGGGTCTTGGTTTGAGGTTGAATGGTACGAAAATCTTCGTACCAGAACTTTTGCGAGTTTTTTCCGTTTTTTTGTCTTGGATGTGCTAGTTGGGGCCTAAGAAAAACATTTTGTAAAGACACTTTCGATCGTACAACCGTTTAGGGCATTTTCGCGAAGGGTCTTGGATTGAGGCTTAATGGTACGAAGATTTTCGTCCGAGAAATTTTGCGAGTTTTTTCCGTTTTTTTGTCTTGGATGTGCTAGTTGGGGCCTAAGAAAAACATTTTGTAAAGACACTTTCGATCGTACAACCGTTTAGGGCATTTTCGCGAAGGGTCTTGGATTGAGGCTTAATGGTACGAAGATTTTCGTCCCAGAAATTTTACAAGTTTTTTCTGTTTTTTTGTCTTGGATGTGCTAGTTGGGTCCTAAGAAAAATATTTTGTAAAGACACTTTCGATCGTACAACCGTTTAGGGCATTTTCGGAAAGGGTCTTGGTTTGAGGCTGAAAGGTACGAAGATTTTCGTAACAGAACTTTTGCGAGTTTTTTCCGATTTTTGCCTTGGATGTGCTAGTTGGGCCCTAAGAAAAACATTTTGTAAAGACACTTTCGACTGTACAACCGTTTAGGGAATTTTCGGGAAGGGTCTTGGTTTGAGGCTGAATGGTACGAAGATTTTCTACCAGAACTTTTGCGAGTTTTATCCGTGTTTTGGCGCTATTTGGGGCCTATGAAAAACATTTTCAAAAGAATCATTCAACCGTACAACCGTTTAGGGCATTTTTGGGAAGGGTATTGGTTTGAGGCTGAATGGTACGAAGATTTTTGTATCAGAAATTTTGCGAGTTTTTCCGTTTTTTTGCCTTGGATGTGCTAGTTTGGGCCTAAGAAAAACATTTTGTAAAGACACATTCGACCGTACAACCGTTTAGGGTATTTTCGGGAAGGGTCTTTGTTTGAATCTAAATGGTACGAAGATTTTCGTACCAGAACTTTTGCGAGTTTTTTCCCTATTTTTTGGCTTGGATGTGCTTGTTAGGGCCTAAAAAAACATTTTGTAAAGACAAATTCGACCGTACAACCGTTTAGGGCATTTTCGGGAAGGGTCTTGGTTTGAGGTTGAATGGTACGAAGATTTTCGTACCAGAACTTTTGCGAGTTTTTTCCGATTTTTTGTCTTGGATATGCTAGTTGGGGCCTAAGAAAAACATTTTGTAAAGACACTTTCGATCGTACAACCGTTTAGGGTATTTTCGGGAAGGGTCTTGGTTTGAACCTAAATGGTACGAAGATTTTCGTACTAGAAATTTTGCGAGTTTTTTCCCTTTTTTTTGGCTTGGATGTTCTTGTTGGGGCTTAAAAAAAAACATTTTGTAAAGACAAATTCGACCGTACAACCGTTTAGGGCATTTTCGGGAAGGGTCTTGGTTTGAGGTTGAATGGTACGAAAATCTTCGTACCAGAACTTTTGCGAGTTTTTTCCGTTTTTTTGTCTTGGATGTGCTAGTTGGGGCCTAAGAAAAACATTTTGTAAAGACACTTTCGATCGTACAACCGTTTAGGGCATTTTCGCGAAGGGTCTTGGATTGAGGCTTAATGGTACGAAGATTTTCGTCCGAGAAATTTTGCGAGTTTTTTCCGTTTTTTTGTCTTGGATGTGCAAGTTGGGGCCTAAGAAAAATATTTTGTAAAGACAGTTTCGACCGTACAACCGTTTAGGGCATTTTCGGGAAGGGTCTTGGTTTGAGGCTGAATGGTACGAAGATTTTCGTAACAGAACTTTTGCGAGTTTTTTCCGATTTTTGCCTTGGATGTGCTAGTTGGGGCCTAAGAAATACATTTTGTAAAGACACTTTCGACTGTACAACCGTTTAGGGAATTTTCGGGAAGGGTCTTGGTTTGAGGCTGAATGGTACGAAGATTTTCTACCAGAACTTTTGCGAGTTTTATCCGTGTTTTGGCGCTATTTGGGGCCTATGAAAAACATTTTCAAAAGAATCATTCAACCGTACAACCGTTTAGGGCATTTTTGGGAAGGGTCTTGGTTTGAGGCTGAATGGTACGAAGATTTTTGTATCATAAATTTTGCGAGTTTTTTCCGTTTTTTTGCCTTGGATGTGCTAGTTTGGGCCTAAGAAAAACATTTTGTAAAGACACATTCGACCGTACAACCGTTTAGGGTATTTTCGGGAAGGGTCTTTGTTTGAACCTAAATGGTACGAAGATTTTCGTACCAGAACTTTTGCGAGTTTTTTCCCTATTTTTTGGCTTGGATGTGCTTGTTAGGGCCTAAAAAAACATTTTGTAAAGACAAATTCGACCGTACAACCGTTTAGGGCATTTTCGGGAAGGGTCTTGGTTTGAGGTTGAATGGTACGAAGATTTTCGTACCAGAACTTTTGCGAGTTTTTTCCGATTTTTTGTCTTGGATATGCTAGTTGGGGCCTAAGAAAAACATTTTGTAAAGACACTTTCGATCGTACAACCGTTTAGGGTATTTTCGGGAAGGGTCTTGGTTTGAACCTAAATGGTACGAAGATTTTCGTACTAGAAATTTTGCGAGTTTTTTCCCTTTTTTTTGGCTTGGATGTGCTTGTTGGGGCCTAAAAAAAAACATTTTGTAAAGACAAATTCGACCGTACAACCGTTTAGGGCATTTTCGGGAAGGGTCTTGGTTTGAGGTTGAATGGTACGAAAATCTTCGTACCAGAACTTTTGCGAGTTTTTTCCGTTTTTTTGTCTTGGATGTGCTAGTTGGGGCCTAAGAAAAACATTTTGTAAAGACACTTTCGATCGTACAACCGTTTAGGGCATTTTCGCGAAGGGTCTTGGATTGAGGCTTAATGGTACGAAGATTTTCGTCCGAGAAATTTTGCGAGTTTTTTCCGTTTTTTTGTCTTGGATGTGCAAGTTGGGGCCTAAGAAAAATATTTTGTAAAGACAGTTTCGACCGTACAACCGTTTAGGGCATTTTCGGGAAGGGTCTTGGTTTGAGGCTGAATGGTACGAAGATTTTCGTAACAGAACTTTTGCGAGTTTTTTCCGATTTTTGCCTTGGATGTGCTAGTTGGGGCCTAAGAAAAACATTTTGTAAAGACACTTTCGACTGTACAACCGTTTAGGAAATTTTCGGGAAGGGTCTTGGTTTGAGGCTGAATGGTACGAAGATTTTCTACCTGAACTTTTGCGAGTTTTATCCGTGTTTTGGCGCTATTTGGGGCCTATGAAAAACATTTTCAAAAGAATCATTCAACCGTACAACCGTTTAGGGCATTTTTGGGAAGGGTCTTGGTTTGAGGCTGAATGGTACGAAGATTTTTGTATCAGAAATTTTGCGAGTTTTTTCCGTTTTTTTGCCTTGGATGTGCTAGTTTGGGCCTAAGAAAAACATTTTGTAAAGACACATTCGACCGTACAACCGTTTAGGGTATTTTCGGGAAGGGTCTTTGTTTGAACCTAAATGGTACGAAGATTTTCGTACCAGAACTTTTGCGAGTTTTTTCCCTATTTTTTGGCTTGGATGTGCTTGTTAGGGCCTAAAAAAACATTTTGTAAAGACAAATTCGACCGTACAACCGTTTAGGGCATTTTCGGGAAGGGTCTTGGTTTGAGGTTGAATGGTACGAAGATTTTCGTACCAGAACTTTTGCGAGTTTTTTCCGATTTTTTGTCTTGGATATGCTAGTTGGGGCCTAAGAAAAACATTTTGTAAAGACACTTTCGATCGTACAACCGTTTAGGGTATTTTCGGGAAGGGTCTTGGTTTGAACCTAAATGGTACGAAGATTTTCGTACTAGAAATTTTGCGAGTTTTTTCCCTTTTTTTTGGCTTGGATGTGCTTGTTGGGGCCTAAAAAAAACATTTTGTAAAGACAAATTCGACCGTACAACCGTTTAGGGCATTTTCGGGAAGGGTCTTGGTTTGAGGTTGAATGGTACGAAAATCTTCGTACCAGAACTTTTGCGAGTTTTTTCCGTTTTTTTGTCTTGGATGTGCTAGTTGGGGCCTAAGAAAAACATTTTGTAAAGACACTTTCGATCGTACAACCGTTTAGGGCATTTTCGCGAAGGGTCTTGGATTGAGGCTTAATGGTACGAAGATTTTCGTCCGAGAAATTTTGCGAGTTTTTTCCGTTTTTTTGTCTTGGATGTGCAAGTTGGGGCCTAAGAAAAATATTTTGTAAAGACAGTTTCGACCGTACAACCGTTTAGGGCATTTTCGGGAAGGGTCTTGGTTTGAGGCTGAATGGTACGAAGATTTTCGTAACAGAACTTTTGCGAGTTTTTTCCGATTTTTGCCTTGGATGTGCTAGTTGGGGCCTAAGAAAAACATTTTGTAAAGACACTTTCGACTGTACAACCGTTTAGGGCATTTTCGGGAAGGGTCTTGGTTTGAGGCTGAATGGTATGAAGATATTCTACCAGAACTTTTGCGAGTTTTATCCGTTTTTTGACGCTATTTGGGGCCTATGAAAAACATTTTCAAAAGAATCATTCAACCGTACAACCGTTTAGGGCATTTTTGGGAAGGGTCTTGGTTTGAGGCTGAATGGTACGAAGATGTTTGTAACAGAAATTTTACAAGTTTTTTCCGTTTTTTTGTCTTGGATGTGCTAGTTGGGTCCTAAGAAAAACATTTTGTAAAGACACTTTCGACCGTACAAACGTTTAGGGCATTTTCGGGAAGGGTCTTGGTTTGAGGCTGAATGGTACGAAGATTTTCGTAACAGAACTTTTGCGAGTTTTTTCCGATTTTTGCCTTGGATGTGCTAGTTGGGCCCTAAGAAAAACATTTTGTAAAGACACTTTCGACTGTACAACCGTTTAGGGCATTTTCGGGAAGGGTCTTGGTTTGAGGCTAATGGTACGAAGATTTTCTAGCAGAACTTTTGCGAGTTTTATCCTTGTTTTGGCGCTATTTGGGGCCTATGAAAAACATTTTCAAAAGAATCATTCAACCGTACAACCGTTTAGGGCATTTTTGGGAAGGGTCTTGGTTTGAGGCTGAATGGTACGAAGATTTTTGTATCAGAAATTTTGCGAGTTTTTTCCCTTTTTTTGGCTTGGATGTGCTAGTTTGGGCCTAAGAAAAACATTTTGTAAAGACACATTCGACCGTACAACCGTTTAGGGTATTTTCGGGAAGGGTCTTGGTTTGAACCTAAATGGTACGAAGATTTTCGTACTAGAACTTTTGCGAGTTTTTTCCCTTTTTTTTGGCTTGGTTGTGCTTGTTGGGGCCTAAAAAAAACATTTTGTAAAGACAAATTCGACCGTACAACCGTTTAGGGCATTTTCGGGAAGGGTCTTGGTTTGAGGTTGAATGGTACGAAGATTTTCGTACCAGAACTTTTGCGAGTTTTTTCCGTTTTTTTGTCTTGGATGTGCTAGTTGGGGCCTAAGAAAAACATTTTGTAAAGACACTTTCGATCGTACAACCGTTTAGGGCATTTTCGCGAAGGGTCTTGGATTGAGGCTTAATGGTACGAAGATTTTCGTCCGAGAAATTTTGCGAGTTTTTTCCGTTTTTTTGTCTTGGATGTGCAAGTTGGGGCCTAAGAAAAATATTTTGTAAAGACAGTTTCGACCGTACAACCGTTTAGGGCATTTTCGGGAAGGGTCTTGGTTTGAGGCTGAATGGTACGAAGATTTTCGTAACAGAACTTTTGCGAGTTTTTTCCGATTTTTGCCATGGATGTGCTAGTTGGGGCCTAAGAAAAACATTTTGTAAAGACACTTTCGACTGTACAACCGTTTAAGGCATTTTCGGGAAGGGTCTTGGTTTGAGGCTGAATGGTATGAAGATATTCTACCAGAACTTTTGCGAGTTTTATCCGTTTTTTGGCGCTATTTGGGGCCTATGAAAAACATTTTCAAAAGAATCATTCAACCGTACAACCGTTTAGGGCATTTTTGGGAAGGGCCTTGGTTTGAGGCTGAATGGTACGAAGATGTTTGTAACAGAAATTTTGCGAGTTTTTTCCGTTTTTTTGGCTTGGATGTGCTAGTTTGGGCCTAAGAAAAACATTTTGTAAAGACACATTCGACCGTACAACCGTTTAGGGTATTTTCGGGAAGGGTCTTGGTTTGAACCTGAATGGTACGAAGATTTTCGTACCAGAACTTTTGCGAGTTTTTTCCCTTTTTTTGGCTTGGATGTGCTAGTTTGGGCCTAAGAAAAACATTTTGTAAAGACAGATTCGACCGTACAACCGTTTAGGGTATTTTCGGGAAGGGTCTTTGTTTGAACCTAAATGGTACGAAGATTTTCGTACTAGAACTTTTGCGAGTTTTTTCCCTTTTTTTTGGCTTGGTTGTGCTTGTTGGGGCCTAAAAAAACATTTTGTAAAGACAAATTCGACCGTACAACCGTTTAGGGCATTTTCGGGAAGGGTCTTGGTTTGAGGTTGAATGGTACGAAGATTTTCGTACCAGAACTTTTGCGAGTTTTTTCCGTTTTTTCGTCTTGGATGTGCTAGTTGGGGCCTAAGAAAAACATTTTGTAAAGACACTTTCGATCGTACAACCGTTTAGGGCATTTTCGCGAAGGGTCTTGGATTGAGGCTTAATGGTACGAAGATTTTCGTCCGAGAAATTTTGCGAGTTTTTTCCGTGTTTTTGTCTTGGATGTGCAAGTTGGGGCCTAAGAAAAATATTTTGTAAAGACAGTTTCGACCGTACAACCGTTTAGGGCATTTTCGGGAAGGGTCTTGGTTTGAGGCTGAATGGTACGAAGATTTTCGTAACAGAACTTTTGCGAGTTTTTTCCGATTTTTGCCTTGGATGTGCTAGTTGGGGCCTAAGAAAAACATTTTGTAAAGACACTTTCGACTGTACAACCGTTTAGGGCATTTTCGGGAAGGGTCTTGGTTTGAGGCTGAATGGTATGAAGATATTCTACCAGAACTTTTGCGAGTTTTATCCGTTTTTTGACGCTATTTGGGGCCTATGAAAAACATTTTCAAAAGAATCATTCAACCGTACAACCGTTTAGGGCATTTTTGGGAAGGGTCTTGGTTTGAGGCTGAATGGTACGAAGATGTTTGTAACAGAAATTTTACAAGTTTTTTCCGTTTTTTTGTCTTGGATGTGCTAGTTGGGTCCTAAGAAAAACATTTTGTAAAGACACTTTCGACCGTACAAACGTTTAGGGCATTTTCGGGAAGGGTCTTGGTTTGAGGCTGAATGGTACGAAGATTTTCGTAACAGAACTTTTGCGAGTTTTTTCCGATTTTTGCCTTGGATGTGCTAGTTGGGCCCTAAGAAAAACATTTTGTAAAGACACTTTCGACTGTACAACCGTTTAGGGCATTTTCGGGAAGGGTCTTGGTTTGAGGCTAATGGTACGAAGATTTTCTAGCAGAACTTTTGCGAGTTTTATCCTTGTTTTGGCGCTATTTGGGGCCTATGAAAAACATTTTCAAAAGAATCATTCAACCGTACAACCGTTTAGGGCATTTTTGGGAAGGGTCTTGGTTTGAGGCTGAATGGTACGAAGATTTTTGTATCAGAAATTTTGCGAGTTTTTTCCCTTTTTTTGGCTTGGATGTGCTAGTTTGGGCCTAAGAAAAACATTTTGTAAAGACACATTCGACCGTACAACCGTTTAGGGTATTTTCGGGAAGGGTCTTGGTTTGAACCTAAATGGTACGAAGATTTTCGTACTAGAACTTTTGCGAGTTTTTTCTCTTTTTTTTGGCTTGGTTGTGCTTGTTGAGGCCTAAAAAAAACATTTTGTAAAGACAAATTCGACCGTACAACCGTTTAGGGCATTTTCGGGAAGGGTCTTGGTTTGAGGTTGAATGGTACGAAGATTTTCGTACCAGAACTTTTGCGAGTTTTTTCCGTTTTTTTGTCTTGGATGTGCTAGTTGGGGCCTAAGAAAAACATTTTGTAAAGACACTTTCGATCGTACAACCGTTTAGGGCATTTTCGCGAAGGGTCTTGGATTGAGGCTTAATGGTACGAAGATTTTCGTCCGAGAAATTTTGCGAGTTTTTTCCTTTTTTTGTCTTGGATGTGCAAGTTGGGGCCTAAGAAAAATATTTTGTAAAGACAGTTTCTACCGTACAACCGTTTAGGGCATTTTCGGGAAGGGTCTTGGTTTGAGGCTGAATGGTACGAAGATTTTCGTAACAGAACTTTTGCGAGTTTTTTCCGATTTTTGCCTTGGATGTGCTAGTTGGGGCCTAAGAAAAACATTTTGTAAAGACACTTTCGACTGTACAACCGTTTAGGGCATTTTCGGGAAGGGTCTTGGTTTGAGGCTGAATGGTATGAAGATATTCTACCAGAACTTTTGCGAGTTTTATCCGTTTTTTGGCGCTATTTGGGGCCTATGAAAAACATTTTCAAAAGAATCATTCAACCGTACAACCGTTTAGGGCATTTTTGGGAAGGGCCTTGGTTTGAGGCTGAATGGTACGAAGATGTTTGTAACAGAAATTTTGCGAGTTTTTTCCGTTTTTTTGGCTTGGATGTGCTAGTTTGGGCCTAAGAAAAACATTTTGTAAAGACACATTCGACCGTACAACCGTTTAGGGTATTTTCGGGAAGGGTCTTGGTTTGAACCTGAATGGTACGAAGATTTTCGTACCAGAACTTTTGCGAGTTTTTTCCCTTTTTTTGGCTTGGATGTGCTAGTTTGGGCCTAAGAAAAACATTTTGTAAAGACACATTCGACCGTACAACCGTTTAGGGTATTTTCGGGAAGGGTCTTGGTTTGAACCTAAATGGTACGAAGATTTTCGTACTAGAACTTTTGCGAGTTTTTTCCCTTTTTTTTGGCTTGGTTGTGCTTGTTGGGGCCTAAAAAAAACATTTTGTAAAGACAAATTCGACCGTACAACCGTTTAGGGCATTTTCGGGAAGGGTCTTGGTTTGAGGTTGAATGGTACGAAGATTTTCGTACCAGAACTTTTGCGAGTTTTTTCCGTTTTTATGTCTTGGATGTGCTAGTTGGGGCCTAAGAAAAACATTTTGTAAAGACACTTTCGATCGTACAACCGTTTAGGGCATTTTCGCGAAGGGTCTTGGATTGAGGCTTAATGGTACGAAGATTTTCGTCCGAGAAATTTTGCGAGTTTTTTCCGTTTTTTTGTCTTGGATGTGCAAGTTGGGGCCTAAGAAAAATATTTTGTAAAGACAGTTTCGACCGTACAACCGTTTAGGGCATTTTCGGGAAGGGTCTTGGTTTGAGGCTGAATGGTACGAAGATTTTCGTAACAGAACTTTTGCGAGTTTTTTCCGATTTTTGCCTTGGATGTGCTAGTTGGGGCCTAAGAAAAACATTTTGTAAAGACACTTTCGACTGTACAACCGTTTAGGGCATTTTCGGGAAGGGTCTTGGTTTGAGGCTGAATGGTATGAAGATATTCTACCAGAACTTTTGCGAGTTTTATCCGTTTTTTGACGCTATTTGGGGCCTATGAAAAACATTTTCAAAAGAATCATTCAACCGTACAACCGTTTAGGGCATTTTTGGGAAGGGTCTTGGTTTGAGGCTGAATGGTACGAAGATGTTTGTAACAGAAATTTTACAAGTTTTTTCCGTTTTTTTGTCTTGGATGTGCTAGTTGGGTCCTAAGAAAAACATTTTGTAAAGACACTTTCGACCGTACAAACGTTTAGGGCATTTTCGGGAAGGGTCTTGGTTTGAGGCTGAATGGTACGAAGATTTTCGTAACAGAACTTTTGCGAGTTTTTTCCGATTTTTGCCTTGGATGTGCTAGTTGGGCCCTAAGAAAAACATTTTGTAAAGACACTTTCGACTGTACAACCGTTTAGGGCATTTTCGGGAAGGGTCTTGGTTTGAGGCTAATGGTACGAAGATTTTCTAGCAGAACTTTTGCGAGTTTTATCCTTGTTTTGGCGCTATTTGGGGCCTATGAAAAACATTTTCAAAAGAATCATTCAACCGTACAAACGTTTAGGGCATTTTTGGGAAGGGTCTTGGTTTGAGGCTGAATGGTACGAAGATTTTTGTATCAGAAATTTTGCGAGTTTTTTCCCTTTTTTTGGCTTGGATGTGCTAGTTTGGGCCTAAGAAAAACATTTTGTAAAGACACATTCGACCGTACAACCGTTTAGGGTATTTTCGGGAAGGGTCTTGGTTTGAACCTAAATGGTACGAAGATTTTCGTACTAGAACTTTTGCGAGTTTTTTCCCTTTTTTTTGGCTTGGTTGTGCTTGTTGAGGCCTAAAAAAACATTTTGTAAAGACAAATTCGACCGTACAACCGTTTAGGGCATTTTCGGGAAGGGTCTTGGTTTGAGGTTGAATGGTACGAAGATTTTCGTACCAGAACTTTTGCGAGTTTTTTCCGTTTTTTTGTCTTGGATGTGCTAGTTGGGGCCTAAGAAAAACATTTTGTAAAGACACTTTCGATCGTACAACCGTTTAGGGCATTTTCGCGAAGGGTCTTGGATTGAGGCTTAATGGTACGAAGATTTTCGTCCGAGAAATTTTGCGAGTTTTTTCCTTTTTTTGTCTTGGATATGCAAGTTGGGGCCTAAGAAAAATATTTTGTAAAGACAGTTTCGACCGTACAACCGTTTAGGGCATTTTCGGGAAGGGTCTTGGTTTGAGGCTGAATGGTACGAAGATTTTCGTAACAGAACTTTTGCGAGTTTTTTCCGATTTTTGCCTTGGATGTGCTAGTTGGGGCCTAAGAAAAACATTTTGTAAAGACACTTTCGACTGTACAACCGTTTAGGGCATTTTCGGGAAGGGTCTTGGTTTGAGGCTGAATGGTATGAAGATATTCTACCAGAACTTTTGCGAGTTTTATCCGTTTTTTGGCGCTATTCTGGGCCTATGAAAAACATTTTCAAAAGAATCATTCAACCGTACAACCGTTTAGGGCATTTTTGGGAAGGGCCTTGGTTTGAGGCTGAATGGTACGAAGATGTTTGTAACAGAAATTTTGCGAGTTTTTTCCGTTTTTTTGGCTTGGATGTGCTAGTTTGGGCCTAAGAAAAACATTTTGTAAAGACACATTCGACCGTACAACCGTTTAGGGTATTTTCGGGAAGGGTCTTGGTTTGAACCTGAATGGTACGAAGATTTTCGTACCAGAACTTTTGCGAGTTTTTTCCCTTTTTTTGGCTTGGATGTGCTAGTTTGGGCCTAAGAAAAACATTTTGTAAAGACACATTCGACCGTACAACCGTTTAGGGTATTTTCGGGAAGGGTCTTGGTTTGAACCTAAATGGTACGAAGATTTTCGTACTAGAACTTTTGCGAGTTTTTTCCCTTTTTTTTGGCTTGGTTGTGCTTGTTGGGGCCTAAAAAAAACATTTTGTAAAGACAAATTCGACCGTACAACCGTTTAGGGCATTTTCGGGAAGGGTCTTGGTTTGAGGTTGAATGGTACGAAGATTTTCGTACCAGAACTTTTGCGAGTTTTTTCCGTTTTTATGTCTTGGATGTGCTAGTTGGGGCCTAAGAAAAACATTTTGTAAAGACACTTTCGATCGTACAACCGTTTAGGGCATTTTCGCGAAGGGTCTTGGATTGAGGCTTAATGGTACGAAGATTTTCGTCCGAGAAATTTTGCGAGTTTTTTCCGTTTTTTTGTCTTGGATGTGCAAGTTGGGGCCTTAGAAAAATATTTTGTAAAGACAGTTTCAACCGTACAACCGTTTAGGGCATTTTCGGGAAGGGTCTTGGTTTGAGGCTGAATGGTACGAAGATTTTCGTAACAGAACTTTTGCGAGTTTTTTCCGATTTTTGCCTTGGATGTGCTAGTTGGGGCCTAAGAAAAACATTTTGTAAAGACACTTTCGACTGTACAACCGTTTAGGGCATTTTCGGGAAGGGTCTTGGTTTGAGGCTAATGGTACGAAGATTTTCTAGCAGAACTTTTGCGAGTTTTATCCTTGTTTTGGCGCTATTTGGGGCCTATGAAAAACATTTTCAAAAGAATCATTCAACCGTACAACCGTTTAGGGAATTTTTGGGAAGGGTCTTGGTTTGAGGCTGAATGGTACGAAGATGTTTGTAATAGAAATTTTGCGAGTTTTTTCCGTTTTTTTGGCTTGGATGTGCTAGTTTGGGCCTAAGAAAAACATTTTGTAAAGACACATTCGACCGTACAACCGTTTAGGGTATTTTCGGGAAGGGTCTTGGTTTGAACCTGAATGGTACGAAGATTTTCGTACTAGAACTTTTGCGAGTTTTTTCCCTTTTTTTTGGCTTGGATGTGCTTGTTGGGGCCTAAAAAAAAACATTTTGTAAAGACAAATTCGACCGTGCAACCGTTTAGGGCATTTTCGGGAAGGGTCTTGGTTTGAGGTTGAATGGTACGAAGATTTTCGTACCAGAACTTTTGCGAGTTTTTTCCGTTTTTTTGTCTTGGATGTGCTAGTTGGGGCCTAAGAAAAACATTTTGTAAAGACACTTTCGACTGTACAACCGTTTAGGGCATTTTCGGGAAGGGTCTTGGTTTGAGGCTGAATGGTATGAAGATATTCTACCAGAACTTTTGCGAGTTTTATCCGTTTTTTGGCGCTATTTGGGGCCTATGAAAAACATTTTCAAAAGAATCATTCAACCGTACAACCGTTTAGGGCATTTTTGGGAAGGGCCTTGGTTTGAGGCTGAATGGTACGAAGATGTTTGTAACAGAAATTTTGCGAGTTTTTTCCGTTTTTTTGGCTTGGATGTGCTAGTTTGGGCCTAAGAAAAACATTTTGTAAAGACACATTCGACCGTACAACCGTTTAGGGTATTTTCGGGAAGGGTCTTGGTTTGAACCTGAATGGTACGAAGATTTTCGTACCAGAACTTTTGCGAGTTTTTTCCCTTTTTTTGGCTTGGATGTGCTAGTTGGGGCCTAAGAAAAACATTTTGTAAAGACACTTTCGACTGTACAACCGTTTAGGGCATTTTCGGGAAGGGTCTTGGTTTGAGGCTGAATGGTATGAAGATATTCTACCAGAACTTTTGCGAGTTTTATCCGTTTTTTGGCGCTATTTGGGGCCTATGAAAAACATTTTCAAAAGAATCATTCAACCGTACAACCGTTTAGGGCATTTTTGGGAAGGGTCTTGGTTTGAACCTGAATGGTACGAAGATTTTCGTAACAGAACTTTTGCGAGTTTTTTCCGATTTTTGCCTTGGATGTGCTAGTTGGGGCCTAAGAAAAACATTTTGTAAACACACTTTCGACTGTACAACCGTTTAGGGCATTTTCGGGAAGGGTCTTGGTTTGAGGCTGAATGGTATGAAGATATTCTACCAGAACTTTTGCGAGTTTTATCCGTTTTTTGGCGCTATTTGGGGCCTATGAAAAACATTTTCAAAAGAATCATTCAACCGTACAACCGTTTAGGGCATTTTTGGGAAGGGTCTTGGTTTGAGGCTGAATGGTACGAAGATGTTTGTAACAAAAATTTTGCGAGTTTTTTCCGTTTTTTTGGCTTGGATGTGCTAGTTTGGGCCTAAGAAAAACATTTTGTAAAGACACTTTTGATCGTACAACCGTTTAGGGCATTTTCGCGAAGGGTCATGGATTGAGGCTTAATCGTACGAAGATTTTCGTCCCAGAAATTTTACAAGTTTTTTCCGTTTTTTTGTCTTGGATGTGCTAGTTGGGTCCTAAGAAAAACATTTTGTAAAGACACTTTCGACCGTACAACCGTTTAGGGCATTTTCGGGAAGGGTCTTGGTTTGAGGCTGAATGGTACGAAAATTTTCTACCAGAACTTCTGCGAGTTTTATCCGTGTTTTGGCGCTATTTGTGGCCTATGAAAAACATTTTCAAAAGAATCATTCAACCGTACAACCATTTAGGGCATTTTTGGGAAGGGTCTTGGTTTGAGGCTAAATGGTACGAAGATTTTTGTATCAGAAATTTTGCGAGTTTTTTCCGTTTTTTTGGCTTGGATGCGCTAGTTTGGGCCTAAGAAAAACATTTTGTAAAGACACATTCGACCGTACAACGGTTTAGGGTATTTTCGAGAAGGGTCTAGGTTTGAACCTGAATGGTACGAAGATTTTCGTACTAGAACTTTTGCGAGTTTTTTCCCTTTTTTTTGGCTTGGATGTGCTTTTTGGGGCCTAAAAAAACATTTTGTAAAGACAAATTGGACCGTACAACCGTTTAGGGCATTTCCGGGAAGGGTCTTGGTTTGAGGTTGAATGGTACGAAGATTTTCGTACCAGAACTTTTGCGAGTTTTTTTCCCTTTTTTTGTCTTGGATGTGCTAGTTGGGGCGTAAGAAAAATATTTTGTAAAGACACTTTCGATCGTACAACCGTTTAGGGCATTTTCGTGAAGGGTCTTGGATTGAGGCTTAATGGTACGAAGATTTTCGTCCCAGAAATTTTGCGAGTTTTTTCCGTTTTTTTGTCTTGGATGTGCAAGTTGGGGCCTAAGAAAAATATTTTGTAAAGACAATTTCGACCGTACAACCGTTTAGGGCATTTTCGGGAAGGGTCTTGTTTTGAGGCTGAATGGTACGAAGATTTTCGTAACAGAACTTTTGCGAGTTTTTTCCGATTTTTGCCTTGGATGTGCTAGTTGGGGCCTAAGAAAAACATTTTGTAAAGACACTTTCGATCGTACAACCGTTTAGGGCATTTTCGTGAAGGGTCTTGGATTGAGGCTTAATGGTATGAAGATTTTCGTCTCAGAAATTTTGCGAGTTTTTTCCGTTTTTTTGTCTTGGATGTGCTACTTGGGGCCTAAGAAAAACATTTTGTAAAGACAGTTTCGACCGTACAACCGTTTAGGGCATTCGGGAAGGGTCTTGGCTTGAGGTTGAATGGTACGAAGATTTTCGTACCAGAACTTTTGCGATTTTTTTCCGTTTTTTTCTTGGATGTGCTAGTTGGGGCCTAAGAAAAACATTTTGTAAAGACACTTCCGACCGTACAACCGTTTAGGGTATTTTCGCGAAGGGTCTTGGTTTGATTCTTAATGGTACGAAGATTTTCGAACCAGAAATTTTGCGAGTTTTTTCCGTTTTTTTGTCTTGGATGTGCTAGTTCGGGCCTAAGAAAAACATTTTGTAAAGACACTTTCGACCGTACAACCGTTTAGGGCATTTTCGGGAAGGGTCTTGGTTTGAGGCTGAATGGTACGAAGATTTTCTACCAGAACTTTTGCGAGTTTTATCCGTGTTTTGGCGCAATTTGGGGCCTATGAAAAATATTTTCAAAAGAATCATTCAACCGTACATCCGTTTAGGGCATTTTTGGGAAGGGTCTTGGTTTGAGGCTGAATGGTACGAAGATTTTTGTATCAGAAATTTTGCGAGTTTTTTCCGTTTTTTTGGCTTGGATGTGCTAGTTTGGGCCTAAGAAAAACATTTTGTAAAGACACATTCGACCGTACAACCGTTTAGGGTATTTTCGGGAAGGGTCTTGGTTTGAACCCAAATGGTACGAAGATTTTCGTACTAGAACTTTTGCGAGTTTTTTCCCTTTTTTTTGGCTTGGATGTGCTTGTTGGGGCCTAAAAAAAACATTTTGTAAAGACAAATTCGACCGTACAACCGTTTAGGGCATTTTCGGGAAGGGTCTTGGTTTGAGGTTGAATGGTACGAAGATTTTCGTACCAGAACTTTTGCGATTTTTTTCCGTTTTTTTGTCTTGGATGTGCAAGTTGGGGCCTAAGAAAAATATTTTGTAAACACAGTTTCGACCGTACAACCGTTTAGGGCATTTTCGGGAAGGGTCTTGGTTTAAGGTTGAATGGTACGAAGATTTTCGTAACAGAACTTTTGCGAGTTTTTTCCGATTTTTGCCTTGGATGTGCTAGTTGGGGCCTAAGAAAAACATTTTGTAAACACACTTTCGACTGTACAACCGTTTAGGGCATTTTGGGGAAGGGTCTTGGTTTGAGGCTGAATGGTATGAAGATATTCTACCAGAACTTTTGCGAGTTTTATCCGTTTTTTGGCGCTATTTGGGGCCTATGAAAAACATTTTCAAAAGAATCATTCAACCGTACAACCGTTTAGGGCATTTTTGGGAAGGGTCTTGGTTTGAGGCTGAATGGTACGAAGATGTTTGTAACAAAAATTTTGCGAGTTTTTTCCGTTTTTTTGGCTTGGATGTGCTAGTTTGGGCCTAAGAAAAACATTTTGTAAAGACACATTCGACCGTACAACCGTTTAGGGTATTTTCGGGAAGGGTCTTGGTTTGAACCCAAATGGTACGAAGATTTTCGTACTAGAACTTTTGCGAGTTTTTTCCCTTTTTTTGGCTTGGATGTGCTTGTTGGGGCCTAAAAAAAACATTTTGTAAAGACAAATTCGACCGTACAACCGTTTAGGGCATTTTCGGGAAGGGTCTTGGTTTGAGGTTGAATGGTACGAAGATTTTCGTACCAGAACTTTTGCGATTTTTTTCCGTTTTTTTGTCTTGGATGTGCAAGTTGGGGCCTAAGAAAAATATTTTGTAAACACAGTTTCGACCGTACAACCGTTTAGGGCATTTTCGGGAAGGGTCTTGGTTTGAGGTTGAATGGTACGAAGATTTTCGTAACAGAACTTTTGCGAGTTTTTTTCCGATTTTTGCCTTGGATGTGCTAGTTGGGGCCTAAGAAAAACATTTTGTAAAGACACTTTCGACTGTACAACCGTTTAGGGCATTTTCGGGAAGGGTCTTGGTTTGAGGCTGAATGGTATGAAGATATTCTACCAGAACTTTTGCGAGTTTTATCCGTTTTTTGGCGCTATTTGGGGCCTATGAAAAACATTTTCAAAAGAATCATTCAACCGTACAACCGTTTAGGGCATTTTTGGGAAGGGTCTTGGTTTGAGGCTGAATGGTACGAAGATGTTTGTAACAAAAATTTTGCGAGTTTTTTCCGTTTTTTTGGCTTGGATGTGCTAGTTTGGGCCTAAGAAAAACATTTTGTAAAGACACATTCGACCGTACAACCGTTTAGGGTATTTTCGGGAAGGGTCTTGGTTTGAACCTGAATGGTACGAAGATTTTCGTACTAGAACTTTTGCGAGTTTTTTCCCTTTTTTTTGGCTTGGATGTGCCTGTTGGGGCCTAAAAAAAACATTTTGTAAAGACAAATTCGACCGTACAACCGTTTAGGGCATTTTCGGGAAGGGTCTTGGTTTGAGGTTGAATGGTACGAAGATTTTCGTACCAGAACTTTTGCGAGTTTTTTCCGTTTTTTTGGTCTTGGATGTGCTAGTTGGGGCCTAAGAAAAACATTTTGTAAAGACACTTTCGATCGTACAACCGTTTAGGGCATTTTCGCGAAGGGTCTTGGATTGAGGCTTAATGGTACGAAGATTTTCGTCCCAGAAATTTTGCGAGTTTTTTCCGTTTTTTTGTCTTGGATGTGCTACTTGGGGCCTAAGAAAAACATTTTGTAAAGACAGTTTCGACCGTACAACCGTTTAGGGCATTTTCGGGAAGGGTCTTGGTTTGAGGTTGAATGGTACGAAGATTTTCGTACCAGAACTTTTGCGATTTTTTTCCGTTTTTTTCTTGGATGTGCTAGTTGGGGCCTAAGAAAAACATTTTGTAAAGACACTTCCGACCGTACAACCGTTTAGGGTATTTTCGCGAAGGGTCTTGGTTTGAGGCTTAATGGTACGAAGATTTTCGAACCAGAAATTTTGCGAGTTTTTTCCGTTTTTTTGTCTTGGATGTGCTAGTTCGGGCCTAATAAAATCATTTTGTAAAGACACTTTCGACCGTACAACCGTTTAGGGCATTTTCGGGAAGGGTCTTGGTTTGAGGCTGAAAGGTACGAAGATTTTCTACCAGAACTTTTGCGAGTTTTATCCGTGTTTTGGCGCTATTTGGGGCCTATGAAAAACATTTTCAAAAGAATCATTCAACCGTACATCCGTTTAGGGCATTTTTGGGAAGGGTCTTGGTTTGAGGCTGAATGGTACGAAGATTTTTGTATCAGAAATTTTGCGAGTTTTTTCTGTTTTTTTGGCTTGGATGTGCTAGTTCGGGCCTAAGAAAAACATTTTGTAAAGACACTTTCGACCGTACAACCGTTTAGGGCATTTTCGGGAAGGGTCTTGGTTTAAGGCTGAATGGTACGAAGATTTTCTACCAGAACTTTTGCGAGTTTTATCCGTTTTTTGGCGCTATTTGGGGCCTATGAAAAATATTTTCAAAAGAATCATTCAACCGTACATCCGTTTAGGGCATTTTTGGGAAGGGTCTTGGTTTGAGGCTGAATGGTACGAAGATTTTTGTATCAGAAATTTTGCGAGTTTTTTCCGTTTTTTTGGCTTGGATGTGCTAGTTTGGGCCTAAGAAAAACATTTTGTAAAGACACATTCGACCGTACAACCGTTTAGGGTATTTTCGGGAAGGGTCTTGGTTTGAACCCAAATGGTACGAAGATTTTCGTACTAGAAC
This sequence comes from Fallopia convolvulus, assembly GCA_964016875.1. Classification (NCBI taxonomy): domain Eukaryota; kingdom Viridiplantae; phylum Streptophyta; class Magnoliopsida; order Caryophyllales; family Polygonaceae; genus Fallopia; species Fallopia convolvulus. The sequence continues at coordinate 15,097,474 of OZ024735.1, read as the reverse complement.
TTTTGCGAGTTTTTTCCCTTTTTTTGGCTTGTATGTGCTTGTTGGGGCCTAAAAAAAACATTTTGTAAAGACAAATTCGACCGTACAACCGTTTAGGGCATTTTCGGGAAGGGTCTTGGTTTGAGGTTGAATGGTACGAAGATTTTCGTACCAGAACTTTTGCGATTTTTTTCCGTTTTTTTGTCTTGGATGTGCAAGTTGGGGCCTAAGAAAAATATTTTGTAAACACAGTTTCGACCGTACAACCGTTTAGGGCATTTTCGGGAAGGGTCTTGGTTTGAGGTTGAATGGTACGAAGATTTTCGTACTAGAACTTTTGCGAGTTTTTTCCCTTTTTTTTGGCTTGGATGTGCTTGTTGGGGCCTAAAAAAAACATTTTGTAAAGACAAATTCGACCGTACAACCGTTTAGGGCATTTTCGGGAAGGATCTTGGTTTGAGGTTGAATGGTACGAAGATTTTCGTACCAGAACTTTTGCGAGTTTTTTCCGTTTTTTTGTCTTGGATGTGCTAGTTGGGGCCTAAGAAAAACATTTTGTAAAGACACTTTCGATCGTACAACCGTTTAGGGCATTTTCGCGAAGGGTCTTGGATTGAGGCTTAATGGTACGAAGATTTTCGTCCCAGAAATTTTGCGAGTTTTTTCTGTTTTTTTGTCTTGGATGTGCTACTTGGGGCCTAAGAAAAACATTTTGTAAAGACATTTTCGACCGTACAACCGTTTAGGGCATTTTCGGGAAGGGTCTTGGTTTGAGGTTGAATGGTACGAAGATTTTCGTACCAGAACTTTTGCGAGTTTTCCCTTTTTTTTGGCTTAGATGTGCTTGTTGGGGCCTAAAAAAACATTTTGTAAAGACAAATTCGACCGTACAACCGTTTAGGGCATATTCGGGAAGGGTCTTGGTTTGAGGTTGAATGGTACGAAGATTTTCGTACCAGAACTTTTGCGAGTTTTTTCCGATTTTTTGTCTTGGATATGCTAGTTGGGGCCTAAGAAAAACATTTTGTAAAGACACTTTTGATCGTACAACCGTTTAGGGCATTTTCGCGCAGGGTCATGGATTGAGGCTTAATGGTACGAAGATTTTCGTCCCAGAAATTTTACAAGTTTTTTCCGTTTTTTTGTCTTGGATGTGCTAGTTGGGTCCTAAGAAAAACATTTTGTAAAGACACTTTCGACCGTACAACCGTTTAGGGCATTTTCGGGAAGGGTCTTGGTTTGAGGCTGAATGGTACAAAAATTTTCTACCAGAACTTCTGCGAGTTTTATCCGTGTTTTGGCGCTATTTGGGGCCTATGAAAAACATTTTCAAAAGAATCATTCAACCGTACAACCATTTAGGGCATTTTTGGGAAGGGTCTTGGTTTGAGGCTGAATGGTACGAAGATTTTTGTATCAGAAATTTTGCGAGTTTTTTCCGTTTTTTTGGCTTGGATGCGCTAGTTTGGGCCTAAGAAAAACATTTTGTAAAGACACATTCGACCGTACAACCGTTTAGGGTATTTTCGAGAAGGGTCTTGGTTTGAACCTGAATGGTACGAAGATTTTCGTACTAGAACTTTTGCGAGTTTTTTCCCTTTTTTTTGGCTTGGATGTGCTTGTTGGGGCCTAAAAAAACATTTTGTAAAGACAAATTGGACCGTACAACCGTTTAGGGCATTTCCGGGAAGGGTCTTGGTTTGAGGTTGAATGGTACGAAGATTTTCGTACCAGAACTTTTCCGAGTTTTTTTCCCTTTTTTTGTCTTGGATGTGCTAGTTGGGGCGTAAGAAAAATATTTTGTAAAGACACTTTCGATCGTACAATCGTTTAGGGCATTTTCGTGAAGGGTCTTGGATTGAGGCTTAATGGTACGAAGATTTTCGTCCCAGAAATTTTGCGAGTTTTTTCCGTTTTTTTGTCTTGGATGTGCAAGTTGGGGCCTAAGAAAAATATTTTGTAAAAACAATTTCGACCGTACAACCGTTTAGGGCATTTTCGGGAAGGGTCTTGTTTTGAGGCTGAATGGTACGAAGATTTTCGTAACAGAACTTTTGCGAGTTTTTTCCGATTTTTGCCTTGGATGTGCTAGTTGGGGCCTAAGAAAAACATTTTGTAAAGACACTTTCGATCGTACAACCGTTTAGGGCATTTTCGTGAAGGGTCTTGGATTGAGGCTTAATGGTACGAAGATTTTCGTCTCAGAAATTTTGCGAGTTTTTTCCGTTTTTTTGTCTTGGATGTGCTACTTGGGGCCTAAGAAAAATATTTTGTAAAGACAATTTCGACCGTACAACCGTTTAGGGCATTTTCGGGAAGGGTCTTGTTTTGAGGCTGAATGGTACGAAGATTTTCGTAACAGAACTTTTGCGAGTTTTTTCCGATTTTTGCCTTGGATGTGCTAGTTTGGGCCTAAGAAAAACATTTTGTAAAGACACATTCGACCGTACAACCGTTTAGGGTATTTTCGGGAAGGGTCTTGGTTTGAACCCAAATGGTACGAAGATTTTCGTACTAGAACTTTTGCGAGTTTTTTCCCTTTTTTTGGCTTGGATGTGCTTGTTGGGGCCTAAAAAAAACATTTTGTAAAGACAAATTCGACCGTACAACCGTTTAGGGCATTTTCGGGAAGGGTCTTGGTTTGAGGTTGAATGGTACGAAGATTTTCGTACCAGAAGTTTTGCGATTTTTTTCCGTTTTTTTGTCTTGGATGTGCAAGTTGGGGCCTAAGAAAAATATTTTGTAAACACAGTTTCGACCGTACAACCGTTTAGGGCATTTTCGGGATGGGTCTTGGTTTGAGATTGAATGGTACGAAGATTTTCGTAACAGAACTTTTGCGAGTTTTTTCCGATTTTTGCCTTGGATGTGCTAGTTGGGGCCTAAGAAAAACATTTTGTAAAGACACTTTCGACTGTACAACCGTTTAGGGCATTTTCGGGAAGGGTCTTGGTTTGAGGCTGAATGGTATGAAGATATTCTACCAGAACTTTTGCGAGTTTTATCCGTTTTTTGGCGCTATTTGGGGCCTATGAAAAACATTTTCAAAAGAATCATTCAACCGTACAACCGTTTAGGGCATTTTTGGGAAGGGTCTTGGTTTGAGGCTGAATGGTACGAAGATGTTTGTAACAAAAATTTTGCGAGTTTTTTCCGTTTTTTTGGCTTGGATGTGCTAGTTTGGGCCTAAGAAAAACATTTTGTAAAGACACATTCGACCGTACAACCGTTTAGGGTATTTTCGGGAAGGGTCTTGGTTTGAACCTGAATGGTACGAAGATTTTCGTACTAGAACTTTTGCGAGTTTTTTCCCTTTTTTTTTGGCTTGGATGTGCTTGTTGGGGCCTAAAAAAAACATTTTGTAAAGACAAATTCGACCGTACAACCATTTAGGGCATTTTCGGGAAGGGTCTTGGTTTGAGGTTGAATGGTACGAAGATTTTCGTACCAGAACTTTTGCGAGTTTTTTCCGTTTTTTTGTCTTGGATGTGCTAGTTGGGGCCTAAGAAAAACATTTTGTAAAGACACTTTCGATCGTACAACCGTTTAGGGCATTTTCGCGAAGGGTCTTGGATTGAGGCTTAATGGTACGAAGATTTTCGTCCCAGAAATTTTGCGAGTTTTTTCCGTTTTTTTGTCTTGGATGTGCTACTTGGGGCCTAAGAAAAACATTTTGTAAAGACAGTTTCGACCGTACAACCGTTTAGGGCATTTTCGGGAAGGGTCTTGGTTTGAGGTTGAATGGTACGAAGATTTTCGTACCAGAACTTTTGCGATTTTTTTCCGTTTTTTTCTTGGATGTGCTAGTTGGGGCCTAAGAAAAACATTTTGTAAAGACACTTCCGACCGTACAACCGTTTAGGGTATTTTCGCGAAGGGTCTTGGTTTGAGGCTTAATGGTACGAAGATTTTCGAACCAGAAATTTTGCGAGTTTTTTCCGTTTTTTAGTCTTGGATGTGCTAGTTCGGGCCTAAGAAAATCATTTTGTAAAGACACTTTCGACCGTACAACCGTTTAGGGCATTTTCGGGAAGGGTCTTGGTTTGAGGCTGAATGGTACGAAGATTTTCTACCAGAACTTTTGCGAGTTTTATCCGTGTTTTGGCGCTATTTGGGGCCTATGAAAAACATTTTCAAAAGAATCATTCAACCGTACATCCGTTTAGGGCATTTTTGGGAAGGGTCTTGGTTTGAGGCTGAATGGTAAGAAGATTTTTGTTTCAAAAATTTTGCGAGTTTTTTCCGTTTTTTTGGCTTGGATGTGCAAGTTGGGGTCTAAGAAAAATATTTTGTAAACACAGTTTCGACCGTACAACCGTTTAGGGTATTTTCGGGAAGGGTCTTGGTTTGAGGTTGAATGGTACGAAGATTTTCGTAACAGAACTTTTGCGAGTTTTTTCCGATTTTTGCCTTGGATGTGCTAGTTGGGGCCTAAGAAAAACATTTTGTAAAGACACTTTCGACTGTACAACCGTTTAGGGCATTTTCGGGAAGGGTCTTGGTTTGAGGCTGAATGGTATGAAGATATTCTACCAGAACTTTTGCGAGTTTTTTCCGTTTTTTTTCTTGGATGTGCTAGTTGGGGCCTAAGAAAAACATTTTGTAAAGACACTTCCGACCGTACAACCGTTTAGGGTATTTTCGCGAAGGGTCTTTGTTTGAGGCTTAATGGTACGAAGATTTTCGAACCAGAAATTTTGCGAGTTTTTTTCCGTTTTTTTGTCTTGGATGTCCTACTTCGGGCCTAAGAAAAACATTTTGTAAAGACACTTTCGACCGTACAACCGTTTAGGGCATTTTCGGGAAGGGTCTTGGTTTGAGGTTGAATGGTACGAAGATTTTCGTACCAGAACTTTTGCGATTTTTTTCCGTTTTTTTCTTGGATGTGCTAGTTGGGGCCTAAGAAAAACATTTTGTAAAGACACTTCCGACCGTACAACCGTTTAGGGTATTTTCGCGAAGGGTCTTGGTTTGAGGCTTAATGGTACGAAGATTTTCGAACCAGAAATTTTGCGAGTTTTTTCCGTTTTTTTGTCTTGGATGTGCTAGTTCGGGCCTAAGAAAATCATTTTGTAAAGACACTTTCGACCATACAACCGTTTAGGGCAGTTTCGGGAAGGGTCTTGGTTTGAGGCTGAATGGTACAAAGATTTTCTACCAGAACTTTTGCGAGTTTTATCCGTGTTTTGGCGCTATTTGGGGCCTATGAAAAACATTTTCAAAAGAATCATTCAACCGTACATCCGTTTAGGGCATTTTTGTATCAGAAATTTTGCGGGTTTTTTCCGTTTTTTTGGCTTGGATGTGCTAGTTTGGGCCTAAGAAAAACATTTTGTAAAGACACATTCGACCGTACAACCGTTTAGGGTATTTTCGGGAAGGGTCTTGGTTTGAACCCAAATGGTACGAAGATTTTCGTACTAGAACTTTTGCGAGTTTTTTCCCTTTTTTTTGGCTTGGATGTGCTTGTTGGGGCCTAAAAAAAACATTTTGTAAAGACAAATTCGACCGTACAACCGTTTAGGGCATTTTCGGGAAGGGTCTTGGTTTGAGGTTGAATGGTACGAAGATTTTCGTACCAGAACTTTTGTGTTTTTTTTCCGTTTTTTTGTCTTGGATGTGCAAGTTGGGGTCTAAGAAAAATATTTTGTAAACACAGTTTCGACCGTACAACCGTTTAGGGTATTTTCGGGAAGGGTCTTGGTTTGAGGTTGAATGGTACGAAGATTTTCGTAACAGAACTTTTGCGAGTTTTTTCCGATTTTTGCCTTGGATGTGCTAGTTGGGGCCTAAGAAAAACATTTTGTAAAGACACTTTCGACTGTACAACCGTTTAGGGCATTTTCGGGAAGGGTCTTGGTTTGAGGCTGAATGGTATGAAGATATTCTACCAGAACTTTTGCGAGTTTTATCCGTTTTTTGGCGCTATTTGGGGCCTATGAAAAACATTTTCAAAAGAATCATTCAACCGTACAACCGTTTAGGGCATTTTTGGGAAGGGTCTTGGTTTGAGGCTGAATGGTACGAAGATGTTTGTAACAAAAATTTTGCGAGTTTTTTCCGTTTTTTTGGCTTGGATGTGCTAGTTTGGGCCTAAGAAAAACATTTTGTAAAGACACATTCGACCGTACAACCGTTTAGGGTATTTTCGGGAAGGGTCTTGGTTTGAACCTGAATGGTACGAAGATTTTCGTACTAGAACTTTTGCGGGTTTTTCCCCTTTTTTTTGGCTTGGATGTGCTTGTTGGGGCCTAAAAAAAACATTTTGTAAAGACAAATTCGACCGTACAACCGTTTAGGGCATTTTCGGGAAGGGTCTTGGTTTGAGGTTGAATGGTACGAAGATTTTCGTACCAGAACTTTTGCGAGTTTTATCCGTGTTTTGGCGCTATTTGGGGCCTATGAAAAACATTTTCAAAAGAATCATTCAACCGTACATCCGTTTAGGGCATTTTTGGGAAGGGTCTTGGTTTGAGGCTGAATGGTACGAAGATTTTCTACCAGAACTTTTGCGAGTTTTATCCGTGTTTTGGCGCTATTTGGGGCCTATGAAAAACATTTTCAAAAGAATCATTCAACCGTACATCCGTTTAGGGCATTTTTGGGAAGGGTCTTGGTTTGAGGCTGAATGGTACGAAGATTTTTGTATCAGAAATTTTGCGAGTTTTTTCTGTTTTTTTGGCTTGGATGTGCTAGTTTGGGCCTAAGAAAAACATTTTGTAAAGACACATTCGACCGTACAACCGTTTAGGGTATTTTCGGGAAGGGTCTTGGTTTGAACCCAAATGGTACGAAGATTTTCGTACTAGAACTTTTGCGAGTTTTTTCCCTTTTTTTTGGCTTGGATGTGCTTGTTGGGGCCTAAAAAAAACATTTTGTAAAGACAAATTCGACCGTACAACCGTTTAGGGTATTTTCGGGATGGGTCTTGGTTTGAGGTTGAATGGTACGAAGATTTTCGTACCAGAACTTTTGCGAGTTTTTTCCGTTTTTTTGTCTTGGATGTGCTAGTTGGGGCCTAAGAAACACATTTTGTAAAGACACTTTCGATCGTACAACCGTTTAGGGCATTTTCGCGAAGGGTCTTGGATTGAGGCTTAATGGTACGAAGATATTCGTCCGAGAAATTTTGCGAGTTTTTTCCGTTTTTTTGTCTTGGATGTGCAAGTTGGGGCCTAAGAAAAATATTTTGTAAAGACAGTTTCGACCGTACAACCGTTTAGGACATTTTCGGGAAGGGTCTTGGTTTGAGGCTGAATGGTACAAAGATTTTCGTAACAGAACTTTTGCGAGTTTTTTCCGATTTTTGCCTTGGATGTGCTAGTTGGGGCCTAAGAAAAACATTTTGTAAAGACACTTTCGACCGTACAACCGTTTAGGGCATTTTCGGGAAGGGTCTTGGTTTGAGGCTGAATGGTACAAAGATTTTCTACCAGAACTTTTGCGAGTTTTATCCGTGTTTTGGCGCTATTTGGGGCCTATGAAAAACATTTTCAAAAGAATCATTCAACCGTACATCCGTTTAGGGCATTTTTGGGAAGGGTCTTGGTTTGAGGCTGAATGGTACGAAGATTTTTGTATCAGAAATTTTGCGAGTTTTTTCCGTTTTTTTGGCTTGGATGTGCTAGTTTGGGCCTAAGAAAAACATTTTGTAAAGACACATTCGACCGTACAACCGTTTAGGGTATTTTCGGGAAGGGTCTTGGTTTGAACCCAAATGGTACGAAGATTTTCGTACTAGAACTTTTGCGAGTTTTTTCCCTTTTTTTTGGCTTGGATGTGCTTGTTGGGGCCTAAAAAAACATTTTGAAAAGACAAATTCGACCGTACAACCGTTTAGGGCATTTTCGGGAAGGGTCTTGGTTTGAGGTTGAATGGTACGAAGATTTTCGTACCAGAACTTTTGTGTTTTTTTTCCGTTTTTTTGTCTTGGATGTGCAAGTTTGGGCCTAAGAAAAACATTTTGTAAAGACACTTTCGATCGTACAACCGTTTAGGGCATTTTCGCGAAGGGTCTTGGATTGAGGCTTAATGGTAAGAAGATATTCGTCCGAGAAATTTTGCGAGTTTTTTCCGTTTTTTTGTCTTGGATGTGCAAGTTGGGGCCTAAGAAAAATATTTTGTAAAGACAGTTTCGACCGTACAACCGTTTAGGGCGTTTTCGGGAAGGGTCTTGGTTTGAGGCTGAATGGTACAAAGATTTTCGTAACAGAACTTTTGCGAGTTTTTTCCGATTTTTGCCTTGGATGTGCTAGTTGGGGCCTAAGAAAAACATTTTGTAAAGACACTTTCGACTGTACAACCGTTTAGGGCATTTTCGGGAAGGGTCTTGGTTTGAGGCTGAATGGTATGAAGATATTCTACCAGAACTTTTGCGAGTTTTATCCGTTTTTTGGCGCTATTTGGGGCCTATGAAAAACATTTTTAAGAGAATCATTCAACCGTACAACCGTTTAGGGCATTTTTGGGAAGGGTCTTGGTTTGAGGCTGAATGGTACGAAGATGTTTGTAACAGAAATTTTGCGAGTTTTTTCCGTTTTTTTGGCTTGGATGTGCTAGTTTGGGCCTAAGAAAAACATTTTGTAAAGACACATTCAACCGTACAACCGTTTAGGGTATTTTCGGGAAGGGTCTTGGTTTGAACCTGAATGGTACGAAGATTTTCGTACCAGAACTTTTGCGAGTTTTTTCCCTTTTTTTGGCTTGGATGTGCTTGTTGGGGCCTAAAAAAACATTTTGTAAAGACAAATTCGACCGTACAACCGTTTAGGGCATTTTCGGGAAGGGTCTTGGTTTGAGGTTGAATGGTACGAAGATTTTCGTACCAGAACTTTTGCGAGTTTTTTCCGTTTTTTTGTCTTGGATGTGTCAGTTGGGGCCTAAGAAAAACATTTTGTAAAGACACATTCGACCGTACAACCGTTTAGGGTATTTCCGGGAAGGGTCTTGGTTTGAACCTAAATGGTACGAAGATTTTCGTACCAGAACTTTTGCGAGTTTTTTCCCTTTTTTTTGGCTTGGATGTGATTGTTGGGGCCTAAAAAAACATTTTGTAAAGACAGTTTCGACAGTACAACCGTTTAGGGCATTTTCGGGAAGGGTCTTGGTTTGAGGCTGAATGGTACGAAGATTTTCGTAACAGAACTTTTGCGAGTTTTTTCCGATTTTTGCCTTGGATGTGCTAGTTTGGGCCTAAGAAAAACATTTTGTAAAGACACATTCGACCGTACAACCGTTTACGGTATTTTCGGGAAGGGTCTTGGTTTGAACCTGAATGGTACGAAGATTTTCGTACCAGAACTTTTGCGAGTTTTCCCTTTTTTTTGGCTTGGATGTGCTTGTTGGGGCCTAAAAAAACATTTTGTAAAGACAAATTCGACCGTACAACCGTTTAGGGCATTTTCGGGAAGGGTCTTGGTTTGAGGTTGAATGGTACGAAGATTTTCGTACCAGAACTTTTGCGAGTTTTTTCCGATTTTTTGTCTTGGATATGCTAGTTGGGGCCTAAGAAAAACATTTTGTAAAGACACTTTCGATCGTACAACCGTTTAGGGCATTTTCGCGAAGGGTCATGGATTGAGGCTTAATGGTACGAAGATTTTCGTCCCAGAAATTTTACAAGTTTTTTCCGTTTTTTTGTCTTGGATGTGCTAGTTGGGTCCTAAGAAAAACATTTTGTAAAGACACTTTCGACCGTACAACCGTTTAGGGCATTTTCGGGAAGGGTCTTGGTTTGAGGCTGAATGGTACGAAGATTTTCGTAACAAAACTTTTGCGAGTTTTTTCCGATTTTTTGTCTTGGATATGCTAGTTGGGGCCTAAGAAAAAGATTTTTTTAAGACACTTTCGATCGTACAACCGTTTAGGGCATTTTCGCGAAGGGTCTTGGATTGAGGCTTAATGGTACGAAGATTTTCGTCCCAGAAATTTTACAAGTTTTTTCCGTTTTTTTGTCTTGGATGTGCTAGTTGGGTCCTAAGAAAAATATTTTGTAAAGACACTTTCGACCGTACAACCGTTTAGGGCATTTTCTGAAAGGGTCTTGGTTTGAGGCTGAATGGTACGAAGATTTTCGTAACAGAACTTTTGCGAGTTTTTTCCGTTTTTTTGTCTTGGATGTGTCAGTTGGGTCCTAAGAAAAATATTTTGTAAAGACACTTTCGACCGTACAACCGTTTAGGGCATTTTCTGAAAGGGTCTTGGTTTGAGGCTGAATGGTACGAAGATTTTCGTAACAGAACTTTTGCGAGTTTTTTCCGTTTTTTTGTCTTGGATGTGTCAGTTGGGGCCTAAGAAAAACATTTTGTAAAGACACATTCGACCGTACAACCGTTTAGGGTATTTTCGGGAAGGGTCTTGGTTTGAACCTAAATGGTACGAAGATTTTCGTACCAGAACTTTTGCGAGTTTTTTCCCTTTTTTTTGGCTTGGATGTGATTGTTGGGGCCTAAAAAAACATTTTGTAAAGACAGTTTCGACAGTACAACCGTTTAGGGCATTTTCGGGAAGGGTCTTTGTTTGAGGCTGAATGGTACGAAGATTTTCGTAACAGAACTTATGTGAGTTTTTTCCGATTTTTGCCTTGGATATGCTAGTTTGGGCCTAAGAAAAACATTTTGTAAAGACACATTCGACCGTACAACCGTTTACGGTATTTTCGGGAAGGGTCTTGGTTTGAACCTGAATGGTACGAAGATTTTCGTACCAGAACTTTTGCGAGTTTTCCCTTTTTTTTGGCTTGGATGTGCTTGTTGGGGCCTAAAAAAACATTTTGTAAAGACAAATTCGACCGTACAACCGTTTAGGGCATTTTCGGGAAGGGTCTTGGTTTGAGGTTGAATGGTACGAAGATTTTCGTACCAGAACTTTTGCGAGTTTTTTCCGATTTTTTGTCTTGGATATGCTAGTTGGGGCCTAAGAAAAACATTTTGTAAAGACACTTTCGATCGTACAACCGTTTAGGGCATTTTCGCGAAGGGTCATGGATTGAGGCTCAATGGTACGAAGATTTTCGTCCCAGAAATTTTACAAGTTTTTTCCGTTTTTTTGTCTTGGATGTGCTAGTTGGGTCCTAAGAAAAACATTTTGTAAAGACACTTTCGACCGTACAACCGTTTAGGGCATTTTCGGGAAGGGTCTTGGTTTGAGGCTGAATGGTACGAAGATTTTCGTAACAAAACTTTTGCGAGTTTTTTCCGATTTTTGCCTTGGATGTGCTAGTTGGGCCCTATGAAAATTATTTTGTAAAGACACTTTCGACTGTACAACCGTTTAGGACATTTTCGGGAAGGGTCTTGGTTTGAGGCTGAATGGTACGAAAATTTTCTACCAGAACTTTTGCGAGTTTTATCCGTGTTTTGGCGCTATTTGGGGCCTATGAAAAACATTTTCAAAAGAATCATTCAACCGTACAACCGTTTAGGGCATTTTTGGGAAGGGTCTTGGTTTGAGGCTGAATGGTACGAAGATTTTTGTATCAGAAATTTTGCGAGTTTTTTCCGTTTTTTTGGCTTGGATGCGCTACTTTGGGCCTAAGAAAAACATTTTGTAAAGACACATTCGACCGTACAACCGTTTAGGGTATTTTCGGGACGGGTCTTGGTTTGAACCTGAACGGTACGAAGATTTTCGTACTAGAACTTTTGCGAGTTTTTTCCCTTTTTTTTGGCTTGGATGTGCTTGTTGGGGCCTAAAAAAACATTTTGTAAAGACAAATTGGACCGTACAACCGTTTAGGGCATTTTCGGGAAGGGTCTTGGTTTGAGGTTGAATGGTACGAAGATTTTCGTACCAGAACTTTTGCGAGTTTTTTCCCTTTTTTTTGGCTTGGATGTGATTGTTGGGGCCTAAAAAAACATTTTGTAAAGACAGTTTCGACAGTACAACCGTTTAGGGCATTTTTGGGAAGGGTCTTTGTTTGAGGCTGAATGGTACGAAGATTTTTGTATCAGAAATTTTGCGAGTTTTTTCCGTTTTTTTGGCTTGGATGTGCTAGTTTGGACCTAAGAAAAACATTTTGCAAAGACACATTCGACCGTACAACCGTTTAGGGTATTTTCGGGAAGGGTCTTGGTTTGAACCCAAATGGTACGAAGATTTTCGTACTAGAACTTTTGCGAGTTTTTTCCCTTTTTTTTGGCTTGGATGTGCTTGTTGGGGCCTAAAAAAACATTTTGAAAAGACAAATTCGACCGTACAACCGTTTAGGGCATTTTCGGGAAGGGTCTTGGTTTGAGGTTGAATGGTACGAAGATTTTCGTACCAGAACTTTTGTGTTTTTTTTCCGTTTTTTTGTCTTGGATGTGCAAGTTTGGGCCTAAGAAAAACATTTTGTAAAGACACTTTCGATCGTACAACCGTTTAGGGCATTTTCGCGAAGGGTCTTGGATTGAGGCTTAATGGTAAGAAGATATTCGTCCGAGAAATTTTGCGAGTTTTTTCCGTTTTTTTGTCTTGGATGTGCAAGTTGGGGCCTAAGAAAAATATTTTGTAAAGACAGTTTCGACCGTACAACCGTTTAGGGCATTTTCGGGAAGGGTCTTGGTTTGAGGCTGAATGGTACAAAGATTTTCGTAACAGAACTTTTGCGAGTTTTTTCCGATTTTTGCCTTGGATGTGCTAGTTGGGGCCTAAGAAAAACCTTTTGTAAAGACACTTTCGACTGTACAACCGTTTAGGGCATTTTCGGGAAGGGTCTTGGTTTGAGGCTGAATGGTATGAAGATATTCTACCAGAACTTTTGCGAGTTTTATCCGTTTTTTGGCGCTATTTGGGGCCTATGAAAAACATTTTCAAGAGAATCATTCAACCGTACAACCGTTTAGGGCATTTTTGGGAAGGGTCTTGGTTTGAGGCTGAATGGTACGAAGATGTTTGTAACAGAAATTTTGCGAGTTTTTTCCGTTTTTTTGGCTTGGATGTGCTAGTTTGGGCCTAAGAAAAACATTTTGTAAAGACACTTTCGATCGTACAACCGTTTAGGGCATTTTCGCGAAGGGTCATGGATTGAGGCTTAATGGTACGAAGATTTTCGTCCCAGAAATTTTACAAGTTTTATCCGTGTTTTGGCGCTATTTGGGGCCTATGAAAAACATTTTCAAAAGAATCATTCAACCGTACATCCGTTTAGGGCATTTTTGGGAAGGGTCTTGGTTTGAGGCTGAATGGTACGAAGATTTTTGTATCAGAAATTTTGCGAGTTTTTTCCGTTTTTTTGGCTTGGATGTGCTAGTTTGGGCCTAAGAAAAACATTTTGCAAAGACACATTCGACCGTACAACCGTTTAGGGTATTTTCGGGAAGGGTCTTGGTTTGAACCCAAATGGTACGAAGATTTTCGTACTAGAACTTTTGCGAGTTTTTTCCCTTTTTTTTGGCTTGGATGTGCTTGTTGGGGCCTAAAAAAACATTTTGAAAAGACAAATTCGACCGTACAACCGTTTAGGGCATTTTCGGGAAGGGTCTTGGTTTGAGGTTGAATGGTACGAAGATTTTCGTACCAGAACTTTTGTGTTTTTTTTCCGTTTTTTTGTCTTGGATGTGCAAGTTTGGGCCTAAGAAAAACATTTTGTAAAGACACTTTCGATCGTACAACCGTTTAGGGCATTTTCGCGAAGGGTCTTGGATTGAGGCTTAATGGTAAGAAGATATTCGTCCGAGAAATTTTGCGAGTTTTTTCCGTTTTTTTGTCTTGGATGTGCAAGTTGGGGCCTAAGAAAAATATTTTGTAAAGACAGTTTCGACCGTACAACCGTTTAGGGCATTTTCGGGAAGGGTCTTGGTTTGAGGCTGAATGGTACAAAGATTTTCGTAACAGAACTTTTGCGAGTTTTTTCCGATTTTTGCCTTGGATGTGCTAGTTGGGGCCTAAGAAAAACATTTTGTAAAGACACTTTCGACTGTACAACCGTTTAGGGCATTTTCGGGAAGGGTCTTGGTTTGAGGCTGAATGGTATGAAGATATTCTACCAGAACTTTTGCGAGTTTTATCCGTTTTTTGGCGCTATTTGGGGCCTATGAAAAACATTTTCAAGAGAATCATTCAACCGTACAACCGTTTAGGGCATTTTTGGGAAGGGTCTTGGTTTGAGGCTGAATGGTACGAAGATGTTTGTAACAGAAATTTTGCGAGTTTTTTCCGTTTTTTTGGCTTGGATGTTCTAGTTTGGGCCTAAGAAAAACATTTTGTAAAGACACATTCAACCGTACAACCGTTTAGGGTATTTTCGGGAAGGGTCTTGGTTTGAACCTGAATGGTACGAAGATTTTCGTACCAGAACTTTTGCGAGTTTTTTCCCTTTTTTTGGCTTGGATGTGCTTGTTGGGGCCTAAAAAAACATTTTGTAAAGACAAATTCGACCGTACAACCGTTTAGGGCATTTTCGGGAAGGGTCTTGGTTTGAGGTTGAATGGTACGAAGATTTTCGTACCAGAACTTTTGCGAGTTTTTTCCGTTTTTTTGTCTTGGATGTGTCAGTTGGGGCCTAAGAAAAACATTTTGTAAAGACACATTCGACCGTACAACCGTTTAGGGTATTTTCGGGAAGGGTCTTGGTTTGAACCTAAATGGTACGAAGATTTTCGTACCAGAACTTTTGCGAGTTTTTTCCCTTTTTTTTGGCTTGGATGTGATTGTTGGGGCCTAAAAAAACATTTTGTAAAGACAGTTTCGACAGTACAACCGTTTAGGGCATTTTCGGGAAGGGTCTTGGTTTGAGGCTGAATGGTACGAAGATTTTCGTAACAGAACTTTTGCGAGTTTTTTCCGATTTTTGCCTTGGATGTGCTAGTTTGGGCCTAAGAAAAACATTTTGTAAAGACACATTCGACCGTACAACCGTTTACGGTATTTTCGGGAAGGGTCTTGGTTTGAACCTGAATGGTAAGAAGATTTTCGTACCAGAACTTTTGCGAGTTTTCCCTTTTTTTTGGCTTGGATGTGCTTGTTGGGGCCTAAAAAAACATTTTGTAAAGACAAATTCGACCGTACAACCGTTTAGGGCATTTTCGGGAAGGGTCTTGGTTTGAGGTTGAATGGTACGAAGATTTTCGTACCAGAACTTTTGCGAGTTTTTTCCGATTTTTTGTCTTGGATATGCTAGTTGGGGCCTAAGAAAAACATTTTGTAAAGACACTTTCGATCGTACAACCGTTTAGGGCATTTTCGCGAAGGGTCATGGATTGAGGCTTAATGGTACGAAGATTTTCGTCCCAGAAATTTTACAAGTTTTTTCCGTTTTTTTGTCTTGGATGTGCTAGTTGGGTCCTAAGAAAAACATTTTGTAAAGACACTTTCGACCGTACAACCGTTTAGGGCATTTTCGGGAAGGGTCTTGGTTTGAGGCTGAATGGTACAAAGATTTTCTACCAGAACTTTTGCGAGTTTTATCCGTGTTTTGGCGCTATTTGGGGCCTATGAAAAACATTTTCAAAAGAATCATTCAACCGTACATCCGTTTAGGGCATTTTTGGGAAGGGTCTTGGTTTGAGGCTGAATGGTACGAAGATTTTTGTATCAGAAATTTTGCGAGTTTTTTCCGTTTTTTTGGCTTGGATGTGCTAGTTTGGGCCTAAGAAAAACATTTTGCAAAGACACATTCGACCGTACAACCGTTTAGGGTATTTTCGGGAAGGGTCTTGGTTTGAACCCAAATGGTACGAAGATTTTCGTACTAGAACTTTTGCGAGTTTTTTCCCTTTTTTTTGGCTTGGATGTGCTTGTTGGGGCCTAAAAAAACATT
This sequence comes from Fallopia convolvulus, assembly GCA_964016875.1. NCBI lineage: Eukaryota > Viridiplantae > Streptophyta > Magnoliopsida > Caryophyllales > Polygonaceae > Fallopia > Fallopia convolvulus. The sequence goes on along the minus strand of OZ024735.1, from coordinate 15,081,756 downwards.
TTGAAAAGACAAATTCGACCGTACAACCGTTTAGGGCATTTTCGGGAAGGGTCTTGGTTTGAGGTTGAATGGTACGAAGATTTTCGTACCAGAACTTTTGTGTTTTTTTTCCGTTTTTTTGTCTTGGATGTGCAAGTTTGGGCCTAAGAAAAACATTTTGTAAAGACACTTTCGATCGTACAACCGTTTAGGGCATTTTCGCGAAGGGTCTTGGATTGAGGCTTAATGGTAAGAAGATATTCGTCCGAGAAATTTTGCGAGTTTTTTCCGTTTTTTTGTCTTGGATGTGCAAGTTGGGGCCTAAGAAAAATATTTTGTAAAGACAGTTTCGACCGTACAACCGTTTAGGGCATTTTCGGGAAGGGTCTTGGTTTGAGGCTGAATGGTACAAAGATTTTCGTAACAGAACTTTTGCGAGTTTTTTCCGATTTTTGCCTTGGATGTGCTAGTTGGGGCCTAAGAAAAACATTTTGTAAAGACACTTTCGACTGTACAACCGTTTAGGGCATTTTCGGGAAGGGTCTTGGTTTGAGGCTGAATGGTATGAAGATATTCTACCAGAACTTTTGCGAGTTTTATCCGTTTTTTGGCGCTATTTGGGGCCTATGAAAAACATTTTCAAGAGAATCATTCAACCGTACAACCGTTTAGGGCATTTTTGGGAAGGGTCTTGGTTTGAGGCTGAATGGTACGAAGATGTTTGTAACAGAAATTTTGCGAGTTTTTTCCGTTTTTTTGGCTTGGATGTGCTAGTTTGGGCCTAAGAAAAACATTTTGTAAAGACACATTCAACCGTACAACCGTTTAGGGTATTTTCGGGAAGGGTCTTGGTTTGAACCTGAATGGTACGAAGATTTTCGTACCAGAACTTTTGCGAGTTTTTTCCCTTTTTTTGGCTTGGATGTGCTTGTTGGGGCCTAAAAAAACATTTTGTAAAGACAAATTCGACCGTACAACCGTTTAGGGCATTTTCGGGAAGGGTCTTGGTTTGAGGTTGAATGGTACGAAGATTTTCGTACCAGAACTTTTGCGAGTTTTTTCCGTTTTTTTGTCTTGGATGTGTCAGTTGGGGCCTAAGAAAAACATTTTGTAAAGACACATTCGACCGTACAACCGTTTAGGGTATTTCCGGGAAGGGTCTTGGTTTGAACCTAAATGGTACGAAGATTTTCGTACCAGAACTTTTGCGAGTTTTTTCCCTTTTTTTTGGCTTGGATGTGATTGTTGGGGCCTAAAAAAACATTTTGTAAAGACAGTTTCGACAGTACAACCGTTTAGGGCATTTTCGGGAAGGGTCTTGGTTTGAGGCTGAATGGTACGAAGATTTTCGTAACAGAACTTTTGCGAGTTTTTTCCGATTTTTGCCTTGGATGTGCTAGTTTGGGCCTAAGAAAAACATTTTGTAAAGACACATTCGACCGTACAACCGTTTACGGTATTTTCGGGAAGGGTCTTGGTTTGAACCTGAATGGTACGAAGATTTTCGTACCAGAACTTTTGCGAGTTTTCCCTTTTTTTTGGCTTGGATGTGCTTGTTGGGGCCTAAAAAAACATTTTGTAAAGACAAATTCGACCGTACAACCGTTTAGGGCATTTTCGGGAAGGGTCTTGGTTTGAGGTTGAATGGTACGAAGATTTTCGTACCAGAACTTTTGCGAGTTTTTTCCGATTTTTTGTCTTGGATATGCTAGTTGGGGCCTAAGAAAAACATTTTGTAAAGACACTTTCGATCGTACAACCGTTTAGGGCATTTTCGCGAAGGGTCATGGATTGAGGCTTAATGGTACGAAGATTTTCGTCCCAGAAATTTTACAAGTTTTTTCCGTTTTTTTGTCTTGGATGTGCTAGTTGGGTCCTAAGAAAAACATTTTGTAAAGACACTTTCGACCGTACAACCGTTTAGGGCATTTTCGGGAAGGGTCTTGGTTTGAGGCTGAATGGTACAAAGATTTTCTACCAGAACTTTTGCGAGTTTTATCCGTGTTTTGGCGCTATTTGGGGCCTATGAAAAACATTTTCAAAAGAATCATTCAACCGTACATCCGTTTAGGGCATTTTTGGGAAGGGTCTTGGTTTGAGGCTGAATGGTACGAAGATTTTTGTATCAGAAATTTTGCGAGTTTTTTCCGTTTTTTTGGCTTGGATGTGCTAGTTTGGGCCTAAGAAAAACATTTTGCAAAGACACATTCGACCGTACAACCGTTTAGGGTATTTTCGGGAAGGGTCTTGGTTTGAACCCAAATGGTACGAAGATTTTCGTACTAGAACTTTTGCGAGTTTTTTCCCTTTTTTTTGGCTTGGATGTGCTTGTTGGGGCCTAAAAAAACATTTTGAAAAGACAAATTCGACCGTACAACCGTTTAGGGCATTTTCGGGAAGGGTCTTGGTTTGAGGTTGAATGGTACGAAGATTTTCGTACCAGAACTTTTGTGTTTTTTTTCCGTTTTTTTGTCTTGGATGTGCAAGTTTGGGCCTAAGAAAAACATTTTGTAAAGACACTTTCGATCGTACAACCGTTTAGGGCATTTTCGCGAAGGGTCTTGGATTGAGGCTTAATGGTAAGAAGATATTCGTCCGAGAAATTTTGCGAGTTTTTTCCGTTTTTTTGTCTTGGATGTGCAAGTTGGGGCCTAAGAAAAATATTTTGTAAAGACAGTTTCGACCGTACAACCGTTTAGGGCATTTTCGGGAAGGGTCTTGGTTTGAGGCTGAATGGTACAAAGATTTTCGTAACAGAACTTTTGCGAGTTTTTTCCGATTTTTGCCTTGGATGTGCTAGTTGGGGCCTAAGAAAAACATTTTGTAAAGACACTTTCGACTGTACAACCGTTTAGGGCATTTTCGGGAAGGGTCTTGGTTTGAGGCTGAATGGTATGAAGATATTCTACCAGAACTTTTGCGAGTTTTATCCGTTTTTTGGCGCTATTTGGGGCCTATGAAAAACATTTTCAAGAGAATCATTCAACCGTACAACCGTTTAGGGCATTTTTGGGAAGGGTCTTGGTTTGAGGCTGAATGGTACGAAGATGTTTGTAACAGAAATTTTGCGAGTTTTTTCCGTTTTTTTGGCTTGGATGTTCTAGTTTGGGCCTAAGAAAAACATTTTGTAAAGACACATTCAACCGTACAACCGTTTAGGGTATTTTCGGGAAGGGTCTTGGTTTGAACCTGAATGGTACGAAGATTTTCGTACCAGAACTTTTGCGAGTTTTTTCCCTTTTTTTGGCTTGGATGTGCTTGTTGGGGCCTAAAAAAACATTTTGTAAAGACAAATTCGACCGTACAACCGTTTAGGGCATTTTCGGGAAGGGTCTTGGTTTGAGGTTGAATGGTACGAAGATTTTCGTACCAGAACTTTTGCGAGTTTTTTCCGTTTTTTTGTCTTGGATGTGTCAGTTGGGGCCTAAGAAAAACATTTTGTAAAGACACATTCGACCGTACAACCGTTTAGGGTATTTTCGGGAAGGGTCTTGGTTTGAACCTAAATGGTACGAAGATTTTCGTACCAGAACTTTTGCGAGTTTTTTCCCTTTTTTTTGGCTTGGATGTGATTGTTGGGGCCTAAAAAAACATTTTGTAAAGACAGTTTCGACAGTACAACCGTTTAGGGCATTTTCGGGAAGGGTCTTGGTTTGAGGCTGAATGGTACGAAGATTTTCGTAACAGAACTTTTGCGAGTTTTTTCCGATTTTTGCCTTGGATGTGCTAGTTTGGGCCTAAGAAAAACATTTTGTAAAGACACATTCGACCGTACAACCGTTTACGGTATTTTCGGGAAGGGTCTTGGTTTGAACCTGAATGGTACGAAGATTTTCGTACCAGAACTTTTGCGAGTTTTCCCTTTTTTTTGGCTTGGATGTGCTTGTTGGGGCCTAAAAAAACATTTTGTAAAGACAAATTCGACCGTACAACCGTTTAGGGCATTTTCGGGAAGGGTCTTGGTTTGAGGTTGAATGGTACGAAGATTTTCGTACCAGAACTTTTGCGAGTTTTTTCCGATTTTTTGTCTTGGATATGCTAGTTGGGGCCTAAGAAAAACATTTTGTAAAGACACTTTCGATCGTACAACCGTTTAGGGCATTTTCGCGAAGGGTCATGGATTGAGGCTTAATGGTACGAAGATTTTCGTCCCAGAAATTTTACAAGTTTTTTCCGTTTTTTTGTCTTGGATGTGCTAGTTGGGTCCTAAGAAAAACATTTTGTAAAGACACTTTCGACCGTACAACCGTTTAGGGCATTTTCGGGAAGGGTCTTGGTTTGAGGCTGAATGGTACGAAGATTTTCGTAACAAAACTTTTGCGAGTTTTTTCCGATTTTTTGTCTTGGATATGCTAGTTGGGGCCTAAGAAAAAGATTTTTTTAAGACACTTTCGATCGTACAACCGTTTAGGGCATTTTCGCGAAGGGTCTTGGATTGAGGCTTAATGGTACGAAGATTTTCGTCCCAGAAATTTTACAAGTTTTTTCCGTTTTTTTGTCTTGGATGTGCTAGTTGGGTCCTAAGAAAAATATTTTGTAAAGACACTTTCGACCGTACAACCGTTTAGGGCATTTTCTGAAAGGGTCTTGGTTTGAGGCTGAATGGTACGAAGATTTTCGTAACAGAACTTTTGCGAGTTTTTTCCGTTTTTTTGTCTTGGATGTGTCAGTTGGGTCCTAAGAAAAATATTTTGTAAAGACACTTTCGACCGTACAACCGTTTAGGGCATTTTCTGAAAGGGTCTTGGTTTGAGGCTGAATGGTACGAAGATTTTCGTAACAGAACTTTTGCGAGTTTTTTCCGTTTTTTTGTCTTGGATGTGTCAGTTGGGGCCTAAGAAAAACATTTTGTAAAGACACATTCGACCGTACAACCGTTTAGGGTATTTTCGTGAAGGGTCTTGGTTTGAACCTAAATGGTACGAAGATTTTCGTACCAGAACTTTTGCGAGTTTTTTCCCTTTTTTTTGGCTTGGATGTGATTGTTGGGGCCTAAAAAAACATTTTGTAAAGACAGTTTCGACAGTACAACCGTTTAGGGCATTTTCGGGAAGGGTCTTTGTTTGAGGCTGAATGGTACGAAGATTTTCGTAACAGAACTTATGTGAGTTTTTTCCGATTTTTGCCTTGGATATGCTAGTTTGGGCCTAAGAAAAACATTTTGTAAAGACACATTCGACCGTACAACCGTTTACGGTATTTTCGGGAAGGGTCTTGGTTTGAACCTGAATGGTACGAAGATTTTCGTACCAGAACTTTTGCGAGTTTTCCCTTTTTTTTGGCTTGGATGTGCTTGTTGAGGCCTAAAAAAACATTTTGTAAAGACAAATTCGACCGTACAACCGTTTAGGGCATTTTCGGGAAGGGTCTTGGTTTGAGGTTGAATGGTACGAAGATTTTCGTACCAGAACTTTTGCGAGTTTTTTCCGATTTTTTGTCTTGGATATGCTAGTTGGGGCCTAAGAAAAACATTTTGTAAAGACACTTTCGATCGTACAACCGTTTAGGGCATTTTCGCGAAGGGTCATGGATTGAGGCTTAATGGTACGAAGATTTTCGTCCCAGAAATTTTACAAGTTTTTTCCGTTTTTTTGTCTTGGATGTGCTAGTTGGGTCCTAAGAAAAACATTTTGTAAAGACAGTTTCGACAGTACAACCGTTTAGGGCATTTTCGGGAAGGGTCTTTGTTTGAGGCTGAATGGTACGAAGATTTTCGTAACAGAACTTATGTGAGTTTTTTCCGATTTTTGCCTTGGATATGCTAGTTTGGGCCTAAGAAAAACATTTTGTAAAGACACATTCGACCGTACAACCGTTTACGGTATTTTCGGGAAGGGTCTTGGTTTGAACCTGAATGGTACGAAGATTTTCGTACCAGAACTTTTGCGAGTTTTCCCTTTTTTTTGGCTTGGATGTGCTTGTTGAGGCCTAAAAAAACATTTTGTAAAGACAAATTCGACCGTACAACCGTTTAGGGCATTTTCGGGAAGGGTCTTGGTTTGAGGTTGAATGGTACGAAGATTTTCGTACCAGAACTTTTGCGAGTTTTTTCCGATTTTTTGTCTTGGATATGCTAGTTGGGGCCTAAGAAAAACATTTTGTAAAGACACTTTCGATCGTACAACCGTTTAGGGCATTTTCGCGAAGGGTCATGGATTGAGGCTTAATGGTACGAAGATTTTCGTCCCAGAAATTTTACAAGTTTTTTCCGTTTTTTTGTCTTGGATGTGCTAGTTGGGTCCTAAGAAAAACATTTTGTAAAGACACTTTCGACCGTACAACCGTTTAGGGCATTTTCGGGAAGGGTCTTGGTTTGAGGTTGAATGGTACGAAGATTTTCGTACCAGAACTTTTGCGAGTTTTTTCCGATTTTTTGTCTTGGATATGCTAGTTGGGGCCTAAGAAAAACATTTTGTAAAGACACTTTCGATCGTACAACCGTTTAGGGCATTTTCGCGAAGGGTCATGGATTGAGGCTTAATGGTACGAAGATTTTCGTCCCAGAAATTTTACAAGTTTTTTCCGTTTTTTTGTCTTGGATGTGCTAGTTGGGTCCTAAGAAAAACATTTTGTAAAGACACTTTCGACCGTACAACCGTTTAGGGCATTTTCGGGAAGGGTCTTGGTTTGAGGCTGAATGGTACGAAGATTTTCGTAACAAAACTTTTGCGAGTTTTTTCCGATTTTTTGTCTTGGATATGCTAGTTGGGGCCTAAGAAAAAGATTTTTTTAAGACACTTTCGATCGTACAACCGTTTAGGGCATTTTCGCGAAGGGTCTTGGATTGAGGCTTAATGGTACGAAGATTTTCGTCCCAGAAATTTTACAAGTTTTTTCCGTTTTTTTGTCTTGGATGTGCTAGTTGGGTCCTAAGAAAAATATTTTGTAAAGACACTTTCGACCGTACAACCGTTTAGGGCATTTTCTGAAAGGGTCTTGGTTTGAGGCTGAATGGTACGAAGATTTTCGTAACAGAACTTTTGCGAGTTTTTTCCGTTTTTTTGTCTTGGATGTGTCAGTTGGGTCCTAAGAAAAATATTTTGTAAAGACACTTTCGACCGTACAACCGTTTAGGGCATTTTCTGAAAGGGTCTTGGTTTGAGGCTGAATGGTACGAAGATTTTCGTAACAGAACTTTTGCGAGTTTTTTCCGTTTTTTTGTCTTGGATGTGTCAGTTGGGGCCTAAGAAAAACATTTTGTAAAGACACATTCGACCGTACAACCGTTTAGGGTATTTTCGTGAAGGGTCTTGGTTTGAACCTAAATGGTACGAAGATTTTCGTACCAGAACTTTTGCGAGTTTTTTCCCTTTTTTTTGGCTTGGATGTGATTGTTGGGGCCTAAAAAAACATTTTGTAAAGACAGTTTCGACAGTACAACCGTTTAGGGCATTTTCGGGAAGGGTCTTTGTTTGAGGCTGAATGGTACGAAGATTTTCGTAACAGAACTTATGTGAGTTTTTTCCGATTTTTGCCTTGGATATGCTAGTTTGGGCCTAAGAAAAACATTTTGTAAAGACACATTCGACCGTACAACCGTTTACGGTATTTTCGGGAAGGGTCTTGGTTTGAACCTGAATGGTACGAAGATTTTCGTACCAGAACTTTTGCGAGTTTTCCCTTTTTTTTGGCTTGGATGTGCTTGTTGAGGCCTAAAAAAACATTTTGTAAAGACAAATTCGACCGTACAACCGTTTAGGGCATTTTCGGGAAGGGTCTTGGTTTGAGGTTGAATGGTACGAAGATTTTCGTACCAGAACTTTTGCGAGTTTTTTCCGATTTTTTGTCTTGGATATGCTAGTTGGGGCCTAAGAAAAACATTTTGTAAAGACACTTTCGATCGTACAACCGTTTAGGGCATTTTCGCGAAGGGTCATGGATTGAGGCTTAATGGTACGAAGATTTTCGTCCCAGAAATTTTACAAGTTTTTTCCGTTTTTTTGTCTTGGATGTGCTAGTTGGGTCCTAAGAAAAACATTTTGTAAAGACACTTTCGACCGTACAACCGTTTAGGGCATTTTCGGGAAGGGTCTTGGTTTGAGGCTGAATGGTACGAAGATTTTCGTAACAAAACTTTTGCGAGTTTTTTCCGATTTTTGCCTTGGATGTGCTAGTTGGGCCCTATGAAAATTATTTTGTAAAGACACTTTCGACTGTACAACCGTTTAGGACATTTTCGGGAAGGGTCTTGGTTTGAGGCTGAATGGTACGAAAATTTTCTACCAGAACTTTTGCGAGTTTTATCCGTGTTTTGGCGCTATTTGGGGCCTATGAAAAACATTTTCAAAAGAATCATTCAACCGTACAACCGTTTAGGGCATTTTTGGGAAGGGTCTTGGTTTGAGGCTGAATGGTACGAAGATTTTTGTATCAGAAATTTTGCGAGTTTTTTCCGTTTTTTTGGCTTGGATGCGCTACTTTGGGCCTAAGAAAAACATTTTGTAAAGACACATTCGACCGTACAACCATTTAGGGTATTTTCGGGACGGGTCTTGGTTTGAACCTGAACGGTACGAAGATTTTCGTACTAGAACTTTTGCGAGTTTTTTCCCTTTTTTTTGGCTTGGATGTGCTTGTTGGGGCCTAAAAAAACATTTTGTAAAGACAAATTGGACCGTACAACCGTTTAGGGCATTTTCGGGAAGGGTCTTGGTTTGAGGTTGAATGGTACGAAGATTTTCGTACCAGAACTTTTGCGAGTTTTTTTCCCTTTTTTTGTCTTGGATGTGCTAGTTGGGGCGTAAGAAAAATATTTTGTAAAGACACTTTCGATCGTACAACCGTTTAGGGCATTTTCGGGAAGGGTCTTGGTTTGAGGTTGAATGGTACGAAGATTTTCGTACCAGAACTTTTGCGAGTTTTTTCGGTTTTTTTGTCTTGGATGTGCTAGTTGGGGCCTAAGAAAAACATTTTGTAAAGACACTTTCGATCGTACAACCGTTTAGGGCATTTTCGCGAAGGGTCTCGGATTGAGGCTTAATGGTACGAAGATTTTCGTCCTAGAAATTTTACGAGTTTTTTCCGTTTTTCTGTCTTGGATGTGCAAGTTGGGGCCTAAGAAAAATATTTTGTAAAGACAGTTTCGACCGTACAACCGTTTAGGGCATTTTCGGGAAGGGTCTTCGTTTGAGGTTGAATGGTACGAAGATTTCGTACCAGAACTTTTGCGAGTTTTTTCCGTTTTTTTTGTCTTGGATGTGCTAGTTGGGGCCTAAGAAAAACATTTTGTAAAGACACTTTCGATCGTACAACCGTTTAGGTCATTTTCGCGAAGGGTCTTGGATTGAGGCTTAATGGTACGAAGATTTTCGTCCAGAAATTTTGCGAGTTTTTTCCGTTTTTTTGTCTTGGATGTGCTAGTTGGGGCCTAAGAAAAACATTTTGTAAAGACATTTTTGACCGTACAACCGTTTAGGAGCATTTTCGGGAAGGGTCTTGGTTTAAGGCTGAATGGTACGAAGATTTTCGTAAAAGAACTTTTGCGAGTTTTTTCCGTTTTTTTGTCTTGGATGTGCAAGTTGGGGCCTATGAAAAACATTTTCAAAAGAATCATTCAACCGTACAACCATTTAGGGCATTTTTGGGAAGGGTCTTGGTTTGAGGCTGAATGGTACGAAGATTTTTGTACCAGAAATTTTGCGAGTTTTTTCGGTTTTTTGCTTTGGATGTGCTAGTTGGAGCCTAAGAAAAACATTTTGTAAAGACACATTCGACCGTATAACCGTTTAGGGCATTTTTGGGAAGGGTCTTGGTTTGAGGCTGAAACGAAGATTTTCTTACCAGAAATTTTGCGAGTTTTTCCGTTTTTTTGGCTTGGATGTGCTAGTTGGCTTTGGTTGTTCTAGTTGGATGTGCTAGTTGGAGCCTAAGAAAAACATTTTGTAAGACACATTCGACCGTAGAACCGTTTAGGGCATTTTCGGGGAGGGTCTTGGTTTGAGACTGAATAGTACGAAGATTTTCGTACCAGAACTTTTGCGAGTTTTTTCTGTTTTTTGACTTGGATGTGCTAGTTGGGGCCTATGAAAAACATTTTGTAAAGACACATTCGACCGTACAATCGTTTAGGGAATTTATGAAAAGGGTCTTGGTTTGAGGCTGAATGGTACGAAGATTTTCGTACCAGAAATTTTGCGTGTTTTTTTTCCTTTTTTTGGCTTGGATGTGCTAGTTGGGGCCTAAGAAAAACATTTTGTAAGAACATCTTCGACCGTACCACCATTTAGGGCATTTTCGTGAAGGGTCTTTGTTTGAGGCTAAATGGTACGAAGATTTTCGTACCAGAACTTTTGCGACTTTTTTGCGTTTTTTGCCTTGGATGTGCTAGTTGGGGCCTAAGAAAAACATTTTCTAAAGACACCTTCGATCGTACAACCGTTTAGGGCATTTTCGGGAAGGGTCTTGGTTTGAGGCTGAATGGTACGAAGATTTTCGTACCAAAACTTTTGCGAGTTTTTTTCGTTTTTGGCCTTGGATGTGCTAGTTGGTGCCTAAGAAAAACCTTTTGTAAAGACACATTCGACCATACAATCGTTTAGGGAATTTTGGAAAAGGGCCTTGGTTTGAGGCTGAATGGTACGAAGATTTTCGTACCAGAAATTTTGCGAGTTTTTTTTCCTTTTTTTGGCTTGGTTGTGCTAGTTGGGGCCTAAGAAAAACATTTTGTAAGGACACATTCGACCGTACCACCATTTAGGGCATTTTCGGGAAGGGTCTTTTTTTGAGGCTAAATGGTACGAAGATTTTCGTACCAGAACTTTTGCGAGTTTTTTGCTTTTTATGGCTTGGATGTGCTAGTTGGGGCCTAAGAAAAACATTTTGTAAAGACACCTTCGACCGTACAACCATTTAGGGAATTTTCGGAAAGGGTCTTTGTTTGAGGCTGAATGGTATGAAGATTTTCGTACCAGAACTTTTGCGAGTTTTTCCCGTTTTTTTATCTTGGATGTGCTAGTTGGTGACTAAGAAAAACCTTTTGTAAAGATACATTCGACCATACAACCGTTTAGGGCATTTTTGGGAAGGGTCTTGGTTTGAGGCTAAATGGTACGAAGATTTTCGTACCAGAACTTTTGCGAGTTTTTTCCGTTTTTTTTCTTGGATGTTCTAGTTGGGGCCTAAGAAAAACATTTTGTAAATACATATTCGACCGTACAACCGTTTAGGGCATTTTTATGAAGGGTCTTTGTTTGAGGCTGAATGGAACGAAGATTTTCGTACCAGAACTTTTGCGAGTTTTTTCCGTGTTTTGGCTTGGATGTGCTATTTGGGGCCTAAGAAAAACATTTTCAAATGAATCATTCAACCGTACAACCGTTTAGGGCATTTTTGGGAAGGGTCTTGGTTTTAGGTTGAATGGTACGAAGATTTTCGTACCAGAAATTTTGCTAGTTTTTTCCGTTTTTTTGGCTTGGATGTGCTAGTTTGGGCCTAAGAAAAACATCTTGTAAAGACACATTCGACCGTACAACCGTTTAGGGTATTTTCGCGAAGGGTCTTGGTTTGAGGCTGAATGGTACGAAGATTTTCTAACCAGAACTTTTGCGATTTTTTTCCGTTTTTTGGCGCTATTTGGGGCCTAAGAAAAACATTTTCAAAAGAATCATTCAACCATACAACCGTTTAGGGCATTTTTGGGAAGGGTCTTGGTTTGAGGTTGAATGGTACGAAGATTTTTGTAACAGAAATTTTGCTAGTTTTTTCCATTTTTTCTGCTTGGATGTGCTAGTTGGGCCTAAGAAAAACATTTTGTAAAGACACATTCGACCGTACAACCGTTTAGGGTATTTTACCAAAAAAGGGTCTTGGTTTGAGGCTGAATGGTACGAAGATTTTCGTACCAGAACTTTTGCGAGTTTTTTCCGTTTTTTTGGCTTGGATGTGCTTGTTGGAGCCTAAAAAAACATTTTGTAAAGACAAATTCGACCGTACAACCGTTTAGGGCATTTTGGGGAAGGGTCTTGGTTTGAGGTTGAATGGTACGAAGATGTTCGTACCAGAACTTTTGCGAGTTTTTTCCATTTTTTTGTCTTGGATGTGCTAGTTGGGGCATAAGAAAAACATTTTGTAAAGACACTTTCGACCGTACAACCGTTTAGGGCATTTTCGAGAAGGGTCTTGGTTTGAGGCTGAATGTTACGAAGATTTTCGTACCAGATCTTTTGCGAGTTTTTTCCATTTTTTTCCTTGGATGTGTTAGTTGGGGCCTAAGGAAAACATTTTCTAAAGACACTTTCGACCGTACAACCGTTTAGGGCATTTACGGGAAGGGTCTTGGTTTGAGGCTGAATGGTACGAAGATTTTCGTACCAAAACTTTTGCGAGTTTTTTTCGTTTTTTGCCTTGGATGTGATAGTTGGTGCCTAAGAAAAACCTTTTGTAAAGACACATTCGACCATACAACCGTTTAGGGCATTTTGGCAAGGGTCTTGGTTTGAGGTTGAATGGTTCGAAGATTTTCGTACCAGAACTTTTGCGAGTTTTTTCCGTTTTTTTGGCTTGGATGTGATAGTTGGTGCCTAAGAAAAACCTTTTGTAAAGACACATTCGACCATACAACCGTTTAGGGCATTTTGGCAAGGGTCTTGGTTTGAGGTTGAATGGTTCGAAGATTTTCGTACCAGAACTTTTGCGAGTTTTTTCCGTTTTTTGGCGCTATTTGGTGCCTAAGAAAAACATTTTCAAAAGAATCATTCAACCGTACAACCGTTTAGGGCATTTTTGGGAAGGGTCTTGGTTTGAGGTTGAATGGTACGAATATTTTCGTACCAGAACTTTTGCGAGTTTTTTCCGTTTTTTTTCTTGGATGTGGTAGTTGGGGCCTAAGAAAAACATTTTGTAAAGACACTTTCGACCGTACAACCGTTTAGGGCATTTACGGGAAGGGTCTTGGTTTGAGGCTGAATGGTACGAAGATTTTCGTACCAAAACTTTTGCGAGTTTTTTTCGTTTTTTGCCTTGGATGTGATAGTTGGTGCCTAAGAAAAACCTTTTGTAAAGACACATTCGACCATACAACCGTTTAGGGCATTTTGGCAAGGGTCTTGGTTTGAGGTTGAATGGTTCGAAGATTTTCGTACCAGAACTTTTGCGAGTTTTTTCCGTTTTTTTGGCTTGGATGTGCTTGTTGGAGCCTAAAAAAACATTTTGTAAAGACAAATTCGACCGTACAACCGTTTAGGGCATTTTGGGGAAGGGTCTTGGTTTGAGGTTGAATGGTACGAAGATGTTCGTACCAGAACTTTTGCGAGTTTTTTCCATTTTTTTGTCTTGGATGTGCTAGTTGGGGCATAAGAAAAACATTTTGTAAAGACACTTTCGACCGTACAACCGTTTAGGGCATTTTCGAGAAGGGTCTTGGTTTGAGGCTGAATGTTACGAAGATTTTCGTACCAGATCTTTTGCGAGTTTTTTCCGTTTTTTTCCTTGGATGTGTTAGTTGGGGCCTAAGGAAAACATTTTCTAAAGACACTTTCGACAGTACAACCGTTTAGGGCATTTTCGGGAAGGGTCTTGGTTTGAGGCTGAATGGTACGAAGATTTTCGTACCAAAACTTTTGCGAGTTTTTTTCGTTTTTTTCCTTGGATGTGATAGTTGGTGCCTAAGAAAAACCTTTTGTAAAGACACATTCGACCATACAACCGTTTAGGGCATTTTTGGCAAGGGTCTTGGTTTGAGGTTGAATGGTTCGAAGATTTTCGTACCAGAACTTTTGCGAGTTTTTTCCATTTTGTTTCTTGGATGTGCTAGTTGGGGCCTAAGAAAAACATTTTGTAAAGACATATTCGACGGTACAACCGTTTAGGGCATTTTTAGGAAGGGTCTTGGTTTGAGGCTGAATGGTACGAAGATTTTCGTACCAGAACTTTTGCGAGTTTTTTCTGTTTTTTGGCTTGGATGTGCTATTTGGGGCCTAAGAAAAACATTTTCAAAAGAATCATTCAACCGTACAACCGTTTAGGGCATTTTGGGGAAGGGTCTTGGTTTGAGGCTGAATGGTACGAAGATTTTCGTATCAGAAATTTTGCGAGTTTTTTTCCGTTTTTTTGGCTTGGATGTGCTAGTTTGGGCCTAAGAAAAACATTTTGTAAAGAAAAATTCGACCGTACAACCGTTTAGGGTATTTTCGGGAAGGGTCTTGGTTTGATGATGAATGGTACGAAGATTTTCGTACCAGAATTTTTGTGATTTTTTCCAATTTTTTGCCTTGGATGTGCTTGTTGGGGCCTAAAAAAAACATTTTGTAAAGACAAAATCGACCGTACAACCGTTTAGGGCATTTTCGGGAAGGGTCTTGGTTTGAGGTTGAATTGTACGAAGATTTTTGTACCAGAACTTTTGCGAGTTTTTTCCGTTTTTTGGCGCTATTTGGGGCCTAAGAAAAACATTTTCAAAAGAATCATTCAACCGTACAACCGTTTAGGGCATTTTTGGGAAGGGTCTTGGTTTGAGGTTGAATGGTACGAAGATTTTCGTACCAGAACTTTTGCGAGTTTTTTCCGTTTTTTTTCTTGGATGTGGTAGTTGGGGCCTAAAAAAAACATTTTGTAAAGACACTTTCGACCGTACAACCGTTTAGGGTATTTTCGGGAAGGGTCTTGGTTTGAACCTAAATGGTACGAAGATTTTCGTACCAGAACTTTTGCGAGTTTTTTCCCTTTTTTTTGGCTTGGATGTGCTTGTTGGGGCCTAAAAAAACATTTTGTAAAGACAAATTCGACCGTACAACCGTTTAGGGCATTTTCGGGAAAGGTCTTGGTTTGAGGTTGATTGGTACGAAGATTTTCGTACCAGAACTTTTGCGAGTTTTTTCCGTTTTTTTGTCTTGGATGTGCTAGTTCGGGCCTAAGAAAAACATTTTGTAAAGACACTTTCGACCGTACAACCGTTTAGGGCATTTTCGGGAAGGGTCTTGGTTTGAGGCTGAATGGTACGAAGATTTTCGTAACAGAACTTTTGCGAGTTTTTTCCGATTTTTGCCTTGGATGTGCTAGTTGGGCCCTAAGAAAAACATTTTGTAAAGACACTTTCGACTGTACAACCGTTTAGGGCATTTTCAGGAAGGGTCTTGGTTTGAGGCTGAATGGTACGAAGATTTTCTACCAGAACTTTAGCGAGTTTTATTTGTGTTTTGGCGCTATTTGGGGCCTATGAAAAACATTTTCAAAAGAATCATTCAACCGTACAACCGTTTAGGGCATTTTTGGGAAGGGTCTTGGTTTGAGGCTAAATGGTACGAAGATTTTCGTACCAGAACTTTTGCGAGTTTTTTCCGTTTTTTTTCTTGGATGTGCTAGTTGGGGCCTAAGAAAAACATTTTGTAAATACATATTCGACCGTACAACCGTTTAGGGCATTTTTACGAAGGGTCTTTGTTTGAGGCTGAATGGTACGAAGATTTTCGTACCAGAACTTTTGCGAGTTTTTTCCGTGTTTTGGCTTGGATGTGCTATTTGGGGCCTAAGAAAAACATTTTCAAAAGAATCATTCAACCGTACAACCGTTTAGGGCATTTTTGGGAAGGGTCTTGGTTTTAGGTTGAATGGTACGAAGATTTTCGTACCAGAAATTTTGCTAGTTTTTTCCGATTTTTTGGCTTGGATGTGCTAGTTTGGGCCTAAGAAAAACATCTTGTAAAGACACATTCGACCGTACAACCGTTTAGGGTATTTTCGCGAAGGGTCTTGGTTTGAGGCTGAATGGTACGAAGATTTTCTAACCAGAACTTTTGCGATTTTTTTCCGTTTTTTGGCGCTATTTGGGGCCTAAGAAAAACATTTTCAAAAGAATCATTCAACCATACAACCGTTTAGGGCATTTTTGGGAAGGGTCTTGGTTTGAGGTTGAATGGTACGAAGATTTTTGTAACAGAAATTTTGCTAGTTTTTTCCATTTTTTGGCTTGGATGTGCTAGTTGGGCCTAAGAAAAACATTTTGTAAAGACACATTCGACCGTGCAACCGTTTAGGGTATTTTACCAAAAAAGGGTCTTGGTTTGAGGCTGAATGGTACGAAGATTTTCGTACCAGAACTTTTGCGAGTTTTTTCCGTTTTTTTGGCTTGGATGTGCTTGTTGGAGCCTAAAAAAACATTTTGTAAAGACAAATTCGACCGTACAACCGTTTAGGGCATTTTGCGGAAGGGTCTTGGTTTGAGGTTGAATGGTACGAAGATGTTCGTACCAGAACTTTTGCGAGTTTTTTCCATTTTTTTGTCTTGGATGTGCTAGTTGGGGCATAAGAAAAACATTTTGTAAAGACACTTTCGACCGTACAACCGTTTAGGGCATTTTCGAGAAGGGTCCTAGTTTGAGGCTGAATGGTACGAAGATTTTCGTACCAGATCTTTTGCGAGTTTTTTCCGTTTTTTTCCTTGGATGTGTTAGTTGGGGCCTAAGGAAAATAT
Organism: Fallopia convolvulus; assembly: GCA_964016875.1. Classification (NCBI taxonomy): domain Eukaryota; kingdom Viridiplantae; phylum Streptophyta; class Magnoliopsida; order Caryophyllales; family Polygonaceae; genus Fallopia; species Fallopia convolvulus. The sequence continues at coordinate 15,065,372 of OZ024735.1, read as the reverse complement.
TTTCTAAAGACACTTTCGACCGTACAACCGTTTAGGGCATTTTCGGGAAGGGTCCTAGTTTGAGGCTGAATGGTACGAAGATTTTCGTACCAGATCTTTTGCGAGTTTTTTCCGTTTTTTTCCTTGGATGTGTTAGTTGGGGCCTAAGGAAAATATTTTCTAAAGACACTTTCGACCGTACAACCGTTTAGGGCATTTTCGGGAAGGGTCTTGGTTTGAGGCTGAATGGTACGAAGATTTTCGTACCAAAACTTTTGCGAGTTTTTTTCGTTTTTTGCCTTGGATGTGATAGTTGGTGCCTAAGAAAAACCTTTTGTAAAGACACATTCGACCATACAACCGTTTAGGGCATTTTTGGCAAGGGTCTTGGTTTGAGGTTGAATGGTTCGACGATTTTCGTACCAGAACTTTTGCGAGTTTTTTCCATTTTGTTTCTTGGATGTGCTAGTTGGGGCCTAAGAAAAACATTTTGTAAAGACATATTCGACGGTACAACCGTTTAGGGCAATTTTAGGAAGGGTCTTGGTTTGAGGCTGAATGGTACGAAGATTTTCGTACCAGAACTTTTGCGAGTTTTTTTTGTTTTTTGGCTTGGATGTGCTATTTGGGGCCTAAGAAAAACATTTTCAAAAGAATCATTCAACCCTACAACCGTTTAGGGCATTTTGGGGAAGGGTCTTGGTTTGAGGCTGAATGGTACGAAGATTTTCGTATCAGAAATTTTGCGAGTTTTTTCCGATTTTTGGCTTGGATGTGCTAGTTTGGGCCTAAGAAAAACATTTTGTAAAGAAAAATTCGACCGTACAACCGTTTAGGGTATTTTCGGGAAGGGTCTTGGTTTGATGCTGAATGGTACGAAGATTTTCGTACCAGAATTTTTGTGATTTTTTCCGTTTTTTTGCCTTGGATGTGCTTGTTGGGGCCTAAAAAAAACATTTTGTAAAGACAAAATCGACCGTACAACCGTTTAGGGCATTTTCGGGAAGGGTCTTGGTTTGAGGTTGAATGGTACGAAGATTTTTGTACCAGAACTTTTGCGAGTTTTTTCCGTTTTTTGGCGCTATTTGGGGCCTAAGAAAAACATTTTCAAAAGAATCATTCAACCGTACAACCGTTTAGGGCATTTTTGGGAAGGGTCTTGGTTTGAGGTTGAATGGTACGAAGATTTTCGTACCAGAACTTTTGCGAGTTTTTTCCGTTTTTTTTCTTGGATGTGGTAGTTGGGGCCTAAGAAAAACATTTTGTAAAGACACTTTCGACCGTACAACCGTTTAGGGCATTTTCGGGAAGGGTCTTGGTTTGAGGCTGAATGGTACGAAGATTTTCGTAACAAAACTTTTGCTAGTTTTTTCCGATTTTTGCCTTGGATGTGCTAGTTGGGCCCTAAGAAAATTATTTTGTAAAGACACTTTCGACTGTACAACCGTTTAGGGCATTTTCGGGAAGGGTCTTGGTTTGAGGCTGAATGGTACGAAAATTTTCTACCAGAACTTTTGCGAGTTTTTTCCGTTTTTTGGCGCTATTTGGTGCCTAAGAAAAACATTTTCAAAAGAATCATTCAACCGTACAACCGTTTAGGGCATTTTTGGGAAGGGTCTTGGTTTGAGGTTGAATGGTTCGACGATTTTCGTACCAGAACTTTTGCGAGTTTTTTCCATTTTGTTTCTTGGATGTGCTAGTTGGGGCCTAAGAAAAACATTTTGTAAAGACATATTCGACGGTACAACCGTTTAGGGCAATTTTAGGAAGGGTCTTGGTTTGAGGCTGAATGGTACGAAGATTTTCGTACCAGAACTTTTGCGAGTTTTTTTTGTTTTTTGGCTTGGATGTGCTATTTGGGGCCTAAGAAAAACATTTTCAAAAGAATCATTCAACCGTACAACCGTTTAGGGCATTTTGGGGAAGGGTCTTGGTTTGAGGTTGAATGGTACGAAGATGTTCGTACCAGAACTTTTGCGAGTTTTTTCCATTTTTTTGTCTTGGATGTGCTAGTTGGGGCATAAGAAAAACATTTTGTAAAGACACTTTCGACCGTACAACCGTTTAGGGCATTTTCGAGAAGGGTCCTAGTTTGAGGCTGAATGGTACGAAGATTTTCGTACCAGATCTTTTGCGAGTTTTTTCCGTTTTTTTCCTTGGATGTGTTAGTTGGGGCCTAAGGAAAATATTTTCTAAAGACACTTTCGACCGTACAACCGTTTAGGGCATTTTCGGGAAGGGTCTTGGTTTGAGGCTGAATGGTACGAAGATTTTCGTACCAAAACTTTTGCGAGTTTTTTTCGTTTTTTGCCTTGGATGTGATAGTTGGTGCCTAAGAAAAACCTTTTGTAAAGACACATTCGACCATACAACCGTTTAGGGCATTTTTGGCAAGGGTCTTGGTTTGAGGTTGAATGGTTCGACGATTTTCGTACCAGAACTTTTGCGAGTTTTTTCCATTTTGTTTCTTGGATGTGCTAGTTGGGGCCTAAGAAAAACATTTTGTAAAGACATATTCGACGGTACAACCGTTTAGAGCAAGTTTAGGAAGGGTCTTGGTTTGAGGCTGAATGGTACGAAGATTTTCGTACCAGAACTTTTGCGAGTTTTTTTTGTTTTTTGGCTTGGATGTGCTATTTGGGGCCTAAGAAAAACATTTTCAAAAGAATCATTCAACCGTACAACCGTTTAGGGCATTTTGGGGAAGGGTCTTGGTTTGAGGCTGAATGGTACGAAGATTTTCGTATCAGAAATTTTGCGAGTTTTTTCCGTTTTTTTGGCTTGGATGTGCTAGTTTGGGCCTAAGAAAAACATTTTGTAAAGAAAAATTCGACCGTACAACCGTTTAGGGTATTTTCGGGAAGGGTCTTGGTTTGATGCTGAATGGTACGAAGATTTTCGTACCAGAATTTTTGTGATTTTTTCCGTTTTTTTGCCTTGGATGTGCTTGTTGGGGCCTAAAAAAAACATTTTGTAAAGACAAAATCGACCGTACAACCGTTTAGGGCATTTTCGGGAAGGGTCTTGGTTTGAGGTTGAATGGTACGAAGATTTTTGTACCAGAACTTTTGCGAGTTTTTTCCGTTTTTTGGCGCTATTTGGGGCCTAAGAAAAACATTTTCAAAAGAATCATTCAACCGTACAACCGTTTAGGGCATTTTTGGGAAGGGTCTTGGTTTGAGGTTGAATGGTACGAAGATTTTCGTACCAGAACTTTTGCGAGTTTTTTCCGTTTTTTTTCTTGGATGTGGTAGTTGGGGCCTAAGAAAAACATTTTGTAAAGACACTTTCGACCGTACAACCGTTTAGGGCATTTTCGGGAAGGGTCTTGGTTTGAGGCTGAATGGTACGAAGATTTTCGTAACAAAACTTTTGCTAGTTTTTTCCGATTTTTGCCTTGGATGTGCTAGTTGGGCCCTAAGAAAATTATTTTGTAAAGACACTTTCGACTGTACAACCGTTTAGGGCATTTTCGGGAAGGGTCTTGGTTTGAGGCTGAATGGTACGAAAATTTTCTACCAGAACTTTTGCGAGTTTTTTCCGTTTTTTGGCGCTATTTGGTGCCTAAGAAAAACATTTTCAAAAGAATCATTCAACCGTACAACCGTTTAGGGCATTTTTGGGAAGGGTCTTGGTTTGAGGTTGAATGGTACGAATATTTTCGTACCAGAACTTTTGCGAGTTTTTTCCGTTTTTTTTCTTGGATGTGGTAGTTGGGGCCTAAGAAAAACATTTTGTAAAGACACTTTCGACCGTACAACCGTTTAGGGCATTTTCGGAAAGGGTCTTGGTTTGAGGCTGAATGGTACGAAAATCATCGTACCAGAAATTTTGCGAGTTTTTTCCGTTTTTTGCCTTGGATGTGCTAGTTGGGTCCTAAGAAAAACATTTTGTAAAGACACTTTCGACCGTACAACCGTTTAGGGCATTTTCGGTAAGGGTCTTGGTTTGAGGCTGAATGGTACGAAGATTTTCGTACAAGAACTTTTGTGAGTTTTTTCCGTTATTGTCCTTGGATGTGCTAGTTGGGGCCTAAGAAAAACATTTTGTAAAGATACATTCGACCGTACAATCGTTTAGGGCATTTTTGGGAAGGGTGACTGGCTAAAAGTTGTCATGCCAAATCAAAAATAATCCCTAATTACTCAACTAGTATAGTCGGTAAGTCGGGGTCGAACCCAAGAGACACTTATACCCCAAGTTTTATTATTATCAACTCAAATAAGTAACAAAGGGGGGATTTTGTGAATTAAAACTAAAACTAAGAATTGAAACAAACAAAGCAAGCAATCAAACAGGGCAAAAGTTGGATTTTTATCTATTAGAAAAAAACAATCCTATTCAAGTATCCACTTTTCTTCCTCAAGTTTTTGATCCTAGATTGAAACAAGTTATTCCTTTTAGTTATTCCTATCCTGATCAGAATTATGACATGGCAACGAGACATGCAAACTTAATATCCAAATTACTCATGAAACGATCATAAATAATATGAATACTAGCAATAAGAACAAGGATAAACAGGATACATGCAATTGAATTCCAACGAGTCAAACAATTAACATGCATTCAAATCTCTTCTCAATTGTTTTAGTCCAACGAGTACTAAATCAATTGAGTTGCTACAAAGATTAGGCTTTGCTACGAGAAAACCTAGATCTAGAAATAGATAATATCAATTCCAACAAGGTGATCAATCAAGCAGAAATCAATATAATCAATATAAATTATGCCCAAGAGAATTGAAATAACCTGTAGAAATAAACCTGAAAAGGCGAATCTCACAACAACTTGAGTCTGAAAAGCTTCCACTCGCATAGAATCTAGAAAGTTTAGTTCTCCATAACAGAGAAAATACCAAAGTATGAAATTAGGTCTCGGAGAGAATACAAAACAAAGCTGAAAAACTAGGTCTAAATAGTCTCGGCTAAGAGTACGAAATAAAATAAATTCGGAAATAAGATAAAATAGATAGATAGAAAGAGCAATCGCCGCCTCGGATTTTTGCTGACGTGGACCTCCGCGGGCACGGTGAACAACCTCCGCAAGCGCGGAGCTGTAGAATTCTCCCTCCGAGTCAACGCTGACCCGCGACCGCGGCCTTAGGCCTCCGCGATCGCGGCACTGAATTCTTGCTCCACCGCAGACTGCTCATCTCCGCGGCCTTCACTTCTCGATCTTCTAATCCCGACTTCAATGCTTCCAATTTCTTCAAGTCTTTGGTCTTCTACTCATATATCGTTACAAGCACTAAATGGACCTAAATCTATATATAAAATGTATTATCTAGTCCTAATTATGCTATATGAAATACTGCATATCAAATTCCCCCATGCTTAGACCTTGCTCGTCCTCGAGTAAGCTCAAAAATATAATCAAGCATGACAAATCAATACAGGTCTACAGACAGCAATGGGAGAAAATGATCTAAAACTAAAAAGCACTCAAAATAATCTCACAACCCGAACCCATGTAGAGAAATAATGAGCAAAAACATGAAAGCTCAAATCACACACCTCACAAATACAAGATATAACACTCAAGCTCCAAAAAGTGTAGAGCAACCTAGGATCTACCCAACATCTAAAATGTAATCCCCAGACCCCAAAGTAGAATATGAATCCTAAGCACTCTTATTTTACCACTCATTCTACTTAGGCGCCCTTTCGGGTTTTCACCTAATCACTCTTTTCATTTTTCTTTTAGGTGTGCTCACAATTACTCACATCTCTCATTAACCTCTAATTACCCCAGCCTAATGCTGGTCCGGGTTACCTGCTTATTACCTGAGCCGCCCTTTCGGGTTTTCAACTCATCCTAGGATTTTTATGCCTTTTTTATATTTTTATGGCTTTTTTTTTAATTAATTTTTTTTTTCAATCTGAAATGCAAAAACTGAAATGATGCATCTGTACATATATACAACAATGAGTACTCCCTCCCCCATACTTAAACCTTTCATTGCCCTCAATGAAATAAAGACAAATCAGATAAAAATAAAGGAAAGGAAAACAGAAGACTCACTGCGGGGGACCTGACGGTGGAAAATGCTGATGGTACTGAGGCCAATAATGCTGATAAAATGCCTCCTGATGCTCCCTCATCTGATCCATGGTGACGGACATGTCTCTGACATTCCTCCCCACATCCGCTAAAGTACTCCTCATACCAGCCTGCTCTCTGATAAGATAATCCTGCTGATCAGCCATAGAATCAAGCCTCATACTCAAGTGCGTCATAGCAGAAGTCATCCCTTCATACCATTCTGGAGCTTCTCCATCACCAGAAGGACTAGCCTCGTGCTGTCCCTGAGGATGCTCATCGTGCTGCTCAGCGTGATGCTCATATTCTGCTTCCTCCTCTTGTACATCCTCTACTACCATCACATCAGACTCCAAATAAAAATGATCAGCTGTCTCCTCAGCTCCAAACTCCCTAGGCAGATGTAAATATGCATCATGATTCCTACCACAATGCCAGATCCAACCTCCATTCTCAACCTCAGATAAACACTTGGCCTTCTTCAGTTGTGACAGATCAAAGCAAATCCCACCACCTACTGCCACTCTATATTTGTCCTGTATAACATCTAAGCTCACAAAACGCAGGGCTATCAAAGTAACCAAGCCTCCAAAAGCAATCTTCCCGGACTGAGACCGGGCCTTCCTCACAGCACGTAAGAACAACTCTACCCAATCAGGGACCACAGGTTGGTCCCCCATCAAACACCACATCATAGACACATCCTTAGCTGCCATCTTGTTAACCTCTCCATTCCCTAAAAAGGTGTTAGAAATCACCTTATGACAAAGCCTCAACCCCGGATGAACAATACTGTAATTCTGTAACCCAGGGCCAAGAATATACTGAGTGTGAGTCACTGCAGTCCAAAAATGCATCGCCTCCGGGTTATCCTCAACATCATCCCAACCAGCTGTAGGCTGACTCGTCACCCCAAAACACTCACCTAACTGATTCCTAGTCAGTGAGTAATCTCGCCCAAACAATCTAAAGCCAATACTACCATCATCAAGCTCTCTGTAAGTAACCAGAAACTCCAATACTAGAGACTTATATGTATATGCATGCAATGGGATCAAACCACCCAAACCATCCTGCTGTAATAACTGATGAACCGACTGATATAAACCCAACGAATATAATGTCGGTGCATGGAAAAATTTAGTAGACAACATGGTTTTCTTATCAATCTCATTCCACAATGCCTTCTCAGCCCTACTACTCAGTCTAACCGGATAAGCCATAATAATGAATAAACCGAGGAAAGGGCAAAATCAGACTCACAAAGTGGAAATTATCGGCTTCTGCAGCAATTCCGCGGGCGCGGAGGACGGTCACCGCGATCGCGGACGTACAGTTCTCCCCGGCAACGACGCCAAAATTTGACTGTCTAAAAGTCGTCGTACCAAATCAAAAATAATCCCTAGTTACTCAACTAGTATAGTCGGTAAGTCGGGGTCGAACCCAAGAAACACTTGTATCCTAAGTTTTATTATTATCAACTCAAAGAAGTAACAAAGGGGGGATTTTGTGAATTAAAACTAAAACTAAGAATTGAAACAAACAAAGCAAGCAATCAAACAGGGCAAAAGTTGGATTTTTATCAATTAGAAAAAAACAATCCTATTCAAGTATCCACTTTTCTTCCTCAAGTTATTGATCCTAGATTCAAACAAGTTATTCCTTTTAGTTATTCCTATCCTGATCAGAATTATGACATGACAACGAGACATGCAAACTTAATATCCAAATTACTCATGAAACGATCATAAATAATATGAATACTAGCAATAAGAACAAGGATAAACAGGATACATGCAATTGAATTCCAACGAGTCAAACAATTAACATGCATTCAAATCTCTTCTCAATTGTTTTAGTCCAACGAGTCCTAAATCAATTGAGTTGCTACAAAGATTAGGCTTTGCTATGAGAAAACCTAGATCTAGCAATAGATAATATCAATTCCAACAAGGTGATCAATCAAGCAGAAATCAATATAATCAATATAATTATGCCCAAGAGAATTGAAATAACCTGTAGAAATAAACCTGAAAAGACGAATCTCACAATAACTTGAGTCTGAAAAGCTTCCACTCGCATAGAATCTAGAAAGTTTAGTTCTCCATAACAGAGAAAATACCAAAGTCTGAAATTAGGTCTCGAAGAGAATACAAAACAAAGCTGAAAAACTAGGTCTAAATAGTCTCGGCTAAGAGTACGAAATAAAATAAATTCGGAAATAAGATAAAATAGATAGATAGAAAGAGCAATCGCCGCCTCGGATTTTTGCTGACGTGGACCTCCGCGGGCCGGTGAACAACCTCCGCTAGTGCGGAGCTATAGAATTCTCCCTCTGAGTCAACGCTGACCCGCGACCGCGGCCTTAGGCCTCCGCGATCTCGGCACTGAATTCTTGCTCCTCCGCGGACTGCTCATCTCCGCGGCCTTCACTTCTCGATCTTCTAATCCCGACATCAATTCTTCCAATTTCTTCAAGTCTTCGGTCTTCTACTCATATATCGTTAAAAGCACTAAATGGACCTAAATCTATATATAAAATGTAATATCTAGTCCTAATTATGCTATATGAAATACAACATATCAAAGGGTCTTTGTTTGAGGCTGAAATGAAGATTTTCGTACCAGAAATTTTGCGAGTTTTTTCCTTTTTTTTGGCCTGGATGTGCTAGTTGGGGCCTAAGAAAAACATTTTGTAAAGACACATTCGACCGTACATCCGTTTAGGACATTTTCGGGAAGGGTCTTGGTTTGAGGCTGAATGGTACGAAGATTTTTGTACCAGAAATTTTGCGAGTTTTTTCCGTTTTTTGCCTTCGATGTGCTAGTTGGGGCCTAAGAAAAACATTTTCTAAAGACACATTCGACCGTACAACCGTTTAGGGCATTTTTGGGAAGGGTCTTGGTTTGATGCTGAATGGTACGAAGATTTTCGTATCAGAAATTTTGCAAGTTTTTTCCGTTTTTTAGCTTGGATGTGCTAGTTTGGGCCTAAGAAAAATATTTTGTAAAGACACATTCGACCGTACAACCGTTTAGGGTATTTTCGGGAAGGGTCTTGGTTTGAGGCTTAATGGTACGAAGATTTTCGTACCAGAACTTTTGCGAGTTTTTTCCGTTTTTTTTGGCTTGGATGTGCTTGTTGGGGCCTAAAAAAACATTTTGTAAAGACAAATTCGACCGTACAACCGTTTAGGGCATTTTCGGGAAGGGTCTTGGTTTGAAGTTGAATGGTACGAAGATTTTCGTACAAGAACTTTTGCGAGTTTTTTCCGTTTTTTTGGCTTGGATGTGCTTGTTGGGGCCTAAAAAAACATTTTGTAAAGACAAATTCGAACGTACAACCATTTAGGGCATTTTCGGGAAGGGTCTTGGTTTGAGGTTGAATGGTACGAAGATTTTAGTACCAGAACTTTTGCGAGTTTTTTCCGTTTTTTTGTCTTGGATGTGCTAGTTTGGGCCTAATAAAAACATTTTGTAAGGAAACATTCGACCGTTCAATTGTTTACGGCATTTTCGGAAAGGGTCTTTGTTTGAGGTTGAATGGAACGAAGATTTTCGTACCCGAACTTTTGCGAGTTTTTTTCGTTTTTGGGATTGGATGTGCTAGTTGGGGCCTAAGAAAAACATTTTGTAAAGACACATTCGACCGTTCAACCATTTAGATCATTTTCGGGAAGGGTCTTGGTTTGAGGCTGAATGGTACGAAGATTTTCGTACCAGAACTTTTGCGAGTTTTTTCCTTTTTCGGCTTGGATGTGCTAGTTGGGGCCTAACAAAAACATTTTGTAAAGACACATTTGACCGTACAACCGTTTAGGGCATTTTAAGGGAAGGGTCTTGGTTTGAGGCTGAATGGTACGGAGATATTCATACTAGAACTTTTGCAAGTTTTTTCCGTTTTTTTGCTTGGATGGACTAGCATGGGCCTAAGAAAAACCTTTTGTAAAGATACATTCGACCTTACAACCATTTAGGGCTTTTTCGGGAAGGGTCTTTGTTTGAGGCTGAATGGTACGAAGATTATCGAACCATAACTTTTGCGAGTTTTTTCCATTTTTTGGCTTGGATGTGCTAGTTGGGGCCTAAGAAAAACATTTTGTAAGGACACATTCGACCGTACAACTGTTTAGGCCATTTTCGGGAAGGGTCTTTGTTTGAGGCTGAATGGTACGAAGATTTTCGAACCTGAACTTTTGCGAGTTTTTTCCGTTTTTTGGCTAGGATGTGCTATTTGGGGCCTAAGAAAAACATTTTGTGAAGACACATTCGACCGTACAACCGTTTAGGGCATTTTCGGCAAGGGTCTTGGTTTTAGGCTGAATGGTACGAAGAATTTTGTACCAGAACTTTTTCGAGTTTTTTCTGTTTTTGGGTTTGGATGTGCTAGTATGGGCCTAAGAAAAACATTTGGTAAAGACCCATTCGACCGTTCAACCGTTTAGGTCATTTTCGGGAAGGGTCTTGGTTTGAGACTGAATGGTACGAAGATTTTCGTACCAGAACTTTTGCGAGTTTTTTCCTTTTTCGGCTAGGATGTGCTAGTTGGGGCCTAAAAAAAGCATTTTGTAAAGACACATTCGACCTTACACCCGTTTAGGGCATTTTCGGGAAGGGTCTTGGTTTAAGGCTAAATTGTACGAAGATTTTAGTACCAGAACTTTTCCGAGTTTTTTCCGTTTTTTGGCTTGGATGGACTAGCATGGGCCTAAGAAAAACCTTTTGTAAATACACATTCGACCTTACAACCATTCAGGGCATTTCCAGGAAATGTCTTTGTTTGAGGCTGAATGGTACGAAGATTTTCGTACCATAACTTTTGCGAGTTTTTATCCTTTTTTTGTTTTGGATGTGCTAGTTGGGGCCTAAGAAAAACATTTTGTAAGGACACATTAGACCGTACAACCGTTTAGGGCATTTTCGAGAAGTGTCTTGGTTTGAGGCTGAATGGTTCAATGATTTTCGTACCAGAACTTTTGCGAGTTTTTTCCGTTTTTGACTTTGGATGTGCTAGTTGGGGTCTAAGAAAAACATTTTGTTAAGACACATTCGACCGTTCAACCGTTTAGGCCATTTTCGGGAAGGGTTTTGGTTTGAGGGTGAATGGTACGAAGATTTTCGTACCAAAACTTTTGCGAGTTTTTTCAGTTTTTTTGCTTGGATGTGCTAATTGGGGCCTAAGAAAAACATTTTGTAAAGACACATTCGACCGTTCAACCGTTTAGGGCATTTTCGGGAAGGGTCTTTGTTTGAGGCTGAATTGTACGAATATTTTCGTACTAGAACTTTTGCGAGTTTTTTCCGTTTTTGGGCTTGGATGTGCTAGTTGGGGCCTAAGAAAAACATTTTGTAAAAACACATTCGACCTTACAACTGTTTAGGGCATTTTCGGGAAGGGTCTTGGTTTGAGGCTGAATGGTACGAAGATTTTCATACCAGAACTTTTGCGAGTTTTTTCCGTTTTTTTGCTTGGATGGACAAGCATGGGATTAAGAAAAACATTTTGTAAGGACATATTTGACCGTACAATCGTTTAGGGAATTTTCGGGAAGGGTCTTGGTTTGAGGTTGAATGGTACGAAGATTTTCGTACCAGATTTTTGCGAGTTTTTTCCGTTTTTTGGTATGGATGGACTAGCATGGGCCTAAGAAATACCTTTTGTAAAGACAAATTCGACCTTAAAACCATTTAGGGCATTTTCGGGAAGGGTCTTTGTTTGAGGCTGAATGGTACGAAGATTTTCGAACCTGAACTTTTGCGAGTTTTTTCCATTTTTTGGCTAGGATGTGCTAGTTGGGGCCTAAGAAAAACATTTTGTGAAGACACATTCGACCGTACAACCGTTTAGGGCATTTTCGGCAAGGTTCTTGGTTTTAGGCTGAATGGTACGAAGAATTTTGTACCAGAACTTTTTCGAGTTTTTTCTGTTTTTGGGTTTGGATGTGCTAGTATGGGCCTAAGAAACACATTTGGTAAAGACACATTCGACCGTTCAACCGTTTAGGTCATTTTCGGGAAGGGTCTTGGTTCGAGGCTGAATGGTACGAAGATTTTCGTACCAGAACTTTTGCGAGTTTTTTCTTTTTCGGCTAGGATGTGCTAGTTGGGGCCTAACAAAAGCATTTTGTAAAGACACATTCGACCTTACACCCGTTTAGGGCATTTTCGGGAAGGGTCTTGGTTTAAGGCTAAATTGTACGAAGATTTTAGTACCAAAACTTTTCCGAGTTTTTTCCGTTTTTTGGCTTGGATGGACTAGCATGGGCCTAAGAAAAACCTTTTGTAAATACACATTCGACCTTACAACCATTCAAGGCATTTCCAGGAAATGTCTTTGTTTGAGGCTGAATGGTACGAAGATTTTCGTACCATAACTTTTGCGAGTTTTTCTCCTTTTTTTGGCTTGGATGTGCTAGTTGGGGCCTAAGAAAAACATTTTGTAAGGACACATTCGACCGTACAACCGTTTAGGGCATTTTCGAGAAGTGTCTTGGTTTGAGGCTGAATGGTTCAATGATTTTCGTACCAGAACTTTTGCGACTTTTTTCCGTTTTTGGGTTTGGATGTGCTAGTTGGGGTCTAACAAAAACATTTTGTTAAGACACATTCGACCGTTCAACCGTTTAGGGCATTTTCGGGAAGGGTCTTGGTTTGAGGGTGAATGGTACGAAGATTTTCGTACCAAAACTTTTACGAGTTTTTTCAGTTTTTTTGCTTGGATGTGCTAATTGGGGCCTAAGAAAAACATTTTGTAAAGACACATTCGACCGTTCAACCGTTTAGGGCATTTTCGGGAAGGGTCTTTGTTTGAGGCTGAATTGTACGAATATTTTCGTACTAGAACTTTTGCGAGTTTTTTCCGTTTTTGGGCTTGGATGTGCTAGTTGGGGCCTAAGAAAAACATTTTGTAAAAACACATTCGACCTTACAACTGTTTAGGGCATTTTCGGGAAGGGTCTTGGTTTGAGGCTGAATGGTACGAAGATTTTCATACCAGAACTTTTGCGAGTTTTTTCCGTTTTTGGGCTTGGATGTGCTAGTTGGGGCCTAAGAAAAACATTTTGTAAAAACACATTCGACCTTACAACTGTTTAGGGCATTTTCGGGAAGGGTCTTGGTTTGAGGCTGAATGGTACGAAGATTTTCATACCAGAACTTTTGCGAGTTTTTTCCGTTTTTTTTCTTGGATGGACAAGCATGGGCTTAAGAAAAACCTTTTGTAAAGACATATTTGACCGTACAACCGTTTAGGGCATTTTCGGGAAGGGTCTTGGTTTGAGGTTGACTGGTACGAAGATTTTCGTACCAGAAATTTTGCGAGTTTTTTCCGTTTTTTGGCTTGGATGGACTAGCATGGGCCTAAGAAAAACCTTTTGTAAAGACAAATTCGACCTTACAACCATTTAGGGCATTTTCATGAAGGGTCTTTGTTTGAGGCTGAATGGTACAAAGATTTTCGTACCATAACTTTTGCGAGTTTTTTTTCCTTTTTTTGGCTTGGATGTGCTAGTTGGGGCCTAAGAAAAACATTTTGTAAGGACACATTCGACCGTACAACCGTTTAGGGCATTTTCGAGAAGTGTCTTGGTTTGAGGCTGGATGGTTCAATGATTTTCGTACCAGAACTTTTGCGAGTTTTTTCCGTTTTTGGGTTTGGATGTGCTACTTGGGGTCTAAGAAAAACATTTTGTTAAGACATATTCGACCGTTCAACCGTTTAGGGCATTTTCGGGAAGGGTCTTGGTTTGAGGGTTAATGGTACGAAGAGTTTCGTACCAAAACTTTTGCGAGTTTTTTCAGTTTTTTTGCTTGGATGTGCTAGTTGGGGCCTAAGAAAAACATTTTGTAAAGAAACATTCGACCGTTCAACCGTTTAGGGCATTTTCGGGAAGGGTCTTGGTTTGAGGCTGAATTGTACGAATATTTTCGTACTAGAACTTTTGCGAGTTTTTTCCGTTTTTGGGCTTGGATGTGCTAGTTGGGGCCTAAGAAAAACATTTTGTAAAAACACATTCGACCTTACAACTGTTTAGGGCATTTTCGGGAAGGGTCTTGGTTTGAGGCTGAATGGTACGAAGATTTTCATACCAGAACTTTTGCGAGTTTTTTCCGTTTTTTTTCTTGGATGGACAAGCATGGGCTTAAGAAAAACCTTTTGTAAAGCTATATTTGACCGTACAACCCTTTAGGGCATTTTCGGGAAGGGTCTTGGTTTGAGGTTGAATGGTACGAAGATTTTCGTACCAGAAATTTTGCGAGTTTTTCCGTTTTTTGTCTTGGATGGACTAGCATGGGCCTAAGAAAAATCTTTTGTAAAGACAAATTCGACCTTACAACCATTTAGGGCATTTTCGGGAAGGGTCTTTGTTTGAGGCTGAATGGTACAAAGATTTTCGTACCAGAAATTTTGCGAGTTTTTTCCGTTTTTTGGCTTGGATGGACTAGCATGGGCCTAAGAAAAACCTTTTGTAAAGACAAATTCGACCTTACAACCATTTAGGGCATTTTCGGGAAGGGTCTTTGTTTGAGGCTGAATGGTACAAAGATTTTCGTACCATAACTTTTGCGAGTTTTTTTTCCTTTTTTTGGCTTGGATGTGCTAGTTGGGGCCTAAGAAAAACCTTTTGTAAAGAAACATTCGACCGTTCAACCGTTTAGGGCATTTTCGGGAAGGGTCTTTGTTTGAGGCTGAATTGTACGAATATTTTCGTACTAGAACTTTTGCGAGTTTTTTCCGTTTTTGGGCATGGATGTGCTAGTTGGGGCCTAAGAAAAACATTTTGTAAAAACACATTCGACCTTACAACTGTTTAGGGCATTTTCGGGAAGGGTCTTGGTTTGAGGCTGAATGGTACGAAGATTTTCATACCAGAACTTTTGGGAGTTTTTTCCGTTTTTTTGCTTGGATGGACAAGCATGGGGTTAAGAAAAACCTTTTCTAAAGACATATTTGACCGTACAACCGTTTAGGGCATTTTCGGAAAGGGTCTTGGTTTGAGGTTGAATGGTACGAAGATTTTCGTACCAGAAATTTTGCGAGTTTTTTCCGTTTTTTGGCTTGGATGGACTAGCATGGGCCTAAGAAAAACCTTTTGTAAAGACAAATTCGACCTTACAACCATTTAGGGCATTTTCGGGAAGGGTCTTTGTTTGAGGCTGAATGGTACAAAGATTTTCGTACCATAACTTTTGCAAGTTTTTTTTCCTTTTTTTGGCTTGGATGTGCTAGTTGGGGCCTAAGAAAAACATTTTGTAAGGACACATTCGACCGTACAACCGTTTAGGGCATTTTCGAGAAGTGTCTTGGTTTGAGGCTGGATGGTTCAATGATTTTCGTACCAGAACTTTTGCGAGTTTTTTCCGTTTTTGGGTTTGGATGTGCTACTTGGGGTCTAAGAAAAACATTTTGTTAAGACATATTCGACCGTTCAACCGTTTAGGGCATTTTCGGGAAGGGTCTTGGTTTAAGGGTTAATGGTACGAAGAGTTTCGTACCAAAACTTTTGCGAGTTTTTTCAGTTTTTTTGCTTGGATGTGCTAGTTGGAGCCTAAGAAAAACATTTTGTAAAGAAACATTCGACCGTTCAACCGTTTAGGGCATTTTCGGGAAGGGTCTTTGTTTGAGGCTGAATTGTACGAATATTTTCGTACTAGAACTTTTGCGAGTTTTTTCCGTTTTTGGGCTTGGATGTGCTAGTTGGGGCCTAAGAAAAACATTTTGTAAAAACACATTCGACCTTACAACTGTTTAGGGCATTTTCGGGAAGGGTCTTGGTTTGAGGCTGAATGGTACGAAGATTTTCATACCAGAACTTTTGCGAGTTTTTTCCGTTTTTTTTCTTGGATGGACAAGCATGGGCTTAAGAAAAACCTTTTGTAAAGCTATATTTGACCGTACAACCGTTTAGGGCATTTTCGGGAAGGGTCTTGGTTTGAGGTTGAATGGTACGAAGATTTTCGTACCAGAAATTTTGCGAGTTTTTCCGTTTTTTGTCTTGGATGGACTAGCATGGGCCTAAGAAAAATCTTTTGTTAAGACAAATTCGACCTTACAACCATTTAGGGCATTTTCGGGAAGGGTCTTTGTTTGAGGCTGAATGGTACAAAGATTTTCGTACCAGAAATTTTGCGAGTTTTTTCCGTTTTTTGGCTTGGATGGACTAGCATGGGCCTAAGAAAAACCTTTTGTAAAGACAAATTCGACCTTACAACCATTTAGGGCATTTTCGGGAAGGGTCTTTGTTTGAGGCTGAATGGTACAAAGATTTTCGTACCATAACTTTTGCGAGTTTTTTTTCCTTTTTTGGGCTTGGATGTGCTAGTTGGGGCCTAAGAAAAACTTTTTGTAAGGACACATTCGACCGTACAACCGTTTAGGGCATTTTCGAGAAGTGTCTTGGTTTGAGGCTGGATGGTTCAATGATTTTCGTACCAGAACTTTTGCGAGTTTTTTCCGTTTTTGGGTTTGGATGTGCTACTTGGGGTCTAAGAAAAACATTTTGTTAAGACACATTCGACCGTTCAACCGTTTAGGGCATTTTCGGGAAGGGTCTTGGTTTGAGGGTGAATGGTACGAAGAGTTTCGTACCAAAACTTTTGCGAGTTTTTTCAGTTTTTTTGCTTGGATGTGCTAGTTGGGGCCTAAGAAAAACATTTTGTAAAGAAACATTCGACCGTTCAACCGTTTAGGGCATTTTCGGGAAGGGTCTTTGTTTGAGGCTGAATTGTACGAATATTTTCGTACTAGAACTTTTGCGAGTTTTTTCCGTTTTTGGGCTTGGATGTGCTAGTTGGGGCCTAAGAAAAACATTTTGTAAAAACACATTCGACCTTACAACTGTTTAGGGCATTTTCGGGAAGGGTCTTGGTTTGAGGCTGAATGGTACGAAGATTTTCATACCAGAACTTTTGCGAGTTTTTTCCGTTTTTTTTCTTGGATGGACAAGCATGGGCTTAAGAAAAACCTTTTGTAAAGACATATTTGACCGTACAACCGTTTAGGGCATTTTCGGGAAGGGTCTTGGTTTGAGGTTGACTGGTACGAAGATTTTCGTACCAGAAATTTTGCGAGTTTTTTCCGTTTTTTGGCTTGGATGGACTAGCATGGGCCTAAGAAAAACCTTTTGTAAAGACAAATTCGACCTTACAACCATTTAGGGCATTTTCGGGAAGGGTCTTTGTTTGAGGCTGAATGGTACAAAGATTTTCGTACCATAACTTTTGCGAGTTTTTTTTCCTTTTTTTGGCTTGGATGTGCTAGTTGGGGCCTAAGAAAAACATTTTGTAAGGACACATTCGACCGTACAACCGTTTAGGGCATTTTCGAGAAGTGTCTTGGTTTGAGGCTGGATGGTTCAATGATTTTCGTACCAGAACTTTTGCGAGTTTTTTCCGTTTTTGGGTTTGGATGTGCTACTTGGGGTCTAAGAAAAACATTTTGTTAAGACATATTCGACCGTTCAACCGTTTAGGGCATTTTCGGGAAGGGTCTTGGTTTAAGGGTTAATGGTACGAAGAGTTTCGTACCAAAACTTTTGCGAGTTTTTTCAGTTTTTTTGCTTGGATGTGCTAGTTGGAGCCTAAGAAAAACATTTTGTAAAGAAACATTCGACCGTTCAACCGTTTAGGGCATTTTCGGGAAGGGTCTTTGTTTGAGGCTGAATTGTACGAATATTTTCGTACTACAACTTTTGCGAGTTTTTTCCGTTTTTGGGCTTGGATGTGCTAGTTGGGGCCTAAGAAAAACATTTTGTAAAAACACATTCGACCTTACAACTGTTTAGGGCATTTTCGGGAAGGGTCTTGGTTTGAGGCTGAATGGTACGAAGATTTTCATACCAGAACTTTTGCGAGTTTTTTCCGTTTTTTTTCTTGGATGGACAAGCATGGGCTTAAGAAAAACCTTTTGTAAAGCTATATTTGACCGTACAACCGTTTAGGGCATTTTCGGGAAGGGTCTTGGTTTGAGGTTGAATGGTACGAAGATTTTCGTACCAGAAATTTTGCGAGTTTTTCCGTTTTTTGTCTTGGATGGACTAGCATGGGCCTAAGAAAAATCTTTTGTAAAGACAAATTCGACCTTACAACCATTTAGGGCATTTTCGGGAAGGGTCTTTGTTTGAGGCTGAATGGTACAAAGATTTTCGTACCAGAAATTTTGCGAGTTTTTTCCGTTTTTTGGCTTGGATGGACTAGCATGGGCCTAAGAAAAACCTTTTGTAAAGACAAATTCGACCTTACAACCATTTAGGGCATTTTCGGGAAGGGTCTTTGTTTGAGGCTGAATGGTACAAAGATTTTCGTACCATAACTTTTGCGAGTTTTTTTTCCTTTTTTGGGCTTGGATGTGCTAGTTGGGGCCTAAGAAAAACTTTTTGTAAGGACACATTCGACCGTACAACCGTTTAGGGCATTTTCGAGAAGTGTCTTGGTTTGAGGCTGGATGGTTCAATTATTTTCGTACCAGAACTTTTGCGAGTTTTTTCCGTTTTTGGGTTTGGATGTGCTACTTGGGGTCTAAGAAAAACATTTTGTTAAGACACATTCGACCGTTCAACCGTTTAGGGCATTTTCGGGAAGGGTCTTGGTTTGAGGGTTAATGGTACGAAGAGTTTCGTACCAAAACTTTTGCGAGTTTTTTCAGTTTTTTTGCTTGGATGTGCTAGTTGGGGCCTAAGAAAAACATTTTGTAAAGAAACATTCGACCGTTCAACCGTTTAGGGCATTTTCGGGAAGGGTCTTTGTTTGAGGCTGAATTGTACGAATATTTTCGTACTAGAACTTTTGCGAGTTTTTTCCGTTTTTGGGCTTGGATTTGCTAGTTGGGGCCTAAGAAAAACATTTTGTAAAAACACATTCGACCTTACAACTGTTTAGGGCATTTTCGGGAAGGGTCTTGGTTTGAGGTTGAATGGTACGAAGATTTTCGTACCAGAAATTTTGCGAGTTTTTCCGTTTTTTGTCTTGGATGGACTAGCATGGGCCTAAGAAAAATCTTTTGTAAAGACAAATTCGACCTTACAACCATTTAGGGCATTTTCGGGAAGGGTCTTTGTTTGAGGCTGAATGGTACAAAGATTTTCGTACCAGAAATTTTGCGAGTTTTTTCCGTTTTTTGGCTTGGATGGACTAGCATGGGCCTAAGAAAAACCTTTTGTAAAGACAAATTCGACCTTACAACCATTTAGGGCATTTTCGGGAAGGGTCTTTGTTTGAGGCTGAATGGTACAAAGATTTTCGTACCATAACTTTTGCGAGTTTTTTTTCCTTTTTTTGGCTTGGATGTGCTAGTTGGGGCCTAAGAAAAACATTTTGTAAAGAAACATTCGACCGTTCAACCGTTTAGGGCATTTTCGGGAAGGGTCTTTGTTTGAGGCTGAATTGTACGAATATTTTCGTACTAGAACTTTTGCGAGTTTTTTCCGTTTTTGGGCATGGATGTGCTAGTTGGGGCCTAAGAAAAACATTTTGTAAAAACACATTCGACCTTACAACTGTTTAGGGCATTTTCGGGAAGGGTCTTGGTTTGAGGCTGAATGGTACGAAGATTTTCATACCAGAACTTTTGCGAGTTTTTTCCGTTTTTTTGCTTGGATGGACAAGCATGGGGTTAAGAAAAACCTTTTCTAAAGACATATTTGACCGTACAACCGTTTAGGGCATTTTCGGAAAGGGTCTTGGTTTGAGGTTGAATGGTACGAAGATTTTCGTACCAGAAATTTTGCGAGTTTTTTCCGTTTTTTGGCTTGGATGGACTAGCATGGGCCTAAGAAAAACCTTTTGTAAAGACAAATTCGACCTTACAACCATTTAGGGCATTTTCGGGAAGGGTCTTTGTTTGAGGCTGAATGGTACAAAGATTTTCGTACCATAACTTTTGCGAGTTTTTTTTCCTTTTTTTGGCTTGGATGTGCTAGTTGGGGCCTAAGAAAAACATTTTGTAAGGACACATTCGACAAGACAACCGTTTAGGGCATTTTCGAGAAGTGTCTTGGTTTGAGGCTGAATGGTTCAATGATTTTCGTACCAGAACTTTTGCGAGTTTTTTCCGTTTTCTGGTTTGGATGTGCTAGTTGGGGTCTAAGAAAAACATTTTGCTAAGACACATTCGACCGTTCAACCGTTTAGGGCATTTTCGGGAAGGGTCTTGGTTTGAGGGTGAATGGTACGAAGAGTTTCGTACCAAAACTTTTGCGAGTTTTTTCAGTTTTTTTGCTTGGATGTGCTAGTTGGGGCCTAAGAAAAACATTTTGTAAAGACACATTCGACCGTTCAACCGTTTAGGGCATTTTCGGGAAGGGTCTTTGTTTGAGGCTGAATTGTACGAATATTTTCGTACTAGAACTTTTACGAGTTTTTTCCGTTTTTGGGCTGGGAAGTGCTAGTTAGGGCCTAAGAAAAACATTTTGTAAAAACACATTCGACCTTACAACTGTTTAGGGCATTTTCGGGAAGGGTCTTGGTTCGAGGCTGAATGGTACAAAGATTTTCATACCAGAACTTTTGCGAATTTTTTCCGTTTTTTTGCTTGGATGGACAAGCATGGGCCTAAGAAAAACCTTTTGTAAAGCTATATTTGACCGTACAACCGTTTAGGGCATTTTCGGGAAGGGTCTTGGTTTGAGGTTGAATGGTACGAAGATTTTCGTACCAGAACTTTTGCGAGTTTTTTCCTTTTTCGGCTTGGATGTCCTAGTTGGGACCTAACAAAAACATTTTGTATAGACACATTCAAACGTACAACCGTTTAGGGTTTTTTCGGGAAGGGTTTTGGTTTGAGGCTGAATGGTACAAAGATTTTCGTACCAGAACTTTTGCGAGTTTTTTCTTTTTCGGCTTGGATGTGCTTGTTGGGGCCTAACAAAAACATTTTGTGAAGACACATTCGACCGTACAACCGTTTAGGGCATTTTCGGGAAGGGTCTTGGTTTGAGGCTGAATGGTACGGAGATATTCATACAAGAACTTTTGCGAGTTTTTTCCGTTTTTTGGCTTGGATGGACTAGCTTGGGCCTAAGAAAAACCTTTTGTAAAGATAAATTCGACCTTACAACCATTTAGGGCATTTTCGGGAAGGGTCTTTGTTATAGGCTGAATGGTACGAAGATTATCGTACCATAACTTTTGCGAGTTTTTTCCATTTTTTGGCTTGGATGTGCTAGTTGGGGTTTAAGAAAAAGATTTTGTAAGGACACATTCGACCGTACAACTGTTTAGGGCATTTTCGGGAAGGGTCTTTGTTTGAGGCTGAATTGTACGAATATTTTCGTACTAGAACTTTTGCGAGTTTTTTCCGTTTTTGGGCTTGGATGTGCTAGTTGGGGCCTAAGAAAAACATTTTGTAAAAACACATTCGACCTTACAACTGTTTAGGGCATTTTCGGGAAGGGTCTTGGTTTGAGGCTGAATGGTACGAAGATTTTCATACCAGAACTTTTGCGAGTTTTTTTCGTTTTTTTGCTTGGATGGACAAGCATGGGATTAAGAAAAACCTTTTGTAAAGACATATTTGACCGTACAACCGTTTAGGGCATTTTCGGGAAGGGTCTTGGTTTGAGGTTGAATGGTACGAAGATTTTCGTACCAGAAATTTTGCGAGTTTTTTTTTCCTTTTTTTGGCTTGGATGTGCTAGTTGGGGCCTAAGAAAAACATTTTGTAAGGATACATTCGACCGTACAACCGTTTATTGCATTTTCGAGAAGTGTCTTGGTTTGAGGCTGGATGGTTCAATGATTTTCGTACCAGAACTTTTGCGAGTTTTTTCCATTTTTGGGTTTGGATGTGCTACTTGGGGTCTAAGAAAAACATTTTGTTAAGACACATTCGACCGTTCAACCGTTTAAGGCATTTTCGGGAAGGGTCTTGGTTTGTGGGTGAATGGTACGAAGAGTTTCGTACCAAAACTTTTGCGAGTTTTTTCAGTTTTTTTGCTTGGATGTGCTAGTTGGGCCTAAGAAAAACATTTTGTAAAGACACATTCGACCGTTCAACCGTTTAGGGCATTTTCGGGAAGGGTCTTTGTTTGAGGCTGAATTGTACGAATATTTTCGTACTAGAACTTTTGCGAGTTTTTTCCGTTTTTGGGCTTGGATGTGCTAGTTGGGGCCTAAGAAAAACATTTTGTAAAAACACATTCGACCTTACAACTGTTTAGGGCATTTTCGGGAAGGGTCTTGGTTTGAGGCTGAATGGTACGAAGATTTTCATACCAGAACTTTTGCGAGTTTTTTCCGTTTTTTTTCTTGGATGGACAAGAATGGGCTTAAGAAAAACCTTTTGTAAAGCTATATTTGACCGTACAACCGTTTAGGGCATTTTCGGGAAGGGTCTTGGTTTGAGGTTGAATGGTACGAAGATTTTTGTACCAGAACTTTTGCGAGTTTTTTCCTTTTTCGGCTTGGATGTGCTAGTTGGGACCTAACAAAAACATTTTGTACAGACACATTCAAACGTACAACCGTTTAGGGTTTTTTCGGGAGGGGTTTTGGTTTGAGGCTGAATGGTACAAAGATTTTCGTACCAGAACTTTTGCGAGTTTTTTCTTTTTCGGCTTGGATGTGCTTGTTGGGGCCTAACAAAAACATTTTGTGAAGACACATTCGACCGTACAACCGTTTAGGGCATTTTCGGGAAGGGTCTTGGTTTGAGGCTGAATGGTACGGAGATATTCATACAAGAACTTTTGCGAGTTTTTTCCGTTTTTTGGCTTGGATGGACTAGCTTGGGCCTAAGAAAAACCTTTTGTAAAGATAAATTCGACCTTACAACCATTTAAGGCATTTTCGGGAAGGGTCTTTGTTATAGGCTGAATGGTACGAAGATTATCGTACCATAACTTTTGCGAGTTTTTTCTATTTTTTGGCTTGGATGTGCTAGTTGGGGTTTAAGAAAAACATTTTGTAAGGACACATTCGACCGTACAACTGTTTAGGGCATTTTCGGGAAGGGTCTTTGTTTGAGGCTGAATTGTACGAATATTTTCGTACTAGAACTTTTGCGAGTTTTTTCCGTTTTTGGGCTTGGATGTGCTAGTTGGGGCCTAAGAAAAACATTTTGTAAAAACACATTCGACCTTACAACTGTTTAGGGCATTTTCGGGAAGGGTCTTTGTTTGAGGCTGAATGGTACAAAGATTTTCGTACCATAACTTTTGCGAGTTTTTTTTCCTTTTTTTAGCTTGGATGTGCTAGTTGGGGCCTAAGAAAAACATTTTGTAAGGACACATTCGACCGTACAACCGTTTAGGGCATTTTCGAGAAGTGTCTTGGTTTGAGGCTGAATGGTTCAATGATTTTCGTACCAGAACTTTTGCGAGTTTTTTCCGTTTTCTGGTTTGGATGTGCTAGTTGGGGTCTAAGAAAAACATTTTGTTAAGACACATTCGACCGTTCAACCGTTTAGGGCATTTTCGGGAAGGGTCTTGGTTTGAGGGTGAATGGTACGAAGAGTTTCGTACCAAAACTTTTGCGAGTTTTTTCAGTTTTTTTGCTTGGATGTGCTAGTTGGGGCCTAAGAAAAACATTTTGTAAAGACACATTCGACCGTTCAACCGTTTAGGGCATTTTCGGAAAGGGTCTTTGTTTGAGGCTGAATTGTACGAATATTTTCGTACTAGAACTTTTACGAGTTTTTTCCGTTTTTGGGTTGGGAAGTGCTAGTTAGGGCCTAAGAAAAACATTTTGTAAAAACACATTCGACCTTACAACTGTTTAGGGCATTTTCGGGAAGGGTCTTGGTTCGAGGCTGAATGGTACAAAGATTTTCATACCAGAACTTTTGCGAATTTTTTCCGTTTTTTTGCTTGGATGGACAAGCATGGGCCTAAGAAAAACCTTTTGTAAAGCTATATTTGACCGTACAACCGTTTAGGGCATTTTCGGGAAGGGTCTTGGTTTGAGGTTGAATGGTACGAAGATTTTTGTACCAGAACTTTTGCGAGTTTTTTCCTTTTTCGGCTTGGATGTGCTAGTTGGGACCTAACAAAAACATTTTGTACAGACACATTCAAACGTACAACCGTTTAGGGTTTTTTCGGGAGGGGTTTTGGTTTGAGGCTGAATGGTACAAAGATTTTCGTACCAGAACTTTTGCGAGTTTTTTCTTTTTCGGATTGGATGTGCTTGTTGGGGCCTAACAAAAACATTTTGTAAAGACACATTCGACCGTACATCCGTTTAGGGCATTTTCGGGAAGGGTCTTGGTTTGAGGCTGAATGGTACGGAGATATTCATACAAGAACTTTTGCGAGTTTTTTCCGTTTTTTGGCTTGGATGGACTAGCTTGGGCCTAAGAAAAACCTTTTGTAAAGATAAATTCGACCTTACAACCATTTAAGGCATTTTCGGGAAGGGTCTTTGTTATAGGCTGAATGGTACGAAGATTATCGTACCATAACTTTTGCGAGTTTTTTCCATTTTTTGGCTTGGATGTGCTAGTTGGGGTTTAAGAAAAACATTTTGTAAGGACACATTCGACCGTACAACTGTTTAGGGCATTTTCGGGAAGGGTCTTTGTTTGAGGCTGAATTGTACGAATATTTTCGTACTAGAACTTTTGCGAGTTTTTTCCGTTTTTGGGCTTGGACGTGCTAGTTGGGGCCTAAGAAAAACATTTTGTAAAAACACATTCGACCTTACAACTGTTTAGGGCATTTTCGGGAAGGGTCTTGGTTTGAGGCTGAATGGTACAAAGATTTTCATACCAGAACTTTTGCGAGTTTTTTTCGTTTTTTTGTTTGGAAAGGTTCTTTGTTTGAGGCTGAATTGTACGAATATTTTCGTACTAGAACTTTTACGAGTTTTTTCCGTTTTTGGGTTGGGAAGTGCTAGTTAGGGCCTAAGAAAAACATTTTGTAAAAACACATTCGACCTTACAACTGTTTAGGGCATTTTCGGGAAGGGTCTTGGTTGGAGGCTGAATGGTACAAAGATTTTCATACCAGAACTTTTGCGAATTTTTTCCGTTTTTTTGCTTGGATGGACAAGCATGGGCCTAAGAAAAACCTTTTGTAAAGCTATATTTGACCGTACAACCGTTTAGGGCATTTTCGGGAAGGGTCTTGGTTTGAGGTTGAATGGTACGAAGATTTTTGTACCAGAACTTTTGCGAGTTTTTTCCTTTTTCGGCTTGGATGTGCTAGTTGGGACCTAACAAAAACATTTTGTACAGACACATTCAAACGTACAACCGTTTAGGGTTTTTTCGGGAGGGGTTTTGGTTTGAGGCTGAATGGTACAAAGATTTTCGTACCAGAACTTTTGCGAGTTTTTTCTTTTTCGGCTTGGATGTGCTTGTTGGGGCCTAACAAAAACATTTTGTGAAGACACATTCGACCGTACAACCGTTTAGGGCATTTTCGGGAAGGGTCTTGGTTTGAGGCTGAATGGTACGGAGATATTCATACAAGAACTTTTGCGAGTTTTTTCCGTTTTTTGGCTTGGATGGACTAGCTTGGGCCTAAGAAAAACCTTTTGTAAAGATAAATTCGACCTTACAACCATTTAAGGCATTTTCGGGAAGGGTCTTTGTTATAGGCTGAATGGTACGAAGATTATCGTACCATAACTTTTGCGAGTTTTTTCCATTTTTTGGCTTGGATGTGCTAGTTGGGGTTTAAGAAAAACATTTTGTAAGGACACATTCGACCGTACAACTGTTTAGGGCATTTTCGGGAAGGGTCTTTGTTTGAGGCTGAATTGTACGAATATTTTCGTACTAGAACTTTTGTGAGTTTTTTCCGTTTTTGGGCTTGGATGTGCTAGTTGGGGCCTAAGAAAAACATTTTGTAAAAACACATTCGACCTTACAACTGTTTAGGGCATTTTCGGGAAGGGTCTTGGTTTGAGGCTGAATGGTACAAAGATTTTCATACCAGAACTTTTGCGAGTTTTTTTCGTTTTTTTGTTTGGATGGACAAGCATGGGATTAAGAAAAACCTTTTGTAAAGACATATTTGACCGTACAACCGTTTAGGGCATTTTCGGGAAGTGTTTTGGTTTGAGGTTGAATGGTACGAAGATTTTCGTACCAGAAATTTTGCGAGTTTTTTTTTTCCTTTTTTTGGCTTGGATGTGCTAGTTGGGGCCTAAGAAAAACATTTTGTAAGGATACATTCGACCGTACAACCGTTTAGGGCATTTTCGAGAAGTGTCTTGGTTTGAGGCTGGATGGTTCAATGATTTTCGTACCAGAACTTTTACGAGTTTTTTCCATTTTTGGGTTTGGATGTGCTACTTGGGGTCTAAGAAAAACATTTTGTTAAGACACATTCGACCGTTCAACCATTTAAGGCATTTTCGGGAAGGGTCTTGGTTTGAGGGTGAATGGTACGAAGAGTTTCGTACCAAAACTTTTGCGAGTTTTTTCAGTTTTTTTGCTTGTATGTGCTAGTTGGGGCCTAAGAAAAACATTTTGTAAAGACACATTCGACCGTTCAACCGTTTAGGGCATTTTCGGGAAGGGTCTTTGTTTGAGGCTGAATTGTACGAATATTTTCGTACTAGAACTTTTGCGAGTTTTTTCCGTTTTTGGGCTTGGATGTGCTAGTTGGGGCCTAAGAAAAACATTTTGTAAAAACACATTCGACCTTACAACTGTTTAGGGCATTTTCGGGAAGGGTCTTGGTTTGAGGCTGAATGGTACGAAGATTTTCATACCAGAACTTTTGCGAGTTTTTTCCGTTTTTTTTCTTGGATGGACAAGCATGGGCTTAAGAAAAACCTTTTGTAAAGCTATATTTGACCGTACAACCGTTTAGGGCATTTTCGGGAAGGGTCTTGGTTTGAGGATGAATGGTACGAAGATTTTCGTACCAGAAATTTTGCGAGTTTTTCCGTTTTTTGTCTTGGATGGACTAGCATGGGCCTAAGAAAAATCTTTTGTAAAGACAAATTCGACCTTACAACCATTTAGGGCATTTTCGGGAAGGGTCTTTGTTTGAGGCTGAATGGTACAAAGATTTTCGTACCATAACTTTTGCGAGTTTTTTTTCCTTTTTTTGGCTTGGATGTGCTAGTTGGGGCCTAAGAAAAACATTTTGTAAGGACACATTCGACCGTACAACCGTTTAGGGCATTTTCGAGAAGTGTCTTGGTTTGAGGCTGAATGGTTCAATGATTTTCGTACCAGAACTTTTGCGAGTTTTTTCCGTTTTCTGGTTTGGATGTGCTAGTTGGGGTCTAAGAAAAACATTTTGTTAAGACACATTCGACCGTTCAACCGTTTAGGGCATTTTCGGGAAGGGTCTTGGTTTGAGGGTGAATGGTACGAAGAGTTTCGTACCAAAACTTTTGCGAGTTTTTTCAGTTTTTTTGCTTGGATGTGCTAGTTGGGGCCTAAGAAAAACATTTTGTAAAGACACATTCGACCGCTCAACCGTTTAGGGCATTTTCGGAAAGGGTCTTTGTTTGAGGCTGAATTGTACGAATATTTTCGTACTAGAACTTTTACGAGTTTTTTCCGTTTTTGGGCTGGGAAGTGCTAGTTAGGGCCTAAGAAAAACATTTTGTAAAAACACATTCGACCTTACAACTGTTTAGGGCATTTTCGTGAAGGGTCTTGGTTCGAGGCTGAATGGTACAAAGATTTTCATACCAGAACTTTTGCGAATTTTTTCCGTTTTTTTGCTTGGATGGACAAGCATGGGCTTAAGAAAAACCTTTTGTAAAGCTATATTTGACAATACAACCGTTTAGGGCATTTTCGGGAAGGGTCTTGGTTTGAGGTTGAATGGTACGAAGATTTTCGTACCAGAAATTTTGCCAGTTTTTCCGTTTTTTGTCTTGGATGGACTAGCATGGGCCTAAGAAAAATATTTTGTAAAGACAAATTCGACCTTACAACCGTTTAGGGCATTTTCGGGAAGGGTCTTGGTTTGAGGCTGAATGGTACGGAGATATTCATACAAGAACTTTTGCGAGTTTTTTCCGTTTTTTGGCTTGGATGGACTAGCTTGGGCCTAAGAAAAACCTTTTGTAAAGATAAATTCGACCTTACAACCATTTAGGGCATTTTCGGGAAGGGTCTTTGTTATAGGCTGAATGGTACGAAGATTATCGTACCATAACTTTTGCGAGTTTTTTCCATTTTTTGGCTTGGATGTGCTAGTTGGGGTTTAAGAAAAACATTTTGTAAGGACACATTCGACCGTACAACTGTTTAGGGCATTTTCGGGAAGGGTCTTTGTTTGAGGCTGAATTGTACGAATATTTTCGTACTAGAACTTTTGCGAGTTTTTTCCGTTTTGGGGCTTGGATGTGCTAGTTGGGGCCTAAGAAAAACATTTTGTAAAAACACATTCGACCTTACAACTGTTTAGGGCATTTTCGGGAAGGGTCTTGGTTTGAGGCTGAATGGTACGAAGATTTTCATACCAGAACTTTTGCGAGTTTTTTTCGTTTTTTTGCTTGGATGGACAAGCATGGGATTAAGAAAAACCTTTTGTAAAGACATATTTGACCGTACAACCGTTTAGGGCATTTTCGGGAAGGGTCTTGGTTTGAGGTTGAATGGTACAAAGATTTTCGTACCAGAAATTTTGCGAGTTTTTTCCGTTTTTTGGCTTGGATGGACTAGCATGGGCCTAAGAAAAACCTTTTGTAAAGACAAATTCGACCTTACAACCATTTAGGGCATTTTCGGGAAGGGTCTTTGTTTGAGGCTGAATGGTACAAAGATTTTCGTACCATAACTTTTGCGAGTTTTTTTTCCTTTTTTTGGCTTGGATGTGCTAGTTGGGGCCTAAGAAAAACATTTTGTAAGGATACATTCGACCGTACAACCGTTTAGGGCATTTTCGAGAAGTGTCTTGGTTTGAGGCTGGATGGTTCAATGATTTTCGTACCAGAACTTTTGCGAGTTTTTTCCATTTTTAGGTTTGGATGTGCTACTTGGGGTCTAAGAAAAACATTTTGTTAAGACACATTCGACCGTTCAACCGTTTAAGGCATTTTCGGGAAGGGTCTTGGTTTGAGGGTGAATGGTACGAAGAGTTTCGTACCAAAACTTTTGCGAATTTTTTCAGTTTTTTTGCTTGGATGTGCTAGTTGGGGCCTAAGAAAAACATTTTGTAAAGACAGATTCGACCGTTCAACCGTTTAGGGCATTTTCGGGAAGGGTCTTTGTTTGAGGCTGAATTGTACGAATATTTTCGTACTATAACTTTTGCGAGTTTTTTCCGTTTTTGGGCTTGGATGTGCTAGTTGGGGCCTAAGAAAAACATTTTGTAAAAACACATTCGACCTTACAACTGGTTAGGGCATTTTCGGGAAGGGTCTTGGTTTGAGGCTGAATGGTACGAAGATTTTCATACCAGAACTTTTGCGAGTTTTTTCCGTTTTTTTGCTTGGATGGACAAGCATGGGATTAAGAAAAACCTTTTGTAAAGACATATTTGACCGTACAACCATTTAGGGCATTTTCGGGAAGGGTCTTTGTTTGAGGCTGAATGGTACAAAGATTTTCGTACCATAACTTTTGCGAGTTTTTTTTCCTTTTTTTGGCTTGGTTGTGCTAGTTGGGGCCTAAGAAAAACATTTTGTAAGGACACATTCGACCGTACAACCGTTTAGGGCATTTTCGAGAAGTGTCTTGGTTTGAGGCTGAATGGTTCAATGATTTTCGTACCAGAACTTTTGCGAGTTTTTTCCGTTTTCTGGTTTGGATGTGCTAGTTGGGGTCTAAGAAAAACATTTTGTTAAGACACATTCGACCGTTCAACCGTTTAGGGCATTTTCGGGAAGGGTCTTTGTTTGAGGCTGAATGGTACGAAGATTATCGTACCATAACTTTTGCGAGTTTTTTCAGTTTTTTGGCTTGGATGTTCTAGTTGGGGTTTAAGAAAAATATTTTGTAAAGACACATTCGACCGTTCAACCGTTTAGGGCATTTTCGGGAAGGGTCTTTGTTTGGGGCTGAATTGTACGAATATTTTCGTACTAGAACTTTTCCGAGTTTTTTCCGTTTTTGGGCTTGGATGTGCTAGTTGGGGCCTAAGAAAAACATTTTGGAAAAACACATTCGACCTTACAACCATTTAGGGCATTTTCGGGAAGGGTCTTTGTTTGAGGCTGAATGGTACAAAGATTTTCGTACCATAACTTTTGCGAGTTTTTTTTCCTTTTTTTGGCTTGGATGTGCTAGTTGGGGCCTAAGAAAAACATTTTGTAAGGATACATTCGACCGTACAACCGTTTAGGGCATTTTCGAGAAGTGTCTTGGTTTGAGGCTGGATGGTTCAATGATTTTCGTACCAGAACTTTTGCGAGTTTTTTCCATTTTTGGGTTTGGATGTGCTACTTGGGGTCTAAGAAAAACATTTTGTTAAGACACATTCGACCGTTCAACCGTTTAAGGCATTTTCGGGAAGGGTCTTGGTTTGAGGGTGAATGGTACGAAGAGTTTCGTACCAAAACTTTTGCGAATTTTTTCAGTTTTTTTGCTTGGATGTGCTAGTTGGGGCCTAAGAAAAACATTTTGTAAAGACAGATTCGACCGTTCAACCGTTTAGGGCATATTCGGGAAGGGTCTTTGTTTGAGGCTGAATTGTACGAATATTTTCGTACTAGAACTTTTGCGAGTTTTTTCCGTTTTTGGGCTTGGATGTGCTAGTTGGGGCCTAAGAAAAACATTTTGTAAAAACACATTCGACCTTACAACTGGTTAGGGCATTTTCGGGAAGGGTCTTGGTTTGAGGCTGAATGGTACGAAGATTTTCATACCAGAACTTTTGCGAGTTTTTTCCGTTTTTTTGCTTGGATGGACAAGCATGGGATTAAGAAAAACCTTTTGTAAAGACATATTTGACCGTACAACCATTTAGGGCATTTTCGGGAAGGGTCTTTGTTTGAGGCTGAATGGTACAAAGATTTTCGTACCATAACTTTTGCGAGTTTTTTTTCCTTTTTTTGGCTTGGTTGTGCTAGTTGGGGCCTAAGAAAAACATTTTGGAAAAACACATTCGACCTTACAACTGTTTAGGGCATTTTCGGGAAGGGTCTTGGTTTGAGGCTGAATGGTACGAAGATTTTCATACCAGAACTTTTGCGAGTTTTTTCCCTTTTTTTGCTTGGATGGACAAGGATGGGATTAAGAAAAACCTTTTGTAAAGACATATTTGACCGTACAACCGTTTAGGGCATTTTCGGGAAGGGTCTTGGTTTGAGGTTGAATGGTACGAAGATTTTCGTACCAGAAATTTTGCGATTTTTTCCATTTTTTGGCTTGGATGGACTAGCATGGGCCTAAGAAAAATCTTTTGTAAAGACAAATTCGACCTTACAACCATTTAGGGCATTTTCGGGAAGGGTCTTTGTTTGAGGCTGAATGGTACAAAGATTTTCGTACCATAACTTTTGCGAGTTTTTTTCCTTTTTTTGGCTTGGATGTGCTAGTTGGGGCCTAAGAAAAACATTTTGTAAGGACACATTCGACCGTACAACCGTTTAGGGCATTTTCGAGAAGTGTCTTGGTTTGAGGCTGAATGGTTCAATGATTTTCGTACCAGAACTTTTGCGAGTTTTTTCCGTTTTCTGGTTTGGATGTGCTAGTTGGGGTCTAAGAAAAACATTTTGTTAAGACACATTCGACCGTTCAACCGTTTAGGGCATTTTCGGGAAGGGTCTTGGTTTGAGGGTGAATGGTACGAAGAGTTTCGTACCAAAACTTTTGCGAGTTTTTTCAGTTTTTTTGCTTGGATGTGCTAGTTGGGGCCTAAGAAAAACATTTTGTAAAGACACATTCGACTGTTCAACCGTTTAGGGCATTTTCGGGAAGGGTCTTTGTTTGAGGCTGAATTGTACGAATATTTTCGTACTAGAACTTTTGCGAGTTTTTTCCGTTTTTGGGCTTGGATGTGCTAGTTGGGGCCTAAGAAAAACATTTTGTAAAAACACATTCGACCTTACAACTGTTTAGGGCATTTTCGGGAAGGGTCTTGGTTTGAGGCTGAATGGTACGAAGATTTTCATACCAGAACTTTTGCGAGTTTTTTCCGTTTTTTTGCTTGGATGGACAAGCATGGGATTAAGAAAAACCTTTTGTAAAGACATATTTGACCGTACAACCGTTTAGGGCATTTTCGGGAAGGGTCTTGGTTTGAGGTTGAATGGTACGAAGATTTTCGTACCAGAAATTTTGCGAGTTTTTTCCGTTTTTTGGCTTGGATGGACTAGAATGGGCCTAAGAAAAACCTTTTTTAAAGACAAATTCGACCTTACAACCATTTAGGGCATTTTCGGGAAGGGTCTTTGTTTGAGGCTGAATGGTACAAAGATTTTCGTACCATAACTTTTGCGAGTTTTTTTTTCCTTTTTTTGGCTTGGATGTGCTAGTTGGGGCCTAAGAAAAACATTTTGTAAGGACACATTCGACCGTACAACCGTTTAGGGCATTTTCGAGAAGTGTCTTGGTTTGAGGTTGGATGGTTCAATGATTTTCGTACCAGAACTTTTGCGAGTTTTTTCCGTTTTTGGGTTTGGATGTGCTACTTGGGGTCTAAGAAAAACATTTTGTTAAGACACATTCGACCGTTCAACCGCTTAGGGCATTTTCGGGAAGGGTCTTGGTTTGAGGGTGAATGGTACGAAGAGTTTCGTACCAAAACTTTTGCGAGTTTTTTCAGTTTTTTTGCTTGGATGTGCTAGTTGGGGCCTAAGAAAAACATTTTGTAAAGAAACATTCGACCGTTCAACCGTTTAGGGCATTTTCGGGAAGGGTCTTTGTTTGAGGCTGAATTGTACGAATATTTTCGTACTAGAACTTTTGCGAGTTTATTCCCTTTTTGGGCTTGGATGTGCTAGTTGGGGCCTAAGAAAAACATTTTGTAAAAACACATTCGACCTTACAACTGTTTAGGGCATTTTCGGGAAGGGTCTTGGTTTGAGGCTGAATGGTACGAAGATTTTCATACCAGAACTTTTGCGAGTTTTTTCCGTTTTTTTGCTTGGATGGACAAGCATGGGATTAAGAAAAACCTTTTGTAAAGACATATTTGACCGTACAACCGTTTAGGGCATTTTCGGGAAGGGTCTTGGTTTGAGGTTGAATGGTACGAAGATTTTCGTACCAGAAATTTTGCGAGTTTTTTCCGTTTTTTGGCTTGGATGGACTAGCATGGGCCTAAGAAAAATCTTTTGTAAAGACAAATTCGACCTTACAACCATTTAGGGCATTTTCGGGAAGGGTCTTTGTTTGAGGCTGAATGGTACAAAGATTTTCGTACCATAACTTTTGCGAGTTTTTTTCCTTTTTTTGGCTTGGATGTGCTAGTTGGGGCCTAAGAAAAACATTTTGTAAGGACACATTCGACCGTACAACCGTTTAGGGCATTTTCGAGAAGTGTCTTGGTTTGAGGCTGAATGGTTCAATGATTTTCGTACCAGAACTTTTGCGAGTTTTTTCCGTTTTCTGGTTTGGATGTGCTAGTTGGGGTCTAAGAAAAACATTTTGTTAAGACACATTCGACCGTTCAACCGTTTAGGGCATTTTCGGGAAGGGTCTTGGTTTGAGGGTGAATGGTACGAAGAGTTTCGTACCAAAACTTTTGCGAGTTTTTTCAGTTTTTTTGCTTGGATGTGCTAGTTGGGGCCTAAGAAAAACATTTTGTAAAGACACATTCGACCGTTCAACCGTTTAGGGCATTTTCGGGAAGGGTCTTTGTTTGAGGCTGAATTGTACGAATATTTTCGTACTAGAACTTTTGCGAGTTTTTTCCGTTTTTGGGCTTGGATGTGCTAGTTGGGGCCTAAGAAAAACATTTTGTAAAAACACATTCGACCTTACAACTGTTTAGGGCATTTTCGGGAAGGGTCTTGGTTTGAGGCTGAATGGTACGAAGATTTTCATACCAGAACTTTTGCGAGTTTTTTCCGTTTTTTTGCTTGGATGGACAAGCATGGGATTAAGAAAAACCTTTTGTAAAGACATATTTGACCGTACAACCGTTTAGGGCATTTTCGGGAAGGGTCTTGGTTTGAGGTTGAATGGTACGAAGATTTTCGTACCAGAAATTTTGCGAGTTTTTTCCGTTTTTTGGCTTGGATGGACTAGAATGGGCCTAAGAAAAACCTTTTTTAAAGACAAATTCGACCTTACAACCATTTAGGGCATTTTCGGGAAGGGTCTTTGTTTGAGGCTGAATGGTACAAAGATTTTCGTACCATAACTTTTGCGAGTTTTTTTTTCCTTTTTTTGGCTTGGATGTGCTAGTTGGGGCCTAAGAAAAACATTTTGTAAGGACACATTCGACCGTACAACCGTTTAGGGCATTTTCGAGAAGTGTCTTGGTTTGAGGTTGGATGGTTCAATGATTTTCGTACCAGAACTTTTGCGAGTTTTTTCCGTTTTTGGGTTTGGATGTGCTACTTGGGGTCTAAGAAAAACATTTTGTTAAGACACATTCGACCGTTCAACCGCTTAGGGCATTTTCGGGAAGGGTCTTGGTTTGAGGGTGAATGGTACGAAGAGTTTCGTACCAAAACTTTTGCGAGTTTTTTCAGTTTTTTTGCTTGGATGTGCTAGTTGGGGCCTAAGAAAAACATTTTATAAAGAAACATTTGACCGTTCAACCGTTTAGGGCATTTTCGGGAAGGGTCTTTGTTTGAGGCTGAATTGTACGAATATTTTCGTACTAGAACTTTTGCGAGTTTTTTCCCTTTTTGGGCTTGGATGTGCTAGTTGGGGCCTAAGAAAAACATTTTGTAAAAACACATTCGACCTTACAACTGTTTAGGGCATTTTCGGGAAGGGTCTTGGTTTGAGGCTGAATGGTACGAAGATTTTCATACCAGAACTTTTGCGAGTTTTTTCCGTTTTTTTGCTTGGATGGACAAGCATGGGATTAAGAAAAACCTTTTGTAAAGACATATTTGACCGTACAACCGTTTAGGGCATTTTCGGGAAGGGTCTTGGTTTGAGGTTGAATGGTACGAAGATTTTCGTACCAGAAATTTTGCGAGTTTTTTCCGTTTTTTGGCTTGGATGGACTAGCATGGGCCTAAGAAAAACCTTTTGTAAAGACAAATTCGACCTTACAACCATTTAGGGCATTTTCGGGAAGGGTCTTTGTTTGAAGCTGAATGGTACAAAGATTTCCGTACCATAACTTTTGCGAGTTTTTTTTCCTTTTTTTGGCTTGGATGTGCTAGTTGGGGCCTAAGAAAAACATTTTGTAAGGATACATTCGACCGTACAACCGTTTAGGGCATTTTCGAGAAGTGTCTTGGTTTGAGGCTGGATGGTTCAATGATTTTCGTACCAGAACTTTTGCGAGTTTTTTCCATTTTTGGGTTTGGATGTGCTACTTGGGGTCTAAGAAAAACATTTTGTTAAGACACATTCGACCGTTCAACCGTTTAGGGCATTTTCGGGAAGGGTCTTGGTTTGAGGGTGAATGGTACGAAGAGTTTTGTACCAAAACTTTTGCGAGTTTTTTCAGTTTTTTTGCTTGGATGTGCTAGTTGGGGCCTAAGAAAAACATTTTGTAAAGACACATTCGACCGTTCAACCGTTTAGGGCATTTTCGGGAAGGGTCTTTGTTTGAGGCTGAATTGTACGAATATTTTCGTACTAGAACTTTTGCGAGTGTTTTCCGTTTTTGGGCTTGGATGTGCTTGTTGGGGCCTAAGAAAAACATTTTGTAAAAACACATTCGACCTTACAACTGTTTAGGGCATTTTCGGGAAGGGTCTTGGTTTGAGGCTGAATGGTACGAAGATTTTCATACCAGAACTTTTGCGAGTTTTTTCCGTTTTTTTGCTTGGATGTACAAGCATGGGATTAAGAAAAACCTTTTGTAAAGAAATATTTGACCGTACAACCGTTTAGGGCATTTTCGGAAAGGGTCTTGGTTTGAGGTTGAATGGTATGAAGATTTTCGTACCAGAAATTTTGCGAGTTTTTTCCGTTTTTTGGCTTGGATGGACTAGCATGGGCCTAAGAAAAACCTTTTGTAAAGACAAATTCGACCTTACAACCATTTAGGGCATTTTCGGGAAGGGTCTTTGTTTGAGGCTGAATGGTACAAAGATTTTCGTACCATAACTTTTGCGAGTTTTTTTTTCCTTTTTTTGGCTTGGATGTGCTAGTTGGGGCCTAAGAAAAACATTTTGTAAGGATACATTCGACCGTACAACCGTTTAGGGCATTTTCGAGTAGTGTCTTGGTTTGAGGCTGGATGGTTCAATGATTTTCGTACCAGAACTTTTGCGAGTTTTTTCCATTTTTGGGTTTGGAAGTGCTACTTGGGGTCTAAGAAAAACATTTTGTAAAGATAAATTCAACCTTACAACCATTTAGGGCATTTTCGGGAAGGGTCTTTGTTTGAGGCTGAATGGTACGAAGATTATCGTACCATAACTTTTGCGAGTTTTTTCCATTTTTTGGCTTGGATGTGCTAGTTGGGGTTTAAGAAAAACATTTTGTAAGGACACATTCGACCGTACAACTGTTTAGGGCATTTTCGGGAAGGGTCTTTGTTTGAGGCTGAATTGTACGAATATTTTCGTACTAGAACTTTTGCGAGTTTTTTCCGTTTTTGTGCTTGGATGTGCTAGTTGGGGCCTAAGAAAAACATTTTGGAAAAACACATTCGACCTTACAACTGTTTAGGGCATTTTCGGGAAGGGTCTTGGTTTGAGGCTGAATGGTACGAAGATTTTCATACCAGAACTTTTGCGAGTTTTTTCCGTTTTTTTGCTTGGATGGACAAGCATGGGATTAAGAAAAACCTTTTGTAAAGACATATTTGACCGTACAACCGTTTAGGGCATTTTCGGGAAGGGTCTTGGTTTGAGGTTGAATGGTACGAAATCTTCGTACCAGAAATTTTGCGAGTTTTTTCCGTTTTTTGGCTTGGATGGACTAGCATGGGCCTAAGAAAAACCTTTTGTAAAGACAAATTCGACCTTACAACCATTTAGGGCATTTTCGGGAAGGGTCTTTGTTTGAGGCTGAATGTACAAAGATTTTCGTACCATAACTTTTGCGAGTTTTTTTTCCTTTTTTTGGCTTGGATGTGCTAGTTGGGGCCTAAGAAAAACATTTTGTAAGGACACATTCGACCGTACAACCGTTTAGGGCATTTTCGAGAAGTGTCTTGGTTTGAGGCTGGATGGTTCAATGATTTTCGTACCAGAACTTTTGCGAGTTTTTTCCATTTTTGGGTTTGGATGTGCTACTTGGGGTCTAAGAAAAACATTTTGTTAAGACACATTCGACCGTTCAACCGTTTAGGGCATTTTCGGGAAGGGTCTTGGTTTGAGGGTGAATGGTACGAAGGGTTTCGTACCAAAACTTTTGCGAGTTTTTTCAGTTTTTTTGCTTGGATGTGCTAGTTGGGGCCTAAGAAAAACATTTTGTAAAGACACATTCGACCGTTCAACCGTTTAGGGCATTTTCGGGAAGGGACTTTGTTTGAAACTGAATTGTACGAATATTTTCGTACTAGAACTTTTGCGAGTTTTTTCCGTTTTTGGGCCTTGATGTGCTAGTTGGGGCCTAAGAAAAACATTTTGTAAAAACACATTCGACCTTACAACTGTTTAGGGCATTTTCGGGAAGGGTCTTGGTTTGAGGCTGAATGGTACGAAGATTTTCATACCAGAACTTTTGCGAGTTTTTTCCGTATTTTTGCTTGGATGGACAAGCATGGGATTAAGAAAAACCTTTTGTAAAGACATATTTGACCGTACAACCGTTTAGGGCATTTTCGGGAAGGGTCTTGGTTTGAGGTTGAATGGTACGAAGATTTTCGTACCAGAAATTTTGCGAGTTTTTTCCGTTTTTTGGCTTGGATGGACTAGCATGGGCCTAAGAAAAACCTTTTGTAAAGACAAATTCGACCTTACAACCATTTAGGGCATTTTCGGGAAGGGTCTTTGTTTGAGGCTGAATGGTACAAAGATTTTCGTACCATAACTTTTGCGAGTTTTTTTTCCTTTTTTTGGCTTGGATGTGCTAGTTGGGGCCTAAGAAAAACATTTTGTAAGGATACATTCGACCGTACAACCGTTTAGGGCATTTTCGAGTAGTGTCTTGGTTTGAGGCTGGATGGTTCAATGATTTTCGTACCAGAACTTTTGCGAGTTTTTTCCATTTTTGGGTTTGGATGTGCTACTTGGGGTCTAAGAAAAACATTTTGTAAAGATAAATTCAACCTTACAACCATTTAGGGCATTTTCGGGAAGGGTCTTTGTTTGAGGCTGAATGGTACGAAGATTATCGTACCATAACTTTTGCGAGTTTTTTCCATTTTTTGGCTTGGATGTGCTAGTTGGGGTTTAAGAAAAACATTTTGTAAGGACACATTCGACCGTACAACTGTTTAGGGCATTTTCGGGAAGGGTCTTTGTTTGAGGCTGAATTGTACGAATATTTTCGTACTAGAACTTTTGCGAGTTTTTTCCGTTTTTGTGCTTGGATGTGCTAGTTGGGGCCTAAGAAAAACATTTTGGAAAAACACATTCGACCTTACAACTGTTTAGGGCATTTTCGGGAAGGGTCTTGGTTTGAGGCTGAATGGTACGAAGATTTTCATACCAGAACTTTTGCGAGTTTTTTCCGTTTTTTTGCTTGGATGGACAAGCATGGGATTAAGAAAAACCTTTTGTAAAGACATATTTGACCGTACAACCGTTTAGGGCATTTTCGGGAAGGGTCTTGGTTTGAGGTTGAATGGTACGAAATCTTCGTACCAGAAATTTTGCGAGTTTTTTCCGTTTTTTGGCTTGGATGGACTAGCATGGGCCTAAGAAAAACCTTTTGTAAAGACAAATTCGACCTTACAACCATTTAGGGCATTTTCGGGAAGGGTCTTTGTTTGAGGCTGAATGGTACAAAGATTTTCGTACCATAACTTTTGCGAGTTTTTTTTCCTTTTTTTGGCTTGGATGTGCTAGTTGGGGCCTAAGAAAAACATTTTGTAAGGACACATTCGACCGTACAACCGTTTAGGGCATTTTCGAGAAGTGTCTTGGTTTGAGGCTGGATGGTTCAATGATTTTCGTACCAGAACTTTTGCGAGTTTTTTCCATTTTTGGGTTTGGATGTGCTACTTGGGGTCTAAGAAAAACATTTTGTTAAGACACATTCGACCGTTCAACCGTTTAGGGCATTTTCGGGTAGGGTCTTGGTTTGAGGGTGAATGGTACGAAGGGTTTCGTACCAAAACTTTTGCGAGTTTTTTTCAGTTTTTTTGCTTGGATGTGCTAGTTGGGGCCTAAGAAAAACATTTTGTAAAGACACATTCGACCGTTCAACCGTTTAGGGCATTTTCGGGAAGGGTCTTTGTTTGAGGCTGAATTGTACGAATATTTTCGTACTAGAACTTTTGCGAGTTTTTTCCGTTTTTGGGCTTGGATGTGCTAGTTGGGGCCTAAGAAAAACATTTTGTAAAAACACATTCGACCTTACAACTGTTTAGGGCATTTTCGGGAAGGGTCTTGGTTTGAGGCTGAATGGTACGAAGATTTTCATACCAGAACTTTTGCGAGTTTTTTCCGTATTTTTGCTTGGATGAACAAGCATGGGATTAAGAAAAACCTTTTGTAAAGACATATTTGACCGTACAACCGTTTAGGGCATTTTCGGGAAGGGTCTTGGTTTGAGGTTGAATGGTACGAAGATTTTCGTACCAGAAATTTTGCGAGTTTTTTCCTTTTTTGGCTTGGATGTGCTAGTTGGGACCTAACAAAAACATTTTGCACAGACACATTCAAACGTACAACCGTTTAGGGTTTTTTCGGGAAGGGTTTTGGTTTGAGGCTGAATGGTACAAAGATTTTCGTACCCGAACTTTTACGAGTTTTTTCTTTTTCGGCTTGGATGTGCTAGTTGGGGCCTAACAAAAACATTTTGTGAATACACATTCGACCGTACAACCGTTTAGGGCATTTTCGGGAAGGGTCTTGGTTTGAGGCTGAATGGTACGGAGATATTCATACAAGAACTTTTGCGAGTTTTTTCCGTTTTTTGGCTTGGATGGACTAGCTTGGGCCTAAGAAAAAACTTTTGTAAAGATAAATTCGACCTTACAACTATTTAGGGCATTTTCGGGAAGGGTCTTTGTTTGAGGCTGAATGGTACAAAGATTTTCGTACCATAACTTTTGCGAGTTTTTTTTCCTTTTTTTGGCTTGGATGTGCTAGTTGGGGCCTAAGAAAAACATTTTGTAAGGACACATTCGACCGTACAACCGTTTAGGGCATTTTCGAGAAGTGTCTTGGTTTGAGGCTGGATGGTTCAATGATTTTCGTACCAGAACTTTTGCGAGTTTTTTCCGTTTTTTGGTTTGGATGTGCTACTTGCGGTCTAAGAAAAACATTTTGTTAAGACACATTCGACCATTCAACCGTTTAGGGCATTTTCGGGAAGGGTCTTGGTTTGAGGGTGAATGGTACGAAGAGGTTCGTACCAAAACTTCTGCGAGTTTTTTCAGTTTTTTTGCTTGGATGTGCTAGTTGGGGACTAAGAAAAACATTTTGTAAAGACACATTCGACCGTTCAACCGTTTAGGGCATTTTCGGGAAGGGTCTTTGTTTGAGGCTGAGTTGTACGAATATATTCGTACTAGAACTTTTGCGAGTTTTTTCCGTTTTTGGGCTTGGATGTGCTAGTTGGGGCCTAAGAAAAACATTTTGTAAAAACACATTCGACCTTACAATTGTTTAGGGCATTTTCGGGAAGGGTCTTGGTTTGAAGCTGAATGGTACAAAGATTTTCATACCAGAACTTTTGCGAATTTTTTCCGTTTTTACCTTGGATGGACAAGCATGGGCCTAAGAAAAACCTTTTGTAAAGACATATTTGACCGTACAACCGTTTAGGGCATTTTCGGGAAGGGTCTTGGTTTGAGGTTGAATGGTACGAAGATTTTCGTACCAGAACTTTTGCGAGTTTTTTCCTTTTTCGGCTTGGATATTCTAGTTGGGACCTAACAAAAACATTTTGCACAGACACATTCAAACGTACAACCGTTTAGGGTTTTTTCGGGAAGGGTTTTGGTTTGAGGCTGAATGATACAAAGATTTTCGTACCAGAACTTTTGCAAGTTTTTTCCGTTTTTTGGCTTGGATGGACTAGCATGGGCCTAAGAAAAACCTTTTGTAAAGACAAATACGACCTTACAACCATTTAGGGCATTTTCGGGAAGGGTCTTTGTTTGAGGCTGAATGGTACAAAGATTTTCGTACCATAACTTTTGCGAGTTTTTTTTTCCTTTTTTTGGCTTGGATGTGCTAGTTGGGGCCTAAGAAAAACATTTTGTAAGGATACATTCGACCGTACAACCGTTTAGGGCATTTTCGGGAAGGGTCTTGGTTTGAGGCTGGATGGTTCAATGATTTTCGTACCAGAACTTTTGCGAGTTTTTTCCGTTTTTGGGTTTGGATGTGCTACTTGCGGTCTAAGAAAAACATTTTGTTAAGACACATTCGACCATTCAACCGTTTAGGGCATTTTCGGGAAGGGTCTTGGTTTGAGGGTGAATGGTACGAAGAGGTTCGTACCAAAACTTCTGCGAGTTTTTTCAGTTTTTTTGCTTGGATGTGCTAGTTGGGGACTAAGAAAAACATTTTGTAAAGACACATTCGACCGTTCAACCGTTTAGGGCATTTTCGGGAAGGGTCTTTGTTTGAGGCTGAATTGTACGAATATATTCGTACTAGAACTTTTGCGAGTTTTTTCCGTTTTTGGGCTTGGATGTGCTAGTTGGGGCCTAAGAAAAACATTTTGTAAAAACACATTCGACCTTACAACTGTTTAGGGCATTTTCGGGAAGG
This sequence comes from Fallopia convolvulus, assembly GCA_964016875.1. Taxonomy (NCBI): domain Eukaryota; kingdom Viridiplantae; phylum Streptophyta; class Magnoliopsida; order Caryophyllales; family Polygonaceae; genus Fallopia; species Fallopia convolvulus. The sequence goes on along the minus strand of OZ024735.1, from coordinate 15,023,579 downwards.
GTCATGGTTTGAAGCTGAATGGTACGAAGATTTTCGTACCAGAACTTTTGCGAGTTTTTTCCTTTTTCGGCTTGGATGTGCTAGTTGGGACCTAACAAAAACATTTTGCACAGACACATTCAAACGTACATCCGTTTAGGGTTTTTTCGGGAAGGGTTTTGGTTTGAGGCTGAATGATACAAAGATTTTTGTACCATAACTTTTGCGAGTTTTTTTTCCTTTTTTTGGATTGGATGTGCTAGTTGGGGCCTAAGAAAAACATTTTGTAAGGACACATTCGACCGTACAACCGTTTAGGGCATTTTCGAGAAGTGTCTTCGTTTGAGGCTGGATGGTTCAATGATTTTCGTACCAGAACTTTTGCGAGTTTTTTCCGTTTTTGGGTTTGGATGTGCTACTTGCGGTCTAAGAAAAACATTTTGTTAAGACACATTCGACCATTCAACCGTTTAGGGCATTTTCGGGAAGGGTCTTGGTTTGAGGGTGAATGGTACGAAGAGGTTCGTACCAAAACTTCTGCGAGTTTTTTCAGTTTTTTTGCTTGGATGTGCTAGTTGGGGACTAAGAAAAACATTTTGTAAAGACACATTCGACCGTTCAACCGTTTAGGGCATTTTCGGGAAGGGTCTTTGTTTGAGGCTGAATTGTACGAATATATTCGTACTAGAACTTTTGCGAGTTTTTTCCGTTTTTGGGCTTGGATGTGCTAGTTGGGGCCTAAGAAAAACATTTTGTAAAAACACATTCGACCTTACAATTGTTTAGGGCATTTTCGGGAAGGGTCTTGGTTTGAGGCTGAATGGTACAAAGATTTTCATACCAGAACTTTTGCGAATTTTTTCCGTTTTTACCTTGGATGGACAAGCATGGGCCTAAGAAAAACCTTTTGTAAAGACATATTTGACCGTACAACCGTTTAGGGCATTTTCGGGAAGGGTCTTGGTTTGAGGTTGAATGGAACGAAGATTTTCGTACCAGAACTTTTGCTAGTTTTTTCCTTTTTCGGCTTGGATGTGCTAGTTGGGACCTAACAAAAACATTTTGCACAGACACATTCAAACGTACAACCGTTTAGGGTTTTTTCGGGAAGGGTTTTGGTTTGAGGCTGAATGATACAAAGATTTTCGTACCAGAACTTTTGCGAGTTTTTTCTTTTTTGGCTTGGATGTGCTAGTTGGTGCCTAACAAAAACATTTCGTGAAGACACATTCGACCGTACAACCGTTTAGGGCATTTTCGGGAAGGGTCTTGGTTTGAGGCTGAATGGTACGGAGATATTCATACAAGAACTTTTGCGAGTTTTTTCCGTTTTTTGGCTTGGATGGACTAGCTTGGGCCTAAGAAAAAACTTTTGTAAAGATAAATTCGACCTTACAACCATTTAGGGCATTTTCGGGAAGGGTCTTTGTTTGAGGCTGAATGGTACGAAGATTATCGTACCATAACTTTTGCGAGTTTTTTCCATTTTTTGGCTTGGATGTGCTAGTTGGGGTTTAAGAAAAACATTTTGTAAGGACACATTCGACCGTACAACTGTTTAGGGCATTTTCGGGAAGGGTCTTTGTTTGAGGCTGAATTGTACGAATATTTTCGTACTAGAACTTTTGCGAGTTTTTTCCGTTTTTGGGCTTGGATGTGCTAGTTGGGGCCTAAGAAAAACATTTTGTAAAAACACATTCGACCTTACAACTGTTTAGGGCATTTTCGAAAAGGGTCTTGGTTTGAGGCTGAATGGTACGAAGATTTTCATACCAGAACTTTTGCGAGGTTTTCCGTTTTTTTGCTTGGATGGACAAGCATGGGATTAAGAAAAACCTTTTGTAAAGACATATTTGACCGTACAACCGTTTAGGGCATTTTCGGGAAGGGTCTTGGTTTGAGGTTGAATGGTACGAAGATTTTCGTACCATAAATTTTGCGAGTTTTTTCCGTTTTTTGGCTTGGATGGACTAGCATGGGCCTAAGAAAAACCTTTTGTAAAGACAAATTCGACCTTACAACCATTTAGGGCATTTTCGGGAAGGGTCTTTGTTTGAGGCTGAATGGTACAAAGATTTTCGTACCATAACTTTTGCGAGTTTTTTTTTCCTTTTTTTGGCTTGGATGTGCTAGTTGGGGCCTAAGAAAAACATTTTGTAAGGATACATTCGACCGTACAACCGTTTAGGGCATTTTCGAGAAGTGTCTTGGCTTGAGGCTGGATGGTTCAATGATTTTCGTACCAGAACTTTTGCGAGTTTTTTCCATTTTTGGGTTTGGATGTGCTACTTGGGGTCTAAGAAAAACATTTTGTTAAGACACATTCGACCGTTCAACCGTTTAGGGCATTTTCGGGAAGGGTCTTGGTTTGAGGGTGAATGGTACGAAGAGTTTCGTACCAAAACTTTTGCGAGTTTTTCAGTTTTTTTGCTTGGATGTGCTAGTTGGGGCCTAAGAAAAACATTTTGTAAAGTCACATTCGACCGTTCAACCGTTTAGGGCATTTTCGGGAAGGGTCTTTGTTTGAGGCTGAATTGTACGAATATTTTCGTACTAGAACTTTTGCGAGTTTTTTCTGTTTTTGGGCTTGGATGTGCTAGTTGGGGCCTAAGAAAAACATTTTGTAAAAACACATTCGATCTTACAACTGTTTAGGGCATTTTCGGGAAGGGTCATGGTTTGAAGCTGAATGGTACGAAGATTTTCATACCAGAACTTTTGCGAGTTTTTTCCGTTTTTTTGCTTGGATGGACAAGCATGGGCTTAAGAAAAACCTTTTGTAAAGCTATATTTGACCGTACAACCGTTTAGGGCATTTTCGGGAAGGGTCTTGGTTTGAGGTTGAATGGTACGAAGATTTCGTACCAGAAATTTTGCGAGTTTTTTCCGTTTTTTGGCTTGGATGGACTAGCATGGGCCTAAGAAAAACCTTTTGTAAAGACAAATTCGACCTTACAACCATTTAGGGCATTTTCGGGAAGGGTCTTTGTTTGAGGCTGAATGGTACAAAGATTTTCGTACCATAACTTTTGCGAGTTTTTCTTCCTTTTTTTGGCTTGGATGTGCTAGTTGGGGCCTAAGAAAAACATTTTGTAAGGACACATTCGACCGTACAACCGTTTAGGGCATTTTCGAGAAGTGTCTTGGTTTGAGGCTGGATGGTTCAATGATTTTCGTACCAGAACTTTTGCGAGTTTTTTCCGTTTTTGGGTTTGGATGTGCTACTTGCGGTCTAAGAAAAACATTTTGTTAAGACACATTCGACCATTCAACCGTTTAGGGCATTTTCGGGAAGGGTCTTGGTTTGAGGGTGAATGGTACGAAGAGGTTCGTACCAAAACTTCTGCGAGTTTTTTCAGTTTTTTTGCTTGGATGTGCTAGTTGGGGACTAAGAAAAACATTTTGTAAAGACACATTCGACCGTTCAACCGTTTAGGGCATTTTCGGGAAGGGTCTTTGTTTGAGGCTGAATTGTACGAATATATTCGTACTAGAACTTTTGCGAGTTTTTTCCGTTTTTGGGCTTGGATGTGCTAGTTGGGGCCTAAGAAAAACATTTTGTAAAAACACATTCGACCTTACAATTGTTTAGGGCATTTTCGGGAAGGGTCTTGGTTTGAGGCTGAATGGTACAAAGATTTTCATACCAGAACTTTTGCGAATTTTTTCCGTTTTTACCTTGGATGGACAAGCATGATCCTAAGAAAAACCTTTTGTAAAGACATATTTGACCGTACAACCGTTTAGGGCATTTTCGGGAAGGGTCTTGGTTTGAGGTTGAATGGTACGAAGATTTTCGTACCAGAACTTTTGCGAGTTTTTTCCTTTTTCGGCTTGGATGTGCTAGTTGGGACCTAACAAAAACATTTTGCACAGACACATTCAAACGTACAACCGTTTAGGGTTTTTTCGGGAAGGGTTTTGGTTTGAGGCTGAATGATACAAAGATTTTCGTACCAGAACTTTTGCGAGTTTTTTCTTTTTTGGCTTGGATGTGCTAGTTGGTGCCTAACAAAAACATTTTGTGAAGACACATTCGACCGTACAACCGGTTAGGGCATTTTCGGGAAGGGTCTTGGTTTGAGGCTGAATGGTACGGAGATATTCATACAAGAGCTTTTGCGAGTTTTTTCCGTTTTTTGGCTTGGATGGACTAGCTTGGGCCTAAGAAAAAACTTTTGTAAAGATAAATTCGACCTTACAACCATTTAGGGCATTTTCGGGAAGGGTCTTTGTTTGAGGCTGAATGGTACGAAGATTATCGTACCATAACTTTTGCGAGTTTTTTCCATTTTTTGGCTTGGATGTGCTAGTTGGGGTTTAAGAAAAACATTTTGTAAGGACACATTCGACCGTACAACTGTTTAGGGCATTTTCGGGAAGGGTCTTTGTTTGAGGCTGAATTGTACGAATATTTTCGTACTAGAACTTTTGCGAGTTTTTTCCGTTTTTGGGCTTGGATGTGCTAGTTGGGGCCTAAGAAAAACATTTTGTAAAAACACATTCGACCTTACAACTGTTTAGGGCATTTTCGGGAAGGGTCTTGGTTTGAGGCTGAATGGTACGAAGATTTTCATACCAGAACTTTTGCGAGTTTTTTCCGTTTTTTTGCTTGGATGGACAAGCATGGGATTAAGAAAAACCTTTTGTAAAGACATATTTGACCGTACAACCGTTTAGGTCATTTTCGGTAAGGGTCTTGGTTTGAGGTTGAATGGTACGAAGATTTTCGTACCAGAAATTTTGCGAGTTTTTTCCCTTTTTTGGCTTGGATGGACTAGCATGGGCCTAAGAAAAACCTTTTGTAAAGACAAATTCGACCTTACAACCATTTAGGGCATTTTCGGGAAGGGTCTTTGTTGTAGGCTGAATGGTACAAAGATTTTCGTACCATAACTTTTGCGAGTTTTTTTTTCCTTTTTTTGGCTTGGATATGCTAGTTGGGGCCTAAGAAAAACATTTTGTAAGGATACATTCGACCGTACAACCGTTTAGGGCATTTTCGAGAAGTGTCTTGGTTTGAGGCTGGATGGTTCAATGATTTTCGTACCAGAACTTTTGCGAGTTTTTTCCGTTTTTGGGTTTGGATGTGCTACTTGGGGTCTAAGAAAAACATTTTGTTAAGACACATTCGACCGTTCAACCGTTTAGGGCATTTTCGGGAAGGGTCTTGGTTTGAGGGTGAATGGTACGAAGAGTTTCGTACCAAAACTTTTGCGAGTTTTTTCAGTTTTTTTGCTTGGATGTGCTAGTTGGGGCCTAAGAAAAACATTTTGTAAAGTCACATTCGACCGTTCAACCGTTTAGGGCATTTTCGGCAAGGGTCTTTGTTTGAGGCTGAATTGTACGAATATTTTCGTACTAGAACTTTTGCGAGTTTTTTCCTTTTTGGGCTTGGATGTGCTAGTTGGGGCCTAAGAAAAACATTTTGTAAAAACACATTCGACCTTACAACTGTTTAGGGCATTTTTGGGAAGGGTCATGGTTTGAGGCTGAATGGTACGAAGATTTTCATACCAGAACTTTTGCGAGTTTTTCCGTTTTTTTGCTTGGATGGACAAGCATGGGCTTAAGAAAAACCTTTTGTAAAGCTATATTCGACCGTACAACCGTTTAGGGCATTTTCGGGAAGGGTCTTGGTTTGAGGTTGAATGGTACGAAGATTTTCGTACCAGAAATTTTGCGAGTTTTTTCCGTTTTTTGTCTTGGATGGACTAGCATGGGCCTAAGAAAAACCTTTTGTAAAGATAAATTCGACCTTACAACCATTTAGGGCATTTTCGGGAAGGGTCTTTGTTTGAGGCTGAATGGTACAAAGATTTTCGTACCATAACTTTTGCGAGTTTTTTTTCCTTTTTTTGGCTTGGATGTGCTAGTTGGGGCCTAAGAAAAACATTTTGTAAGGACACATTCGACCGTACAACCGTTTAGGGCATTTTCGAGAAGTGTCTTTGTTTGAGGCTGGATGGTTCAATGATTTTCGTACCAGAACTTTTGCGAGTTTTTTCCGTTTTTGGGTTTGGATGTGCAACTTGGGGTCTAAGAAAAACATTTTGTTAAGACACATTCGACCGTTCAACCGTTTAGGGCATTTTCGGGAAGGGTCTTGGTTTGAGGGTTAATGGTACGAAGAGTTTCGTACCAAGACTTTTGCGAGTTTTTTCAGTTTTTTTGCTTGGATGTGCTAGTTGGGGCCTATGAAAAACATTTTGTAAACAAAAATTCGACCGTTCAACCGTTTAGGGCATTTTCGGGAAGGGTCTTTGTTTGAGGCTGAATTGTACGAATATTTTCGTACTAGAACTTTTGCGAGTTTTTTCCCTTTTTGGGCTTGGATGTGCTAGTTGGGGCCTAAGAAAAACATTTTGTAAAAACACATTCGACCTTACAACTGGTTAGGGCATTTTCGGGAAGGGTCTTGGTTTGAGGCTGAATGGTACGAAGATTTTCATACCAGAACTTTTGCGAGTTTTTTCCGTTTTTTTTCTTGGATGGACAAGCATGGGCTTAAGAAAAACCTTTTGTAAAGACAAATTCGACCTTACAACCATTTAGGGCATTTTCGGGAAGGGTCTTTGTTTGAGACTGAATGGTACAAAGATTTTCGTACCATAACTTTTGCGAGTTTTTTTTCCTTTTTTTGGCTTGGATATGCTAGTTGGGGCCTAAGAAAAACATTTTGTAAGGATACATTCGACCGTACAACCGTTTAGGGCATTTTCGAGAAGTGTCTTGGTTTGAGGCTGGATGGTTCAATGATTTTTGTCCCAGAACTTTTGCGAGTTTTTTCCGTTTTTGGGTTTGGATGTGCTACTTGGGGTCTAAGAAAAACATTTTGTTAAGACACATTCGACCGTTCAACCGTTTAGGGCATTTTCGGGAAGGGTCTTGGTTTGAGGGTGAATGGTACGAAGAGTTTCGTACCAAAACTTTTGCGAGTTTTTTCAGTTTTTTTGCTTGGATGTGCTAGTTGGGGCCTAAGAAAAACATTTTGTAAAGTCACATTCGACCGTTCAACCATTTAGGGCATTTTCGGAAAGGGTCTTTGTTTGAGGCTGAATTGTACGAATATTTTCGTACTAGAACTTTTGCGAGTTTTTTCCGTTTTTGGGCTTGGATGTGCTAGTTGGGGCCTAAGAAAAACATTTTGTAAAAACACATTCGACCTTACAACTGTTTAGGGCATTTTCGGGAAGGGTCATGGTTTGAAGCTGAATGGTACGAAGATTTTCATACCAGAACTTTTGCGAGTTTTTTCCGTTTTTTTGCTTGGATGGACAAGCATGGGCTTAAGAAAAACCTTTTGTAAAGCTATATTTGACCGTACAACCGTTTAGGGCATTTTCGGGAAGGGTCTTGGTTTGAGGTTGAATGGTACGAAGATTTTCGTACCAGAAATTTTGCGAGTTTTTTCCGTTTTTTGGCTTGGATGGACTAGCATGGGCCTAAGAAAAACCTTTTGTAAAGACAAATTCGACCTTACAACCATTTAGGGCATTTTCGGGAAGGGTCTTTGTTTGAGGCTGAATGGTACAAAGATTTTCGTACCATAACTTTTGCGAGTTTTTTTCCTTTTTTTGGCTTGGATGTGCTAGTTGGGGCCTAAGAAAAACATTTTGTAAGGACACATTCGACCGTACAACCGTTTAGGGCATTTTCGAGAAGTGTCTTGGTTTGAGGCTGGATGGTTCAATGATTTTCGTACCCGAACTTTTGCGAGTTTTTTCGGTTTTTGGGTTTGGATGTGCTACTTGGGGTCTAAGAAAAACATTTTGTTAAGACACATTCGACCATTCAACCGTTTAGGGCATTTTCGGGATGGGTCTTGGTTTGAGGGTGAATGGTACGAAGAGGTTCGTACCAAAACTTCTGCGAGTTTTTTCAGTTTTTTTGCTTGGATGTGCTAGTTGGGGACTAAGAAAAACATTTTGTAAAGACACATTCGACCGTTCAACCGTTTAGGGCATTTTCGGGAAGGGTCTTTGTTTGAGGCTGAATTGTACGAATATTTTCGTACTAGAACTTTTGCGAGTTTTTTCCGTTTTTGGGCTTGGATGTGCTAGTTGGGGCCTAAGAAAAACATTTTGTAAAAACACATTCGACCTTACAACTGTTTAGGGCATTTTTGGGAAGGGTCATGGTTTGAGGCTGAATGGTACGAAGATTTTCATACCAGAACTTTTGCGAGTTTTTCGGTTTTTTTGCTTGGATGGACAAGCATGGGCTTAAGAAAAACCTTTTGTAAAGCTATATTTGACTGTACAACCGTTTAGGGCATTTTCGGGAAGGGTCTTGGTTTGAGGTTGAATGGTACGAAGATTTTCGTACCAGAAATTTTGCGAGTTTTTTCCGTTTTTTGGCTTGGATGGACTAGCATGGGCCTAAGAAAAACCCTTTGTAAAGACAAATTCGACCTTACAACCATTTAGGGCATTTTCGGGAAGGGTCTTTGTTTGAGGCTGAATGGTACAAAGATTTTCGTACCATAACTTTTGCGAGTTTTTTTCCTTTTTTTGGCTTGGATGTGCTAGTTGGGGCCTAAGAAAAACATTTTGTAAGGACACATTCGACCGTACAACCGTTTAGGGCATTTTCGAGAAGTGTCTTGGTTTGAGGCTGGATGGTTCAATGATTTTCGTACCAGAACTTTTGCGAGTTTTTTCCGTTTTTGGGTTTGGATGTGCTACTTGGGGTCTAAGAAAAACATTTTGTTAAGACACATTCGACCATTCAACCGTTTAGGGCATTTTCGGGAAGGGTCTTGGTTTGAGGGTGAATGGTACGAAGAGGTTCGTACCAAAACTTCTGCGAGTTTTTTCAGTTTTTTTGCTTGGATGTGCTAGTTGGGGACTAATAAAAACATTTTGTAAAGACACATTCGACCGTTCAACCGTTTAGGGCATTTTCGGGAAGGGTCTTTGTTTGAGGCTGAATTGTACGAATATTTTCGTACTAGAACTTTTGCGAGTTTTTTCCGTTTTTGGGCTTGGATGTGCTAGTTGGGGCCTAAGAAAAACATTTTGTAAAAACACATTCGACCTTACAACTGTTTAGGGCATTTTTGGGAAGGGTCATGGTTTGAGGCTGAATGGTACGAAGATTTTCATACCAGAACTTTTGCGAGTTTTTCCCTTTTTTTGCTTGGATGGACAAGCATGGGCTTAAGAAAAACCTTTTGTAAAGCTATATTTGACCGTACAACCGTTTAGGGCATTTTCGGGAAGGGTCTTGGTTTGAGGTTGAATGGTACGAAGATTTTCGTACCAGAAATTTTGCGAGTTTTTTCCGTTTTTTGGCTTGGATGGACTAGCATGGGCCTAAGAAAAACCTTTTGTAAAGATAAATTCGACCTTACAACCATTTAGGGCATTTTCGGGAAGGGTCTTTGTTTGAGGCTGAATGGTACAAAGATTTTCGTACCATAACTTTTGCGAGTTTTTTTCCTTTTTTTGGCTTGGATGTGCTAGTTGGGGCCTAAGAAAAACATTTTATAAGGACACATTCGACCGTACAACCGTTTAGGGCATTTTCGAGAAGTGTCTTGGTTTGAGGCTGGATGGTTCAATGATTTTCGTACCAGAACTTTTGCGAGTTTTTTCCGTTTTTGGGTTTGGATGTGCTACTTGGGGTCTAAGAAAAACATTTTGTTAAGACACATTCGACCATTCAACCGTTTAGGGCATTTTCGGGAAGGGTCTTGGTTTGAGGGTGAATGGTACGAAGAGGTTCGTACCAAAACTTCTGCGAGTTTTTTCAGTTTTTTTGCTTGGATGTGCTAGTTGGGGACTAATAAAAACATTTTGTAAAGACACATTCGACCGTTCAACCGTTTAGGGCATTTTCGGGAAGGGTCTTTGTTTGAGGCTGAATTGTACGAATATTTTCGTACTAGAACTTTTGCGAGTTTTTTCCGTTTTTGGGCTTGGATGTGCTAGTTGGGGCCTAAGAAAAACATTTTGTAAAAACACATTCGACCTTACAACTGTTTAGGGCATTTTTGGGAAGGGTCATGGTTTGAGGCTGAATGGTACGAAGATTTTCATACCAGAACTTTTGCGAGTTTTTCCGTTTTTTTGCTTGGATGGACAAGCATGGGCTTAAGAAAAACCTTTTGTAAAGCTATATTTGACCGTACAACCGTTTAGGGCATTTTCGGGAAGGGTCTTGGTTTGAGGTTGAATGGTACGAAGATTTTCGTACCAGAAATTTTGCGAGTTTTTTCCGTTTTTTGGCTTGGATGGACTAGCATGGGCCTAAGAAAAACCTTTTGTAAAGATAAATTCGACCTTACAACCATTTAGGGCATTTTCGGGAAGGGTCTTTGTTTGAGGCTGAATGGTACAAAGATTTTCGTACCATAACTTTTGCGAGTTTTTTTCCTTTTTTTGGCTTGGATGTGCTAGTTGGGGCCTAAGAAAAACATTTTATAAGGACACATTCGACCGTACAATCGTTTAGGGCATTTTCGAGAAGTGTCTTGGTTTGAGGCTGGATGGTTCAATGATTTTCGTACCAGAACTTTTGCGAGTTTTTTTTCCTTTTTTTGGCTTGGATGTGCTAGTTGGGGCCTAAGAAAAACATTTTGTAAGGACACATTCGACCGTACAACCGTTTAGGGCATTTTCGAGAAGTGTCTTGGTTTGAGGCTGGATGGTTCAATGATTTTCCTACCAGAACTTTTGCGAGTTTTTTCCGTTTTTGGGTTTGGATGTGCAACTTGGGGTCTAAGAAAAACATTTTGTTAAGACACATTCGACCGTTCAACCGTTTAGGGCATTTTCGGGAAGGGTCTTGGTTTGAGGGTTAATGGTACGAAGAGGTTCGTACCAAAACTTTTGCGAGTTTTTTCAGTTTTTTTGCTTGGATGTGCTAGTTGGGGCCTATGAAAAACATTTTGTAAAAAAAAATTCGACCGTTCAACCGTTTAGGGCATTTTCGGGAAGGGTCTTTGTTTGAGGCTGAATTGTACGAATATTTTCGTACTAGAACTTTTGCGATTTTTTTCCCTTTTTGGGCTTTGATGTGCTAGTTGGGGCCTAAGAAAAACATTTTGTAAAAACACATTCGACCTTACAACTGTTTAGTGCATTTTAGGGAAGGGTCTTGGTTTGAGGCTGAATGGTACGAAGATTTTCATACCAGAACTTTTGCGAGTTTTTTCCGTTTTTTTTCTTGGATGGACAAGCATGGGCTTAAGAAAAACCTTTTGTAAAGCTATATTTGACCGTACAACCGTTTAGGGCATTTTCGGGAAGGGTCTTGGTTTGAGGTTGAATGGTACGAAGATTTTCGTACCAGAAATTTTGCGATTTTTTCCGTTTTTTGACTTGGATGGACTAGCATGGGCCTAAGAAAAATCTTTTGTAAAGACAAATTCGACCTTACAACCATTTAGGGCATTTTCGGGAAGGGTCTTTGTTTGAGGCTGAATGGTACAAAGATTTTCGTACCATAACTTTTGCGAGTTTTTTTCCTTTTTTTGGCTTGGATGTGCTAGTTGGGGCCTAAGAAAAACATTTTGTAAGGACACATTCGACCGTACAACCGTTTAGGGCATTTTCGAGAAGTGTCTTGGTTTGAGGCTGGATGGTTCAATGATTTTCCTACCAGAACTTTTGCGAGTTTTTTCCGTTTTTGGGTTTGGATGTGCAACTTGGGGTCTAAGAAAAACATTTTGTTAAGACACATTCGACCGTTCAACCTTTTAGGGCATTTTCGGGAAGGGTCTTGGTTTGAGGGTTAATGGTACGAAGAGTTTCGTACCAAAACTTTTGCGAGTTTTTTCAGTTTTTTTGCTTGGATGTGCTAGTTGGGGACTAAGAAAAACATTTTGTAAAGACACATTCGACCGTTCAACCGTTTAGGGCATTTTCGGGAAGGGTCTTTGTTTGAGGCTGAATTGTACGAATATTTTCGTACTAGAACTTTTGCGAGTTTTTTCCGTTATTGGGCTTGGATGTGCTAGTTGGGGCCTAAGAAACACATTTTGTAAAAACACATTCGACCTTACAACTGTTTAGGGCATTTTTGGGAAGGGTCATGGTTTGAGGCTGAATGGTACGAAGATTTTCATACCAGAACTTTTGCGAGTTTTTCCGTTTTTTTGCTTGGATGGACAAGCATGGGCTTAAGAAAAACCTTTTGTAAAGCTATATTTGACCGTACAACCGTTTAGGGCATTTTCGGGAAGGGTCTTGGTTTGAGGTTGAATGGTACGAAGATTTTCGTACCAGAAATTTTGCGAGTTTTTTCCGTTTTTTGGCTTGGATGGACTAGCATGGGCCTAAGAAAAACCTTTTGTAAAGATAAATTCGACCTTACAACCATTTAGGGCATTTTCGGGAAGGGTCTTTGTTTGAGGCTGAATGGTACAAAGATTTTCGTACCATAACTTTTGCGAGTTTTTTTCCTTTTTTTGGCTTGGATGTGCTAGTTGGGGCCTAAGAAAAACATTTTATAAGGACACATTCGACCGTACAATCGTTTAGGGCATTTTCGAGAAGTGTCTTGGTTTGAGGCTGGATGGTTCAATGATTTTCGTACCAGAACTTTTGCGAGTTTTTTTTCCTTTTTTTGGCTTGGATGTGCTAGTTGGGGCCTAAGAAAAACATTTTGTAAGGACACATTCGACCGTACAACCGTTTAGGGCATTTTCGAGAAGTGTCTTGGTTTGAGGCTGGATGGTTCAATGATTTTCCTACCAGAACTTTTGCGAGTTTTTTCCGTTTTTGGGTTTGGATGTGCAACTTGGGGTCTAAGAAAAACATTTTGTTAAGACACATTCGACCGTTCAACCGTTTAGGGCATTTTCGGGAAGGGTCTTGGTTTGAGGGTTAATGGTACGAAGAGGTTCGTACCAAAACTTTTGCGAGTTTTTTCAGTTTTTTTGCTTGGATGTGCTAGTTGGGGCCTATGAAAAACATTTTGTAAAAAAAAATTCGACCGTTCAACCGTTTAGGGCATTTTCGGGAAGGGTCTTTGTTTGAGGCTGAATTGTACGAATATTTTCGTACTAGAACTTTTGCGATTTTTTTCCCTTTTTGGGCTTTGATGTGCTAGTTGGGGCCTAAGAAAAACATTTTGTAAAAACACATTCGACCTTACAACTGTTTAGTGCATTTTAGGGAAGGGTCTTGGTTTGAGGCTGAATGGTACGAAGATTTTCATACCAGAACTTTTGCGAGTTTTTTCCGTTTTTTTTCTTGGATGGACAAGCATGGGCTTAAGAAAAACCTTTTGTAAAGCTATATTTGACCGTACAACCGTTTAGGGCATTTTCGGGAAGGGTCTTGGTTTGAGGTTGAATGGTACGAAGATTTTCGTACCAGAAATTTTGCGATTTTTTCCGTTTTTTGACTTGGATGGACTAGCATGGGCCTAAGAAAAATCTTTTGTAAAGACAAATTCGACCTTACAACCATTTAGGGCATTTTCGGGAAGGGTCTTTGTTTGAGGCTGAATGGTACAAAGATTTTCGTACCATAACTTTTGCGAGTTTTTTTCCTTTTTTTGGCTTGGATGTGCTAGTTGGGGCCTAAGAAAAACATTTTGTAAGGACACATTCGACCGTACAACCGTTTAGGGCATTTTCGAGAAGTGTCTTGGTTTGAGGCTGAATGGTTCAATGATTTTCGTACCAGAACTTTTGCGAGTTTTTTCCGTTTTCTGGTTTGGATGTGCTAGTTGGGGTCTAAGAAAAACATTTTGTTAAGACACATTCGACCGTTCAACCGTTTAGGGCATTTTCGGGAAGGGTCTTGGTTTGAGGGTGAATGGTACGAAGAGTTTCGTACCAACACTTTTTCGAGTTTTTTCAGTTTTTTTGCTTGGATGTGCTAGTTGGGGCCTAAGAAAAACATTTTGTAAAGACACATTCGACCGTTCAACCGTTTAGGGCATTTTCGGGAAGGGTCTTTGTTTGAGGCTGAATTGTACGAATATTTTCGTACTAGAAATTTTGCGAGTTTTTTCCGTATTTGGGCTTGGATGTGCTAGTTGGGGTCTAAGAAAAACATTTTGTAAAAACACATTCGACCTTACAACTGTTTAGGGCATTTTCGGGAAGGGTCTTGGTTTGAGGCTGAATGGTACGAAGATTTTCATACCAGAACCTTTGCGAGTTTTTTCCGTTTTTTTGCTTGGATGGACAAGCATGGGATTAAGAAAAACCTTTTGTAAAGACATATTTGACCGTACAACCGTTTAGGGCATTTTCGGGAAGGGTCTTGGTTTGAGGTTGAATGGTACGAAGATTTTCGTACCAGAAATTTTGCGAGTTTTTTCCGTTTTTTGGCTTGGATGGACTAGCATGGGCCTAAGAAAAACCTTTTGTAAAGACAAATTCGACCTTACAACCATTTAGGGCATTTTCGGGAAGGGTCTTTGTTTGAGGCTGAATGGTACAAAGATTTTCGTACCATAACTTTTGCGAGTTTTTTTTCCTTTTTTTGGCTTGGATGTGCTAGTTGGGGCCTAAGAAAAACATTTTGTAAGGATACATTCGACCGTACAACCGTTTAGGGCATTTTCGAGAAGTGTCTTGGTTTGAGGCTGGATGGTTCAATGATTTTCGTACCAGAACTTTTGCGAGTTTTTTCCGTTTTTGGGTTTGGATGTGCTACTTGGGGTCTAAGAAAAACATTTTGTTAAGACACATTCGACCATTCAACCGTTTAGGGCATTTTCGGGAAGGGTCTTGGTTTGAGGGTGAATGGTACGAAGAGGTTCCTACCAAAACTTCTGCGAGTTTTTTCAGTTTTTTTGCTTGGATGTGCTAGTTGGGGACTAAGAAAAACATTTTGTAAAGACACATTCGACCGTTCAACCGTTTAGGGCATTTTCGGGAAGGGTCTTTGTTTGAGGCTGAATTGTACGAATATTTTCGTACTAGAACTTTTGCGAGTTTTTTCCGTTTTTGGGCTTGGATGTGCTAGTTGGGGCCTAAGAAACACATTTTGTAAAAACACATTCGACCTTACAACTGTTTAGGGCATTTTTGGGAAGGGTCATGGTTTGAGGCTGAATGGTACGAAGATTTTCATACCAGAACTTTTGCGAGTTTTTCCGTTTTTTTGCTTGGATGGACAAGCATGGGCTTAAGAAAAACCTTTTGTAAAGCTATATTTGACCGTACAACCGTTTAGGGCATTTTCGGGAAGGGTCTTGGTTTGAGGTTGAATGGTACGAAGATTTTCGTACCAGAAATTTTGCGAGTTTTTTCCGTTTTTTGGCTTGGATGGACTAGCATGGGCCTAAGAAAAACCTTTTGTAAAGATAAATTCGACCTTACAACCATTTAGGGCATTTTCGGGAAGGGTCTTTGTTTGAGGCTGAATGGTACAAAGATTTTCGTACCATAACTTTTGCGAGTTTTTTTCCTTTTTTTGGCTTGGATGTGCTAGTTGGGGCCTAAGAAAAACATTTTGTAAGGACACATTCGACCGTACAACCGTTTAGGGCATTTTCGAGAAGTGTCTTGGTTTGAGGCTGGATGGTTCAATGATTTTCGTACCAGAACTTTTGCGAGTTTTTTTTCCTTTTTTTGGCTTGGATGTGCTAGTTGGGGCCTAAGAAAAACATTTTGTAAGGACACATTCGACCGTACAACCGTTTAGGGCATTTTCGAGAAGTGTCTTGGTTTGAGGCTGGATGGTTCAATGATTTTCCTACCAGAACTTTTGCGAGTTTTTTCCGTTTTTGGGTTTGGATGTGCAACTTGGGGTCTAAGAAAAACATTTTGTTAAGACACATTCGACCGTTCAACCTTTTAGGGCATTTTCGGGAAGGGTCTTGGTTTGAGGGTTAATGGTACGAAGAGTTTCGTACCAAAACTTTTGCGAGTTTTTTCAGTTTTTTTGCTTGGATGTGCTAGTTGGGGACTAAGAAAAACATTTTGTAAAGACACATTCGACCGTTCAACCGTTTAGGGCATTTTCGGGAAGGGTCTTTGTTTGAGGCTGAATTGTACGAATATTTTCGTACTAGAACTTTTGCGAGTTTTTTCCGTTATTGGGCTTGGATGTGCTAGTTGGGGCCTAAGAAACACATTTTGTAAAAACACATTCGACCTTACAACTGTTTAGGGCATTTTTGGGAAGGGTCATGGTTTGAGGCTGAATGGTACGAAGATTTTCATACCAGAACTTTTGCGAGTTTTTCCGTTTTTTTGCTTGGATGGACAAGCATGGGCTTAAGAAAAACCTTTTGTAAAGCTATATTTGACCGTACAACCGTTTAGGGCATTTTCGGGAAGGGTCTTGGTTTGAGGTTGAATGGTACGAAGATTTTCGTACCAGAAATTTTGCGAGTTTTTTCCGTTTTTTGGCTTGGATGGACTAGCATGGGCCTAAGAAAAACCTTTTGTAAAGATAAATTCGACCTTACAACCATTTAGGGCATTTTCATGAAGGGTCTTTGTTTGAGGCTGAATGGTACAAAGATTTTCGTACCATAACTTTTGCGAGTTTTTTTCCTTTTTTTGGCTTGGATGTGCTAGTTGGGGCCTAAGAAAAACATTTTGTAAGGACACATTCGACCGTACAACCGTTTAGGGCATTTTCGAGAAGTGTCTTGGTTTGAGGCTGGATGGTTCAATGATTTTCGTACCAGAACTTTTGCGAGTTTTTTTTCCTTTTTTTGGCTTGGATGTGCTAGTTGGGGCCTAAGAAAAACATTTTGTAAGGACACATTCGACCGTACAACCGTTTAGGGCATTTTCGAGAAGTGTCTTGGTTTGAGGCTGGATGGTTCAATGATTTTTCTACCAGAACTTTTGCGAGTTTTTTCCGTTTTTGGGTTTGGATGTGCAACTTGGGGTCTAAGAAAAACATTTTGTTAAGACACATTCGACCGTTCAACCTTTTAGGGCATTTTCGGGAAGGGTCTTGGTTTGAGGGTTAATGGTACGAAGAGTTTCGTACCAAAACTTTTGCGAGTTTTTTCAGTTTTTTTGCTTGGATGTGCTAGTTGGGGCCTATGAAAAACATTTTGTAAACAAAAATTCGACCGTTCAACCGTTTAGGGCATTTTCGGGAAGGGTCTTTGTTTAAGGCTGAATTGTACGAATATTTTCGTACTAGAACTTTTGCGAGTTTTTTCCCTTTTTGGGCTTTGATGTGCTAGTTGGGGCCTAAGAAAAACATTTTGTAAAAACACATTCGACCTTACAACTGTTTAGGGCATTTTCGGGAAGGGTCTTGGTTTGAGGCTGAATGGTACGAAGATTTTCATACCAGAACTTTTGCGAGTTTTTTCCGTTTTTTTTCTTGGATGGACAAGCATGGGCTTAAGAAAAACCTTTTGTAAAGCTATATTTTACCGTACAACCGTTTAGGGCATTTTCGGGAAGGGTCTTGGTTTGAGGTTGAATGGTACGAAGATTTTCGTACCAGAAATTTTGCGATTTTTTCCGTTTTTTGACTTGGATGGACTAGCATGGGCCTAAGAAAAACCTTTTGTAAAGATAAATTCGACCTTACAACCATTTAGGGCATTTTCGGGAAGGGTCTTTGTTTGAGGCTGAATGGTACAAAGATTTTCGTACCATAACTTTTGCGAGTTTTTTCCGTTTTTGGGTTTGGATGTGCTACTTGGGGTCTAAGAAAAACATTTTGTTAAGACACATTCGACCATTCAACCGTTTAGGGCATTTTCGGGAAGGGTCTTGGTTTGAGGGTGAATGGTACGAAGAGGTTCGTACCAAAACTTCTGCGAGTTTTTTCAGTTTTTTTGCTTGGATGTGCTAGTTGGGCACTAAGAAAAACATTTTGTAAAGACACATTCGACCGTTCAACCGTTTAGGGCATTTTCGGGAAGGGTCTTTGTTTGAGGCTGAATTGTACGAATATTTTCGTACTAGAACTTTTGCGAGTTTTTTCCGTTTTTGGGCTTGGATGTGCTAGTTGGGGCCTAAGAAAAACATTTTGTAAAAACACATTCGACCTTACAACTGTTTAGGGCATTTTTGGGAAGGGTCATGGTTTGAGGCTGAATGGTACGAAGATTTTCATACCAGAACTTTTGCGAGTTTTTTCCGTTTTTTTGCTTGGATGGACAAGCATGGGCTTAAGAAAAACCTTTTGTAAAGCTATATTTGACCGTACAACCGTTTAGGGCATTTTCGGGAAGGGTCTTGGTTTGAGGTTGAATGGTACGAAGATTTTCGTACCAGAAATTTTGCCAGTTTTTTCCGTTTTTTGGCTTGGATGGACTAGCATGGGCCTAAGAAAAACCTTTTGTAAAGATAAATTCGACCTTACAACCATTTAGGGCATTTTCGGGAAGGGTCTTTGTTTGAGGCTGAATGGTACAAAGATTTTCGTACCATAACTTTTGCGAGTTTTTTTTCCTTTTTTTGGCTTGGATGTGCTAGTTGGGGCCTAAGAAAAACATTTTGTAAGGACACATTCGACCGTACAACCGTTTAGGGCATTTTCGAGAAGTGTCTTGGTTTGAGGCTGGATGGTTCAATGATTTTCGTACCAGAACTTTTGCGAGTTTTTTCCGTTTTTGGGTTTGGATGTGCTACTTGGGGTCTAAGAAAAACATTTTGTTAAGACACATTCGACCGTTCAACAGTTTAGGGCATTTTCGGGAAGGGTCTTGGTTTGAGGGTTAATGGTACGAAGAGTTTCGTACCAAAACTTTTGCGAGTTTTTTCAGTTTTTTTGCTTGGATGTGCTAGTTGGGGCCTATGAAAAACATTTTGTAAACAAAAATTCGACCGTTCAACCGTTTAGGGCATTTTCGGGAAGGGTCTTTGTTTGAGGCTGAATTGTACGAATATTTTCGTACTAGAACTTTTGCGAGTTTTTTCCGTTTTTGGGCTTGGATGTGCTAGTTGGGGCCTAAGAAAAACATTTTGTAAAAACACATTCGACCTTACAACTGTTTAGGGCATTTTCGGGAAGGGTCTTGGTTTGAGGCTGAATGGTACGAAGATTTTCATACCAGAACTTTTGCGAGTTTTTTCCGTTTTTTTGCTTGGATGGACAAGCATGGGATTAAGAAAAACATTTTGTTAAGACACATTCGACCGTACAACCGTTTAGGGCATTTTCGGGAAGGGTCTTGGTTTGAGGGTGAATGGTACGAAGAGGTTCGTACCAAAACTTCTGCGAGTTTTTTCAGTTTTTTTGCTTGGATGTGCTAGTTGGGGACTAAGAAAAACATTTTGTAAGGACACATTCGACCGTTCAACCGTTTAGGGCATTTTCGGGAAGGGTCTTTGTTTGAGGCTGAATTGTACGAATATTTTCGTACTAGAACTTTTGCGAGTTTTTTCCGTTTTTGGGCTTGGATGTGCTAGTTGGGGCCTAAGAAAAACATTTTGTAAAAACACATTCGACCTTACAACTGTTTAGGGCATTTTTGGGAAGGGTCATGGTTTGAGGCTGAATGGTACGAAGATTTTCATACCAGAACTTTTGCGAGTTTTTTCCGTTTTTTTGCTTGGATGGACAAGCATGGGCTTAAGAAAAACCTTTTGTAAAGCTATATTTGACCGTACAACCGTTTAGGGCATTTTCGGGAAGGGTCTTGGTTTGAGGTTGAATGGTACGAAGATTTTCGTACCAGAAATTTTGCCAGTTTTTTCCGTTTTTTGGCTTGGATGGACTAGCATGGGCCTAAGAAAAACCTTTTGTAAAGATAAATTCGACCTTACAACCATTTAGGGCATTTTCGGGAAGGGTCTTTGTTTGAGGCTGAATGGTACAAAGATTTTCGTACCATAACTTTTGCGAGTTTTTTTTCCTTTTTTTGGCTTGGATGTGCTAGTTGGGGCCTAAGAAAAACATTTTGTAAGGACACATTCGACCGTACAACCGTTTAGGGCATTTTCGAGAAGTGTCTTGGTTTGAGGCTGGATGGTTCAATGATTTTCGTACCAGAACTTTTGCGAGTTTTTTCCGTTTTTGGGTTTGGATGTGCTACTTGGGGTCTAAGAAAAACATTTTGTTAAGACACATTCGACCGTTCAACAGTTTAGGGCATTTTCGGGAAGGGTCTTGGTTTGAGGGTTAATGGTACGAAGAGTTTCGTACCAAAACTTTTGCGAGTTTTTTCAGTTTTTTTGCTTGGATGTGCTAGTTGGGGCCTATGAAAAACATTTTGTAAACAAAAATTCGACCGTTCAACCGTTTAGGGCATTTTCGGGAAGGGTCTTTGTTTGAGGCTGAATTGTACGAATATTTTCGTACTAGAACTTTTGCGAGTTTTTTCCCTTTTTGGGCTTGGATGTGCTAGTTGGGGCCTAAGAAAAACATTTTGTAAAAACACATTCGACCTTACAACTGTTTAGGGCATTTTCGGGAAGGGTTTTGGTTTGAGGCTGAATGGTACGAAGATTTTCATACCAGAACTTTTGCGAGTTTTTTCCGTTTTTTTGCTTGGATGGACAAGCATGGGATTAAGAAAAACCTTTTGTAAAGACATATTTGACCGTACAACCGTTTAGGGCATTTTCGTGAAGGGTCTTGGTTTGAGGTTGAATGGTACGAAGATTTTCGTACCAGAAATTTTGCGAGTTTTTTCCGTTTTTTGGCTTGGATGGACTAGCATGGGCCTAAGAAAAACCTTTTGTAAAGACAAATTCGACCTTACAACCATTTAGGGCATTTTCGGGAAGGGTCTTTGTTTGAGGCTGAATGGTACAAAGATTTTTGTACCATAAATTTTGCCAGTTTTTTCCGTTTTTGGGCTTGGATGTGCTAGTTGGGGCCTAAGAAAAACATTTTGTAAAAACACATTCGACCTTACAACTGTTTAGGGCATTTTTGGGAAGGGTCATGGTTTGAGGCTGAATGGTACGAAGATTTTCATACCAGAACTTTTGCGAGTTTTTTCCGTTTTTTTGCTTGGATGGACAAGCATGGGCTTAAGAAAAACCTTTTGTAAAGCTATATTTGACCGTACAACCGTTTAGGGCATTTTCGGGAAGGGTCTTGGTTTGAGGTTGAATGGTACGAAGATTTTCGTACCAGAAATTTTGCCAGTTTTTTCCGTTTTTTGGCTTGGATGGACTAGCATGGGCCTAAGAAAAACCTTTTGTAAAGATAAATTCGACCTTACAACCATTTAGGGCATTTTCGGGAAGGGTCTTTGTTTGAGGCTGAATGGTACAAAGATTTTCGTACCATAACTTTTGCGAGTTTTTTTTCCTTTTTTTGGCTTGGATGTGCTAGTTGGGGCCTAAGAAAAACATTTTGTAAGGACACATTCGACCGTACAACCGTTTAGGGCATTTTCGAGAAGTGTCTTGGTTTGAGGCTGGATGGTTCAATGATTTTCGTACCAGAACTTTTGCGAGTTTTTTCCGTTTTTGGGTTTGGATGTGCTACTTGGGGTCTAAGAAAAACATTTTGTTAAGACACATTCGACCGTTCAACCGTTTAGGGCATTTTCGGGAAGGGTCTTGGTTTGAGGGTTAATGGTACGAAGAGTTTCGTACCAAAACTTTTGCGAGTTTTTTCAGTTTTTTTGCTTGGATGTGCTAGTTGGGGCCTATGAAAAACATTTTGTAAACAAAAATTCGACCGTTCAACCGTTTAGGGCATTTTCGGGAAGGGTCTTTGTTTGAGGCTGAATTGTACGAATATTTTCGTACTAGAACTTTTGCGAGTTTTTTCCGTTTTTGGGCTTGGATGTGCTAGTTGGGGCCTAAGAAAAACATTTTGTAAAAACACATTCGACCTTACAACTGTTTAGGGCATTTTCGGGAAGGGTCTTGGTTTGAGGCTGAATGGTACGAAGATTTTCATACCAGAACTTTTGCGAGTTTTTTCCGTTTTTTTGCTTGGATGGACAAGCATGGGATTAAGAAAAACATTTTGTTAAGACACATTCGACCGTACAACCATTTAGGGCATTTTCGGGAAGGGTCTTGGTTTGAGGGTGAATGGTACGAAGAGGTTCGTACCAAAACTTCTGCGAGTTTTTTCAGTTTTTTTGCTTGGATGTGCTAGTTGGGGACTAAGAAAAACATTTTGTAAGGACACATTCGACCGTTCAACCGTTTAGGGCATTTTCGGGAAGGGTCTTTGTTTGAGGCTGAATTGTACGAATATTTTCGTACTAGAACTTTTGCGAGTTTTTTCCGTTTTTGGGCTTGGATGTGCTAGTTGGGGCCTAAGAAAAACATTTTGTAAAAACACATTCGACCTTACAACTGTTTAGGGCATTTTTGGGAAGGGTCATGGTTTGAGGCTGAATGGTACGAAGATTTTCATACCAGAACTTTTGCGAGTTTTTTCCGTTTTTTTGCTTGGATGGACAAGCATGGGCTTAAGAAAAACCTTTTGTAAAGCTATATTTGACCGTACAACCGTTTAGGGCATTTTCGGGAAGGGTCTTGGTTTGAGGTTGAATGGTACGAAGATTTTCGTACCAGAAATTTTGCCAGTTTTTTCCGTTTTTTGGCTTGGATGGACTAGCATGGGCCTAAGAAAAACCTTTTGTAAAGATAAATTCGACCTTACAACCATTTAGGGCATTTTCGGGAAGGGTCTTTGTTTGAGGCTGAATGGTACAAAGATTTTCGTACCATAACTTTTGCGAGTTTTTTTTCCTTTTTTTGGCTTGGATGTGCTAGTTGGGGCCTAAGAAAAACATTTTGTAAGGACACATTCGACCGTACAACCGTTTAGGGCATTTTCGAGAAGTGTCTTGGTTTGAGGCTGGATGGTTCAATGATTTTCGTACCAGAACTTTTGCGAGTTTTTTCCGTTTTTGGGTTTGGATGTGCTACTTGGGGTCTAAGAAAAACATTTTGTTAAGACACATTCGACCGTTCAACAGTTTAGGGCATTTTCGGGAAGGGTCTTGGTTTGAGGGTTAATGGTACGAAGAGTTTCGTACCAAAACTTTTGCGAGTTTTTTCAGTTTTTTTGCTTGGATGTGCTAGTTGGGGCCTATGAAAAACATTTTGTAAACAAAAATTCGACCGTTCAACCGTTTAGGGCATTTTCGGGAAGGGTCTTTGTTTGAGGCTGAATTGTACGAATATTTTCGTACTAGAACTTTTGCGAGTTTTTTCCCTTTTTGGGCTTGGATGTGCTAGTTGGGGCCTAAGAAAAACATTTTGTAAAAACACATTCGACCTTACAACTGTTTAGGGCATTTTCGGGAAGGGTTTTGGTTTGAGGCTGAATGGTACGAAGATTTTCATACCAGAACTTTTGCGAGTTTTTTCCGTTTTTTTGCTTGGATGGACAAGCATGGGATTAAGAAAAACCTTTTGTAAAGACATATTTGACCGTACAACCGTTTAGGGCATTTTCGTGAAGGGTCTTGGTTTGAGGTTGAATGGTACGAAGATTTTCGTACCAGAAATTTTGCGAGTTTTTTCCGTTTTTTGGCTTGGATGGACTAGCATGGGCCTAAGAAAAACCTTTTGTAAAGACAAATTCGACCTTACAACCATTTAGGGCATTTTCGGGAAGGGTCTTTGTTTGAGGCTGAATGGTACAAAGATTTTTGTACCATAAATTTTGCCAGTTTTTTCCGTTTTTGGGCTTGGATGTGCTAGTTGGGGCCTAAGAAAAACATTTTGTAAAAACACATTCGACCTTACAACTGTTTAGGGCATTTTTGGGAAGGGTCATGGTTTGAGGCTGAATGGTACGAAGATTTTCATACCAGAACTTTTGCGAGTTTTTTCCGTTTTTTTGCTTGGATGGACAAGCATGGGCTTAAGAAAAACCTTTTGTAAAGCTATATTTGACCGTACAACCGTTTAGGGCATTTTCGGGAAGGGTCTTGGTTTGAGGTTGAATGGTACGAAGATTTTCGTACCAGAAATTTTGCCAGTTTTTTCCGTTTTTTGGCTTGGATGGACTAGCATGGGCCTAAGAAAAACCTTTTGTAAAGATAAATTCGACCTTACAACCATTTAGGGCATTTTCGGGAAGGGTCTTTGTTTGAGGCTGAATGGTACAAAGATTTTCGTACCATAACTTTTGCGAGTTTTTTTTCCTTTTTTTGGCTTGGATGTGCTAGTTGGGGCCTAAGAAAAACATTTTGTAAGGACACATTCGACCGTACAACCGTTTAGGGCATTTTCGAGAAGTGTCTTGGTTTGAGGCTGGATGGTTCAATGATTTTCGTACCAGAACTTTTGCGAGTTTTTTCCGTTTTTGGGTTTGGATGTGCTACTTGGGGTCTAAGAAAAACATTTTGTTAAGACACATTCGACCGTTCAACCGTTTAGGGCATTTTCGGGAAGGGTCTTGGTTTGAGGGTTAATGGTACGAAGAGTTTCGTACCAAAACTTTTGCGAGTTTTTTCAGTTTTTTTGCTTGGATGTGCTAGTTGGGGCCTATGAAAAACATTTTGTAAACAAAAATTCGACCGTTCAACCGTTTAGGGCATTTTCGGGAAGGGTCTTTGTTTGAGGCTGAATTGTACGAATATTTTCGTACTAGAACTTTTGCGAGTTTTTTCCCTTTTTGGGCTTGGATGTGCTAGTTGGGGCCTAAGAAAAACATTTTGTAAAAACACATTCGACCTTACAACTGTTTAGGGCATTTTCGGGAAGGGTCTTGGTTTGAGGCTGAATGGTACGAAGATTTTCATACCAGAACTTTTGCGAGTTTTTTCCGTTTTTTTGCTTGGATGGACAAGCATGGGATTAAGAAAAACCTTTTATAAAGCTATATTTGACCGTACAACCGTTTAGGGCATCTTCGGGAAGGGTCTTGGTTTGAGGTTGAATGGTACGAAGATTTTCGTACCAGAAATTTTGCGAGTTTTTTCCGTTTTTTGGCTTGGATGGACTAGCATGGGCCTAAGAAAAACCTTTTGTAAAGACAAATTCGACCTTACAACCATTTAGGGCATTTTCGGGAAGGGTCTTTGTTTGAGGCTGAATGGTACAAAGATTTTCGTACCATAACTTTTGCGAGTTTTTTTTCCTTTTTTTGGCTTGGATGTGCTAGTTGGGGCCTAAGAAAAACATTTTGTAAGGACACATTCGACCGTACAACCGTTTAGGGCATTTTCGAGAAGTGTCTTGGTTTGAGGCTGGATGGTTCAATGATTTTCGTACCAGAACTTTTGCGAGTTTTTTCCGTTTTTGGGTTTGGATGTGCTACTTGGGGTCTAAGAAAAACATTTTGTTAAGACACATTCGACCGTTCAACCGTTTAGGGCATTTTCGGGAAGGGTCTTGGTTTGAGGGTTAATGGTACGAAGAGTTTCGTACCAAAACTTTTGCGAGTTTTTTCAGTTTTTTTGCTTGGATGTGCTAGTTGGGGCCTATGAAAAACATTTTGTAAACAAAAATTCGACTGTTCAACCGTTTAGGGCATTTTCGGGAAGGGTCTTTGTTTGAGGCTGAATTGTACGAATATTTTCGTACTAGAACTTTTGCGAGTTTTTTCCCTTTTTGGGCTTGGATGTGCTAGTTGGGGACTAAGAAAAACATTTTGTAAAAAACACATTCGACCTTACAACTGTTTAGGGCATTTTTTGGAAGGGTCTTGGTTTGAGGCTGAATGGTACGAAGATTTTCATACCAGAACTTTTGCGAGTTTTTTCCGTTTTTTTGCTTGGATGGACAAGCATGGGATTAAGAAAAACCTTTTGTAAAGACATATTTCACCGTACAACCGTTTAGGGCATTTTCGGGAAGGGTCTTGGTTTGAGGTTGAATGGTACGAAGATTTTCGTACCAGAAATTTTGCGAGTTTTTTCCGTTTTTTGGCTTGGATGGACTAGCATGGGCCTAAGAAAAACCTTTTGTAAAGACAAATTCGACCTTACAACCATTTAGGGCATTTTCGGGAAGGGTCTTTGTTTGAGGCTGAATGGTACAAAGATTTTCGTACCATAACTTTTGCGAGTTTTTTTTCCTTTTTTTGGCTTGGATGTGCTAGTTGGGGCCTAAGAAAAACATTTTGTAAGGACACATTCGACCGTACAACCGTTTAGGGCATTTTCGAGAAGTGTCTTGGTTTGAGGCTGGATGGTTCAATGATTTTCGTACCAGAACTTTTGCGAGTTTTTTCCGTTTTTGGGTTTGGATGTGCTACTTGGGGTCTAAGAAAAACATTTTGTTAAGACACATTCGACCGTTCAACCGTTTAGGGCATTTTCGGGAAGGGTCTTGGTTTGAGGGTTAATGGTACGAAGAGTTTCGTACCAAAACTTTTGCGAGTTTTTTCAGTTTTTTTGCTTGGATGTGCTAGTTGGGGCCTATGAAAAACATTTTGTAAACAAAAATTCGACTGTTCAACCGTTTAGGGCATTTTCGGGAAGGGTCTTTGTTTGAGGCTGAATTGTACGAATATTTTCGTACTAGATCTTTTGCGAGTTTTTTCCCTTTTTGGGCTTGGATGTGCTAGTTGGGGACTAAGAAAAACATTTTGTAAAAAACACATTCGACCTTACAACTGTTTAGGGCATTTTCGGGAAGGGTCTTGGTTTGAGGCTGAATGGTACGAAGATTTTCATACCAGAACTTTTGCGAGTTTTTTCCGTTTTTTTGCTTGGATGGACAAGCATGGGATTAAGAAAAACCTTTTGTAAAGACATATTTCACCGTACAACCGTTTAGGGCATTTTCGGGAAGGGTCTTGGTTTGAGGTTGAATGGTACGAAGATTTTCGTACCAGAAATTTTGCGAGTTTTTTCCGTTTTTTGGCTTGGATGGACTAGCATGGGCCTAAGAAAAACCTTTTGTAAAGACAAATTCGACCTTACAACCATTTAGGGCATTTTCGGGAAGGGTCTTTGTTTGAGGCTGAATGGTACAAAGATTTTCGTACCATAAATTTTGCCAGTTTTTTCCGTTTTTGGGCTTGGATGTGCTAGTTGGGGCCTAAGAAAAACATTTTGTAAAAACACATTCGACCTTACAACTGTTTAGGGCATTTTTGGGAAGGGTCATGGTTTGAGGCTGAATGGTACGAAGATTTTCATACCAAAACTTTTGCGAGTTTTTTCCGTTTTTTTGCTTGGATGGACAAGCATGGGCTTAAGAAAAACCTTTTGTAAAGCTATATTTGACCGTACAACCGTTTAGGGCATTTTCGGGAAGGGTCTTAGTTTGAGGTTGAATGGTACGAAGATTTTCGTAACAGAAATTTTGCCAGTTTTTTCCGTTTTTTGGCTTGGATGGACTAGCATGGGCCTAAGAAAAACCTTTTGTAAAGATAAATTCGACCTTACAACCATATAGGGCATTTTCGGGAAGGGTCTTTGTTTGAGGCTGAATGGTACAAAGATTTTCATACCATAACTTTTGCGAGTTTTTTTTCCTTTTTTTGGCTTGGATGTGCTAGTTGGGGCCTAAGAAAAACATTTTGTAAGGACACATTCGACCGTACAACCGTTTAGGGCATTTTCGAGAAGTGTCTTGGTTTGAGGCTGGATGGTTCAATGATTTTCGTACCAGAACTTTTGCGAGTTTTTTCCGTTTTTGGGTTTGGATGTGCTACTTGGGGTCTAAGAAAAACATTTTGTTAAGACACATTCGACCGTTCAACCGTTTAGGGCATTTTCGGGAAGGGTCTTGGTTTGAGGGTTAATGGTACGAAGAGTTTCGTACCAAAACTTTTGCGAGTTTTTTCAGTTTTTTTGCTTGGATGTGCTAGTTGGGGCCTATGAAAAACATTTTGTAAACAAAAATTCGACCGTTCAACCGTTTAGGGCATTTTCGGGAAGGGTCTTTGTTTGAGGCTGAATTGTACGAATATTTTCGTACTAGAACTTTTGCGAGTTTTTTCCCTTTTTGGGCTTGGATGTGCTAGTTGGGGCCTAAGAAAAACATTTTGTAAAAACACATTCGACCTTACAACTGTTTAGGGCATTTTCGGGAAGGGTCTTGGTTTGAGGCTGAATGGTACGAAGATTTTCATACCAGAACTTTTGCGAGTTTTTTCCGTTTTTTTGCTTGGATGGACAAGCATGGGATTAAGAAAAACCTTTTGTAAAGACATATTTGACCGTACAACCGTTTAGGGCATTTTCGGGAAGGGTCTTGGTTTGAGGTTGAATTGTACGAAGATTTTCGTACCAGAAATTTTGCGAGTTTTTTCCGTTTTTTGGCTTGGATGGACTAGCATGGGCCTAAGAAAAACCTTTTGTAAAGACAAATTCGACCTTACAACCATTTAGGGCATTTTCGGGAAGGGTCTTTGTTTGAGGCTGAATGGTACAAAGATTTTCGTACCATAACTTTTGCGAGTTTTTTTTCCTTTTTTTGGCTTGGATGTGCTAGTTGGGGCCTAAGAAAAACATTTTGTAAGGATACATTCGACCGTACAACCGTTTAGGGCATTTTCGAGAAGTGTCTTGGTTTGAGGTTGAATGGTACGAAGATTTTCGTACCAGAAATTTTGCGAGTTTTTTCCGTTTTTTGGCTTGGATGGACTAGCATGGGCCTAAGAAAAACCTTTTGTAAAGACAAATTCGACCTTACAACCATTTAGGGCATTTTCGGGAAGGGTCTTTGTTTGAGGCTGAAAAGTACAAAGATTTTCGTACCATAAATTTTGCCAGTTTTTTCCGTTTTTGGGCTTGGATGTGCTAGTTGGGGCCTAAGAAAAACATTTTGTAAAAACACATTCGACCTTACAACTGTTTAGGGCATTTTTGGGAAGGGTCATGGTTTGAGGCTGAATGGTACGAAGATTTTCATACCAAAACTTTTGCGAGTTTTTTCCGTTTTTTTGCTTGGATGGACAAGCATGGGCTTAAGAAAAACCTTTTGTAAAGCTATATTTGACCGTACAACCGTTTAGGGCATTTTCGGGAAGGGTCTTAGTTTGAGGTTGAATGGTACGAAGATTTTCGTAACAGAAATTTTGCCAGTTTTTTCCGTTTTTTGGCTTGGATGGACTAGCATGGGCCTAAGAAAAACCTTTTGTAAAGATAAATTCGACCTTACAACCATATAGGGCATTTTCGGGAAGGGTCTTTGTTTGAGGCTGAATGGTACAAAGATTTTCATACCATAACTTTTGCGAGTTTTTTTTCCTTTTTTTGGCTTGGATGTGCTAGTTGGGGCCTAAGAAAAACATTTTGTAAGGACACATTCGACCGTACAACCGTTTAGGGCATTTTCGAGAAGTGTCTTGGTTTGAGGCTGGATGGTTCAATGATTTTCGTACCAGAACTTTTGCGAGTTTTTTCCGTTTTTGGGTTTGGATGTGCTACTTGGGGTCTAAGAAAAACATTTTGTTAAGACACATTCGACCGTTCAACCGTTTAGGGCATTTTCGGGAAGGGTCTTGGTTTGAGGGTTAATGGTACGAAGAGTTTCGTACCAAAACTTTTGCGAGTTTTTTCAGTTTTTTTGCTTGGATGTGCTAGTTGGGGCCTATGAAAAACATTTTGTAAACAAAAATTCGACCGTTCAACCGTTTAGGGCATTTTCGGGAAGGGTCTTTGTTTGAGGCTGAATTGTACGAATATTTTCGTACTAGAACTTTTGCGAGTTTTTTCCCTTTTTGGGCTTGGATGTGCTAGTTGGGGCCTAAGAAAAACATTTTGTAAAAACACATTCGACCTTACAACTGTTTAGGGCATTTTCGGGAAGGGTCTTGGTTTGAGGCTGAATGGTACGAAGATTTTCATACCAGAACTTTTGCGAGTTTTTTCCGTTTTTTTGCTTGGATGGACAAGCATGGGATTAAGAAAAACCTTTTGTAAAGACATATTTGACCGTACAACCGTTTAGGGCATTTTCGGGAAGGGTCTTGGTTTGAGGTTGAATTGTACGAAGATTTTCGTACCAGAAATTTTGCGAGTTTTTTCCGTTTTTTGGCTTGGATGGACTAGCATGGGCCTAAGAAAAACCTTTTGTAAAGACAAATTCGACCTTACAACCATTTAGGGCATTTTCGGGAAGGGTCTTTGTTTGAGGCTGAATGGTACAAAGATTTTCGTACCATAACTTTTGCGAGTTTTTTTTCCTTTTTTTGGCTTGGATGTGCTAGTTGGGGCCTAAGAAAAACATTTTGTAAGGATACATTCGACCGTACAACCGTTTAGGGCATTTTCGAGAAGTGTCTTGGTTTGAGGTTGAATGGTACGAAGATTTTCGTACCAGAAATTTTGCGAGTTTTTTCCGTTTTTTGGCTTGGATGGACTAGCATGGGCCTAAGAAAAACCTTTTGTAAAGACAAATTCGACCTTACAACCATTTAGGGCATTTTCGGGAAGGGTCTTTGTTTGAGGCTGAAAAGTACAAAGATTTTCGTACCATAAATTTTGCCAGTTTTTTCCGTTTTTGGGCTTGGATGTGCTAGTTGGGGCCTAAGAAAAACATTTTGTAAAAACACATTCGACCTTACAACTGTTTAGGGCATTTTTGGGAAGGGTCATGGTTTGAGGCTGAATGGTACGAAGATTTTCATACCAGAACTTTTGCGAGTTTTTTCCGTTTTTTTGCTTGGATGGACAAGCATGGGCTTAAGAAAAACCTTTTGTAAAGCTATATTTGACCGTACAACCGTTTAGGGCATTTTCGGGAAGGGTCTTGGTTTGAGGTTGAATGGTACGAAGATTTTCGTAACAGAAATTTTGCCAGTTTTTTCCGTTTTTTGGCTTGGATGGACTAGCATGGGCCTAAGAAAAACCTTTTGTAAAGACAAATTCGACCTTACAACCATTTAGGGCATTTTCGGGAAGGGTCTTTGTTTGAGGCTGAATGGTACAAAGATTTTCGTACCATAACTTTTGCGAGTTTTTTTTCCTTTTTTTGGCTTGGATGTGCTAGTTGAGGCCTAAGAAAAACATTTTGTAAGGACACATTCGACCGTACAACCGTTTAGGGCATTTTCGAGAAGTGTCTTGGTTTGAGGCTGGATGGTTCAATGATTTTCGTACCAGAACTTTTGCGAGTTTTTTCCGTTTTTGGGTTTGGATGTGCTACTTGGGGTCTAAGAAAAACATTTTGTTAAGACACATTCGACCGTTCAACCGTTTAGGGCATTTTCGGGAAGGGTCTTGGTTTGAGGGTTAATGGTACGAAGAGTTTCGTACCAAAACTTTTGCGAGTTTTTTCAGTTTTTTTGCTTGGATGTGCTAGTTGGGGCCTATGAAAAACATTTTGTAAACAAAAATTCGACCGTTCAACCGTTTAGGGCATTTTCGGGAAGGGTCTTTGTTTGAGGCTGAATTGTACGAATATTTTCGTACTAGAACTTTTGCGAGTTTTTTCCCTTTTTGGGCTTGGATGTGCTAGTTGGGGCCTAAGAAAAACATTTTGTAACAACACATTCGACCTTACAACTGTTTAGGGCATTTTCGGGAAGGGTCTTGGTTTGAGGCTAAATGGTACGAAGATTTTCATACCAGAACTTTTGCGAGTTTTTTCCGTTTTTTTACTTGGATGGACAAGCATGGGATTAAGAAAAACCTTTTGTAAAGACATATTTGACCGTACAACCGTTTAGGGCATTTTCGGGAAGGGTCTTGGTTTGAGGTTGAATGGTACGAAGATTTTCGTACCAGAAATTTTGCGAGTTTTTTCCGTTTTTTGGCTTGGATGGACTAGCATGGGCCTAAGAAAAACCTTTTGTAAAGACAAATTCGACCTTACAACCATTTAGGGCATTTTCGGGAAGGGTCTTTGTTTGAGGCTGAATGGTACAAAGATTTTCGTACCATAAATTTTGCCAGTTTTTTCCGTTTTTGGGCTTGGATGTGCTAGTTGGGGCCTAAGAAAAACATTTTGTAAAAACACATTCGACCTTACAACTGTTTAGGGCATTTTTGGGAAGGGTCATGGTTTGAGGCTGAATGGTACGAAGATTTTCATACCAAAACTTTTGCGAGTTTTTTCCGTTTTTTTGCTTGGATGGACAAGCATGGGCTTAAGAAAAACCTTTTGTAAAGCTATATTTGACCGTACAACCGTTTAGGGCATTTTCGGGAAGGGTCTTGGTTTGAGGTTGAATGGTACGAAGATTTTCGTAACAGAAATTTTGCCAGTTTTTTCCGTTTTTTGGCTTGGATGGACTAGCATGGGCCTAAGAAAAACCTTTTGTAAAGATAAATTCGACCTTACAACCATTTAGGGCATTTTCGGGAAGGGTCTTTGTTTGAGGCTGAATGGTACAAAGATTTTCGTACCATAACTTTTGCGAGTTTTTTTTCCTTTTTTTGGCTTGGATGTGCTAGTTGGGGCCTAAGAAAAACATTTTGTAAGGACACATTCGACCGTACAACCGTTTAGGGCATTTTCGAGAAGTGTCTTGGTTTGAGGCTGGATGGTTCAATGATTTTCGTACCAGAACTTTTGCGAGTTTTTTCCGTTTTTGGGTTTGGATGTGCTACTTGGGGTCTAAGAAAAACATTTTGTTAAGACACATTCGACCGTTCAACCGTTTAGGGCATTTTCGGGAAGGGTCTTGGTTTGAGGGTTAATGGTACGAAGAGTTTCGTACCAAAACTTTTGCGAGTTTTTTCAGTTTTTTTGCTTGGATGTGCTAGTTGGGGCCTATGAAAAACATTTTGTAAACAAAAATTCGACCGTTGAACCGTTTAGGGCATTTTCGGGAAGGGTCTTTGTTTGAGGCTGAATTGTACGAATATTTTCGTACTAGAACTTTTGCGAGTTTTTTCCCTTTTTGGGCTTGGATGTGCTAGTTGGGGCCTAAGAAAAACATTTTGTAAGAACACATTCGACCTTACAACTGTTTAGGGCATTTTCGGGAAGGGTCTTGGTTTGAGGCTGAATGGTACGAAGATTTTCATACCAGAACTTTTGCGAGTTTTTTCCGTTTTTTTGAGTGATGGACAAGCATGGGATTAAGAAAAACCTTTTGTAAAGACATATTTGACCGTACAACCGTTTACGGCATTTTCGGGAAGGGTCTTGGTTTGAGGTAGAATGGTACGAAGATTTTCGTACCAGAAATTTTGCGAGTTTTTTCCGTTTTTTGGCTTGGATGGACTAGCATGGGCCTAAGAAAAACCTTTTGTAAAGACAAATTCGACCTTACAACCATTTAGGGCATTTTCGGGAAGGGTCTTTGTTTGAGGCTGAATGGTACAAAGATTTTCGTACCATAACTTTTGCGAGTTTTTTTTCCTTTTTTTGGCTTGGATGTGCTAGTTGGGGCCTAAGAAAAACATTTTGTAAGGATACATTCGACCGTACAACCGTTTAGGGCATTTTCGAGAAGTGTCTTGGTTTGAGGCTGGATGGTTCAATGATTTTCGTACCAGAACTTTTGCGAGTTTTTTCCGTTTTTGGGTTTGGATGTGCTACTTGGGGTCTAAGAAAAACATTTTGTTAAGACACATTCGACCATTCAACCGTTTAGAGCATTTTCGGGAAGGGTCTTGGTTTGAGGGTGAATGGTACGAAGAGTTTCGTACCAAAACTTTTGCGAGTTTTTTCAGTTTTTTTGCTTGGATGTGCTAGTTGGGGACTAAGAAAAACATTTTGTAAAGACACATTCGACCGTTCAACCGTTTAGGGCATTTTCGGGAAGGGTCTTTGTTTGAGGCTGAATTGTACGAATATTTTCGTACTAGAACTTTTGCGAGTTTTTTCCGTTTTTGGGCTTGGATGTGCTAGTTGGGGCCTAAGAAAAACATTTTGTAAAAACACATTCGACCTTACAACTGTTTAGGGCATTTTCGGGAAGGGTCATGGTTTGAGGCTGAATGGTACGAAGATTTTCATACCAGAACTTTTGCGAGTTTTTTCCGTTTTTTTGCTTGGATGGACAAGCATGGGCTTAAGAAAAACCTTTTGTAAAGCTATATTTGACCGTACAACCGTTTAGGGCATTTTCGGGAAGGGTCTTGGTTTGAGGTTGAATGGTACGAAGATTTTCATACCAGAAATTTTGCGAGTTTTTTCCGTTTTTTGGCTTGGATGGACTAGCATGGGCCTAAGAAAAACCTTTTGTAAAGACAAATTCGACCTTACAACCATTTAGGGAATTTTCGGGAAGGGTCTTTGTTTGAGGCTGAATGGTACAAAGATTTTCGTACCATAACTTTTCCGAGTTTTTTTTCCTTTTTTTGGCTTGGATGTGCTAGTTGGGGCCTATGAAAAAAATTTTGTAAGGACACATTCGACCGTACAACCGTTTAGGGCATTTTCGAGAAGTGTCTTGGTTTGAGGCTGGATGGTTCAATGATTTTCGTACCAGAACTTTTGCGAGTTTTTTCCGTTTTTGGGTTTGGATGTGCTACTTGGGGTCTAAAAAAAACATTTTGTTAAGACACATTCGACCGTTCAACCGTTTAGGGCATTTTCGGGAAGGGTCTTGGTTTGAGGGTTAATGGTACGAAGAGTTTCGTACCAAAACTTTTGCGAGTTTTTTCAGTTTTTTTGCTTGGATGTGCTAGTTGGGGCCTATGAAAAACATTTTGTAAAGAAACATTCGACCGTTCAACCGTTTAGGGCATTTTCGGGAAGGGTCTTTGTTTGAGGCTGAATTGTACGAATATTTTCGTACTAGAACTTTTGCGAGTTTTTTCCCTTTTTGGGCTTGGATGTGCTAGTTGGGGCCTAAGAAAAACATTTTGTAAAAACACATTCGACCTTACAACTGTTTAGGGCATTTTCGGGAAGGGTCTTGGTTTGAGGCTGAATGGTACGAAGATTTTCATACCAGAACTTTTGCGAGTTTTTTCCGTTTTTTTGCTTGGATGGACAAGCATGGGATTAAGAAAAACCTTTTGTAAAGCTATATTTGACCGTACAACCGTTTAGGGCATTTTCGGGAAGGGTCTTGGTTCGAGGTTGAATGGTACGAAGATTTTCGTACCAGAAATTTTGCGATTTTTTCCGTTTTTTGGCTTGGATGGACTAGCATGGGCCTAAGAAAAATCTTTTGTAAAGACAAATTCGACCTTACAACCATTTAGGGCATTTTCGGGAAGGGTCTTTGTTTGAGGCGGAATGGTACAAAGATTTTCGTACCATAACTTTTGCGAGTTTTTTTCCTTTTTTTGGCTTGGATGTGCTAGTTGGGGCCTAAGAAAAACATTTTGTAAGGACACATTCGACCGCACAACCGTTTAGGGCATTTTCGAGAAGTGTCTTGGTTTGAGGCTGAATGGTTCAATGATTTTCGTACCAGAACTTTTGCGAGTTTTTTCCGTTTTCTGGTTTGGATGTGCTAGTTGGGGTCTAAGAAAAACATTTTGTTAAGACACATTGGACCGTTCAACCGTTTAGGGCATTTTCGGGAAGGGTCTTGGTTTGAGGGTGAATGGTACGAAGAGTTTCGTACCAAAACTTTTGCGAGTTTTTTCAGTTTTTTTGCTTGGATGTGCTAGTTGGGGCCTAAGAAAAACATTTTGTAAAGACACATTCGACCATTCAACCGTTTAGGGCATTTTCGGGAAGGGTCTTTGTTTGAGGCTGAATTGTACGAATATTTTCGTACTAGAACTTTTACGAGTTTTTTCCGTTTTTGGGCTGGGAAGTGCTAGTTAGGGCCTAAGAACAACATTTTGTAAAAACACATTCGACCTTACAACTGTTTAGGGCATTTTCGGGAAGAGTCTTGGTTTGAGGCTGAATGGTACAAAGATTTTCATACCAGAACTTTTGCGAATTTTTTCCGTTTTTTTGCTTGGATGGACATGCATGGGCCTAAGAAAAACCTTTTGTAAAGACATATTTGACCGTATAACCGTTTAGGGCATTTTCGGGAAGGGTCTTGGTTTGAGGTTGAATGGTACGAAGATTTTCGTACCAGAACTTTTGCGAGTTTTTTCCTTTTTCGGCTTGGATGCGCTAGTTGGGACCTAACAAAAACATTTTGTACAGACACATTCAAACGTACAACCGTTTAGGGTTTTTTCGGGAAGGGTTTTGGTTTGAGGCTGAATGGTACAAAGATTTTCGTACCAGAACTTTTGCGAGTTTTTTCTTTTTCGGCTTGGATGTGCTAGTTGGGGCCTAACAAAAACATTTTGTGAAGACACATTCGACCGTACAACCGTTTAGGGCATTTTCGGGAAGGGTCTTGGTTTGAGGCTGAATGGTACGGAGATATTCATACAAGAACTTTTGCGAGTTTTTTCCGTTTTTTGGCTTGGATGGACTAGTTTGGGCCTAAGAAAAACCTTTTGTAAAGATAAATTCGACCTTACGGCCATTTAGGGCATTTTCGGGAAAGGTCTTTGTTTGAGGCTGAATGGTACGAAGATTATCGTACCATAACTTTTGCGAGTTTTTTCCATTTTTTGGCTTGAATGTGCTAGTTGGGGTTTAAGAAAAACATTTTGTAAGGACACATTCGACCGTACAACTGTTTAGGGCATTTTCGGGAAGGGTCTTTGTTTGAGGCTGAATTGTACGAATATTTTCGTACAAGAACTTTTGCGAGTTTTTTCCGTTTTTGGGCTTGGATGTGCTAGTTGGGGCCTAAGAAAAACATTTTGTAAAAACACATTCGACCTTACTACTGTTTAGGGCATTTTCGGGAAGGGTCTTGGTTTGAGGCTGAATGGTACGATGATTTTCATACCAGAACTTTTGCGAGTTTTTTCCGTTTTTTTGCTTGGATTGACAAGCATGGGATTAAGAAAAACCTTTTGTAAAGACATATTTGACCGTACAACCGTTTAGGGCATTTTCGGGAAGGGTCTTGGTTTGAGGGTGAATGGTACGAAGAGTTTCGTACCAAAACTTTTGCGAGTTTTTTCAGTTTTTTTGCTTGGATGTGCTAGTTGGGGCCTAAGAAAAACATTTTGTAAAGACACATTCGACCATTCAACCGTTTAGGGCATTTTCGGGAAGGGTCTTTGTTTGAGGCTGAATTGTACGAATATTTTCGTACTAGAACTTTTACGAGTTTTTTCCGTTTTTGGGCTGGGAAGTGCTAGTTAGGGCCTAAGAACAACATTTTGTAAAAACACATTCGACCTTACAACTGTTTAGGGCATTTTCGGGAAGGGTCTTGGTTTGAGGCTGAATGGTACAAAGATTTTCATACCAGAACTTTTGCGAATTTTTTCCGTTTTTTTGCTTGGATGGACATGCATGGGCCTAAGAAAAACCTTTTGTAAAGACATATTTGACCGTATAACCGTTTAGGGCATTTTCGGGAAGGGTCTTGGTTTGAGGTTGAATGGTACGAAGATTTTCGTACCAGAACTTTTGCGAGTTTTTTCCTTTTTCGGCTTGGATGCGCTAGTTGGGACCTAACAAAAACATTTTGTACAGACACATTCAAACGTACAACCGTTTAGGGTTTTTTTGGGAAGGGTTTTGGTTTGAGGCTGAATGGTACAAAGATTTTCGTACCAGAACTTTTGCGAATTTTTTCTTTTTCGGCTTGGATGTGCTAGTTGGGGCCTAACAAAAACATTTTGTGAAGACACATTCGACCGTACAACCGTTTAGGGCATTTTCGGGAAGGGTCTTGGTTTGAGGCTGAATGGTACGGAGATATTCATACAAGAACTTTTGCGAGTTTTTTCCGTTTTTTGGCTTGGATGGACTAGTTTGGGCCTAAGAAAAACCTTTTGTAAAGATAAATTCGACCTTACGGCCATTTAGGGCATTTTCGGGAAAGGTCTTTGTTTGAGGCTGAATGGTACGAAGATTATCGTACCATAACTTTTGCGAGTTTTTTCCATTTTTTGGCTTGAATGTGCTAGTTGGGGTTTAAGAAAAACATTTTGTAAGGACACATTCGACCGTACAACTGTTTAGGGCATTTTCGGGAAGGGTCTTTGTTTGAGGCTGAATTGTACGAATATTTTCGTACAAGAACTTTTGCGAGTTTTTTCCGTTTTTGGGCTTGGATGTGCTAGTTGGGGCCTAAGAAAAACATTTTGTAAAAACACATTCGACCTTACTACTGTTTAGGGCATTTTCGGGAAGGGTCTTGGTTTGAGGCTGAATGGTACGATGATTTTCATACCAGAACTTTTGCGAGTTTTTTCCGTTTTTTTGCTTGGATTGACAAGCATGGGATTAAGAAAAACCTTTTGTAAAGACATATTTGACCGTACAACCGTTTAGGGCATTTTCGGGAAGGGTCTTGGTTTGAGGGTGAATGGTACGAAGAGTTTCGTACCAAAACTTTTGCGAGTTTTTTCAGTTTTTTTGCTTGGATGTGCTAGTTGGGGCCTAAGAAAAACATTTTGTAAAGACACATTCGACCATTCAACCGTTTAGGGCATTTTCGGGAAGGGTCTTTGTTTGAGGCTGAATTGTACGAATATTTTCGTACTAGAACTTTTACGAGTTTTTTCCGTTTTTGGGCTGGGAAGTGCTAGTTAGGGCCTAAGAACAACATTTTGTAAAAACACATTCGACCTTACAACTGTTTAGGGCATTTTCGGGAAGGGTCTTGGTTTGAGGCTGAATGGTACAAAGATTTTCATACCAGAACTTTTGCGAATTTTTTCCGTTTTTTTGCTTGGATGGACATGCATGGGCCTAAGAAAAACCTTTTGTAAAGACATATTTGACCGTATAACCGTTTAGGGCATTTTCGGGAAGGGTCTTGGTTTGAGGTTGAATGGTACGAAGATTTTCGTACCAGAACTTTTGCGAGTTTTTTCCTTTTTCGGCTTGGATGCGCTAGTTGGGACCTAACAAAAACATTTTGTACAGACACATTCAAACGTACAACCGTTTAGGGTTTTTTCGGGAAGGGTTTTGGTTTGAGGCTGAATGGTACAAAGATTTTCGTACCAGAACTTTTGCGAGTTTTTTCTTTTTCGGCTTGGATGTGCTAGTTGGGGCCTAACAAAAACATTTTGTGAAGACACATTCGACCGTACAACCGTTTAGGGCATTTTCGGGAAGGGTCTTGGTTTGAGGCTGAATGGTACGGAGATATTCATACAAGAACTTTTGCGAGTTTTTTCCGTTTTTTGGCTTGGATGGACTAGTTTGGGCCTAAGAAAAACCTTTTGTAAAGATAAATTCGACCTTACGGCCATTTAGGGCATTTTCGGGAAAGGTCTTTGTTTGAGGCTGAATGGTACGAAGTTTATCGTACCATAACTTTTGCGAGTTTTTTCCATTTTTTGGCTTGAATGTGCTAGTTGGGGTTTAAGAAAAACATTTTGTTAAGACACATTCGACCGTTCAACCGTTTAGGGCATTTTCGGGAAGGGTCCTGGTTTGAGGGTGAATGGTACGAAGAGTTTCGTACCAAAACTTTTGCGAGTTTTTTCAGTTTTTTTGCTTGGATGTGCTAGTTGGGGCCTAAGAAAAACATTTTGTAAAGACACATTCGACCGTTCAACCGTTTAGGGCATTTTCGGGAAGGGTCTTTGTTTGAGGCTGAATTGTACGAATATTTTCGTACTAGAACTTTTGCGAGTTTTTTCCGTTTTTGGGCTTGGATGTGCTAGTTGGGGCCTAAGAAAAACATTTTGTAAAAACACATTCGACCTTACAACTGTTTAGGGCATTTTCGGGAAGGGTCTTGGTTTGAGGCTGAATGGTACGAAGATTTTCATACCAGAACTTTTGCGAGTTTTTTCCGTTTTTTTGCTTGGTTGGACAAGCATGGGATTAAGAAAAACCTTTTGTAAAGACATATTTGACCGTACAACCGTTTAGGGCATTTTCGGGAAGGGTCTTGGTTTGAGGTTGAATGGTACGAAGATTTTCGTACCAGAAATTTTGCGAGTTTTTTCCGTTTTTTGGCTTTGATGGACTAGCATGGGCCTAAGAAAAACCTTTTGTAAAGACAAATTCGACTTACAATCATTTAGGGCATTTTTGGGAAGGGTCTTTGTTTGAGGCTGAATGGTACAATGATTTTCGTACCATAACTTTTGCAAGTTTTTTTTCCTGTTTTTGGCTTGGATGTGCTAGTTGGGGCCTAAGAAAAACATTTTGTAAGGACACATTCGACCGTACAACCGTTTAGGGCATTTTCGAGAAGTGTCTTGGTTTGAGGCTGGATGGTTCAATGATTTTTGTACCAGAACTTTTGCGAGTTTTTTCCGTTTTTGGGTTTGGATGTGCTACTTGGGGTCCAAGAAAAACATTTTGTTAAGACACATTCGACCGTTCAACCGTTTAGGGCATTTTCGGGAAGGGTCTTGGTTTGAGGGTGAATGGTACGAAGAGTTTCGTACCAAAACTTTTGCGAGTTTTTTCAGTTTTTTTGCTTGGATGTGCTAGTTGGGGCCTAAGAAAAACATTTTGTAAAGACACATTCGACCGTTCAACCGTTTAGGGCATTTTCGGGAAGGGTCTTTATTTGAGGCTGAATTGTACGAATATTTTCGTACTAGAACTTTTGCGAGTTTTTTCCGTTTTTGGGCTTGGATGTGCTAGTTGGGGCCTAATAAAAACATTTTGTAAAAACACATTCGACCTTACAACTGTTTAGGGCATTTTCGGGAAGGGTCTTGGTTTGAGGCTGAATGGTACGAAGATTTTCATACCAGAACTTTTGCGAGTTTTTTCCGTTTTTTTGCTTGGTTGGACAAGCATGGGATTAAGAAAAACCTTTTGTAAAGACATATTTGACCGTACAACCGTTTAGGGCATTTTCGGGAAGGGTCTTGGTTTGAGGTTGAATGGTACGAAGATTTTCGTACCAGAAATTTTGCGAGTTTTTTCCGTTTTTTGGCTTTGATGGACTAGCATGGGCCTAAGAAAAACCTTTTGTAAAGACAAATTCGACTTACAACCATTTAGGGCATTTTTGGGAAGGGTCTTTGTTTGAGGCTGAATGGTACAATGATTTTCGTACCATAACTTTTGCGAGTTTTTTTCCTGTTTTTGGCTTGGATGTGCTAGTTGGGGCCTAAGAAAAACATTTTGTAAGGACACATTCGACCGTACAACCGTTTAGGGCATTTTCGAGAAGTGTCTTGGTTTGAGGCTGGATGGTTCAATGATTTTTGTACCAGAACTTTTGCGAGTTTTTTCCGTTTTTGGGTTTGGATGTGCTACTTGGGGTCCAAGAAAAACATTTTGTTAAGACACATTCGACCGTTCAACCGTTTAGGGCATTTTCGGGAAGGGTCTTGGTTTGAGGGTGAATGGTACGAAGAGTTTCGTACCAAAACTTTTGCGAGTTTTTTCAGTTTTTTTGCTTGGATGTGCTAGTTGGGGCCTAAGAAAAACATTTTGTAAAGAAACATTGGACCGTTCAACCGTTTAGGGCATTTTCGGGAAGGGTCTTTGTTTGAGGCTGAATTGTACGAATATTTTCGTACTAGAACTTTTGCGAGTTTTTTCCCTTTTGGGGCTTGGATGTGCTAGTTGGGGCCTAAGAAAAACATTTTGTAAAAACACATTCGACCTTACAACTGTTTAGGGCATTTTCGGGAAGGGTCTTGGTTTGAGGCTGAATGGTACGAAGATTTTCATACCAGAACTTTTGCGAGTTTTTTCCGTTTTTTTGCTTGGATGGACAAGAATGGGCTTAAGAAAAACCTTTTGTAAAGCTATATTTGACCGTACAACCGTTTAGGGCATTTTCGGGAAGGGTCTTGGTTTGAGGTTGAATGGTACGAAGATTTTCGTACCAGAAATTTTGCGAGTTTTTTCCGTTTTTTGGCTTGGATGGACTAGCATGGGCCTAAGAAAAACCTTTTATAAAGACAAATTCGACTTACAACCATTTAAGGCATTTTCGGGAAGGGTCTTTGTTTGAGGCTGAATGGTACAAAGATTTTCGTACCATAACTTTGGCGAGTTTTTTTTCCTTTTTTTGGCTTGGATGTGCTAGTTGGGGCCTAAAAAAAACATTTTGTATGGACACATTCCACCGTACAACCGTTTAGGGCATTTTCGAGAAGTGTCTTGGTTTGAGGCTGAATGGTTCAATGATTTTCTTACCAGAACTTTTGCGAGTTTTTTCCGTTTTCTGGTTTGGATGTGCTAGTTGGGGTCTAAGAAAAACATTTTGTAAGGATACATTCGACCGTACAACCGTTTAGGGCATTTTCGAGAAGTGTCTTGGTTTGAGGCTGGATGGTTCAATGATTTTCGTACCAGAACTTTTGCGAGTTTTTTCCATTTTTGGGTTTGGATGTGCTACTTGGGGTCTAAGAAAAACATTTTGTTAAGACACATTCGACCGTTCAACCGTTTAGGGCATTTTCGGGAAGGGTCTTGGTTTGAG
This sequence comes from Fallopia convolvulus, assembly GCA_964016875.1. Classification (NCBI taxonomy): domain Eukaryota; kingdom Viridiplantae; phylum Streptophyta; class Magnoliopsida; order Caryophyllales; family Polygonaceae; genus Fallopia; species Fallopia convolvulus. The sequence continues at coordinate 14,981,568 of OZ024735.1, read as the reverse complement.
GGTGAATGGTACGAAGAGTTTCGTACCATAACTTTTGCGAGTTTTTTTTTCCTTTTTTTGGCTTGGATGTGCTAGTTGGGGCCTAAAAAAAACATTTTGTAAGGACACATTCGACCGTACAACCGTTTAGGGCATTTTCGAGAAGTGTCTTGGTTTGAGGCTGGATGGTTCAATGATTTTCGTACCAGAACTTTTGCGAGTTTTTTCCGTTTTTGGGCTTGGATGTGCTACTTGGGGTCTAAGAAAAACATTTTGTTAAGACACATTCGACCGTTCAACCGTTTAGGGCATTTTCGGGAAGGGTCTTGGTTTGAGGGTGAATTGTACGAATATTTTCGTACTAGAACTTTTGCGAGTTTTTTCCCTTTTTGGGCTTGGATGTGCTAGTTGGGGCCTAAGAAAAACATTTTGTAAAAACACATTCGACCTTACAACTGTTTAGGGCATTTTCGGGAAGGGTCTTGGTTTGAGGCTGAATGGTACGAAGATTTTCATACCAGAACTTTTGCGAATTTTTTCCCTTTTTTTGCTTGGATGGACAAGCATGGGCTTAAGAAAAACCTTTTGTAAAGCTATATTTGACCGTACAACCGTTTAGGGCATTTTCGGGAAGGGTCTTGGTTTGAGGTTGAATGGCGAAGATTTTTGTACCAGAAATTTTGCGAGTTTTTTCCGTTTTTTGGCTTGGATGGACTAGCATGGGCCTAAGAGAAACCTTTTGTAAAGACAAATTCGACCTTACTACCATTTAGGGCATTTTCGGGAAGGGTCTTTGTTTGAGGCTGAATGGTACAAAGATTTTCGTACCATAACTTTTGCGAGTTTTATTCCTTTTTTTTGCTTGGATGTGCTAGTTGGGGCCTAAGAAAAACATTTTGTAAAGACACATTCGACCGTTCAACCGTTTAGGGCATTTTCGGGAAGGGTCTTTGTTTGAGGCTGAATTGTACGAATATTTTCGTACTAGAACTTTTGCGAGTTTTTTCCGTTTTTGGGCTTGGATGTGCTAGTTGGGGCCTAAGAAAAACATTTTGTAAAAACACATTCGACCTTACAACTGTTTAGGGCATTTTCGGGAAGGGTCTTGGTTTGAGGCTGAATGGTACGAAGATTTTCATACCAGAACTTTTGCGAGTTTTTTCCATTTTTGGGTTTGGATGTGCTACTTGGGGTCTAAGAAAAACATTTTGTTAAGACACATTCGACCGTTCAACCGTTTAGGGCATTTTCGGGAAGGGTCTTGGTTTGAGGGTGAATGGTACGAAGAGTTTCGTACCATAACTTTTGCGAGTTTTTTTTCCTTTTTTTGGCTTGGATGTGCTAGTTGGGGCCTAAGAAAAACATTTTGTAAGGACACATTCGACCGTACAACCGTTTAGGGCATTTTCGAGAAGTGTCTTGGTTTGAGGCTGGATGGTTCAATGATTTTCGTACCAGTACTTTTGCGAGTTTTTTCCGTTTTTGGGCTTGGATGTGCTACTTGGGGTCTAAGAAAAACATTTTGTTAAGACACATTCGACCGTTCAACCGTTTAGGGCATTTTCGGGAAGGGTCTTGGTTTGAGGGTGAATTGTACGAATATTTTCGTACTAGAACTTTTGCGAGTTTTTTCCCTTTTTGGGCTTGGATGTGCTAGTTGGGGCCTAAGAAAAACATTTTGTAAAAACACATTCGACCTTACAACTGTTTAGGGCATTTTCGGGAAGGGTCTTGGTTTGAGGCTGAATGGTACGAAGATTTTCATACCAGAACTTTTGCGAATTTTTTCCGTTTTTTTGCTTGGATGGACAAGCATGGGCTTAAGAAAAACCTTTTGTAAAGCTATATTTGACCGTACAACCGTTTAGGGCATTTTCGGGAAGGGTCTTGGTTTGAGGTTGAATGGCGAAGATTTTCGTACCAGAAATTTTGCGAGTTTTTTCCGTTTTTTGGCTTGGATGGACTAGCATGGGCCTAAGAGAAACCTTTTGTAAAGACAAATTCGACCTTACAACCATTTAGGGCATTTTCGGGAAGGGTCTTTGTTTGAGGCTGAATGGTACAAAGATTTTCGTACCATAACTTTTGCGAGTTTTTTTCCTTTTTTTTGCTTGGATGTGCTAGTTGGGGCCTAAGAAAAACATTTTGTATGGACACATTCGACCGTACAACCATTTAGGGCATTTTCGAGAAGTGTCTTGGTTTGAGGCTGAATGGTTCAATGATTTTCTTACCAGAACTTTTGCGAGATTTTTCCGTTTTCTGGTTTGGATGTGCTAGTTGGGGTCTAAGAAAAACATTTTGTAAGGATACATTCGACCGTACAACCGTTTAGGGCATTTTCGAGAAGTGTCTTGGTTTGAGGCTGGATGGTTCAATGATTTTCGTACCAGAACTTTTGCGAGTTTTTTCCGTTTTTGGGTTTGGATGTGCTACTTGGGGTCTAAGAAAAACATTTTGTTAAGACACATTCGACCGTTCAACCGTTTAGGGCATTTTCGGGAAGGGTCTTGGTTTGAGGGTGAATGGTACGAAGAGTTTCGTACCAAAACTTTTGCGAGTTTTTTCAGTTTTTTTGCTTGGATGTGCTAGTTGGGGCCTAAGAAAAACATTTTGTAAAGACACATTCGACCGTTCAACCGTTTAGGGCATTTTCGGGAAGGGTCTTTGTTTGAGGCTGAATTGTACGAATATTTTCGTACTAGAACTTTTGCGAGTTTTTTCCGTTTTTGGGCTTGGATGTGCTAGTTGGGGCCTAAGAAAAACATTTTGTAAAAACACATTCGACCTTACAACTGTTTAGGGCATTTTCGGGAAGGGTCATGGTTTGAGGATGAATGGTACGAAGATTTTCATACCAGAACTTTTGCGAGTTTTTTCCGTTTTTTTGCTTGGATGGACAAGCATGGGCTTAAGAAAAACCTTTTGTAAAGCTATATTTGACCGTACAACCGTTTAGGGCATTTTCGGGAAGGGTCTTGGTTTGAGGTTGAATGGTACGAAGATTTTCGTACCAGAAATTTTGCGAGTTTTTTCCGTTTTTTGGCTTGGATGGACTAGCATGGGCCTAAGAAAAACCTTTTGTAAAGACAAATTCGACCTTACAACCATTTAGGGCATTTTCGGGAAGGGTCTTTGTTTGAGGCTAAATGGTACAAAGATTTTCGTACCATAACTTTTGCGAGTTTTTTTTCTTTTTGAAGGCTTGGATGTGCTAGTTGGGGCCTAAGAAAAACATTTTGTAAGGATACATTCAACCGTACAACCGTTTAGGGCATTTTCGAGAAGTGTCTTGGTTTGAGGCTGGATGGTTCAATGATTTTCGTACCAGAACTTTTGCGAGTTTTTTCTGTTTTTGGGTTCGGATGTGCTATTTGGGGTCTAAGAAAAACATTTTGTTAAGACACATTCGACCGTTCAACCGTTTAGGGCATTTTCGGGAAGGGTCTTGGTTTGAGGGTGAATGGTACGAAGAGTTTCGTACCAAAACTTTTGCGAGTTTTTTCAGTTTTTTTGCTTGGATGTGCTAGTTGGGGCCTAAGAAAAACATTTTGTAAAGACACATTCGACCGTTCAACCGTTTAGGGCATTTTCGGGAAGGGTCTTTGTTTGAGGCTGAATTGTACGAATATTTTCGTACTAGAACTTTTGCGAGTTTTTTCCGTTTTTGGGCTTGGATGTGCTAGTTGGGGCCTAATAAAAACATTTTGTAAAAACACATTCGACCTTACAACTGTTTAGGGCATTTTCGGGAAGGGTCTTGGTTTGAGGCTGAATGGTACGAAGATTTTCATACCAGAACTTTTGCGAGTTTTTTCCGTTTTTTTGCTTGGATGGACAAGCATGGGATTAAGAAAAACCTTTTGTAAAGACATATTTGACCGTACAACCGTTTAGGGCATTTTCGGGAAGGGTCTTGGTTTGAGGATGAATGGTACGAAGATTTTCGTACCAGAAATTTTGCGAGTTTTTTCCGTTTTTTGGCTTGGATGGACTAGCATGGGCCTAAGAAAAACCTTTTGTAAAGACAAATTCGACTTACAACCATTTAAGGCATTTTCGGGAAGGGTCTTTGTTTGAGGCTGAATGGTACAAAGATTTTCGTACCATAACTTTGGCGAGTTTTTTTTCCTTTTTTTGGCTTGGATGTGCTAGTTGGGGCCTAAGAAAAACATTTTGTAAGGACACATTCGACCGTACAACCGTTTAGGGCATTTTCGAGAAGTGTCTTGGTTTGAGGCTGGAAGGTTCAATGATTTTCGTACCAGAACTTTTGCGAGTTTTTTCCGTTTTTGGGTTTGGATGTGCTACTTGGGGTCTAAGAAAAACATTTTGTTAAGACACATTCAACCGTTCAACCGTTTAGGGCATTTTCGGGAAGGGTCTTGGTTTGAGGGTGAATGGTACGAATATTTTCGTACTAGAACTTTTGCGAGTTTTTTCCCTTTTTGGGCTTGGATGTGCTAGTTGGGGCCTAAGAAAAACATTTTGTAAAAACACATTCGACCTTACAACTGTTTAGGGCATTTTCGGGAAGGGTCTTGGTTTGAGGCTGAATGGTACGAAGATTTTCATACCAGAACTTTTGCGAATTTTTTCCGTTTTTTTGCTTGGATGGACAAGCATGGGCTTAAGAAAAACCTTTTGTAAACCTATATTTGACCGTACAACCGTTTAGGGCATTTTCGGGAAGGGTCTTGGTTTGAGGTTGAATGGCGAAGATTTTCGTACCAGAAATTTTGCGAGTTTTTTCCGTTTTTTGGCTTGGATGGACTAGCATGGGCCTAAGAGAAACCTTTTGTAAAGACAAATTCGACCTTACAACCATTTAGGGCATTTTCGGGAAGGGTCTTTGTTTGAGGCTGAATGGTACAAAGATTTTCATACCATAACTTTTGCGAGTTTTTTTCCTTTTTTTGGCTTGGATGTGCTAGTTGGGGCCTAAGAAAAACATTTTGTATGGACACATTCGACCGTACAACCGTTTAGGGCATTTTCGAGAAGTGTCTTGGTTTGAGGCTGAATGGTTCAATGATTTTCTTACCAGAACTTTTGCGAGACTTTTCCGTTTTCTGGTTTGGATGTGCTAGTTGGGGTCTAAGAAAAACATTTTGTAAGGATACATTCGACCGTACAACCGTTTAGGGCATTTTCGAGAAGTGTCTTGGTTTGAGGCTGGATGGTTCAATGATTTTCGTACCAGAACTTTTGCGAGTTTTTTCCATTTTTGGGTTTGGATGTGCTACTTGGGGTCTAAGAAAAACATTTTGTTAAGACACATTCGACCGTTCAACCGTTTAGGGCATTTTCGGGAAGGGTCTTGGTTTGAGGGTGAATGGTACGAAGAGTTTCGTACCATAACTTTTGCGAGTTTTTTTTTCCTTTTTTTGGCTTGGATGTGCTAGTTGGGGCCTAAGAAAAACATTTTGTAAGGACACATTCGACCGTACAACCGTTTAGGGCATTTTCGAGAAGTGTCTTGGTTTGAGGCTGGATGGTTCAATGATTTTCGTACCAGAACTTTTGCGAGTTTTTTCCGTTTTTGGGCTTGGATGTGCTACTTGGGGTCTAAGAAAAACATTTTGTTAAGACACATTCGACCGTTCAACCGTTTAGGGCATTTTCGGGAAGGGTCTTGGTTTGAGGGTGAATTGTACGAATATTTTCGTACTAGAACTTTTGCGAGTTTTTTCCCTTTTTGGGCTTGGATGTGCTAGTTGGGGCCTAAGAAAAACATTTTGTAAAAACACATTCGACCTTACAACTGTTTAGGGCATTTTCGGGAAGGGTCTTGGTTTGAGGCTGAATGGTACGAAGATTTTCATACCAGAACTTTTGCGAATTTTTTCCGTTTTTTTGCTTGGATGGACAAGCATGGGCTTAAGAAAAACCTTTTGTAAAGCTATATTTGACCGTACAACCGTTTAGGGCATTTTCGGGAAGGGTCTTGGTTTGAGGTTGAATGGCGAAGATTTTCGTACCAGAAATTTTGCGAGTTTTTTCCGTTTTTTGGCTTGGATGGACTAGCATGGGCCTAAGAGAAACCTTTTGTAAAGACAAATTCGACCTTACAACCATTTAGGGCATTTTCGGGAAGGGTCTTTGTTTGAGGCTGAATGGTACAAAGATTTTCGTACCATAACTTTTGCGAGTTTTTTTCCTTTTTTTTGCTTGGATGTGCTAGTTGGGGCCTAAGAAAAACATTTTGTATGGACACATTCGACCGTACAACCATTTAGGGCATTTTCGAGAAGTGTCTTGGTTTGAGGCTGAATGGTTCAATGATTTTCTTACCAGAACTTTTGCGAGATTTTTCCGTTTTCTGGTTTGGATGTGCTAGTTGGGGTCTAAGAAAAACATTTTGTAAGGATACATTCGACCGTACAACCGTTTAGGGCATTTTCGAGAAGTGTCTTGGTTTGAGGCTGGATGGTTCAATGATTTTCGTACCAGAACTTTTGCGAGTTTTTTCCGTTTTTGGGTTTGGATGTGCTACTTGGGGTCTAAGAAAAACATTTTGTTAAGACACATTCGACCGTTCAACCGTTTAGGGCATTTTCGGGAAGGGTCTTGGTTTGAGGGTGAATGGTACGAAGAGTTTCGTACCAAAACTTTTGCGAGTTTTTTCAGTTTTTTTGCTTGGATGTGCTAGTTGGGGCCTAAGAAAAACATTTTGTAAAGACACATTCGACCGTTCAACCGTTTAGGGCATTTTCGGGAATGGTCTTTGTTTGAGGCTGAATTGTACGAATATTTTCGTACTAGAACTTTTGCGAGTTTTTTCCGTTTTTGGGCTTGGATGTGCTAGTTGGGGCCTAAGAAAAACATTTTGTAAAAACACATTCGACCTTACAACTGTTTAGGGCATTTTCGGGAAGGGTCATGGTTTGAGGATGAATGGTACGAAGATTTTCATACCAGAACTTTTGCGAGTTTTTTCCGTTTTTCTGCTTGGATGGACAAGCATGGGCTTAAGAAAAACCTTTTGTAAAGCTATATTTGACCGTACAACCGTTTAGGGCATTTTCGGGAAGGGTCTTGGTTTGAGGTTGAATGGTACGAAGATTTTCGTACCAGAAATTTTGCGAGTTTTTTCCGTTTTTTGGCTTGGATGGACTAGCATGGGCCTAAGAAAAACCTTTTGTAAAGACAAATTCGACCTTACAACCATTTAGGGCATTTTCGGGAAGGGTCTTTGTTTGAGGCTAAATGGTACAAAGATTTTCGTACCATAACTTTTGCGAGTTTTTTTTCTTTTTTTAGGCTTGGATGTGCTAGTTGGGGCCTAAGAAAAACATTTTGTAAGGATACATTCAACCGTACAACCGTTTAGGGCATTTTCGAGAAGTGTCTTGGTTTGAGGCTGGATGGTTCAATGATTTTCGTACCAGAACTTTTGCGAGTTTTTTCCGTTTTTGGGTTCGGATGTGCTACTTGGGGTCTAAGAAAAACATTTTGTTAAGACACATTCGACCGTTCAACCGTTTAGGGCATTTTCGGGAAGGGTCTTGGTTTGAGGGTGAATGGTACGAAGAGTTTCGTACCAAAAATTTTGCGAGTTTTTTCAGTTTTTTTGCTTGGATGTGCTAGTTGGGGCCTAAGAAAAAGATTTTGTAAAGACACATTCGACCGTTCAACCGTTTAGGGCATTTTCGGGAAGGGTCTTTGTTTGAGGCTGAATTGTACGAATATTTTCGTACTAGAACTTTTGCGAGTTTTTTCCGTTTTTGGGCTTGGATGTGCTAGTTGGGGCCTAATAAAAACATTTTGTAAAAACACATTCGACCTTACAACTGTTTAGGGCATTTTCGGGAAGGGTCTTGGTTTGAGGCTGAATGGTACGAAGATTTTCATACCAGAACTTTTGCGAGTTTTTTCCGTTTTTTTGCTTGGATGGACAAGCATGGGATTAAGAAAAACCTTTTGTAAAGACATATTTGACCGTACAACCGTTTAGGGCATTTTCGGGAAGGGTCTTGGTTTGAGGTTGAATGGTACGAAGATTTTCGTACCAGAAATTTTGCGAGTTTTTTCCGTTTTTTGGCTTGGATGGACTAGCATGGGCCTAAGAAAAACCTTTTGTAAAGACAAATTCGACTTACAACCATTTAAGGCATTTTCGGGAAGGGTCTTTGTTTGAGGCTGAATGGTACAAAGATTTTCGTACCATAACTTTGGCGAGTTTTTTTTCCTTTTTTTGGCTTGGGTGTGCTAGTTGGGGCCTAAGAAAAACATTTTGTAAGGACACATTCGACCGTACAACCGTTTAGGGCATTTTCGAGAAGTGTCTTGGTTTAAGCCTGGAAGGTTCAACGATTTTCGTACCAGAACTTTTGCGAGTTTTTTCCGTTTTTGGGTTTGGATGTGCTACTTGGGGTCTAAGAAAAACATTTTGTTAAGACACATTCGACCGTTCAACCGTTTAGGGCATTTTCGGGAAGGGTCTTGGTTTGAGGGTGAATGGTACGAATATTTTCGTACTAGAACTTTTGCGAGTTTTTTCCCTTTTTGGGCTTGGATGTGCTAGTTGGGGCCTAAGAAAAACATTTTGTAAAAACACATTCGACCTTACAACTGTTTAGGGCATTTTCGGGAAGGGTCTTGGTTTGAGGCTGAATGGTACGAAGATTTTCATACCAGAACTTTTGCGAATTTTTTCCGTTTTTTTGCTTGGATGGACAAGCATGGGCTTAAGAAAAACCTTTTGTAAACCTATATTTGACCGTACAACCGTTTAGGGCATTTTCGGGAAGGGTCTTGGTTTGAGGTTGAATGGCGAAGATTTTCGTACCAGAAATTTTGCGAGTTTTTTCCGTTTTTTGGCTTGGATGGACTAGCATGGGCCTAAGAGAAACCTTTTGTAAAGACAAATTCGACCTTACAACCATTTAGGGCATTTTCGGGAAGGGTCTTTGTTTGAGGCTGAATGGTACAAAGATTTTCGTACCATAACTTTTGCGAGTTTTTTTCCTTTTTTTGGCTTGGATGTGCTAGTTGGGGCCTAAGAAAAACATTTTGTATGGACACATTCGACCGTACAACCGTTTAGGGCATTTTCGAGAAGTGTCTTGGTTTGAGGCTGAATGGTTCAATGATTTTCTTACCAGAACTTTTGCGAGACTTTTCCGTTTTCTGGTTTAGATGTGCTAGTTGGGGTCTAAGAAAAACATTTTGTAAGGATACATTCGACCGTACAACCGTTTAGGGCATTTTCGAGAAGTGTCTTGGTTTGAGGCTGGATGGTTCAATGATTTTCGTACCAGAACTTTTGCGAGTTTTTTCCGTTTTTGGGTTTGGATGTGCTACTTGGGGTCTAAGAAAAACATTTTGTTAAGACACATTCGACCGTTCAACCGTTTAGGGCATTTTCGGGAAGGGTCTTGGTTTGAGGGTGAATGGTACGAAGAGTTTCGTACCAAAACTTTTGCGAGTTTTTTCAGTTTTTTTGCTTGGATGTGCTAGTTGGGGCCTAAGAAAAACATTTTGTAAAGACACATTCGACCGTTCAACCGTTTAGGGCATTTTCGGGAAGGGTCTTTGTTTGAGGCTGAATTGTACGAATATTTTTGTACTAGAACTTTTGCGAGTTTTTTCCGTTTTTGGGCTTGGATGTGCTAGTTGGGGCCTAAGAAAAACATTTTGTAAAAACACATTCGACCTTACAACTGTTTAGGGCATTTTCGGGAAGGGTCTTGGTTTGAGGCTGAATGGTACGAAGATTTTCATACCAGAACTTTTGCGAGTTTTTTCCGTTTTTTTGCTTGGATGGACAAGCATGGGATTAAGAAAAACCTTTTGTAAAGACATATTTGACCGTACAACCGTTTAGGGCATTTTCGGGAAGGGTCTTGGTTTGAGGTTGAATGGTACGAAGATTTTCGTACCAGAAATTTTGCGAGTTTTTTCCGTTTTTGGGCTTGGATGTGCTAGTTGGGGCCTAAGAAAAACATTTTGTAAAAACACATTCGACCTTACAACTGTTTAGGGCATTTTCGGGAAGGGTCATGGTTTGAGGATGAATGGTACGAAGATTTTCATACCAGAACTTTTGCGAGTTTTTTCCGTTTTTTTGCTTGGATGGACAAGCATGGGCTTAAGAAAAACCTTTTGTAAAGCTATATTTGACCGTACAACCGTTTAGGGCATTTTCGGGAAGGGTCTTGGTTTGAGGTTGAATGGTACGAAGATTTTCGTACCAGAAATTTTGCGAGTTTTTTCCGTTTTTTGGCTTGGATGGACTAGCATGGGCCTAAGAAAAACCTTTTGTAAAGACAAATTCGACCTTACAACCATTTAGAGCATTTTCGGGAAGGGTCTTTGTTTGAGGCTGAATGGTACAAAGATTTTCGTACCATAACTTTTGCGAGTTTTTTTCCTTTTTTTGGCTTGGATGTGCTAGTTGGGGCCTAAGAAAAACATTTTGTATGGACACATTCGACCGTACAACTGTTTAGGGCATTTTCGAGAAATGTCTTGGTTTGAGGCTGAATGGTTCAATGATTTTCTTACCAGAACTTTTGCGAGACTTTTCCGTTTTCTGGTTTAGATGTGCTAGTTGGGGTCTAAGAAAAACATTTTGTAAGGATACATTCGACCGTACAACCGTTTAGGGCATTTTCGAGAAGTGTCTTGGTTTGAGGCTGGATGGTTCAATGATTTTCGTACCAGAACTTTTGCGAGTTTTTTCCGTTTTTGGGTTTGGATGTGCTACTTGGGGTCTAAGAAAAACATTTTGTTAAGACACATTCGACCGTTCAACCGTTTAGGGCATTTTCGGGAAGGGTCTTGGTTTGAGGGTGAATGGTACGAAGAGTTTCGTACCAAAACTTTTGCGAGTTTTTTCAGTTTTTTTGCTTGGATGTGCTAGTTGGGGCCTAAGAAAAACATTTTGTAAAGATACATTCCACCGTTCAACCGTTTAGGGCATTTTCGGGAAGGGTCTTTGTTTGAGGCTGAATTGTACGAATATTTTTGTACTAGAACTTTTGCGAGTTTTTTCCGTTTTTGGGCTTGGATGTGCTAGTTGGGGCCTAAGAAAAACATTTTGTAAAAACACATTCGACCTTACAACTGTTTAGGGCATTTTCGGGAAGGGTCTTGGTTTGAGGCTGAATGGTACGAAGATTTTCATACCAGAACTTTTGCGAGTTTTTTCCGTTTTTTTGCTTGGATGGACAAGCATGGGATTAAGAAAAACCTTTTGTAAAGACATATTTGACCGTACAACCGTTTAGGGCATTTTCGGGAAGGGTCTTGGTTTGAGGTTGAATGGTACGAAGATTTTCGTACCAGAAATTTTGCGAGTTTTTTCCGTTTTTGGGCTTGGATGTGCTAGTTGGGGCCTAAGAAAAACATTTTGTAAAAACACATTCGACCTTACAACTGTTTAGGGCATTTTCGGGAAGGGTCATGGTTTGAGGATGAATGGTACGAAGATTTTCATACCAGAACTTTTGCGAGTTTTTTCCGTTTTTTTGCTTGGATGGACAAGCATGGGCTTAAGAAAAACCTTTTGTAAAGCTATATTTGACCGTACAACCGTTTAGGGCATTTTCGGGAAGGGTCTTGGTTTGAGGTTGAATGGTACGAAGATTTTCGTACCAGAAATTTTGCGAGTTTTTTCCGTTTTTTGGCTTGGATGGACTAGCATGGGCCTAAGAAAAACCTTTTGTAAAGACAAATTCGACCTTACAACCATTTAGGGCATTTTCGGGAAGGGTCTTTGTTTGAGGCTAAATGGTACAAAGATTTTCGTACCATAACTTTTGCGAGTTTTTTTTCTTTTTTTAGGCTTGGATGTGCTAGTTGGGGCCTAAGAAAAACATTTTGTAAGGATACATTCAACCGTACAACCGTTTAGGGCATTTTCGAGAAGTGTCTTGGTTTGAGGCTGGATGGTTCAATGATTTTCGTACCAGAACTTTTGCGAGTTTTTTCCGTTTTTGGGTTTGGATGTGCTACTTGGGGTCTAAGAAAAACATTTTGTTAAGACACATTCGACCGTTCAACCGTTTAGGGCATTTTCGGGAAGGGTCTTGGTTTGAGGGTGAATGGTACGAAGAGTTTCGTACCAAAACTTTTGCGAGTTTTTTCAGTTTTTTTGCTTGGATGTGCTAGTTGGGGCCTAAGAAAAACATTTTGTAAAGACACATTCGACCGTTCAACCGTTTAGGGCATTTTCGGGAAGGGTCTTTGTTTGAGGCTGAATTGTACGAATATTTTCGTACTAGAACTTTTGCGAGTTTTTTCCGTTTTTGGGCTTGGATGTGCTAGTTGGGGCCTAAGAAAAACATTTTGTAAAAACACATTCGACCTTACAACTGTTTAGGGCATTTTCGGGAAGGGTCTTGGTTTGAGGCTGAATGGTACGAAGATTTTCATACCAGAACTTTTGCGAGTTTTTTCCGTTTTTTTGCTTGGATGGACAAGCATGGGATTAAGAAAAACCTTTTGTAAAGACATATTTGACCGTACAACCGTTTAGGGCATTTTCGGGAAGGGTCTTGGTTTGAGGTTGAATGGTACGAAGATTTTCATACCAGAAATTTTGCGAGTTTTTTCCGTTTTTTGGCTTGGATGGACTAGCATGGGCCTAAGAAAAACCTTTTGTAAAGACAAATTCGACTTACAACCATTTAAGGCATTTTCGGGAAGGGTCTTTGTTTGAGGCTGAATGGTACAAAGATTTTCGTACCATAACTTTGGCGAGTTTTTTTTCCTTTTTTTGGCTTGGATGTGCTAGTTGGGGCCTAAGAAAAACATTTTGTAAGGACACATTCGACCGTACAACCGTTTAGGGCATTTTCGAGAAGTGTCTTGGTTTGAGGCTGGAAGGTTCAATGATTTTCGTACCAGAACTTTTGCGAGTTTTTTCCGTTTTTGGGTTTGGATATGCTACTTGGGGTCTAAGAAAAACATTTTGTTAAGACACATTCGACCGTTCAACCGTTTAGGGCATTTTCGGGAAGGGTCTTTGTTTGAGGCTGAATTGTACGAATATTTTCGTACTAGAACTTTTGCGAGTTTTTTCCGTTTTTGGGCTTGGATGTGCTAGTTGGGGCCTAAGAAAAACATTTTGTAAAAACACATTCGACCTTACAACTGTTTAGGGCATTTTCGGGAAGGGTCTTGGTTTGAGGCTGAATGGTACGAAGATTTTCATACCAGAACTTTTGCGAGTTTTTTCCGTTTTTTTGCTTGGATGGACAAGCATGGGATTAAGAAAAACCTTTTGTAAAGACATATTTGACCGTACAACCGTTTAGGGCATTTTCGGGAAGGGTCTTGGTTTGAGGTTGAATGGTACGAAGATTTTCATACCAGAAATTTTGCGAGTTTTTTCCGTTTTTTGGCTTGGATGGACTAGCATGGGCCTAAGAAAAACCTTTTGTAAAGACAAATTCGACTTACAACCATTTAAGGCATTTTCGGGAAGGGTCTTTGTTTGAGGCTGAATGGTACAAAGATTTTCGTACCATAACTTTGGCGAGTTTTTTTTCCTTTTTTTGGCTTGGATGTGCTAGTTGGGGCCTAAGAAAAACATTTTGTAAGGACACATTCGACCGTACAACCGTTTAGGGCATTTTCGAGAAGTGTCTTGGTTTGAGGCTGGAAGGTTCAATGATTTTCGTACCAGAACTTTTGCGAGTTTTTTCCGTTTTTGGGTTTGGATATGCTACTTGGGGTCTAAGAAAAACATTTTGTTAAGACACATTCGACCGTTCAACCGTTTAGGGCATTTTCGGGAAGGGTCTTGGTTTGAGGGTGAATGGTACGAATATTTTCGTACTAGAACTTTTGCGAGTTTTTTCCCTTTTTGGGCTTGGATGTGCTAGTTGGGGCCTAAGAAAAACATTTTGTAAAAACACATTCGACCTTACAACTGTTTAGGGCATTTTCGGGAAGGGTCTTGGTTTGAGGCTGAATGGTACGAAGATTTTCATACCAGAACTTTTGCGAATTTTTTCCGTTTTTTTGCTTGGATGGACAAGCATGGGCTTAAGAAAAACCTTTTGTAAACCTATATTTGACCGTACAACCGTTTAGGGCATTTTCGGGAAGGGTCTTGGTTTGAGGTTGAATGGCGAAGATTTTCGTACCAGAAATTTTGCGAGTTTTTTCCGTTTTTTGGCTTGGATGGACTAGCATGGGCCTAAGAAAAACCTTTTGTAAAGACAAATTCGACTTACAACCATTTAAGGCATTTTCGGGAAGGGTCTTTGTTTGAGGCTGAATGGTACAAAGATTTTCGTACCATAACTTTGGCGAGTTTTTTTTCCTTTTTTTGGCTTGGATGTGCTAGTTGGGGCCTAAGAAAAACATTTTGTAAGGACACATTCGACCGTACAACCGTTTAGGGCATTTTCGAGAAGTGTCTTGGTTTGAGGCTGGAAGGTTCAATGATTTTCGTACCAGAACTTTTGCGAGTTTTTTCCGTTTTTGGGTTTGGATATGCTACTTGGGGTCTAAGAAAAACATTTTGTTAAGACACATTCGACCGTTCAACCGTTTAGGGCATTTTCGGGAAGGGTCTTGGTTTGAGGGTGAATGGTACGAAGAGTTTCGTACCAAAACTTTTGCGAGTTTTTTCAGTTTTTTTGCTTGGATGTGCTAGTTGGGGCCTAAGAAAAACATTTTGTAAAGACACATTCGACCGTTCAACCGTTTAGGGCATTTTCGGGAAGGGTCTTTGTTTGAGGCTGAATTGTACGAATATTTTCGTACTAGAACTTTTGCGAGTTTTTTCCGTTTTTGGGCTTGGATGTGCTAGTTGGGGCCTAAGAAAAACATTTTGTAAAAACACATTCGACCTTACAACTGTTTAGGGCATTTTCGGGAAGGGTCTTGGTTTGAGGCTGAATGGTACGAAGATTTTCATACCAGAACTTTTGCGAGTTTTTTCCGTTTTTTTGCTTGGATGGACAAGCATGGGATTAAGAAAAACCTTTTGTAAAGACATATTTGACCGTACAACCGTTTAGGGCATTTTCGGGAAGGGTCTTGGTTTGAGGTTGAATGGTACGAAGATTTTCATACCAGAAATTTTGCGAGTTTTTTCCGTTTTTTGGCTTGGATGGACTAGCATGGGCCTAAGAAAAACCTTTTGTAAAGACAAATTCGACTTACAACCATTTAAGGCATTTTCGGGAAGGGTCTTTGTTTGAGGCTGAATGGTACAAAGATTTTCGTACCATAACTTTGGCGAGTTTTTTTTCCTTTTTTTGGCTTGGATGTGCTAGTTGGGGCCTAAGAAAAACATTTTGTAAGGACACATTCGACCGTACAACCGTTTAGGGCATTTTCGAGAAGTGTCTTGGTTTGAGGCTGGAAGGTTCAATGATTTTCGTACCAGAACTTTTGCGAGTTTTTTCCGTTTTTGGGTTTGGATATGCTACTTGGGGTCTAAGAAAAACATTTTGTTAAGACACATTCGACCGTTCAACCGTTTAGGGCATTTTCGGGAAGGGTCTTTGTTTGAGGCTGAATTGTACGAATATTTTCGTACTAGAACTTTTGCGAGTTTTTTCCGTTTTTGGGCTTGGATGTGCTAGTTGGGGCCTAAGAAAAACATTTTGTAAAAACACATTCGACCTTACAACTGTTTAGGGCATTTTCGGGAAGGGTCTTGGTTTGAGGCTGAATGGTACGAAGATTTTCATACCAGAACTTTTGCGAGTTTTTTCCGTTTTTTTGCTTGGATGGACAAGCATGGGATTAAGAAAAACCTTTTGTAAAGACATATTTGACCGTACAACCGTTTAGGGCATTTTCGGGAAGGGTCTTGGTTTGAGGTTGAATGGTACGAAGATTTTCATACCAGAAATTTTGCGAGTTTTTTCCGTTTTTTGGCTTGGATGGACTAGCATGGGCCTAAGAAAAACCTTTTGTAAAGACAAATTCGACTTACAACCATTTAAGGCATTTTCGGGAAGGGTCTTTGTTTGAGGCTGAATGGTACAAAGATTTTCGTACCATAACTTTGGCGAGTTTTTTTTCCTTTTTTTGGCTTGGATGTGCTAGTTGGGGCCTAAGAAAAACATTTTGTAAGGACACATTCGACCGTACAACCGTTTAGGGCATTTTCGAGAAGTGTCTTGGTTTGAGGCTGGAAGGTTCAATGATTTTCGTACCAGAACTTTTGCGAGTTTTTTCCGTTTTTGGGTTTGGATATGCTACTTGGGGTCTAAGAAAAACATTTTGTTAAGACACATTCGACCGTTCAACCGTTTAGGGCATTTTCGGGAAGGGTCTTGGTTTGAGGGTGAATGGTACGAATATTTTCGTACTAGAACTTTTGCGAGTTTTTTCCCTTTTTGGGCTTGGATGTGCTAGTTGGGGCCTAAGAAAAACATTTTGTAAAAACACATTCGACCTTACAACTGTTTAGGGCATTTTCGGGAAGGGTCTTGGTTTGAGGCTGAATGGTACGAAGATTTTCATACCAGAACTTTTGCGAATTTTTTCCGTTTTTTTGCTTGGATGGACAAGCATGGGCTTAAGAAAAACCTTTTGTAAACCTATATTTGACCGTACAACCGTTTAGGGCATTTTCGGGAAGGGTCTTGGTTTGAGGTTGAATGGCGAAGATTTTCGTACCAGAAATTTTGCGAGTTTTTTCCGTTTTTTGGCTTGGATGGACTAGCATGGGCCTAAGAAAAACCTTTTGTAAAGACAAATTCGACTTACAACCATTTAAGGCATTTTCGGGAAGGGTCTTTGTTTGAGGCTGAATGGTACAAAGATTTTCGTACCATAACTTTGGCGAGTTTTTTTTCCTTTTTTTGGCTTGGATGTGCTAGTTGGGGCCTAAGAAAAACATTTTGTAAGGACACATTCGACCGTACAACCGTTTAGGGCATTTTCGAGAAGTGTCTTGGTTTGAGGCTGGAAGGTTCAATGATTTTCGTACCAGAACTTTTGCGAGTTTTTTCCGTTTTTGGGTTTGGATATGCTACTTGGGGTCTAAGAAAAACATTTTGTTAAGACACATTCGACCGTTCAACCGTTTAGGGCATTTTCGGGAAGGGTCTTGGTTTGAGGGTGAATGGTACGAAGAGTTTCGTACCAAAACTTTTGCGAGTTTTTTCAGTTTTTTTGCTTGGATGTGCTAGTTGGGGCCTAAGAAAAACATTTTGTAAAGACACATTCGACCGTTCAACCGTTTAGGGCATTTTCGGGAAGGGTCTTTGTTTGAGGCTGAATTGTACGAATATTTTCGTACTAGAACTTTTGCGAGTTTTTTCCGTTTTTGGGCTTGGATGTGCTAGTTGGGGCCTAAGAAAAACATTTTGTAAAAACACATTCGACCTTACAACTGTTTAGGGCATTTTCGGGAAGGGTCTTGGTTTGAGGCTGAATGGTACGAAGATTTTCATACCAGAACTTTTGCGAGTTTTTTCCGTTTTTTTGCTTGGATGGACAAGCATGGGATTAAGAAAAACCTTTTGTAAAGACATATTTGACCGTACAACCGTTTAGGGCATTTTCGGGAAGGGTCTTGGTTTGAGGTTGAATGGTACGAAGATTTTCATACCAGAAATTTTGCGAGTTTTTTCCGTTTTTTGGCTTGGATGGACTAGCATGGGCCTAAGAAAAACCTTTTGTAAAGACAAATTCGACTTACAACCATTTAAGGCATTTTCGGGAAGGGTCTTTGTTTGAGGCTGAATGGTACAAAGATTTTCGTACCATAACTTTGGCGAGTTTTTTTTCCTTTTTTTGGCTTGGATGTGCTAGTTGGGGCCTAAGAAAAACATTTTGTAAGGACACATTCGACCGTACAACCGTTTAGGGCATTTTCGAGAAGTGTCTTGGTTTGAGGCTGGAAGGTTCAATGATTTTCGTACCAGAACTTTTGCGAGTTTTTTCCGTTTTTGGGTTTGGATATGCTACTTGGGGTCTAAGAAAAACATTTTGTTAAGACACATTCGACCGTTCAACCGTTTAGGGCATTTTCGGGAAGGGTCTTTGTTTGAGGCTGAATTGTACGAATATTTTCGTACTAGAACTTTTGCGAGTTTTTTCCGTTTTTGGGCTTGGATGTGCTAGTTGGGGCCTAAGAAAAACATTTTGTAAAAACACATTCGACCTTACAACTGTTTAGGGCATTTTCGGGAAGGGTCTTGGTTTGAGGCTGAATGGTACGAAGATTTTCATACCAGAACTTTTGCGAGTTTTTTCCGTTTTTTTGCTTGGATGGACAAGCATGGGATTAAGAAAAACCTTTTGTAAAGACATATTTGACCGTACAACCGTTTAGGGCATTTTCGGGAAGGGTCTTGGTTTGAGGTTGAATGGTACGAAGATTTTCATACCAGAAATTTTGCGAGTTTTTTCCGTTTTTTGGCTTGGATGGACTAGCATGGGCCTAAGAAAAACCTTTTGTAAAGACAAATTCGACTTACAACCATTTAAGGCATTTTCGGGAAGGGTCTTTGTTTGAGGCTGAATGGTACAAAGATTTTCGTACCATAACTTTGGCGAGTTTTTTTTCCTTTTTTTGGCTTGGATGTGCTAGTTGGGGCCTAAGAAAAACATTTTGTAAGGACACATTCGACCGTACAACCGTTTAGGGCATTTTCGAGAAGTGTCTTGGTTTGAGGCTGGAAGGTTCAATGATTTTCGTACCAGAACTTTTGCGAGTTTTTTCCGTTTTTGGGTTTGGATATGCTACTTGGGGTCTAAGAAAAACATTTTGTTAAGACACATTCGACCGTTCAACCGTTTAGGGCATTTTCGGGAAGGGTCTTGGTTTGAGGGTGAATGGTACGAATATTTTCGTACTAGAACTTTTGCGAGTTTTTTCCCTTTTTGGGCTTGGATGTGCTAGTTGGGGCCTAAGAAAAACATTTTGTAAAAACACATTCGACCTTACAACTGTTTAGGGCATTTTCGGGAAGGGTCTTGGTTTGAGGCTGAATGGTACGAAGATTTTCATACCAGAACTTTTGCGAATTTTTTCCGTTTTTTTGCTTGGATGGACAAGCATGGGCTTAAGAAAAACCTTTTGTAAACCTATATTTGACCGTACAACCGTTTAGGGCATTTTCGGGAAGGGTCTTGGTTTGAGGTTGAATGGCGAAGATTTTCGTACCAGAAATTTTGCGAGTTTTTTCCGTTTTTTGGCTTGGATGGACTAGCATGGGCCTAAGAGAAACCTTTTGTAAAGACAAATTCGACCTTACAACCATTTAGGGCATTTTCGGGAAGGGTCTTTGTTTGAGGCTGAATGGTACAAAGATTTTCGTACCATAACTTTTGCGAGTTTTTTTCCTTTTTTTGGCTTGGATGTGCTAGTTGGGGCCTAAGAAAAACATTTTGTATGGACACATTCGACCGTACAACCGTTTAGGGCATTTTCGAGAAGTGTCTTGGTTTGAGGCTGAATGGTTCAATGATTTTCTTACCAGAACTTTTGCGAGACTTTTCCGTTTTCTGGTTTAGATGTGCTAGTTGGGGTCTAAGAAAAACATTTTGTAAGGATACATTCGACCGTACAACCGTTTAGGGCATTTTCGAGAAGTGTCTTGGTTTGAGGCTGGATGGTTCAATGATTTTCGTACCAGAACTTTTGCGAGTTTTTTCCGTTTTTGGGTTTGGATGTGCTACTTGGGGTCTAAGAAAAACATTTTGTTAAGACACATTCGACCGTTCAACCGTTTAGGGCATTTTCGGGAAGGGTCTTGGTTTGAGGGTGAATGGTACGAAGAGTTTCGTACCAAAACTTTTGCGAGTTTTTTCAGTTTTTTTGCTTGGATGTGCTAGTTGGGGCCTAAGAAAAACATTTTGTAAAGACACATTCGACCGTTCAACCGTTTAGGGCATTTTCGGGAAGGGACTTTGTTTGAGGCTGAATTGTACGAATATTTTCGTACTAGAACTTTTGCGAGTTTTTTCCGTTTTTGGGCTTGGATGTGCTAGTTGGGGCCTAAGAAAAACATTTTGTAAAAACACATTCGACCTTACAACTGTTTAGGGCATTTTCGGGAAGGGTCTTGGTTTGAGGCTGAATGGTACGAAGATTTTCATACCAGAACTTTTGCGAGTTTTTTCCGTTTTTTTGCTTGGATGGACAAGCATGGGATTAAGAAAAACCTTTTGTAAAGACATATTTGACCGTACAACCGTTTAGGGCATTTTCGGGAAGGGTCTTGGTTTGAGGTTGAATGGTACGAAGATTTTCGTACCAGAAATTTTGCAAGTTTTTTCCGTTTTTTGGCTTGGATGGACTAGCATGGGCCTAAGAAAAACCTTTTGTAAAGACAAATTCGACTTACAACCATTTAAGGCATTTTCGGGAAGGGTCTTTGTTTGAGGCTGAATGGTACAAAGATTTTCGTACCATAACTTTGGCGAGTTTTTTTTCCTTTTTTTGGCTTGGATGTGCTAGTTGGGGCCTAAGAAAAACATTTTGTAAGGACACATTCGACCGTAGAACCGTTTAGGGCATTTTCGAGAAGTGTCTTGGTTTGAGGCTGGAAGGTTCAATGATTTTCGTACCAGAACTTTTGCGAGTTTTTTCCGTTTTTGGGTTTGGATGTGCTACTTGGGGTCTAAGAAAAACATTTTGTTAAGACACATTCGACCGTTCAACCGTTTAGGGCATTTTCGGGAAGGGTCTTGGTTTGAGGGTGAATGGTACGAAGAGTTTCGTACCAAAACTTTTGCGAGTTTTTTCAGTTTTTTTGTTTGGATGTGCTAGTTGGGGCCTAAGAAAAACATTTTGTAAAGAAACATTCGACCGTTCAACCGTTTAGGGCATTTTCGGGAAGGGTCTTTGTTTGAGGCTGAATTGTACGAATATTTTCGTACTAGAACTTTTGCGAGTTTTTTCCCTTTTTGGGCTTGGATGTGCTAGTTGGGGCCTAAGAAAAACATTTTGTAAAAACACATTCGACCTTACAACTGTTTAGGGCATTTTCGGGAAGGGTCTTGGTTTGAGGCTGAATGGTACGAAGATTTTCAGACCAGAACTTTTGCGAGTTTTTTCCGTTTTTTTGCTTGGATGGACACGCATGGGCTTAAGAAAAACCTTTTGTAAAGCTATATTTGACCGTACAATCGTTTAGGGCATATTCGGGAAGGGTCTTGATTTGAGGTTGAATGGCGAAGATTTTCGTACCAGAAATTTTGCGAGTTTTTCCGTTTTTTGTCTTGGATGGACTAGCATGGGCCTAAGAGAAACCTTTTGTAAAGACAAATTCGACCTTACAACCATTTAGGGCATTTTCGGGAAGGGTCTTTGTTTGAGGCTGAATGGTACAAAGATTTTCGTACCATAACTTTTGCGAGTTTTTTTCCTTTTTTTGGCTTGGATGTGCTAGTTGGGGCCTAAGAAAAACATTTTGTATGGACACATTCGACCGTATAACCGTTTAGGGCATTTTCGAGAAGTGTGTTGGTTTGAGGCTGAATGGTTCAATGATTTTCGTACAAGAACTTTTGCGAGTTTTTTTCCGTTTTTTTGCTTGGATGGACAAGCATGGGCTTAAGAAAAACCTTTTGTAAAGCTATATTTGACCGTACAACCGTTTAGGGCATTTTCGGGAAGGGTCTAGGTTTGAGGTTGAATGGTACGAAGATTTTCGTACCAGAAATTTTGCGAGTTTTTCTGTTTTTTGTCTTGGATGGACTAGCATGGGCCTAAGAAAAACCTTTTCTAAAGACAAATTCGACCTTACAACCATTTAGGGCATTTTCGGGAAGGGTCTTTGTTTGAGGCTGAATGGTACAAAGATTTTCGTACCATAACTTTTGCGAGTTTTTTTCCTTTTTTTGGCTTGGATGTGCTAGTTGGGGCCTAAGAAAAACATTTTGTAGGGACACATTCGACCGTACAACCGTTTAGGGCATTTTCGAGAAGGGTCTTGGTTTGAGGCTGAATGGTACGAAGATTTTCATACCAGAACTTTTGCGAGTTTTTTCCGTTTTTTTGCTTGGATGGACAAGCATGGGATTAAGAAAAACCTTTTCTAAAGACATATTTGACCGTACAACCGTTTAGGGCATTTTCGGGAAGGGTCTTGGTTTGAGGTTGAATGGTACGAAGATTTTCGTACCAGAAATTTTGCGAGTTTTTTCCGTTTTTTGGCTTGGATGGACTAGCATGGGCCTAAGAAAAACTTTTTGTAAAGACATATTCGACCTTACAACCATTTAGGGCATTTTCGGGAAGGGTCTTTGTTTGAGGCTGAATGGTATAAAGATTTTCGTACCATAACTTTTGCGAGTTTTTTTTCCTTTTTTTGGCTTGGATGTGCTAGTTGGGGCCTAAGAAAAACATTTTGTAAGGATACATTCGACCGTACAACCGTTTAGGGCATTTTCGAGAAGTGTCTTGGTTTGAGGCTGGATGGTTCAATGATTTTCGTACCAGAACTTTTGCGAGTTTTTTCCGTTTTTGGGTTTGGATGTGCTACTTGGGGTCTAAGAAAAACATTTTGTTAAGACACATTCGACCGTTCAACCGTTTAGGGCATTTTCGGGAAGGGTCTTGGTTTGAGGGTGAATGGTACGAAGAGTTTCGTACCAAAACTTTTGCGAGTTTTTTCAGTTTTTTTGCTTGGGTGTGCTAGTTGGGGCCTAAGAAAAACATTTTGTAAAGACACATTCGACCGTTCAACCGTTTAGGGCATTTTCGGGAAGGGTCTTTGTTTGAGGCTGAATTGTACGAATATTTTCGTACTAGAACTTTTGCGAGTTTTTTCCCTTTTTGGGCTTGGATGTGCTAGTTGGGGCCTAAGAAAAACATTTTGTAAAAACACATTCGACCTTACAACTGTTTAGGGCATTTTCGGGAAGGGTCTTGGTTTGAGGCTGAATGGTACGAAGATTTTCATACAAGAACTTTTGCGAGTTTTTTTCCGTTTTTTTGCTTGGATGGACAAGCATGGGCTTAAGAAAAACCTTTTGTAAAGCTATATTTGACCGTACAACCGTTTAGGGCATTTTCGGGAAGGGTCTAGGTTTGAGGTTGAATGGTACGAAGATTTTCGTACCAGAAATTTTGCGAGTTTTTCTGTTTTTTGTCTTGGATGGACTAGCATGGGCCTAAGAAAAACCTTTTCTAAAGACAAATTCGACCTTACAACCATTTAGGGCATTTTCGGGAAGGGTCTTTGTTTGAGGCTGAATGGTACAAAGATTTTCGTACCATAACTTTTGCGAGTTTTTTTCCTTTTTTTGGCTTGGATGTGCTAGTTGGGGCCTAAGAAAAACATTTTGTAGGGACACATTCGACCGTACAACCGTTTAGGGCATTTTCGAGAAGGGTCTTGGTTTGAGGCTGAATGGTACGAAGATTTTCATACCAGAACTTTTGCGAGTTTTTTCCGTTTTTTTGCTTGGATGGACAAGCATGGGATTAAGAAAAACCTTTTCTAAAGACATATTTGACCGTACAACCGTTTAGGGCATTTTCGGGAAGGGTCTTGGTTTGAGGTTGAATGGTACGAAGATTTTCGTACCAGAAATTTTGCGAGTTTTTTCCGTTTTTTGGCTTGGATGGACTAGCATGGGCCTAAGAAAAACTTTTTGTAAAGACATATTCGACCTTACAACCATTTAGGGCATTTTCGGGAAGGGTCTTTGTTTGAGGCTGAATGGTATAAAGATTTTCGTACCATAACTTTTGCGAGTTTTTTTTCCTTTTTTTGGCTTGGATGTGCTAGTTGGGGCCTAAGAAAAACATTTTGTAAGGATACATTCGACCGTACAACCGTTTAGGGCATTTTCGAGAAGTGTCTTGGTTTGAGGCTGGATGGTTCAATGATTTTCGTACCAGAACTTTTGCGAGTTTTTTCCGTTTTTGGGTTTGGATGTGCTACTTGGGGTCTAAGAAAAACATTTTGTTAAGACACATTCGACCGTTCAACCGTTTAGGGCATTTTCGGGAAGGGTCTTGGTTTGAGGGTGAATGGTACGAAGAGTTTCGTACCAAAACTTTTGCGAGTTTTTTCAGTTTTTTTGCTTGGGTGTGCTAGTTGGGGCCTAAGAAAAACATTTTGTAAAGACACATTCGACCGTTCAACCGTTTAGGGCATTTTCGGGAAGGGTCTTTGTTTGAGGCTGAATTGTACGAATATTTTCGTACTAGAACTTTTGCGAGTTTTTTCCCTTTTTGGGCTTGGATGTGCTAGTTGGGGCCTAAGAAAAACATTTTGTAAAAACACATTCGACCTTACAACTGTTTAGGGCATTTTCGGGAAGGGTCTTGGTTTGAGGCTGAATGGTACGAAGATTTTCATACAAGAACTTTTGCGAGTTTTTTTCCGTTTTTTTGCTTGGATGGACAAGCATGGGCTTAAGAAAAACCTTTTGTAAAGCTATATTTGACCGTACAACCGTTTAGGGCATTTTCGGGAAGGGTCTAGGTTTGAGGTTGAATGGTACGAAGATTTTCGTACCAGAAATTTTGCGAGTTTTTCTGTTTTTTGTCTTGGATGGACTAGCATGGGCCTAAGAAAAACCTTTTCTAAAGACAAATTCGACCTTACAACCATTTAGGGCATTTTCGGGAAGGGTCTTTGTTTGAGGCTGAATGGTACAAAGATTTTCGTACCATAACTTTTGCGAGTTTTTTTCCTTTTTTTGGCTTGGATGTGCTAGTTGGGGCCTAAGAAAAACATTTTGTAGGGACACATTCGACCGTACAACCGTTTAGGGCATTTTCGAGAAGGGTCTTGGTTTGAGGCTGAATGGTACGAAGATTTTCATACCAGAACTTTTGCGAGTTTTTTCCGTTTTTTTGCTTGGATGGACAAGCATGGGATTAAGAAAAACCTTTTCTAAAGACATATTTGACCGTACAACCGTTTAGGGCATTTTCGGGAAGGGTCTTGGTTTGAGGTTGAATGGTACGAAGATTTTCGTACCAGAAATTTTGCGAGTTTTTTCCGTTTTTTGGCTTGGATGGACTAGCATGGGCCTAAGAAAAACTTTTTGTAAAGACATATTCGACCTTACAACCATTTAGGGCATTTTCGGGAAGGGTCTTTGTTTGAGGCTGAATGGTATAAAGATTTTCGTACCATAACTTTTGCGAGTTTTTTTTCCTTTTTTTGGCTTGGATGTGCTAGTTGGGGCCTAAGAAAAACATTTTGTAAGGATACATTCGACCGTACAACCGTTTAGGGCATTTTCGAGAAGTGTCTTGGTTTGAGGCTGGATGGTTCAATGATTTTCGTACCAGAACTTTTGCGAGTTTTTTCCGTTTTTGGGTTTGGATGTGCTACTTGGGGTCTAAGAAAAACATTTTGTTAAGACACATTCGACCGTTCAACCGTTTAGGGCATTTTCGGGAAGGGTCTTGGTTTGAGGGTGAATGGTACGAAGAGTTTCGTACCAAAACTTTTGCGAGTTTTTTCAGTTTTTTTGCTTGGGTGTGCTAGTTGGGGCCTAAGAAAAACATTTTGTAAAGACACATTCGACCGTTCAACCGTTTAGGGCATTTTCGGGAAGGGTCTTTGTTTGAGGCTGAATTGTACGAATATTTTCGTACTAGAACTTTTGCGAGTTTTTTCCCTTTTTGGGCTTGGATGTGCTAGTTGGGGCCTAAGAAAAACATTTTGTAAAAACACATTCGACCTTACAACTGTTTAGGGCATTTTCGGGAAGGGTCTTGGTTTGAGGCTGAATGGTACGAAGATTTTCATACAAGAACTTTTGCGAGTTTTTTTCCGTTTTTTTGCTTGGATGGACAAGCATGGGCTTAAGAAAAACCTTTTGTAAAGCTATATTTGACCGTACAACCGTTTAGGGCATTTTCGGGAAGGGTCTAGGTTTGAGGTTGAATGGTACGAAGATTTTCGTACCAGAAATTTTGCGAGTTTTTCTGTTTTTTGTCTTGGATGGACTAGCATGGGCCTAAGAAAAACCTTTTGTAAAGACAAATTCGACCTTACAACCATTTAGGGCATTTTCGGGAAGGGTCTTTGTTTGAGGCTGAATGGTACAAAGATTTTCGTACCATAACTTTTGCGCGTTTTTTATCTTTTTTTGGCTTGGATGTGCTAGTTGGGGCCTAAGAAAAACATTTTGTAGGGACACATTCGACCGTACAACCGTTTAGGGCATTTTCGAGAAGTGTCTTGGTTTGAGGCTGGATGGTTCAATGATTTTCGTACCAGAACTTTTGCGAGTTTTTTCCGTTTTTGGGTTCGGATGTGCTACTTGGGGTCTAAGAAAAACATTTTGTTAAGACACATTCGACCGTTCAACCTTTTAGGGCATTTTCGGGAAGGGTCTTGGTTTGAGGGTGAATGGTACGAAGAGTTTCGTACCAAAACTTTTGCGAGTTTTTTCAGTTTTTTTGCTTGGGTGTGCTAGTTGGGGCCTAAGAAAAACATTTTGTAAAGACACATTCGACCGTTCAACCGTTTAGGGCATTTTCGGGAAGGGTCTTTGTTTGAGGCTGAATTGTACGAATATTTTCGTACTAGAACTTTTGCGAGTTTTTTCCCTTTTTGGGCTTGGATGTGCTAGTTGGGGCCTAAGAAAAACATTTTGTAAAAACACATTCGACCTTACAACTGTTTAGGGCATTTTCGGGAAGGGTCTTGGTTTGAGGCTGAATGGTACGAAGATTTTCATACAAGAACTTTTGCGAGTTTTTTTCCGTTTTTTTGCTTGGATGGACAAGCATGGGCTTAAGAAAAACCTTTTGTAAAGCTATATTTGACCGTACAACCGTTTAGGGCATTTTCGGGAAGGGTCTAGGTTTGAGGTTGAATGGTACGAAGATTTTCGTACCAGAAATTTTGCGAGTTTTTCTGTTTTTTGTCTTGGATGGACTAGCATGGGCCTAAGAAAAACCTTTTGTAAAGACAAATTCGACCTTACAACCATTTAGGGCATTTTCGGGAAGGGTCTTTGTTTGAGGCTGAATGGTACAAAGATTTTCGTACCATAACTTTTGCGCGTTTTTTTCCTTTTTTTGGCTTGGATGTGCTAGTTGGGGCCTAAGAAAAACATTTTGTAGGGACACATTCGACCGTACAACCGTTTAGGGCATTTTCGAGAAGTGTCTTGGTTTGAGGCTGGATGGTTCAATGATTTTCGTACCAGAACTTTTGCGAGTTTTTTCCGTTTTTGGGTTTGGATGTGCTACTTGGGGTCTAAGAAAAACATTTTGTTAAGACACATTCGACCGTTCAACCGTTTAGGGCATTTTCGGGAAGGGTCTTGGTTTGAGGGTGAATGGTACGAAGAGTTTCGTACCAAAACTTTTGCGAGTTTTTTCAGTTTTTTTGCTTGGATGTGCTAGTTGGGGCCTAAGAAAAACATTTTGTAAAGACACATTCGACCGTTCAACCGTTTAGGGCATTTTCGGGAAGGGTCTTTGTTTGAGGCTGAATTGTACGAATATTTTCGTACTAGAACTTTTGCGAGTTTTTTCCGTTTTTGGGCTTGGATGTGCTAGTTGGGGCCTAAGAAAAACATTTTGTAAAAACACATTCGACCTTACAACTGTTTAGGGCATTTTCGGGAAGGGTCATGGTTTGAGGATGAATGGTACGAAGATTTTCATACCAGAACTTTTGCGAGTTTTTTCCGTTTTTTTGCTTGGATGGACAAGCATGGGCTTAAGAAAAACCTTTTGTAAAGCTATATTTGACCGTACAACCGTTTAGGGCATTTTCGGGAAGGGTCTTGGTTTGAGGTTGAATGGTACGAAGATTTTCGTACCAGAAATTTTGCGAGTTTTTTCCGTTTTTTGGCTTGGATGGACTAGCATGGGCCTAAGAAAAACCTTTTGTAAAGACAAATTCGACCTTACAACCATTTAGGGCATTTTCGGGACGGGTCTTTGTTTGAGGCTAAATGGTACAAAGATTTTCGTACCATAACTTTTGCGAGTTTTTTTTCTTTTTTTAGGCTTGGATGTGCTAGTTGGGGCCTAAGAAAAACATTTTGTAAGGATACATTCGACCGTACAACCGTTTAGGGCATTTTCGAGAAGTGTCTTGGTTTGAGGCTGGATGGTTCAATGATTTTCGTACCAGAACTTTTGCGAGTTTTTTCCGTTTTTGGGTTTGGATGTGCTACTTGGGGTCTAAGAAAAACATTTTGTTAAGACACATTCGACCGTTCAACCGTTTAGGGCATTTTCGGGAAGGGTCTTGGTTTGAGGGTGAATGGTACGAAGAGTTTCGTACCAAAACTTTTGCGAGTTTTTTCAGTTTTTTTGCTTGGATGTGCTAGTTGGGGCCTAAGAAAAACATTTTGTAAAGACACATTCGACCGTTCAACCGTTTAGGGCATTTTCGGGAAGGGTCTTTGTTTGAGGCTGAATTGTACGAATATTTTCGTACTAGAACTTTTGCGAGTTTTTTCCGTTTTTGGGCTTGGATGTGCTAGTTGGGGCCTAAGAAAAACATTTTGTTAAGACACATTCGACCGTTCAACCGTTTAGGGCATTTTCGGGAAGGGTCTTGGTTTGAGGGTGAATGGTACGAAGAGTTTCGTACCAAAACTTTTGCGAGTTTTTTCAGTTTTTTTGCTTGGATGTGCTAGTTGGGGCCTAAGAAAAACATTTTGTAAAGACACATTCGACCGTTCAACCGTTTAGGGCATTTTCGGGAAGGGTCTTTGTTTGAGGCTGAATTGTACGAATATTTTCGTACTAGAACTTTTGCGAGTTTTTTCCCTTTTTGGGCTTGGATATGCTAGTTGGGGCCTAAGAAAAACATTTTGTAAAAACACATTCGACCTTACAACTGTTTAGGGCATTTTCGGGAAGGGTCTTGGTTTGAGGCTGAATGGTACGAAGATTTTCATACAAGAACTTTTGCGAGTTTTTTTCCGTTTTTTTGCTTGGATGGACAAGCATGGGCTTAAGAAAAACCTTTTGTAAAGCTATATTTGACCGTACAACCGTTTAGGGCATTTTCGGGAAGGGTCTAGGTTTGAGGTTGAATGGTATGAAGATTTTCGTACCAGAAATTTTGCGAGTTTTTCTGTTTTTTGTCTTGGATGGACTAGCATGGGCCTAAGAAAAACCTTTTGTAAAGACAAATTCGACCTTACAACCATTTAGGGCATTTTCGGGAAGGGTCTTTGTTTGAGGCTGAATGGTACAAAGATTTTCGTACCATAACTTTTGCGAGTTTTTTTCCTTTTTTTGGCTTGGATGTGCTAGTTGGGGCCTAAGAAAAACATTTTGTAGGGACACATTCGACCGTACAACCGTTTAGGGCATTTTCGAGAAGGGTCTTGGTTTGAGGCTGAATGGTACGAAGATTTTCATACCAGAACTTTTGCGAGTTTTTTCCGTTTTTTTGCTTGGATGGACAAGCATGGGATTAAGAAAAACCTTTTGTAAAGACATATTTGACCGTACAACCGTTTAGGGCATTTTCGGGAAGGGTCTTGGTTTGAGGTTGAATGGTACGAAGATTTTCGTACCAGAAATTTTGCGAGTTTTTTCCGTTTTTTGGCTTGGATGGACTAGCATGGGCCTAAGAAAAACTTTTTGTAAAGACAAATTCGACCTTAGAACCATTTAGGGGATTTTCGGGAAGGGTCTTTGTTTGAGGCTGAATGGTATAAAGATTTTCGTACCATAACTTTTGCGAGTTTTTTTTCCTTTTTTTGGCTTGGATGTGCTAGTTGGGGCCTAAGAAAAACATTTTGTAAGGATACATTCGACCGTACAACCGTTTAGGGCATTTTCGAGAAGTGTCTTGGTTTGAGGCTGGATGGTTCAATGATTTTCGTACCAGAACTTTTGCGAGTTTTTTCCGTTTTTGGGTTTGGATGTGCTACTTGGGGTCTAAGAAAAACATTGTGTTAAGACACATTCGACCGTTCAACCGTTTATGGCATTTTCGGGAAGGGTCTTGGTTTGAGGGTGAATGGTACGAAGAGTTTCGTACCAAAACTTTTGCGAGTTTTTTCAGTTTTTTTGCTTGGATGTGCTAGTTGGGGCCTAAGAAAAACATTTTGTAAAGACACATTCGACCGTTCAACCGTTTAGGGCATTTTCGGGAAGGGTCTTTGTTTGAGGCTGAATTGTACGAATATTTTCGTACTAGAACTTTTGCGAGTTTTTTCCCTTTTTGGGCTTGGATGTGCTAGTTGGGGCCTAAGAAAAACATTTTGTAAAAACACATTCGACCTTACAACTGTTTAGGGCATTTTCGGGAAGGGTCTTGGTTTGAGGCTGAATGGTACGAAGATTTTCATACAAGAACTTTTGCGAGTTTTTTTCCGTTTTTTTGCTTGGATGGACAAGCATGGGCTTAAGAAAAACCTTTTGTAAAGCTATATTTGACCGTACAACCGTTCGGGAAGGGTCTAGGTTTGAGGTTGAATGGTACGAAGATTTTCGTACCAGAAATTTTGCGAGTTTTTCTGTTTTTTGTCTTGGATGGACTAGCATGGGCCTAAGAAAAACCTTTTGTAAAGACAAATTCGACCTTACAACCATTTAGGGCATTTTCGGGAAGGGTCTTTGTTTGAGGCTGAATGGTACAAAGATTTTCGTACCATAACTTTTGCGAGTTTTTTTCCTTTTTTTGGCTTGGATGTGCTAGTTGGGGCCTAAGAAAAACATTTTGTAGGGACACATTCGACCGTACAACCGTTTATGGCATTTTCGAGAAGTGTCTTGGTTTGAGGCTGGATGGTTCAATGATTTTCGTACCAGAACTTTTGCGAGTTCTTTCCGTTTTTGGGTTTGGATGTGCTACTTGGGGTCTAAGAAAAACATTTTGTTAAGACACATTCGACCGTTCAACCGTTTAGGGCATTTTCGGGAAGGGTCTTGGTTTGAGGGTGAATGGTACGAAGAGTTTCGTACCAAAACTTTTGCGAGTTTTTTCAATTTTTTTGCTTGGATGTGCTAGTTGGGGCCTAAGAAAAACATTTTGTAAAGACACATTCGACCGTTCAACCGTTTAGGGCATTTTCGGGAAGGGTCTTTGTTTGAGGCTGAATTGTACGAATATTTTCGTACTAGAACTTTTGCGAGTTTTTTCCGTTTTTGGGCTTGGATGTGCTAGTTGGGGCCTAAGAAAAACATTTTGTAAAAACACATTCGACCTTACAACTGTTTAGGGCATTTTCGGGAAGGGTCATGGTTTGAGGCTGAATGGTACGAAGATTTTCATACCAGAACTTTTGCGAGTTTTTTCCGTTTTTTTGCTTGGATGGACAAGCATGGGCTTAAGAAAAACCTTTTGTAAAGCTATATTTGACCGTACAACCGTTTAGGGCATTTTCGGGAAGGGTCTTGGTTTGAGGTTGAATGGTACGAAGATTTTCGTACCAGAAATTTTGCGAGTTTTTTCCGTTTTTTGGCTTGGATGGACTAGCATGGGCCTAAGAAAAACCTTTTGTAAAGACAAATTCGACCTTACAACCATTTAGGGCATTTTCGGGAAGGGTCTTTGTTTGAGGCTAAATGGTACAAAGATTTTCGTACCATAACTTTTGCGAGTTTTTTTTCTTTTTTTAGGCTTGGATGTGCTAGTTGGGGCCTAAGAAAAACATTTTGTAAGGATACATTCGACCGTACAACCGTTTAGGGCATTTTCGAGAAGTGTCTTGGTTTGAGGCTGGATGGTTCAATGATTTTCGTACCAGAACTTTTGCGAGTTTTTTCCGTTTTTGGGTTTGGATGTGCTACTTGGGGTCTAAGAAAAACATTTTGTTAAGACACATTCGACCGTTCAACCGTTTAGGGCATTTTCGGGAAGGGTCTTGGTTTGAGGGTGAATGGTACGAAGAGTTTCATACCAAAACTTTTGCGAGTTTTTTCAGTTTTTTTGCTTGGATGTGCTAGTTGGGGCCTAAGAAAAACATTTTGTAAAGACACATTCGACCGTTCAACCGTTTAGGGCATTTTCGGGAAGGGTCTTTGTTTGAGGCTGAATTGTACGAATATTTTCGTACTAGAACTTTTGCGAGTTTTTTCCGTTTTTGGGCTTTGATGTGCTAGTTGGGGCCTAAGAAAAACATTTTGTAAAAACACATTCGACCTTACAACCGTTTAGGGCATTTTCGGGAAGGGTCTTGGTTTGAGGCTGAATGGTACGGAGATATTCATACAAGAACTTTTGCGAGTTTTTTCCGTTTTTTGGCTTGGATGGACTAGCTTGGGCCTAAGAAAAACCTTTTGTAAAGATAAATTCGACCTTACAACCATTTAGGGCATTTTCGGGAAGGGTCTTTGTTTGAGGCTGAATTGTACGAATATTTTCGTACTAGAACTTTTGCGAGTTTTTTCCGTTTTTGGGCTTGGATGTGCTAGTTGGGGCCTAAGAAAAACATTTTGTTAAGACACATTCGACCGTTCAACCGTTTAGGGCATTTTCGGGAAGGGTCTTGGTTTGAGGGTGAATGGTACGAAGAGTTTCGTACCAAAACTTTTGCGAGTTTTTTCAGTTTTTTTGCTTGGATGTGCTAGTTGGGGCCTAAGAAAAACATTTTGTAAAGACACATTCGACCGTTCAACCGTTTAGGGCATTTTCGGGAAGGGTCTTTGTTTGAGGCTGAATTGTACGAATATTTTCGTACTAGAACTTTTGCGAGTTTTTTCCCTTTTTGGGCTTGGATGTGCTAGTTGGGGCCTAAGAAAAACATTTTGTAAAAACACATTCGACCTTACAACCGTTTAGGGCATTTTCGGGAAGGGTCTTGGTTTGAGGCTGAATGGTACGGAGATATTCATACAAGAACTTTTGCGAGTTTTTTCCGTTTTTTGGCTTGGATGGACTAGCTTGGGCCTAAGAAAAACCTTTTGTAAAGATAAATTCGACCTTACAACCATTTAGGGCATTTTCGGGAAGGGTCTTTGTTTGAGGCTGAATTGTACGAATATTTTCGTACTAGAACTTTTGCGAGTTTTTTCCGTTTTTGGGCTTGGATGTGCTAGTTGGGGCCTAAGAAAAACATTTTGTTAAGACACATTCGACCGTTCAACCGTTTAGGGCATTTTCGGGAAGGGTCTTGGTTTGAGGGAGAATGGTACGAAGAGTTTCGTACCAAAACTTTTGCGAGTTTTTTCAGTTTTTTTGCTTGGATGTGCTAGTTGGGGCCTAAGAAAAACATTTTGTAAAGACACATTCGACCGTTCAACCGTTTAGGGCATTTTCGGGAAGGGTCTTTGTTTGAGGCTGAATTGTACGAATATTTTCGTACTAGAAATTTTGCGAGTTTTTTCCGTTTTTGGGCTTGGATGTGCTAGTTGGGGCCTAAGAAAAACATTTTGTAAAAACACATTCGACCTTACAACTGTTTAGGGCATTTTCGGGAAGGGTCATGGTTTGAGGCTGAATGGTACGAAGATTTTCATACCAGAACTTTTGCGAGTTTTTTCCGTTTTTTTGCTTGGATGGACAAGCATGGGCTTAAGAAAAACCTTTTGTAAAGCTATATTTGACCGTACAACCGTTTAGGGCATTTTCGGGAAGGGTCTTGGTTTGAGGTTGAATGGTACGAAGATTTTCGTACCAGAAATTTTGCGAGTTTTTTCCGTTTTTTGGCTTGGATGGACTAGCATGGGCCTAAGAAAAACCTTTTGTAAAGACAAATTCGACCTTACAACGATTTAGGGCATTTTCGGGAAGGGTCTTTGTTTGAGGCTAAATGGTACAAAGATTTTCGTACCATAACTTTTGCGAGTTTTTTTTCTTTTTTTAGGCTTGGATGTGCTAGTTGGGGCCTAAGAAAAACATTTTGTAAGGATGCATTCGACCGTACAACCGTTTAGGGCATTTTCGAGAAGTGTCTTGGTTTGAGGCTGGATGGTTCAATGATTTTCGTACCAGAACTTTTGCGAGTTTTTTCCGTTTTTGGGTTTGGATGTGCTACTTGGGGTCTAAGAAAAACATTTTGTTAAGACACATTCGACCGTTCAACCGTTTAGGGCATTTTCGGGAAGGGTCTTGGTTTGAGGGTGAATGGTACGAAGAGTTTCGTACCAAAACTTTTGCGAGTTTTTTCAGTTTTTTTGCTTGGATGTGCTAGTTGGGGCCTAAGAAAAACATTTTGTAAAGACACATTCGACCGTTCAACCGTTTAGGGCATTTTCGGGAAGGGTCTTTGTTTGAGGCTGAATTGTACGAATATTTTCGTACTAGAACTTTTGCGAGTTTTTTCCGTTTTTGGGCTTGGATGTGCTAGTTGGGGCCTAAGAAAAACATTTTGTAAAAACACATTCGACCTTACAACCGTTTAGGGCATTTTCGGGAAGGGTCTTGGTTTGAGGCTGAATGGTACGGAGATATTCATACAAGAACTTTTGCGAGTTTTTTCCGTTTTTTGGCTTGGATGGACTAGCTTGGGCCTAAGAAAAACCTTTTGTAAAGATAAATTCGACCTTACAACCATTTAGGGCATTTTCGGGAAGGGTCTTTGTTTGAGGCTGAATTGTACGAATATTTTCGTACTAGAACTTTTGCGAGTTTTTTCCGTTTTTGGGCTGGGAAGTGCTAGTTAGGGCCTAAGAAAAACATTTTGTAAGGACACATTCGACCGTACAACCGTTTAGGGCATTTTCGAGAAGTGTTTGTTCTTGAGGCTGACTGGTTCTATGATTTTCGTACCAGAACTTTTGCGAGTTTTTTCCGTTTTTGGGTTTGGATGTGCTAGTTGGGGCATAAGAAAAACATTTTGTTAAGACACATTCGACCGTTCAACCGTTTAGGGCATTTTCGGGAAGGGTCTTGGTTTGAGGGTGAATGGTACGAAGATTTTCGTACCAAAACTTTTGCGAGTTTTTTCAGTTTTTTTGCTTGGATGTGCTAGTTGGGGCCTAAGAAAAACATTTTGTAAAGAGACATTCGACCGTTCAACCGTTTAGGGCATTTTCGGGAAGGGTCTTTGTTTGAGGCTGAATTGTACGAATATTTTCGTACTAGAACTTTTGCGAGTTTTTTCCGTTTTTGGGCTTGGATGTGCTAGTTGGGGCCTAAGAAAAACATTTTGTAAAAACACATTCGACCTTACAACTGTTTAGGGAATTTTCGGGAAGGGTCTTGGTTTGAGGCTGAATGGTACGAAGATTTTCATACCAGAACTTTTGCGAGTTTTTTCCGTTTTTTTGCTTGGATGGACAAGCATGGGCTTAAGAAAAACCTTTTGTAAAGCTATATTTGACCGTACAACCGTTTAGGGCATTTTCGGGAAGGGTCTTGGTTTGAGGTTGAATGGTACGAAGATTTTTGTACCAGAAATTTTGCGAATTTTTCCGTTTTTTGTCTTGGATGGACTAGCATGAGCCTAAGAAAAACCTTTTGTAAAGACAAATTCGACCTTACAACCATTTAGGGCATTTTCGGGAAGGGTCTCTGTTTGAGGCTGAATGGTACAAAGATTTTCGTACCATAACTTTTGCGAGTTTTTTTCCTTTTTTTGGCTTGGATGTGCTAGTTGGGGCCTAAGAAAAACATTTTGTAAGGACACATTCGACCGTACAACCGTTTAGGGCATTTTCGAGAAGTGTCTTGGTTTGAGGCTGAATGGTTCAATGATTTTCGTACCAGAACTTTTGCGAGTTTTTTCCGTTTTTGGGTTTGGATGTGCTAGTTGGGGTCTAAGAAAAACATTTTGTTAAGACACATTCGACCGTTCAACCGTTTAAGGCATTTTCGGGAAGGGTCTTGGTTTGAGGGTGAATGGTACGAAGA
Organism: Fallopia convolvulus; assembly: GCA_964016875.1. Lineage (NCBI taxonomy): Eukaryota > Viridiplantae > Streptophyta > Magnoliopsida > Caryophyllales > Polygonaceae > Fallopia > Fallopia convolvulus. The sequence goes on along the minus strand of OZ024735.1, from coordinate 14,945,959 downwards.
GTTTCGTACCAAAACTTTTGCGAGTTTTTTTAATTGTTTTGCTTGGTTGTGCTAGTTGGGGCCTAAGAAAAACATTTTGTACAGACACATTCAAACGTACTACCGTTTAGGGCATTTTCGGGAAGGGTCTTTGTTTGAGGCTGAATTGTACGAATATTTTCGTACTAGAACTTTTGCGAGTTTTTTCCGTTTTTGGGCTTGGATGTGCTAGTTGGGACCTAAAAAAAACATTTTGTAAAAACACATTCGACCTTACAACTGTTTAGGGCATTTTCGGGAAGGGTCTTGGTTTGAGGCTGAATGGTACGAAGATTTTCATACAAGAACTTTTGCGAGTTTTTTTCCGTTTTTTTGCTTGGATGGACAAGCATGGGCTTAAGAAAAACCTTTTGTAAAGCTATATTTGACCGTACAACCGTTTAGGGCATTTTCGGGAAGGGTCTAGGTTTGAGGTTGAATGGTACGAAGATTTTCGTACCAGAAATTTTGCGAGTTTTTCTGTTTTTTGTCTTGGATGGACTAGCATGGGCCTAAGAAAAACCTTTTGTAAAGACAAATTCGACCTTACAACCATTTAGGGCATTTTCAGGAAGGGTCTTTGTTTGAGGCTGAATGGTACAAAGATTTTCGTACCATAACTTTTGCGAGTTTTTTTCCTTTTTTTGGCTTGGATGTGCTAGTTGGAGCCTAAGAAAAACATTTTGTAGGGACACATTCGACCGTACAACCGTTTAGGGCATTTTCGAGAAGGGTCTTGGTTTGAGGCTGAATGGTACGAAGATTTTCATACCAGAACTTTTGCGAGTTTTTTCCGTTTTTTTGCTTGGATGGACAAGCATGGGATTAAGAAAAACCTTTTGTAAAGACATATTTGACCGTACAACCGTTTAGGGCATTTTCGGGAAGGGTCTTGGTTTGAGGTTGAATGGTACGAAGATTTTCGTACCAGAAATTTTGCGAGTTTTTTCCGTTTTTTGGCTTGGATGGACTAGCATGGGCCTAAGAAAAACTTTTTGTAAAGACAAATTCGACCTTACAACCATTTAGGGGATTTTCGGGAAGGGTCTTTGTTTGAGGCTGAATGGTATAAAGATTTTCGTACCATAACTTTTGCGAGTTTTTTTTCCTTTTTTTGGCTTGGATGTGCTAGTTGGGGCCTAAGAAAAACATTTTGTAAGGATACATTCGACCGTACAACCGTTTAGGGCATTTTCGAGAAGTGTCTTGGTTTGAGGCTGGATGGTTCAATGATTTTCGTACCAGAACTTTTGCGAGTTTTTTCCGTTTTTGGGTTTGGATGTGCTACTTGGGGTCTAAGAAAAACATTTTGTTAAGACACATTCGACCGTTCAACCGTTTATGGCATTTTCGGGAAGGGTCTTGGTTTGAGGGTGAATGGTACGAAGAGTTTCGTACCAAAACTTTTGCGAGTTTTTTCAGTTTTTTTGCTTGGATGTGCTAGTTGGGGCCTAAGAAAAACATTTTGTAAAGACACATTCGACCGTTCAACCGTTTAGGGCATTTTCGGGAAGGATCTTTGTTTGAGGCTGAATTGTACGAATATTTTCGTACTAGAACTTTTGCGAGTTTTTTCCGTTTTTGGGCTTGGATGTGCTAGTTGGGGCCTAAGAAAAACATTTTGTAAAAACACATTCGACCTTACAACTGTTTAGGGCATTTTCGGGAAGGGTCATGGTTTGAGGCTGAATGGTACGAAGATTTTCATACCAGAACTTTTGCGAGTTTTTTCCGTTTTTTTGCTTGGATGGACAAGCATGGGCTTAAGAAAAACCTTTTGTAAAGCTATATTTGACCGTACAACCGTTTAGGGCATTTTCGGGAAGGGTCTTGGTTTGAGGTTGAATGGTACGAAGATTTTCGTACCAGAAATTTTGCGAGTTTTTTCCCTTTTTTGGCTTGGATGGACTAGCATGGGCCTAAGAAAAACCTTTTGTAAAGACAAATTCGACCTTACAACCATTTAGGGCATTTTCGGGAAGGGTCTTTGTTTGAGGCTAAATGGTACAAAGATTTTCGTACCATAACTTTTGCGAGTTTTTTTTCTTTTTTTAGGCTTGGATGTGCTAGTTGGGGCCTAAGAAAAACATTTTGTAAGGATACATTCGACCGTACAACCGTTTAGGGCATTTTCGAGAAGTGTCTTGGTTTGAGGCTGGATGGTTCAATGATTTTCGTACCAGAACTTTTGCGAGTTTTTTCCGTTTTTGGGTTTGGATGTGCTACTTGGGGTCTAAGAAAAACATTTTGTTAAGACACATTCGACCGTTCAACCGTTTAGGGCATTTTCGGGAAGGGTCTTGGTTTGAGGGTGAATGGTACGAAGAGTTTCGTACCAAAACTTTTGCGAGTTTTTTCAGTTTTTTTGCTTGGATGTGCTAGCTGGGGCCTAAGAAAAACATTTTGTAAAGACACATTCGTCCGTTCAACCGTTTAGGGCATTTTCGGGAAGGGTCTTTGTTTGAGGCTGAATTGTACGAATATTTTCGTACTAGAACTTTTGCGAGTTTTTTCCGTTTTTGGGCTTGGATGTGCTAGTTGGGGCCTAAGAAAAATATTTTGTAAAAACACATTCGACCTTACAACCGTTTAGGGCATTTTCGGGAAGGGTCTTGGTTTGAGGCTGAATGGTACGGAGATATTCATACAAGAACTTTTGCGAGTTTTTTCCGTTTTTTGGCTTGGATGGACTAGCTTGGGCCTAAGAAAAACCTTTTGTAAAGATAAATTCGACCTTACAACCATTTAGGGCATTTTCGGGAAGGGTCTTTGTTTGAGGCTGAATTGTACGAATATTTTCGTACTAGAACTTTTGCGAGTTTTTTCCGTTTTTGGGCTTGGATGTGCTAGTTGGGGCCTAAGAAAAACATTTTGTTAAGACACATTCGACCGTTCAACCGTTTAGGGCATTTTCGGGAAGGGTCTTGGTTTGAGGGTGAATGGTACGAAGAGTTTCGTACCAAAACTTTTGCGAGTTTTTTCAGTTTTTTTGCTTGGATGTGCTAGTTGGGGCCTAAGAAAAACATTTTGTAAAGACACATTCGACCGTTCAACCGTTTAGGGCATTTTCGGGAAGGGTCTTTGTTTGAGGCTGAATTGTACGAATATTTTCGTACTAGAACTTTTGCGAGTTTTTTCCCTTTTTGGGCTTGGATGTGCTAGTTGGGGCCTAAGAAAAACATTTTGTAAAAACACATTCGACCTTACAACCGTTTAGGGCATTTTCGGGAAGGGTCTTGGTTTGAGGCTGAATGGTACGGAGATATTCATACAAGAACTTTTGCGAGTTTTTTCCGTTTTTTGGCTTGGATGGACTAGCTTGGGCCTAAGAAAAACCTTTTGTAAAGATAAATTCGACCTTACAACCATTTAGGGCATTTTCGGGAAGGGTCTTTGTTTGAGGCTGAATTGTACGAATATTTTCGTACTAGAACTTTTGCGAGTTTTTTCCGTTTTTGGGCTTGGATGTGCTAGTTGGGGCCTAAGAAAAACATTTTGTTAAGACACATTCGACCGTTCAACCGTTTAGGGCATTTTCGGGAAGGGTCTTGGTTTGAGGGAGAATGGTACGAAGAGTTTCGTACCAAAACTTTTGCGAGTTTTTTCAGTTTTTTTGCTTGGATGTGCTAGTTGGGGCCTAAGAAAAACATTTTGTAAAGACACATTCGACCGTTCAACCGTTTAGGGCATTTTCGGGAAGGGTCTTTGTTTGAGGCTGAATTGTACGAATATTTTCGTACTAGAAATTTTGCGAGTTTTTTCCGTTTTTGGGCTTGGATGTGCTAGTTGGGGCCTAAGAAAAACATTTTGTAAAAACACATTCGACCTTAAAACTGTTTAGGGCATTTTCGGGAAGGGTCATGGTTTGAGGCTGAATGGTACGAAGATTTTCATACCAGAACTTTTGCGAGTTTTTTCCGTTTTTTTGCTTGGATGGACAAGCATGGGCTTAAGAAAAACCTTTTGTAAAGCTATATTTGACCGTACAACCGTTTAGGGCATTTTCGGGAAGGGTCTTGGTTTGAGGTTGAATGGTACGAAGATTTTCGTACCAGAAATTTTGCGAGTTTTTTCCGTTTTTTGGCTTGGATGGACTAGCATGGGCCTAAGAAAAACCTTTTGTAAAGACAAATTCGACCTTACAACGATTTAGGGCATTTTCGGGAAGGGTCTTTGTTTGAGGCTAAATGGTACAAAGATTTTCGTACCATAACTTTTGCGAGTTTTTTTTCTTTTTTTAGGCTTGGATGTGCTAGTTGGGGCCTAAGAAAAACATTTTGTAAGGATGCATTCGACCGTACAACCGTTTAGGGCATTTTCGAGAAGTGTCTTGGTTTGAGGCTGGATGGTTCAATGATTTTCGTACCAGAACTTTTGCGAGTTTTTTCCGTTTTTGGGTTTGGATGTGCTACTTGGGGTCTAAGAAAAACATTTTGTTAAGACACATTCGACCGTTCAACCGTTTAGGGCATTTTCGGGAAGGGTCTTGGTTTGAGGGTGAATGGTACGAAGAGTTTCGTACCAAAACTTTTGCGAGTTTTTTCAGTTTTTTTGCTTGGATGTGCTAGTTGGGGCCTAAGAAAAACATTTTGTAAAGACACATTCGACCGTTCAACCGTTTAGGGCATTTTCGGGAAGGGTCTTTGTTTGAGGCTGAATTGTACGAATATTTTCGTACTAGAACTTTTGCGAGTTTTTTCCGTTTTTGGGCTTGGATGTGCTAGTTGGGGCCTAAGAAAAACATTTTGTAAAAACACATTCGACCTTACAACCGTTTAGGGCATTTTCGGGAAGGGTCTTGGTTTGAGGCTGAATGGTACGGAGATATTCATACAAGAACTTTTGCGAGTTTTTTCCGTTTTTTGGCTTGGATGGACTAGCTTGGGCCTAAGAAAAACCTTTTGTAAAGATAAATTCGACCTTACAACCATTTAGGGCATTTTCGGGAAGGGTCTTTGTTTGAGGCTGAATTGTACGAATATTTTCGTACTAGAACTTTTGCGAGTTTTTTCCGTTTTTGGGCTGGGAAGTGCTAGTTAGGGCCTAAGAAAAACATTTTGTAAGGACACATTCGACCGTACAACCGTTTAGGGCATTTTCGAGAAGTGTTTGTTCTTGAGGCTGAATGGTTCTATGATTTTCGTACCAGAACTTTTGCGAGTTTTTTCCGTTTTTGGGTTTGGATGTGCTAGTTGGGGCATAAGAAAAACATTTTGTTAAGACACATTCGACCGTTCAACCGTTTAGGGCATTTTCGGGAAGGGTCTTGGTTTGAGGGTGAATGGTACGAAGATTTTCGTACCAAAACTTTTGCGAGTTTTTTCAGTTTTTTTGCTTGGATGTGCTAGTTGGGGCCTAAGAAAAACATTTTGTAAAGAGACATTCGACCGTTCAACCGTTTAGGGCATTTTCGGGAAGGGTCTTTGTTTGAGGCTGAATTGTACGAATATTTTCGTACTAGAACTTTTGCGAGTTTTTTCCGTTTTTGGTCTTGGATGTGCTAGTTGGGGCCTAAGAAAAACATTTTGTAAAAACACATTCGACCTTACAACTGTTTAGGGAATTTTCGGGAAGGGTCTTGGTTTGAGGCTGAATGGTACGAAGATTTTCATACCAGAACTTTTGCGAGTTTTTTCCGTTTTTTTGCTTGGATGGACAAGCATGGGCTTAAGAAAAACCTTTTGTAAAGCTATATTTGACCGTACAACCGTTTAGGGCATTTTCGGGAAGGGTCTTGGTTTGAGGTTGAATGGTACGAAGATTTTTGTACCAGAAATTTTGCGAATTTTTCCGTTTTTTGTCTTGGATGGACTAGCATGAGCCTAAGAAAAACCTTTTGTAAAGACAAATTCGACCTTACAACCATTTAGGGCATTTTCGGGAAGGGTCTCTGTTTGAGGCTGAATGGTACAAAGATTTTCGTACCATAACTTTTGCGAGTTTTTTTCCTTTTTTTGGCTTGGATGTGCTAGTTGGGGCCTAAGAAAAACATTTTGTAAGGACACATTCGACCGTACAACCGTTTAGGGCATTTTCGAGAAGTGTCTTGGTTTGAGGCTGAATGGTTCAATGATTTTCGTACCAGAACTTTTGCGAGTTTTTTCCGTTTTTGGGTTTGGATGTGCTAGTTGGGGTCTAAGAAAAACATTTTGTTAAGACACATTCGACCGTTCAACCGTTTAAGGCATTTTCGGGAAGGGTCTTGGTTTGAGGGTGAATGGTACGAAGAGTTTCGTACCAAAACTTTTGCGAGTTTTTTTAATTGTTTTGCTTGGTTGTGCTAGTTGGGGCCTAAGAAAAACATTTTGTACAGACACATTCAAACGTACTACCGTTTAGGGCATTTTCGGGAAGGGTCTTTGTTTGAGGCTGAATTGTACGAATATTTTCGTACTAGAACTATTGCGAGTTTTTTCCGTTTTTGGGCTTGGATGTGCTAGTTGGGACCTAAAAAAAACATTTTGTAAAAACACATTCGACCTTACAACTGTTTAGGGAATTTTCGGGAAGGGTCTTGGTTTGAGGCTGAATGGTACGAAGATTTTCATACCAGAACTTTTGCGAGTTTTTTCCGTTTTTTTGCTTGGATGGACAAGCATGGGCTTAAGAAAAACCTTTTGTAAAGCTATATTTGACCGTACAACTGTTTAGGGCATTTTCGGGAAGGGTCTTGGTTTGAGGTTGAATGGTACGAAGATTTTCGTACCAGAAATTTTGCGAGTTTTTTTCCGTTTTTTTGCTTGGATGGACAAGCATGGGCTTAAGAAAAACCTTTTGTAAAGCTATATTTGACCGTACAACCGTTTAGGGCATTTTCGGGAAGGGTCTAGGTTTGAGGTTGAATGGTACGAAGATTTTCGTACCAGAAATTTTGCGAGTTTTTCTGTTTTTTGTCTTGGATGGACTAGCATGGGCCTAAGAAAAACCTTTTGTAAAGACAAATTCGACCTTACAACCATTTAGGGCATTTTCAGGAAGGGTCTTTGTTTGAGGCTGAATGGTACAAAGATTTTCGTACCATAACTTTTGCGAGTTTTTTTCCTTTTTTTGGCTTGGATGTGCTAGTTGGGGCCTAAGAAAAACATTTTGTAGGGACACATTCGACCGTACAACCGTTTAGGGCATTTTCGAGAAGGGTCTTGGTTTGAGGCTGAATGGTACGAAGATTTTCATACCAGAACTTTTGCGAGTTTTTTCCGTTTTTTTGCTTGGATGGACAAGCATGGGATTAAGAAAAACCTTTTGTAAAGACATATTTGACCGTACAACCGTTTAGGGCATTTTCGGGAAGGGTCTTGGTTTGAGGTTGAATGGTACGAAGATTTTCGTACCAGAAATTTTGCGAGTTTTTTCCCTTTTTTGGCTTGGATGGACTAGCATGGGCCTAAGAAAAACCTTTTGTAAAGACAAATTCGACCTTACAACCATTTAGGGCATTTTCGGGAAGGGTCTTTGTTTGAGGCTAAATGGTACAAAGATTTTCGTACCATAACTTTTGCGAGTTTTTTCTGTTTTTTGGCTTGGATGGACTAGCTTTGGCCTAAGAAAAACCTTTTGTAAAGATAAATTCGACCTTACAACCATTTAGGGCATTTTCGGGAAGGGTCTTTGTTTGAGGCTGAATTGTACGAATATTTTCGTACTAGAACTTTTGCGAGTTTTTTCCGTTTTTGGGCTGGGAAGTGCTAGTTAGGGCCTAAGAAAAACATTTTGTAAGGACACATTCGACCGTACAACCGTTTAGGGCATTTTCGAGAAGTGTTTGTTCTTGAGGCTGGATGGTTCAATGATTTTCGTACCAGAACTTTTGCGAGTTTTTTCCGTTTTTGGGTTTGGATGTGCTACTTGGGGTCTAAGAAAAACATTTTGTTAAGACACATTCGACCGTTCAACCGTTTAGGGCATTTTCGGGAAGGATCTTTGTTTGAGGCTGAATTGTACGAATATTTTCGTACTAGAACTTTTGCGAGTTTTTTCCGTTTTTGGGCTTGGATGTGCTAGTTGGGGCCTAAGAAAAACATTTTGTAAAAACACATTCGACCTTACAACTGTTTAGGGCATTTTCGGGAAGGGTCATGGTTTGAGGCTGAATGGTACGAAGATTTTCATACCAGAACTTTTGCGAGTTTTTTCCGTTTTTTTGCTTGGATGGACAAGCATGGGCTTAAGAAAAACCTTTTGTAAAGCTATATTTGACCGTACAACCGTTTAGGGCATTTTCGGGAAGGGTCTTGGTTTGAGGTTGAATGGTACGAAGATTTTCGTACCAGAAATTTTGCGAGTTTTTTCCCTTTTTTGGCTTGGATGGACTAGCATGGGCCTAAGAAAAACCTTTTGTAAAGACAAATTCGACCTTACAACCATTTAGGGCATTTTCGGGAAGGGTCTTTGTTTGAGGCTAAATGGTACAAAGATTTTCGTACCATAACTTTTGCGAGTTTTTTTTCTTTTTTTAGGCTTGGATGTGCTAGTTGGGGCCTAAGAAAAACATTTTGTAAGGATACATTCGACCGTACAACCGTTTAGGGCATTTTCGAGAAGTGTCTTGGTTTGAGGCTGGATGGTTCAATGATTTTCGTACCAGAACTTTTGCGAGTTTTTTCCGTTTTTGGGTTTGGATGTGCTACTTGGGGTCTAAGAAAAACATTTTGTTAAGACACATTCGACCGTTCAACCGTTTAGGGCATTTTCGGGAAGGGTCTTGGTTTGAGGGTGAATGGTACGAAGAGTTTCGTACCAAAACTTTTGCGAGTTTTTTCAGTTTTTTTGCTTGGATGTGCTAGCTGGGGCCTAAGAAAAACATTTTGTAAAGACACATTCGTCCGTTCAACCGTTTAGGGCATTTTCGGGAAGGGTCTTTGTTTGAGGCTGAATTGTACGAATATTTTCGTACTAGAACTTTTGCGAGTTTTTTCCGTTTTTGGGCTTGGATGTGCTAGTTGGGGCCTAAGAAAAATATTTTGTAAAAACACATTCGACCTTACAACCGTTTAGGGCATTTTCGGGAAGGGTCTTGGTTTGAGGCTGAATGGTACGGAGATATTCATACAAGAACTTTTGCGAGTTTTTTCCGTTTTTTGGCTTGGATGGACTAGCTTGGGCCTAAGAAAAACCTTTTGTAAAGATAAATTCGACCTTACAACCATTTAGGGCATTTTCGGGAAGGGTCTTTGTTTGAGGCTGAATTGTACGAATATTTTCGTACTAGAACTTTTGCGAGTTTTTTCCGTTTTTGGGCTTGGATGTGCTAGTTGGGGCCTAAGAAAAACATTTTGTTAAGACACATTCGACCGTTCAACCGTTTAGGGCATTTTCGGGAAGGGTCTTGGTTTGAGGGTGAATGGTACGAAGAGTTTCGTACCAAAACTTTTGCGAGTTTTTTCAGTTTTTTTGCTTGGATGTGCTAGTTGGGGCCTAAGAAAAACATTTTGTAAAGACACATTCGACCGTTCAACCGTTTAGGGCATTTTCGGGAAGGGTCTTTGTTTGAGGCTGAATTGTACGAATATTTTCGTACTAGAACTTTTGCGAGTTTTTTCCCTTTTTGGGCTTGGATGTGCTAGTTGGGGCCTAAGAAAAACATTTTGTAAAAACACATTCGACCTTACAACCGTTTAGGGCATTTTCGGGAAGGGTCTTGGTTTGAGGCTGAATGGTACGGAGATATTCATACAAGAACTTTTGCGAGTTTTTTCCGTTTTTTGGCTTGGATGGACTAGCTTGGGCCTAAGAAAAACCTTTTGTAAAGATAAATTCGACCTTACAACCATTTAGGGCATTTTCGGGAAGGGTCTTTGTTTGAGGCTGAATTGTACGAATATTTTCGTACTAGAACTTTTGCGAGTTTTTTCCGTTTTTGGGCTTGGATGTGCTAGTTGGGGCCTAAGAAAAACATTTTGTTAAGACACATTCGACCGTTCAACCGTTTAGGGCATTTTCGGGAAGGGTCTTGGTTTGAGGGAGAATGGTACGAAGAGTTTCGTACCAAAACTTTTGCGAGTTTTTTCAGTTTTTTTGCTTGGATGTGCTAGTTGGGGCCTAAGAAAAACATTTTGTAAAGACACATTCGACCGTTCAACCGTTTAGGGCATTTTCGGGAAGGGTCTTTGTTTGAGGCTGAATTGTACGAATATTTTCGTACTAGAAATTTTGCGAGTTTTTTCCGTTTTTGGGCTTGGATGTGCTAGTTGGGGCCTAAGAAAAACATTTTGTAAAAACACATTCGACCTTAAAACTGTTTAGGGCATTTTCGGGAAGGGTCATGGTTTGAGGCTGAATGGTACGAAGATTTTCATACCAGAACTTTTGCGAGTTTTTTCCGTTTTTTTGCTTGGATGGACAAGCATGGGCTTAAGAAAAACCTTTTGTAAAGCTATATTTGACCGTACAACCGTTTAGGGCATTTTCGGGAAGGGTCTTGGTTTGAGGTTGAATGGTACGAAGATTTTCGTACCAGAAATTTTGCGAGTTTTTTCCGTTTTTTGGCTTGGATGGACTAGCATGGGCCTAAGAAAAACCTTTTGTAAAGACAAATTCGACCTTACAACGATTTAGGGCATTTTCGGGAAGGGTCTTTGTTTGAGGCTAAATGGTACAAAGATTTTCGTACCATAACTTTTGCGAGTTTTTTTTCTTTTTTTAGGCTTGGATGTGCTAGTTGGGGCCTAAGAAAAACATTTTGTAAGGATGCATTCGACCGTACAACCGTTTAGGGCATTTTCGAGAAGTGTCTTGGTTTGAGGCTGGATGGTTCAATGATTTTCGTACCAGAACTTTTGCGAGTTTTTTCCGTTTTTGGGTTTGGATGTGCTACTTGGGGTCTAAGAAAAACATTTTGTTAAGACACATTCGACCGTTCAACCGTTTAGGGCATTTTCGGGAAGGGTCTTGGTTTGAGGGTGAATGGTACGAAGAGTTTCGTACCAAAACTTTTGCGAGTTTTTTCAGTTTTTTTGCTTGGATGTGCTAGTTGGGGCCTAAGAAAAACATTTTGTAAAGACACATTCGACCGTTCAACCGTTTAGGGCATTTTCGGGAAGGGTCTTTGTTTGAGGCTGAATTGTACGAATATTTTCGTACTAGAACTTTTGCGAGTTTTTTCCGTTTTTGGGCTTGGATGTGCTAGTTGGGGCCTAAGAAAAACATTTTGTAAAAACACATTCGACCTTACAACCGTTTAGGGCATTTTCGGGAAGGGTCTTGGTTTGAGGCTGAATGGTACGGAGATATTCATACAAGAACTTTTGCGAGTTTTTTCCGTTTTTTGGCTTGGATGGACTAGCTTGGGCCTAAGAAAAACCTTTTGTAAAGATAAATTCGACCTTACAACCATTTAGGGCATTTTCGGGAAGGGTCTTTGTTTGAGGCTGAATTGTACGAATATTTTCGTACTAGAACTTTTGCGAGTTTTTTCCGTTTTTGGGCTGGGAAGTGCTAGTTAGGGCCTAAGAAAAACATTTTGTAAGGACACATTCGACCGTACAACCGTTTAGGGCATTTTCGAGAAGTGTTTGTTCTTGAGGCTGAATGGTTCTATGATTTTCGTACCAGAACTTTTGCGAGTTTTTTCCGTTTTTGGGTTTGGATGTGCTAGTTGGGGCATAAGAAAAACATTTTGTTAAGACACATTCGACCGTTCAACCGTTTAGGGCATTTTCGGGAAGGGTCTTGGTTTGAGGGTGAATGGTACGAAGATTTTCGTACCAAAACTTTTGCGAGTTTTTTCAGTTTTTTTGCTTGGATGTGCTAGTTGGGGCCTAAGAAAAACATTTTGTAAAGAGACATTCGACCGTTCAACCGTTTAGGGCATTTTCGGGAAGGGTCTTTGTTTGAGGCTGAATTGTACGAATATTTTCGTACTAGAACTTTTGCGAGTTTTTTCCGTTTTTGGTCTTGGATGTGCTAGTTGGGGCCTAAGAAAAACATTTTGTAAAAACACATTCGACCTTACAACTGTTTAGGGAATTTTCGGGAAGGGTCTTGGTTTGAGGCTGAATGGTACGAAGATTTTCATACCAGAACTTTTGCGAGTTTTTTCCGTTTTTTTGCTTGGATGGACAAGCATGGGCTTAAGAAAAACCTTTTGTAAAGCTATATTTGACCGTACAACCGTTTAGGGCATTTTCGGGAAGGGTCTTGGTTTGAGGTTGAATGGTACGAAGATTTTTGTACCAGAAATTTTGCGAATTTTTCCGTTTTTTGTCTTGGATGGACTAGCATGAGCCTAAGAAAAACCTTTTGTAAAGACAAATTCGACCTTACAACCATTTAGGGCATTTTCGGGAAGGGTCTCTGTTTGAGGCTGAATGGTACAAAGATTTTCGTACCATAACTTTTGCGAGTTTTTTTCCTTTTTTTGGCTTGGATGTGCTAGTTGGGGCCTAAGAAAAACATTTTGTAAGGACACATTCGACCGTACAACCGTTTAGGGCATTTTCGAGAAGTGTCTTGGTTTGAGGCTGAATGGTTCAATGATTTTCGTACCAGAACTTTTGCGAGTTTTTTCCGTTTTTGGGTTTGGATGTGCTAGTTGGGGTCTAAGAAAAACATTTTGTTAAGACACATTCGACCGTTCAACCGTTTAAGGCATTTTCGGGAAGGGTCTTGGTTTGAGGGTGAATGGTACGAAGAGTTTCGTACCAAAACTTTTGCGAGTTTTTTTAATTGTTTTGCTTGGTTGTGCTAGTTGGGGCCTAAGAAAAACATTTTGTACAGACACATTCAAACGTACTACCGTTTAGGGCATTTTCGGGAAGGGTCTTTGTTTGAGGCTGAATTGTACGAATATTTTCGTACTAGAACTATTGCGAGTTTTTTCCGTTTTTGGGCTTGGATGTGCTAGTTGGGACCTAAAAAAAACATTTTGTAAAAACACATTCGACCTTACAACTGTTTAGGGAATTTTCGGGAAGGGTCTTGGTTTGAGGCTGAATGGTACGAAGATTTTCATACCAGAACTTTTGCGAGTTTTTTCCGTTTTTTTGCTTGGATGGACAAGCATGGGCTTAAGAAAAACCTTTTGTAAAGCTATATTTGACCGTACAACTGTTTAGGGCATTTTCGGGAAGGGTCTTGGTTTGAGGTTGAATGGTACGAAGATTTTCGTACCAGAAATTTTGCGAGTTTTTTTCCGTTTTTTTGCTTGGATGGACAAGCATGGGCTTAAGAAAAACCTTTTGTAAAGCTATATTTGACCGTACAACCGTTTAGGGCATTTTCGGGAAGGGTCTAGGTTTGAGGTTGAATGGTACGAAGATTTTCGTACCAGAAATTTTGCGAGTTTTTCTGTTTTTTGTCTTGGATGGACTAGCATGGGCCTAAGAAAAACCTTTTGTAAAGACAAATTCGACCTTACAACCATTTAGGGCATTTTCAGGAAGGGTCTTTGTTTGAGGCTGAATGGTACAAAGATTTTCGTACCATAACTTTTGCGAGTTTTTTTCCTTTTTTTGGCTTGGATGTGCTAGTTGGGGCCTAAGAAAAACATTTTGTAGGGACACATTCGACCGTACAACCGTTTAGGGCATTTTCGAGAAGGGTCTTGGTTTGAGGCTGAATGGTACGAAGATTTTCATACCAGAACTTTTGCGAGTTTTTTCCGTTTTTTTGCTTGGATGGACAAGCATGGGATTAAGAAAAACCTTTTGTAAAGACATATTTGACCGTACAACCGTTTAGGGCATTTTCGGGAAGGGTCTTGGTTTGAGGTTGAATGGTACGAAGATTTTCGTACCAGAAATTTTGCGAGTTTTTTCCGTTTTTTGGCTTGGATGGACTAGCATGGGCCTAAGAAAAACTTTTTGTAAAGACAAATTCGACCTTACAACCATTTAGGGGATTTTCGGGAAGGGTCTTTGTTTGAGGCTGAATGGTATAAAGATTTTCGTACCATAACTTTTGCGAGTTTTTTTTCCTTTTTTTGGCTTGGATGTGCTAGTTGGGGCCTAAGAAAAACATTTTGTAAGGATACATTCGACCGTACAACCGTTTAGGGCATTTTCGAGAAGTGTCTTGGTTTGAGGCTGGATGGTTCAATGATTTTCGTACCAGAACTTTTGCGAGTTTTTTCCGTTTTTGGGTTTGGATGTGCTACTTGGGGTCTAAGAAAAACATTTTGTTAAGACACATTCGACCGTTCAACCGTTTATGGCATTTTCGGGAAGGGTCTTGGTTTGAGGGTGAATGGTACGAAGAGTTTCGTACCAAAACTTTTGCGAGTTTTTTCAGTTTTTTTGCTTGGATGTGCTAGTTGGGGCCTAAGAAAAACATTTTGTAAAGACACATTCGACCGTTCAACCGTTTAGGGCATTTTCGGGAAGGATCTTTGTTTGAGGCTGAATTGTACGAATATTTTCGTACTAGAACTTTTGCGAGTTTTTTCCGTTTTTGGGCTTGGATGTGCTAGTTGGGGCCTAAGAAAAACATTTTGTAAAAACACATTCGACCTTACAACTGTTTAGGGCATTTTCGGGAAGGGTCATGGTTTGAGGCTGAATGGTACGAAGATTTTCATACCAGAACTTTTGCGAGTTTTTTCCGTTTTTTTGCTTGGATGGACAAGCATGGGCTTAAGAAAAACCTTTTGTAAAGCTATATTTGACCGTACAACCGTTTAGGGCATTTTCGGGAAGGGTCTTGGTTTGAGGTTGAATGGTACGAAGATTTTCGTACCAGAAATTTTGCGAGTTTTTTCCCTTTTTTGGCTTGGATGGACTAGCATGGGCCTAAGAAAAACCTTTTGTAAAGACAAATTCGACCTTACAACCATTTAGGGCATTTTCGGGAAGGGTCTTTGTTTGAGGCTAAATGGTACAAAGATTTTCGTACCATAACTTTTGCGAGTTTTTTTTCTTTTTTTAGGCTTGGATGTGCTAGTTGGGGCCTAAGAAAAACATTTTGTAAGGATACATTCGACCGTACAACCGTTTAGGGCATTTTCGAGAAGTGTCTTGGTTTGAGGCTGGATGGTTCAATGATTTTCGTACCAGAACTTTTGCGAGTTTTTTCCGTTTTTGGGTTTGGATGTGCTACTTGGGGTCTAAGAAAAACATTTTGTTAAGACACATTCGACCGTTCAACCGTTTAGGGCATTTTCGGGAAGGGTCTTGGTTTGAGGGTGAATGGTACGAAGAGTTTCGTACCAAAACTTTTGCGAGTTTTTTCAGTTTTTTTGCTTGGATGTGCTAGCTGGGGCCTAAGAAAAACATTTTGTAAAGACACATTCGTCCGTTCAACCGTTTAGGGCATTTTCGGGAAGGGTCTTTGTTTGAGGCTGAATTGTACGAATATTTTCGTACTAGAACTTTTGCGAGTTTTTTCCGTTTTTGGGCTTGGATGTGCTAGTTGGGGCCTAAGAAAAACATTTTGTAAAAACACATTCGACCTTACAACCGTTTAGGGCATTTTCGGGAAGGGTCTTGGTTTGAGGCTGAATGGTACGGAGATATTCATACAAGAACTTTTGCGAGTTTTTTCTGTTTTTTGGCTTGGATGGACTAGCTTTGGCCTAAGAAAAACCTTTTGTAAAGATAAATTCGACCTTACAACCATTTAGGGCATTTTCGGGAAGGGTCTTTGTTTGAGGCTGAATTGTACGAATATTTTTGTACTAGAACTTTTGCGAGTTTTTTCCGTTTTTGGGCTGGGAAGTGCTAGTTAGGGCCTAAGAAAAACATTTTGTAAGGACACATTCGACCGTACAACCGTTTAGGGCATTTTCGAGAAGTGTTTGTTCTTGAGGCTGAATGGTTCTATGATTTTCGTACCAGAACTTTTGCGAGTTTTTTCCGTTTTTGGGTTTGGATGTGCTAGTTGGGGCATAAGAAAAACATTTTGTTAAGACACATTCGACCGTTCAACCGTTTAGGGCATTTTCGGGAAGGGTCTTGGTTTGAGGGTGAATGGTACGAAGATTTTCGTACCAAAACTTTTGCGAGTTTTTTCAGTTTTTTTGCTTGGATGTGCTAGTTGGGGCCTAAGAAAAACATTTTGTAAAGAGACATTCGACCGTTCAACCGTTTAGGGCATTTTCGGGAAGGGTCTTTGTTTGAGGCTGAATTGTACGAATATTTTCGTACTAGAACTTTTGCGAGTTTTTTCCGTTTTTGGGCTTGGATGTGCTAGTTGGGGCCTAAGAAAAACATTTTGTAAAAACACATTCGACCTTACAACTGTTTAGGGAATTTTCGGGAAGGGTCTTGGTTTGAGGCTGAATGGTACGAAGATTTTCATACCAGAACTTTTGCGAGTTTTTTCCGTTTTTTTGCTTGGATGGACAAGCATGGGCTTAAGAAAAACCTTTTGTAAAGCTATATTTGACCGTTCAACCGTTTAGGGCATTTTCGGGAAGGGTCTTGGTTTGAGGGTGAATGGTACGAAGAGTTTCGTACCAAAACTTTTGCGAGTTTTTTCAGTTTTTTTGCTTGGATGTGCTAGTTGGGGCCTAAGAAAAACATTTTGTAAAGACACATTCGACCGTTCAACCGTTTAGGGCATTTTCGGGAAGGGTCTTTGTTTGAGGCTGAATTGTACGAATATTTTCGTACTAGAACTTTTGCGAGTTTTTTCCCTTTTTGGGCTTGGATGTGCTAGTTGGGGCCTAAGAAAAACATTTTGTAAAAACACATTCGACCTTACAACCGTTTAGGGCATTTTCGGGAAGGGTCTTGGTTTGAGGCTGAATGGTACGGAGATATTCATACAAGAACTTTTGCGAGTTTTTTCCGTTTTTTGGCTTGGATGGACTAGCTTGGGCCTAAGAAAAACCTTTTGTAAAGATAAATTCGACCTTACAACCATTTAGGGCATTTTCGGGAAGGGTCTTTGTTTGAGGCTGAATTGTACGAATATTTTCGTACTAGAACTTTTGCGAGTTTTTTCCGTTTTTGGGCTTGGATGTGCTAGTTGGGGCCTAAGAAAAACATTTTGTTAAGACACATTCGACCGTTCAACCGTTTAGGGCATTTTCGGGAAGGGTCTTGGTTTGAGGGAGAATGGTACGAAGAGTTTCGTACCAAAACTTTTGCGAGTTTTTTCAGTTTTTTTGCTTGGATGTGCTAGTTGGGGCCTAAGAAAAACATTTTGTAAAGACACATTCGACCGTTCAACCGTTTAGAGCATTTTCGGGAAGGGTCTTTGTTTGAGGCTGAATTGTACGAATATTTTTGTACTAGAAATTTTGCGAGTTTTTTCCGTTTTTGGGCTTGGATGTGCTAGTTGGGGCCTAAGAAAAACATTTTGTAAAAACACATTCGACCTTACAACTGTTTAGGGCATTTTCGGGAAGGGTCTTGGTTTGAGGCTGAATGGTACGGAGATATTCATACAAGAACTTTTGCGAGTTTTTTCTGTTTTTTGGCTTGGATGGACTAGCTTTGGCCTAAGAAAAACCTTTTGTAAAGATAAATTCGACCTTACAACCATTTAGGGCATTTTCGGGAAGGGTCTTTGTTTGAGGCTGAATTGTACGAATATTTTCGTACTAGAACTTTTGCGAGTTTTTTCCGTTTTTGGGCTTGGATGTGCTAGTTGGGGCCTAAGAAAAACATTTTGTTAAGACACATTCGACCGTTCAACCGTTTAGGGCATTTTCGGGAAGGGTCTTGGTTTGAGGGAGAATGGTACGAAGAGTTTCGTACCAAAACTTTTGCGAGTTTTTTCATTTTTTTGCTTGGATGTGCTAGTTGGGGCCTAAGAAAAACATTTTGTAAAGACACATTCGACCGTTCAACCGTTTAGGGCATTTTCGGGAAGGGTCTTTGTTTGAGGCTGAATTGTACGAATATTTTCGTACTAGAACTTTTGCGAGTTTTTTCCGTTTTTGGGCTTGGATGTGCTAGTTGGGGCCTAAGAAAAACATTTTGTAAAAACACATTCGACCTTACAACCGTTTAGGGCATTTTCGGGAAGGGTCTTGGTTTGAGGCTGAATGGTACGGAGATATTCATACAAGAACTTTTGCGAGTTTTTTCTGTTTTTTGGCTTGGATGGACTAGCTTTGGCCTAAGAAAAACCTTTTGTAAAGATAAATTCGACCTTACAACCATTTAGGGCATTTTCGGGAAGGGTCTTTGTTTGAGGCTGAATTGTACGAATATTTTCGTACTAGAACTTTTGCGAGTTTTTTCCGTTTTTGGGCTGGGAAGTGCTAGTTAGGGCCTAAGAAAAACATTTTGTAAGGACACATTCGACCGTACAACCGTTTAGGGCATTTTCGAGAAGTGTTTGTTCTTGAGGCTGAATGGTTCTATGATTTTCGTACCAGAACTTTTGCGAGTTTTTTCCGTTTTTGGGTTTGGATGTGCTAGTTGGGGCATAAGAAAAACATTTTGTTAAGACACATTCGACCGTTCAACCGTTTAGGGCATTTTCGGGAAGGGTCTTGGTTTGAGGGTGAATGGTACGAAGATTTTCGTACCAAAACTTTTGCGAGTTTTTTCAGTTTTTTTGCTTGGATGTGCTAGTTGGGGCCTAAGAAAAACATTTTGTAAAGACACATTCGACCGTTCAACCGTTTAGGGCATTTTCGGGAAGGGTCTTTGTTTGAGGCTGAATTGTACGAATATTTTCGTACTAGAACTTTTGCGAGTTTTTTCCGTTTTTGGGCTTGGATGTGCTAGTTGGGGCCTAAGAAAAACATTTTGTAAAAACACATTCGACCTTACAACTGTTTAGGGAATTTTCGGGAAGGGTCTTGGTTTGAGGCTGAATGGTACGAAGATTTTCATACCAGAACTTTTGCGAGTTTTTTCCGTTTTTTTGCTTGGATGGACAAGCATGGGCTTAAGAAAAACCTTTTGTAAAGCTATATTTGACCGTTCAACCGTTTAGGGCATTTTCGGGAAGGGTCTTGGTTTGAGGGTGAATGGTACGAAGAGTTTCGTACCAAAACTTTTGCGAGTTTTTTCAGTTTTTTTGCTTGGATGTGCTAGTTGGGGCCTAAGAAAAACATTTTGTAAAGACACATTCGACCGTTCAACCGTTTAGGGCATTTTCGGGAAGGGTCTTTGTTTGAGGCTGAATTGTACGAATATTTTCGTACTAGAACTTTTGCGAGTTTTTTCCCTTTTTGGGCTTGGATGTGCTAGTTGGGGCCTAAGAAAAACATTTTGTAAAAACACATTCGACCTTACAACCGTTTAGGGCATTTTCGGGAAGGGTCTTGGTTTGAGGCTGAATGGTACGGAGATATTCATACAAGAACTTTTGCGAGTTTTTTCCGTTTTTTGGCTTGGATGGACTAGCTTGGGCCTAAGAAAAACCTTTTGTAAAGATAAATTCGACCTTACAACCATTTAGGGCATTTTCGGGAAGGGTCTTTGTTTGAGGCTGAATTGTACGAATATTTTCGTACTAGAACTTTTGCGAGTTTTTTCCGTTTTTGGGCTTGGATGTGCTAGTTGGGGCCTAAGAAAAACATTTTGTTAAGACACATTCGACCGTTCAACCGTTTAGGGCATTTTCGGGAAGGGTCTTGGTTTGAGGGAGAATGGTACGAAGAGTTTCGTACCAAAACTTTTGCGAGTTTTTTCAGTTTTTTTGCTTGGATGTGCTAGTTGGGGCCTAAGAAAAACATTTTGTAAAGACACATTCGACCGTTCAACCGTTTAGGGCATTTTCGGGAAGGGTCTTTGTTTGAGGCTGAATTGTACGAATATTTTCGTACTAGAACTTTTGCGAGTTTTTTCCCTTTTTGGGCTTGGATGTGCTAGTTGGGGCCTAAGAAAAACATTTTGTAAAAACACATTCGACCTTACAACTGTTTAGGGCATTTTCGGGAAGGGTCTTGGTTTGAGGCTGAATGGTACGAAGATTTTCATACAAGAACTTTTGCGAGTTTTTTTCCGTTTTTTTGCTTGGATGGACAAGCATGGGCTTAAGAAAAACCTTTTGTAAAGCTATATTTGACCGTACAACCGTTCGGGAAGGGTCTAGGTTTGAGGTTGAATGGTACGAAGATTTTCGTACCAGAAATTTTGCGAGTTTTTCTGTTTTTTGTCTTGGATGGACTAGCATGGGCCTAAGAAAAACCTTTTGTAAAGACAAATTCGACCTTACAACCATTTAGGGCATTTTCGGGAAGGGTCTTTGTTTGAGGCTGAATGGTACAAAGATTTTCGTACCATAACTTTTGCGAGTTTTTTTCCTTTTTTTGGCTTGGATGTGCTAGTTGGGGCCTAAGAAAAACATTTTGTAGGGACACATTCGACCGTACAACCGTTTATGGCATTTTCGAGAAGTGTCTTGGTTTGAGGCTGGATGGTTCAATGATTTTCGTACCAGAACTTTTGCGAGTTCTTTCCGTTTTTGGGTTTGGATGTGCTACTTGGGGTCTAAGAAAAACATTTTGTTAAGACACATTCGACCGTTCAACCGTTTAGGGCATTTTCGGGAAGGGTCTTGGTTTGAGGGTGAATGGTACGAAGAGTTTCGTACCAAAACTTTTGCGAGTTTTTTCAATTTTTTTGCTTGGATGTGCTAGTTGGGGCCTAAGAAAAACATTTTGTAAAGACACATTCGACCGTTCAACCGTTTAGGGCATTTTCGGGAAGGGTCTTTGTTTGAGGCTGAATTGTACGAATATTTTCGTACTAGAACTTTTGCGAGTTTTTTCCGTTTTTGGGCTTGGATGTGCTAGTTGGGGCCTAAGAAAAACATTTTGTAAAAACACATTCGACCTTACAACTGTTTAGGGCATTTTCGGGAAGGGTCATGGTTTGAGGCTGAATGGTACGAAGATTTTCATACCAGAACTTTTGCGAGTTTTTTCCGTTTTTTTGCTTGGATGGACAAGCATGGGCTTAAGAAAAACCTTTTGTAAAGCTATATTTGACCGTACAACCGTTTAGGGCATTTTCGGGAAGGGTCTTGGTTTGAGGTTGAATGGTACGAAGATTTTCGTACCAGAAATTTTGCGAGTTTTTTCCGTTTTTTGGCTTGGATGGACTAGCATGGGCCTAAGAAAAACCTTTTGTAAAGACAAATTCGACCTTACAACGATTTAGGGCATTTTCGGGAAGGGTCTTTGTTTGAGGCTAAATGGTACAAAGATTTTCGTACCATAACTTTTGCGAGTTTTTTTTCTTTTTTTAGGCTTGGATGTGCTAGTTGGGGCCTAAGAAAAACATTTTGTAAGGATGCATTCGACCGTACAACCGTTTAGGGCATTTTCGAGAAGTGTCTTGGTTTGAGGCTGGATGGTTCAATGATTTTCGTACCAGAACTTTTGCGAGTTTTTTCCGTTTTTGGGTTTGGATGTGCTACTTGGGGTCTAAGAAAAACATTTTGTTAAGACACATTCGACCGTTCAACCGTTTAGGGCATTTTCGGGAAGGGTCTTGGTTTGAGGGTGAATGGTACGAAGAGTTTCGTACCAAAACTTTTGCGAGTTTTTTCAGTTTTTTTGCTTGGATGTGCTAGTTGGGGCCTAAGAAAAACATTTTGTAAAGACACATTCGACCGTTCAACCGTTTAGGGCATTTTCAGGAAGGGTCTTTGTTTGAGGCTGAATTGTACGAATATTTTCGTACTAGAACTTTTGCGAGTTTTTTCCGTTTTTGGGCTTGGATGTGCTAGTTGGGGCCTAAGAAAAACATTTTGTAAAAACACATTCGACCTTACAACCGTTTAGGGCATTTTCGGGAAGGGTCTTGGTTTGAGGCTGAATGGTACGGAGATATTCATACAAGAACTTTTGCGAGTTTTTTCTGTTTTTTGGCTTGGATGGACTAGCTTTGGCCTAAGAAAAACCTTTTGTAAAGATAAATTCGACCTTACAACCATTTAGGGCATTTTCGGGAAGGGTCTTTGTTTGAGGCTGAATTGTACGAATATTTTCGTACTAGAACTTTTGCGAGTTTTTTCCGTTTTTGGGCTGGGAAGTGCTAGTTAGGGCCTAAGAAAAACATTTTGTAAGGACACATTCGACCGTACAACCGTTTAGGGCATTTTCGAGAAGTGTTTGTTCTTGAGGCTGAATGGTTCTATGATTTTCGTACCAGAACTTTTGCGAGTTTTTTCCGTTTTTGGGTTTGGATGTGCTAGTTGGGGCATAAGAAAAACATTTTGTTAAGACACATTCGACCGTTCAACCGTTTAGGGCATTTTCGGGAAGGGTCTTGGTTTGAGGGTGAATGGTACGAAGATTTTCGTACCAAAACTTTTGCGAGTTTTTTCAGTTTTTTTGCTTGGATGTGCTAGTTGGGGCCTAAGAAAAACATTTTGTAAAGAGACATTCGACCGTTCAACCGTTTAGGGCATTTTCGGGAAGGGTCTTTGTTTGAGGTTGAATTGTACGAATATTTTCGTACTAGAACTTTTGCGTGTTTTTTCCGTTTTTGGGCTTGGATGTGCTAGTTGGGGCCTAAGAAAAACATTTTGTAAAAACACATTCGACCTTACAACTGTTTAGGGAATTTTCGGGAAGGGTCTTGGTTTGAGGCTGAATGGTACGAAGATTTTCATACCAGAACTTTTGCGAGTTTTTTCCGTTTTTTTGCTTGGATGGACAAGCATGGGCTTAAGAAAAACCTTTTGTAAAGCTATATTTGACCGTACAACCGTTTAGGGCATTTTCGGGAAGGGTCTTGGTTTGAGGTTGAATGGTACGAAGATTTTTGTACCAGAAATTTTGCGAATTTTTCCGTTTTTTGTCTTGGATGGACTAGCATGGGCCTAAGAAAAACCTTTTGTAAAGACAAATTCGACCTTACAACCATTTAGGGCATTTTCGGGAAGGGTCTCTGTTTGAGGCTGAATGGTACAAAGATTTTCGTACCATAACTTTTGCGAGTTTTTTTCCTTTTTTTGGCTTGGATGTGCTAGTTGGGGCCTAAGAAAAACATTTTGTAAGGACACATTCGACCGTACAACCGTTTAGGGCATTTTCGAGAAGTGTCTTGGTTTGAGGCTGAATGGATCAATGATTTTCGTACCAGAACTTTTGCGAGTTTTTTACGTTTTTGGGTTTGGATGTGCTAGTTGGGGTCTAAGAAAAACATTTTGTTAAGACACATTCGACCGTTCAACCGTTTAAGGCATTTTCGGGAAGGGTCTTGGTTTGAGGGTGAATGGTACGAAGAGTTTCGTACCAAAACTTTTGCGAGTTTTTTTAATTTTTTTGCTTGGTTGTGCTAGTTGGGGCCTAAGAAAAACATTTTGTACAGACACATTCAAACGTACTACCGTTTAGGGCATTTTCGGGAAGGGTCTTTGTTTGAGCCTGAATTGTACGAATATTTTCGTACTAGAACTTTTGCGAGTTTTTTCCGTTTTTGGGCTTGGATGTGCTAGTTGGGGCCTAACAAAAACATTTTGTAAAAACACATTCGACCTTACAACTGTGTAGGGCATTTTCGGGAAGGGTCTTGGTTTGAGGCTGAATGGTACGAAGATTTTCATAGAAAACTTTTGCGAGTTTTTTCCGTTTTTTTGCTTGGATGGACAAGCATGGGCTTAAGAAAAACCTTTTGTAAAGCTATATTTGACCGTACAACCGTTTAGGGCATTTTCGGGAAGGGTCTTGGTTTGAGGTTGAATGGTACGAAGATTTTCGTACCAGAACTTTTGCGAGTTTTTTCCGATTTTTTGTCTTGGATATGCTAGTTGGGGCCTAAGAAAAACATTTTGTAAAGACACTTTCGATCGTACAACCGTTTAGGGCATTTTCGCGAAGGGTCATGGATTGAGGCTTAATGGTACGAAGATTTTCGTCCCAGAAATTTTACAAGTTTTTTCCGTTTTTTTGTCTTGGATGTGCTAGTTGGGTCCTAAGAAAAACATTTTGTAAAGACACTTTCGACCGTACAACCGTTTAGGGCATTTTCGGGAAGGGTCTTGGTTTGAGGCTGAATGGTACGGAGATATTCATACAAGAACTTTTGCGAGTTTTTTCCGTTTTTTGGCTTGGATGGACTAGCTTGGGCCTAAGAAAAACATTTGGTAAGGACACATTCGACCGTTCAACCGTTTAGGGCATTTTCGGGAAGGGTCTTTGTTTGAGCCTGAATTGTACGAATATTTTCGTACTAGAACTTTTGCGAGTTTTTTCCGTTTTTGGGCTTGGATGTGCTAGTTGGGGCCTAACAAAAACATTTTGTAAAAACACATTCGACCTTACAACTGTGTAGGGCATTTTCGGGAAGGGTCTTGGTTTGAGGCTGAATGGTACGAAGATTTTCATAGAAAACTTTTGCGAGTTTTTTCCGTTTTTTTGCTTGGATGGACAAGCATGGGCTTAAGAAAAACCTTTTGTAAAGCTATATTTGACCGTACAACCGTTTAGGGCATTTTCGGGAAGGGTCTTGGTTTGAGGTTGAATGGTACGAAGATTTTCGTACCAGAAATTTTGCGAATTTTTCCGTTTTTTGTCTTGGATGGACTAGCATGGGCCTAAGAAAAACCTTTTGTAAAGACAAATTCAACCTTACAACCATTTAGGGCATTTTCGGGAAGGGTCTTTGTTTGAGGCTGAATGGTACAAAGATTTTCGTACCATAACTTTTGCGAGTTTTTTTCCTTTTTTTGGCTTGGATGTGCTAGTTGGGGCCTAAGAAAAACATTTTGTAAGGACACATTCGACCGTACAACCGTTTAGGGCATTTTCGAGAAGTGTCTTGGTTTGAGGCTGAATGGTTCAATGATTTTCGTACCAGAACTTTTGCGAGTTTTTTCCGTTTTTGGGTTTGGATGTGCTAGTTGGGGTCAAAAAAAAACATTTTGTTAAGACACATTCGACCGTTCAACCGTTTAAGGCATTTTCGGGAAGGGTCTTGGTTTGAGGGTGAATGGTACGAAGAGTTTCGTACCAAAACTTTTGCGAGTTTTTTTAATTTTTTTGCTTGGATGTGCTAGTTGGGGCCTAAGAAAAACATTTTGTACAGACACATTCAAACGTACTACCGTTTAGGGCATTTTCGGGAAGGGTTTTGGTTTGAGGCTGAATGGTACGAAGATTTTCGTACCAGAACTTTTGCGAGTTTTTTCCTTTTTCGGCTTGGATGTGCTAGTTGGGACCTAACAAAAACATTTTGTACAGACACATTCAAACGTACAACCGTTTAGGGCATTTTCGGGAAGGGTTTTGGTTTGAGGCTGAATGGTACAAAGATTTTCGTACCAGAACTTTTGCGAGTTTTTTCTTTTTCGGCTTGGATGTGCTAGTTGGGGCCTAACAAAAACATTTTGTGAAGACACATTCGACCGTACAACCGTTTAGGGCATTTTCGGCAAGGGTCTGGGTTTTAGGCTGAATGGTACGAAGATTTTTGTACCAGAACTTTTTCGAGTTTTTTCTGTTTTGGGCTTGGATGTGCTAGTATGGGCCTAAGAAACACATTTGGTAAAGACACATTCGACCGTTCAACCGTTTAGGTCATTTTCGGGAAGGGTCTTGGTTTGAGGCTGAATGGTACGAAGATTTTCGTACCAGAACTTTTGCGAGTTTTTTCCTTTTTCGGTTAGGATGTGCTAGTTGGGGCCTAACAAATGCATTTTGTAAAGACACATTCGACCTTACACCCGTTTAGGGCATTTTCGGGATGGGTCTTGGTTTAAGGCTAAATGGTACGAAGATTTTAGTACCAGAACTTTTCCGAGTTTTTTCCGTTTTTTGGCTTGGATGGACTAGCATGGGCCTAAGAAAAACCTTTTGTAAATACACATTCGACCTTACAACCATTCAGGGCATTTCCAGGCAATTTCTTTGTTTGAGGCTGAATGGTACGAAGATTATCGTACCATAACTTTTGCGAGTTTTTTCCAATTTTGGCTTGGATATGGTAGTAGGGGCATAATAAAAACATTTAGTAAGCACACATTCGACCGTTCAACCGTTTAGGGCATTTTCGGGAAGGGTATTAGTTTGAGGCTGAATTTTACGAATATTTTCGTACTAGAACTTTTGCTAGTTTTTTCCGTTTTTGGGCTTGGATGTGCTAGTTGGGGCCTAAGAAAAACATTTTGTAAAGACACATTCGACCGTACAACCGTTTAGGGCATTTTCGGGAAGGGTCTTGGTTTGAGGCTGAATGCTACGAAGATTTTCGTACCTGAACTTTTGCGAGTTTTTCCCTTTTTCAGCTTGGATGTTCTAGTTGGGGCCTAACAAAAACATTTTGTAAAGACACATTTGAACGTACAACCGTTTAGGGCATTTTCGGCAAGGGTCTTGTTTTGAGGCAGAATGGTACGAAGATTTTCGTACCAGAAATTTTGCGAGTTTTTCCTTTTTTGTCTTGGATGGACTAGCATGGGCCTAAGATTAACCTTTTGGAAAGACAAATTCGACCTTACAACCATTTAGGGAATTTTCGGGAAGGGTCTTTGTTTGAGGCTGAATGGTACAAAGATTTTCGTACCATAACTTTTGCGAATTTTTTTCCTTTTTTTTGGCTTGGATGTGCTAGTTGGGGCCTAAGAAAAACATTTTGTAAGGACACATTCGAACGTACAACCGTTTAGGGCATTTTCGAGAAGTGTCTGTTCTTGAGGCTGAATGGTTCAATGATTTTCGTACCAGAACTTTTGCGAGTTTTTTCCGTTTTTGGGTTTGGATGTGCTAGTTGGGGTATAAGAAAAACATTTTGTTAAGACACATTCGACCGTTCAACCGTTTAGGGCATTTTCGGGAAGGGTCTTGGTTTGAGGGTGAATGGTACGAAGATTTTCGTACCAAAACTTTTGCGAGTTTTTTCAGTTTTTTTGCTTGGATGTTCTAGTTGGGGCCTAAGAAAAACATTTTGTAAGGACACATTCGACCGTTCAACCGTTTAGGGCATTTTCGGGAAGGGTCTTTG
This sequence comes from Fallopia convolvulus, assembly GCA_964016875.1. Lineage (NCBI taxonomy): Eukaryota > Viridiplantae > Streptophyta > Magnoliopsida > Caryophyllales > Polygonaceae > Fallopia > Fallopia convolvulus. The sequence continues at coordinate 14,919,149 of OZ024735.1, read as the reverse complement.
TTTGAGCCTGAATTGTACGAATATTTTCGTACTAGAACTTTTGCGAGTTTTTTCCGTTTTTGGGCTTGGATGTGCTAGTTGGGGCCTAACAAAAACATTTTGTAAAAACACAATCGACCTTACAACTGTTTAGGGCATTTTCGGGAAGGGTCTTGGTTTGAGGCTGAATGGTACGAAGATTTTCATAGCAGAACTTTTGCGAGTTTTTTCCGTTTTTTTGCTTGGATGGACAAGCATGGGATTAAGAAAAACCTTTTGTAAAGACATATTTCACCGTACAACCGTTTAGGGCATTTTCGGGAAGGGTCTTGGTTTGAGGTTGAATGGTACGAAGATTTTCGTACCAGAAATTTTGCGAGTTTTTCCGTTTTATGTCTTGGATGGACTAGCATGGGCCTAAGAAAAACCTTTTGTAAAGACAAATTCGACCTTACAACCATTTAGGGCATTTTCGGGAAGGGTCTTTGTTTGAGGCTGAATGGTACAAAGATTTTCGTACCATAAGTTTTGCGAGTTTTTTTCCTTTTTCTGGCTTGGATGTGCTAGTTGGGGCCTAAGAAAAACATTTTGTAAGGATACATTCGACCGTACAACCGTTTAGGGCATTTTCGAGAAGTGTCTTGGTTTGAGGTTGAATGGTTCAATGATTTTCGTACCAAAACTTTTGCGAGTTTTTTCCGTTTTTGGGTTTGGATGTGCTAGTTGGGGTCTAAGAAAAACATTTTGTTAAGACACATTCGACCGTTCAACCGTTTAGGGCATTTTCGGGAAGGGTCTTTGTTTGAGGCTGAATTGTACGAATATTTTTGTACTAGAACTTTTGCGAGTTTTTTCCGTTTTTGGGCTTGGATGTGCTAGTTAGGGCCTAAGAAAAACATTTTGTAAAAACACATTCGACCTTACAACTGTTTAGGGCATTTTCGGGAAGGGTCTTTGTTTGAGGCTGAATGGTACAAAGATTTTCATACCAGAACTTTTGCGAATTTTTTCCTTTTTTTTGCTTGGATGGACAAGCATGGGCCTAAGAAAAACCTATGGTAAAGACATATTTGACCGTAAGACCGTTTAGGGCATTTTCGGGAAGGGTCTTGGTTTGAGGTTGAATGGTACGAAGATTTTCGTACCAGAACTTTTGCGAGTTTTTTCCTTTTTCGGCTTGGATGTGCTAGTTGGGACCTAACAATAACATTTTGTACAGACACATTCAAACGTACAACCGTTTAGGGCATTTTCGGGAAGGGTTTTGGTTTGAGGCTGAATGGTACAAAGATTTTCGTACCAGAACTTTTGCGAGTTTTTTCTTTTTCGGCTTGGATGTGCTAGTTGGGGCCTAACAAAAACATTTTGTGAAGACACATTCGACCGTACAACCGTTTAGGGCATTTTCGGGAAGGGTCTTGGTTTGAGGCTGAATGGTACGGAGATATTCATACAAGAACTTTTGCGAGTTTTTTCCGTTTTTTGGCTTGGATGGACTAGCTTGGGCCTAAGAAAAACATTTGGTAAGGACACATTCGACCGTTCAACCGTTTAGGTCATTTTCTGGAAGGGTCTTGGTTTGAGGCTGAATGGTACGTAGATTTTCGTACCAGAACTTTTGCGAGTTTTTTCCTTTTTCGGCTAGGATGTGCTAGTTGGGGCCTAACAAAAGCATTTTGTAAAGAAACATTCGACCGTACACCCGTTTAGGGCATTTTCGGGAAGGGTCTTGGTTTAAGGCCAAATGGTACGAAGATTTTAGTACCAGAACTTTTCCAAGTCTTTTCCGTTTTTTGGCTTGGATGGACTAGCATGGGCCTAAGAAAAACCTTTTGTAAAGACACATTCGACCTTACAACCGTTTAGGGCATTTCCAGGAAGGGTCTTTGTTTGAGGCTGAATGGTACGAAGATTATCGTTCCATAACTTTTGCGAGTTTTTTCCAATTTTGGCTTGGATGTGCTAGTTGGGGCCTAGGAAAAACATTTTGTAAGGACGCATTCGAACGTACAACCGTTTACGGCATTTTTGGGAAGGGTCTTGGTTTAAGGCTGAATGGTACGAAGATTTTCGTACCAGAACGTTTGCGAGTTTTTTCCGTTTTTGGGCTTGGATGTGCTAGTTGGGGCCTAAGAAAGACATTTTGTAAGTTCACATTCGACCGTTCAACCGTTTAGGGCATTTTCGGGAAGGGTCTTGGTCTGAGGCTGAATTGTACGAAGATTTTCGTACCATAACTTTTCGAGTGTTTTCCGTTTTCTGGCTTGGATGTGCTAGTTGGGGCCTAAGAAAAACATTTTGTAAAGACACATTCGACCGTTCAACCGTTTAGGGCATTTTCGGAAAGGGTGTTGGTTTGAGGTTAAATAGTACGAAGATTTTCGTACCAGAACTTTTGCTAGTTTTTTCCGTTTTTTGGCTAGGATATGCTAGTTGGGGCCTAAGAAAAACATTTTGTGAAGACACATTCAACCGTACAACCGTTTAGGGCATTTTCGGGAATGGTCTTGGTTTGAGGCTGAATGGTACGAAGATTTTTGTACCAGAACTTTTTCGAGTTTTTTCCGTTTTTGTGCTTAAATGTGCTAGTATGGGCCTAAGAAAAACATTTTGTAAAGACACATTCGACCGTTCAACCGTTTAGGTCATTTTCGGGAAGGGTCTTGGTTTGAGGCTTAATCGTACGAAGATTTTCGTACCAAAACTTTTGCGAGTTTATTTCTGTTTTTTGGTTTGGATGTGCTATTTGGGGCCTAAGAAAAACCTTTTGTAAAGACACATTCGACAGTTCAACCGTTTAGGGCATTTTCGGGAAGGGTCTTGGTTTGAGGCTGAATTATACGAATATTTTCGTACCAGAACTTTTGCGAGTTTTTTCCGTTTTAGGGCTTGGATGTGCTAGTTGGGGCCTGAGAAAAACATTTTGTAAAGACACATTCGATCTTACAACCGTTTAGGGCGTTTTCGGGAAGGGTCTTTGTTTGAGGATGAATGGTACGAAGATTTTCGTACTAGATCTTTTGCGAGTTTCCGTTTTTTGGTTTGGATGGACTAGAATGGGCCTAAGAAAAACCGTTTGTAAAGACACATGTGACCGTACAACCGTTTAGGGCATTTTCGGGATGGGTCTTGGTTTGAGGCTGAATGATACGAAGATTTTCGTACCAGAACTTTTGTGAGTTTTTTCCGTTTTTTTGTCTTGGATGTGCTAGTTGTGGCCTAAGAAAAACATTTTGTAAAGACATATTCGACCGTAAAACCATTTAGGGCATTTTCGGGAAGGGTCTTGGTTTAAGACTGAATGGTACGGAGATTTCCGTACCAGAACTTTTGTGAGTTTTTCCGTTTTTTGGCTTGGATGGACGAGCATGGGCCTATGAAAAACCTTCTGTAAAGACACATTCGACCTTACAATCGTTTAGGGCATTTCCAAGAAGGGTCTTTGTTTGAGGCTGAATGGTACAAAGATTATCGTACCATAACTTTTGCGAGTTTTTTCCAATTTTTGCTTGGATGTGCTAGTTCGGGCCTACGAAAAACATTTAGTAAGGACACATTCGACCTTACAACCGTTTAGGGCATTTTCAAGAAGGGTCTTGGTCTGAGGCTGAATTGTACGAAGATTTTCGTACCAGAAATTTTGCGAGTTTTTTCCTTTTTTTTGGCTTGGATGTGCTAGTTGGGGCCTAAGTAAAACATTTTGTAAAGACACATTCGACCGTTCAACCGTTTAGGGCATTTTCGGAAAGGGTGTTGGTTTGAGGTTAAATGGTACGAAGATTTTCGTACCAGAACTTTTGCGAGTTTTTTCGTTTTTTGGCTAGGATGTGCTAGTTGGGGCCTAAGAAAAACATTTTGTGAAGACACATTCAACCGTGCAACCGTTTAGGGCATTTTCGGGAAGGGTCTTGGTTTGAGGCTGAATGGTACGAAGATTTTCGTACCAAAACTTTTGCGAGTTTTTTTCGGTTTTTTGGCTTGGATGTGCTATTTGGGGTTTAAGAAAAACATTTTGTAAAGACACATTCGAAAGTTCAACCGTTTAGGGCATTTTCGGAAAGGGTCTTGGTTTGAGGCTGAATTATACGAATATTTTCGTACCAGAACTATTGGGAGTTTTTTCTGTTTTAGGGCTTGGATGTGCTAGTTGGGACCCAAGAAAAATATTTTGTAAAGACACATTCGATCTTACAACCGTTTAGGGCATTTTCGGGAAGGGTCTTTGTTTTAGGCTTAATGGTACGAAGATTTTCGTACTAGAACTTTTGCGAGTTTTTTCCGTTTTTTGGGTTGGATGGACTAGAATGGGACTAAGAAAAACCGTTTGTAAAGACACATTTGACCGTATAACCGTTTAGGGCATTTTCGGGATGGGTCTTGGTTTGAGGCTGAATGATACGAAGATTTTCGTACCAGAACATTTGTGAGTTTTTTCCGTTTTTTTTTGTCTTGGATATGCTAGTTGGGGACTAAGAAAAATATTTTGTAAAGACATATTCGACCGTAAAACCATTTAGGGCATTTTCGGGAAGGGTCTTGGTTTAAGGCTGAATGGTACGAAGATTTTCGTACCAGAACTTTTGAGAGTTTTTCCCTTTTTTGGCTTGGATGGACTAGCATGGGCCTAAGAAAAACCTTTTGTAAAGACACATTCGACCTAACAACCGTTTAGGGCATTTCCAAGAACGGTCTTTGTTTGAGGCTGAATGGTACGAAGATTATCGTACCATAACTTTTGCGAGTTTTTTCCAATTTTGGCTTGGATGTGCTAGTTCGGGCCTAAGAAAAACATTTTGTAAGGACACATTCGAACGTACAACCGTTTAGGGCATTTTCAGGAAGGGTCTTGGTTTGAGGCTGAATGGTACGAAGATTTTCGTACCAGAATTTTTGCGAGTTTTTTCCGTTTTTGGGCTTGGATGTGCTAGTTGGGGCCTAAGAAAAACATTTTGTGAACACATTTAACCGTACAACCGTTTAGGGCATTTTCGGGAAGGGTCTTGGTTTGAGGCTGAATGGTAAGAAGATTTTTGTACCAGAACTTTTTCGAGTTTTTTCCGTTTTTGAGCTTGGATGTGCTAGTATGGGCCTAAGAAAAACATTTTGTAAAGACAAATTCGACCGTTCAACCGTTTAGATCTTTTTCGGGAAGGGTCTTGGTTTGAGGCTGAATGGTACGAAGATTTTCGTACCCAAACTTTTGCGAGTTTTTTTCTGTTTTTTGGCTTGGATGTGCTATTTGGGGCCTAAGAAAAACATTTTGTAAAGACACATTCGACAGTTCAACCGTTTAGGGCATTTTCGGGAAGGGTTTGTTTGAGGTTGAATGGTACGAAGATTTTCGTACTAGAACTTTTGCGAGTTTTTTCCGTTTTTTGGCTTGGATGGACTAGAATGGGCCTAAGAAAAACCGTTTATAAAGACACATTTGACCGTACAACCGTTTAGGGAATTTTCGGGATGGGTCTTAGTTTGAGGCTGAATGATACGAAGATTTTCATGCCAGAACTTTTGTGAGTTTTTTCCTTTTTTTTTGTCTTGGATGTGCTAGTTGGGGCCTAAGAAAAACATTTTGTGAACACATTTAACCGTACAACCGTTTAGGGCATTTTCGAGAAGGGTCTTGGTTTGAGGCTGAATGGTACGAAGATTTTTGTACCAGAACTTTTTCGAGTTTTTTCCGTTTTTGAGCTTGGATGTGCTAGTATGGGCCTAAGAAAAACATTTTGTAAAGACACATTCGACCGTTCAACCGTTTAGATCTTTTTCGGGAAGGGTCTTGGTTTGAGGCTGAATGGTACGAAGATTTTCGTACCCAAACTTTTGCGAGTTTTTTTCTGTTTTTTGGCTTGGATGTGCTATTTGGGGCCTAAGAAAAACATTTTGTAAAGACACATTCGACAGTTCAACCGTTTAGGGCATTTTCGGGAAGGGTCTTGGTTTGAGGTTGAATTATACGAATATTTTCGTACCAGAACTTTTGGGAGTTTTTTCTGTTTTAGGGCTTTGATGTGCTAGTTGGGGCCCAAAAAAAATATTTTGTAAAGACACATTCGATCTTACAACCGTTTAGGGCATTTTCGGGAAGGGTTTGTTTGAGGTTGAATGGTACGAAGATTTTCGTACTAGAACTTTTGCGAGTTTTTTCCGTTTTTTGGCTTGGATGGACTAGAATGGGCCTAAGAAAAACCGTTTATAAAGACACATTTGACCGTACAACCGTTTAGGGAATTTTCGGGATGGGTCTTAGTTTGAGGCCGAATGATACGAAGATTTTCATGCCAGAACTTTTGTGAGTTTTTTCCGTTTTTTTGTCTTGGATGTGCTAGTTGTGGCCTAAGAAAAACATTTTGTAAAGAAATATTCGACCGTAAAACCATTTAGGGCATTTTCGGGAAGGGTCTTGGTTTAAGGCTGAATGGTACGAAGATTTTCGTACCATAACTTTTGCGAGTTTTTCTGTTTTTTGGCTTGGATGGACTAGCATGGGCCAAAGAAAAACCTTTTGTAAAGACACATTCGACCTTACAACCGTTTAGGGAATTTCCAAGAAGGGTCTTTGTTTGAGGCTGAATGGTACGAAGATTATCGTACCAGAACTTTTGCGAGTTTTTTCCGTTTTTGGGCTTGGATGTGCTAGTTGGGGCCTAAGAAAAACATTTTGTAAAGTCACATTCGACCGCTGAACCGTTTACGGCATTTTCGGGAAGGGTCTGGTCTGAGGCTGAATTGTACGAAGATTTTCGTACCATAACTTTTCTAATTTTTTCCGTTTTCTGGCTTGGATGTGCTAGTTGGGGCCTAAGAAAAACATTTTGTAAAGACATATTCGATCGTTCAACCGTTTAGGGCATTTTCAGAAAGGGTCTTGGTTTGAGGTTAAATGGCACGAAGATTTTCGTACCAGAACTTTTGCGAGTTTTTTCCGTTTTTTTGCTAGGATGTGCATGTTTGGGCCTAAGAAAAACATTTTGTGAAGATAGATTCGACCGTACAACCGTTTAGGGCATTTTCGGGAAGGGTCTTGGTTTGAGGCTGAATGGTACGAAGATTTTTGTACCAGAACTTTTTCGAGTTTTTTCCGTTTTTGGGCTTGGATGTGCTAGTATGGGCTTAAGAAAAACATTTTGTAAAGACACATTCGAACGTTGAACCGTTTAGGTCATTTTCGGGAATCGTCTTGGTTTGAGGCTGAATGTTACGAAAATTTTCGTACCAGAACTTTTGCGAGTTTTTTCCTTTTTCGGCTTGGATGTGCTAATTGGGGCCTAAGGAAAACATTTTGTAAAGATACAATCGACCGTACAATCGTTTAGGGCATTTTTGCAAAGGATCTTGGTTTGAGGCTGAATGGTACGAAGATTTTCGTACCAGAACTTTTGCGAGTTTTTTTTCGTTTTTTGGTCTTTGATGAGGTAGTTGGGGCCTAAGAAAAACATTTTGTAAAAACACATTCGACCGTACAACCGTTTAGGGCATTTTCGGGAAGGGTCTTGGTTTGAGGCTGAATGGTACGAAGATTTTCGTACCCGAACTTTTGCGAGTTTTTTTCGTTTTTGGCTAGGATATGTGGTAGTTGGGGCGTAAGAAAAACATTTTGTAACGACACATTCGACCGTACAGCCGTTTAGGACATTTTTGAGAAGGGTCTTGGTTTGAGGCTGAATGGTACGAAGATTTTCGTACCAGAACTTTTGTGAGTTTTTTCCTTTTTCGGCTTGGATGTGCTAGTTGGGGCCTAACAAAAACATTTTGTACAGAAACATTCAACCGTACAACCGTTTAGGGCATTTTCAGGAAGGGTTTTGGTTTGAGGCTGAATGGTAAGAAGATTTTCGTACCAGAACTTTAGCGAGTTTTTTCCGTTTTTTTGCTTGGATGGACAAGCATGGGCCTAAGAAAAACCTTTTGCAAAGACACATTTGACCGTACAACCGTTTAGGGCATTTTCGGGAAGGGTCTTGGTTTGAGGTTGAATGGTACGAAGATTTTCGTACCAGAACTTTTGCGAGTTTTTTCCTTTTTCGGCTTGGATGTGCTAGTTGGGGCCTAACAAAAACATTTTGTACAGAAACATTCAACCGTACAACCGTTTAGGGCATTTTCGGGAAGGGTTTTGGTTTGAGGCTGAATGGTACAAAGATTTTCGTACCAGAACTTTTTCGAGTTTTTTCCGTTTTTGGTTTTGGATTTGCTAGTTGGGGCCTAAGAAAAATATTTTGTATAGACACATTCAACCGTTCAACCGTTTAGGGCATTTTCAGGAAGGGTCTTGGTCTGAGGATGAAATGTACGAAGATTTTCGTACCAGAACTTTTGCGAGTTTTTTCCCTTTTTGGGCTAGGATGTGCTAGTTTGGGCCTAAGAAAAACATTTTGTAAAGACACAATCGACCGTTCAACCGTTTAGGGCATTTTTGAAAGGGTGTTGGTTTGAGGTTAAATGGTACGAAGATTTTCGTTCCAGAACTTTTGCGAGTTTTTTCCGTTTTTTGGCTAGGATATGTGCTAGTTGGTGCCTAAGAAAAACATCTTGTAACGACACATTCGACCGTACAGCCGTTTAGGGCATTTTTGGGAAGGGTCTTGGTTTGAGGCTGAATGGTACGAAAATTTTCGTACCAGAACTTTTGCGATTTTTTTCCGTTTTTGGGCTTTGATGTGCTAGTTGAGGCCTAAGAAAAACATTTTGTAAAGACATATTCGACTGTTCAACCGTTTAGGGCATTTTCGGGAAGGGTCTTGGTTTGAGGCTGAATGGTACGAAGATTTTCGTACCAGAACTTTTGCGAGTTTTTTCCTTTTTCGGCTAGGATGTGATAGTTGGGGCCTAACAAAAACATTTTGTAAAGACACATTCAACCGTTCAACCGTTTAGGGCATTTTCGGAAAGGGTGTTGGTTTGAGGATGAATGGTACGAAGACTTTCGTACCAGAAGTTTTGCGAGTTTTTTCCGTTTTTTGGCTAGGATGTGCTAGTTGGGGCCTAACAAAAACATTTTTAAAGACACATTCGACTGTTCAACCGTTTAGGTCATTTTCGGGAAGTGTCTTGGTTTGAGGCTGACTGGTACGAAGATTTTCGTACCAGAACTTTTGCGAGTTTTTTCCTTTTTCGGCTGGGGTGTGCTAGTTGGGGCCTAACAAAAACATTTTGTATGGACACATTCGATCGTACAATCGTTTAGGGCATTTTCGGGAAGGGTCTTGGTTTGAGGTTGAATGGTACGAAGATTTTCGTATGAGAACTTTTGCGAGTTTTTTCCTTTTTCGGTTTGGATGTGCTAGTTGGGGCCTAACAAAAACATTTTGTACAGAAACATTCAACCGTACAACCGTTTAGGGCATTTTTGGGAAGGGTTTTGGTTTGAGGCTGAATGGTACAAAGATTTTCGTACCAGAACTTTTTCGAGTTTTTTCCGTTTTTGGGTTTGGATGTGCTAGTTGGGGCCTAAGAAAAATATTTTGTATAGACACATTCAACCGTTCAACCGTTTAGGGCATTTTCGGGAAGGGTCTTGGTCTGAGGATGAAATGTACGAAGATTTTCGTACCAGAATTTTTGCGAGTTTTTTCCCTTTTTGGGCTTGGATGTGCTAGTTTGGGCCTAAGAAAAACATTTTGTAAAGACACAATCGACCATTCAACCGTTTAGGGCATTTTTGAAAGGGTGTTGGTTTGAGGTTAAATGGTACGAAGATTTTCGTACCAGAACTTTTGCGAGTTTTTTCCGTTTTTTGGCTAGGATATGTGCTAGTTGGTGCCTAAGAAAAACATCTTTTAACGACACATTCGACCGTACAGCCGTTTAGGGCATTTTTGGGAAGGGTCTTGGTTTGAGGTTGAATGGTACGAAAATTTTCGTACCAGAACTTTTGCGAGTTTTTTCCGTTTTTGGGCTTTGATGTGCTAGTTGAGGCCTAAGAAAAACATTTTGTAAAGACACATTCGACCGTACAACCGTTTAGGGCATTTTCGGGAAGGGTCTTGGTTTGAGGCTGAATGTACGAAGATTTTCGTACCAAAACTTTTGCGAGTTTTTTCCGTTTTTGGGCTTGGATGTGCTAGTTTGGGCCTAAGAAAAACATTTTGTAAAGACACATTCGACCGTTCAACCGTTTAGGGCATTTTCGGGAAGGGTGTTGGTTTGAGGTTAAATGGTACGAAGATTTTCGTACCAGAACTTTTGCGAGTTTTTTCCGTTTTTTGGCTAGGATATGTGCTAGTTGGTGCCTAAGAAAAACATCTTGTAACGACACATTCGACCGTACAGCCGTTTAGGGCATTTTTGGGAAGGGTCTTGGTTTGAGGCTGAATGGTACGAAAATTTTCGTACCAGAACTTTTGCGATTTTTTTCCGTTTTTGGGCTTTGATGTGCTAGTTGAGGCCTAAGAAAAACATTTTGTAAAGACATATTCGACTGTTCAACCGTTTAGGGCATTTTCGGGAAGGGTCTTGGTTTGAGGCTGAATGGTACGAAGATTTTCGTACCAGAACTTTTGCGAGTTTTTTCCTTTTTCGGCTAGGATGTGATAGTTGGGGCCTAACAAAAACATTTTGTAAAGACACATTCGACCGTTCAACCGTTTAGGGCATTTTCGGAAAGGGTGTTGGTTTGAGGATGAATGGTACGAAGACTTTCGTACCAGAACTTTTGCGAGTTTTTTCCTTTTTCGGCTTGGATGTGCTAGTTGGGGCCTAACAAAAACATTTTGTACAGAAACATTCAACCGTACAACTGTTTAGGGCATTTTCGGGAAGGGTTTTGGTTTGAGGCTGAATGGTACAAAGATTTTCGTACCAGAACTTTTTCGAGTTTTTTCCGTTTTTGGTTTTGGATTTGCTAGTTGGGGCCTAAGAAAAATATTTTGTATAGACACATTCAACCGTTCAACCGTTTAGGGCATTTTCGGGAAGGGTCTTGGTCTGAGGATGAAATGTACGAAGATTTTCGTACCAGAACTTTTGCGAGTTTTTTCCCTTTTTGGGCTAGGATGTGCTAGTTTGGGCCTAAGAAAAACATTTTGTAAAGACACAATCGACCGTTCAACCGTTTAGGGCATTTTTGAAAGGGTGTTGGTTTGAGGTTAAATGGTACGAAGATTTTCGTACCAGAACTTTTGCGAGTTTTTTCCGTTTTTTGGCTAGGATATGTGCTAGTTGGTGCCTAAGAAAAACATCTTGTAACGACACATTCGACCATACAGCCGTTTAGGGCGTTTTTGAGAAGGGTCTTGGTTTGAGGTTGAATGGTACGAAGATTTTCGTACCAGAACTTTTGCGAGTTTTTTCCGTTTTTTGGCTAGGATATGTGCTAGTTGGTGCCTAAGAAAAACATCTTGTAACGACACATTCGACCGTACAGCCGTTTAGGGCATTTTTGGGAAGGGTCTTGGTTTGAGGTTGAATGGTACGAAGAGTTTCGTACCAAAACTTTTGCGAGTTTTTTCAATTTTTTTGCTTGGATGTGCTAGTTGGGGCCTAAGAAAAATATTTTGTAAAGACTCATTCGACCGTACAACCGTTTAGGGCATTTTCGGAAAGGGTTTTGGTCTGAGGCTGAATGGTACAAAAATTTTCGTACCAGAACTTTTGCGAGTTTTTTCCCTTATTGGGCTTGGATGTGCTAGTTGGGGCCTAACAAAAACTTTTTTTAAATACACAATCGACCGCTCAACCGTTTAGGGCATTTTTGGTACGAAGATTTTCGTCCCAGAACTTTTGCGAGTTTTTTCCGTTTTTTGGCTAGGATATGTGCTAGTTGGGGCCTAAGAAAAACATTTTGTAACGACACATTCGACCGTACAACCGTTTAGGGCATTTTTGGGAAGGGTCTTGGTTTGAGGGTGAATGGTACGAAAATTTTCGTACCAAAACTTTTGCGAGTTTTTTTCGTTTTTGGGCTTTGATGTGCTAGTTGAGGCCTAAGAAAAACATTTTGTAAAGACATATTCGACTGTTCAACCGTTTAGGGCATTTTCGGGAAGGGTCTTGGTTTGAGGCTGAATGGTACGAAGATTTTCGTACCAGAACTTTTGCGAGTTTTTTCCTTTTTCGGCTAGGATGTGATAGTTGGGGCCTAACAAAAACATTTTGTAAAGACACATTCGACCGTACAACCGTTTAGGGCATTTTTGGGAAGGGTCTTGGTTTGAGGCTGAATGGTACGAAGATTTTCGTACCAAAACTTTTGCGAGTTTTTTCCTTTTTCGGCTAGGATGTGATAGTTGGGGCCTAACGAAAACATTTTGTAAAGACACATTCGACCGTACAACCGTTTAGGGCATTTTCGGGAAGGGTCTTGGGTTGAGGCTGAATGGTTAGAAGATTTTCGTACCAGAACTTTTGCGAGTTTTTTCCTTTTTCGGCTAGGATGTTATAGTTGGGGCCTAACAAAAACATTTTGTAAAGACACATTCGACCGTACAACCGTTTAGGGCATTTTCGGGAAGGGTCTTGGTTTGAGGCTGAATGGTACGAAGATTTTCGTACCAGAAGTTTTGCGAGTTTTTTCCGTTTTTGGCTAGGATGTGATAGTTGGGGCCTAACAAAAACATTTTGTAAGGACACATTCGACCCTTCAACCGTTTAGCGCATTTTCGGAAAGGGTGTTGGTTTGAGGATGAATGGTACGAAGACTTTCGAACCAGAAGTTTTGCGAGTTTTTTCCGTTTTTTGGCTGTGGTGTGCTAGTTGGGGCCGAAGAAAAACATATTTTAAAGACACATTCGACCGTTCAACCGTTTAGGTCATTTTCGGGAAGTGTCTTGGTTTGAGGCTGAATGGTACGAAGATTTTCGTACCAGAACTTTTGCGAGTTTTTTCCTTTTTCGGCTGGGGTGTGCTAGTTGGGGCCTAACAAAAACATTTTGTAAGGACACATTCGATCGTACAATCGTTTAGGGCATTTTCGGGAAGGGTTTTGGTTTAGGGTTTAGGGTTTAGGGTTTAGGGTTTAGGGTTTAGGGTTTAGGGTTTAGGGTTTGTTTGGGCCTAAAAAAATATTTTGTAAAAACACATTCGACCGTACAACCGTTTAGGGCATTTTCGGGAAGGGTCTTGGTTTGAGGCTGAATGGTACGAAGATTTTCGTACCAGAACTTTTGCGAGTTTTTTTCTTTTTCGGCTAGGATATGATAGTTGGGGACTAACAAAAACATTTTGTGAAGACACATTCGACCGTACAGCCGTTTAGGGCATTTTCGGGAAGGGTCTTGGTTTGAGACTAAATGGTACGAAGATTTTCGTACCAGAACTTTTGCGAGTTTTTTCCTTTTTCGGCTAGGATATGATAGTTGGGGCCTAACAAAAACATTTTGTAAAGACACATTCGACCGTACAACCGTTTAGGGCATTTTCGGAAAGGGTCTTGGTTTGAGACTGACTGCTACGAAGATTTTCGTACCAGAACTTTTGCGAGTTTTTTTTCGTTTTTTGGTCTTTGATGAGCTAGTTTGGGCCTAAAAAAATATTTTGTAAAAACACATTCGACCGTACAACCGTTTAGGGCATTTTCGGGAAGGGTCTTGGTTTGAGGCTGAATGGTACGAAGATTTTCGTACCAGAACTTTTGCGAGTTTTTTTTCGTTTTTTGGTCTTTGATGAGCTAGTTTGGGCCTAAAAAAATATTTTGTAAAAACACATTCGACAGTACAACCTTTTAGGGCATTTTCGGGAAGGGTCTTGGTTTGAGGCTGAATGGTACGAAGATTTTCGTACCAGAACTTTTGCGAGTTTTTTCCTTTTTCGGCTGGGTGTAATAGTTGGGGCCTAACAAAAACATTTTGTAAAGACACATTCGACCATACAACTGTTTAGGGCATTTTCAGGAAGGGTCTTGGTTTGAGGCTGAATGGTACGAAGATTTTCGTACCAGAACTTTTGCGAGTTTTTTCCTTTTTCGGCTAGGATGTGATAGTTGGGGCCTAACAAAAACTTTTTGTAAAGACACATTCGACCGTACAACCGTTTAGGGCATTTTCGGGAAGGGTCTTGATTTGAGGTTGAATGGTACGAAGATTTTCGTATGAGAACTTTTGCGATTTTTTTCCTTTTTCGGTTTGGATGTGCGAGTTAGGGCCTAAGAAAAACATTGTGTAAAGACACATTCGACCGTACAACCGTTTAGGGTATTTTCGGGAAGGGTCTTGGTTTGAGGCTAAATGGTACGAAGATTTTCGTACCAGAACTTTTGCGAGTTTTTTCCTTTTTCGGCTAGGATGTGATAGTTGGGGCCTAACAAAAACATTTTGTAAAGACACATTCGACCGTACAACCGTTTAGGGCATTTTCGGGAAGGGTCTTGGTTTGAGACTGAATGGTACGAAGATTTTCGTACCAGAACTTTTGCGAGTTTTTTCCTTTTTCGGCTAGGATGTGATAGTTGGGGCCTAACAAAAACATTTTGTAAAGACACATTCGACCGTATAACCGTTTAGGATATTTTCGGGAAGGGTCTTGGTTTGAGACTGAATGGTACGAAGATTTTCGTACCAGAACTTTTGCGAGTTTTTTCTTTTTTCGGCTAGGGTGTAATAGTTGGGGCCTAACAAAAACATTTTGTAAAGACACATTCGACCGTACAACTGTTTAGGGCATTTTCAGGAAGGGTCTTGGTTTGAGGCTGAATGGTACGAAGATTTTCGTACCAGAACTTTTGCGAGTTTTTTCCTTTTTCGGCTAGGATGTGATAGTTGGGGCCTAACAAAAACATTTTGTAAAGACACATTTGACCGTTCAACCGTTTAGGGCATTTTCGAAAAGGGTGTTGGTTTGAGGATGAATGGTACGAATATTTTCGTACCAGAACTTTTGCGAGTTTTTTCTGTTTTTTGGCTAGGATGTGCTAGTATGTGCCGAAGAAAAACATTTTTTAAAGACACATTCGACCGTACAACCGTTTAGGGCATATTCGGGAAGGGTCTTGGTTTGAGGCTAAATGGTACGAAGATTTTCGTACCAGAACTTTTGCGAGTTTTTTCCTTTTTCGGCTAGGATGTGATAGTTGGGGCCTAACAAAAACATTTTGTAAAGACACATTCGACCGTACAACCGTTTAGGGCATTTTCGGGAAGGGTCTTGGTTTGAGACTGAATGGTACGAAGATTTTCGTACCAGAACTTTTGCGAGTTTTTTCCTTTTTCGGCTAGGATGTGATAGTTGGGGCCTAACAAAAACATTTTGTAAAGACACATTCGACCGTACAACCGTTTAGGGCATTTTCGGAAAGGGTCTTGGTTTGAGACTGACTGGTACGAAGATTTTCGTACCAGAACTTTTGCGAGTTTTTTTTTGTTTTTTTGTCTTTGATGTGCTAGTTTGGGCCTAAAAAAATATTTTGTAAAAACACATTCGGCCGTACAACCGTTTAGGGCATTTTCGGGAAGGGTCTTGGTTTGAGGCAGACTGGTACGAAGATTTTCGTACCAGAACTTTTGCGAGTTTTTTCCTTTTTCGGCTAGGATGTGATAGTTGGGGCCTAAAAAAAACATTTTGTAAAGATACATTCGACCGTACAACCGTTTAGGGCATTTTCGGGAAGGGTCTTGGTTTGAGGCTGAATGGTACGAAGATTTTCGTTCCAGAACTTTTGCGAGTTTTTTCCTTTTTCGGCTAGGATGTGATAGTTGGGGCCTAACGAAAACATTTTGTAAAGACACATTCGACCGTACAACCGTTTAGGGCATTTTCGGGAAGGGTCTTGGTTTGAGGCTGAATGGTATGAAGATTTTCGTACCAAAACTTTTGCGAGTTTTTTCCTTTTTCGGCTAGGATGTGATAGTTGGGGCCTAACAAAAACATTTGGTAAAGACACATTCGACCGTTCAACCGTTTAGGTCATTTTCGGGAAGTGTCTTGGTTTGAGGCTGAATGGTACGAAGATTTTCGTACCGAACTTTTGCGAGTTTTTTCCTTTTTCGGCTGGGGTGTGCTAGTTGGGGCCTAACAAAAACATTTTTTAAGGACACATTCGATCGTACAATCGTTTAGGGCATTTTCGGGAAGGGTCTTTGTTTGAGGTTGAATGGTACGAAGATTTTCGTATGAGAACTTTTGCGATTTTTTTCCTTTTTCGGTTTGGATGTGCTAGTTGGGGCCTAAGAAAAACATTGTGTAAAGACACATTCGACCGTACAACCGTTTTGGGCATTTTCGGGAAGCGTTTTGGTTTGAGGCTGAATGGTACAAAAATTTTCGTACCAGAACTTTTGCGAGTTTTTTCCGTTTTTGGGTTTGGATGTGCTAGTTGGGGCCTAACAAAAACATTTTGTAAAGACACATTCGACCGTTCAACCGTTTACGGCATTTTCGGGAAGTGTCTTGGTTTGAGGTTGAATGGTACGAAAATTTTCGTACCAAAAATTTTGTGATTTTTTTCCGTTTTTGGGCTTGGATGTGCTTGTTGGGGCCTAAGAAAAATATTTTATAAAGACACATTCGACCGTTTAACCTTTTAGGTCATTTTGGGGAAGGGTCTTGGTTTGAGGCTGAATGGTACGAATATTTTCGTACCAGAACTTTTGCGAGTTTTTTCCTTTTTCGGCTAGGATGTGATAGTTGGGGCCTAACAAAAACATTTTGTAAAGACACATTCGACCGTACAACCGTTTAGGGCATTTCCGGGAAGGGTCTTGGTTTGAGACTGACTGGTACGAAGATTTTCGTACCAGAACTTTTGCGAGTTTTTTTTCGTTTTTTGGTCTTTGATGAGCTAGTTTGGGCCTAAAAAAATATTTTGTAAAAACACATTCGACCGTACAACCGTTTAGGGCATTTTCGGGAAGGGTCTTGGTTTGAGGCTGAATGGTACGAAGATTTTCGTACCAGAACTTTTGCGAGTTTTTTTCTTTTTCGGCTAGGATATGATAGTTGGGGCCTAACAAAAACATTTTGTGAAGACACATTCGACCGTACAGCCGTTTAGGGCATTTTCGGGAAGGGTCTTGGTTTGAGACTGAATGGTACGAAGATTTTCGTACCAGAACTTTTGCGAGTTTTTTCCTTTTTCGGCTAGGATATGATAGTTGGGGCCTAACAAAAACATTTTGTAAAGACACATTCGACCGTACAACCGTTTAGGGCATTTTCGGAAAGGGTCTTGGTTTGAGACTGACTGCTACGAAGATTTTCGTACCAGAACTTTTGCGAGTTTTTTTCTTTTTCGGCTAGGATATGATAGTTGGGGCCTAACAAAAACATTTTGTGAAGACACATTCGACCGTACAACCGTTTAGGGCATTTTCGGGAAGGGTCTTGGTTTGAGGCTGAATGGTACGAAGATTTTCGTACCAGAACTTTTGCGAGTTTTTTCCTTTTTCGGCTAGGGCGTAATAGTTGGGGCCTAACAAAAACATTTTGTAAAGACACATTCGACCGTACAACTGTTTAGGGCATTTTCAGGAAGGGTCTTGGTTTGAGGCTGAATGGTACGAAGATTTTCGTACCAGAACTTTTGCGAGTTTTTTCCTTTTTCGGCTAGGATGTGATAGTTGGGGCCTAACAAAAACTTTTTGTAAAGACACATTCGACCGTACAACCGTTTAGGGCATTTTCGGGAAGGGTCTTGATTTGAGGTTGAATGGTACGAAGATTTTCGTATGAGAACTTTTGCGATTTTTTTCCTTTTTCGGTTTGGATGTGCGAGTTGGGGCCTAAGAAAAACATTGTGTAAAGACACATTCGACCGTACAACCGTTTAGGGCATTTTCGGGAAGGGTCTTGGTTTGAGGCTAAATGGTACGAAGATTTTTGTACCAGAACTTTTGCGATTTTTTTTCTTTTTCGGCTAGGATATGATAGTTGGGGCCTAACAAAAACATTTTGTGAAGACACATTCGACCGTACAGCCGTTTAGGGCATTTTCGGGAAGGGTCTTGGTTTGAGACTGAATGGTACGAAGATTTTCGTACCAGAACTTTTGCGAGTTTTTTTCTTTTTCGGCTAGGATATGATAGTTGGGGCCTAACAAAAACATTTTGTGAAGACACATTCGACCGTACAACCGTTTAGGGCATTTTCGGGAAGGGTCTTGGTTTGAGGCTGAATGGTACGAAGATTTTCGTACCAGAACTTTTGCGAGTTTTTTCCTTTTTCGGCTAGGGCGTAATAGTTGGGGCCTAACAAAAACATTTTGTAAAGACACATTCGACCGTACAACTGTTTAGGGCATTTTCAGGAAGGGTCTTGGTTTGAGGCTGAATGGTACGAAGATTTTCGTACCAGAACTTTTGCGAGTTTTTTCCTTTTTCGGCTAGGATGTGATAGTTGGGGCCTAACAAAAACTTTTTGTAAAGACACATTCGACCGTACAACCGTTTAGGGCATTTTCGGGAAGGGTCTTGATTTGAGGTTGAATGGTACGAAGATTTTCGTATGAGAACTTTTGCGATTTTTTTCCTTTTTCGGTTTGGATGTGCGAGTTGGGGCCTAAGAAAAACATTGTGTAAAGACACATTCGACCGTACAACCGTTTAGGGCATTTTCGGGAAGGGTCTTGGTTTGAGGCTAAATGGTACGAAGATTTTTGTACCAGAACTTTTGCGATTTTTTTTCTTTTTCGGCTAGGATATGATAGTTGGGGCCTAACAAAAACATTTTGTGAAGACACATTCGACCGTACAGCCGTTTAGGGCATTTTCGGGAAGGGTCTTGGTTTGAGACTGAATGGTACGAAGATTTTCGTACCAGAACTTTTGCGAGTTTTTTCCTTTTTCGGCTAGGATGTGATAGTTGGGGCCTAACAAAAACATTTTGTAAAGACACATTCGACCGTATAACCGTTTAGGACATTTTCGGGAAGGGTCTTGGTTTGAGACTGAATGGTACGAAGATTTTCCTACCAGAACTTTTGCGAGTTTTTTCCTTTTTCGGCTAGGGTGTAATAGTTGGGGCCTAACAAAAACATTTTGTAAAGACACATTCGACCGTACAACTGTTTAGGGCATTTTCAGGAAGGGTCTTGGTTTGAGGCTGAATGGTACGAAGATTTTCGTACCAGAACTTTTGCGAGTTTTTTCCTTTTTCGGCTAGGATGTGACAGTTGGGGCCTAACAAAAACATTTTGTAAAGACACATTCGACCGTTCAACCGTTTAGGGCATTTTCGGGAAGGGTCTTGGTTTGAGACTGAATGGTACGAAGATTTTCGTACCAGAACTTTTGCGAGTTTTTTCCTTTTTCGGCTAGGATGTGATAGTTGGGGCCTAACAAAAACATTTTGTAAAGACACATTCGACCGTATAACCGTTTAGGATATTTTCGGGAAGGGTCTTGGTTTGAGACTGAATGGTACGAAGATTTTCGTACCAGAACTTTTGCGAGTTTTTTCTTTTTTCGGCTAGGGTGTAATAGTTGGGGCCTAACAAAAACATTTTGTAAAGACACATTCGACCGTACAACTGTTTAGGGCATTTTCAGGAAGGGTCTTGGTTTGAGGCTGAATGGTACGAAGATTTTCGTACCAGAACTTTTGCGAGTTTTTTCCTTTTTCGGCTAGGATGTGATAGTTGGGGCCTAACAAAAACATTTTGTAAAGACACATTTGACCGTTCAACCGTTTAGGGCATTTTCGAAAAGGGTGTTGGTTTGAGGATGAATGGTACGAATATTTTCGTACCAGAACTTTTGCGAGTTTTTTCTGTTTTTTGGCTAGGATGTGCTAGTATGTGCCGAAGAAAAACATTTTTTAAAGACACATTCGACCGTACAACCGTTTAGGGCATATTCGGGAAGGGTCTTGGTTTGAGGCTAAATGGTACGAAGATTTTCGTACCAGAACTTTTGCGAGTTTTTTCCTTTTTCGGCTAGGATGTGATAGTTGGGGCCTAACAAAAACATTTTGTAAAGACACATTCGACCGTACAACCGTTTAGGGCATTTTCGGGAAGGGTCTTGGTTTGAGACTGAATGGTACGAAGATTTTCGTACCAGAACTTTTGCGAGTTTTTTCCTTTTTCGGCTAGGATGTGATAGTTGGGGCCTAACAAAAACATTTTGTAAAGACACATTCGACCGTACAACCGTTTAGGGCATTTTCGGAAAGGGTCTTGGTTTGAGACTGACTGGTACGAAGATTTTCGTACCAGAACTTTTGCGAGTTTTTTTTTGTTTTTTTGTCTTTGATGTGCTAGTTTGGGCCTAAAAAAATATTTTGTAAAAACACATTCGGCCGTACAACCGTTTAGGGCATTTTCGGGAAGGGTCTTGGTTTGAGGCAGACTGGTACGAAGATTTTCGTACCAGAACTTTTGCGAGTTTTTTCCTTTTTCGGCTAGGATGTGATAGTTGGGGCCTAAAAAAAACATTTTGTAAAGATACATTCGACCGTACAACCGTTTAGGGCATTTTCGGGAAGGGTCTTGGTTTGAGGCTGAATGGTACGAAGATTTTCGTTCCAGAACTTTTGCGAGTTTTTTCCTTTTTCGGCTAGGATGTGATAGTTGGGGCCTAACGAAAACATTTTGTAAAGACACATTCGACCGTACAACCGTTTAGGGCATTTTCGGGAAGGGTCTTGGTTTGAGGCTGAATGGTATGAAGATTTTCGTACCAGAACTTTTGCGAGTTTTTTCCTTTTTCGGCTAGGATGTGATAGTTGGGGCCTAACAAAAACATTTGGTAAAGACACATTCGACCGTTCAACCGTTTAGGTCATTTTCGGGAAGTGTCTTGGTTTGAGGCTGAATGGTACGAAGATTTTCGTACCGAACTTTTGCGAGTTTTTTCCTTTTTCGGCTGGGGTGTGCTAGTTGGGGCCTAACAAAAACATTTTTTAAGGACACATTCGATCGTACAATCGTTTAGGGCATTTTCGGGAAGGGTCTTTGTTTGAGGTTGAATGGTACGAAGATTTTCGTATGAGAACTTTTGCGATTTTTTTCCTTTTTCGGTTTGGATGTGCTAGTTGGGGCCTAAGAAAAACATTGTGTAAAGACACATTCGACCGTACAACCGTTTTGGGCATTTTCGGGAAGCGTTTTGGTTTGAGGCTGAATGGTACAAAAATTTTCGTACCAGAACTTTTGCGAGTTTTTTCCGTTTTTGGGTTTGGATGTGCTAGTTGGGGCCTAACAAAAACATTTTGTAAAGACACATTCGACCGTTCAACCGTTTACGGCATTTTCGGGAAGTGTCTTGGTTTGAGGTTGAATGGTACGAAAATTTTCGTACCAAAAATTTTGTGATTTTTTTCCGTTTTTGGGCTTGGATGTGCTTGTTGGGGCCTAAGAAAAATATTTTATAAAGACACATTCGACCGTTTAACCTTTTAGGTCATTTTGGGGAAGGGTCTTGGTTTGAGGCTGAATGGTACGAATATTTTCGTACCAGAACTTTTGCGAGTTTTTTCCTTTTTCGGCTAGGATGTGATAGTTGGGGCCTAACAAAAACATTTTGTAAAGACACATTCGACCGTACAACCGTTTAGGGCATTTCCGGGAAGGGTCTTGGTTTGAGACTGACTGGTACGAAGATTTTCGTACCAGAACTTTTGCGAGTTTTTTTTCGTTTTTTGGTCTTTGATGAGCTAGTTTGGGCCTAAAAAAATATTTTGTAAAAACACATTCGACCGTACAACCGTTTAGGGCATTTTCGGGAAGGGTCTTGGTTTGAGGCTGAATGGTACGAAGATTTTCGTACCAGAACTTTTGCGAGTTTTTTTCTTTTTCGGCTAGGATATGATAGTTGGGGCCTAACAAAAACATTTTGTGAAGACACATTCGACCGTACAGCCGTTTAGGGCATTTTCGGGAAGGGTCTTGGTTTGAGACTGAATGGTACGAAGATTTTCGTACCAGAACTTTTGCGAGTTTTTTCCTTTTTCGGCTAGGATATGATAGTTGGGGCCTAACAAAAACATTTTGTAAAGACACATTCGACCGTACAACCGTTTAGGGCATTTTCGGAAAGGGTCTTGGTTTGAGACTGACTGCTACGAAGATTTTCGTACCAGAACTTTTGCGAGTTTTTTTCTTTTTCGGCTAGGATATGATAGTTGGGGCCTAACAAAAACATTTTGTGAAGACACATTCGACCGTACAACCGTTTAGGGCATTTTCGGGAAGGGTCTTGGTTTGAGGCTGAATGGTACGAAGATTTTCGTACCAGAACTTTTGCGAGTTTTTTCCTTTTTCGGCTAGGGCGTAATAGTTGGGGCCTAACAAAAACATTTTGTAAAGACACATTCGACCGTACAACTGTTTAGGGCATTTTCAGGAAGGGTCTTGGTTTGAGGCTGAATGGTACGAAGATTTTCGTACCAGAACTTTTGCGAGTTTTTTCCTTTTTCGGCTAGGATGTGATAGTTGGGGCCTAACAAAAACTTTTTGTAAAGACACATTCGACCGTACAACCGTTTAGGGCATTTTCGGGAAGGGTCTTGATTTGAGGTTGAATGGTACGAAGATTTTCGTATGAGAACTTTTGCGATTTTTTTCCTTTTTCGGTTTGGATGTGCGAGTTGGGGCCTAAGAAAAACATTGTGTAAAGACACATTCGACCGTACAACCGTTTAGGGCATTTTCGGGAAGGGTCTTGGTTTGAGGCTAAATGGTACGAAGATTTTTGTACCAGAACTTTTGCGAGTTTTTTTCTTTTTCGGCTAGGATATGATAGTTGGGGCCTAACAAAAACATTTTGTGAAGACAAATTCGACCGTACAGCCGTTTAGGGCATTTTCGGGAAGGGTCTTGGTTTGAGACTGAATGGTACGAAGATTTTCGTACCAGAACTTTTGCGAGTTTTTTCCTTTTTCGGCTAGGATATGATAGTTGGGGCCTAACAAAAACATTTTGTAAAGACACATTCGACCGTACAACCGTTTAGGGCATTTTCGGAAAGGGTCTTGGTTTGAGACTGAATGGTACGAAGATTTTCGTACCAGAACTTTTGCGAGTTTTTTCCTTTTTCGGCTAGGATGTGATAGTTGGGGCCTAACAAAAACATTTTGTAAAGACACATTCGACCGTATAACCGTTTAGGACATTTTCGGGAAGGGTCTTGGTTTGAGACTGAATGGTACGAAGATTTTCCTACCAGAACTTTTGCGAGTTTTTTCCTTTTTCGGCTAGGGTGTAATAGTTGGGGCCTAACAAAAACATTTTGTAAAGACACATTCGACCGTACAACTGTTTAGGGCATTTTCAGGAAGGGTCTTGGTTTGAGGCTGAATGGTACGAAGATTTTCGTACCAGAACTTTTGCGAGTTTTTTCCTTTTTCGGCTAGGATGTGACAGTTGGGGCCTAACAAAAACATTTTGTAAAGACACATTTGACCGTTCAACCGTTTAGGGCATTTTCGAAAAGGGTGTTGGTTTGAGGATGAATGGTACGAATATTTTCGTACCAAAACTTTTGCGAGTTTTTTCTGTTTTTTGGCTAGGATGTGCTAGTATGTGCCGAAGAAAAACATTTTTTAAAGACACATTCGACCGTACAACCGTTTAGGGCATTTTCGGGAAGGGTCTTGGTTTGAGGCTAAATGTTACGAAGATTTTCGTACCAGAACTTTTGCGAGTTTTTTCCTTTTTCGGCTAGGATGTGATAGTTGGGGCCTAACAAAAACATTTTGTAAAGACACATTCGACCGTACAACCGTTTAGGGCATTTTCGGGAAGGGTCTTGGTTTGAGACTGAATGGTACGAAGATTTTCGTACCAGAACTTTTGCGAGTTTTTTCCTTTTTCGGCTAGGATGTGATAGTTGGGGCCTAACAAAAACATTTTGTAAAGACACATTCGACCGTACAACTGTTTAGGGCATTTTCGGGAAGGGTCTTGGTTTAAGACTGAATGGTACGAAGATTTTCGTACCAGAACTTTTGCGAGTTTTTTTTCGTTTTTTTGTCTTTGATGTGCTAGTTTGGGCCTAAAAAAATATTTTTTAAAAACACATTCGGCCGTACAACCGTTTAGGGCATTTTCGGGAAGGGTCTTGGTTTGAGGCAGACTGGTACGAAGATTTTCGTACCAGAACTTTTGCGAGTTTTTTCCTTTTTCGGCTAGGATGTGATAGTTGGGGCCTAAAAAAAACATTTTGTAAAGATACATTCGACCGTACAACCGTTTAGGGCATTTTCGGGAAGGGTCTTGGTTTGAGGCTGAATGGTACGAAGATTTTCGTTCCAGAACTTTTGCGAGTTTTTTCCTTTTTCGGCTAGGATGTGATAGTTGGGACCTAACAAAAACATTTTGTAAAGACACATTTGACCGTTCAACCGTTTAGGGCATTTTCGAAAAAAGTGTTGGTTTGAGGATGAATGGTACGAAGATTTTCGTACCAGAACTTTTGCGAGTTTTTTCTGTTTTTTGGCTAGGATGTGCTAGTATGTGCCGAAAAAAAACATTTTTTAAAGACACATTCGACCGTTCAACCGTTTAGGTCATTTTCGGGAAGTGTTTTGGTTTGAGGCTGAATGGTACGAAGATTTTCGTACCAGAACTTTTGCGAGTTTTTTCCTTTTTCGGCTGGGGTGTGCTAGTTGGGGCCTAACAAAAACATTTTGTAAGGACACATTCGATCGTACAATCGTTTAGGGCATTTTCGGGAAGGGTCTTGGTTTGAGGTTGAATGGTACGAAGATTTTCGTATGAGAACTTTTGCGATTTTTTTCCTTTTTCGGTTTGGATGTGCAAGTTGGGGCCTAAGAAAAACATTGTGTAAAGACACATTCGACCGTACAACCGTTTAGGGCATTTTCGGGAAGGGTTTTGGTTTGAGGCTGAATGGTACAAAAATTTTCGTACCAGAACTTTTGCGAGTTTTTTCCGTTTTTGGGTTTGGATGTGCTAGTTGGGGCCGAAGAAAAACATTTTGTAAAGACACATTCGACCGTTCTACCGTTTACGGCATTTTCGGGAAGTGTCTTGGTTTGAGGTTGAATGGTACGAAAATTTTCGTACCAAAACTTTTGTGATTTTTTTCCGTTTTTGGGCTTGGATGTGCTTGTTGGGGCCTAAGAAAAATATTTTATAAAGACACATTCGACCGTTCAACCATTTAGGTCATTTTGGGGAAGGGTCTTGGTTTGAGGCTGAATGGTACGAAGATTTTCGTACCAGAACTTTTGCGAGTTTTTTCCTTTTTCGGCTAGGATGTGATAGTTGGGGCCTAACAAAAATATTTTGTTAAGACACATTCGAACGTACAACCATTTTGGGCATTTTCGGGAAGGGTCTTGGTTTGAGACTGACTGGTACGAAGATTTTCGTACCAGAACTTTTGCGAGTTTTTTTTCGTTTTTTGGTCTTTGATGAGCTAGTTTGGGCCTAAAAAAATATTTTGTAAAAACACATTCGACCGTACAACCGTTTAGGGCATTTTCGGGAAGGGTCTTGGTTTGAGGCTGAATGGTACGAAGATTTTCGTACCAGAACTTTTGCGAGTTTTTTCCTTTTTCGGCTAGGATGTGATAGTTGGGGCCTAACAAAAACATTTTGTAACACATTCGACCGTACAACCGTTTAGGGCATTTTCGGAAAGGGTCTTGGTTTGAGACTGAATGGTACGAAGATTTTCGTACCAGAACTTTTGCGAGTTTTTTCCTTTTTCGGCTAGGATGTGATAGTTGGGGCCTAACAAAAACATTTTGTAAAGACACATTCGACCGTACAACCGTTTAGGGCATTTTCCGGAAGAGTCTTGGTTTGAGGCTGAATGGTACGAAGATTTTCGTACCAGAACTTTTGCGAGTTTTTTCCGTTTTTGAGTTTGGATGTGCTAGTTGGGGCCGAAGAAAAACATTTTGTAAAGACACATTCGACCGTTCTACCGTTTACGGCATTTTCGGGAAGTGTCTTGGTTTGAGGTTGAATGGTACGAAAATTTTCGTACCAAAACTTTTGTGATTTTTTTCCGTTTTTGGGCTTGGATGTGCTTGTTGGGGCCTAAGAAAAATATTTTATAAAGACACATTCGACCGTTCAACCATTTAGGTCATTTTGGGGAAGGGTCTTGGTTTGAGGCTGAATGGTACGAAGATTTTCGTACCAGAACTTTTGCGAGTTTTTTCCTTTTTCGGCTAGGATGTGATAGTTGGGGCCTAACAAAAATATTTTGTAAAGACACATTCGAACGTACAACCATTTTGGGCATTTTCGGGAAGGGTCTTGGTTTGAGACTGACTGGTACGAAGATTTTCGTACCAGAACTTTTGCGAGTTTTTTTTCGTTTTTTGGTCTTTGATGAGCTAGTTTGGGCCTAAAAAAATATTTTGTAAAAACACATTCGACCGTACAACCGTTTAGGGCATTTTCGGGAAGGGTCTTGGTTTGAGGCTGAATGGTACGAAGATTTTCGTACCAGGATTTTTGCGAGTTTTTTTTCGTTTTTTGGTCTTTGATGAGCTAGTATGGGCCTAAAAAAATATTTTGTAAAAACACATTCGACCGTACAACCGTTTAGGGCATTTTCGGAAAGAGTCTTGGTTTGAGGCTGAATGGTACGAAGATTTTCGTACCAGAACTTTTGCGAGTTTTTTCCTTTTTCGGCTAGGATGTGATAGTTGGGGCCTAACAAAAACATTTTGTAACACATTCGACCGTACAACCGTTTAGGGCATTTTCGGAAAGGGTCTTGGTTTGAGACTGAATGGTACGAAGATTTTCGTACCAGAACTTTTGCGAGTTTTTTCCTTTTTCGGCTAGGATGTGATAGTT
Source organism: Fallopia convolvulus (assembly GCA_964016875.1). Lineage (NCBI taxonomy): Eukaryota > Viridiplantae > Streptophyta > Magnoliopsida > Caryophyllales > Polygonaceae > Fallopia > Fallopia convolvulus. Next base: position 14,892,520 of record OZ024735.1, on the reverse strand, counting down.
GGGGCCTAACAAAAACATTTTGTAAAGACACATTCGACCGTACAACCGTTTAGGGCATTTTCCGGAAGGGTCTTGGTTTGAGGCTGAATGGTACGAAGATTTTCGTACCAGAACTTTGGCGAGTTTTTTCCTTTTTCGGCTAGGATGTGATAGTTGGGGCCTAACAAAAACTTTTTGTAAAGACACATTCGACCGTACAACCGTTTAGGGCATTTTCGGGAAGGGTCTTGATTTGTGACTGAATGGTACGAAGATTTTCGTACCAGAACTTTTGCGAGTGTTTTTTCGTTTTTTGGACTTTGATGAGCTAGTTTGGGCCTAAAAAAATAGTTTGTAAAAACACATTCGACTGTACAACCGTTTGGGGCATTTTCGGGAAGGGTCTTGGTTTGAGGCAGACTGGTACGAAGATTTTCGTACCAGAACTTTTGCGAGTTTTTTCCTTTTTCGGCTAGGATGTGATAGTTGGGGCCTAACAAAAACATTTTGTAAAGACACATTCGACCGTTCAACCGTTTAGGGCATTTTCGGAAAGGGTCTTGGTTTGAGGCTGAATGGTACGAAGATTTTCGTTCAAAAACTTTTGCGAGTTTTTTTTCGTTTTTTGGTCTTTGATGAGCTAGTATGGGCCTAAAAAAATATTTTGTAAAAACACATTCGACCGTACAACCGTTTAGGGCATTTTCGGAAAGAGTCTTGGTTTGAGGCTGAATGGTACGAAGATTTTCGTACCAGAACTTTTGCGAGTTTTTTCCTTTTTCGGCTAGGATGTGATAGTTGGGGCCTAACAAAAACATTTTGTAAAGACACATTCGACCGTACAACCGTTTAGGGCATTTTCGGGAAGGGTCTTGGTTTGAGACTGAATGGTACGAAGATTTTCGTACCAGAACTTTTGCGAGTTTTTTCCTTTTTCGGCTAGGATGTGATAGTTGGGGCCTAACAAAAACATTTTGTAAAGACACATTCGACCGTACAACCGTTTAGGGCATTTTCGGGAAGGGTCTTGGTTTGAGGCTGAATGGTACGAAGATTTTCGTACCTGAACTTTTGCGAGTTTTTTCCTTTTTCGGCTAGGATGTGATAGTTGGGGCCTAACAAAAACTTTTTGTAAAGACACATTCGACCGTGCAATCGTTTAAGGCATTTTCGGGAAGGGTCTTGATTTGAGACTGAATGGTACGAAGATTTTCGTACCAGAACTTTTGCGAGTTTTTTCCTTTTTCGGCTAGGATGTGATAGTTGGGGCCTAACAAAAACATTTTGTAAAGACACATTCGACCGTACAACCGTTTAGGGCATTTTCGGGAAGGGTCTTGGTTTGAGACTGAATGGTACGAAGATTTTCGTACCAGAACTTTTGCGAGTTTTTTTGCTTTTTCGGCTAGGATGTGATAGTTGGGGCCTAACAAAAACATTTTGTAAAGACACATTCGACCGTACAACCGTTTAGGGCATTTTCGGGAAGGGTCTTGGTTTGAGGCTGAATGGTACGAAGATTTTCGTACCAGAACTTTGGCGAGTTTTTTCCTTTTTCGGCTAGGATGTGATAGTTGGGGCCTAACAAAAACTTTTTGTAAAGACACATTCGACCGTACAACCGTTTAGGGCATTTTCGGGAAGGGTCTTGATTTGTGACTGAATGGTACGAAGATTTTCGTACCAGAACTTTTGCGAGTGTTTTTTCGTTTTTTGGACTTTGATGAGCTAGTTTGGGACTAAAAAAATATTTTGTAAAAACACATTCGACTGTACAACCGTTTGGGGCATTTTCCGGAAGGGTCTTGGTTTGAGGCAGACTGGTACGAAGATTTTCGTACCAGAACTTTTGCGAGTTTTTTCCTTTTTCGGCTAGGATGTGATAGTTGGGGCCTAACAAAAACATTTTGTAAAGACACATTCGACCGTTCAACCGTTTAGGGCATTTTCGGAAAGGGTCTTGGTTTGAGGCTGAATGGTACGAAGATTTTCGTTCAAAAACTTTTGCGAGTTTTTTTTCGTTTTTTGGTCTTTGATGAGCTAGTATGGGCCTAAAAAAATATTTTGTAAAAACACATTCGACCGTACAACCGTTTAGGGCATTTTCGGAAAGAGTCTTGGTTTGAGGCTGAATGGTACGAAGATTTTCGTACCAGAACTTTTGCGAGTTTTTTCCTTTTTCGGCTAGGATGTGATAGTTGGGGCCTAACAAAAACAGTTTGTAAAGACACATTCGACCGTACAACCGTTTAGGGCATTTTCGGGAAGGGTCTTGGTTTGAGACTGAATGGTACGAAGATTTTCGTACCAGAACTTTTGCGAGTTTTTTCCTTTTTCGGCTAGGATGTGATAGTTGGGGCCTAACAAAAACATTTTGTAAAGACACATTCGACCGTACAACCGTTTAGGGCATTTTCGGGAAGGGTCTTGGTTTGAGGCTGAATGGTACGAAGATTTTCGTACCTGAACTTTTGCGAGTTTTTTCCTTTTTCGGCTAGGATGTGATAGTTGGGGCCTAACAAAAACTTTTTGTAAAGACACATTCGACCGTGCAATCGTTTAAGGCATTTTCGGGAAGGGTCTTGATTTGAGACTGAATGGTACGAAGATTTTCGTACCAGAACTTTTGCGAGTTTTTTTTCGTTTTTTGGTCTTTGATGAGCTAGATTGGGCATAAAAAAATATTTTGTAAAAACACATTCGACCGTACAACCGTTTAGGGCATTTTCGGGAAGGGTCTGTGTTTGAGGCACTCTGGTAGGAAGATTTTCGTACCAGAACTTTTGCGAGTTTTTCCTTTTTCGGCTTGGATGTGCTAGTTGGGACCTAACAAAAACATTTTGTACAGACACATTCAAACGTACAACCGCTTAGGGTTTTTTCGGGAAGGGTTTTGGTTTGAGGCTGAATGGTACGAAGATTTTCGTACCAGAACTTTTGCGAGTTTTTTCCTTTTTCGGCTGGGGTGTACAAGTTGGGGCCTAACAAAAACATTTTGTAAGGACACATTCGATCGTACAATCGTTTAGGGCATTTTCGGGAAGGGTCTTGGTTTGAGGTTGAATGGTACGAAGATTTTCGTATGAGAACTTTTGCGATTTTTTTCCTTTTTCGGTTTGGATGTGCTAGTTGGGGCCTAAGAAAAACATTGTGTAAAGACACATTCGACCGTACAACCGTTTAGGGCATTTTCGGGAAGGGTTTTGGTTTGAGGCTGAATGGTACAAAAATTTTCGTACCAGAACTTTTGCGAGTTTTTTCCGTTTTTGGGTTTGGATGTGCTAGTTGGGGCCTAAGAAAAACATTTTGTAAAGACACATTCGACCGTTCAACCGTTTACGGCATTTTCGGGAAGTGTCTTGGTTTGAGGTTGAATGGTACGAAAATTTTCGTACAAAAACTTTTGTGATTTTTTTCCGTTTTTGGGCTTGGATGTGCTTGTTGGGGCCTAAGAAAAATATTTTATAAAGACACATTCGACCGTTCAACCGTTTAGGTCATTTTCGGGAAGGGTCTTGGTTTGAGGCTGAATGGTACGAAGATTTTCGTACTAGAACTTTTGCGAGTTTTTTCCTTTTTCAGCTAGGATGTGATAATTGGGGCCTAACAAAAACATTTTGTAAAGACACATTCGACCGTACAACCGTTTAGGGCATTTTCGGGAAGGGTCTTGGTTTGAGGCTGAATGGTACGAAGATTTTCGTACCTGAACTTTTGCGAGTTTTTTCCTTTTTCGGCTAGGATGTGATAGTTGGGGCCTAACAAAAACTTTTTGTAAAGACACATTCGACCGTGCAATCGTTTAAGGCATTTTCGGGAAGGGTCTTGATTTGAGACTGAATGGTACGAAGATTTTCGTACCAGAACTTTTGCGAGTTTTTTCCTTTTTCGGCTAGGATGTGATAGTTGGGGCCTAACAAAAACATTTTGTAAAGACACATTCGACCGTACAACCGTTTAGGGCATTTTCGGGAAGGGTCTTGGTTTGAGACTGAATGGTACGAAGATTTTCGTACCAGAACTTTTGCGAGTTTTTTTGCTTTTTCGGCTAGGATGTGATAGTTGGGGCCTAACAAAAACATTTTGTAAAGACACATTCGACCGTACAACCGTTTAGGGCATTTTCGGGAAGGGTCTTGGTTTGAGGCTGAATGGTACGAAGATTTTCGTACCAGAACTTTGGCGAGTTTTTTCCTTTTTCGGCTAGGATGTGATAGTTGGGGCCTAACAAAAACTTTTTGTAAAGACACATTCGACCGTACAACCGTTTAGGGCATTTTCGGGAAGGGTCTTGATTTGTGACTGAATGGTACGAAGATTTTCGTACCAGAACTTTTGCGAGTGTTTTTTCGTTTTTTGGACTTTGATGAGCTAGTTTGGGACTAAAAAAATATTTTGTAAAAACACATTCGACTGTACAACCGTTTGGGGCATTTTCCGGAAGGGTCTTGGTTTGAGGCAGACTGGTACGAAGATTTTCGTACCAGAACTTTTGCGAGTTTTTTCCTTTTTCGGCTAGGATGTGATAGTTGGGGCCTAACAAAAACATTTTGTAAAGACACATTCGACCGTTCAACCGTTTAGGGCATTTTCGGAAAGGGTCTTGGTTTGAGGCTGAATGGTACGAAGATTTTCGTTCAAAAACTTTTGCGAGTTTTTTTTCGTTTTTTGGTCTTTGATGAGCTAGTATGGGCCTAAAAAAATATTTTGTAAAAACACATTCGACCGTACAACCGTTTAGGGCATTTTCGGAAAGAGTCTTGGTTTGAGGCTGAATGGTACGAAGATTTTCGTACCAGAACTTTTGCGAGTTTTTTCCTTTTTCGGCTAGGATGTGATAGTTGGGGCCTAACAAAAACAGTTTGTAAAGACACATTCGACCGTACAACCGTTTAGGGCATTTTCGGGAAGGGTCTTGGTTTGAGACTGAATGGTACGAAGATTTTCGTACCAGAACTTTTGCGAGTTTTTTCCTTTTTCGGCTAGGATGTGATAGTTGGGGCCTAACAAAAACATTTTGTAAAGACACATTCGACCGTACAACCGTTTAGGGCATTTTCGGGAAGGGTCTTGGTTTGAGGCTGAATGGTACGAAGATTTTCGTACCTGAACTTTTGCGAGTTTTTTCCTTTTTCGGCTAGGATGTGATAGTTGGGGCCTAACAAAAACTTTTTGTAAAGACACATTCGACCGTGCAATCGTTTAAGGCATTTTCGGGAAGGGTCTTGATTTGAGACTGAATGGTACGAAGATTTTCGTACCAGAACTTTTGCGAGTTTTTTTTCGTTTTTTGGTCTTTGATGAGCTAGATTGGGCATAAAAAAATATTTTGTAAAAACACATTCGACCGTACAACCGTTTAGGGCATTTTCGGGAAGGGTCTGTGTTTGAGGCACTCTGGTAGGAAGATTTTCGTACCAGAACTTTTGCGAGTTTTTCCTTTTTCGGCTTGGATGTGCTAGTTGGGACCTAACAAAAACATTTTGTACAGACACATTCAAACGTACAACCGCTTAGGGTTTTTTCGGGAAGGGTTTTGGTTTGAGGCTGAATGGTACGAAGATTTTCGTACCAGAACTTTTGCGAGTTTTTTCCTTTTTCGGCTGGGGTGTACAAGTTGGGGCCTAACAAAAACATTTTGTAAGGACACATTCGATCGTACAATCGTTTAGGGCATTTTCGGGAAGGGTCTTGGTTTGAGGTTGAATGGTACGAAGATTTTCGTATGAGAACTTTTGCGATTTTTTTCCTTTTTCGGTTTGGATGTGCTAGTTGGGGCCTAAGAAAAACATTGTGTAAAGACACATTCGACCGTACAACCGTTTAGGGCATTTTCGGGAAGGGTTTTGGTTTGAGGCTGAATGGTACAAAAATTTTCGTACCAGAACTTTTGCGAGTTTTTTCCGTTTTTGGGTTTGGATGTGCTAGTTGGGGCCTAAGAAAAACATTTTGTAAAGACACATTCGACCGTTCAACCGTTTACGGCATTTTCGGGAAGTGTCTTGGTTTGAGGTTGAATGGTACGAAAATTTTCGTACAAAAACTTTTGTGATTTTTTTCCGTTTTTGGGCTTGGATGTGCTTGTTGGGGCCTAAGAAAAATATTTTATAAAGACACATTCGACCGTTCAACCGTTTAGGTCATTTTCGGGAAGGGTCTTGGTTTGAGGCTGAATGGTACGAAGATTTTCGTACTAGAACTTTTGCGAGTTTTTTCCTTTTTCAGCTAGGATGTGATAATTGGGGCCTAACAAAAACATTTTGTAAAGACACATTCGACCGTACAACCGTTTAGGGCATTTTCGGGAAGGGTCTTGGTTTGAGACTGAATGGTACGAAGATTTTCGTACCAGAACTTTTGCGAGTTTTTTTTCGTTTTTTGGTCTTTGATGAGCTAGTTTGGGCCTAAAAAAATATTTTGTAAAAACACATTCAAACGTACAACCGTTTAGTGCATTTTCGGGAAGGGTCTTCGTTTAAGGCTGAATGGTACGAAGATTTTCGTACCAGAACTTTTGTGAGTTTTTTCCTTTTTCGGCTAGGATGTGATAGTTGGGGCCTAACAAAAACATTTTGTAAAGACACATTCGACCGTACAACCGTTTAGGGCATTTTCGGGAAGGGTCTTGGTTTGAATCTGAATGGTACGAAGATTTTCGTACCAGAACTTTTGCGAGTTTTTTCCTTTTTCGGCTAGGATGTGATAGTCGGGGCCTAACAAAAACATTTTGTAAAGACACATTCGACCGTACAACCGTTTAGGGCATTTTCGGGAAGGGTCTTGGTTTGAGACTGAATGGTACGAAGATTTTCGTACCAGAACTTTTGCGAGTTTTTTTTCGTTTTTTGGTCTTTGATGAGCTAGTTTGGGCCTAAAAAAATATTTTGTAAAAACACATTCGACCGTACAACCGTTTAGGGCATTTTCGGGAAGGGTCTTCGTTTGAGGCTGAATGGTACGAAGATTTTCGTACAAGAACTTTTGTGAGTTTTTTCCTTTTTCGGCTAGGATGTGATAGTTGGGGCCTAACAAAAACATTTTGTAAAGACACATTGGACCGTACAACCGTTTAGGGCATTTTCGGGAAGGGTCTTGGTTTGAGACTGAATGGTACGAAGATTTTCGTACCAGAACTTTTGCGGTTTTTTCCTTTTTCGGCTAGGATGTGATAGTTGGGGCCTAACAAAAACATTTTGTAAAGACACATTCGACCGTACAACCGTTTAGGGCATTTTCGGGAAGGGTCTTGGTTTGAGGCTGAATGGTACGAAGAGTTTCGTACCAGAACTTTTGCGAGTTTTTTCCTTTTTCGGCTAGGATGTGATAGTTGGGGCCTAACAAAAACATTTTGTAAAGACACATTCGATCGTACAATCGTTTAGGGCATTTTCGGGAAGGGTCTTGGTTTGAGGTTGAATGGTACGAAGATTTTCATATGAGAACTTTTGCGATTTTTTTCCTTTTTCGGTTTGGATGTGCTAGTTGGGGCCTAAGAAAAACATTTTGTATGCTAGTTGGGGCCTAAGAAAAACATTTTGTAAAGACACATTCGACCGTTCAACCGTTTAGGGCATTTTCGGGAACGGTCTTGGTTTGAGGCTGAATGGTACGAAGATTTTCATTACAAAACTTTTGCGAGTTTTTTCTGTTTTTTTGCTTGGATGTGCTAGTTGGGGCATAAGAAAACATTTTGTAAAGACACATTCGACCGTTCAAGCGTTTAGGGAATTTTGGAAAGGGTGTTGTTTTGAGGTTAAATGGTACGAAGATTTTCGTACCAGAACTTTTGCGAGTTTTTTCCGTTTTTGGCTTGGATGTGCTAGTTGGGGCCTAAGAAAAACATTTTGTAAAGACACATTCGACCGTTCAACCGTTTAGGGCATTTTCGGGAAGGGTCTTGGTTTGAGGCTGAATGGTACGAAGATTTTCGTACCAGAACTTTTGCGAGTTTTTTCGGTTTTTGGGTTTGGATGTGCTAGTTGGGGCCTAAGAAAAACATTTTGGAAAGACACATTCGACCGTACAACCGTTTAGGGAATTTTCTGAAAGGGTCTTGGTTTGAGGTTGAATGGTACGAAGATTTTCGAACCAAAACTCTTGCGAGTTTTTTCCGTTTTTTCGCTTGGATGTGCTGGTTGGGGCCTAAGAAAAACATTTTGTAAAGACACATTCGACCATTTAACCGTTTAGGGCATTTTCGGGAAGGGTCTTGGTTTGAGGCTGAATGGTACGAAGATTTTCGTAACAAAACTTTTGCGAGTTTTTTCTGTTTTTTTTCTTGGATGTGCTAGTTGGGGCCTAAGAAAATATTTTGTAAAGACACATTCGACCGTTCAACCGTTTAGGGCATTTTGGAAAGAGTGTTGGTTTGAGCTTAAATGGTACGAAGATTTTCGTACCAGAACTTTTGCGAGTTTTTTCCGTTTATTGGCTTGGATGGACTAGCATGGTCCTAAGACAAACCTTTTGTAAAGACACATTCGACTATAGAACAGTTAAGGGCATTTTCGGGAAGGGTCTTGGTGGAGGCTGAATGTTACGAAGATTTTCGTACCATAACTTTTTGAGTTTTTTCCCTTTTTGGGCTTGGATGTGCTAGTTGCGGCCTAAGAAAAACATTTTGTAAAAACACATTCGACCTTACAACTGTTTAGGGCATTTTCGGGAAGGGTCTTGGTTTGAGGCTGAATGGTACGAAGATTTTCGTACCAGAACTTTTGCGAGTTTTTTCCGTTTTTGGGCTTGGATCTTCTAGTTGAGGCCTAAGAAAAACATTTTGTAATGACACATTCGACCGTACAACCGTTTAGGGTATTTTCGGGAAGTGTCTTGGTTTGAGGCTGAATGGTACGAAGATTTTCGAACCAGAACTTTTGCGAGTTATTACTGTTTTTTGGCTTGGATGTGCTAGTTGGGTCCTAAGAAAAACATTTTGTAAAGACACATTAGACCGTTCAACCGTTTAGGGCATTTTCGGGAAGGGTCTTGGTTTGAGGCTGAATGGTACGAAGATTTTCGTAACAAAACTTTTGCGAGTTTTTTCTGTTTTTTTTCTTGGATGTGCTAGTTGGGGCCTAAGAAAACATTTTGTAAAGACACATTCGACCGTACAGCCATTTAGGGCATTTTCGGGAAGGGTCTTGGTTTGAGGCTGAATGGTACGAAGATTTTAGTACCAGAACTTTTGCGAGTTTTTTTCGTTTTTGGGCTTGGATGGACTAGCATGGGCCTAAGAAAAACCTTTTGTAAAGACACATTTGACCGTACATCCGTTTAGGGCATTTTCGGGATGGGTCTGGGTTTGAGACTGAATGGTACGAAGATTTTCGTACCAGAACATTTGGCTTGGATGGACTAGCATGGGCCAAAGACAAACCTTTTGTAAAGACACATTCGACTGTACAACAGTTAAGGGCATTTTCGAGAAGGGTCTTGGTGGAGGCTGAATGTTACGAAGATTTTCGTACCATAACGTTTCTAGTTTTTTCCATTTTTGGGCTTGGATGTGCTTGTTGGGGCCTAAGAAAAACATTTTGTAAAGACACATTCGACCGTAAAACCGTTTAGGGCATTTTCGTGAAGGGTCTTGGTTTGAGGCTGAATGGTACGAAGATTTTCGAACCAGAACTTTTGCGTGTTTTTTCCGTTTTTTGGCTTAGATGTGCTAGTTGGGGCCTAAGAAAAACATTTTGTAAAGACACATTCGACCGTTTAGGGCATTTTCGGGAAGGGTCCTTGTTTGAGGCTGAATGGTACGAAGATTTTCGTACTAGAATTTTTGCGAGGTTTTTCCCGTTTTGGGCTTGGAAGTGCTAGTTGTGGCCTAAGAAAAACATTTTGTAAAGACACATTCGACCGTACAACCGTTTAGGGTATTTTCGGGAAGGGTCTTGGTTTGAGGCTGAATGGTACGAAGATTTTCGAACCAGAACTTTTGCGAGTTTTTTCCGTTTTTTGGCTTGGATGTGCTAGTTGGGGCCTAAGAAAATCATTTTGTAACGACACATTCATCCGTTCAACCGTTTAGGGCATTTTCAAGAAGGGTCTTGGTTTGAGGCTGAATGGTACGAAGATTTTCGTAACAAAACTTTTGCGAGTTTTTTCTGTTTTTTTGCTTGGATGTGCTAGTTGGGGTATAAGGAAACATTTTGTAAAGACACATTCGACCGTTCAACCGTTTAGGGAATTTTGGAAAGGGTGTTGGTTTGAGGTTAAATGGTACGAAGATTTTCGTACCAGAACTTTTGCGAGTTTTTTCCGTTTTTTTTGCGTGGATGGACTAGCATGGGCCTAAGACAAACCTTTTGTAAAGACACATTCGACTGTACAACAGTTAAGGGCATTTTCGGGAAGGGTCTTGGTGGAGGCTGAATGTTACGAAGATTTTCGTACCATAACTTTTCGAGTTTTTTCCGTTTTTTGGCTTGGATGTGCTAGTTGGGGCCTATGAAAAAACAATTTGTAAAGACACATTCGACCATACAACCATTTAGGGCATTTTCGGGAAGGGTCTTGGTTTGAGGCTGAATGGTATGAAGATTTTAGTACCAGAACTTTTGCGAGTTTCTTTCGTTTTTTGGCTTGGATGGACTAGCATGGGTCTAAGAAAAACCTTTTGTAAAGACACATTTGACCGTACAACCTTTTAGGGCATGTTCGGGATGGGTCTGGGTTTGATGCTGAATGGTACGAAGATTTTCGTACCAGAACATTTGGCTTAGATGGACTAGCATGGGCCGAAGACAAACCTTTTGTAAAGACGCATTCGACCGTTCAACCGTTTAGGGCATTTTCGGGAAGGGTCTTGGTGGAGGCTGAATGTTACGAAGATTTTCGTACCATAACTTTTCGAGTTTTTTCCGTTTTTGGGCTTGGATGTGCTAGTTGGGGCCTAAGAAAAACATTTTGTAAAGACACATTCGACCGTACAACCGGTTAGGGCATTTTCGGGAGGGGTCTTGGTTTGAGGCTGAATGGTACGAAGATTTTCGAACCAGAACTTTTGCGAGTTTTTTCCGTTTTTTGGCTTGGATGTGCTAGTTGGGGCCTAAGAAAAACATTTTGTAAGGACACATTCGACCGTTCAACAGCTTAGGGCATTTTCGGGAAGGGTCTTGGTTTGAGGTTGAATGGTACGAACATTTTTGTACCAGAACTTTTGCTAGTTTTTTTAGTTTTTGGGCATGGATGTGCTAGTTGAGGCCTAAGAAAAACATTTTGTAAAGACACATTCGACCGTACAACAGTTTAGGGCATTTTCTGGAAGGGTCTTGGTTTGAGGCAGAATGGTACGAAGATTTTCGTACAAGAACTTTTGCGAGTTTTTTCCGTTTTTGGACTTGGATGTGCTAGTTGGGGCCTAAGACAAACAATTTGTAAAGACACATTCGACCGTACAACCGTTTAGGGCATTTTCGGAAAGGGTCTTGCTTTGAGGCTGAATGGTACGAAGATTTTAGTACCAGAACTTTTGCGAGTTTTTTACGTTTTTTGGCTTGGATGGACTAGCATGGGCCTAAGAAAAACATTTTGTAAAGACACATTCGACCGTACCACCGTTTAGGGCATTTTCGGGAAGGGTCTTGGTTTGAGGCTAAATTGTACGAAGATTTTCGAACCAGAAATTTTTCAAGTTTTTTTCTTTTTTTTGCTTGGATGGACTAGCATGGGCCTAAGAAAAACCTTTTGTAAAGACACATTTGACCGTACAACCGTTTAGGGCATTTTCGGGATGGGACTGGGTTTGAGGCTGAATGGTACGAAGCTTTTCGTACCAAAACATTTGGCTTGGATGGACTAGCATGGGCCGAAGACAAACCTTTTGTAAAGACACATTCGACTGTACAATAGTTAAGGGCATTTTCGAGACGGGTCTTAGTGGAGGCTGAATGTTACGAAGATTTTCGTACCATAACTTTTCGAGTTTTTTCCCTTTTTGGGCTTGGATGTGCTAGTTGGGGCCTAAGAAAAACATTTTGTAAAAACACATTCGACCTTACAACTGTTTAGGGCATTTTCGGGACGGGTCTTGGTTTGAGGCTGAATGGTACGAAGATTTTCGTACCAGAACTTTTGCGAGTTTTTTCCGTTTTTGGGCTTGGATCTTCTAGTTGAGGCCTAAGAAAAACATTTTGTAATGACACATTCGACCGTACAACCGTTTAGGGTATTTTCGGGAAGGGTCTTGGTTTGAGGCTGAATGGTACGAAGATTTTCGAACCAGAACTTTTGCGAGTTATTACTGTTTTTTGGCTTGGATGTGCTAGTTGGGTCCTAAGAAAAACATTTTGTAAAGACACATTAGACCGTTCAACCGTTTAGGGCATTTTCGGGAAGGGTCTTGGTTTGAGGCTGAATGGTACGAAGATTTTCGTAACAAAACTTTTGCGAGTTTTTTCTGTTTTTTTTCTTGGATGTGCTAGTTGGGGCCTAAGAAAACATTTTGTAAAGACACATTCGACCGTACAGCCATTTAGGGCATTTTCGGGAAGGGTCTTGGTTTGAGGCTGAATGGTACGAAGATTTTAGTACCAGAACTTTTGCGAGTTTTTTTCGTTTTTGGGCTTGGATGGACTAGCATGGGCCTAAGAAAAACCTTTTGTAAAGACACATTTGACCGTACATCCGTTTAGGGCATTTTCGGGATGGGTCTGGGTTTGAGACTGAATGGTACGAAGATTTTCGTACCAGAACATTTGGCTTGGATGGACTAGCATGGGCCAAAGACAAACCTTTTGTAAAGACACATTCGACTGTACAACAGTTAAGGGCATTTTCGAGAAGGGTCTTGGTGGAGGCTGAATGTTACGAAGATTTTCGTACCATAACGTTTCTAGTTTTTTCCATTTTTGGGCTTGGATGTGCTTGTTGGGGCCTAAGAAAAACATTTTGTAAAGACACATTCGACCGTAAAACCGTTTAGGGCATTTTCGTGAAGGGTCTTGGTTTGAGGCTGAATGGTACGAAGATTTTCGAACCAGAACTTTTGCGTGTTTTTTCCGTTTTTTGTCTTAGATGTGCTAGTTGGGGCCTAAGAAAAACATTTTGTAAAGACACATTCGACCGTTTAGGGCATTTTCGGGAAGGGTCTTGGTTTGAGGCTGAATGGTACGAAGATTTTCGTACTAGAATTTTTGCGAGGTTTTTCCCGTTTTGGGCTTGGAAGTGCTAGTTGTGGCCTAAGAAAAACATTTTGTAAAGACACATTCGACCGTACAACCGTTTAGGGTATTTTCGGGAAGGGTCTTGGTTTGAGGCTGAATGGTACGAAGATTTTCGAACCAGAACTTTTGCGAGTTTTTTCCGTTTTTTGGCTTGGATGTGCTAGTTGGGGCCTAAGAAAAACATTTTGTAAAGACACATTTGACCGTTCAACCGTTTAGGGCATTTTCGGGAAGGGATTTTGGTTTGAGGCTAAATGGTACGAAGATTTTCGTACCAGAACTTTTGCGAGTTTTTTCCGTTTTTGGGCTTGGATGTGCTAGTTGGGGCCTAAGAAAAACATTTTGTAAAGACACATTCGACCGTTCAACCGTTTTGGGCATTTTCGGGAAGGGTCTTGGTTTGAGGCTAAATGGTATGAGGATTTTCGTACCAGAACTTTTGCGAGTTTTTTCCGTTTTTGGGCTTAGATGTGCTAGTTGGGGCCTAAGAAAAACATTTTGTAAAGACACATTCGACCGTACAACCGTTTAGGGCATTTTCGAGAAGGGTCTTAGTTTGAGGCTGAAAGGTACGAAGATTTTCGATCCAGAACTTCTGCGAGTTTTTTCCGTTTTTTGGCTTGGATGTGCTAGTTGGGGCCTAAGAAAAACATTTTGTAAAGACACATTCGACCGTTCAACCGTTTAGGGCATTTTCGGGAAGGGATTTTGGTTTGAGGCTAAATGGTACGAAGATTTTCGTACCAGAACTTTTGCGAGTTTTTTCCGTTTTTGGGCTTGGATGTGCTAGTTGGGGCCTAAGAAAAACATTTTGTAAAGACACATTCGACCGTACAACCGTTTAGGGTATTTTCGGGAAGGGTCTTGGTTTTAGGCTGAATGGTACGAAGATTTTCGAACCAGAACTTTTGCGAGTTTTTACTGTTTTTTGGCTTGAATGTGCTAGTTAGGTCGTAAGAAAAACATTTTGTAAAGACACATTCGACCGTTCAACCGTTTAGGACATTTTCGGGAAGGGTCTTGGTTTGAGGCTGAATGGTACGAAGATTTTCGTAACAAAACTTTTTCGAGTTTTTTCTGTATTTTTTCTTGGATGTGCTAGTTGGGGCCTAAGAAAACATTTTGTAAGGACACATTCGACTTTTACAACCATTTAGGGCATTTTCGGGAAGAGTCTTGGTTTGAGGCTGAATGGTACGAAGATTTTAGTACCAGAACTTTTGCAAGTTTTTTTCGTTTTTGGGCTTGGATGGACTAGCATGGGCCTAAGAAAAACCTTTTGTAAGGACACATTTGACCGTACATCCATTTAGGGCATGTTCGGGATGGGTCTGGGTTTAAGGCTGAATGGTACGAAGATTTTTGTACCAGAACATTTGGCTTGGATGGACTAGCATGGGCCGAAGACAAACCTTTTGTAAAGACACATTCGACTGTACAACAGTTAAGGGCATTTTCGAGAAGGGTCTTGGTGGAGGCTGAATGTTACGAAGATTTTCGTACCATAACTTTTCTAGTTTTTTCCGTTTTTGGGCCTGGATGTGCTAGTTGGGGCCTAAGAAAAACATTTTGTAAAGACACATTCGACCGTACAACCGTTTAGAGCATTTTCGGGAGGGGTCTTGGTTTGAGGCTGAATGGTACGAAGATTTTCGAACCAGAACTTTTGCGAGTTTTTTCCGTTTTTTGGCTTGGATGTGCTAGTTGGGGCCTAAGAAAAACATTTTGTAAAGACACATTCGACCGTTCAACAGCTTAGGGCATTTTCGGGAAGGGTCTTGGTTTGAGGTTGAATGGTACGAAGATTTTTGTACCAGAACTTTTGCTAGTTTTTTTAGTTTTTGGGCATGGATGTGCTAGTTGAGGCCTAAGAAAAACATTTTGTAAAGACACATTCGACCGTACAACAGTTTAGGGCATTTTCTGGAAGGGTCTTGGTTTGAGGCTGAATGGTACGAAGATTTTCGTACAAGAACTTTTGCGAGTTTTTTCCGTTTTTGGACTTGGATGTGCTAGTTGGGGCCTAAGACAAACAATTTGTAAAGACACATTCGACCGTACAACCGTTTAAGGCATTTTCGGAAAGGGTCTTGCTTTGAGGCTGAATGGTACGAAGATTTTAGTACCAGAACTTTTGCGAGTTTTTTACGTTTTTTGGCTTGGATGGACTAGCATGGGCCTAAATGTTTCCCTCATATCCGTATTCCCCACTTTTTTTCGACAGAGTAGGATTTTCTTGGGATGTCGCGGCATTGCTCCGTCAGGCTTTCGCCCATTGCGGAAAATTCCCCACTGCAGCCTCCCGTAGGAGTCTGGGCCGTGTCTCAGTCTCTGGTTCAAGTCCAGGATGGCCCAGCTGCGCCAGGGAAAAGAATAGAAGAAGAAAAACATTTTGTAAAGACACATTCGACCGTACAACCGTTTAGGGCATTTTCGGGAAGGGTCTTGGTTTGAGGCTAAATGGTACGAAGATTTTCGAACCAGAACTTTTGCGAGTTTTTTCCGTTTTTTGGCTTGGATGTGCTAGTTGGGGCCTAAGAAAAACATTTTGTAAAGACACATTCGACCGTTCAACAGCTTAGGGCATTTTCGGGAAGGGTCTTGGTTTGAGGTTGAATGGTACGAAGATTTTTGTACCAGAACTTTTGCTAGTTTTTTTAGTTTTTGGGCATGGATGTGCTAGTTGAGGCCTAAGAAAAACATTTTGTAAAGACACATTCGACCGTACAACAGTTTAGGGCATTTTCTGGAAGGGTCTTGGTTTGAGGCTGAATGGTACGAAGATTTTCGTACAAGAACTTTTGCGAGTTTTTTCCGTTTTTGGACTTGGATGTGCTAGTTGGGGCCTAAGACAAACAATTTGTAAAGACACATTCGACCGTACAACCGTTTAAGGCATTTTCGGAAAGGGTCTTGCTTTGAGGCTGAATGGTACGAAGATTTTAGTACCAGAACTTTTGCGAGTTTTTTACGTTTTTTGGCTTGGATGGACTAGCATGGGCCTAAGAAAAACATTTTGTAAAGACACATTCGACCGTACAACCGTTTAGGGCATTTTCGGGAAGGGTCTTGGTTTGAGGCTAAATGGTACGAAGATTTTCGAACCAGAACTTTTGCGAGTTTTTTCCGTTTTTTGGCTTTGATGTGCTAGTTGCGGCCTAAGAAAAACATTTTGTAAAGACACATTCGACCGTTCAACCGTATTGGGCATTTTCGGGAAGGGTCTTGGTTTGAGGCTAAATGGTATGAGGATTTTCGTACCAGAACTTTTGCGAGTTTTTTCCGTTCTTGGGCTTAGATGTGCTAGTTGGGGCCTAAGAAAAACATTTTGTAAAGACACATTCGACCGTACAACCGTTTAGGGCATTTTCGAGAAGGGTCTTGGTTTGAGGCTGAAAGGTACGAAGATTTTCGATCCAGAACATTTGCGAGTTTTTTCCGTTTTTTGGCTTGAATGTGCTAGTTGGGGCCTAAGAAAAACATTTTGTAAAGACACATTCGACCGTTCAACCGTTTAGGGCATTTTCGGGAAGGGATTTTGGTTTGAGGCTAAATGGTACGAAGATTTTCGTACCAGAACTTTTGCGAGTTTTTTCCGTTTTTGGGCTTGGATGTGCTAGTTGGGGCCTAAGAAAAACATTTTGTAAAGACACATTCGACCGTACAACCGTTTAGGTTATTTTCGGGAAGGGTCTTGGTTTTAGGCTGAATGGTACGAAGATTTTTGAACCAGAACTTTTGCGAGTTTTTACTGTTTTTTGGCTTGGATGTGCTAGTTCGGTCGTAAGAAAAACATTTTGTAAAGACACATTCGACCGTTCAATCGTTTAGGACATTTTCGAGAAGGGTCTTTGTTTGAGGCTGAATGGTACGAAGATTTTCGTAACAAAACATTTTCGATTTTTTTCTGTATTTTTTCTTGGATGTGCTAGTTGGGGCCTAAGAAAACATTTTGTAAGGACACATTCGACTTTTACAACCATTTAGGGCATTTTCGGGAAGAGTCTTGGTTTGAGTCTGAATGGTACGAAGATTTTAGTACCAGAACTTTTGCAAGTTTTTTTCGTTTTTGGGATTGGATGGACTAGCATGGGCCTAAGAAAAACCTTTTGTAAGGACACATTTGACCGTACATCCGTTTAGGGCATGTTCGGGATGGGTCTGGGTTTAAGGCTGAATGGTACGAAGATTTTCGTACCAGAACATTTGGATTGGATGGACTAGCATGGGCCGAAGACAAACGTTTTGTAAAGACACATTCGACTGTACAACAGTTAAGGGCATTTTCGAGAAGGGTCTTGGTGGAGGCTGAATGTTACGAAGATTTCCGTACCATAACTTTTCTAGTTTTTTCCGTTTTTGGGCCTGGATGTGCTAGTTGGGGCCTAAGAAAAACATTTTGTAAAGACGCATTCGACCGTACAACCGTTTAGGGCATTTTCGGGAAGGGTCTTTGTTTGAGGCTGAATGGTACGAAGATTTTCGAACTAGAACTTTTGCGTGTTTTTTCCGTTTTTTGGCTTGGATGTGCTAGTTGGGGCCTAAGAAAAACATTTTGTAAAGACACATTCGACCGTTCAACCGTTTAGGGCATTTTCGGGAAGGGTCTTGGTTTGAGGCTGAATGGTACGAAGATTTTCTTACTAGAATTTTTGCGAGGTTTTTCCCTTTTTGGGCTTGGATGTGCTAGTTGTTGCCTAAGAAAAACATTTTGTAAAGACACATTCGACCGTACAACCGTTTAGGGTATTTTCGGGAAGGGTCTTGGTTTGAGGCTGAATGGTACGAAGATTTTCGAACCAGAACTTTTGCGAGTTTTTTCCGTTTTTTGGCTTGGATGTGCTAGTTGGGGCCTAAGAAAATCATTTTGTAACGACACATTCGACCGTTCAACCGTTTAGTGCATTTTCGAGAAGGGTCTTGGTTTGAGGCTGAATGGTACGAAGATTTTCGTAACAAAATTTTTGCGAGTTTTTTCTGTTTTTTTACTTGGATGTGCTAGTTGGGGCATAAGGAAACATTTTGTAAGGACACATTCGACCATTCAACCGTTTAGGGCATTTTCGGGAAGGGTCTTGGTTTGAGGCTGAATGGTATAAAGATTTTAGTACCAGAACTTTTGCGAGTTTCTTTCGTTTTTTGGCTTGGATGGACTAGCATGGGTCTAAGAAAAACCTTTTGTAAAGACACATTTGACCGTACAACCGTTTAGGGCATATTCGGGATGGGTCTGGGTTTGAGGCTGAATGGTACGAAGATTTTCGTACCAGAACATTTGGCTTAGATGGACTAGCATGGGCCGAAGACAAACCTTTTGTAAAGACACATTCGACCGTTCAACCGTTTAGGGCATTTTCGGGAAGGGTCTTGGTGGAGGCTGAATGTTACGAAGATTTTCGTACCATAACTTTTTGAGTTTTTTCCGTTTTTGGGCTTGGATGTGCTAGTTGGGGCCTAAGAAAAACATTTTGTAAAGACACATTCGACCGTACAACCGGTTAGGGCATTTTCGGGAGGGGCCATGGTTTGAGGCTGAATGGTACGAAGATTTTCGAACCAGAACTTTTGCGAGTTTTTTCCGTTTTTTGGCTTGGATGTGCTAGTTGGGGCCTAAGAAAAACATTTTGTAAAGACACATTCGACCGTTCAACAGCTTAGGGCATTTTCGGGAAGGGTCTTGGTTTGAGGTTGAATGGTACGAAGATTTTTGTACCAGAACTTTTGCTAGTTTTTTTAGTTTTTGGGCATGGATGTGCTAGTTGAGGCCTAAGAAAAACATTTTGTAAAGACACATTCGACCGTACAACAGTTTAGGGCATTTTCTGGAAGGGTCTTGGTTTGAGGCTGAATGGTACGAAGATTTTCGTACAAGAACTTTTGCGAGTTTTTTCCGTTTTTGGACTTGGATGTCCTAGTTGGGGCCTAAGACAAACAATTTGTAAAGACACATTCGACCGTACAACCGTTTAGGGCATTTTCGGAAAGGGTCTTGCTTTGAGGCTGAATGGTACGAAGATTTTAGTACCAGAACTTTTGCGAGTTTTTTACGTTTTTTGGCTTGGATGGACTAGCATGGGCCTAAGAAAAACATTTTGTAAAGACACATTCGACCGTACAACCGTTTAGGGCATTTTCGGGAAAGGTCTTGGTTTGAGGCTAAATGGTACGAAGATTTTCGAACCAGAACTTTTGCGAGTTTTTTCCGTTTTTTGGCTTTGATGTGCTAGTTGCGGCCTAAGAAAAACATTTTGTAAAGACACATTCGACCGTTCAACCGTTTTGGGCATTTTCGGGAAGGGTCTTGGTTTGAGGCTAAATGGTATGAGGATTTTCGTACCAGAACTTTTGCGAGTTTTTTCCGTTCTTGGGCTTAGATGTGCTAGTTGGGGCCTAAGAAAAACATTTTGTAAAGACACATTCGACCGTACAACCGTTTAGGGCATTTTCGAGAAGGGTCTTGGTTTGAGGCTGAAAGGTACGAAGATTTTCGATCCAGAACATTTGCGAGTTTTTTCCGTTTTTTGGCTTGGATGTGCTAGTTGGGGCCTAAGAAAAACATTTTGTAAAGACACATTCGACCGTTCAACCGTTTAGGGCATTTTCGGGAAGGGATTTTGGTTTGAGGCTAAATGGTACGAAGATTTTCGTACCAGAACTTTTGCGAGTTTTTTCCGTTTTTGGGCTTGGATGTGCTAGTTGGGGCCTAAGAAAAACATTTTGTAAAGACACATTCGACCGTACAACCGTTTAGGGTATTTTCGGGAAGGGTCTTGGTTTTAGGCTGAATGGTACGAAGATTTTTGAACCAGAACTTTTGCGAGTTTTTACTGTTTTTTGGCTTGGATGTGCTAGTTCGGTCGTAAGAAAAACATTTTGTAAAGACACATTCGACCGTTCAATCGTTTAGGACATTTTCGGGAAGGGTCTTTGTTTGAGGCTGAATGGTACGAAGATTTTCGTAACAAAACATTTTCGAGTTTTTTCTGTATTTTTTCTTGGATGTGCTAGTTGGGGCCTAAGAAAACATTTTGTAAGGACACATTCGACTTTTACAACCATTTAGGGCATTTTCGGGAAGAGTCTTGGTTTGAGGCTGAATGGTACGAAGATTTTAGTACCAGAACTTTTGCAAGTTTTTTTCGTTTTTGGGATTGGATGGACTAGCATGGGCCTAAGAAAAACCTTTTGTAAGGACACATTTGACCGTACATCCGTTTAGGGCATGTTCGGGATGGGTCTGGGTTTAAGGCTGAATGGTACGAAGATTTTCGTACCAGAACATTTGGATTGGATGGACTAGCATGGGCCGAAGACAAACGTTTTGTAAAGACACATTCGACTGTACAACAGTTAAGGGCATTTTCGAGAAGGGTCTTGGTGGAGGCTGAATGTTACGAAGATTTCCGTACCATAACTTTTCTAGTTTTTTCCGTTTTTGGGCCTGGATGTGCTAGTTGGGGCCTAAGAAAAACATTTTGTAAAGACGCATTCGACCGTACAACCGTTTAGGGCATTTTCGGGAAGGGTCTTTGTTTGAGGCTGAATGGTACGAAGATTTTCGAACTAGAACTTTTGCGTGTTTTTTCCGTTTTTTGGCTTGGATGTGCTAGTTGGGGCCTAAGAAAAACATTTTGTAAAGACACATTCGACCGTTCAACCGTTTAGGGCATTTTCGGGAAGGGTCTTGGTTTGAGGCTGAATGGTACGAAGATTTTCTTACTAGAATTTTTGCGAGGTTTTTCCCTTTTTGGGCTTGGATGTGCTAGTTGTTGCCTAAGAAAAACATTTTGTAAAGACACATTCGACCGTACAACCGTTTAGGGTATTTTCGGGAAGGGTCTTGGTTTGAGGCTGAATGGTACGAAGATTTTCGAACCAGAACTTTTGCGAGTTTTTTCCGTTTTTTGGCTTGGATGTGCTAGTTGGGGCCTAAGAAAATCATTTTGTAACGACACATTCGACCGTTCAACCGTTTAGTGCATTTTCGAGAAGGGTCTTGGTTTGAGGCTGAATGGTACGAAGATTTTCGTAACAAAATTTTTGCGAGTTTTTTCTGTTTTTTTGCTTGGATGTGCTAGTTGGGGCATAAGGAAACATTTTGTAAGGACACATTCGACCATTCAACCGTTTAGGGCATTTTCGGGAAGGGTCTTGGTTTGAGGCTGAATGGTATGAAGATTTTAGTACCAGAACTTTTGCGAGTTTCTTTCGTTTTTTGGCTTGGATGGACTAGCATGGGTCTAAGAAAAACCTTTTGTAAAGACACATTTGACCGTACAACCGTTTAGGGCATATTCGGGATGGGTCTGGGTTTGACGCTGAATGGTACGAAGATTTTCGTACCAGAACATTTGGCTTAGATGGACTAGCATGGGCCGAAGACAAACCTTTTGTAAAGACACATTCGACCGTTCAACCGTTTAGGGCATTTTCGGGAAGGGTCTTGGTGGAGGCTGAATGTTACGAAGATTTTCGTACCATAACTTTTTGAGTTTTTTCCGTTTTTGGGCTTGGATGTGCTAGTTGGGGCCTAAGAAAAACATTTTGTAAAGACACATTCGACCGTACAACCGGTTAGGGCATTTTCGGGAGGGGCCATGGTTTGAGGCTGAATGGTACGAAGATTTTCGAACCAGAACTTTTGCGAGTTTTTTCCGTTTTTTGGCTTGGATGTGCTAGTTGGGGCCTAAGAAAAACATTTTGTAAAGACACATTCGACCGTTCAACAGCTTAGGGCATTTTCGGGAAGGGTCTTGGTTTGAGGTTGAATGGTACGAAGATTTTTGTACCAGAACTTTTGCTAGTTTTTTTAGTTTTTTGGCATGGATGTGCTAGTTGAGGCCTAAGAAAAACATTTTGTAAAGACACATTCGACCGTACAACAGTTTAGGGCATTTTTTGGAAGGGTCTTGGTTTGAGGCTGAATGGTACGAAGATTTTCGTACAAGAACTTTTGCGAGTTTTTTCCGTTTTTGGACTTGGATGTGCTAGTTGGGGCCTAAGACAAACAATTTGTAAAGACACATTCGACCGTACAACCGTTTAAGGCATTTTCGGAAAGGGTCTTGCTTTGAGGCTGAATGGTAAGAAGATTTTAGTACCAGAACTTTTGCGAGTTTTTTACGTTTTTTGGCTTGGATGGACTAGCATGGGCCTAAGAAAAACATTTTGTAAAGACACATTCGACCGTACAACCGTTTAGGGCATTTTCGGGAAGGGTCTTGGTTTGAGGCTAAATGGTACGAAGATTTTCGAACCAGAACTTTTGCGAGTTTTTTCCGTTTTTTGGCTTTGATGTGCTAGTTGCGGCCTAAGAAAAACATTTTGTAAAGACACATTCGACCGTTCAACCGTATTGGGCATTTTCGGGAAGGGTCTTGGTTTGAGGCTAAATGGTATGAGGATTTTCGTACCAGAACTTTTGCGAGTTTTTTCCGTTCTTGGGCTTAGATGTGCTAGTTGGGGCCTAAGAAAAACATTTTGTAAAGACACATTCGACCGTACAACCGTTTAGGGCATTTTCGAGAAGGGTCTTGGTTTGAGGCTGAAAGGTACGAAGATTTTCGATCCAGAACATTTGCGAGTTTTTTCCGTTTTTTGGCTTGAATGTGCTAGTTGGGGCCTAAGAAAAACATTTTGTAAAGACACATTCGAACGTTCAACCGTTTAGGGCATTTTCGGGAAGGGATTTTGGTTTGAGGCTAAATGGTACGAAGATTTTCGTACCAGAACTTTTGCGAGTTTTTTCCGTTTTTGGGCTTGGATGTGCTAGTTGGGGCCTAAGAAAAACATTTTGTAAAGACACATTCGACCGTACAACCGTTTAGGTTATTTTCGGGAAGGGTCTTGGTTTTAGGCTGAATGGTACGAAGATTTTTGAACCAGAACTTTTGCGAGTTTTTACTGTTTTTTGGCTTGGATGTGCTAGTTCGGTCGTAAGAAAAACATTTTGTAAAGACACATTCGACCGTTCAATCGTTTAGGACATTTTCGGGAAGGGTCTTTGTTTGAGGCTGAATGGTACGAAGATTTTCGTAACAAAACATTTTCGATTTTTTTCTGTATTTTTTCTTGGATGTGCTAGTTGGGGCCTAAGAAAACATTTTGTAAGGACACATTCGACTTTTACAACCATTTAGGGCATTTTCGGGAAGAGTCTTGGTTTGAGTCTGAATGGTACGAAGATTTTAGTACCAGAACTTTTGCAAGTTTTTTTCGTTTTTGGGATTGGATGGACTAGCATGGGCCTAAGAAAAACCTTTTGTAAGGACACATTTGACCGTACATCCGTTTAGGGCATGTTCGGGATGGGTCTGGGTTTAAGGCTGAATGGTACGAAGATTTTCGTACCAGAACATTTGGATTGGATGGACTAGCATGGGCCGAAGACAAACGTTTTGTAAAGACACATTCGACTGTACAACAGTTAAGGGCATTTTCGAGAAGGGTCTTGGTGGAGGCTGAATGTTACGAAGATTTCCGTACCATAACTTTTCTAGTTTTTTCCGTTTTTGGGCCTGGATGTGCTAGTTGGGGCCTAAGAAAAACATTTTGTAAAGACGCATTCGACCGTACAACCGTTTAGGGCATTTTCGGGAAGGGTCTTTGTTTGAGGCTGAATGGTACGAAGATTTTCGAACTAGAACTTTTGCGTGTTTTTTCCGTTTTTTGGCTTGGATGTGCTAGTTGGGGCCTAAGAAAAACATTTTGTAAAGACACATTCGACCGCTCAACCGTTTAGGGCATTTTCGGGAAGGGTCTTGGTTTGAGGCTGAATGGTACGAAGATTTTCTTACTAGAATTTTTGCGAGGTTTTTCCCTTTTTGGGCTTGGATGTGCTAGTTGTTGCCTAAGAAAAACATTTTGTAAAGACACATTCGACCGTACAACCGTTTAGGGTATTTTCGGGAAGGGTCTTGGTTTGAGGCTGAATGGTACGAAGATTTTCGAACCAGAACTTTTGCGAGTTTTTTCCGTTTTTTGGCTTGGATGTGCTAGTTGGGGCCTAAGAAAATCATTTTGTAACGACACATTCGACCGTTCAACCGTTTAGTGCATTTTCGAGAAGGGTCTTGGTTTGAGGCTGAATGGTACGAAGATTTTCGTAACAAAATTTTTGCGAGTTTTTTCTGTTTTTTTGCTTGGATGTGCTAGTTGGGGCATAAGGAAACATTTTGTAAGGACACATTCGACCATTCAACCGTTTAGGGCATTTTCGGGAAGGGTCTTGGTTTGAGGCTGAATGGTATAAAGATTTTAGTACCAGAACTTTTGCGAGTTTCTTTCGTTTTTTGGCTTGGATGGACTAGCATGGGTCTAAGAAAAACCTTTTGTAAAGACACATTTGACCGTACAACCGTTTAGGGCATATTCGGGATGGGTCTGGGTTTGAGGCTGAATGGTACGAAGATTTTCGTACCAGAACATTTGGCTTAGATGGACTAGCATGGGCCGAAGACAAACCTTTTGTAAAGACACATTCGACCGTTCAACCGTTTAGGGCATTTTCGGGAAGGGTCTTGGTGGAGGCTGAATGTTACGAAGATTTTCGTACCATAACTTTTTGAGTTTTTTCCGTTTTTGGGCTTGGATGTGCTAGTTGGGGCCTAAGAAAAACATTTTGTAAAGACACATTCGACCGTACAACCGGTTAGGGCATTTTCGGGAGGGGCCATGGTTTGAGGCTGAATGGTACGAAGATTTTCGAACCAGAACTTTTGCGAGTTTTTTCCGTTTTTTGGCTTGGATGTGCTAGTTGGGGCCTAAGAAAAACATTTTGTAAAGACACATTCGACCGTTCAACAGCTTAGGGCATTTTCGGGAAGGGTCTTGGTTTGAGGTTGAATGGTACGAAGATTTTTGTACCAGAACTTTTGCTAGTTTTTTTAGTTTTTGGGCATGGATGTGCTAGTTGAGGCCTAAGAAAAACATTTTGTAAAGACACATTCGACCGTACAACAGTTTAGGGCATTTTCTGGAAGGGTCTTGGTTTGAGGCTGAATGGTACGAAGATTTTCGTACAAGAACTTTTGCGAGTTTTTTCCGTTTTTGGACTTGGATGTCCTAGTTGGGGCCTAAGACAAACAATTTGTAAAGACACATTCGACCGTACAACCGTTTAGGGCATTTTCGGAAAGGGTCTTGCTTTGAGGCTGAATGGTACGAAGATTTTAGTACCAGAACTTTTGCGAGTTTTTTACGTTTTTTGGCTTGGATGGACTAGCATGGGCCTAAGAAAAACATTTTGTAAAGACACATTCGACCGTACAACCGTTTAGGGCATTTTCGGGAAAGGTCTTGGTTTGAGGCTAAATGGTACGAAGATTTTCGAACCAGAACTTTTGCGAGTTTTTTCCGTTTTTTGGCTTTGATGTGCTAGTTGCGGCCTAAGAAAAACATTTTGTAAAGACACATTCGACCGTTCAACCGTTTTGGGCATTTTCGGGAAGGGTCTTGGTTTGAGGCTAAATGGTATGAGGATTTTCGTACCAGAACTTTTGCGAATTTTTCCGTTCTTGGGCTTAGATGTGCTAGTTGGGGCCTAAGAAAAACATTTTGTAAAGACACATTCGACCGTACAACCGTTTAGGGCATTTTCGAGAAGGGTCTTGGTTTGAGGCTGAAAGGTACGAAGATTTTCGATCCAGAACATTTGCGAGTTTTTTCAGTTTTTTGGCTTGGATGTGCTAGTTGGGGCCTAAGAAAAACATTTTGTAAAGACACATTCGACCGTTCAACCGTTTAGGGCATTTTCGGGAAGGGATTTTGGTTTGAGGCTAAATGGTACGAAGATTTTCGTACCAGAACTTTTGCGAGTTTTTTCCGTTTTTGGGCTTGGATGTGCTAGTTGGGGCCTAAGAAAAACATTTTGTAAAGACACATTCGACCGTACAACCGTTTAGGGTATTTTCGGGAAGGGTCTTGGTTTTAGGCTGAATGGTACGAAGATTTTTGAACCAGAACTTTTGCGAGTTTTTACTGTTTTTTGGCTTGGATGTGCTAGTTCGGTCGTAACAAAAACATTTTGTAAAGACACATTCGACCGTTCAATCGTTTAGGACATTTTCGGGAAGGGTCTTTGTTTGAGGCTGAATGGTACGAAGATTTTCGTAACAAAACATTTTCGAGTTTTTTCTGTATTTTTTCTTGGATGTGCTAGTTGGGGCCTAAGAAAACATTTTGTAAGGACACATTCGACTTTTACAACCATTTAGGGCATTTTCGGGAAGAGTCTTGGTTTGAGGCTGAATGGTACGAAGATTTTAGTACCAGAACTTTTGCAAGTTTTTTTCGTTTTTGGGATTGGATGGACTAGCATGGGCCTAAGAAAAACCTTTTGTAAGGACACATTTGACCGTACATCCATTTAGGGCATGTTCGGGATGGGTCTGGGGGCTGAATGGTACGAAGATTTTCGTACCAGAACATTTGGATTGGATGGACTAGCATGGGCCGAAGACAAACGTTTTGTAAAGACACATTCGACTGTACAACAGTTAAGGGCATTTTCGAGAAGGGTCTTGGTGGAGGCTGAATGTTACGAAGATTTCCGTACCATAACTTTTCTAGTTTTTTCCGTTTTTGGGCCTGGATGTGCTAGTTGGGGCCTAAGAAAAACATTTTGTAAAGACGCATTCGACCGTACAACCGTTTAGGGCATTTTCGGGAAGGGTCTTTGTTTGAGGCTGAATGGTACGAAGATTTTCGAACTAGAACTTTTGCGTGTTTTTTCCGTTTTTTGGCTTGGATGTGCTAGTTGGGGCCTAAGAAAAACATTTTGTAAAGACACATTCGACCGTTCAACCGTTTAGGGCATTTTCGGGAAGGGTCTTGGTTTGAGGCTGAATGGTACGAAGATTTTCTTACTAGAATTTTTGCAAGGTTTTTCCCTTTTTGGGCTTGGATGTGCTAGTTGTTGCCTAAGAAAAACATTTTGTAAAGACACATTCGACCGTACAACCGTTTAGGGTATTTTCGGGAAGGGTCTTGGTTTGAGGCTGAACGGTACGAAGATTTTCGAACCAGAACTTTTGCGAGTTTTTTCCGTTTTTTGGCTTGGATGTGCTAGTTGGGGCCTAAGAAAATCATTTTGTAACGACACATTCGACCGTTCAACCGTTTAGTGCATTTTCGAGAAGGGTCTTGGTTTGAGGCTGAATGGTACGAAGATTTTCGTAACAAAATTTTTGCGAGTTTTTTCTGTTTTTTTGCTTGGATGTGCTAGTTGGGGCATAAGGAAACATTTTGTAAGGACACATTCGACCATTCAACCGTTTAGGGCATTTTCGGGAAGGGTCTTGGTTTGAGGCTGAATGGTATGAAGATTTTAGTACCAGAACTTTTGCGAGTTTCTTTCGTTTTTTGGCTTGGATGGACTAGCATGGGTCTAAGAAAAACCTTTTGTAAAGACACATTTGACCGTACAACCGTTTAGGGCATATTCGGGATGGGTCTGGGTTTGAGGCTGAATGGTACGAAGATTTTCGTACCAGAACATTTGGCTTAGATGGACTAGCATGGGCCGAAGACAAACCTTTTGTAAAGACACATTCGACCGTTCAACCGTTTAGGGCATTTTCGGGAAGGGTCTTGGTGGAGGCTGAATGTTACGAAGATTTTCGTACCATAACTTTTTGAGTTTTTTCCGTTTTTGGGCTTGGATGTGCTAGTTGGGGCCTAAGAAAAACATTTTGTAAAGACACATTCGACCGTACAACCGGTTAGGGCATTTTCGGGAGGGGCCATGGTTTGAGGCTGAATGGTACGAAGATTTTCGAACCAGAACTTTTGCGAGTTTTTTCCGTTTTTTGGCTTGGATGTGCTAGTTGGGGCCTAAGAAAAACATTTTGTAAAGACACATTCGACCGTTCAACAGCTTAGGGCATTTTCGGGAAGGGTCTTGGTTTGAGGTTGAATGGTACGAAGATTTTTGTACCAGAACTTTTGCTAGTTTTTTTAGTTTTTTGGCATGGATGTGCTAGTTGAGGCCTAAGAAAAACATTTTGTAAAGACACATTCGACCGTACAACAGTTTAGGGCATTTTCTGGAAGGGTCTTGGTTTGAGGGTGAATGGTACGAAGATTTTCGTACAAGAACTTTTGCGAGTTTTTTCCGTTTTTGGACTTGGATGTCCTAGTTGGGGCCTAAGACAAACAATTTGTAAAGACACATTCGACCGTACAACCGTTTAGGGCATTTTCGGAAAGGGTCTTGCTTTGAGGCTGAATGGTACGAAGATTTTAGTAATAGAACTTTTGCGAGTTTTTTACGTTTTTTGGCTTGGATGGACTAGCATGGGCCTAAGAAAAACATTTTGTAAAGACACATTCGACCGTACAACCGTTTAGGGCATTTTCGGGAAGGGTCTTGGTTTGAGGCTAAATGGTACGAAGATTTTCGAACCAGAACTTTTGCGAGTTTTTTCCGTTTTTTTGCTTTGATGTGCTAGTTGCGGCCTAAGAAAAACATTTTGTAAAGACACATTCGACCGTTCAACCGTTTTGGGCATTTTCGGGAAGGGTCTTGGTTTGAGGCTAAATGGTATGAGGATTTTCGTACCAGAACTTTTGCGAGTTTTTTCCGTTTTTGGGCTTAGATGTGCTAGTTGGGGCCTAAGAAAAACATTTTGTAAAGACACATTCGACCGTACAACCGTTTAGGGCATTTTCAGGATGGGTCTAGGTTTGAGGCTGAATGGTACGAAGATTTTCGTACCAGAACATTTGGCTTAGATGGACTAGCATGGGCCGAAGACAAACCTTTTGTAAAGACACATTCGACCGTTCAACCGTTTAGGGCATTTTCGGGAAGGGTCTTGGTGGAGGCTGAATGTTACGAAGATTTTCGTACCATAACTTTTCGAGTTTTTTCCGTTTTTGGGCTTGGATGTGCTAGTTGGGGCCTAAGAAAAACATTTTGTAAAGACACATTCGACCGTACAACCGGTTAGGGCATTTTCGGGAGGGGTCTTGGTTTGAGGCTGAATGGTACGAAGATTTTCGAACCAGAACTTTTGCGAGTTTTTTCCGTTTTTTGGCTTGGATGTGCTAGTTGGGGCCTAAGAAAAACATTTTGTAAAGACACATTCGACCGTACAACCGTTTAGGGCATTTTCGAGAAGGGTCTTGGTTTGAGGCTGAAAGGTACGAAGATTTTCGATCCAGAACATTTGCGAGTTTTTTCAGTTTTTTGGCTTGGATGTGCTAGTTGGGGCCTAAGAAAAACATTTTGTAAAGACACATTCGACCGTTCAACCGTTTAGGGCATTTTCGGGAAGGGATTTTGGTTTGAGGCTAAATGGTACGAAGATTTTCGTACCAGAACTTTTGCGAGTTTTTTCCGTTTTTGGGCTTGGATGTGCTAGTTGGGGCCTAAGAAAAACATTTTGTAAAGACACATTCGACCGTACAACCGTTTAGGGTATTTTCGGGAAGGGTCTTGGTTTTAGGCTGAATGGTACGAAGATTTTTGAACCAGAACTTTTGCGAGTTTTTACTGTTTTTTGGCTTGGATGTGCTAGTTCGGTCGTAAGAAAAACATTTTGTAAAGACACATTCGACCGTTCAATCGTTTAGGACATTTTCGGGAAGGGTCTTTGTTTGAGGCTGAATGGTACGAAGATTTTCGTAACAAAACATTTTCGAGTTTTTTCTGTATTTTTTCTTGGATGTGCTAGTTGGGGCCTAAGAAAACATTTTGTAAGGACACATTCGACTTTTACAACCATTTAGGGCATTTTCGGGAAGAGTCTTGGTTTGAGGCTGAATGGTACGAAGATTTTAGTACCAGAACTTTTGCAAGTTTTTTTCGTTTTTGGGATTGGATGGACTAGCATGGGCCTAAGAAAAACCTTTTGTAAGGACACATTTGACCGTACATCCATTTAGGGCATGTTCGGGATGGGTCTGGGTTTAAGGCTGAATGGTACGAAGATTTTCGTACCAGAACATTTGGATTGGATGGACTAGCATGGGCCGAAGACAAACGTTTTGTAAAGACACATTCGACTGTACAACAGTTAAGGGCATTTTCGAGAAGGGTCTTGGTGGAGGCTGAATGTTACGAAGATTTCCGTACCATAACTTTTCTAGTTTTTTCCGTTTTTGGGCCTGGATGTGCTAGTTGGGGCCTAAGAAAAACATTTTGTAAAGACGCATTCGACCGTACAACCGTTTAGGGCATTTTCGGGAAGGGTCTTTGTTTGAGGCTGAATGGTACGAAGATTTTCGAACTAGAACTTTTGCGTGTTTTTTCCGTTTTTTGGCTTGGATGTGCTAGTTGGGGCCTAAGAAAAACATTTTGTAAAGACACATTCGACCGTTCAACCGTTTAGGGCATTTTCGGGAAGGGTCTTGGTTTGAGGCTGAATGGTACGAAGATTTTCTTACTAGAATTTTTGCAAGGTTTTTCCCTTTTTGGGCTTGGATGTGCTAGTTGTTGCCTAAGAAAAACATTTTGTAAAGACACATTCGACCGTACAACCGTTTAGGGTATTTTCGGGAAGGGTCTTGGTTTGAGGCTGAACGGTACGAAGATTTTCGAACCAGAACTTTTGCGAGTTTTTTCCGTTTTTTGGCTTGGATGTGCTAGTTGGGGCCTAAGAAAATCATTTTGTAACGACACATTCGACCGTTCAACCGTTTAGTGCATTTTCGAGAAGGGTCTTGGTTTGAGGCTGAATGGTACGAAGATTTTCGTAACAAAATTTTTGCGAGTTTTTTCTGTTTTTTTGCTTGGATGTGCTAGTTGGGGCATAAGGAAACATTTTGTAAGGACACATTCGACCATTCAACCGTTTAGGGCATTTTCGGGAAGGGTCTTGGTTTGAGGCTGAATGGTATGAAGATTTTAGTACCAGAACTTTTGCGAGTTTCTTTCGTTTTTTGGCTTGGATGGACTAGCATGGGTCTAAGAAAAACCTTTTGTAAAGACACATTTGACCGTACAACCGTTTAGGGCATATTCGGGATGGGTCTGGGTTTGAGGCTGAATGGTACGAAGATTTTCGTACCAGAACATTTGGCTTAGATGGACTAGCATGGGCCGAAGACAAACCTTTTGTAAAGACACATTCGACCGTTCAACCGTTTAGGGCATTTTCGGGAAGGGTCTTGGTGGAGGCTGAATGTTACGAAGATTTTCGTACCATAACTTTTTGAGTTTTTTCCGTTTTTGGGCTTGGATGTGCTAGTTGGGGCCTAAGAAAAACATTTTGTAAAGACACATTCGACCGTACAACCGGTTAGGGCATTTTCGGGAGGGGCCATGGTTTGAGGCTGAATGGTACGAAGATTTTCGAACCAGAACTTTTGCGAGTTTTTTCCGTTTTTTGGCTTGGATGTGCTAGTTGGGGCCTAAGAAAAACATTTTGTAAAGACACATTCGACCGTTCAACAGCTTAGGGCATTTTCGGGAAGGGTCTTGGTTTGAGGTTGAATGGTACGAAGATTTTTGTACCAGAACTTTTGCTAGTTTTTTTAGTTTTTTGGCATGGATGTGCTAGTTGAGGCCTAAGAAAAACATTTTGTAAAGACACATTCGACCGTACAACAGTTTAGGGCATTTTCTGGAAGGGTCTTGGTTTGAGGGTGAATGGTACGAAGATTTTCGTACAAGAACTTTTGCGAGTTTTTTCCGTTTTTGGACTTGGATGTCCTAGTTGGGGCCTAAGACAAACAATTTGTAAAGACACATTCGACCGTACAACCGTTTAGGGCATTTTCGGAAAGGGTCTTGCTTTGAGGCTGAATGGTACGAAGATTTTAGTAATAGAACTTTTGCGAGTTTTTTACGTTTTTTGGCTTGGATGGACTAGCATGGGCCTAAGAAAAACATTTTGTAAAGACACATTCGACCGTACAACCGTTTAGGGCATTTTCGGGAAGGGTCTTGGTTTGAGGCTAAATGGTACGAAGATTTTCGAACCAGAACTTTTGCGAGTTTTTTCCGTTTTTTTGCTTTGATGTGCTAGTTGCGGCCTAAGAAAAACATTTTGTAAAGACACATTCGACCGTTCAACCGTTTTGGGCATTTTCGGGAAGGGTCTTGGTTTGAGGCTAAATGGTATGAGGATTTTCGTACCAGAACTTTTGCGAGTTTTTTCCGTTTTTGGGCTTAGATGTGCTAGTTGGGGCCTAAGAAAAACATTTTGTAAAGACACATTCGACCGTACAACCGTTTAGGGCATTTTCAGGATGGGTCTAGGTTTGAGGCTGAATGGTACGAAGATTTTCGTACCAGAACATTTGGCTTAGATGGACTAGCATGGGCCGAAGACAAACCTTTTGTAAAGACACATTCGACCGTTCAACCGTTTAGGGCATTTTCGGGAAGGGTCTTGGTGGAGGCTGAATGTTACGAAGATTTTCGTACCATAACTTTTCGAGTTTTTTCCGTTTTTGGGCTTGGATGTGCTAGTTGGGGCCTAAGAAAAACATTTTGTAAAGACACATTCGACCGTACAACCGGTTAGGGCATTTTCGGGAGGGGTCTTGGTTTGAGGCTGAATGGTACGAAGATTTTCGAACCAGAACTTTTGCGAGTTTTTTCCATTTTTTGGCTTGGATGTGCTAGTTGGGGCCTAAGAAAAATATTTTGTAAAGACACATTCGACCGTTCAACAGCTTAGGGCATTTTCGGGAAGGGTCTTGGTTTGAGGTTGAATGGTACGAAGATTTTTGTACCAGAACTTTTGCTAGTTTTTTTAGTTTTTGGGCATGGATGTGCTAGTTGAGGCCTAAGAAAAACATTTTGTAAAGACACATTCGACCGTACAGCAGTTTAGGGCATTTTCTGGAAGGGTCTTGATTTGAGGCTGAATGGTACGAAGATTTTCGTACAAGAACTTTTGCGAGTTTTTTCCGTTTTTGGACTTGGATGTGCTAGTTGGGGCCTAAGACAAACAATTTGTAAAGACACATTCGATCGTACAACCGTTTAAGGCATTTTCGGAAAGGGTCTTGCTTTGAGGCTGAATGGTACGAAGATTTTAGTACCAGAACTTTTGCGAGTTTTTTACGTTTTTTGGCTTGGATGGACTAGCATGGGCCTAAGAAAAACATTTTGTAAAGACACATTCGACCGTACAACCGTTTAGGGCATTTTCGGGAAGGGTCTTGGTTTGAGGCTAAATGGTACGAAGATTTTCAAACCAGAACTTTTGCGAGTTTTTTCCGTTATTTGGCTTTGATGTGCTAGTTGCGTCCTAAGAAAAACATTTTGTAAAGACACATTCGACCGTTCAACCGTTTTGGGCATTTTCGGGAAGGGTCTTGGTTTGAGGCTAAATGGTATGAGGATTTTCGTACCAGAACTTTTGCGAGTTTTTTCCGTTCTTGGGCTTAGATGTGCTAGTTGGGGCCTAAGAAAAACATTTTGTAAAGACACATTCGACCGTACAACCGTTTAGGGCATTTTCGAGAAGGGTCTTGGTTTGAGGCTGAAAGGTACGAAGATTTTCGATCCAGAACATTTGCGAGTTTTTTCCGTTTTTTGGCTTGGATGTGCTAGTTGGGGCCTAAGAAAAACATTTTGTAAAGACACATTCGACCGTTCAACCGTTTAGGGCATTTTCGGGAAGGGATTTTGGTTTGCGGCTAAATGGTACGAAGATTTTCGTACCAAAACTTTTGCGAGTTTTTTCCGTTTTTGGGCTTGGATGTGCTAGTTGGGGCCTAAGAAAAACATTTTGTAAAGACACATTCGACCGTACAACCGTTTAGGGTATTTTCGAGAAGGGTCTTGGTTTGAGGCTGAATGGTACGAAGATTTTCGTAACAAAATTTTTGCGAGTTTTTTCTGTTTTTTTGCTTGGATGTGCTAGTTGGGGCATAAGGAAACATTTTGTAAAGACACATTCGACCATTCAACCGTTTAGGGCATTTTCGGGAAGGGTCTTGGTTTGAGGCTGAATGGTATGAAGATTTTAGTACCAGAACTTTTGCGAGTTTCTTTCGTTTTTTGGCTTGGATGGACTAGCATGGGTCTAAGAAAAACCTTTTGTAAAGACACATTTGACCGTACAACCGTTTAGGGCATATTCGGGATGGGTCTGGGTTTGAGGCTGAATGGTACGAAGATTTTCGTACCAGAACATTTGGCTTAGATGGACTAGCATGGGCCGAAGACAAACCTTTTGTAAAGACACATTCGACCGTTCAACCGTTTAGGGCATTTTCGGGAAGGGTCTTGGTGGAGGCTGAATGTTACGAAGATTTTCGTACCATAACTTTTTGAGTTTTTTCCTTATTTGGGCTTGGATGTGCTAGTTGGGGCCTAAGAAAAACATTTTGTAAAGACACATTCGACCGTACAAACGGTTAGGGCATTTTCGGGAGGGGCCATGGTTTGAGGCTGAATGGTACGAAGATTTTCGAACCAGAACTTTTGCGAGTTTTTTCCGTTTTTTGGCTTGGATGTGCTAGTTGGGGCCTAAGAAAAACATTTTGTAAAGACACATTCGACCGTTCAACAGCTTAGGGCATTTTCGGGAAGGGTCTTGGTTTGAGGTTGAATGGTACGAAGATTTTTGTACCAGAACTTTTGCTAGTTTTTTTAGTTTTTGGGCATGGATGTGCTAGTTGAGGCCTAAGAAAAACATTTTGTAAAGACACATTCGACCGTACAGCAGTTTAGGGCATTTTCTGGAAGGGTCTTGGTTTGAGGCTGAATGGTACGAAGATTTTCGTACAAGAACTTTTGCGAGTTTTTTCCGTTTTTGGACTTGGATGTGCTAGTTGGGGCCTAAGACAAACAATTTGTAAAGACACATTCGATCGTACAACCGTTTAAGGCATTTTCGGAAAGGGTCTTGCTTTGAGGCTGAATGGTACGAAGATTTTAGTACCAGGACTTTTGCGAGTTTTTTACGTTTTTTGGCTTGGATGGACTAGCATGGGCCTAAGAAAAACATTTTGTAAAGACACATTCGACCGTACAACCGTTTAGGGCATTTTCGGGAAGGGTCTTGGTTTGAGGCTAAATGGTACGAAGATTTTCAAACCAGAACTTTTGCGAGTTTTTTCCGTTATTTGGCTTTGATGTGCTAGTTGCGTCCTAAGAAAAACATTTTGTAAAGACACATTCGACCGTTCAACCGTTTTGGGCATTTTCGGGAAGGGTCTTGGTTTGAGGCTAAATGGTATGAGGATTTTCGTACCAGAACTTTTGCGAGTTTTTTCCGTTCTTGGGCTTAGATGTGCTTGTTGGGGCCTAAGAAAAACATTTTGTAAAGACACATTCGACCGTACAACCGTTTAGGGCATTTTCGAGAAGGGTCTTGGTTTGAGGCTGAAAGGTACGAAGATTTTCGATCCAGAACATTTGCGAGTTTTTTCCGTTTTTTGGCTTGGATGTGCTAGTTGGGGCCTAAGAAAAACATTTTGTAAAGACATATTCGACCGTTCAATTGTTTAGGGCATTTTCGGGAAGGGATTTTGGTTTGAGGCTAAATGGTACGAAGATTTTCGTACCAGAACTTTTGCGAGTTTTTTCCGTTTTTGGGCTTGGATGTGCTAGTTGGGGCCTAAGAAAAACATTTTGTAAAGACACAATCGACCGTACAACCGTTTAGGGTATTTTCGTGAAGGGTCTTGGTTTTAGGCTGAATGGTACGAAGATTTTCGAACCAGAACTTTTGCGAATTTTTACTGTTTTTTGGCTTGGATGTGCTAGTTCGGTCGTAAGAATAACATTTTGTAAAGACACATTCGACCGTTCAACCGTTTAGGACATTTTCGGGAAGGGTCTTTGTTTGAGGCTGAATGGTACGAAGATTTTCGTAACAAAACTTTTTCGAGTTTTTTCTGTATTTTTTCTTGGATGTGCTAGTTGGGGCCTAAGAAAACATTTTGTAAGGACACATTCGACTTTTACAACCATTTAGGGCATTTTCGGGAAGAGTCTTGGTTTGAGGCTGAATGGTAAGAAGATTTTAGTACCAGAACTTTTGCAAGTTTTTTTCGTTTTTGGGATTGGATGGACTAGCATGGGCCTAAGAAAAACCTTTTGTAAGGACACATTTGACCGTACATCCGTTTAGGGCATGTTCAGGATGGGTCAGGGTTTAAGGCTGAATGGTACGAAGATTTTCGTACCAGAACATTTGGCTTGGATGGACTAGCATGGGCCGAAGACAAACGTTTTGTAAAGACACATTCGACTGTACAACAGTTAAGGGCATTTTCGAGAAGGGTCTTGGTGGAGGCTGAATGTTACGAAGATTTCCGTACCATAACTTTTCTAGTTTTTTCCGTTTTTGGGCCTGGATGTGCTAGTTGGGGCCTAAGAAAAACATTTTGTAAAGACGCATTCGACCGTACAACCGTTTAGGGCATTTTCGGGAAGGGTCTTGGTTTGAGGCTGAATTGTACGAAGATTTTCAAACTAGAACTTTTGCGTGTTTTTTCCGTTTTTTGGCTTGGATGTGCTAGTTGGGGCCTAAGAAACACATTTTGTAAAGACACATTCGACCGTTCAACCGTTTAGGGCATTTTCGGGAAGGGTCTTGGTTTGAGGCTGAATGGTACGAAGATTTTCGAACCAGAACTTTTGCGAGTTTTTTCCGTTTTTTGGCTTGGATGTGCTAGTTGGGGCCTAAGAAAATCATTTTGTAACGACACATTCGACCGTTCAACCGTTTAGTGCATTTTCGAGAAGTGTCTTGGTTTGAGGCTGAATGGTACGAAGATTTTCGTAACAAAATTTTTGCGAGTTTTTTCTGTTTTTTTGCTTGGATGTGCTAGTTGGGGCATAAGGAAACATTTTGTAAAGACACATTCGACCGTTCAACCGTTTAGGGCATTTTCGGGAAGGGTCTTGGTTTGAGGCTGAATGGTATGAAGATTTTAGTACCAGAACTTTTGCGAGTTTCTTTCGTTTTTTGGCTTGGATGGACTAGCATGGGTCTAAGAAAAACCTTTTGTAAAGACACATTTGACCGTACAACCGTTTAGCGCATATTCGGGATGGGTCTGGGTTTGAGGCTGAATGGTACGAAGATTTTCGTACCAGAACATTTGGCTTAGATGGACTAGCATGGGTCGAAGACAAACCTTTTGTAAAGACACATTCGACCGTTCAACCGTTTAGGGCATTTTCGGGAAGGGTCTTGGTGGCGGCTGAATGTTATGAAGATTTTCGTACCATAACTTTTTGAGTTTTTTCCGTTTTTGGGCTTGGATGTGCTAGTTGGGGCCTAAGAAAAACATTTTGTAAAGACACATTCGACCGTACAACCGGTTAGGGCATTTTCGGGAGGGGCCATGGTTTGAGGCTGAATGGTACGAAGATTTTCGAACCAGAACTTTTGCGAGTTTTTTCCGTTTTTGGGCCTTGATGTGCTAGTTGGGGCCTAAGAAAAACATTTTGTAAAGACTCATTCGACCGTACAACCGCTTAGGGCATTTTCGGGAAGGGTCTTGGTTTGAGGCTGAATCGTACGAAGATTTTTCGTACTAGAATTTTTGCGAGGTTTTTCTCTTTTTGGGCATGGATGTGCTAGTTGAGGCCTAAGAAAAACATTTTGTAAAGACACATTCGACCGTACAACCGTTTAGGGTATTTTCGGGAAGGGTCTTGGTTTGAGGTTGAATGGTACGAAGATTTTCGTACAAGAACTTTTGCGAGTTTCTTCCGTTTTTGGACTTGGATGTCCTAGTTGGGGCCTAAGACAAACAATTTGTAAAGACACATTCGACCGTACAACCGTTTAGGGCATTTTCGGAAAGGGTCTTGCTTTGAGGCTGAATGGTACGAAGATTTTAGTACCAGAACTTTTGCGAGTTTTTTACGTTTTTTGGCTTGGATGGACTAGCATGGGCCTAAGAAAAACATTTTGTAAAGACACATTCGACCGTACAACCGTTTAGGGCATTTTCGGGAAGGGTCTTGGTTTGAGGCTAAATGGTACGAAGATTTTCGAACCAGAACTTTTGCGAGTTTTTTCCGTTTTTTTGCTTTGATGTGCTAGTTGCGGCCTAAGAAAAACATTTTGTAAAGACACATTCGACCGTTCAACCGTTTTGGCCATTTTCGGGAAGGGTCTTGGTTTGAGGCTAATGGTATGAGGATTTTCGTACCAGAACTTTTGCGAGTTTTTTCCGTTTTTGGGCTTAGATGTGCTAGTTGGGGCCTAAGAAAAACATTTTGTAAAGACACATTCGACCGTACAACCGTTTAGGGCATTTTCGGGAAGGGTCTTGGTTTGAGGCTGAAAGGTACGAAGATTTTCGATCCAGAACTTTTGCGAGTTTTTTCCGTTTTTTGGTTTGGATGTGCTAGTTGGGGCCTAAGAAAAACATTTTGTAAAGACACATTCGACCGTTCAACCGTTTAGGGCATTTTCGGGAAGGGATTTTGGTTTGAGGCTAAATGGTACGAAGATTTTCGTACCAGAACTTTTGCGAGTTTTTTCCGTTTTTGGGCTTGGATGTGCTAGTTGGGGCCTAAGAAAAACATTTTGTAAAGACACATTCGACCGTACAACCGTTTAGGGTATTTTCGGGAAGGGTCTTGGTTTTAGGCTGAATGGTACGAAGATTTTCGAACCAGAACTTTTGCGAGTTTTGACTGTTTTTTGGCTTGGATGTGCTAGTTAGGTCGTAAGAAAAACATTTTGTACAGACACATTCGACCGTTCAACCGTTTAGGATATTTTCGGGAAGGGTCTTGGTTTGAGGCTGAATGGTACGAAGATTTTCGTAACAAAACTTTTGCGAGTTTTTTCTGTATTTTTTCTTGGATGTGCTAGTTGGGGCCTAAGAAAACATTTTGTAAGGACACATTCGACTTTTACAACCATTTTGGGCATTTTCGGGAAGAGTCTTGGTTTGAGGCTGAATGGTACGAAGATTTTAGTACCAGAACTTTTGCAAGTTTTTTTCGTTTTTGGGATTGGATGGACTAGCATGGGCCTAAGAAAAACCTTTTGTAAGGACACATTTGACAGTACATCCGTTTAGGGCATTTTCGGGATGGGTCTGGGTTTAAGGCTGAATGGTATGAAGATTTTCGTACCAGAACATTTGGCTTGGATGGACTAGCATGGGCCGAAGACAAACCTTTTGTAAAGACACATTCGACTGTACAACAGTTAAGGGCATTTTCGAGATGGGTCTTGGTGGAGGCTGAATGTTACGAAGATTTTCGTACCATAACTTTTCTAGTTTTTTCCGTTTTTGGGCCTTGATGTGCTAGTTGGGGCCTAAGAAAAACATTTTGTAAAGACTCATTCGACCGTACAACCGCTTAGGGCATTTTCGGGAAGGGTCTTGGTTTGAGGCTGAATGGTACGAAGATTTTTCGTACTAGAATTTTTGCGAGGTTTTTCTCTTTTTGGGCTTGGATGTGCTAGTTGTTGCCTAAGAAAAACATTTTGTAAAGACACATTCTACCGTACAACCGTTTAGGGTATTTTCGGGAAGGGTCTTGGTTTGAGGCTGAATGGTACGAAGATTTTCGTACTAGAATTTTTGCGAGGTTTTTCTCTTTTTGGGCTTGGATGTGCTAGTTGTTGCCTAAGAAAAACATTTTTTAAAGACACATTCGACCGTACAACCGTTTAGGGTATTTTCGGGAAGGGTCTTGGTTTGAGGCTGAATGGTACGAAGATTTTCGAACCAGAACTTTTGCGAGTTTTTTCCGTTTTTTGGCTTGGATGTGCTAGTTGGGGCCTAAGAAAATCATTTTGTAACGACACATTCGACCGTTCAACCGTTTAGGGCATTTTCGAGAAGGTTCTTGGTTTGAGGCTGAATGGTACGAAGATTTTCGTAACAAAACTTTTGCGAGTTTTTTCTGTTTTTTTTCTTGGATGTGCTAGTTGGGGCATAAGGAAACATTTTGTAAAGACACATTCGACCGTTCAACCGTTTAGGGCATTTTCGGGAAGGGTCTTGGTTTGAGGCTAAATGGTATGAAGATTTTAGTACCAGAACTTTTGCGAGTTTTTTCCGTTTTTTGGCTTGGATGTGCTAGTTGGGGCCTAAGAAAATCATTTTGTAACAACACATTCGACCGTTCAACCGTTTAGGGCATTTTCGGGAAGGGTCTTGGTTTGAGGCTGAATGGTACGAAGATTTTCGTACTAGAATTTTTGCGAGGTTTTTCTCTTTTTGGGCTTGGATGTGCTAGTTGTTGCCTAAGAAAAACATTTTGTAAAGACACATTCGATCGTACAACCGTTTAGGGTATTTTCGGGAAGGGTCTTGGTTTGAGGCTGAATGGTACGAAGATTTTCGAACCAGAACTTTTGCGAGTTATTTCCGTTTTTTGGCTTGGATGTGCTAGTTGGGGCCTAAGAAAATCATTTTGTAACGACACATTCGACCGTTCAACCGTTTAGGGCATTTTCGAGAAGGGTCTTGGTTTGAGGCTGAATGGTACGAAGATTTTCGTAACAAAACTTTTGCTAGTTTTTTCTGTTTTTTTTTCTTGGATGTGCTAGTTGGGGCATAAGGAAACATTTTGTAAAGACACATTCGACCGTTCAACCGTTTAGGGCATTTTCGGGAAGGGTCTTGGTTTGAGGCTAAATGGTATGAAGATTTTAGTACCAGAACTTTTGCGAGTTTCTTTCGTTTTTTGGCTTGGATGGACTAGCATGGGTCTAAGAAAAACCTTTTGTAAAGACACATTTGACCGTACAACCGTTTAGGGCATATTCGGGATGGGTCTGGGTTTGAGGCTGAATGGTACGAAGATTTTCGTACCAGAACATTTGGCTTAGATGGACTAGCATGGGCCGAAGACAAACCTTTTGTAAAGACACATTCGACAGTTCAACCGTTTAGGGCATTTTCGGGAAGGGTCTTGGTGGAGGCTGAATGTTACGAAGATTTTCGTACCATAACTTTTCGAGTTTTTTCCGTTTTTGGGCTTGGATGTGCTAGTTGGGGCCTAAGAAAAACATTTTGTAAAGACACATTCGACCGTACAACCGGTTAGGGCATTTTCGGGAGGGGTCTTGGTTTGAGGCTGAATGGTACGAAGATTTTCGAACCAGAACTTTTGCGAGTTTTTTCCATTTTTTGGCTTGGATGTGCTAGTTGGGGCCTAAGAAAAATATTTTGTAAAGACACATTCGACCGTTCAACAGCTTAGGGCATTTTCGGGAAGGGTCTTGGTTTGAGGTTGAATGGTACGAAGATTTTTGTACCAGAACTTTTGCTAGTTTTTTTAGTTTTTGGGCATGGATGTGCTAGTTGAGGCCTAAGAAAAACATTTTGTAAAGACACATTCGACCGTACAACAGTTTAGGGCATTTTCTGGAAGGGTCTTGGTTTGAGGCTGAATGGTACGAAGATTTTCGTACAAGAACTTTTGCGAGTTTTTTCCGTTTTTGGACTTGGATGTGCTAGTTGGGGCCTAAGAAAACATTTTGTAAGGACACATTCGACTTTTACAACCATTTAGGGCATTTTCGGGAAGAGTCTTGGTTTGAGGCTGAATGGTACGAAGATTTTAGTACCAGAACTTTTGCAAGTTTTTTTCGTTTTTTGGCTTGGATGGACTAGCATAGGCCTAAGAAAAACCTTTTGTAAGGACACATTTGACCGTACATCCGTTTAGGGCATTTTCGGGATGGGTCTGGGTTTAAGGCTGAATGGTACGAAGATATTCGTACCAGAACATTTGGCTTGGATGGACTAGCATGGGCCGAAGACAAACCTTTTGTAAAGACACATTCGACTGTACAACAGTTAAGGGCATTTTCGAGAAGGGTCTTGGTGGAGGCTGAATGTTACGAAGATTTTCGTACCATAACTTTTCTAGTTTTTTCCGTTTTTGGGCCTTGATGTGCTAGTTGGGGCCTAAGAAAAACATTTTGTAAAGACGCATTCGACCGTACAACCGTTTAGGGCATTTTCGGGAAGGGTCTTGGTTTGAGGCTGAATGGTACGAAGATTTTCGAACTAGAACTTTTGCGTGTTTTTTCCGTTTTTTGGCTTGGATGTGCTAGTTGGGGCCTAAGAAAAACATTTTGTAAAGACACAT
Organism: Fallopia convolvulus; assembly: GCA_964016875.1. Classification (NCBI taxonomy): domain Eukaryota; kingdom Viridiplantae; phylum Streptophyta; class Magnoliopsida; order Caryophyllales; family Polygonaceae; genus Fallopia; species Fallopia convolvulus. The sequence continues at coordinate 14,850,385 of OZ024735.1, read as the reverse complement.
TCGACCGTTCAACCGTTTAGGGCATTTTCGGGAAGGGTCTTGGTTTGAGGCTGAATGGTACGAAGATTTTCGTACTAGAATTTTTGCGAGGTTTTTCCCTTTTTGGGCTTGGATGTGCTAGTTGTTGCCTAAGAAAAACATTTTGTAAAGACACATTCGACCGTACAACCGTTTAGGGTATTTTCGGGAAGGGTCTTGGTTTGAGGCTGAATGGTACGAAGATTTTCGAACCAGAACTTTTGCGAGTTTTTTCCGTTTTTTGGCTTGGATGTGCTAGTTGGGGCCTAAGAAAATCATTTTGTAACGCTACATTCGACCGTTCAACCGTTTAGGGCATTTTCGAGAAGGGTCTTGGTTTGAGGCTGAATGGTACGAAGATTTTCGTAACAAAACTTTTGCGAGTTTTTTCTGTTTTTTTTCTTGGTTGTGCTAGTTGGGGCATAAGGAAACATTTTGTAAAGACACATTCGACCGTTCAACCGTTTAGGGCATTTTCGGGAAGGGTCTTGGTTTGAGGCTGAATGGTATGAAGATTTTAGTACCAGAACTTTTGCGAGTTTCTTTCGTTTTTTGGCTTGGATGGACTAGCATGGGTCTAAGAAAAACCTTTTGTAAAGACACATTTGACCGTACAACCGTTTAGGGTATATTCGAGATGGGTCTGGGTTTGAGGCTGAATGGTACGAAGATTTTCGTACCAGAACATTTGGCTTAGATGGACTAGCATGGGCCGAAGACAAACCTTTTGTAAAGACACATTCGACCGTTCAACCGTTTAGGGCATTTTCGGGAAGGGTCTTGGTGGAGGCTGAATGTTACGAAGATTTTCGTACCATATCTTTTCGAGTTTTTTCCGTTTTTGGGCTTGGATGTGCTAGTTGGGGCCTAAGAAAAACATTTTTGTAAAGACACATTCGACCGTACAACCGGTTAGGGCATTTTCGGGAGGGGTCTTGGTTTGAGGCTGAATGGTACGAAGATTTTCGAACCAGAACTTTTGCGAGTTTTTTCCATTTTTTGGCTTGGATGTGCTAGTTGGGGCCTAAGAAAAACATTTTGTAAAGACACATTCGACCGTTCAACAGCTTAGGGCATTTTCGGGAAGGGTCTTGGTTTGAGGTTGAATGGTACGAAGATTTTTGTACCAGAACTTTTGCTAGTTTTTTTAGTTTTTGGGTATGGATGTGCTAGTTGAGGCCTAAGAAAAACATTTTGTAAAGACACATTCGACCGTACAACAGTTTAGGGCATTTTCTGGAAGGGTCTTGGTTTGAGGCTGAATGGTACGAAGATTTTCGTACAAGAACTTTTGCGAGTTTTTTCCGTTTTTGGACTTGGATGTGCTAGTTGGGGCCTAAGAAAACATCTTGTAAGGACACATTCGACTTTTACAACCATTTAGGGCATTTTCGGGAAGAGTCATGGTTTGAGCTTGAATGGTACGAAGATTTTAGTACCAGAACTTTTGCAAGTTTTTTTCGTTTTTGGGCTTGGATGGACTAGCATGGGCCTAAGAAAAACCTTTTGTAAGGACACATTTGACCGTACATCCGTTTAGGGCATTTTCGGGATGGGTCTGGGTTTAAGGCTGAATGGTACGAAGATTTTCGTACCAGAACATTTGGCTTGGATGGACTAGCATGGGCCGAAGACAAACCTTTTGTAAAGACACATTCGACTGTACAACAGTTAAAGGCATTTTCGAGAAGGGTCTTGGTGGATGCTGAATGTTACGAAGATTTTCGTACCATAACTTTTCTAGTTTTTTCCGTTTTTGGGCCTTGATGTGCTAGTTGGGGCCTAAGAAAAACATTTTGTAAAAACGCATTCGACCGTACAACCGTTTAGGGCATTTTCGGGAAGGGTCTTGGTTTGAGGCTGAATGGTACGAAGATTTTCGAACTAGAACTTTTGCGTGTTTTTTCCGTTTTTTGGCTTGGATGTGCTAGTTGGGGCCTAAGAAAAACATTTTGTAAAGACACATTCGACCGTTCAACCGTTTAGGGCATTTTCTGGAAGGGTCTTGGTTTGAGGCTGAATGGTACGAAGATTTTCGTACTAGAATTTTAGCGAGGTTTTTCCCTTTTTGGGCTTGGATGTGCTAGTTGTTGCCTAAGAAAAACATTTTGTAAAGACACATTCGATCGTACAACTGTTTAGGGTATTTTCAGGAAGGGTATTGGTTTGAGGCTGAATGGTACGAAGATTTTCGAACCAGAACTTTTGCGAGTTTTTTCCGTTTTTTGGCTTGGATGTGCTGGTTGGGGCCTAAGAAAATCATTTTGTAACGACACATTCGACCGTTCAACCGTTTAGGGCATTTTCGAGAAGGGTCTTGGTTTGAGGCTGAATGGTACGAAGATTTTCGTAACAAAACTTTTGCGAGTTTTTCTGTTTTTTTGCTTGGATGTGCTAGTTGGGGCATAAGGAAACATTTTGTAAAGACACATTCGACCGTTCAACCGTTTAGGGCATTTTCGGGAAGGGTCTTGGTTTGAGGCTGAATGGTATGAATATTTTAGTACCAGAACTTTTGCGAGTTTCTTTCGTTTTTTGGCTTGGATGGACTAGCATGGGTCTAAGAAAAACCTTTTGTAAAGACACATTTGACCGTACAACCGTTTAGGGCATATTCGGGATGGGTCTGGGTTTGAGGCTGAATGGTACGAAGATTTTCGTACCAGAACATTTGGCTTAGATGGACTAGCATGGGCCGAAGACAAACCTTTTGTAAAGACACATTCGACCGTTCAACCGTTTAGGGCATTTTCGGGAACGGTCTTGGTGGAGGCTGAATGTTAAGAAGATTTTCGTACCATAACTTTTCGAGTTATTTCCGTTTTTGGGCTTGGATGTGCTAGTTGGGGCCTAAGAAAAACATTTTGTAAAGACACATTCGACCGTACAACCGGTTAGGGCATTTTCGGGAGGGGTCTTGGTTTTAGGCTGAATGGTACGAAGATTTTCGAACCAGAACTTTTGCGAGTTTTTTCCATTTTTTGGCTTGGATGTGCTAGTTGGGGCCTAAGAAAAACATTTTGTAAAGACACATTCGACTGTTCAACAGCTTAGGGCATTTTCTGGAAGGGTCTTGGTTTGAGGCTGAATGGTACGAAGATTTTCGTACAAGAACTTTTGCGAGTTTTTTCCGTTTTTGGACTTGGATGTGCTAGTTGGGGCCTAAGACAAACAATTTGTAAAGACACATTGGACCGTACAACCGTTTAGGGCATTTTCGGAAAGGATCTTGCTTTGAGGCTGAATGGTACGAAGATTTTAGTACCAGAACTTTTGCGAGTTTTTTACGTTTTTTGGCTTGGATGGACTAGCATGGACCTAAGAAAAACATTTTGTAAAGACACATTCGACCGTTCAACAGTTTAGGGCATTTTCGGGAAGGGTCTTGGTTTGAGGTTGAATGGTACGAAGATTTTTGTACCAGAACTTTTGCTAGTTTTTTTAGTTTTGGGGCATGGATGTGCTAGTTGAGGCCTAAGAAAAACATTTTGTAAAGACACATTCGACCGTACAACCGGTTAGGGCATTTTCGGGAGGGGTCTTGGTTTGAGGCTGAATGGTACGAAGATTTTCGAACCAGAACTTTTGCGAGTTTTTTCCATTTTTTGGCTTGGATGTGCTAGTTGGGGCCTAAGACAAACCTTTTGTAAAGACACATTCGACTGTAGAATAGTTAAGGGCATTTTCGGGAAGGGTCTTGGTGGAGGCTGAATGTTACGAAGATTTTCGTACCATAACTTTTCGAGTTTTTTCCGTTTTTTGGCTTGGATATGCTAGTTGGGGCCTAAAAAACATTTTGCAAAGAAACATTCGACCGTTCAACTGTTTAGGGCATTTTCGGGAAGTGTCTTGGTTTGAGGCTGAATGGTACGAAGATTTTCGTACCAAAACATTTGCGAGTTTTTTTCCGTTTTTGGGCTTGGATGTGCTAGTTGGGGCCTAAGAAAAACAATTTGTAAAGAGACATTCGACCGTACAACAGTTTAGGGCATTTTCAGGAAGGGTATTGGTTTGAGGCTGAATGTTACAAAGATTTTTGTACCAGAACTTTTGCAATTTTTTTCCGTTTTTGGACTTGGATGTGCTAGTTAGGGCCTAAGACAAACAATTTGTAAAGACACATTCGACCGTACAACCGTTTAGGGCATTTTCGGGAAGGGTCATAGTTTGAGGCTGAATGGTACGAAGATTTTCGTACCAGAACTTTTGCGAGTTTTTTCCGTTTTTGGGCTTGGATATGCTAGTTGGGGCCTAAGAAAAACATTTTGTAAAGACACATTCGACCGTACAACCGTTTAGGGTATTTTCGGGAAGGGTCTTGGTTTGAGGCTGAATGGTACTAAGATTTTCGAACCAGAACTTTTGCGAGTTTTTTCCGTTTTTTGGCTTGGATGTGCTAGTTGGGGCCTAAGAAAAACATTTTGTAAAGACACATTCGACCGTTCAATAGCTTAGGGCATTTTCGGGAGGGGTCTTGGTTTGATGCTGAATGGTACGAAGATTTTCGAACCAGAACTTTTGCGAGTTTTTTCCGTTTTTTGGCTTAGATGTGCTAGTTGGGGCCTAAGAAAAACATTTTGTAAAGACACATTCGACCGTTCAATAGCTTGGGGCATTTTCGGGAAGGGTCTTGGTTTGAGGTTGAATGGTACGGAGATTTTTGTACCAGAACTTTTGCTAGTTTTTTTAGTTTTTGGGTATGGATGTGCTAGTTGAGGACTAAGAAAAACATTTTGTAAAGACACATTCGACCGTACAACAGTTTAGGGCATTTTCTGGAAGGGTCTTGGTTTGAGGCTGAATGGTACGAAGATTTTCGTACAAGAACTTTTGCGAGTTTTTTCCGTTTTTGGACTTGGATGTGCTAGTTGGGGCCTAAGAAAAACATTTTGTAAAGACACATTCGACCGTTCAACCGTTTAGGGCATTTTCGGGAAGGGTCTTGGTTTGAGGCTGAATGGTACGAAGATTTTCGTACTAGAATTTTTGCGAGGTTTTTCCCATTTTGGGCTTGGATGTGCTAGTTGTTGCCTAAGAAAAACATTTTGTAAAGACACATTCGACCGTACAACCGTTTAGGGTATTTTCGGGAAGGGTCTTGGTTTGAGGCTGAATGGTACGAAGATTTTCGAACCAGAACTTTTGCGAGTTTTTTCCGTTTTTTGGCTTGGATGTGCTAGTTGGGGCCTAAGAAAATCATTTTGTAACGCTACATTCGACCGTTCAACCGTTTAGGGCATTTTCGAGAAAGGTCTTGGTTTGAGGCTGAATGGTACGAAGATTTTCGTAACAAAACTTTTGCGAGTTTTTTCTGTTTTTTTTCTTGGTTGTGCTAGTTGGGGCATAAGGAAACATTTTGTAAAGACACATTCGACCGTTCAACCGTTTAGGGCATTTTCGGGAAGGGTCTTGGTTTGAGGCTGAATGGTATGAAGATTTTAGTACCAGAACTTTTGCGAGTTTCTTTCGTTTTTTGGCTTGGATGGACTAGCATGGGTCTAAGAAAAACCTTTTGTAAAGACACATTTGACCGTACAACCGTTTAGGGTATATTCGAGATGGGTCTGGGTTTGAGGCTGAATGGTACGAAGATTTTCGTACCAGAACATTTGGCTTAGATGGACTAGCATGGGCCGAAGACAAACCTTTTGTAAAGACACATTCGACCGTTCAACCGTTTAGGGCATTTTCGGGAAGGGTCTTGGTGGAGGCTGAATGTTACGAAGATTTTCGTACCATATCTTTTCGATTTTTTTCCGTTTTTGGGCTTGGATGTGCTAGTTGGGGCCTAAGAAAAACATTTTTGTAAAGACACATTCGACCGTACAACCGGTTAGGGCATTTTCGGGAGGGGTCTTGGTTTGAGGCTGAATGGTACGAAGATTTTCGAACCAGAACTTTTGCGAGTTTTTTCCATTTTTTGGCTTGGATGTGCTAGTTGGGGCCTAAGAAAAACATTTTGTAAAGACACATTCGACCGTTCAACAGCTTAGGGCATTTTCGGGAAGGGTCTTGGTTTGAGGTTGAATGGTACGAAGATTTTTGTACCAGAACTTTTGCTAGTTTTTTTAGTTTTTGGGTATGGATGTGCTAGTTGAGGCCTAAGAAAAACATTTTGTAAAGACACATTCGACCGTACAAAAGTTTAGGGCATTTTCTGGAAGGGTCTTGGTTTGAGGCTGAATGGTACGAAGATTTTCGTACAAGAACTTTTGCGAGTTTTTTCCGTTTTTGGACTTGGATGTGCTAGTTGGGGCCTAAGAAAACATCTTGTAAGGACACATTCGACTTTTACAACCATTTAGGGCATTTTCGGGAAGAGTCATGGTTTAAGCTTGAATGGTACGAAGATTTTAGTACCAGAACTTTTGCAAGTTTTTTTCGTTTTTGGGCTTGGATGGACTAGCATGGGCCTAAGAAAAACCTTTTGTAAGGACACATTTGACCGTACATCCGTTTAGGGCATTTTCGGGATGGGTCTGGGTTTAAGGCTGAATGGTACGAAGATTTTCGTACCAGAACATTTGGCTTGGATGGACTAGCATGGGCCGAAGACAAACCTTTTGTAAAGACACATTCGACTGTACAACAGTTAAGGGCATTTTCGAGAAGGGTCTTGGTGGATGCTGAATGTTACGAAGATTTTCGTACCATAACTTTTCTAGTTTTTTCCGTTTTTGGGCCTTGATGTGCTAGTTGGGGCCTAAGAAAAACATTTTGTAAAAACGCATTCGACCGTACAACCGTTTAGGGCATTTTCGGGAAGGGTCTTGGTTTGAGGCTGAATGGTACGAAGATTTTCGAACTAGAACTTTTGCGTGTTTTTTCCGTTTTTTGGCTTGGATGTGCTAGTTGGGGCCTAAGAAAAACATTTTGTAAAGACACATTCGACCGTTCAACCGTTTAGGGCATTTTCGGGAAGGGTCTTGGTTTGAGGCTGAATGGTACGAAGATTTTCGTACTAGAATTTTAGCGAGGTTTTTCCCTTTTTGGGCTTGGATGTGCTAGTTGTTGCCTAAGAAAAACATTTTGTAAAGACACATTCGATCGTACAACTGTTTAGGGTATTTTCAGGAAGGGTATTGGTTTGAGGCTGAATGGTACGAAGATTTTCGAACCAGAACTTTTGCGAGTTTTTTCCGTTTTTTGGCTTGGATGTGCTGGTTGGGGCCTAAGAAAATCATTTTGTAACGACACATTCGACCGTTCAACCGTTTAGGGCATTTTCGAGAAGGGTCTTGGTTTGAGGCTGAATGGTACGAAGATTTTCGTAACAAAACTTTTGCGAGTTTTTCTGTTTTTTTGCTTGGATGTGCTAGTTGGGGCATAAGGAAACATTTTGTAAAGACACATTCGACCGTTCAACCGTTTAGGGCATTTTCGGGAAGGGTCTTGGTTTGAGGCTGAATGGTATGAATATTTTAGTACCAGAACTTTTGCGAGTTTCTTTCGTTTTTTGGCTTGGATGGACTAGCATGGGTCTAAGAAAAACCTTTTGTAAAGACACATTTGACCGTACAACCGTTTAGGGCATATTCGGGATGGGTCTGGGTTTGAGGCTGAATGGTACGAAGATTTTCGTACCAAAACATTTGGCTTAGATGGACTAGCATGGGCCGAAGACAAACCTTTTGTAAAGACACATTCGACCGTTCAACCGTTTAGGGCATTTTCGGGAACGGTCTTGGTGGAGGCTGAATGTTAAGAAGATTTTCGAACCAGAACTCTTGCGAGTTTTTTCCATTTTTTGGCTTGGATGTGCTAGTTGGGGCCTAAGAAAAACATTTTGTAAAGACACATTCGACTGTTCAACAGCTTAGGGCATTTTCTGGAAGGGTCTTGGTTTGAGGCTGAATGGTACGAAGATTTTCGTACAAGAACTTTTGCGAGTTTTTTCCGTTTTTGGACTTGGATGTGCTAGTTGGGGCCTAAGACAAACAATTTGTAAAGACACATTCGACCGTACAACCGTTTAGGGCATTTTCGGAAAGGATCTTGCTTTGAGGCTGAATGGTACGAAGATTTTAGTACCAGAACTTTTGCGAGTTTTTTACGTTTTTTGGCTTGGATGGACTAGCATGGACCTAAGAAAAACATTTTGTAAAGACACATTCGACCGTTCAACAGTTTAGGGCATTTTCGGGAAGGGTCTTGGTTTGAGGTTGAATGGTACGAAGATTTTTGTACCAGAACTTTTGCTAGTTTTTTTAGTTTTTGGGCATGGATGTGCTAGTTGAGGCCTAAGAAAAACATTTTGTAAAGACACATTCGACCGTACAACCGGTTAGGGCATTTTCGGGAGGGGTCTTGGTTTGAGGCTGAATGGTACGAAGATTTTCGAACCAGAACTTTTGCGAGTTTTTTCCATTTTTTGGCTTGGATGTGCTAGTTGGGGCCTAAGACAAACCTTTTGTAAAGACACATTCGACTGTAGAATAGTTAAGGGCATTTTCGGGAAGGGTCTTGGTGGAGGCTGAATGTTACGAAGATTTTCGTACCATAACTTTTCGAGTTTTTTCCGTTTTTTGGCTTGGATATGCTAGTTGGGGCCTAAAAAACATTTTGCAAAGAAACATTCGACCGTTCAACTGTTTAGGGCATTTTCGGGAAGGGTCTTGGTTTGAGGCTGAATGGTACGAAGATTTTCGTACCAAAACATTTGCGAGTTTTTTTCCGTTTTTGGGCTTGGATGTGCTAGTTGGGGCCTAAGAAAAACAATTTGTAAAGAGACATTCGACCGTACAACAGTTTAGGGCATTTTCAGGAAGGGTATTGGTTTGAGGCTGAATGTTACAAAGATTTTTGTACCAGAACTTTTGCAATTTTTTTCCGTTTTTGGACTTGGATGTGCTAGTTAGGGCCTAAGACAAACAATTTGTAAAGACACATTCGACCGTACAACCGTTTAGGGCATTTTCGGGAAGGGTCATAGTTTGAGGCTGAATGGTACGAAGATTTTCGTACCAGAACTTTTGCGAGTTTTTTCCGTTTTTGGGCTTGGATATGCTAGTTGGGGCCTAAGAAAAACATTTTGTAAAGACACATTCGACCGTACAACCGTTTAGGGTATTTTCGGGAAGGGTCTTGGTTTGAGGCTGAATGGTACTAAGATTTTCGAACCAAAACTTTTGCGAGTTTTTTCCGTTTTTTGGCTTGGATGTGCTAGTTGGGGCCTAAGAAAAACATTTTGTAAAGACACATTCGACCGTTCAATAGCTTAGGGCATTTTCGGGAGGGGTCTTGGTTTGATGCTAAATGGAACGAAGATTTTCGAACCAGAACTTTTGCGAGTTTTTTCCGTTTTTGGGCTTGGATATGCTAGTTGGGGCCTAAGAAAAACATTTTGTAAAGACACATTCGACCGTACAACCGTTTAGGGCATTTTCGGAAAGGGTCTTGCTTTGAGGCTGAATGGGACGAAGATTTTAGTACCAGAACTTTTGCGAGTTTTTTCCGTTTTTTGGCTTGGATGGACTAACATGGGCCTAAGAAAAACATTTTGTAAAGACACATTCGACCGTACAACCGTTTAGGGCATTTTCGGGAAGGGTCTTGGTTTGAGGCTAAATGGAACGAAGATTTTCGAACCAGAACTTTTGCGAGTTTTTTCCGTTTTTGGGCTTGGATGTGCTAGTTGCGGCCTAAGAAAAACATTTTGTAAAGACACATTCGACCGTTCAACCGTTTAGGGCATTTTCGGGAAGGGTCTTGGTTTGAGGCTAAATGGTATGAGGATTTTCGTACCAGAACTTTTGCGAGTTTTTTCCGTTTTTGGGCTTAGATATGCTAGTTGGGGCCTAAGAAAAACATTTTGTAAAGACACATTCGACCGTACAACCGTTTAGGGCATTTTCGGGAAGGGTCTTGGTTTGAGGCTGAAAGGTACGAAGATTTTCGATCCAGAACTTTTGCGAGTTTTTCCCGTTTTTTGGCTTGGATGTGCTAGTTGGGGCCTAAGAAAAACATTTTGTAAAGACACATTTGACCGTTCAACCGTTTAGGGCATTTTCGGGAAGGGTCTTGGTTTGAGGCTGAATGGTACGAAGATTTTCGTAACAAAACTTTTGCGAGTTTTTTCTGTTTTTTTGCTTGGATGTGCTAGTTGGGGCATAAGAAAATATTTTGTAAAGACACATTCGACCGTTCAACCGTTTAGGGAACTTTGGAAAGGGTGTTGGTTTGAGGTTAAATGGTACGAAGATTTTCGTACCAGAACTTTTGCGAGTTTTTTCCGTTTTTTGGCGTGGATGGACTAGCATGGGCCTAAGACAAACCTTTTGTAAAAACACATTCGAATGTACAACAGTTAAGGGCATTTTCGGGAAGGGTCTTGGTGGAGGCTGAATGTTACGAAGATTTTCGTACCATAACTTTTCGAGTTTTTTCCGTTTTTTGGCTTGGTTGTGCTAGTTGGGGCCTATGAAAAACAATTTGTAAAGACACATTCAACCGTACAACCATTTAGGGCATTTTCGGGAAGGGTCTTGGTTTGAGGCTGAATGGTACGAAGATTTTCGTACCAGAACTTTTGCGAGTTTCTTTCGTTTTTTGGCTTGGATGGACTAGCATGGGCCTAAGAAAAACCTTTTGTTAAGACACATTTGACCGTACAACCGTTTAGGGCATATTCGGGATGGGTCTGGGTTTGAGGCTGAATGGTACGAAGATTTTCGTACTAGAACATTTGGCTTGGATGGACTAGCATGGGCCGAAGAAAAACATTTTGTAAAGACACATTCGACCGTTCAAACGTTTAGGGCATTTTCGGGAAGGGTCATAGTTTGAGGCTGAATGGTACGAAGATTTTCGTACCAGAGATTTTGCGAGTTTTTTCTGTTTTTGGGCTTGGATATGCTAGTTGGGGCCTAAGAAAAACATTTTGTAAAGACACATTCGACCGTACAACCGTTTAGGGTATTTTCGGGAAGGGTCTTGGTTTCAGGCTGAATGGTACGAAGATTTTCGTACCAGAACTTTTGCGAGTTTTTTCCGTTTTTTGGCTTGGATGTGCTAGTTGGGGCCTAAGAAAAACATTTTGTAAAGACACATTCGACCGTTCAACCGTTTAGGGCATTTTCGGGAAGGGTCTTGGTTTGAGGTTGAATGGTACAAAGATTTTTGTACCAGAACTTTTGCGAGTTTTTTCCGTTTTTTGGCGTGGATGGACTAGCATGGGCCTAAGACAAACCTTTTGTAAAGACACATTCGACTGTAGAATAGTTAAGGTCATTTTCGGGAAGGGTCTTGGTGGAGGCTGAATGTTACGAAGATTTTCGTACCATAACTTTTCGAGTTTTTTCCGTTTTTTGGCTTGGATATGCTAGTTGGGGCCTAAAAAACATTTTGCAAAGAAACATTCGACCGTTCAACTGTTTAGGGCATTTTCGGGAAGGGTCTTGGTTTGAGGCTGAATGGTACGAAGATTTTCGTACCAAAACATTTGCGAGTTTTTTTCCGTTTTTGGGCTTGGATGTGCTAGTTGGGGCCTAAGAAAAACAATTTGTAAAGAGACATTCGACCGTTCAACCGTTTAGGGCATTTTCAGGAAGGGTATTGGTTTGAGGCTGAATGTTACAAAGATTTTTGTACCAGAACTTTTGCAATTTTTTTCCGTTTTTGGACTTGGATGTGCTAGTTGGGGCCTAAGACAAACAATTTGTAAAGACACATTCGACCGTACAACCGTTTAGGGCATTTTCGGGAAGGGTCATAGTTTGAGGCTGAATGGTACGAAGATTTTCGTACCAGAACTTTTGCGAGTTTTTTCCGTTTTTGGGCTTGGATATGCTAGTTGGGGCCTAAGAAAAACATTTTGTAAAGACACATTCGACCGTACAACCGTTTAGGGTATTTTCGGGAAGGGTCTTGGTTTGAGGCTAAATGGTACTAAGATTTTCGAACCAGAACTTTTGCGAGTTTTTTCCGTTTTTTGGCTTGGATGTGCTAGTTGGGGCCTAAGAAAAACATTTTGTAAGGACACATTCGACCGTTCAACCGTTTAGGGCATTTTCGGGAAGGGTCATAGTTTGAGGCTGAATGGTACGAAGATTTTCGTACCAGAACTTTTGCGAGTTTTTTCCGTTTTTGGGCTTGGATATGCTAGTTGGGGCCTAAGAAAAACATTTTGTAAAGACACATTCGACCGTACAACCGTTTAGGGCATTTTCGAAAAGGGTCTTGCTTTGAGGCTGAATGGTACGAAGATTTTAGTACCAGAACTTTTGCTAGTTTTTTCCGTTTTTTGGCTTTGATGGACTAGCATGGGCCTAAGAAAAACCTTTTGTAAAGAGAGATTTGACCGTACAACCGTTTAAGGCATTTTCGGGATGGGTCTGGCTTTGAGGCTGAATGGTACGAAGATTTTCGTACAAGAACTTTTGCGAGTTGTTTCCGTTTTTGGACTTGGATGAGCTAGTTGGGGCCTAAGACAAACAATTTGTAAGGACACATTCGACCGTACAACCGTTTAGGGCATTTTCTGAAAGGGTCTTGCTTTGAGGCTGAATGGTACGAAGATTTTAGTACTAGAACTTTTGTGAGGTTTTTCCGTTTTTTGGCTTGGATGGACTAGCATGGGCCTAAGAAAAACATTTTGTAAAGACACATTCGACCGTACAACCGTTTAGGGCATTTTCGGGAAGGGTCTTGGTTTGAGGCTAAATGGTACGAAGATTTTCGAACCAGAACTTTTGCGAGTTTTTTCCGTTTTTTGGCTTGGATGTGCTAGTTGCGGCCTAAGAAAAACATTTTGTAAAGACACATTCGACCGTTCAACCGTTTAGGGCATTTTCGGGAAGGGTCTTGGTTTGAGGCTAAATGGTATGAGGATTTTCGTACCAGAACTTTTGCGAGTTTTTTCCGTTTTTGGGCTTAGATGTGCTAGTTGGGGCCTAAGAAAAACATTTTGTAAAGACATATTCGACCGTACAACCGTTTAGGGCAGTTTCGGGAAGGGTCTTGGTTTGAGGCTGAAAGGCGATCCAGAACTTTTGCAAGTTTTTTCCGTTTTTTGTCTTGGATGTGCTAGTTTGGGCCTAAGAAAAACATTTTGTAAAGAAACATTCGACCGTTCAACCGTTTAGAGCATTTTCGGGAAGGGTCTTGCTTTGAGGCTGAATGGTACGAAGATTTTAGTACCAGAACTTTTGTGAGTTTTTTCCGTTTTTTGGCTTGGATGGACTAGCATGGGCCTAAGAAAAACATTTTGTAAAGACACATTCGACCGTACAACAGTTTAGGGCATTTTCGGGAAGGGTCTAGGTTTGAGGCTGAAAGGTACGAAGATTTTTGATCCAGAACTTTTGCGAGTTTTTTCCGTTTTTTGGCTTGGATGTGCTATTTGGGGCCTAAGAAAGACATTTTGTAAAGACACATTCGACCGTTCAACCGTTTAGGGCATTTTTGGGAAGGGTCATAGTTTGAGGCTGAATGGTACGAAGATTTTCGTAACAGAACTTTTGCGAGTTTTTTCCGTTTTTTGGCTTGGATGTGCTAGTTGGGGCCTAAGAAAAACATTTTGTAAAGACACATTCGACCGTTCAACCGTTTACGACATTTTCGGGAAGGGTCATAGTTTGAGGCTGAATGGTACGAAGATTTTCGTACCAAAACTTTTGCGAGTTTTTTCCGTTTTTGGGCTTGGATATGCTAGTTGGGGCCTAAGAAATTTTTTTTGTAAAGACACATTCGACCGTGCAAATGTTTAGGGCATTTTCGGAAAGGGTCTTGGTTTGAGGCTGAATGGTACGAAGATTTTCGAACCAGAACTTTTGCGAGTTTTTTCCGTTTTTTGGCTTGGATGTGCTAGTTGGGGCCTAAGAAAAACATTTTGTAAAGACACATTCGACCGTTCAACCGTTTACGGCATTTTCGGGAAGGGTCATAGTTTGAGGCTGAATGGTACGAAGATTTTCGTAACAGAACTTTTGCGAGTTTTTTCCGTTTTTGGGCTTAGATGTGCTAGTTGGGGCCTAAGAAAAACATTTTGTAAAGACATATTCGACCGTACAACCGTTTAGGGTAGTTTCGGGAAGGGTCTTGGTTTGAGGCTGAAAGGTGATCCAGAACTTTTGCAAGTTTTTTCCGTTTTTTTGTCTTGGATGTGCTAGTTGGGGCCTAAGAAAAACATTTTGTAAAGACACATTCGACCGTTCAACCGTTTAGAGCATTTTCGGGAAGGGTCTTGCTTTGAGGCTGAATGCTACGAAGATTTTAGTACCAGAACTTTTGTGAGTTTTTTCCGTTTTTTGGCTTGGATGGACTAGCATGGGCCTAAGAAAAACATTTTGTAAAGACACATTCGACCGTACAACCGTTTAGGGCATTTTCGGGAAGGGTCTTGGTTTGAGGCTGAAAGGTACGAAGATTTTTGATCCAGAACTTTTGCGAGTTTTTTCCGTTTTTTGGCTTGGATGTGCTATTTGGGGCCTAAGAAAAACATTTTGTAAAGACACATTCGACCGTTCAACCGTTTAGGGCATTTTCGGGAAGGGTCATAGTTTGAGGCTGAATGGTACGAAGATTTTCGTAACAGAACTTTTGTGAGTTTTTTCCGTTTTTTGGCTTGGATGTGCTAGTTGGGGCCTAAGAAAAACATTTTGTAAAGACACATTCGACCGTTCAACCGTTTACGGCATTTTCGGGAAGGGTCATAGTTTGAGGCTGAATGGTACGAAGATTGTCGTACCAGAACTTTTGCGAGTTTTTTCCGTTTTTGGGCTTGGATATGCTAGTTGGGGCCTAAGAAAAACATTTTGTAAAGACACATTCGACCGTACAACCGTTTAGGGTATTTTCGGGAAGGGTCTTGGTTTGAGGCTGAATGGTACGAAGATTTTCGAACCAGAACTTTTGCGAGTTTTTTCCGTTTTTTGGCTTGGATGTGCTAGTTGGGGCCTAAGAAAAATATTTTGTAAAGACACATTCGACCGTTCAACTGTTTACGGCATTTTCGGGAAGGGTCATAGTTTGAGGCTGAATGGTACGAAGATTTTCGTACCAGAACTTTTGCGAGTTTTTTCCGTTTTTGGGCTTGGATATGCTAGTTGGGGCCTAAGAAAAACATTTTGTAAAGACACATTCGACCGTACAACCGTTTAGGGCATTTTCGGAAAGGGTCTTGCTTTGAGGCTGAATGGTACGAAGATTTTAGTACCAGAACTTTTGCTAGTTTTTTCCGTTTTATGGCTTGGATGGACTAGCATGGGCCTAAGAAAAACCTTTTGTAAAGACACATTTGACCGTACAACCGTTTAAGGCTTTTTCGGGATGGGTCTGGGTTTGAGGCTGAATGGTACGAAGATTTTCGTACCAGAACTTTTGGCATGGATGGACTAGCATGGGCCGAAGACAAACCTTTTGTAATGACACATTCGACTGTACAACAGTTAAGGGCTATTTCGAGAAGGGTCTTTGTGAAGGCTGAATGTTACGAAGCTTTTCATACCATAACTTTACGAGTTTTTTCCTTTTTTGGGCTTGGATGTGCTAGTTGGGGCCTAAGAAAAACATGTTGTAAAGACACATTCGACCGTTCAAAAGTTTAGGGCATTTTCGGGAAGGGTCTTGGTTTGAGGTTGAATGGTACAAAGATTTTTGTACCAGAACTTTTGCTAGTTTTTTCAATTTTTGGGCATGGATGTGCTAGTAGAGGCCTAAGAAAAACATTTTGTAAAGACACATTCGACCGTACAACAGTTTAGGGCATTTTCGGGAAGGGTCTTGGTTTGAGGCTGAATGGTACGAAGATTTTCGTACAAGAACTTTTGCGAGTTTTTTTCGTTTTTGGACTTGGATGAGCTAATTGGGGCCTAAGACAAACAATTTGTAAAGACACATTCGACCGTACAACCGTTTAGGGCATTTTCGGAAAGGGTCTTGCTTTGAGGCTGAATGGTACGAAGATTTTAGTACCAGAACTTTTGCGAGTTTTTTCCGTTTTTTGGCTTGGATGGACTAGAATGGGCCTAAGAAAAACATTTTGTAAAGACACATTCGACCGTACAACCGTTTAGGGCATTTTCGGGAAGGGTCTTGGTTTGAGGCTAAATGGTACGAAGATTTTCGAACCTGAACTTTTGCGAGTTTTTTCCGTTTTTTGGCTTGGATGTGCTAGTTGCGGCCTAAGAAAAACATTTTGTAAAGACACATTCGACCGTTCAACCGTTTAGGGCATTTTCGGGAAGGGTCTTGGTTTGAGGCTAAATGGTATGAGGATTTTCGTACCAGAACTTTTGCGAGTTTTTTCCGTTTTTTGGCTTGGATTAGCTAGTTGGAGCCTAAGACAAACAATTTCTAAAGACACATTCGACCGTACAACCGTTTAGGGCATTTTCGGAAAGGGTCTTGCTTTGAGGCTGAATGGTACGAAGATTTTAGTACCAGAACTTTTGCGAGTTTTTTCCGTTTTTTGGCTTGGATGGACTAGCATGGGCCTAAGAAAAACATTTTGTAAAGACACATTCGACCGTACAACCGTTTAGGGCATTTTCGGGAAGGGTCTTTGTTGGAAAGTTGTGTGTTAGAATAGAGTCAAGGAACAGTTATGGGAACTGTTCCTTGGGCAGCGGAATAACAAATAAATATGCAGGTGATAGGCACAAAGAAGATAACAATATGGAACTATAGGAATAAAGAATATTAAGGGAACAATTCAAGAAATTATAAGGAACAAGAACCAAAAGCATAAGATAAGTAAAGGGACACAGTTCCTTATAGAGGAACCCCACTTCAACCAACTAGTTGAATGGGTAAACCTCTACCTCCCTTGGAGGATTTTGAATGACTTACTTGTTTTGATTGCTTTGTTCCTTAGTTACACAGCCGGATTTACAATTCTCTGTTCCTACAAGTTCTTCCTAACTCTAGCAACACTAGTAAATCCTCTCAACTGAGTTCCTAAGCTCACAACAGCAAAACACAAGTAACTCAAACCTTACGCTGACTTCTCAGTTCCCTTGCTCCAGGGAACTTCAGCTTCACCGTCGTCGATATCACACACTCGCCGGCGGGGACTTCTCTTCCTTTTCTTTCTTTTCTCTGATGTGGGTGTTTGTAAGTTCTGGGAGAAGTACTCAGACCGAGTACTATTCATTTGGCTTTATAGTCCATTTGTCTTGGGCAGTCGTATCTTTCGTTTGTGTCCAAAATGCCCTTTGCTTGATGCCCAAGTTGTACTTTCTTCACATGTGACTTTGGTTTGAACTAGGTCAACTTCTTGAATCAATCGGACCGTTGGATGAAGCGTGACAGTCTGATCCTCAGACTGTTCCCTCTGGCTGTCTGAGACAGAATCCCGCGATCTGCGCTGAACGGTCGTTGTCTTCACATGTGAGTTCCCATTTCATGGGAACTGACTTCTTCAGAGTTCCCTTGATGGAAACTCTTCATCGTTGTAAGCTTGTGTTTTCTTGTTTGTTTCTGGGAGTTCCCACTTCATGGGAACTTTCCTCTTCAGAGTTCCCTTGATGGAAACTCTTCATTGTGGCCAGTAGTGGCTTTGTCATTCATAGGAGTTCTTGGCTGTACAAGTGTTCCTTAGAAATACTTGAACAAACCACATTAGTTCCCTATGGTGTTTGTTGGACTGGCTTGTGAGTTCCCTTAGATGGGAACAGTTCCTTCATTTTAC
Source organism: Fallopia convolvulus (assembly GCA_964016875.1). Taxonomy (NCBI): domain Eukaryota; kingdom Viridiplantae; phylum Streptophyta; class Magnoliopsida; order Caryophyllales; family Polygonaceae; genus Fallopia; species Fallopia convolvulus. The sequence continues at coordinate 14,832,738 of OZ024735.1, read as the reverse complement.
ACTGAGAGTTCCCTTCATTGTTCCCTTGATTGTTTCTTCTCCTGGAGCTTTTCTCTTGAGGAACAGTTCCTTCATATTACACTGATAGTTCCCTTCATTGTTCCTTTGAGTCTTTCTTCTCCTGGAGCTTTGGTCTTGGGGAGCTATTCCTTGGATGGGAGCAGTTCCTTCACATCACATTGTCGTTCTGTTCACTGTTCCTTTGAGCCTTGAACCTTCATTGTTCTCATCATGTTCCTGGATGGGAACAACTCCTCATATTGCACTGGCGTTCCCATCATTGTTCCTTTGAGCTTTGAAACTTCACTGTTCCCATCATATTCCCTTAGATGGTTTTTCTATCATTTTCAGTTGTCAAGGGAACAGTGTCATCCTATTACACTGAGAGTTCCCTTTACTGTTCCCTTGAATCTTCATTCTTTGTCTTGCTTCTCTTGGAGCCTTGAACTTCACAGTTCCCATCACTGTTCTCTCTAGTTAGATGAACAGTTCCTTTTATTGTTCCCTTGGACAATTCCTTCCCTGAAACACTTCATAGAACATATCAAATGCCAAGGGTTTGTTATTATCAAAACCCAAAGGGGCAAGGGAACCTTGCCTTAACAGTCTTGGTTTGAGGCTAAATGGTACGAAGATTTTCGAACCAGAACTTTTGCGAGTTTTTTCCGTTTTTTGGCTTGGATGTGCTAGTTGCGGCCTAAGAAAAACATTTTGTAAAGACACATTCGACCGTTCAACCGTTTAAGGCATTTTCGGAAAGGGTCTTGCTTTGAGGCTGAATGGTACGAAGATTTTAGTACTAGAACTTTTGTGAGTTTTTTTCGTTTTTTGGCTTGGATGGACTAGCATGGGCCTAAGAAAAACATTTTGTAAAGACACATTCGACCGTACAACCGTTTAGGGCATTTTCGGAAAGGGTCTTGCTTTGAGGCTGAATTGTACGAAGATTTTAGTACCAGAACTTTTGCGAGTTTTTTCCGTTTTTTGGCTTGGATGTGCTAGTTGCGGCCTAAGAAAAACATTTTGTAAAGACACATTCGACCGTTCAACCGTTTAGGGCATTTTCGGGAAGGGATTTTGGTTTGAGGCTGAATGGTACGAAGATTTTTATACCAGAACTTTTGCGAGTTTTTTCCGTTTTTGGGCTTGGATGTGCTAGTTGGGGCCTAAGAAAAACATTTTGTAAAGACACATTCGACCGTACAACCGTTTAGGGCATTTTCGGGAAGGGTTATAGTTTGAGGCTGAATGGTACGAAGATTTTCGTAACAGAACTTTTGCGAGTTTTTTCCGTTTTTTGGCTTGGATGTGCTAGTTGGGGCCTAAGAAAAACATTTTGTAAAGACACATTCGACCGTTCAACCGTTTACGGCATTTTCGGGAAGGGTCATAGTTTGAGGCTGAATGGTACGAAGATTTTCGTACCAGAACTTTTGCGAGTTTTTTCCGTTTTTGGGCTTGGATATGCTAGTTGGGGCCTAAGAAAATTTTTTTGTAAAGACACATTCGACCGTACAACCGTTTAGGGCATTTTCGGAAAGGGTCTTGGTTTGAGGCTGAATGGTACGAAGATTTTCGAACCAGAACTTTTGCGAGTTTTTTCCGTTTTTTGGCTTGGATGTGCTAGTTGGGGCCTAAGAAAAACATTTTGTAAAGACACATTCGACCGTTCAACCGTTTACGGCATTTTCGGGAAGGGTCATAGTTTGAGGCTGAATGGTACGAAGATTGTCGTACCAGAACTTTTGCGAGTTTTTTCCGTTTTTGGGCTTGGATATGCTAGTTGGGGCCTAAGAAAAACATTTTGTGAAGACATATTCGACCGTACAACCGTTTAGGGTATTTTCGGGAAGGGTCTTGCTTTGAAGCTGAAAGGTACGAAGATTTTCGAACCAGAACTTTTGCGAGTTTTTTCCGTTTTTTGGCTTGGATGTGCTAGTTGGGGCCTAAGAAAAATATTTTGTAAAGACACATTCGACCGTTCAACCGTTTACGGCATTTTCGGGAAGGGTCATAGTTTGAGGCTGAATGGTACGAAGATTTTCGTACCAGAACTTTGGCGAGTTTTTTCCGTTTTTGGGCTTGGATATGCTAGTTGGGGCCTAAGAAAAACATTTTGTAAAGACACATTCGACCGTACAACCGTTTAGGGCATTTTCGGAAAGGGTCTTGGTTTGAGGCTGAATGGTACGAAGATTTTAGTACCAGAACTTTCGCTAGTTTTTTCCGTTTTTTGTCTTGGATGGACTAGCATGGGCCTAAGAAAAACCTTTTGTAAAGACACATTTGACCGTAAAACCGTTTAAGGCATTTTCGGGATGGGTCTGGGTTTGAGGCTGAATGGTACGAAGATTTTCATACCAGAACATTTGGCATGGATGGACTAGCATGGGCCGAAGACAAACCTTTTGTAACGACACATTCGATTGTACAACAGTTAAGGGCATTTTCGAGAAGGGTCTTGGTGAAGGCTGAATGTTACGAAGATTTTCGTACCATAACTTTTCGAGTTTTTTCCCTTTTTGGGCTTGGATGTGCTAGTTGGGGCCTAAGAAAAACATTTTGTAAAGACACATTCGACCGTTCAACAGTTTAGGGCATTTTCGGGAAGGGTCTTGGTTTGAGGTTGAATGGTACGAAGATTTTTGTACCAGAACTTTTGCTAGTTTTTTCAGTTTTTGGGCATGGATGTGCTAGTTGAGGCCTAAGAAAAACATTTTGTAAAGACACATTCGACCGTACAACAGTTTAGGGCATTTTCGGGAAGGGTCTTGGTTTGAGGCGGAATGGTAAGAAGATTTTCGTACAATAACTTTTGCGAGTTTTTTCCGTTCTTGGACTTGGATGAGCTAGTTGGGGCCTAAGACAAACAATTTGTAAAGACACATTCGACCGTACAACCGTTTAGGGCATTTTCGGAAAGGGTCTTGCTTTGAGGCTGAATGGTACGAAGATTTTAGTACCAGAACTTTTGTGAGTTTTTTCCGTTTTTTGGCTTGGATGGACTAGCATGGGCCTAAGAAAAACATTTTGTAAAGACACATTCGACCGTACAACCGTTTAGGGCATTTTCGGGAAGGGTCATAGTTTGAGGCTGAATGGTACGAAGATTTTCGTACCAGAACTTTGGCGAGTTTTTTCCGTTTTTGGGCTTGGATATGCTAGTTGGGGCCTAAGAAAAACATTTTGTAAAGACACATTCGACCGTACAACCGTTTAGGGCATTTTCGGAAAGGGTCTTGGTTTGAGGCTGAATGGTACGAAGATTTTAGTACCAGAACTTTCGCTAGTTTTTTCCGTTTTTTGTCTTGGATGGACTAGCATGGGCCTAAGAAAAACCTTTTGTAAAGACACATTTGACCGTAAAACCGTTTAAGGCATTTTCGGGATGGGTCTGGGTTTGAGGCTGAATGGTACGAAGATTTTCATACCAGAACATTTGGCATGGATGGACTAGCATGGGCCGAAGACAAACCTTTTGTAACGACACATTCGATTGTACAACAGTTAAGGGCATTTTCGAGAAGGGTCTTGGTGAAGGCTGAATGTTACGAAGATTTTCGTACCATAACTTTTCGAGTTTTTTCCCTTTTTGGGCTTGGATGTGCTAGTTGGGGCCTAAGAAAAACATTTTGTAAAGACACATTCGACCGTTCAACAGTTTAGGGCATTTTCGGGAAGGGTCTTGGTTTGAGGTTGAATGGTACGAAGATTTTTGTACCAGAACTTTTGCTAGTTTTTTCAGTTTTTGGGCATGGATGTGCTAGTTGAGGCCTAAGAAAAACATTTTGTAAAGACACATTCGACCGTACAACAGTTTAGGGCATTTTCGGGAAGGGTCTTGGTTTGAGGCGGAATGGTAAGAAGATTTTCGTACAATAACTTTTGCGAGTTTTTTCCGTTCTTGGACTTGGATGAGCTAGTTGGGGCCTAAGACAAACAATTTGTAAAGACACATTCGACCGTACAACCGTTTAGGGCATTTTCGGAAAGGGTCTTGCTTTGAGGCTGAATGGTACGAAGATTTTAGTACCAGAACTTTTGTGAGTTTTTTCCGTTTTTTGGCTTGGATGGACTAGCATGGGCCTAAGAAAAACATTTTGTAAAGACACATTCGACCGTACAACCGTTTAGGGCATTTTCGGAAAGGGTCTTGCTTTGAGGCTGAATGGTACGAAGATTTTAGTACCAGAACTTTTGTGAGTTTTTTCCGTTTTTTGGCTTGGATGGACTAGCATGGGCCTAAGAAAAACATTTTGTAAAGACACATTCGACCGTACAACCGTTTAGGGCATTTTCGGAAAGGGTCTTGCTTTGAGGCTGAATGGTACGAAGATTTTAGTACCAGAACTTTTGCGAGTTTTTTCCGTTTTTTGGCTTGGATGTGCTAGTTGCGGCCTAAGAAAAACATTTTGTAAGGACACATTCGACCGTTCAACCGTTTAGGGCATTTTCGGGAAGGGTCTTGGTTTGAGGCTAAATGGTATGAGGATTTTCGTACCAGAACTTTTGCGAGTTTTTTCCGTTTTTGGGCTTAGATGTGCTAGTTGGAGCCTAAGAAAAACATTTTGTAAAGACACATTCGACCGTACAACCGTTTAGGGCAGTTTCGGGAAGGGTCTTGGTTTGAGGCTGAAAGGTACGAAGATTTTCGATCCAGAACTTTTGCGTGTTTTTTACGTTTTTCGGCTTGGATGTGCTAGTTGCGGCCTAAGAAAATTATTTTGTAAAGAAACATTCGACCGTTCAACCGTTTAGGGCATTTTCGGAAAGGGTCTTGCTTTGAGGCTGAATGGTACGAAGATTTTAGTACCAGAACTTTTGTGAGTTTTTTCCGTTTTTTGGCTTGGATGGACTAGCATGGGCCTAAGAAAAACATTTTGTAAAGACACATTCGACCGTACAACCGTTTAGGGCATTTTCGGAAAGGGTCTTGCTTTGAGGCTGAATGGTACGAAGATTTTAGTACCAGAACATTTGCGAGGTTTTTCCCTTTTTTGGCTTGGATGTGCTAGTTGCGGCCTAAGAAAAACATTTTGTAAGGACACGTTCGACCGTTCAACCGTTTAGGGCATTTTCGGGAAGGGTCTTGGTTTGAGGCTAAATGGTATGAGGATTTTCGTACCAGAACTTTTGCGAGTTTTTTCCGTTTTTGGGCTTAGATGTGCTAGTTGGGGCCTAAGAAAAACATTTTGTAAAGACACATTCGACCGTACAACCGTTTAGGGCAGTTTCGGGTAGGGTCTTGGTTTGAGGCTGAAAGGTACGAAGATTTTCGACCCAGAACTTTTGCGAGTTTTTTACGTTTTTCGGCTTGGATGTGCTAGTTGCGGCCTAAGAAAAACATTTTGTAAAGACACATTCGACCGTTCAACCGTTTAGGGCATTTTCGGAAAGGGTCTTGCTTTGAGGCTGAATGGTACGAAGATTTTAGTACCAGAACTTTTGTGAGTTTTTTCCGTTTTTTGGCTTGGATGGACTAGCATGGGCCTAAGAAAAACATTTTGTAAAGACACATTCGACTGTACAACCGTTTAGGGCATTTTCGGAAAGGGTCTTGCTTTGAGGCTGAATGGTACGAAGATTTTAGTACCAGAACATTTGCGAGGTTTTTCCGTTTTTTGGCTTGGATGTGCTAGTTGCGGCCTAAGAAAAACATTTTGTAAGGACACGTTCGACCGTTCAACCGTTTAGGGCATTTTCGGGAAGGGATTTTGGTTTGAGGCTGAATGGTACGAAGATTTTTATACCAGAACTTTTGCGAGTTTTTTCCGTTTTTGGGCTTGGATGTGCTAGTTGGGGCCTAAGAAAAACATTTTGTAAAGACACATTCGACCGTACAACCGTTTAGGGCATTTTCGGGAAGGGTCTTGGTTTGAGGCTAAATGGTACGAAGATTTTCGAACCAGAACTTTTGCGAGTTTTTTCCGTTTTTTGGCTTGGATGTGCTAGTTGCGGCCTAAGAAAAACATTTTGTAAAGACACATTCGACCGTTCAACCGTTTAAGGCATTTTCGGAAAGGGTCTTGCTTTGAGGCTGAATGGTACGAAGATTTTAGTACTAGAACTTTTGTGAGTTTTTTTCGTTTTTTGGCTTGGATGGACTAGCATGGGCCTAAGAAAAACATTTTGTAAAGACACATTCGACCGTACAACCGTTTAGGGCATTTTCGGAAAGGGTCTTGCTTTGAGGCTGAATTGTACGAAGATTTTAGTACCAGAACTTTTGCGAGTTTTTTCCGTTTTTTGGCTTGGATGTGCTAGTTGCGGCCTAAGAAAAACATTTTGTAAAGACACATTCGACCGTTCAACCGTTTAGGGCATTTTCGGGAAGGGATTTTGGTTTGAGGCTGAATGGTACGAAGATTTTTATACCAGAACTTTTGCGAGTTTTTTCCGTTTTTGGGCTTGGATGTGCTAGTTGGGGCCTAAGAAAAACATTTTGTAAAGACACATTCGACCGTACAACCGTTTAGGGCATTTTCGGGAAGGGTTATAGTTTGAGGCTGAATGGTACGAAGATTTTCGTAACAGAACTTTTGCGAGTTTTTTCCGTTTTTTGGCTTGGATGTGCTAGTTGGGGCCTAAGAAAAACATTTTGTAAAGACACATTCGACCGTTCAACCGTTTACGGCATTTTCGGGAAGGGTCATAGTTTGAGGCTGAATGGTACGAAGATTTTCGTACCAGAACTTTTGCGAGTTTTTTCCGTTTTTGGGCTTGGATATGCTAGTTGGGGCCTAAGAAAATTTTTTTGTAAAGACACATTCGACCGTACAACCGTTTAGGGCATTTTCGGAAAGGGTCTTGGTTTGAGGCTGAATGGTACGAAGATTTTCGAACCAGAACTTTTGCGAGTTTTTTCCGTTTTTTGGCTTGGATGTGCTAGTTGGGGCCTAAGAAAAACATTTTGTAAAGACACATTCGACCGTTCAACCGTTTACGGCATTTTCGGGAAGGGTCATAGTTTGAGGCTGAATGGTACGAAGATTGTCGTACCAGAACTTTTGCGAGTTTTTTCCGTTTTTGGGCTTGGATATGCTAGTTGGGGCCTAAGAAAAACATTTTGTGAAGACATATTCGACCGTACAACCGTTTAGGGTATTTTCGGGAAGGGTCTTGCTTTGAAGCTGAAAGGTACGAAGATTTTCGAACCAGAACTTTTGCGAGTTTTTTCCGTTTTTTGGCTTGGATGTGCTAGTTGGGGCCTAAGAAAAATATTTTGTAAAGACACATTCGACCGTTCAACCGTTTACGGCATTTTCGGGAAGGGTCATAGTTTGAGGCTGAATGGTACGAAGATTTTCGTACCAGAACTTTGGCGAGTTTTTTCCGTTTTTGGGCTTGGATATGCTAGTTGGGGCCTAAGAAAAACATTTTGTAAAGACACATTCGACCGTACAACCGTTTAGGGCATTTTCGGAAAGGGTCTTGGTTTGAGGCTGAATGGTACGAAGATTTTAGTACCAGAACTTTCGCTAGTTTTTTCCGTTTTTTGTCTTGGATGGACTAGCATGGGCCTAAGAAAAACCTTTTGTAAAGACACATTTGACCGTAAAACCGTTTAAGGCATTTTCGGGATGGGTCTGGGTTTGAGGCTGAATGGTACGAAGATTTTCATACCAGAACATTTGGCATGGATGGACTAGCATGGGCCGAAGACAAACCTTTTGTAACGACACATTCGATTGTACAACAGTTAAGGGCATTTTCGAGAAGGGTCTTGGTGAAGGCTGAATGTTACGAAGATTTTCGTACCATAACTTTTCGAGTTTTTTCCCTTTTTGGGCTTGGATGTGCTAGTTGGGGCCTAAGAAAAACATTTTGTAAAGACACATTCGACCGTTCAACAGTTTAGGGCATTTTCGGGAAGGGTCTTGGTTTGAGGTTGAATGGTACGAAGATTTTTGTACCAGAACTTTTGCTAGTTTTTTCAGTTTTTGGGCATGGATGTGCTAGTTGAGGCCTAAGAAAAACATTTTGTAAAGACACATTCGACCGTACAACAGTTTAGGGCATTTTCGGGAAGGGTCTTGGTTTGAGGCGGAATGGTAAGAAGATTTTCGTACAATAACTTTTGCGAGTTTTTTCCGTTCTTGGACTTGGATGAGCTAGTTGGGGCCTAAGACAAACAATTTGTAAAGACACATTCGACCGTACAACCGTTTAGGGCATTTTCGGAAAGGGTCTTGCTTTGAGGCTGAATGGTACGAAGATTTTAGTACCAGAACTTTTGTGAGTTTTTTCCGTTTTTTGGCTTGGATGGACTAGCATGGGCCTAAGAAAAACATTTTGTAAAGACACATTCGACCGTACAACCGTTTAGGGCATTTTCGGGAAGGGTCATAGTTTGAGGCTGAATGGTACGAAGATTTTCGTACCAGAACTTTGGCGAGTTTTTTCCGTTTTTGGGCTTGGATATGCTAGTTGGGGCCTAAGAAAAACATTTTGTAAAGACACATTCGACCGTACAACCGTTTAGGGCATTTTCGGAAAGGGTCTTGGTTTGAGGCTGAATGGTACGAAGATTTTAGTACCAGAACTTTCGCTAGTTTTTTCCGTTTTTTGTCTTGGATGGACTAGCATGGGCCTAAGAAAAACCTTTTGTAAAGACACATTTGACCGTAAAACCGTTTAAGGCATTTTCGGGATGGGTCTGGGTTTGAGGCTGAATGGTACGAAGATTTTCATACCAGAACATTTGGCATGGATGGACTAGCATGGGCCGAAGACAAACCTTTTGTAACGACACATTCGATTGTACAACAGTTAAGGGCATTTTCGAGAAGGGTCTTGGTGAAGGCTGAATGTTACGAAGATTTTCGTACCATAACTTTTCGAGTTTTTTCCCTTTTTGGGCTTGGATGTGCTAGTTGGGGCCTAAGAAAAACATTTTGTAAAGACACATTCGACCGTTCAACAGTTTAGGGCATTTTCGGGAAGGGTCTTGGTTTGAGGTTGAATGGTACGAAGATTTTTGTACCAGAACTTTTGCTAGTTTTTTCAGTTTTTGGGCATGGATGTGCTAGTTGAGGCCTAAGAAAAACATTTTGTAAAGACACATTCGACCGTACAACAGTTTAGGGCATTTTCGGGAAGGGTCTTGGTTTGAGGCGGAATGGTAAGAAGATTTTCGTACAATAACTTTTGCGAGTTTTTTCCGTTCTTGGACTTGGATGAGCTAGTTGGGGCCTAAGACAAACAATTTGTAAAGACACATTCGACCGTACAACCGTTTAGGGCATTTTCGGAAAGGGTCTTGCTTTGAGGCTGAATGGTACGAAGATTTTAGTACCAGAACTTTTGTGAGTTTTTTCCGTTTTTTGGCTTGGATGGACTAGCATGGGCCTAAGAAAAACATTTTGTAAAGACACATTCGACCGTACAACCGTTTAGGGCATTTTCGGAAAGGGTCTTGCTTTGAGGCTGAATGGTACGAAGATTTTAGTACCAGAACTTTTGTGAGTTTTTTCCGTTTTTTGGCTTGGATGGACTAGCATGGGCCTAAGAAAAACATTTTGTAAAGACACATTCGACCGTACAACCGTTTAGGGCATTTTCGGAAAGGGTCTTGCTTTGAGGCTGAATGGTACGAAGATTTTAGTACCAGAACTTTTGCGAGTTTTTTCCGTTTTTTGGCTTGGATGTGCTAGTTGCGGCCTAAGAAAAACATTTTGTAAGGACACATTCGACCGTTCAACCGTTTAGGGCATTTTCGGGAAGGGTCTTGGTTTGAGGCTAAATGGTATGAGGATTTTCGTACCAGAACTTTTGCGAGTTTTTTCCGTTTTTGGGCTTAGATGTGCTAGTTGGAGCCTAAGAAAAACATTTTGTAAAGACACATTCGACCGTACAACCGTTTAGGGCAGTTTCGGGAAGGGTCTTGGTTTGAGGCTGAAAGGTACGAAGATTTTCGATCCAGAACTTTTGCGTGTTTTTTACGTTTTTCGGCTTGGATGTGCTAGTTGCGGCCTAAGAAAATTATTTTGTAAAGAAACATTCGACCGTTCAACCGTTTAGGGCATTTTCGGAAAGGGTCTTGCTTTGAGGCTGAATGGTACGAAGATTTTAGTACCAGAACTTTTGTGAGTTTTTTCCGTTTTTTGGCTTGGATGGACTAGCATGGGCCTAAGAAAAACATTTTGTAAAGACACATTCGACCGTACAACCGTTTAGGGCATTTTCGGAAAGGGTCTTGCTTTGAGGCTGAATGGTACGAAGATTTTAGTACCAGAACATTTGCGAGGTTTTTCCCTTTTTTGGCTTGGATGTGCTAGTTGCGGCCTAAGAAAAACATTTTGTAAGGACACGTTCGACCGTTCAACCGTTTAGGGCATTTTCGGGAAGGGTCTTGGTTTGAGGCTAAATGGTATGAGGATTTTCGTACCAGAACTTTTGCGAGTTTTTTCCGTTTTTGGGCTTAGATGTGCTAGTTGGGGCCTAAGAAAAACATTTTGTAAAGACACATTCGACCGTACAACCGTTTAGGGCAGTTTCGGGTAGGGTCTTGGTTTGAGGCTGAAAGGTACGAAGATTTTCGACCCAGAACTTTTGCGAGTTTTTTACGTTTTTCGGCTTGGATGTGCTAGTTGCGGCCTAAGAAAAACATTTTGTAAAGACACATTCGACCGTTCAACCGTTTAGGGCATTTTCGGAAAGGGTCTTGCTTTGAGGCTGAATGGTACGAAGATTTTAGTACCAGAACTTTTGTGAGTTTTTTCCGTTTTTTGGCTTGGATGGACTAGCATGGGCCTAAGAAAAACATTTTGTAAAGACACATTCGACTGTACAACCGTTTAGGGCATTTTCGGAAAGGGTCTTGCTTTGAGGCTGAATGGTACGAAGATTTTAGTACCAGAACATTTGCGAGGTTTTTCCGTTTTTTGGCTTGGATGTGCTAGTTGCGGCCTAAGAAAAACATTTTGTAAGGACACGTTCGACCGTTCAACCGTTTAGGGCATTTTCGGGAAGGGTCTTGGTTTGAGGCTAAATGGTATGAGGATTTTCGTACCAGAACTTTTGCGAGTTTTTTCCGTTTTTGGGCTTAGATGTGCTAGTTGGGGCCTAAGAAAAACATTTTGTAAAGACACATTCGACCGTACAACCGTTTAGGGCAGTTTCGGGTAGGTTCTTGGTTTGAGGCTGAAAGGTACGAAGATTTTCGACCCAGAACTTTTGCGAGTTTTTTACGTTTTTCGGCTTGGATGTGCTAGTTGCGGCCTAAGAAAAACATTTTGTAAAGACACATTTGACCGTTCAACCGTTTAGGGCATTTTCGGAAAGGGTCTTGCTTTGAGGCTGAATGGTACGAAGATTTTAGTACCAGAACTTTTGTGAGTTTTTTCCGTTTTTTGGCTTGGATGGACTAGCATGGGCCTAAGAAAAACATTTTGTAAAGACACATTCGACCGTACAACCGTTTAGGGCATTTTCGGAAAGGGTCTTGCTTTGAGGCTGAATGGTACGAAGATTTTAGTACCAGAACATTTGCGAGGTTTTTCCCTTTTTTGGCTTGGATGTGCTAGTTGCGGCCTAAGAAAAACATTTTGTAAGGACACGTTCGACCGTTCAACCGTTTAGGGCATTTTCGGGAAGGGTCTTGGTTTGAGGCTAAATGGTATGAGGATTTTCGTACCAGAACTTTTGCGAGTTTTTTCCGTTTTTGGGCTTAGATGTGCTAGTTGGGGCCTAAGAAAAACATTTTGTAAAGACACATTCGACCGTACAACCGTTTAGGGCAGTTTCGGGTAGGGTCTTGGTTTGAGGCTGAAAGGTACGAAGATTTTCGACCCAGAACTTTTGCGAGTTTTTTACGTTTTTCGGCTTGGATGTGCTAGTTGCGGCCTAAGAAAAACATTTTGTAAAGACACATTCGACCGTTCAACCGTTTAGGGCATTTTCGGAAAGGGTCTTGCTTTGAGGCTGAATGGTACGAAGATTTTAGTACCAGAACTTTTGTGAGTTTTTTCCGTTTTTTGGCTTGGATGGACTAGCATGGGCCTAAGAAAAACATTTTGTAAAGACACATTCGACTGTACAACCGTTTAGGGCATTTTCGGAAAGGGTCTTGCTTTGAGGCTGAATGGTACGAAGATTTTAGTACCAGAACATTTGCGAGGTTTTTCCGTTTTTTGGCTTGGATGTGCTAGTTGCGGCCTAAGAAAAACATTTTGTAAGGACACGTTCGACCGTTCAACCGTTTAGGGCATTTTCGGGAAGGGTCTTGGTTTGAGGCTAAATGGTATGAGGATTTTCGTACCAGAACTTTTGCGAGTTTTTTCCGTTTTTGGGCTTAGATGTGCTAGTTGGGGCCTAAGAAAAACATTTTGTAAAGACACATTCGACCGTACAACCGTTTAGGGCAGTTTCGGGTAGGTTCTTGGTTTGAGGCTGAAAGGTACGAAGATTTTCGACCCAGAACTTTTGCGAGTTTTTTACGTTTTTCGGCTTGGATGTGCTAGTTGCGGCCTAAGAAAAACATTTTGTAAAGACACATTCGACCGTTCAACCGTTTAGGGCATTTTCGGAAAGGGTCTTGCTTTGAGGCTGAATGGTACGAAGATTTTAGTACCAGAACTTTTGTGAGTTTTGTCCGTTTTTTGGCTTGGATGGACTAGCATGGGCCTAAGAAAAACATTTTGTAAAGACACATTCGACTGTACAACCGTTTAGGGCATTTTCGGAAAGGGTCTTGCTTTGAGGCTGAATGGTACGAAGATTTTAGTACCAGAACTTTTGCGAGTTTTTTCCGTTTTTTGGCTTGGATGTGCTAGTTGCGGCCTAAGAAAAACATTTTGTAAGGACACATTCGACCGTTCAACCGTTTAGGGCATTTTCGGGAAGGGTCTTGGTTTGAGGCTAAATGGTATGAGGATTTTCGTACCAGAACTTTTGCGGGTTTTTTCCGTTTTTGGGCTTAGATGTGCTAGTTGGGGCCTAAGAAAAACATTTTGTAAAGACACATTCGACCGTACAACCGTTTAGGGCAGTTTCGGGAAGGGTCTTGGTTTGAGGCTGAAAGGTACGAAGATTTTCGATCCAGAACTTTTGCGAGTTTTTTACGTTTTTCGGCTTGGATGTGCTAGTTGCGGCCTAAGAAAAACATTTTGTAAAGACACATTCGACCGTTCAACCGTTTAGGGCATTTTCGGAAAGGGTCTTGCTTTGAGGCTGAATGGTACGAAGATTTTAGTACCAGAACTTTTGTGAGTTTTTTCCGTTTTTTGGCTTGGATGGACTAGCATGGGCCTAAGAAAAACATTTTGTAAAGACACATTCGACCGTACAACCGTTTAGGGCATTTTCGGAAAGGGTCTTGCTTTGAGGCTGAATGGTACGAAGATTTTAGTACCAGAACTTTTGCGAGTTTTTTCCGTTTTTTGGCTTGGATGTGCTAGTTGCGGCCTAAGAAAAACATTTTGTAAGGACACATTCGACCGTTCAACCGTTTAGGGCATTTTCGGAAAGGGTCTTGCTTTGAGGCTGAATGGTACGAAGATTTTAGTACCAGAACTTTTGTGAGTTTTTTCCGTTTTTTGGCTTGGATGGACTAGCATGGGCCTAAGAAAAACATTTTGTAAAGACACATTCGACCGTACAACCGTTTAGGGCAGTTTCGGGTAGGTTCTTGGTTTGAGGCTGAAAGGTACGAAGATTTTCGACCCAGAACTTTTGCGAGTTTTTTACGTTTTTCGGCTTGGATGTGCTAGTTGCGGCCTAAGAAAAACATTTTGTAAAGACACATTCGACCGTTCAACCGTTTAGGGCATTTTCGGAAAGGGTCTTGCTTTGAGGCTGAATGGTACGAAGATTTTAGTACCAGAACTTTTGTGAGTTTTGTCCGTTTTTTGGCTTGGATGGACTAGCATGGGCCTAAGAAAAACATTTTGTAAAGACACATTCGACTGTACAACCGTTTAGGGCATTTTCGGAAAGGGTCTTGCTTTGAGGCTGAATGGTACGAAGATTTTAGTACCAGAACTTTTGCGAGTTTTTTCCGTTTTTTGGCTTGGATGTGCTAGTTGCGGCCTAAGAAAAACATTTTGTAAGGACACATTCGACCGTTCAACCGTTTAGGGCATTTTCGGGAAGGGTCTTGGTTTGAGGCTAAATGGTATGAGGATTTTCGTACCAGAACTTTTGCGGGTTTTTTCCGTTTTTGGGCTTAGATGTGCTAGTTGGGGCCTAAGAAAAACATTTTGTAAAGACACATTCGACCGTACAACCGTTTAGGGCAGTTTCGGGAAGGGTCTTGGTTTGAGGCTGAAAGGTACGAAGATTTTCGATCCAGAACTTTTGCGAGTTTTTTACGTTTTTCGGCTTGGATGTGCTAGTTGCGGCCTAAGAAAAACATTTTGTAAAGACACATTCGACCGTTCAACCGTTTAGGGCATTTTCGGAAAGGGTCTTGCTTTGAGGCTGAATGGTACGAAGATTTTAGTACCAGAACTTTTGTGAGTTTTTTCCGTTTTTTGGCTTGGATGGACTAGCATGGGCCTAAGAAAAACATTTTGTAAAGACACATTCGACCGTACAACCGTTTAGGGCATTTTCGGAAAGGGTCTTGCTTTGAGGCTGAATGGTACGAAGATTTTAGTACCAGAACTTTTGCGAGTTTTTTCCGTTTTTTGGCTTGGATGTGCTAGTTGCGGCCTAAGAAAAACATTTTGTAAGGACACATTCGACCGTTCAACCGTTTAGGGCATTTTCGGAAAGGGTCTTGCTTTGAGGCTGAATGGTACGAAGATTTTAGTACCAGAACTTTTGTGAGTTTTTTCCGTTTTTTGGCTTGGATGGACTAGCATGGGCCTAAGAAAAACATTTTGTAAAGACACATTCGACCGTACAACCGTTTAGGGCAGTTTCGGGTAGGTTCTTGGTTTGAGGCTGAAAGGTACGAAGATTTTCGACCCAGAACTTTTGCGAGTTTTTTACGTTTTTCGGCTTGGATGTGCTAGTTGCGGCCTAAGAAAAACATTTTGTAAAGACACATTCGACCGTTCAACCGTTTAGGGCATTTTCGGAAAGGGTCTTGCTTTGAGGCTGAATGGTACGAAGATTTTAGTACCAGAACTTTTGTGAGTTTTTTCCGTTTTTTGGCTTGGATGGACTAGCATGGGCCTAAGAAAAACATTTTGTAAGGACACATTCGACCGTACAACCGTTTAGGGCATTTTCGGAAAGGGTCTTGCTTTGAGGCTGAATGGTACGAAGATTTTAGTACCAGAACTTTTGCGAGTTTTTTCCGTTTTTTGGCTTGGATGTGCTAGTTGCGGCCTAAGAAAAACATTTTGTAAGGACACATTCGACCGTTCAACCGTTTAGGGCATTTTCGGGAAGGGTCTTGGTTTGAGGCTAAATGGTATGAGGATTTTCGTACCAGAACTTTTGCGGGTTTTTTCCGTTTTTGGGCTTAGATGTGCTAGTTGGGGCCTAAGAAAAACATTTTGTAAAGACACATTCGACCGTACAACCGTTTAGGGCAGTTTCGGGAAGGGTCTTGGTTTGAGGCTGAAAGGTACGAAGATTTTCGATCCAGAACTTTTGCGAGTTTTTTACGTTTTTCGGCTTGGATGTGCTAGTTGCGGCCTAAGAAAAACATTTTGTAAAGACACATTCGACCGTTCAACCGTTTAGGGCATTTTCGGAAAGGGTCTTGCTTTGAGGCTGAATGGTACGAAGATTTTAGTACCAGAACTTTTGAGAGTTTTTTCCGTTTTTTGGCTTGGATGGACTAGCATGGGCCTAAGAAAAACATTTTGTAAAGACACATTCGACCGTTCAACCGTTTAGGGCATTTTCGGAAAGGGTCTTGCTTTGAGGCTGAATGGTACGAAGATTTTAGTACCAGAACTTTTGCGAGTTTTTTCCGTTTTTTGGCTTGGATGTGCTAGTTGCGGCCTAAGAAAAACATTTTGTAAGGACACATTCGACCGTTCAACCGTTTAGGGCATTTTCGGGAAGGGTCTTGGTTTGAGGCTAAATGGTATGAGGATTTTCGTACCAGAACTTTTGCGAGTTTTTTCCGTTTTTGGGCTTAGATGTGCTAGTTGGGGCCTAAGAAAAACATTTTGTAAAGACACATTCGACCGTTCAACCGTTTAGGGCATTTTCGGAAAGGGTCTTGCTTTGAGGCTGAATGGTACGAAGATTTTAGTACCAGAACTTTTGTGAGTTTTTTCCGTTTTTTGGCTTGGATGGACTAGCATGGGCCTAAGAAAAACATTTTGTAAAGACACATTCGACCGTACAACCGTTTAGGGCATTTTCGGAAAGGGTCTTGCTTTGAGGCTGAATGGAACGAAGATTTTAGTACCAGAACTTTTGCGAGTTTTTTCCGTTTTTTGGCTTGGATGTGCTAGTTGCGGCCTAAGAAAAACATTTTGTAAGGACACATTCGACCGTTCAACCGTTTAGGGCATTTTCGGGAAGGGTCTTGGTTTGAGGCTAAATGGTATGAGGATTTTCGTACCAGAACTTTTGCGAGTTTTTTCCTTTTTTGGGCTTAGATGTGCTAGTTGGAGCCTAAGAAAAACATTTTGTAAAGACACATTCGACCGTACAACCGTTTAGGGCAGTTTCGGGAAGGGTCTTGGTTTGAGGCTGAAAGGTACGAAGATTTTCGATCCAGAACTTTTGCGAGGTTGTTACGTTTTTCGGCTTGGATGTGCTAGTTGCGGCCTAAGAAAATTATTTTGTAAAGAAACATTCGACCGTTCAACCGTTTAGGGCATTTTCGGAAAGGGTCTTGCTTTGAGGCTGAATGGTACGAAGATTTTAGTACCAGAACTTTTGTGAGTTTTTTCCGTTTTTTGGCTTGGATGGACTAGCATGGGCCTAAGAAAAACATTTTGTAAAGACACATTCGACCGTACAACCGTTTAGGGCATTTTCGGAAAGGGTCTTGCTTTGAGGCTGAATGGTACGAAGATTTTAGTACCAGAACATTTGCGAGGTTTTTCCGTTTTTTGGCTTGGATGTGCTAGTTGCGGCCTAAGAAAAACATTTTGTAAGGACACGTTCGACCGTTCAACCGTTTAGGGCATTTTCGGGAAGGGTCTTGGTTTGAGGCTAAATGGTATGAGGATTTTCGTACCAGAACTTTTGCGAGTTTTTTCCGTTTTTGGGCTTAGATGTGCTAGTTGGGGCCTAAGAGAAACATTTTGTAAAGACACATTCGACCGTACAACCGTTTAGGGCAGTTTCGGGTAGGGTCTTGGTTTGAGGCTGAAAGGTACGAAGATTTTCGACCCAGAACTTTTGCGAGTTTTTTACGTTTTTCGGCTTGGATATTCTAGTTGCGGCCTAAGAAAAACATTTTGTAAAGACACATTCGACCGTTCAACCGTTTAGGGCATTTTCGGAAAGGGTCTTGCTTTGAGGCTGAATGGTACGAAGATTTTAGTACCAGAACTTTTGTGAGTTTTTTCCGTTTTTTGGCTTGGATGGACTAGCATGGGCCTAAGAAAAACATTTTGTAAAGACACATTCGACCGTACAACCGTTTAGGGCATTTTCGGAAAGGGTCTTGCTTTGAGGCTGAATGGTACGAAGATTTTTGATCCAGAACTTTTGCGAGTTTTTTCCGTTTTTTGGCTTGGATGTGCTAGTTGCGGCCTAAGAAAAACATTTTGTAAGGACACATTCGACCGTTCAACCGTTTAGGGCATTTTCGGGAAGGGTCTTGGTTTGAGGCTAAATGGTATGAGGATTTTCGTACCAGAACTTTTGCGAGTTTTTTACGTTTTTCGGCTTGGATGTGCTAGTTGGGGCCTAAGAAAAACATTTTGTAAAGACACATTCGACCGTTCAACCGTTTAGGGCATTTTCGGAAAGGGTCTTGCTTTGAGGCTGAATGGTACGAAGATTTTAGTACCAGAACTTTTGTGAGTTTTTTCCGTTTTTTGGCTTGGATGGACTAGCATGGGCCTAAGAAAAACATTTTGTAAAGACACATTCGACCGTACAACCGTTTAGGGCATTTTCGGAAAGGGTCTTGCTTTGAGGCTGAATGGTACGAAGATTTTAGTACCAGAACTTTTGCGAGTTTTTTCCGTTTTTTGGCTTGGATGTGCTAGTTGCGGCCTAAGAAAAACATTTTGTAAGGACACATTCGACCGTTCAACCGTTTAGGGCATTTTCGGGAAGGGTCTTGGTTTGAGGCTAAATGGTATGAGGATTTTCGTACCAGAACTTTTGCGAGTTTTTTCCGTTTTTGGGCTTAGATGTGTTAGTTGGGGCCTAAGAAAAACATTTTGTAAAGACACATTCGACCGTACAACCGTTTAGGGCAGTTTCGGGAAGGGTCTTGGTTTGAGGCTGAAAGGTACGAAGATTTTCGATCCAGAACTTTTGCGAGTTTTTTACGTTTTTCGGCTTGGATGTGCTAGTTGCGGCCTAAGAAAAACATTTTGTAAAGACACATTCGACCGTTCAACCGTTTAGGGCATTTTCGGAAAGGGTCTTGCTTTGAGGCTGAATGGTACGAAGATTTTAGTACCAGAACTTTTGTGAGTTTTTTCCGTTTTTTGGCTTGGATGGACTAGCATGGGCCTAAGAAAAACATTTTGTAAAGACACATTCGACTGTACAACCGTTTAGGGCATTTTCGGAAAGGGTCTTGCTTTGAGGCTGAATGGTACGAAGATTTTAGTACCAGAACATTTGCGAGGTTTTTCCGTTTTTTGGCTTGGATGTGCTAGTTGCGGCCTAAGAAAAACATTTTGTAAGGACACGTTCGACCGTTCAACCGTTTAGGGCATTTTCGGGAAGGGTCTTGGTTTGAGGCTAAATGGTATGAGGATTTTCGTACCAGAACTTTTGCGAGTTTTTTACGTTTTTCGGCTTGGATGTGCTAGTTGCGGCCTAAGAAAAACATTTTGTAAAGACACATTCGACCGTTCAACCGTTTAGGGCATTTTCGGTAAGGGTCTTGCTTTGAGGCTGAATGGTACGAAGATTTTAGTACCAGAACTTTTGCGAGTTTTTTCCGTTTTTTGGCTTGGATGTGCTAGTTGCGGCCTAAGAAAAACATTTTGTAAGGACACATTCGACCGTTCAACCGTTTAGGGCATTTTCGGGAAGGGTCTTGGTTTGAGGCTGAATGGTACGAAGATTTTAGTACCAGAACTTTCGCTAGTTTTTTCCGTTTTTTGTCTTGGATGGACTAGCATGGGCCTAAGAAAAACCTTTTGTAAAGACACATTTGACCGTAAAACCGTTTAAGGCATTTTCGGGATGGGTCTGGGTTTGAGGCTGAATGGTACGAAGATTTTCATACCAGAACATTTGGCATGGATGGACTAGCATGGGCCGAAGACAAACCTTTTGTAACCACACATTCGATTGTACAACAGTTAAGGGCATTTTCGAGAAGGGTCTTGGTGAAGGCTGAATGTTACGAAGATTTTCGTACCATAACTTTTCGAGTTTTTTCCCTTTTTGGGCTTGGATGTGCTAGTTGGGGCCTAAGAAAAACATTTTGTAAAGACACATTCGACCGTTCAACAGTTTAGGGCATTTTCGGGAAGGGTCTTGGTTTGAGGTTGAATGGTACGAAGATTTTTGTACCAGAACTTTTGCTAGTTTTTTCAGTTTTTGGGCATGGATGTGCTAGTTGAGGCCTAAGAAAAACATTTTGTAAAGACACATTCGACCGTACAACAGTTTAGGGCATTTTCGGGAAGGGTCTTGGTTTGAGGCGGAATGGTAAGAAGATTTTCGTACAATAACTTTTGCGAGTTTTTTCCGTTCTTGGACTTGGATGAGCTAGTTGGGGCCTAAGACAAACAATTTGTAAAGACACATTCGACCGTACAACCGTTTAGGGCATTTTCGGGATGGGTCTGGGTTTGAGGCTGAATGGTACGAAGATTTTCATACCAGAACATTTGGCATGGATGGACTAGCATGGGCCGAAGACAAACCTTTTGTAACGACACATTCGATTGTACAACAGTTAAGGGCATTTTCGAGAAGGGTCTTGGTGAAGGCTGAATGTTACGAAGATTTTCGTACCATAACTTTTCGAGTTTTTTGCCTTTTTGGGCTTGGATGTGCTAGTTGGGGCCTAAGAAAAACATTTTGTAAAGACACATTCGACCGTTCAACAGTTTAGGGCATTTTCGGGAAGGGTCTTGGTTTGAGGTTGAATGGTACGAAGATTTTTGTACCCGAACTTTTGCTAGTTTTTTCAGTTTTTGGGCATGGATGTGCTAGTTGAGGCCTAAGAAAAACATTTTGTAAAGACACATTCGACCGTACAACAGTTTAGGGCATTTTCGGGAAGGGTCTTGCTTTGAGGCTGAATGGTACGAAGATTTTAGTACCAGAACTTCTGTGAGTTTTTTCCGTTTTTTGGCTTGGATGGACTAGCATGGGCCTAAGAAAAACATATTGTAAAGACACATTCGACCATACAACTGTTTAGGGCAATTTCGGGAAGGGTCTTGGTTTGAGGTTGAAAGGTACGAAGATTTTTGATCCAGAACTTTTGCGAGTTTTTTCCGTTTTTTGGCTTGGATGGACTTGCATGGGCCTAAGAAAAACATTTTGTAAAGACACATTCGACCGTACAACCGTTTAGGGCATTTTCGGAAAGGGTCTTGCTTTGAGGCTGAATGGTACGAAGATTTTAGTACCAGAACTTTTGCGAGTTTTTTCCGTTTTTTGGCTTGGATGTGCTAGTTGCGGCCTAAGAAAAACATTTTGTAAGGACACATTCGACCGTTCAACCGTTTAGGGCATTTTCGGGAAGGGTCTTGGTTTGAGGCTAAATGGTATGAGGATTTTCGTACCAGAACTTTTGCGAGTTTTTTCCGTTTTTGGGCTTAGATGTGCTAGTTGGGGCCTAAGAAAAACATTTTGTAAAGACACATTCGACCGTACAACCATTTAGGGCAGTTTCGGGAAGGGTCTTGGTTTGAGGCTGAAAGGTACGAAGATTTTCGATCCAGAACTTTTGCGAGTTTCTTACGTTTTTCGGCTTGGATGTGCTAGTTGCGGCCTAAGAAAAACATTTTGTAAAGACACATTCGACCGTTCAACCGTTTAGGGCATTTTCGGAAAGGGTCTTGCTTTGAGGCTGAATGGTACGAAGATTTTAGTACCAGAACTTCTGTGAGTTTTTTCCGTTTTTTGGCTTGGATGGACTAGCATGGGCCTAAGAAAAACATTTTGTAAAGACACATTCGACCGTACAACCGTTTAGGGCATTTTCGGAAAGGGTCTTGCTTTGAGGCTGAATGGTACGAAGATTTTAGTACCAGAACATTTGCGAGGTTTTTCCGTTTTTTGGCTTGGATGTGCTAGTTGCGGCCTAAGAAAAACATTTTGTAAGGACACGTTCGACCGTTCAACCGTTTAGGGCATTTTCGGGAAGGGTCTTGGTTTGAGGCTAAATGGTATGAGGATTTTCGTACCAGAACTTTTGCGAGTTTTTTCCGTTTTTGGGCTTAGATGTGCTAGTTGGGGCCTAAGAAAAACATTTTGTAAAGACACATTCGACCGTACAACCGTTTAGGGCAGTTTCGGGTATGGTCTTGGTTTGAGGCTGAAAGGTACGAAGATTTTCGACCCAGAACTTTTGCGAGTTTTTTACGTTTTTCGGCTTGGATGTGCTAGTTGCGGCCTAAGAAAAACATTTTGTAAAGACACATTCGACCGTTCAACCGTTTAGGGCATTTTCGGGAAGGGTCTTGGTTTGAGGCTGAATGGTACGAAGATTTTAGTACCAGAACTTTTGCGAGTTTTTTCCGTTTTTTGGCTTGGATGTGCTAGTTGCGGCCTAAGAAAAACATTTTGTAAGGACACATTCGACCGTTCAACCGTTTAGGGCATTTTCGGGAAGGGTCTTGGTTTGAGGCTGAATGGTACGAAGATTTTAGTACCAGAACTTTCGCTAGTTTTTTCCGTTTTTTGTCTTGGATGGACTAGCATGGGCCTAAGAAAAACCTTTTGTAAAGACACATTTGACCGTAAAACCGTTTAAGGCATTTTCGGGATGGGTCTGGGTTTGAGGCTGAATGGTACGAAGATTTTCATACCAGAACATTTGGCATGGATGGACTAGCATGGGCCGAAGACAAACCTTTTGTAACGACACATTCGATTGTACAACAGTTAAGGGCATTTTCGAGAAGGGTCTTGGTGAAGGCTGAATGTTACGAAGATTTTCGTACCATAACTTTTCGAGTTTTTTCCCTTTTTGGGCTTGGATGTGCTAGTTGGGGCCTAAGAAAAACATTTTGTAAAGACACATTCGACCGTTCAACAGTTTAGGGCATTTTCGGGAAGGGTCTTGGTTTGAGGTTGAATGGTACGAAGATTTTTGTACCCGAACTTTTGCTAGTTTTTTCAGTTTTTGGGCATGGATGTGCTAGTTGAGGCCTAAGAAAAACATTTTGTAAAGACACATTCGACCGTACAACAGTTTAGGGCATTTTCGGGAAGGGTCTTGGTTTGAGGCGGAATGGTAAGAAGATTTTCGTACAATAACTTTTGCGAGTTTTTTCCGTTCTTGGACTTGGATGAGCTAGTTGGGGCCTAAGACAAACAATTTGTAAAGACACATTCGACCGTACAACCGTTTAGGGCAGTTTCGGGAAGGGTCTTGGTTTGAGGCTGAAAGGTACGAAGATTTTCGATCCAGAACTTTTGCGAGTTTTTTACGTTTTTCGGCTTGGATGTGCTAGTTGCGGCCTAAGAAAATTATTTTGTAAAGAAACATTCGACCGTTCAACCGTTTAGGGCATTTTCGGAAAGGGTCTTGCTTTGAGGCTGAATGGTACGAAGATTTTAGTACCAGAACTTTTGTGAGTTTTTTCCGTTTTTTGGCTTGGATGGACTAGCATGGGCCTAAGAAAAACATTTTGTAAAGACACATTCGACCGTACAACCGTTTAGGGCATTTTCGGAAAGGGTCTTGCTTTGAGGCTGAATGGTACGAAGATTTTAGTACCAGAACATTTGCGAGGTTTTTCCGTTTTTTGGCTTGGATGTGCTAGTTGCGGCCTAAGAAAAACATTTTGTAAGGACACGTTCGACCGTTCAATCGTTTAGGGCATTTTCGGGAAGGGTCTTGGTTTGAGGCTAAATGGTAG
This sequence comes from Fallopia convolvulus, assembly GCA_964016875.1. Taxonomy (NCBI): domain Eukaryota; kingdom Viridiplantae; phylum Streptophyta; class Magnoliopsida; order Caryophyllales; family Polygonaceae; genus Fallopia; species Fallopia convolvulus. Next base: position 14,809,639 of record OZ024735.1, on the reverse strand, counting down.
GAGGATTTTCGTACCAGAATTTTTGCGAGTTTTTTCCGTTTTTGGGCTTAGATGTGCTAGTTGGGGCCTAAGAAAAACATTTTGTAAAGACACATTCGACCGTACAACCGTTTAGGGCAGTTTCGGGTAGGGTCTTGGTTTGAGGCTGAAAGGTACGAAGATTTTCGACCCAAAACTTTTGCGAGTTTTTTACGTTTTTCGGCTTGGATGTGCTAGTTGCGGCCTAAGAAAAATATTTTGTAAAGACACATTCGACCGTTCAACCGTTTAGGGCATTTTCGGAAAGGGTCTTGCTTTGAGGCTGAATGGTACGAAGATTTTAGTACCAGAACTTTTGTGAGTTTTTTCCGTTTTTTGGCTTGGATGGACTAGCATGGGCCTAAGAAAAACATTTTGTAAAGACACATTCGACTGTACAACCGTTTAGGGCATTTTCGGAAAGGGTCTTGCTTTGAGGCTGAATGGTACGAAGATTTTTGATCCAGAACTTTTGCGAGTTTTTTCCGTTTTTTGGCTTGGATGTGCTAGTTGCGGCCTAAGAAAAACATTTTGTAAGGACACATTCGACCGTTCAACCGTTTAGGGCATTTTCGGGAAGGGTCTTGGTTTGAGGCTAAATGGTATGAGGATTTTCGTACCAGAACTTTTGCGAGTTTTTTCCGTTTTTGGGCTTAGATGTGCTAGTTGGGGCCTAAGAAAAACATTTTGTAAAGACACATTCGACCGTACAACCGTTTAGGGCAGTTTCGTGAAGGGTCTTGGTTTGAGGCTGAAAGGTACGAAGATTTTCGATCCAGAACTTTTGCGAGTTTTTTACGTTTTTCGGCTTGGATGTGCTAGTTGCGGCCTAAGAAAAACATTTTGTAAAGACACATTCGACCGTTCAACCGTTTAGGGCATTTTCTGAAAGGGTCTTGCTTTGAGGCTGAATGGTACGAAGATTTTAGTACCAGAACTTTTGTGAGTTTTTTCCGTTTTTTGGCTTGGATGGACTAGCATGGGCCTAAGAAAAACATTTTGTAAAGACACATTCGACCGTACAACCGTTTAGGGCATTTTCGGAAAGGGTCTTGCTTTGAGGCTGAATGGTACGAAGATTTTAGTACCAGAACTTTTGCGAGTTTTTTCCGTTTTTTTGCTTGGATGTGCTAGTTGCGGCCTAAGAAAAACATTTTGTAAGGACACATTCGACCGTTCAACCGTTTAGGGCATTTTCGGGAAGGGTCTTGGTTTGAGGCTGAATGGTACGAAGATTTTAGTACCAGAACTTTTGCGAGTTTTTTCCGTTTTTTGGCTTGGATGTGCTAGTTGCGGCCTAAGAAAAACATTTTGTAAGGACACATTCGACCGTTCAACCGTTTAGGGCATTTTCGGGAAGGGTCTTGGTTTGAGGCTAAATGGTATGAGGATTTTCGTTCCAGAACTTTTGCGAGTTTTTTCCGTTTTTGGGCTTAGATGTGCTAGTTGGGGCCTAAGAAAAACATTTTGTAAAGACACATTCGACCGTTCAACCGTTTAGGGCATTTTCGGAAAGGGTCTTGCTTTGAGGCTGAATGGTACGAAGATTTTAGTACCAGAACTTTTGTGAGTTTTTTCCGTTTTTTGGCTTGGATGGACTAGCATGGGCCTAAGAAAAACATTTTGTAAAGACACATTCGACCGTACAACCGTTTAGGGCATTTTCGGAAAGGGTCTTGCTTTGAGGCTGAATGGTACGAAGATTTTAGTACCAGAACTTTTGCGAGTTTTTTCCGTTTTTTTGCTTGGATGTGCTAGTTGCGGCCTAAGAAAAACATTTTGTAAGGACACATTCGACCGTTCAACCGTTTAGGGCATTTTCGGGAAGGGTCTTGGTTTGAGGCTAAATGGTATGAGGATTTTCGTACCAGAACTTTTGCGAGTTTTTTCCGTTTTTGGGCTTAGATGTGCTAGTTGGGGCCTAAGAAAAACATTTTGTAAAGACACATTCGACCGTTCAACCGTTTAGGGCATTTTCGGAAAGGGTCTTGCTTTGAGGCTGAATGGTACGAAGATTTTAGTACCAGAACTTTTGTGAGTTTTTTCCGTTTTTTGGCTTGGATGGACTAGCATGGGCCTAAGAAAAACATTTTGTAAAGACACATTCGACTGTACAACCGTTTAGGGCATTTTCGGAAAGGGTCTTGCTTTGAGGCTGAATGGTACGAAGATTTTAGTACCAGAACTTCTGTGAGTTTTTTCCGTTTTTTGGCTTGGATGGACTAGCATGGGCCTAAGAAAAACATATTGTAAAGACACATTCGACCATACAACTGTTTAGGGCAATTTCGGGAAGGGTCTTGGTTTGAGGTTGAAAGGTACGAAGATTTTTGATCCAGAACTTTTGCGAGTTTTTTCCGTTTTTTGGCTTGGATGTGCTAGTTGGGGCCTAAGAAAAACATTTTGTAAAGACACATTCGACCGTACAACCGTTTAGGGCATTTTCGGGAAGGGTCTTGGTTTGAGGCTAAATGGTATGAGGATTTTCGTTCCAGAACTTTTGCGAGTTTTTTCCGTTTTTGGGCTTAGATGTGCTAGTTGGGGCCTAAGAAAAACATTTTGTAAAGACACATTCGACCGTTCAACCGTTTAGGGCATTTTCGGAAAGGGTCTTGGTTTGAGGCTGAATGGTACGAAGATTTTAGTACCAGAACTTTTGCGAGTTTTTTCCGTTTTTTGGCTTGGATGTGCTAGTTGCGGCCTAAGAAAAACATTTTGTAAGGACACATTCGACCGTTCAACCGTTTAGGGCATTTTCGGGAAGGGTCTTGGTTTGAGGCTAAATGGTATGAGGATTTTCGTTCCAGAACTTTTGCGAGTTTTTTCCGTTTTTGGGCTTAGATGTGCTAGTTGGGGCCTAAGAAAAACATTTTGTAAAGACACATTCGACCGTTCAACCGTTTAGGGCATTTTCGGAAAGGGTCTTGCTTTGAGGCTGAATGGTACGAAGATTTTAGTACCAGAACTTTTGTGAGTTTTTTCCGTTTTTTGGCTTGGATGGACTAGCATGGGCCTAAGAAAAACATTTTGTAAAGACACATTCGACCGTACAACCGTTTAGGGCATTTTCGGAAAGGGTCTTGCTTTGAGGCTGAATGGTACGAAGATTTTAGTACCAGAACTTTTGCGAGTTTTTTCCGTTTTTTTGCTTGGATGTGCTAGTTGCGGCCTAAGAAAAACATTTTGTAAGGACACATTCGACCGTTCAACCGTTTAGGGCATTTTCGGGAAGGGTCTTGGTTTGAGGCTAAATGGTATGAGGATTTTCGTACCAGAACTTTTGCGAGTTTTTTCCGTTTTTGGGCTTAGATGTGCTAGTTGGGGCCTAAGAAAAACATTTTGTAAAGACACATTCGACCGTTCAACCGTTTAGGGCATTTTCGGAAAGGGTCTTGCTTTGAGGCTGAATGGTACGAAGATTTTAGTACCAGAACTTTTGTGAGTTTTTTCCGTTTTTTGGCTTGGATGGACTAGCATGGGCCTAAGAAAAACATTTTGTAAAGACACATTCGACTGTACAACCGTTTAGGGCATTTTCGGAAAGGGTCTTGCTTTGAGGCTGAATGGTACGAAGATTTTAGTACCAGAACTTCTGTGAGTTTTTTCCGTTTTTTGGCTTGGATGGACTAGCATGGGCCTAAGAAAAACATATTGTAAAGACACATTCGACCATACAACTGTTTAGGGCAATTTCGGGAAGGGTCTTGGTTTGAGGTTGAAAGGTACGAAGATTTTTGATCCAGAACTTTTGCGAGTTTTTTCCGTTTTTTGGCTTGGATGTGCTAGTTGGGGCCTAAGAAAAACATTTTGTAAAGACACATTCGACCGTACAACCGTTTAGGGCATTTTCGGGAAGGGTCTTGGTTTGAGGCGGAATGGTAAGAAGATTTTCGTACAATAACTTTTGCGAGTTTTTTCCGTTCTTGGACTTGGATGAGCTAGTTGGGGCCTAAGACAAACAATTTGTAAAGACACATTCGACCGTACAACCGTTTAGGGCATTTTCGGAAAGGGTCTTGCTTTGAGGCTGAATGGTACGAAGATTTTAGTACCAGAACTTTTGTGAGTTTTTTCCGTTTTTTGGCTTGGATGGACTAGCATGGGCCTAAGAAAAACATTTTGTAAAGACTCATTCGACCGTACAACCATTTAGGGCATTTTCGGAAAGGGTCTTGCTTTGAGGCTGAATGGTACGAAGATTTTAGTACCAGAACTTTTGCGAGTTTTTTCCGTTTTTTGGCTTGGATGTGCTAGTTGCGGCCTAAGAAAAACATTTTGTAAGGACACATTCGACCGTTCAACCGTTTAGGGCATTTTCGGGAAGGGTCTTGGTTTGAGGCTAAATGGTATGAGGATTTTCGTACCAGAACTTTTGCGAGTTTTTTCCGTTTTTGGGCTTAGATGTGCTAGTTGGGGCCTAAGAAAAGCATTTTGTAAAGACACATTCGACCGTACAACCGTTTAGGGCAGTTTCGGGAAGGGTCTTGGTTTGAGGCTGAAAGGTACGAAGATTTTCGATCCAGAACTTTTGCGAGTTTTTTACGTTTTTCGGCTTGGATGTGCTAGTTGCGGCCTAAGAAAAACATTTTGTAAAGACACATTCGACCGTTCAACCGTTTAGGGCATTTTCGGAAAGGGTCTTGCTTTGAGGCTGAATGGTACGAAGATTTTAGTACCAGAACTTTTGTGAGTTTTTTCCGTTTTTTGGCTTGGATGGACTAGCATGGGCCTAAGAAAAACATTTTGTAAAGACACATTCGACCGTACAACCGTTTAGGGCATTTTCGGAAAGGGTCTTGCTTTGAGGCTGAATGGTACGAAGATTTTAGTACCAGAACTTTTGCGAGTTTTTTCCGTTTTTTGGCTTGGATGTGCTAGTTGCGGCCTAAGAAAAACATTTTGTAAGGACACATTCGACCGTTCAACCGTTTAGGGCATTTTCGGGAAGGGTCTTGGTTTGAGGCTAAATGGTATGAGGATTTTCGTACCAGAACTTTTGCGAGTTTTTTCCGTTTTTGGGCTTAGATGTGCTAGTTGGGGCCTAAGAAAAACATTTTGTAAAGACACATTCGACCGTACAACCATTTAGGGCAGTTTCGGGAAGGGTCTTGGTTTGAGGCTGAAAGGTACGAAGATTTTCGATCCAGAACTTTTGCGAGTTTCTTACGTTTTTCGGCTTGGATGTGCTAGTTGCGGCCTAAGAAAAACATTTTGTAAAGACACATTCGACCGTTCAACCGTTTAGGGCATTTTCGGAAAGGGTCTTGCTTTGAGGCTGAATGGTACGAAGATTTTAGTACCAGAACTTCTGTGAGTTTTTTCCGTTTTTTGGCTTGGATGGACTAGCATGGGCCTAAGAAAAACATTTTGTAAAGACACATTCGACCGTACAACCGTTTAGGGCATTTTCGGAAAGGGTCTTGCTTTGAGGCTGAATGGTACGAAGATTTTAGTACCAGAACATTTGCGAGGTTTTTCCGTTTTTTGGCTTGGATGTGCTAGTTGCGGCCTAAGAAAAACATTTTGTAAGGACACGTTCGACCGTTCAACCGTTTAGGGCATTTTCGGGAAGGGTCTTGGTTTGAGGCTAAATGGTATGAGGATTTTCGTACCAGAACTTTTGCGAGTTTTTTCCGTTTTTGGGCTTAGATGTGCTAGTTGGGGCCTAAGAAAAACATTTTGTAAAGACACATTCGACCGTACAACCGTTTAGGGCAGTTTCGGGTATGGTCTTGGTTTGAGGCTGAAAGGTACGAAGATTTTCGACCCAGAACTTTTGCGAGTTTTTTACGTTTTTCGGCTTGGATGTGCTAGTTGCGGCCTAAGAAAAACATTTTGTAAAGACACATTCGACCGTTCAACCGTTTAGGGCATTTTCGGAAAGGGTCTTGCTTTGAGGCTGAATGGTACGAAGATTTTAGTACCAGAACTTTTGTGAGTTTTTTCCGTTTTTTTGGCTTGGATGGACTAGCATGGGCCTAAGAAAAACATTTTGTAAAGACACATTCGACTGTACAACCGTTTAGGGCATTTTCGGAAAGGGTCTTGCTTTGAGGCTGAATGGTACGAAGATTTTAGTACCAGAACTTTTGCGAGTTTTTTCCGTTTTTTGGCTTGGATGTGCTAGTTGCGGCCTAAGAAAAACATTTTGTAAGGACACATTCGACCGTTCAACCGTTTAGGGCATTTTCGGGAAGGGTCTTGGTTTGAGGCTAAATGGTATGAGGATTTTCGTACCAGAACTTTTGCGAGTTTTTTCCGTTTTTGGGCTTAGATGTGCTAGTTGGGGCCTAAGAAAAACATTTTGTAAAGACACATTCGACCGTACAACCGTTTAGGGCAGTTTCGGGAAGGGTCTTGGTTTGAGGCTGAAAGGTACGAAGATTTTCGATCCAGAACTTTTGCGAGTTTTTTACGTTTTTCGGCTTGGATGTGCTAGTTGCGGCGTAAGAAAAACATTTTGTAAAGACACATTCGACCGTTCAACCGTTTAGGGCATTTTCGGTAAGGGTCTTGCTTTGAGGCTGAATGGTACGAAGATTTTAGTACCTGAACTTTTGCGAGTTTTTTCCGTTTTTTGGCTTGGATGTGCTAGTTGCGGCCTAAGAAAAACATTTTGTAAGGACACATTCGACCGTTCAACCGTTTAGGGCATTTTCGGGAAGGGTCTTGGTTTGAGGCTGAATGGTACGAAGATTTTAGTACCAGAACTTTCGCTAGTTTTTTCCGTTTTTTGTCTTGGATGGACTAGCATGGGCCTAAGAAAAACCTTTTGTAAAGACACATTTGACCGTAAAACCGTTTAAGGCATTTTCGGGATGGGTCTGGGTTTGAGGCTGAATGGTACGAAGATTTTCATACCAGAACATTTGGCATGGATGGACTAGCATGGGCCGAAGACAAACCTTTTGTAACGACACATTCGATTGTACAACAGTTAAGGGCATTTTCGAGAAGGGTCTTGGTGAAGGCTGAATGTTACGAAGATTTTCGTACCATAACTTTTCGAGTTTTTTCCCTTTTTGGGCTTGGATGTGCTAGTTGGGGCCTAAGAAAAACATTTTGTAAAGACACATTCGACCGTTCAACAGTCTAGGGCATTTTCGGGAAGGGTCTTGGTTTGAGGTTGAATGGTACGAAGATTTTTGTACCAGAACTTTTGCTAGTTTTTTCAGTTTTTGGGCATGGATGTGCTAGTTGAGGCCTAAGAAAAACATTTTGTAAAGACACATTCGACCGTACAACAGTTTAGGGCATTTTCGGGAAGGGTCTTGGTTTGAGGCGGAATGGTAAGAAGATTTTCGTACAATAACTTTTGCGAGTTTTTTCCGTTCTTGGACTTGGATGAGCTAGTTGGGGCCTAAGACAAACAATTTGTAAAGACACATTCGACCGTACAACCGTTTAGGGCATTTTCGGGATGGGTCTGGGTTTGAAGCTGAATGGTACGAAGATTTTCATACCAGAACATTTGGCATGGATGGACTAGCATGGGCCGAAGACAAACCTTTTGTAACGACACATTCGATTGTACAACAGTTAAGGGCATTTTCGAGAAGGGTCTTGGTGAAGGCTGAATGTTACGAAGATTTTCGTACCATAACTTTTCGAGTTTTTTCCCTTTTTGGGCTTGGATGTGCTAGTTGGGGCCTAAGAAAAACATTTTGTAAAGACACATTCGACCGTTCAACAGTTTAGGGCATTTTCGGGAAGGGTCTTGGTTTGAGGTTGAATGGTACGAAGATTTTTGTACCAGAACTTTTGCTAGTTTTTTCAGTTTTTGGGCATGGATGTGCTAGTTGAGGCCTAAGAAAAACATTTTGTAAAGACACATTCGACCGTACAACAGTTTAGGGCATTTTCGGGAAGGGTCTTGGTTTGAGGCGGAATGGTAAGAAGATTTTCGTACAATAACTTTTGCGAGTTTTTTCCGTTCTTGGACTTGGATGAGCTAGTTGGGGCCTAAGACAAACAATTTGTAAAGACACATTCGACCGTACAACCGTTTAGGGCATTTTCGGAAAGGGTCTTGCTTTGAGGCTGAATGGTACGAAGATTTTAGTACCAGAACTTTTGTGAGTTTTTTCCGTTTTTTGGCTTGGATGGACTAGCATGGGCCTAAGAAAAACATTTTGTAAAGACACATTCGACCGTACAACCGTTTAGGGCATTTTCGGAAAGGGTCTTGCTTTGAGGCTGAATGGTACGAAGATTTTAGTACCAGAACTTTTGCGAGTTTTTTCCGTTTTTTGGCTTGGATGTGCTAGTTGCGGCCTAAGAAAAACATTTTGTAAGGACACATTCGACCGTTCAACCGTTTAGGGCATTTTCGGGAAGGGTCTTGGTTTGAGGCTAAATGGTATGAGGATTTTCGTACCAGAACTTTTGCGAGTTTTTTCCGTTTTTGGGCTTAGATGTGCTAGTTGGAGCCTAAGAAAAACATTTTGTAAAGACACATTCGACCGTACAACCGTTTAGGGCAGTTTCGGGAAGGGTCTTGGTTTGAGGCTGAAAGGTACGAAGATTTTCGATCCAGAACTTTTGCGAGTTTTTTACGTTTTTCGGCTTGGATGTGCTAGTTGCGGCCTAAGAAAATTATTTTGTAAAGAAACATTCGACCGTTCAACCGTTTAGGGCATTTTCGGAAAGGGTCTTGCTTTGAGGCTGAATGGTACGAAGATTTTAGTACCAGAACTTTTGTGAGTTTTTTCCGTTTTTTGGCTTGGATGGACTAGCATGGGCCTAAGAAAAACATTTTGTAAAGACACATTCGACCGTACAACCGTTTAGGGCATTTTCGGAAAGGGTCTTGCTTTGAGGCTGAATGGTACGAAGATTTTAGTACCAGAACATTTGCGAGGTTTTTCCGTTTTTTGGCTTGGATGTGCTAGTTGCGGCCTAAGAAAAACATTTTGTAAGGACACGTTCGACCGTTCAACCGTTTAGGGCATTTTCGGGAAGGGTCTTGGTTTGAGGCTAAATGGTATGAGGATTTTCGTACCAGAACTTTTGCGAGTTTTTTCCGTTTTTGGGCTTAGATGTGCTAGTTGGGGCCTAAGAAAAACATTTTGTAAAGACACATTCGACCGTACAACCGTTTAGGGCAGTTTCGGGAAGGGTCTTGGTTTGAGGCTGAAAGGTACGAAGATTTTCGATCCAGAACTTTTGCGAGTTTTTTACGTTTTTCGGCTTGGATGTGCTAGTTGCGGCCTAAGAAAAACATTTTGTAAAGACACATTCGACCGTTCAACCGTTTAGGGCATTTTCGGAAAGGGTCTTGCTTTGAGGCTGAATGGTACGAAGATTTTAGTACCAGAACTTTTGCGAGTTTTTTCCGTTTTTTGGCTTGGATGTGCTAGTTGCGGCCTAAGAAAAACATTTTGTAAGGACACATTCGACCGTTCAACCGTTTAGGGCATTTTCGGGAAGGGTCTTGGTTTGAGGCTGAATGGTACGAAGATTTTAGTACCAGAACTTTCGCTAGTTTTTTCCGTTTTTTGTCTTGGATGGACTAGCATGGGCCTAAGAAAAACCTTTTGTAAAGACACATTTGACCGTAAAACCGTTTAAGGCATTTTCGGGATGGGTCTGGGTTTGAGGCTGAATGGTACGAAGATTTTCATACCAGAACATTTGGCATGGATGTGCTAGTTGCGGCCTAAGAAAAACATTTTGTAAGGACACATTCGACCGTTCAACCGTTTAGGGCATTTTCGGGAAGGGTCTTGGTTTGAGGCTAAATGGTATGAGGATTTTCGTACCAGAACTTTTGCGAGTTTTTTCCGTTTTTGGGCTTAGATGTGCTAGTTGGGGCCTAAGAAAAACATTTTGTAAAGACACATTCGACCGTACAACCATTTAGGGCAGTTTCGGGAAGGGTCTTGGTTTGAGGCTGAAAGGTACGAAGATTTTCGATCCAGAACTTTTGCGAGTTTCTTACGTTTTTCGGCTTGGATGTGCTAGTTGCGGCCTAAGAAAAACATTTTGTAAAGACACATTCGACCGTTCAACCGTTTAGGGCATTTTCGGAAAGGGTCTTGCTTTGAGGCTGAATGGTACGAAGATTTTAGTACCAGAACTTCTGTGAGTTTTTTCCGTTTTTTGGCTTGGATGGACTAGCATGGGCCTAAGAAAAACATTTTGTAAAGACACATTCGACCGTACAACCGTTTAGGGCATTTTCGGAAAGGGTCTTGCTTTGAGGCTGAATGGTACGAAGATTTTAGTACCAGAACATTTGCGAGGTTTTTCCGTTTTTTGGCTTGGATGTGCTAGTTGCGGCCTAAGAAAAACATTTTGTAAGGACACGTTCGACCGTTCAACCGTTTAGGGCATTTTCGGGAAGGGTCTTGGTTTGAGGCTAAATGGTATGAGGATTTTCGTACCAGAACTTTTGCAAGTTTTTTCCGTTTTTGGGCTTAGATGTGCTAGTTGGGGCCTAAGAAAAACATTTTGTAAAGACACATTCGACCGTACAACCGTTTAGGGCAGTTTCGGGTAGGGTCTTGGTTTGAGGCTGAAAGGTACGAAGATTTTCGACCCAGAACTTTTGCGAGTTTTTTCCGTTTTTCGGCTTGGATGTGCTAGTTGCGGCCTAAGAAAAACATTTTGTAAAGACACATTCGACCGTTCAACCGTTTAGGGCATTTTCGGAAAGGGTCTTGCTTTGAGGCTGAATGGTACGAAGATTTTAGTACCAGAACTTTTGTGAGTTTTTTCCGTTTTTTTGGCTTGGTTGGACTAGCATGGGCCTAAGAAAAACATTTTGTAAAGACACATTCGACTGTACAACCGTTTAGGGCATTTTCGGAAAGGGTCTTGCTTTGAGGCTGAATGGTACGAAGATTTTAGTACCAGAACTTTTGCGAGTTTTTTCCGTTTTTTGGCTTGGATGTGCTAGTTGCGGCCTAAGAAAAACATTTTGTAAGGACACATTCGACCGTTCAACCGTTTAGGGCATTTTCGGGAAGGGTCTTGGTTTGAGGCTAAATGGTATGAGGATTTTCGTACCAGAACTTTTGCGAGTTTTTTCCGTTTTTGGGCTTAGATGTGCTAGTTGGGGCCTAAGAAAAACATTTTGTAAAGACACATTCGACCGTACAACCGTTTAGGGCAGTTTCGGGAAGGGTCTTGGTTTGAGGCTGAAAGGTACGAAGATTTTCGATCCAGAACTTTTGCGAGTTTTTTACGTTTTTCGGCTTGGATGTGCTAGTTGCGGCCTAAGAAAAACATTTTGTAAAGACACATTCGACCGTTCAACCGTTTAGGGCATTTTCGGAAAGGGTCTTGCTTTGAGGCTGAATGGTACGAAGATTTTAGTACCAGAACTTTTGCGAGTTTTTTCCGTTTTTTGGCTTGGATGTGCTAGTTGCGGCCTAAGAAAAACATTTTGTAAGGACACATTCGACCGTTCAACCGTTTAGGGCATTTTCGGGAAGGGTCTTGGTTTGAGGCTGAATGGTACGAAGATTTTAGTACCAGAACTTTCGCTAGTTTTTTCCGTTTTTTGTCTTGGATGGACTAGCATGGGCCTAAGAAAAACCTTTTGTAAAGACACATTTGACCGTAAAACCGTTTAAGGCATTTTCGGGATGGGTCTGGGTTTGAGGCTGAATGGTACGAAGATTTTCATACCAGAACATTTGGCATGGATGGACTAGCATGGGCCGAAGACAAACCTTTTGTAACGACACATTCGATTGTACAACAGTTAAGGGCATTTTCGAGAAGGGTCTTGGTGAAGGCTGAATGTTACGAAGATTTTCGTACCATAACTTTTCGAGTTTTTTCCCTTTTTGGGCTTGGATGTGCTAGTTGGGGCCTAAGAAAAACATTTTGTAAAGACACATTCGACCGTTCAACAGTTTAGGGCATTTTCGGGAAGGGTCTTGGTTTGAGGTTGAATGGTACGAAGATTTTTGTACCAGAACTTTTGCTAGTTTTTTCAGTTTTTGGGCATGGATGTGCTAGTTGAGGCCTAAGAAAAACATTTTGTAAAGACACATTCGACCGTACAACAGTTTAGGGCATTTTCGGGAAGGGTCTTGGTTTGAGGCGGAATGGTAAGAAGATTTTCGTACAATAACTTTTGCGAGTTTTTTCCGTTCTTGGACTTGGATGAGCTAGTTGGGGCCTAAGACAAACAATTTGTAAAGACACATTCGACCGTACAACCGTTTAGGGCATTTTCGGAAAGGGTCTTGCTTTGAGGCTGAATGGTACGAAGATTTTAGTACCAGAACTTTTGTGAGTTTTTTCCGTTTTTTGGCTTGGATGGACTAGCATGGGCCTAAGAAAAACATTTTGTAAAGACACATTCGACCGTACAACCGTTTAGGGCATTTTCGGAAAGGGTCTTGCTTTGAGGCTGAATGGTACGAAGATTTTAGTACCAGAACTTTTGCGAGTTTTTTCCGTTTTTTGGCTTGGATGTGCTAGTTGCGGCCTAAGAAAAACATTTTGTAAGGACACATTCGACCGTTCAACCGTTTAGGGCATTTTCGGGAAGGGTCTTGGTTTGAGGCTAAATGGTATGAGGATTTTCGTACCAGAACTTTTGCGAGTTTTTTCCGTTTTTGGGCTTAGATGTGCTAGTTGGAGCCTAAGAAAAACATTTTGTAAAGACACATTCGACCGTACAACCGTTTAGGGCAGTTTCGGGAAGGGTCTTGGTTTGAGGCTGAAAGGTACGAAGATTTTCGATCCAGAACTTTTGCGAGTTTTTTACGTTTTTCGGCTTGGATGTGCTAGTTGCGGCCTAAGAAAATTATTTTGTAAAGAAACATTCGACCGTTCAACCGTTTAGGGCATTTTCGGAAAGGGTCTTGCTTTGAGGCTGAATGGTACGAAGATTTTAGTACCAGAACTTTTGTGAGTTTTTTCCGTTTTTTGGCTTGGATGGACTAGCATGGGCCTAAGAAAAACATTTTGTAAAGACACATTCGACCGTACAACCGTTTAGGGCATTTTCGGAAAGGGTCTTGCTTTGAGGCTGAATGGTACGAAGATTTTAGTACCAGAACATTTGCGAGGTTTTTCCGTTTTTTGGCTTGGATGTGCTAGTTGCGGCCTAAGAAAAACATTTTGTAAGGACACGTTCGACCGTTCAACCGTTTAGGGCATTTTCGGGAAGGGTCTTGGTTTGAGGCTAAATGGTATGAGGATTTTCGTACCAGAACTTTTGCGAGTTTTTTCCGTTTTTGGGCTTAGATGTGCTAGTTGGGGCCTAAGAAAAACATTTTGTAAAGACACATTCGACTGTACAACCGTTTAGGGCATTTTCGGAAAGGGTCTTGCTTTGAGGCTGAATGGTACGAAGATTTTTGATCCAGAACTTTTGCGAGTTTTTTCCGTTTTTTGGCTTGGATGTGCTAGTTGCGGCCTAAGAAAAACATTTTGTAAGGACAGATTCGACCGTTCAACCGTTTAGGGCATTTTCGGGAAGGGTCTTGGTTTGAGGCTAAATGGTATGAGGATTTTCGTACCAGAACTTTTGCGAGTTTTTTCCGTTTTTGGGCTTAGATGTGCTAGTTGGGGCCTAAGAAAAACATTTTGTAAAGACACATTCGACCGTACAACCGTTTAGGGCAGTTTCGGGAATGGTCTTGGTTTGAGGCTGAAAGGTACGAAGATTTTCGATCCAGAACTTTTGCGAGTTTTTTACGTTTTTCGGCTTGGATGTGCTAGTTGCGGCCTAAGAAAAACATTTTGTAAAGACACATTCGACCGTTCAACCGTTTAGGGCATTTTCGGAAAGGGTCTTGCTTTGAGGCTGAATGGTACGAAGATTTTAGTACCAGAACTTTTGTGAGTTTTTTCCGTTTTTTGGCTTGGATGGACTAGCATGGGCCTAAGAAAAACATTTTGTAAAGACACATTCGACCGTACAACCGTTTAGGGCATTTTCGGAAAGGGTCTTGCTTTGAGGCTGAATGGTACGAAGATTTTAGTACCAGAACTTTTGCGAGTTTTTTCCGTTTTTTTGCTTGGATGTGCTAGTTGCGGCCTAAGAAAAACATTTTGTAAGGACACATTCGACCGTTCAACCGTTTAGGGCATTTTCGGGAAGGGTCTTGGTTTGAGGCTAAATGGTATGAGGATTTTCGTACCAGAACTTTTGCGAGTTTTTTCCGTTTTTGGGCTTAGATGTGCTAGTTGGGGCCTAAGAAAAACATTTTGTAAAGACACATTCGACCGTACAACCATTTAGGGCAGTTTCGGGAAGGGTCTTGGTTTGAGGCTGAAAGGTACGAAGATTTTCGATCCAGAACTTTTGCGAGTTTCTTACGTTTTTCGGCTTGGATGTGCTAGTTGCGGCCTAAGAAAAACATTTTGTAAAGACACATTCGACCGTTCAACCGTTTAGGGCATTTTCGGAAAGGGTCTTGCTTTGAGGCTGAATGGTACGAAGATTTTAGTACCAGAACTTCTGTGAGTTTTTTCCGTTTTTTGGCTTGGATGGACTAGCATGGGCCTAAGAAAAACATTTTGTAAAGACACATTCGACCGTACAACCGTTTAGGGCATTTTCGGAAAGGGTCTTGCTTTGAGGCTGAATGGTACGAAGATTTTAGTACCAGAACATTTGCGAGGTTTTTCCGTTTTTTGGCTTGGATGTGCTAGTTGCGGCCTAAGAAAAACATTTTGTAAGGACACGTTCGACCGTTCAACCGTTTAGGGCATTTTCGGGAAGGGTCTTGGTTTGAGGCTAAATGGTATGAGGATTTTCGTACCAGAACTTTTGCAAGTTTTTTCCGTTTTTGGGCTTAGATGTGCTAGTTGGGGCCTAAGAAAAACATTTTGTAAAGACACATTCGACCGTACAACCGTTTAGGGCAGTTTCGGGTAGGGTCTTGGTTTGAGGCTGAAAGGTACGAAGATTTTCGACCCAGAACTTTTGCGAGTTTTTTACGTTTTTCGGCTTGGATGTGCTAGTTGCGGCCTAAGAAAAACATTTTGTAAAGACACATTCGACCGTTCAACCGTTTAGGGCATTTTCGGAAAGGGTCTTGCTTTGAGGCTGAATGGTACGAAGATTTTAGTACCAGAACTTTTGTGAGTTTTTTCCGTTTTTTTGGCTTGGTTGGACTAGCATGGGCCTAAGAAAAACATTTTGTAAAGACACATTCGACTGTACAACCGTTTAGGGCATTTTCGGAAAGGGTCTTGCTTTGAGGCTGAATGGTACGAAGATTTTAGTACCAGAACTTTTGCGAGTTTTTTCCGTTTTTTGGCTTGGATGTGCTAGTTGCGCCCTATGAAAAACATTTTGTAAGGACACATTCGACCGTTCAACCGTTTAGGGCATTTTCGGGAAGGGTCTTGGTTTGAGGCTAAATGGTATGAGGATTTTCGTACCAGAACTTTTGCGAGTTTTTTCCGTTTTTGGGCTTAGATGTGCTAGTTGGGGCCTAAGAAAAACATTTTGTAAAGACACATTCGACCGTACAACCGTTTAGGGCAGTTTCGGGAAGGGTCTTGGTTTGAGGCTGAAAGGTACGAAGATTTTCGATCCAGAACTTTTGCGAGTTTTTTACGTTTTTCGGCTTGGATGTGCTAGTTGCGGCCTAAGAAAAACATTTTGTAAAGACACATTCGACCGTTCAACCGTTTAGGGCATTTTCGGAAAGGGTCTTGCTTTGAGGCTGAATGGTACGAAGATTTTAGTACCAGAACTTTTGTGAGTTTTTTCCGTTTTTTGGCTTGGATGGACTAGCATGGGCCTAAGAAAAACATTTTGTAAAGACACATTCGACCGTACAACCGTTTAGGGCATTTTCGGAAAGGGTCTTGCTTTGAGGCTGAATGGTACGAAGATTTTAGTACCAGAACTTTTGCGAGTTTTTTCCGTTTTTTTGCTTGGATGTGCTAGTTGCGGCCTAAGAAAAACATTTTGTAAGGACACATTCGACCGTTCAACCGTTTAGGGCATTTTCGGGAAGGGTCTTGGTTTGAGGCTAAATGGTATGAGGATTTTCGTACCAGAACTTTTGCGAGTTTTTTCCGTTTTTGGGCTTAGATGTGCTAGTTGGGGCCTAAGAAAAACATTTTGTAAAGACACATTCGACCGTACAACCATTTAGGGCAGTTTCGGGAAGGGTCTTGGTTTGAGGCTGAAAGGTACGAAGATTTTCGATCCAGAACTTTTGCGAGTTTCTTACGTTTTTCGGCTTGGATGTGCTAGTTGCGGCCGAAGAAAAACATTTTGTAAAGACACATTCGACCGTTCAACCGTTTAGGGCATTTTCGGAAAGGGTCTTGCTTTGAGGCTGAATGGTACGAAGATTTTAGTACCAGAACTTCTGTGAGTTTTTTCCGTTTTTTGGCTTGGATGGACTAGCATGGGCCTAAGAAAAACATTTTGTAAAGACACATTCGACCGTACAACCGTTTAGGGCATTTTCGGAAAGGGTCTTGCTTTGAGGCTGAATGGTACGAAGATTTTAGTACCAGAACATTTGCGAGGTTTTTCCGTTTTTTGGCTTGGATGTGCTAGTTGCGGCCTAAGAAAAACATTTTGTAAGGACACGTTCGACCGTTCAACCGTTTAGGGCATTTTCGGGAAGGGTCTTGGTTTGAGGCTAAATGGTATGAGGATTTTCGTACCAGAACTTTTGCAAGTTTTTTCCGTTTTTGGGCTTAGATGTGCTAGTTGGGGCCTAAGAAAAACATTTTGTAAAGACACATTCGACCGTACAACCGTTTAGGGCAGTTTCGGGTAGGGTCTTGGTTTGAGGCTGAAAGGTACGAAGATTTTCGACCCAGAACTTTTGCGAGTTTTTTACGTTTTTCGGCTTGGATGTGCTAGTTGCGGCCTAAGAAAAACATTTTGTAAAGACACATTCGACCGTTCAACCGTTTAGGGCATTTTCGGAAAGGGTCTTGCTTTGAGGCTGAATGGTACGAAGATTTTAGTACCAGAACTTTTGTGAGTTTTTTCCGTTTTTTTGGCTTGGTTGGACTAGCATGGGCCTAAGAAAAACATTTTGTAAAGACACATTCGACCGTTCAACCGTTTAGGGCATTTTCGGGAAGGGTCTTGGTTTGAGGCTAAATGGTATGAGGATTTTCGTACCAGAACTTTTGCGAGTTTTTTCCGTTTTTGGGCTTAGATGTGCTAGTTGGGGCCTAAGAAAAACATTTTGTAAAGACACATTCGACCGTTCAACCGTTTAGGGCATTTTCGGAAAGGGTCTTGCTTTGAGGCTGAATGGTACGAAGATTTTAGTACCAGAACTTTTGTGAGTTTTTTCCGTTTTTTGGCTTGGATGGACTAGCATGGGCCTAAGAAAAACATTTTGTAAAGACACATTCGACCGTACAACCGTTTAGGGCATTTTCGGAAAGGGTCTTGCTTTGAGGCTGAATGGTACGAAGATTTTAGTACCAGAACTTTTGCGAGTTTTTTCCGTTTTTTTGCTTGGATGTGCTAGTTGCGGCCTAAGAAAAACATTTTGTAAGGACACATTCGACCGTTCAACCGTTTAGGGCATTTTCGGGAAGGGTCTTGGTTTGAGGCTAAATGGTATGAGGATTTTCGTACCAGAACTTTTGCGAGTTTTTTCCGTTTTTGGGCTTAGATGTGCTAGTTGGGGCCTAAGAAAAACATTTTGTAAAGACACATTCGACCGTACAACCATTTAGGGCAGTTTCGGGAAGGGTCTTGGTTTGAGGCTGAAAGGTACGAAGATTTTCGATCCAGAACTTTTGCGAGTTTTTTACGTTTTTCGGCTTGGATGTGCTAGTTGCGGCCTAAGAAAAACATTTTGTAAAGACACATTCGACCGTTCAACCGTTTAGGGCATTTTCGGAAAGGGTCTTGCTTTGAGGCTGAATGGTACGAAGATTTTAGTACCAGAACTTCTGTGAGTTTTTTCCGTTTTTTGGCTTGGATGGACTAGCATGGGCCTAAGAAAAACATTTTGTAAAGACACATTCGACCGTACAACCGTTTAGGGCATTTTCGGAAAGGGTCTTGCTTTGAGGCTGAATGGTACGAAGATTTTAGTACCAGAACATTTGCGAGGTTTTTCCGTTTTTTGGCTTGGATGTGCTAGTTGCGGCCTAAGAAAAACATTTTGTAAGGACACGTTCGACCGTTCAACCGTTTAGGGCATTTTCGGGAAGGGTCTTGGTTTGAGGCTAAATGGTATGAGGATTTTCGTACCAGAACTTTTGCAAGTTTTTTCCGTTTTTGGGCTTAGATGTGCTAGTTGGGGCCTAAGAAAAACATTTTGTAAAGACACATTCGACCGTACAACCGTTTAGGGCAGTTTCGGGTAGGGTCTTGGTTTGAGGCTGAAAGGTACGAAGATTTTCGACCCAGAACTTTTGCGAGTTTTTTACGTTTTTCGGCTTGGATGTGCTAGTTGCGGCCTAAGAAAAACATTTTGTAAAGACACATTCGACCGTTCAACCGTTTAGGGCATTTTCGGAAAGGGTCTTGCTTTGAGGCTGAATGGTACGAAGATTTTAGTACCAGAACTTTTGTGAGTTTTTTCCGTTTTTTTGGCTTGGTTGGACTAGCACGGGCCTAAGAAAAACATTTTGTAAAGACACATTCGACTGTACAACCGTTTAGGGCATTTTCGGAAAGGGTCTTGCTTTGAGGCTGAATGGTACGAAGATTTTAGTACCAGAACTTTTGCGAGTTTTTTCCGTTTTTTGGCTTGGATGTGCTAGTTGCGGCCTAAGAAAAACATTTTGTAAGGACACATTCGACCGTTCAACCGTTTAGGGCATTTTCGGGAAGGGTCTTGGTTTGAGGCTAAATGGTATGAGGATTTTCGTACCAGAACTTTTGCGAGTTTTTTCCGTTTTTGGGCTTAGATGTGCTAGTTGGGGCCTAAGAAAAACATTTTGTAAAGACACATTCGACCGTACAACCGTTTAGGGCAGTTTCGGGAAGGGTCTTGGTTTGAGGCTGAAAGGTACGAAGATTTTCGATCCAGAACTTTTGCGAGTTTTTTACGTTTTTCGGCTTGGATGTGCTAGTTGCGGCCTAAGAAAAACATTTTGTAAAGACACATTCGACCGTTCAACCGTTTAGGGCATTTTCGGAAAGGGTCTTGCTTTGAGGCTGAATGGTACGAAGATTTTAGTACCAGAACTTTTGTGAGTTTTTTCCGTTTTTTGGCTTGGATGGACTAGCATGGGCCTAAGAAAAACATTTTGTAAAGACACATTCGACCGTACAACCGTTTAGGGCATTTTCGGAAAGGGTCTTGCTTTGAGGCTGAATGGTACGAAGATTTTAGTACCAGAACTTTTGCGAGTTTTTTCCGTTTTTTTGCTTGGATGTGCTAGTTGCGGCCTAAGAAAAACATTTTGTAAGGACACATTCGACCGTTCAACCGTTTAGGGCATTTTCGGGAAGGGTCTTGGTTTGAGGCTAAATGGTATGAGGATTTTCGTACCAGAACTTTTGCGAGTTTTTTCCGTTTTTGGGCTTAGATGTGCTAGTTGGGGCCTAAGAAAAACATTTTGTAAAGACACATTCGACCGTACAACCATTTAGGGCAGTTTCGGGAAGGGTCTTGGTTTGAGGCTGAAAGGTACGAAGATTTTCGATCCAGAACTTTTGCGAGTTTCTTACGTTTTTCGGCTTGGATGTGCTAGTTGCGGCCTAAGAAAAACATTTTGTAAAGACACATTCGACCGTTCAACCGTTTAGGGCATTTTCGGAAAGGGTCTTGCTTTGAGGCTGAATGGTACGAAGATTTTAGTACCAGAACTTCTGTGAGTTTTTTCCGTTTTTTGGCTTGGATGGACTAGCATGGGCCTAAGAAAAACATTTTTTAAAGACACATTCGACCGTACAACCGTTTAGGGCATTTTCGGAAAGGGTCTTGCTTTGAGGCTGAATGGTACGAAGATTTTAGTACCAGAACATTTGCGAGGTTTTTCCGTTTTTTGGCTTGGATGTGCTAGTTGCGGCCTAAGAAAAACATTTTGTAAGGACACGTTCGACCGTTCAACCGTTTAGGGCATTTTCGGGAAGGGTCTTGGTTTGAGGCTAAATGGTATGAGGATTTTCGTACCAGAACTTTTGCAAGTTTTTTCCGTTTTTGGGCTTAGATGTGCTAGTTGGGGCCTAAGAAAAACATTTTGTAAAGACACATTCGACCGTACAACCGTTTAGGGCAGTTTCGGGTAGGGTCTTGGTTTGAGGCTGAAAGGTACGAAGATTTTCGACCCAGAACTTTTGCGAGTTTTTTACGTTTTTCGGCTTGGATGTGCTAGTTGCGGCCTAAGAAAAACATTTTGTAAAGACACATTCGACCGTTCAACCGTTTAGGGCATTTTCGGAAAGGGTCTTGCTTTGAGGCTGAATGGTACGAAGATTTTAGTACCAGAACTTTTGTGAGTTTTTTCCGTTTTTTTGGCTTGGTTGGACTAGCATGGGCCTAAGAAAAACATTTTGTAAAGACACATTCGACTGTACAACCGTTTAGGGCATTTTCGGAAAGGGTCTTGCTTTGAGGCTGAATGGTACGAAGATTTTAGTACCAGAACTTTTGCGAGTTTTTTCCGTTTTTTGGCTTGGATGTGCTAGTTGCGGCCTAAGAAAAACATTTTGTAAGGACACATTCGACCGTTCAACCGTTTAGGGCATTTTCGGGAAGGGTCTTGGTTTGAGGCTAAATGGTATGAGGATTTTCGTACCAGAACTTTTGCGAGTTTTTTCCGTTTTTGGGCTTAGATGTGCTAGTTGGGGCCTAAGAAAAACATTTTGTAAAGACACATTCGACCGTACAACCGTTTAGGGCAGTTTCGGGAAGGGTCTTGGTTTGAGGCTGAAAGGTACGAAGATTTTCGATCCAGAACTTTTGCGAGTTTTTTACGTTTTTCGGCTTGGATGTGCTAGTTGCGGCCTAAGAAAAACATTTTGTAAAGACACATTCGACCGTTCAACCGTTTAGGGCATTTTCGGAAAGGGTCTTGCTTTGAGGCTGAATGGTACGAAGATTTTAGTACCAGAACTTTTGCGAGTTTTTTCCGTTTTTTGGCTTGGATGTGCTAGTTGCGGCCTAAGAAAAACATTTTGTAAGGACACATTCGACCGTTCAACCGTTTAGGGCATTTTCGGGAAGGGTCTTGGTTTGAGGCTGAATGGTACGAAGATTTTAGTACCAGAACTTTCGCTAGTTTTTTCCGTTTTTTGTCTTGGATGGACTAGCATGGGCCTAAGAAAAACCTTTTGTAAAGACACATTTGACCGTAAAACCGTTTAAGGCATTTTCGGGATGGGTCTGGGTTTGAGGCTGAATGGTACGAAGATTTTCATACCAGAACATTTGGCATGGATGGACTAGCATGGGCCGAAGACAAACCTTTTGTAACGACACATTCGATTGTACAACAGTTAAGGGCATTTTCGAGAAGGGTCTTGGTGAAGGCTGAATGTTACGAAGATTTTCGTACCATAACTTTTCGAGTTTTTTCCCTTTTTGGGCTTGGATGTGCTAGTTGGGGCCTAAGAAAAACATTTTGTAAAGACACATTCGACCGTTCAACAGTTTAGGGCATTTTCGGGAAGGGTCTTGGTTTGAGGTTGAATGGTACGAAGATTTTTGTACCAGAACTTTTGCTAGTTTTTTCAGTTTTTGGGCATGGATGTGCTAGTTGAGGCCTAAGAAAAACATTTTGTAAAGACACATTCGACCGTACAACAGTTTAGGGCATTTTCGGGAAGGGTCTTGGTTTGAGGCGGAATGGTAAGAAGATTTTCGTACAATAACTTTTGCGACTTTTTTCCGTTCTTGGACTTGGATGAGCTAGTTGGGGCCTAAGACAAACAATTTGTAAAGACACATTCGACCGTACAACCGTTTAGGGCATTTTCGGAAAGGGTCTTGCTTTGAGGCTGAATGGTACGAAGATTTTAGTACCAGAACTTTTGTGAGTTTTTTCCGTTTTTTGGCTTGGATGGACTAGCATGGGCCTAAGAAAAACATTTTGTAAAGACACATTCGACCGTACAACCGTTTAGGGCATTTTCGGAAAGGGTCTTGCTTTGAGGCTGAATGGTACGAAGATTTTAGTACCAGAACTTTTGCGAGTTTTTTCCGTTTTTTGGCTTGGATGTGCTAGTTGCAGCCTAAGAAAAACATTTTGTAAGGACACATTCGACCGTTCAACCGTTTTGGGCATTTTCGGGAAGGGTCTTGGTTTGAGGCTAAATGGTATGAGGATTTTCGTACCAGAACTTTTGCGAGTTTTTTCCGTTTTTGGGCTTAGATGTGCTAGTTGGAGCCTAAGAAAAACATTTTGTAAAGACACATTCGACCGTACAACCGTTTAGGGCAGTTTCGGGAAGGGTCTTGGTTTGAGGCTGAAAGGTACGAAGATTTTCGATCCAGAACTTTTGCGAGTTTTTTACGTTTTTCGGCTTGGATGTGCTAGTTGCGGCCTAAGAAAATTATTTTGTAAAGAAACATTCGACCGCTCAACCGTTTAGGGCATTTTCGGAAAGGGTCTTGCTTTGAGGCTGAATGGTACGAAGATTTTAGTACCAGAACTTTTGTGAGTTTTTTCCGTTTTTTGGCTTGGATGGACTAGCATGGGCCTAAGAAAAACATTTTGTAAAGACACATTCGACCGTACAACCGTTTAGGGCATTTTCGGAAAGGGTCTTGCTTTGAGGCTGAATGGTACGAAGATTTTAGTACCAGAACATTTGCGAGGTTTTTCCGTTTTTTGGCTTGGATGTGCTAGTTGCGGCCTAAGAAAAACATTTTGTAAGGACACGTTCGACCGTTCAACCGTTTAGGGCATTTTCGGGAAGGGTCTTGGTTTGAGGCTAAATGGTATGAGGATTTTCGTACCAGAACTTTTGCGAGTTTTTTCCGTTTTTGGGCTTAGATGTGCTAGTTGGGGCCTAAGAAAAACATTTTGTAAAGACACATTCGACCGTACAACCGTTTAGGGCAGTTTCGGGTAGGGTCTTGGTTTGAGGCTGAAAGGTACGAAGATTTTCGACCCAGAACTTTTGCGAGTTTTTTACGTTTTTCGGCTTGGATGTGCTAGTTGCGGCCTAAGAAAAACATTTTGTAAAGACACATTCGACCGTTCAACCGTTTAGGGCATTTTCGGAAAGGGTCTTGCTTTGAGGTTGAATGGTACGAAGATTTTAGTACCAGAACTTTTGTGAGTTTTTTCCGTTATTTGGCTTGGATGGACTAGCATGGGCCTAAGAAAAACATTTTGTAAAGACACATTCGACTGTACAACCGTTTAGGGCATTTTCGGAAAGGGTCTTGCTTTGAGGCTGAATGGTACGAAGATTTTTGATCCAGAACTTTTGCGAGTTTTTTCCGTTTTTTGGCTTGGATGTGCTAGTTGCGGCCTAAGAAAAACATTTTGTAAGGACACATTCGACCGTTCAACCGTTTAGGGCATTTTCGGGAAGGGTCTTGGTTTGAGGCTAAATGGTATGAGGATATTCGTACCAGAACTTTTGCGAGTTTTTTCCGTTTTTGGGCTTAGATGTGCTAGTTGGGGCCTAAGAAAAACATTTTGTAAAGACACATTCGACCGTACAACCGTTTAGGGCAGTTTCGGGAAGGGTCTTGGTTTGAGGCTGAAATGTACGAAGATTTTCGATCCAGAACTTTTGCGAGTTTTTTACGTTTTTCGGCTTGGATGTGCTAGTTGCGGCCTAAGAAAAACATTTTGTAAAGACACATTCGACCGTTCAACCGTTTAGGGCATTTTCGGAAAGGGTCTTGCTTTGAGGCTGAATGGTACGAAGATTTTAGTACCAGAACTTTTGTGAGTTTTTTCCGTTTTTTGGCTTGGATGGACTAGCATGGGCCTAAGAAAAACATTTTGTAAAGACACATTCGACCGTACAACCGTTTAGGGCATTTTCGGAAAGGGTCTTGCTTTGAGGCTGAATGGTACGAAGATTTTAGTACCAGAACTTTTGCGAGTTTTTTCCGTTTTTTTGCTTGGATGTGCTAGTTGCGGCCTAAGAAAAACATTTTGTAAGGACACATTCGACCGTTCAACCGTTTAGGGCATTTTCGGGAAGGGTCTTGGTTTGAGGCTAAATGGTATGAGGATTTTCGTACCAGAACTTTTGCGAGTTTTTTCCGTTTTTGGGCTTAGATGTGCTAGTTGGGGCCTAAGAAAAACATTTTGTAAAGACACATTCGACCGTTCAACCGTTTAGGGCATTTTCGGAAAGGGTCTTGCTTTGAGGCTGAATGGTACGAAGATTTTAGTACCAGAACTTTTGTGAGTTTTTTCCGTTTTTTGGCTTGGATGGACTAGCATGGGCCTAAGAAAAACATTTTGTAAAGACACATTCGACCGTACAACCGTTTAGGGCATTTTCGGAAAGGGTCTTGCTTTGAGGTTGAATGGTACGAAGATTTTAGTACCAGAACTTTTGCGAGTTTTTTCCGCTTTTTGGCTTGGATGTGCTAGTTGCGGCCTAAGAAAAACATTTTGTAAGGACACATTCGACCGTTCAACCGTTTAGGGCATTTTCGGGAAGGGTCTTGGTTTGAGGCTAAATGGTATGAGGATTTTCGTACCAGAACTTTTGCGAGTTTTTTCCGTTTTTGGGCTTAGATGTGCTAGTTGGGGCCTAAGAAAAACATTTTGTAAAGACACATTCGACCGTTCAACCGTTTAGGGCATTTTCGGAAAGGGTCTTGCTTTGAGGCTGAATGGTACGAAGATTTTAGTACCAGAACTTCTGTGAGTTTTTTCCGTTTTTTAGCTTGGATGGACTAGCATGGGCCTAAGAAAAACATATTGTAAAGACACATTCGACCGTACAACTGTTTAGGGCAATTTCGGGAAGGATCTTGGTTTGAGGTTGAAAGGTACAAAGATTTTTGGTCCAGAACTTTTGCGAGTTTTTTCCGTTTTTTGGCTTGGATGTGCTAGTTGGGGCCTAAGAAAAACATTTTGTAAAGACACATTCGACCGTTCAACCGTTTTGGGCATTTTCGGGAAGGGATTTTGGTTTGAGGCTGAATGGTACGAAGATTTTTATACCAGAACTTTTGCGAGTTTTTTCCGTTTTTGGGCATGGATGTGCTAGTTGGGGCCTAAGAAAAACATTTTGTAAAGACACATTCGATCGTACAACAGTTTAGGGCATTTTCGGGAAGGGTCTTGGTTTGAGGCTGAATGGTAAGAAGATTTTCGAACCAGAACTTTTGTGAGTTTTTTCCGTTTTATGGCTTGGATGGACTAGCATGGGCCTAAGAAAAACCTTTTGTAAAGACACATTTGACCGTACAACCGTTTAAGGAATTTTCGGGATGGGTCTGGGTTTGAGGCTGAATGGTACGAAGATTTTCGTACCAGAACTTTTGGCATGGATGGACTAGCATTGGCCGAAGACAAACCTTTTGTAAAGACACATTCGACTGTACAACAGTCAAGGGCATTTTTGAGAAGGGTCTTGGTGAAGGCTGAATGTTACGAAGATTTTCATACCATAACTTTTCGAGTTTTTTCCTTTTTTGGGCTTGGATGTGCTAGTTGGGGCCTAAGAAAAACATTTTGTAAAGACACATTCGACCGTTCAACCGTTTAGGGCATTTTCGGGAAGGGTCTTGGTTTGAGGCTAAATGGTATGAGGATTTTTGTACCAGAACTTTTGCGAGTTTTTTCCGTTTTTGGGCTTAGATGTGCTAGTTGGGGCCTAAGAAAAACATTTTGTAAAGACACATTCGACCGTTCAACCGTTTAGGGCATTTTCGGAAAGGGTCTTGCTTTGAGGCTGAATGGTACGAAGATTTTAGTACCAGAACTTTTGTGAGTTTTTTCCGTTTTTTGGCTTGGATGGACTAGCATGGGCCTAAGAAAAACATTTTGTAAAGACACATTCGACCGTACAACCGTTTAGGGCATTTTCGGAAAGGGTCTTGCTTTGAGGCTGAATGGTACGAAGATTTTAGTACCAGAACTTTTGCGAGTTTTTTCCGTTTTTTGGCTTAGATGTGCTAGTTGCGGTCTAAGAAAAACATTTTGTAAGGACACATTCGACCGTTCAACCGTTTAGGGCATTTTCGGGAAGGGTCTTGGTTTGAGGCTAAATGGTATGAGGATTTTCGTACCAGAACTTTTGCGAGTTTTTTCCGTTTTTGGGCTTAGATGTGCTAGTTGGGGCCTAAGAAAAACATTTTGTAAAGACACATTCGACCGTACAACCGTTTAGGGCAGTTTCGGGAAGGGTCTTGGTTTGAGGCTGAAAGGTACGAAGATTTTCGATCCAGAACTTTTGCGAGTTTTTTACGTTTTTCGGCTTGGATGTGCTAGTTGCGGCCTAAGAAAAACATTTTGTAAAGACACATTCGACCGTTCAACCGTTTAGGGCATTTTCGGAAAGGGTCTTGCTTTGAGGCTGAATGGTACGAAGATTTTAGTACCAGAACTTTTGTGAGTTTTTTCCGTTTTTTGGCTTGGATGGACTAGCATGGGCCTAAGAAAAACATATTGTAAAGACACATTCGACCGTACAACCGTTTAGGGCATTTTCGGGAAGGGTCTTGGTTTGAGGCTGAAAGGTACGAAGATTTTTGATCCAGAACTTTTGCGAGTTTTTTCCGTTTTTTGGCTTGGATGTGCTAGTTGGGGCCTAAGAAAAACATTTTGTAAAGACACATTCGACCGTTCAACCGTTTAGGGCATTTTCGGGAAGGGTCTTGGTTTGAGGCTAAATGGTATGAGGATTTTTGTACCAGAACTTTTGCGAGTTTTTTCCGTTTTTGGGCTTAGATGTGCTAGTTGGGGCCTAAGAAAAACATTTTGTAAAGACACATTCGACCGTTCAACCGTTTAGGGCATTTTCGGAAAGGGTCTTGCTTTGAGGCTGAATGGTACGAAGATTTTAGTACCAGAACTTTTGTGAGTTTTTTCCGTTTTTTGGCTTGGATGGACTAGCATGGGCCTAAGAAAAACATTTTGTAAAGACACATTCGACCGTACAACCGTTTAGGGCATTTTCGGAAAGGGTCTTGCTTTGAGGCTGAATGGTACGAAGATTTTAGTACCAGAACTTTTGCGAGTTTTTTCCGTTTTTTGGCTTAGATGTGCTAGTTGCGGTCTAAGAAAAACATTTTGTAAGGACACATTCGACCGTTCAACCGTTTAGGGCATTTTCGGGAAGGGTCTTGGTTTGAGGCTAAATGGTATGAGGATTTTCGTACCAGAACTTTTGCGAGTTTTTTCCGTTTTTGGGCTTAGATGTGCTAGTTGGGGCCTAAGAAAAACATTTTGTAAAGACACATTCGACCGTACAACCGTTTAGGGCAGTTTCAGGTAGGGTCTTGGTTTGAGGCTGAAAGGTACGAAGATTTTCGACCCAGAACTTTTGCGAGTTTTTTACGTTTTTCGGCTTGGATGTGCTAGTTGCGGCCTAAGAAAAACATTTTGTAAAGACACATTCGACCGTTCAACCGTTTAGGGCATTTTCGGAAAGGGTCTTGCTTTGAGGCTGAATGGTACGAAGATTTTAGTACCAGAACTTTTGTGAGTTTTTTCCGTTATTTGGCTTGGATGGACTAGCATGGGCCTAAGAAAAACATTTTGTAAAGACACATTCGACTGTACAACCGTTTAGGGCATTTTCGGAAAGGGTCTTGCTTTGAGGCTGAATGGTACGAAGATTTTTGATCCAGAACTTTTGCGAGTTTTTTCCGTTTTTTGGCTTGGATGTGCTAGTTGCGGCCTAAGAAAAACATTTTGTAAGGACACATTCGACCGTTCAACCGTTTAGGGCATTTTCGGGAAGGGTCTTGGTTTGAGGCTAAATGGTATGAGGATTTTCGTACCAGAACTTTTGCGAGTTTTTTCCGTTTTTGGGCTTAGATGTGCTAGTTGGGGCCTAAGAAAAACATTTTGTAAAGACACATTCGACCGTACAACCGTTTAGGGCAGTTTCGGGAAGGGTCTTGGTTTGAGGCTGAAATGTACGAAGATTTTCGATCCAGAACTTTTGCGAGTTTTTTACGTTTTTCGGCTTGGATGTGCTAGTTGCGGCCTAAGAAAAACATTTTGTAAAGACACATTCGACCGTTCAACCGTTTAGGGCATTTTCGGAAAGGGTCTTGCTTTGAGGCTGAATGGTACGAAGATTTTAGTACCAGAACTTTTGTGAGTTTTTTCCGTTTTTTGGCTTGGATGGACTAGCATGGGCCTAAGAAAAACATTTTGTAAAGACACATTCGACCGTACAACCGTTTAGGGCATTTTCGGAAAGGGTCTTGCTTTGAGGCTGAATGGTACGAAGATTTTAGTACCAGAACTTTTGCGAGTTTTTTCCGTTTTTTTGCTTGGATGTGCTAGTTGCGGCCTAAGAAAAACATTTTGTAAGGACACATTCGACCGTTCAACCGTTTAGGGCATTTTCGGGAAGGGTCTTGGTTTGAGGCTAAATGGTATGAGGATTTTCGTACCAGAACTTTTGCGAGTTTTTTCCGTTTTTGGGCTTAGATGTGCTAGTTGGGGCCTAAGAAAAACATTTTGTAAAGACACATTCGACCGTTCAACCGTTTAGGGCATTTTCGGAAAGGGTCTTGCTTTGAGGCTGAATGGTACGAAGATTTTAGTACCAGAACTTTTGTGAGTTTTTTCCGTTTTTTGGCTTGGATGGACTAGCATGGGCCTAAGAAAAACATTTTGTAAAGACACATTCGACCGTACAACCGTTTAGGGCATTTTCGGAAAGGGTCTTGCTTTGAGGTTGAATGGTACGAAGATTTTAGTACCAGAACTTTTGCGAGTTTTTTCCGCTTTTTGGCTTGGATGTGCTAGTTGCGGCCTAAGAAAAACATTTTGTAAGGACACATTCGACCGTTCAACCGTTTAGGGCATTTTCGGGAAGGGTCTTGGTTTGAGGCTAAATGGTATGAGGATTTTCGTACCAGAACTTTTGCGAGTTTTTTCCGTTTTTGGGCTTAGATGTGCTAGTTGGGGCCTAAGAAAAACATTTTGTAAAGACACATTCGACCGTTCAACCGTTTAGGGCATTTTCGGAAAGGGTCTTGCTTTGAGGCTGAATGGTACGAAGATTTTAGTACCAGAACTTCTGTGAGTTTTTTCCGTTTTTTAGCTTGGATGGACTAGCATGGGCCTAAGAAAAACATATTGTAAAGACACATTCGACCGTACAACTGTTTAGGGCAATTTCGGGAAGGATCTTGGTTTGAGGTTGAAAGGTACAAAGATTTTTGGTCCAGAACTTTTGCGAGTTTTTTCCGTTTTTTGGCTTGGATGTGCTAGTTGGGGCCTAAGAAAAACATTTTGTAAAGACACATTCGACCGTTCAACCGTTTTGGGCATTTTCGGGAAGGGATTTTGGTTTGAGGCTGAATGGTACGAAGATTTTTATACCAGAACTTTTGCGAGTTTTTTCCGTTTTTGGGCATGGATGTGCTAGTTGGGGCCTAAGAAAAACATTTTGTAAAGACACATTCGATCGTACAACAGTTTAGGGCATTTTCGGGAAGGGTCTTGGTTTGAGGCTGAATGGTAAGAAGATTTTCGAACCAGAACTTTTGTGAGTTTTTTCCGTTTTATGGCTTGGATGGACTAGCATGGGCCTAAGAAAAACCTTTTGTAAAGACACATTTGACCGTACAACCGTTTAAGGAATTTTCGGGATGGGTCTGGGTTTGAGGCTGAATGGTACGAAGATTTTCGTACCAGAACTTTTGGCATGGATGGACTAGCATTGGCCGAAGACAAACCTTTTGTAAAGACACATTCGACTGTACAACAGTCAAGGGCATTTTTGAGAAGGGTCTTGGTGAAGGCTGAATGTTACGAAGATTTTCATACCATAACTTTTCGAGTTTTTTCCTTTTTTGGGCTTGGATGTGCTAGTTGGGGCCTAAGAAAAACATTTTGTAAAGACACATTCGACCGTTCAACCGTTTAGGGCATTTTCGGGAAGGGTCTTGGTTTGAGGCTAAATGGTATGAGGATTTTTGTACCAGAACTTTTGCGAGTTTTTTCCGTTTTTGGGCTTAGATGTGCTAGTTGGGGCCTAAGAAAAACATTTTGTAAAGACACATTCGACCGTTCAACCGTTTAGGGCATTTTCGGAAAGGGTCTTGCTTTGAGGCTGAATGGTACGAAGATTTTAGTACCAGAACTTTTGTGAGTTTTTTCCGTTTTTTGGCTTGGATGGACTAGCATGGGCCTAAGAAAAACATTTTGTAAAGACACATTCGACCGTACAACCGTTTAGGGCATTTTCGGAAAGGGTCTTGCTTTGAGGCTGAATGGTACGAAGATTTTAGTACCAGAACTTTTGCGAGTTTTTTCCGTTTTTTGGCTTAGATGTGCTAGTTGCGGTCTAAGAAAAACATTTTGTAAGGACACATTCGACCGTTCAACCGTTTAGGGCATTTTCGGGAAGGGTCTTGGTTTGAGGCTAAATGGTATGAGGATTTTCGTACCAGAACTTTTGCGAGTTTTTTCCGTTTTTGGGCTTAGATGTGCTAGTTGGGGCCTAAGAAAAACATTTTGTAAAGACACATTCGACCGTACAACCGTTTAGGGCAGTTTCGGGAAGGGTCTTGGTTTGAGGCTGAAAGGTACGAAGATTTTCGATCCAGAACTTTTGCGAGTTTTTTACGTTTTTCGGCTTGGATGTGCTAGTTGCGGCCTAAGAAAAACATTTTGTAAAGACACATTCGACCGTTCAACCGTTTAGGGCATTTTCGGAAAGGGTCTTGCTTTGAGGCTGAATGGTACGAAGATTTTAGTACCAGAACTTTTGTGAGTTTTTTCCGTTTTTTGGCTTGGATGGACTAGCATGGGCCTAAGAAAAACATATTGTAAAGACACATTCGACCGTACAACCGTTTAGGGCATTTTCGGGAAGGGTCTTGGTTTGAGGCTGAAAGGTACGAAGATTTTTGATCCAGAACTTTTGCGAGTTTTTTCCGTTTTTTGGCTTGGATGTGCTAGTTGGGGCCTAAGAAAAACATTTTGTAAAGACACATTCGACCGTTCAACCGTTTAGGGCATTTTCGGGAAGGGTCTTGGTTTGAGGCTAAATGGTATGAGGATTTTTGTACCAGAACTTTTGCGAGTTTTTTCCGTTTTTGGGCTTAGATGTGCTAGTTGGGGCCTAAGAAAAACATTTTGTAAAGACACATTCGACCGTTCAACCGTTTAGGGCATTTTCGGAAAGGGTCTTGCTTTGAGGCTGAATGGTACGAAGATTTTAGTACCAGAACTTTTGTGAGTTTTTTCCGTTTTTTGGCTTGGATGGACTAGCATGGGCCTAAGAAAAACATTTTGTAAAGACACATTCGACCGTACAACCGTTTAGGGCATTTTCGGAAAGGGTCTTGCTTTGAGGCTGAATGGTACGAAGATTTTAGTACCAGAACTTTTGCGAGTTTTTTCCGTTTTTTGGCTTAGATGTGCTAGTTGCGGTCTAAGAAAAACATTTTGTAAGGACACATTCGACCGTTCAACCGTTTAGGGCATTTTCGGGAAGGGTCTTGGTTTGAGGCTAAATGGTATGAGGATTTTCGTACCAGAACTTTTGCGAGTTTTTTCCGTTTTTGGGCTTAGATGTGCTAGTTGGGGCCTAAGAAAAACATTTTGTAAAGACACATTCGACCGTACAACCGTTTAGGGCAGTTTCGGGAAGGGTCTTGGTTTGAGGCTGAAAGGTACGAAGATTTTCGATCCAGAACTTTTGCGAGTTTTTTACGTTTTTCGGCTTGGATGTGCTAGTTGCGGCCTAAGAAAAACATTTTGTAAAGACACATTTGACCGTTCAACCGTTTAGGGCATTTTCGGAAAGGGTCTTGCTTTGAGGCTGAATGGTACGAAGATTTTAGTACCAGAACTTTTGTGAGTTTTTTCCGTTTTTTGGCTTGGATGGACTAGCATGGGCCTAAGAAAAACATATTGTAAAGACACATTCGACCGTACAACCGTTTAGGGCATTTTCGGGAAGGGTCTTGGTTTGAGGCTGAAAGGTACGAAGATTTTTGATCCAGAACTTTTGCGAGTTTTTTCCGTTTTTTGGCTTGGATGTGCTAGTTGGGGCCTAAGAAAAACATTTTGTAAAGACACATTCGACCGTTCAACCGTTTAGGGCATTTTCGGGAAGGGATTTTGGTTTGAGGCTGAATGGTACGAAGATTTTTATACCAGAACTTTTGCGAGTTTTTTCCGTTTTTGGGCTTGGATGTGCTAGTCGGGGCCTAAGAAAAACATTTTGTAAAGACACATTGGATCGTACAACAGTTTAGGGCATTTTCGGGAAGGGTCTTGGTTTGAGGTTGAATGGTAAGAAGATTTTCGAACCAGAACTTTTGTGAGTTTTTTCCGTTTTATGGCTTGGATGGACTAGCATGGGCCTAAGAAAAACCTTTTGTAAAGACACATTTGACCGTACAACCGTTTAAGGCATTTTCGGGATGGGTCTGGGTTTGAGGCTGAATGGTACGAAGATTTTCGTACCAGAACTTTTGGTATGGATGGACTAGCATGGGCCGAAGACAAACCTTTTGTAAAGACACATTCGACTGTACAACAGTTAAGGGCATTTTTGAGAAGGGTCTTGGTGAAGGCTGAATGTTACGAAGATTTTCATACCATAACTTTTCGAGTTTTTTCCTTTTTTGGGCTTGGATGTGCTAGTTGGGGCCTAAGAAAAACATTTTGTAAAGACACATTCGACCGTTCAACCGTTTAGGGCATTTTCGGGAAGGGTCTTGGTTTGAGGCTAAATGGTATGAGGATTTTCGTACCAGAACTTTTGCGAGTTTTTTCCGTTTTTGGGCTTAGATGTGCTAGTTGGGGCCTAAGAAAAACATTTTGTAAAGACACATTCGACCGTTCAACCGTTTAGGGCATTTTCGGAAAGTGTCTTGCTTTGAGGCTGAATGGTACGAAGATTTTAGTACCAGAACTTTTGTGAGTTTTTTCCGTTTTTTGGCTTGGATGGACTAGCATGGGCCTAAGAAAAACATTTTGTAAAGACACATTCGACCGTACAACCGTTTAGGGCATTTTTCCGGAAAGGGTCTTGCTTTGAGGCTGAATGGTACGAAGATTTTAGTACCAGAACTTTTGCGAGTTTTTTCCGTTTTTTGGCTTGGATGTGCTAGTTGCGGCCTAAGAAAAACATTTTGTAAGGACACATTCGACCGTTCAACCGTTTAGGGCATTTTCGGGAAGGGTCTTGGTTTGAGGCTAAATGGTATGAGGATTTTCGTACCAGAACTTTTGCGAGTTTTTTCCGTTTTTGGGCTTAGATGTGCTAGTTGGGGCCTAAGAAAAACATTTTGTAAAGACACATTCGATCGTACAACCGTTTAGGGCAGTTTCGGGAAGGGTCTTGGTTTGGGGCTGAAAGGTACGAAGATTTTCGATCCAAAAATTTTGCGAGTTTTTTACGTTTTTCGGCTTGGATGTGCTAGTTGCGGCCTAAGAAAAACATTTTGTAAAGACACATTCGACCGTTCAACCGTTTAGGGCATTTTCGGAAAGGGTCTTGCTTTGAGGCCCGAATGGTACGAAGATTTTAGTACCAGAACTTTTGTGAGTTTTTTCCGTTTTTTGGCTTGGATGGACTAGCATGGGCCTAAGAAAAACATTTTGTAAAGACACATTCGACCGTACAACCGTTTAGGGCATTTTCGGGAAGGGTCTTGGTTTGAGGCTGAAAGGTACGAAGATTTTTGATCCAGAACTTTTGCGAGTTTTTTCCGTTTTTTGGCTTGGATGTGCTAGTTGGGGCCTAAGAAAAACATTTTGTAAAGACACATTCGACCGTTCAACCGTTTAGGGCATTTTCGGGAAGGGATTTTGTAAAGACACATTCGACCGTACAACCGTTTAAGGCATTTTCGGGATGGTTCTGGGTTTGAGGCTGAATGGTACAAAGATTTTCGTACCAGAACTTTTGGCATGGATGGACTAGCATGGGCCGAAGACAAACCTTTTGTAAAGACACATTCGACTGTACAACAGTTAAGGGCATTTTCGAGAAGGGTCTTGGTGAAGGCTGAATGTTACGAAGATTTTCATACCATAACTTTTCGAGTTTTTTCCTTTTTTGGGCTTGGATGTGCTAGTTGGGGCCTAAGAAAAACATTTTGTAAAGACACATTCGACCGTTCAAAAGTTTAGGGCATTTTCGGGAAGGGTCTTGGTTTGAGGTTGAATGGTACGAAGATTTTTGTACCAGAACTTTTGCTAGTTTTTTCAATTTTTGGGCATGGATGTGCTAGAAGAGGCCTAAGAAAAACATTTTGTAAAGACACATTCGACCGTACAACAGTTTAGGGCATTTTCGGGAAGGGTCTTAGTTTGAGGCTGAATGGTACGAAGATTTTCGTACAAGAACTTTTGCGAGTTTTTTTCGTTTTTGTACTTGGATGAGCTAGTTGGGTCCTAAGACAAACAATTTGTAAAGACACATTCGACCGTACAACCGTTTAGGGCATTTTCGGAAAGGGTCTTGCTTTGAGGCTGAATGGTACGAAGATTTTAGTACCAGAACTTTTGCGAGTTTTTTCCGTTTTTTGGCTTGGATGGACTAGCATGGGCCTAAGAAAAACATTTTGTAAAGACACATTCGACCGTACAACCGTTTAGTGCATTTTCGGGAAGGGTCTTGGTTTGAGGCTAAATGGTACGAAGATTTTCGAACCTGAACTGTTGCGAGTTTTTTCCGTTTTTTGTCTTGGATGTGCTAGTTGCGGCCTAAGAAAAACATTTTGTAAAGACACATTCGACCGTTCAACCGTTTAGGGCATTTTCGGGAAGGGTCTTGGTTTGAGGCTAAATGGTATGAGGATTTTCGTACCAGAACTTTTGCGAGTTTTTTCCGTTTTTTGGCTTGGATGAGCTAGTTGGGGCCT
The DNA here is from genome assembly GCA_964016875.1 of Fallopia convolvulus. NCBI lineage: Eukaryota > Viridiplantae > Streptophyta > Magnoliopsida > Caryophyllales > Polygonaceae > Fallopia > Fallopia convolvulus. The sequence continues at coordinate 14,774,756 of OZ024735.1, read as the reverse complement.
AAGACAAACAATTTGTAAAGACACATTCGACCGTACAACCGTTTAGGGCATTTTAGGAAAGGGTCTTGCTTTGAGGCTGAATGGTACGAAGATTTTAGTACCAGACTTTTGCGAGTTTTTTCCGTTTTTTGGCTTGGATGGACTAGCATGGGCCTAAGAAAAACATTTTGTAAAGACACATTCGACCGTACAACCGTTTAGGGCATTTTCGGGAAGGGTCTTGGTTTGAGGCTGAAAGGTACGAAGATTTTTGATCCAGAACTTTTGCGAGTTTTTTCCGTTTTTTGGCTTGGATGTGCTAGTTGGGGCCTAAGAAAAACATTTTGTAAAGACACATTCGACCGTTCAACCGTTTATGGCATTTTCGGGAAGGGATTTTGGTTTGAGGCTGAATGGTAAGAAGATTTTTATACCAGAACTTTTGCGAGTTTTTTCCGTTTTTGGGCTTGGATGTGCTAGTTGGGGCCTAAGAAAAACATTTTGTAAAGACACATTCGACCGTACAACCGTTTAGGGTATTTTCGGGAAGGGTCTTGGTTTTAGGCTGAATGGGACGAAGATTTTCGAACCAGAACTTTTGCGAGTTTTTACTTTTTTTGGCTTGGATGTGCTAGTTAGGTCGTAAGAAAAACATTATGTAAAGATATATTCGACCGTTCAACCGTTTAGGGCATTTTCGGGAAGGGTCATAGTTTGAGGCTGAATGGTACGAAGATTGTCGTACCAGAACTTTTGCGAGTTTTTTCCGTTTTTGGGCTTGGATATGCTAGTTGGGGCCTAAGAAAAACATTTTGTAAAGACACATTCGACCGTACAACCGTTTAGGGCATTTTCGGAAAGGGTCTTGGTTTGAGGCTGAATGGTACGAAGATTTTAGTACCAGAACTTTTGCTAGTTTTTTCCGTTTTTTGGCTTGGATGGACTAGCATGGGCCTAAGAAAAACCTTTTGTAAAGACACATTTGACCGTAAAACCGTTTAAGGCATTTTCGGGATGGGTCTGGGTTTGAGGCTGAATGGTACGAAGATTTTCATACCAGAACATTTGGCATGGATGGACTAGCATGGGCCGAAGACAAACCTTTTGTAACGACACATTCGATTGTACAACAGTTAAGGGCATTTTAGAGAAGGGTCTTGGTGAAGGCTGAATGTTACGAAGATTTTCGTACCATAACTTTTCGAGTTTTTTCCCTTTTTGGGCTTGGATGTGCTAGTTGGGGCCTAAGAAAAACATTTTGTAAAGACACATTCGACCGTTCAACCGTTTAGGGCATTTTCGGGAAGGGTCTTGGTTTGAGGTTGAATGGTACGAAGATTTTTGTACCAGAACTTTTGCTAGTTTTTTCAGTTTTTGGGCATGGATGTGCTAGTTGAGGCCTAAGAAAAATATTTTGTAAAGACACATTCGACCGTACAACAGTTTAGGGCATTTTCGGGAAGGGTCTTGGTTTGAGCCTGAATGGTAAGAAGATTTTCGTACAAGAACTTTTGCGAGTTTTTTCCGTTTTTGGACTTGGATGAGCTAGTTGGGGCCTAAGACAACCAATTTGTAAAGACACATTCGACCGTACAACCGATTAGGGCATTTTCGGAAAGGGTCTTGCTTTGAGGCTGAATGGTACGAAGACTTTAGTACCAGAACTTTTGTGAGTTTTTTCCGTTTTTTGGCTTGGATGGACTAGCATGGGCCTAAGAAAAACATTTTGTAAGGACACATTCGACCGTACAACCGTTTAGGGTATTTTCGGGAAGGGTCATAGTTTGAGGCTGAATGGGACGAAGATTTTCGTACCAGAACTTTTGCGAGTTTTTTCCGTTTTTGGGCTTGGATATGCTAGTTGGGGCCTAAGAAAAACATTTTGTAAAGACACATTCGACCGTAAAACCGTTTAAGGCATTTTCGGGATGGGTCTGGGTTTGAGGCTGAATGGTACGAAGATTTTCATACCAGAACATTTGGCATGGATGGACTAGCATGGGCCGAAGACAAACCTTTTGTAACGACACATTCGACTGTACAACAGTTAAGGGCATTTTCGTGAAGGGTCTTGGTGAAGGCTGAATGTTACGAAGATTTTCGTACCATAACTTTTCGAGTTTTTTCCCTTTTTGGGCTTGGATGTGCTAGTTGGGGCCTAAGAAAAACATTTTGTAAAGACACATTCGACCGTTCAACAGTTTAGGGCATTTTCGGGTAGGGTCTTGGTTTGAGGTTAAATGGTACCAAGATTTTTGTACCAGAACTTTTGCTAGTTTTTTCAGTTTTTGGGCATGGATGTGCTAGTTGAGGCCTAAGAAAAACATTTTGTAAAGACACATTCAACCGTTCAACCGTTTAGGGCATTTTCGGGAAGGGATTTTGGTTTGAAGCTGAATGGTACGAAGATTTTTATACCAGAACTTTTGCGAGTTTTTTCCGTTTTTTGGCTTGGATGTGCTAGTTGGGGCCTAAGAAAAACATTTTGTAAAGACACATTCGACCGTCCAACCGTTTAGGGCATTTTCGGGAAAGGTCTTGGTTTGAGGCCGAATGGTACGAAGATTTTCGTAACAAAACTTTTGCGAGTTTTTTCTGTTTTTTTGCTTGGATGTGCTAGTTGGGGCATAAGAAAACATTTTGTAAAGACACATTCGATCGTTCAACCGTTTAGGGAATTTTGGAAAGGGTGTTGGTTTGAGGTTAAATGGTACGAAGATTTTCGTACCAGAACTTTTGCGAGTTTTTTCCGTTTTTTGGCGTGGATGGACTAGCATGGGCCTAAGACAAACCTTTTGTAAAGACACATTCGACTGTACAACAGTTAAGGGCATTTTCGGGAAGGGTCTTGGTGGAGGCTGAATGTTACGAAGATTTTTGCACCATAACTTTTCGAGTTTTTTCCGTTTTTTGGCTTGGATGTGCTAGTTGGGGCCTAAGATCATTTTGTAAAGACACATTCGACCGTTCAACCGTTTAGGGCATTTTCGGGAAGGGATTTTGGTTTGAGGCTGAATGGTACGAAGATTTTTATACCAGAACTTTTGCGAGTTTTTTCCGTTTTTGGGCTTAGATGTGCTAGTTGGGGCCTAAGAAAAACATTTTGTAAAGACACATTCGACCGTTCAACCGTTTAGGGCATTTTCGGGAAGGGATTTTGGTTTGAGGCTGAATGGTACGAAGATTTTCGTACCAGAACTTTTGCGAGTTTTTTCCGTTTTTGGGCTTGGATGTGCTAGTTGGGACCTAAGAAAAACATTTTGTAAAGACACATTCGACCGTACAACCGTTTAGGGTATTTTCGGGAAGGGTCTTGGTTTGAGGCTGAATGGTACGAAGATTTTCGTACCAGAACTTTTGCGAGTTTTCTCCGTTTTTTGGCTTGGATGTGCTAGTTGGGGCCTAAGAAAAACATTTTGTAAAAACACATTCGACCGTTCAACCGTTTAGGGCATTTTCGGGAAGGGTCTTGGTTTGAGGTTGAATGGTACGAAGATTTTTGTACTTGAACTTTTGCCAGTTTTTTCCGTTTTTTGGCGTGGATGGACTAGCATGGGCCTAAGACAAACCTTTTGTAAAGACACATTCGACTGTACAATAGTTAAGGGCATTTTCGGGAAGGGTCTTGGTGGAGACTGAATGTTACGAAGATTTTCGTACCAGAACTTTTGCGAGTTTTTTCCTTTTTTGGCTTGGATGTGCTAGTTGGGGCCTAAGAAAAACATTTTGTAAAGACACATTCGACCGTTCAACCGTTTAGGGCATTTTCGGGAAGGGTCTTGGTTTGAGGTTGAATGGTACGAAGATTTTTGTACCAGAACTTTTGCGAGTTTTTTACGTTTTTTGGCATGGATGGACTAGCATGGGCCTAAGACAAACCTTTTGTAAAGACACATTCGACTGTACAATAGTTAAGGGCATTTTCGGAAAGGGTCTTGGTGGAGGCTGAATGTTACGAAGATTTTCATATCATAACTTTTTGAGTTTTTTCCGTTTTTTGGCTTGGATATGCTAGTTGGGGACTAAGAAAAACATTTTGCAAAGACACATTCGACCGTTCAACTGTTTAGGGCAGTTTCGGGAAGGGTCTTGGTTTGAGGCTGAATGGTACGAAGATTTTCGTACCAGAACATTTGGCTTGGATGGACTAACATGGGTCGAAGAAAAACATTTTGTAAAGACACATTCGACCGTTCAACCGTTTAGGGCATTTTCGGGAAGGGTCATAGTTTGAGGCTGAATGGTACAAATATTTTCGTACCAGAACTTTTGCGAGTTTTTTCCGTTTTTGGGCTTTGATATGCTAGTTGGGGCCTAAGAAAAACATTTTGTAAAGACACATTCGACCGTACAACCGTTTAGGGTATTTTCGGGAAGGGTCTTGGTTTGAGGCTGAATGGTACGAAGATTTTCGTACCAGAACTTTTGCGAGTTTTTTCCGTTTTTTGGCTTGGATGTGCTAGTTGGGGCCTAAGAAAAACATTTTGTAAAGACACATTCGACCGTTCAACCGTTTAGGGCATTTTCGGGAAGGGTCTTGGTTTGAGGTTGAATGGTACGAAGATTTTTGTACCAGAACTTTTGCCAGTTTTTTCCGTTTTTTGGCATGGATGGACTAGCATGGGCCTAAGACAAACCTTTTGTAAAGACACATTCGACTGTACAATAGTTAAGGGCATTTTCGGGAAGGGTCTTGGTGGAGGCTGAATGTTACGAAGATTTTCGTACCATATCTTTTTGAGTTTTTTCCCTTTTTTGGCTTGAATATGCTAGTTGGGGCCTAAGAAAAACATTTTGCAAAGACACATTCGACCGTTACACTGTTTAGGGCATTTTCGGGAAGGGTCTTCGTTTGAGGCTGAATGGTACGAAGATTTCGTACCAAAACATTTGCGAGTTTTTTCCATTTTTGGGCTTGGATGTGCTAGTTGGGGCCTAGGAAAAACAATTTGTAAAGACACATTCGACCGTACAACAGTTTAGGGCATTTTCGGGAAGGGTATTGGTTTGAGGCTGAATGGTACAAAGATTTTCGTACCAGAACTTTTGCTAGTTTTTTCCGTTTTTGGACTTGGATGTGCTAGTTGGGGCCTAAGACAAACAATTTGTAAAGACACATTCGACCGTACAACCGTTTAGGGCATTTTCGGGAAGGGTCATAGTTTGAGGCTGAATGGTACGAAGATTTTCGTACCAGAACTTTTGCGAGTTTTTTCCGTTTTTGGGCTTGGATATGCTAGTTGGGGCCTAAGAAAAACATTTACTAAAGACACATTCGACCGTACAACCGTTTAGGGTATTTTCGGGAAGGGTCTTGGTTTGAGGCTGAATGGTACGAAAATTTTCGAACCAGAACTTTTGCGAGTTTTTTCCGTTTTTTGGCTTGGATGTGCTAGTTCGGGCCTAAGAAAAACATTTTGTAAGGACACATTCGACCGTTCAACCGTTTAGGGCATTTTCGGGAAGGGTTATAGTTTGAGGCTGAATGGTACGAAGATTTTCGTACCAGAACTTTTGCGAGTTTTTTCCGTTTTTGGGCTTGGATATGCTAGTTGGGGCCTAAGAAAAACATTGTGTAAAGACACATTCGACCGTACAACCGTTTAGGGCATTTTCGGAAAGGGTCTTGCTTTGAGGCTGAATGGTACGAAGATTTTCGTACCAGAACTTTTGCGAGTTTTTTCCGTTTTTGGGCTTGGATATGCTAGTTGGGGCCTAAGAAAAACATTTACTAAAGACACATTCGACCGTACAACCGTTTAGGGTATTTTCGGGAAGGGTCTTGGTTTGAGGCTGAATGGTACGAAAATTTTCGAACCAGAACTTTTGCGAGTTTTTTCCGTTTTTTGGCTTGGATGTGCTAGTTCGGGCCTAAGAAAAACATTTTGTAAGGACACATTCGACCGTTCAACCGTTTAGGGCATTTTCGGGAAGGGTTATAGTTTGAGGCTGAATGGTACGAAGATTTTCGTACCAGAACTTTTGCGAGTTTTTTCCGTTTTTGGGCTTGGATATGCTAGTTGGGGCCTAAGAAAAACATTGTGTAAAGACACATTCGACCGTACAACCGTTTAGGGCATTTTCGGAAAGGGTCTTGCTTTGAGGCTGAATGGTACGAAGATTTTAGTACCAGAACTTTTGCGAGTTTTTTCCGTTTTTTGGCTTGGATGGACTAGCATGGGCCTATGAAAAACCTTTTGTAAAGACACATTCGACTGTACAACAGTTAAGGGCATTTTCGAGAAGGGTCTTGGTGAAGGCTGAATGTTACGAAGATTTTCGTACCATAACTTTTCGAGTTTTTTCCCTTTTTGGGCTTGGATGTGCTAGTTGGGGCCTAAGAAAAACATTTTGTAAAGACACATTCGACCGTTCAACAGTTTAGGGCATTTTCGGAAAGGGTCTTGGTTTGAGGCTGAAAGGTACGAAGATTTTCGATCCAGAACTTTTGCGAGTTTTTACTGTTTTTTGGCTTGGATGTGCTAGTTAGGTCGTAAGAAAAACATTTTGTAAAGACACATTCGACCGTTCAACCGTTTAGGGCATTTTCGGGAAGGGTCTTGGTTTGAGGCTAAATGGTACGAAGATTTTCGTACCAGAACTTTTGCGAGTTTTTTCCGTTTTTGGGCTTGGATATGCTAGTTGGGGCCTAAGAAAAACATTGTGTAAAGACACATTCGACCGTACAACCGTTTAGGGCATTTTGGAAAGGGTGTTGGTTTGAGGTTAAATGGTACGAAGATTTTCGTACCATAACTTTTGCGAGTTTTTTCCGTTTTTTGGCGTGGATGGACTAGCATGGGCCTAAGACAAACCTTTTGTAAAGACACATTCGACTGTACAACCGTTTAGTGCATTTTCGGGATGGGTCTGGGTTTGAGGCTGAATGGTACGAAGATTTTCGTACCAGAACTTTTGGCATGGATGGACTATGGGCCGAAGACAAACCTTTTGTAAAAACACATTCGACTGTACAACAGTTAAGGGCATTTTCGGGAAGGGTCTTGGTGGAGGCTGAATGTTACGAAGATTTTCGTACCATAACTTTTCGAGTTTTTTCCGTTTTTTGGCTTGGTTCTGCTAGTTGGGGCCTATGAAAAACAATTTGTAAAGACACATTCGACCGTACAACCATTTAGGGCATTTTCGGGAAGGGTCTTGGTTTGAGGCTGAATGGTACGAAGATTTTAGCACCAGATCTTTTGCGAGTTTCTTTCGTTTTTTGGCTTGGATGGACTAGTATGGGCCTAAGAAAAACCTTTTGTAAAGACACATTTGACCGTACAACAGTTTAGGGCATATTCGGGATGGGTCTGGGTTTGAGGCTGAATGGTACGAAGATTTTCGTACCAGAACATTTGGCTTGGATGGACTAGCATGGGCCGAAGAAAAACATTTTGTAAAGACACATTCGACCCTACAACCGTTTAGGGTATTTTCCGGAAGGGTCTTGGTCTGAGGCTGAATTGTACGAAGATTTTCGTACCAGAACTTTTGCGAGTTTTTTCCTTTTTTGGCTTGGATGTGCTAGTTGGGGCCTAAGAAAAACATTTTGTAAAGACACATTCGACCGTTTAACCGTTTAGGGCATTTTCGGGAAGGGTCTTGGTTTGAGGTTGAATGGTATGAAGAGTTTTGTACCAGAACTTTTGCGAGTTTTTTTAGTTTTTTGGCATGGATGGACTAGCATGGGCCTAAGACAAACCTTTTGTAAAGACACATTCGACTGTACAATAGTTAAGGGCATTTTCGGGAAGGGTCTTGGTAAAGGCTGAATTTTACGAAGATTTTCGTACCATAACTTTTTGAGTTTTTTCCGTTTTTTGGCTTGGATATGCTAGTTGGGGCCTAAGAAAAACATTTTGTAAAGACACATTCGACCGTTCAACCGTTTATGGTATTTTCGGGAAGGGTCTTGGTTTGAGGTTGAATGGTACGAAGATTTTTGTACCAGAACTTTTGCCAGTTTTTTCCGTTTTTTGGCGTGGATGGACTAGCATGGGCCTAAGACAAACCTTTTGTAAAGACACATTCGACTGTACAATAGTTAAGGGCATTTTCGGGAAGGGTCTTGGTGGAGACTGAATGTTACGAAGATTTTCGTACCAGAACTTTTGCGAGTTTTTTCCTTTTTTGGCTTGGATGTGCTAGTTGGGGCCTAAGAAAAACATTTTGTAAAGACACATTCGACCGTTCAACCGTTTAGGGCATTTTCGGGAAGGGTCTTGGTTTGAGGTTGAATGGTACGAAGAGTTTTGTACCAGAACTTTTGCGAGTTTTTTACGTTTTTTGGCATGGATGTGCTAGTTGGGGCCTAGGAAAAACAATTTGTAAGGACACATTCGACCGTACAACAGTTTAGGGCATTTTCGGGAAGGGTATTGGTTTGAGGCTGAATGGTACAAAGATTTTCGTACCAGAACTTTTGCGAGTTTTTTCCGTTTTTTGGCTTGGATGTGCTAGTTGGGGCCTAAGAAAAACATTTTGTAAAGACACATTCGACCGTTCAACCGTTTAGGGCATTTTCGTGAAGGGTTATAGTTTGAGGCTGAATGGTACGAAGATTTTCGTACCAGAACTTTTGCGAGTTTTTTCCGTTTTTGGGCTTGGATATGCTAGTTGGGGCCTAAGAAAAACATTGTGTAAAGACACATTCGACCGTACAACCGTTTAGGGCATTTTCGGAAAGGGTCTTGCTTTGAGGCTGAATGGTACGAAGATTTTAGTACCAGAACTTTTGCGAGTTTTTTCCGTTTTTTGGCTTGGATGGACTAGCATGGGCCTAAGAAAAACCTTTTGTAAAGACACATTCGACTGTACAATAGTTAAGGGCATTTTCGAGAAGGGTCTTGGTGAAGGCTGAATGTTACGAAGATTTTCGTATCATAACTTTTCGAGTTTTTTCCCTTTTTGGGCTTGGATGTGCTAGTTGGGGCCTAAGAAAAACATTTTGTAAGGACACATTCGACCGTTCAACAGTTTAGGGCATTTTCGGAAAGGGTCTTGGTTTGAGGCTGAAAGGTACGAAGATTTTCGATCCAGAACTTTTGCGAGTTTTTACTGTTTTTTGGCTTGGATGTGCTAGTTAGGTCGTAAGAAAAACATTTTGTAAAGACACATTCGACCGTTCAACCGTTTATGGCATTTTCGGGAAGGGTTATAGTTTGAGGCTGAATGGTACGAAGATTTTCGTACCAGAACTTTTGCGAGTTTTTTCCGTTTTTGGGCTTGGATATGCTAGTTGGGGCCTAAGAAAAACATTGTGTAAAGACACATTCGACCGTACAACCGTTTAGGGCATTTTCGGAAAGGGTCTTGCTTTGAGGCTGAATGGTACGAAGATTTTAGTACCAGAACTTTTGCGAGTTTTTTCCGTTTTTTGGCTTGGATGGACTAGCATGGGCCTATGAAAAACCTTTTGTAAAGACACATTCGACTGTACAACAGTTAAGGGCATTTTCGAGAAGGGTCTTGGTGAAGGCTGAATGTTACGAAGATTTTCGTACCATAACTTTTCGAGTTTTTTCCCTTTTTGGGCTTGGATGTGCTAGTTGGGGCCTAAGAAAAACATTTTGTAAAGACACATTCGACCGTTCAACAGTTTAGGGCATTTTCGGAAAGGGTCTTGGTTTGAGGCTGAAAGGTACGAAGATTTTCGATCCAGAACTTTTGCGAGTTTTTACTGTTTTTTGGCTTGGATGTGCTAGTTAGGTCGTAAGAAAAACATTTTGTAAAGACACATTCGACCGTTCAACCGTTTAGGGCATTTTCGGGAAGGGTCTTGGTTTGAGGCTAAATGGTACGAAGATTTTCGTACCAGAACTTTTGCGAGTTTTTTCCGTTTTTGGGCTTGGATATGCTAGTTGGGGCCTAAGAAAAACATTGTGTAAAGACACATTCGACCGTACAACCGTTTAGGGCATTTTGGAAAGGGTGTTGGTTTGAGGTTAAATGGTACGAAGATTTTCGTACCAGAACTTTTGCGAGTTTTTTCCGTTTTTTGGCGTGGATGGACTAGCATGGGCCTAAGACAAACCTTTTGTAAAGACACATTCGACTGTACAACCGTTTAGTGCATTTTCGCGATGGGTCTGGGTTTGAGGCTGAATGGTACGAAGATTTTCGTACCAGAACTTTTGGCATGGATGGACTATGGGCCGAAGACAAACCTTTTGTAAAAACACATTCGACTGTACAACAGTTAAGGGCATTTTCGGGAAGGGTCTTGGTGGAGGCTGAATGTTACGAAGATTTTCGTACCATAACTTTTCGAGTTTTTTCCGTTTTTTGGCTTGGTTCTGCTAGTTGGGGCCTATGAAAAACAATTTGTAAAGACACATTCGACCGTACAACCATTTAGGGCATTTTCGGGAAGGGTCTTGGTTTGAGGCTGAATGGTACGAAGATTTTAGCACCAGATCTTTTGCGAGTTTCTTTCGTTTTTTGGCTTGGATGGACTAGTATGGGCCTAAGAAAAACCTTTTGTAAAGACACATTTGACCGTACAACAGTTTAGGGCATATTCGGGATGGGTCTGGGTTTGAGGCTGAATGGTACGAAGATTTTCGTACCAGAACATTTGGCTTGGATGGACTAGTATGGGCCGAAGAAAAACATTTTGTAAAGACACATTCGACCCTACAACCGTTTAGGGTATTTTCCGGAAGGGTCTTGGTCTGAGGCTGAATTGTACGAAGATTTTCGTACCAGAACTTTTGCGAGTTTTTTCCTTTTTTGGCTTGGATGTGCTAGTTGGGGCCTAAGAAAAACATTTTGTAAAGACACATTCGACCGTTTAACCGTTTAGGGCATTTTCGGGAAGGGTCTTGGTTTGAGGTTGAATGGTATGAAGAGTTTTGTACCAGAACTTTTGCGAGTTTTTTTAGTTTTTTGGCATGGATGGACTAGCATGGGCCTAAGACAAACCTTTTGTAAAGACACATTCGACTGTACAATAGTTAAGGGCATTTTCGGGAAGGGTCTTGGTAAAGGCTGAATTTTACGAAGATTTTCGTACCATAACTTTTTGAGTTTTTTCCGTTTTTTGGCTTGGATATGCTAGTTGGGGCCTAAGAAAAACATTTTGTAAAGACACATTCGACCGTTCAACCGTTTATGGTATTTTCGGGAAGGGTCTTGGTTTGAGGTTGAATGGTACGAAGATTTTTGTACCAGAACTTTTGCCAGTTTTTTCCGTTTTTTGGCGTGGATGGACTAGCATGGGCCTAAGACAAACCTTTTGTAAAGACACATTCGACTGTACAATAGTTAAGGGCATTTTCGGGAAGGGTCTTGGTGGAGGCTGAATGTTACGAAGATTTTCGTACCATAACTTTTCGAGTTTTTTCCCTTTTTTGGCTTGAATATGCTAGTTGGGGCCTAAGAAAAACATTTTGCAAAGACACATTCGACCGTTACACTGTTTAGGGCATTTTCGGGAAGGGTCTTGGTTTGAGGCTGAATGGTACGAAGATTTTCGTACCAAAACATTTGCGAGTTTTTTCCGTTTTTGGGCTTGGATGTGCTAGTTGGGGCCTAGGAAAAACAATTTGTAAGGACACATTCGACCGTACAACAGTTTAGGGCATTTTCGGGAAGGGTATTGGTTTGAGGCTGAATGGTACAAAGATTTTCGTACCAGAACTTTTGCTAGTTTTTTCCGTTTTTGGACTTGGATGTGCTAGTTGGGGCCTAAGACAAACAATTTGTAAAGACACATTCGACCGTACAACCGTTTAGGGCATTTTCGGGAAGGGTTATAGTTTGAGGCTGAATGGTACGAAGATTTTCGTACTAGAACTTTTGCGAGTTTTTTGCGTTTTTGGGCTTGGATATGCTAGTTGGGGCCCAAGAAAAACATTTACTAAAGACACATTCGACCGTACAACCGTTTAGGGTATTTTCGGGAAGGGTCTTGGTTTGAGGCTGAATGGTACGAAGATTTTCGAACCAGAACTTTTGCGAGTTTTTTCCGTTTTTTGGCTTGGATGTGCTAGTTGGGGCCTAAGAAAAACATTTTGTAAAGACACATTCGACCGTTCAACCGTTTAGGGCATTTTCGTGAAGGGTTATAGTTTGAGGCTGAATGGTACGAAGATTTTCGTACCAGAACTTTTGCGAGTTTTTTCCGTTTTTGGGCTTGGATATGCTAGTTGGGGCCTAAGAAAAACATTGTGTAAAGACACATTCGACCGTACAACCGTTTAGGGCATTTTCGGAAAGGGTCTTGCTTTGAGGCTGAATGGTACGAAGATTTTAATACCAGAACTTTTGCGAGTTTTTTCCGTTTTTTGGCTTGGATGGACTAGCATGGGCCTAAGAAAAACCTTTTGTAAAGACACATTCGACTGTACAATAGTTAAGGGCATTTTCGAGAAGGGTCTTGGTGAAGGCTGAATGTTACGAAGATTTTCGTATCATAACTTTTCGAGTTTTTTCCCTTTTTGGGCTTGGATGTGCTAGTTGGGGCCTAAGAAAAACATTTTGTAAAGACACATTCGACCGTTCAACAGTTTAGGGCATTTTCGGAAAGGGTCTTGGTTTGAGGCTGAAAGGTACGAAGATTTTCGATCCAGAACTTTTGCGAGTTTTTACTGTTTTTTGGCTTGGATGTGCTAGTTAGGTCGTAAGAAAAACATTTTGTAAAGACACATTCGACCGTTCAACCGTTTAGGGCATTTTCGGGAAGGGTTATAGTTTGAGGCTGAATGGTACGAAGATTTTCGTACCAGAAATTTTGCGAGTTTTTTCCGTTTTTGGGCTTGGATATGCTAGTTGGGGCCTAAGAAAAACATTGTGTAAAGACACATTCGACCGTACAACCGTTTAGGGGATTTTCGGAAAGGGTCTTGCTTTGAGGCTGAATGGTACGAAGATTTTAGTACCAGAACTTTTGCGAGTTTTTTCCGTTTTTTGGCTTGGATGGACTAGCATGGGCCTATGAAAAACCTTTTGTAAAGACACATTCGACTGTACAACAGTTAAGGGCATTTTCGAGAAGGGTCTTGGTGAAGGCTGAATGTTACGAAGATTTTCGTACCATAACTTTTCGAGTTTTTTCCCTTTTTGGGCTTGGATGTGCTAGTTGGGGCCTAAGAAAAACATTTTGTAAAGACACATTCGACCGTTCAACAGTTTAGGGCATTTTCGGAAAGGGTCTTGGTTTGAGGCTGAAAGGTACGAAGATTTTCGATCCAGAACTTTTGCGAGTTTTTACTGTTTTTTGGCTTGGATGTGCTAGTTAGGTCGTAAGAAAAACATTTTGTAAAGACACATTCGACCGTTCAACCGTTTAGGGCATTTTCGGGAAGGGTCTTGGTTTGAGGCTAAATGGTACGAAGATTTTCGTACCAGAACTTTTGCGAGTTTTCTCCGTTTTTGGGCTTTGATATGCTAGTTGGGGCCTAAGAAAAACATTGTGTAAAGACACATTCGACCGTACAACCGTTTAGGGCATTTTGGAAAGGGTGTTGGTTTGAGGTTAAATGGTACGAAGATTTTCGTACCAGAACTTTTGCGAGTTTTTTCCGTTTTTTGGCGTGGATGGACTAGCATGGGCCTAAGACAAACCTTTTGTAAAGACACATTCGACTGTACAACCGTTTAGTGCATTTTCGGGATGGGTCTGGGTTTGAGGCTGAATGGTACGAAGATTTTCGTACCAGAACTTTTGGCATGGATGGACTATGGGCCGAAGACAAACCTTTTGTAAAAACACATTCGACTGTACAACAGTTAAGGGCATTTTCGGGAAGGGTCTTGGTGGAGGCTGAATGTTACGAAGATTTTCATACCATAACTTTTCGATTTTTTTCCGTTTTTTGGCTTGGTTCTGCTAGTTGGGGCCTATGAAAAACAATTTGTAAAGACACATTCGACCGTACAACCATTTAGGGCATTTTCGGGAAGGGTCTTGGTTTGAGGCTGAATGGTACGAAGATTTTAGTACCAGATCTTTTGCGAGTTTCTTTCATTTTTTGGCTTGGATGGACTAGTATGGGCCTAAGAAAAACCTTTTGTAAAGACACATTTGACCGTACAACAGTTTAGGGCATATTCGGGATGGGTCTGGGTTTGAGGCTGAATGGTACGAAGATTTTCGTACCAGAACATTTGGCTTGGATGGACTAGCATGGGCCGAAGAAAAACATTTTGTAAAGACACATTCGACCCTACAACCGTTTAGGGTATTTTCCGGAAGGGTCTTGGTCTGAGGCTGAATTGTACGAAGATTTTCGTACCAGAACTTTTGCGAGTTTTTTCCTTTTTTGGATTGGATGTGCTAGTTGGGGCCTAAGAAAAACATTTTGTAAAGACACATTCGACCGTTCAACCGTTTAGGGCATTTTCGGGAAGGGTCTTGGTTTGAGGTTGAATGGTACGAAGAGTTTTGTACCAGAACTTTTGCGAGTTTTTTTAGTTTTTTGGCATGGATGGACTAGCATGGGCCTAAGACAAACCTTTTGTAAAGACACATTCGACTGTACAATAGTTAAGGGCATTTTCGGGAAGGGTCTTGGTAAAGGCTGAATTTTACGAAGATTTTCGTACCATAACTTTTTGAGTTTTTTCCGTTTTTTGGCTTGGATATGCTAGTTGGGGCCTAAGAAAAACATTTTGTAAAGACACATTCGACCGTTCAACCGTTTATGGTATTTTCGGGAAGGGTCTTGGTTTGAGGTTGAATGGTACGAAGATTTTTGTACCAGAACTTTTGCCAGTTTTTTCCGTTTTTTGGCGTGGATGGACTAGCATGGGCCTAAGACAAACCTTTTGTAAAGACACATTCGACTGTACAATAGTTAAGGGCATTTTCGGGAAGGGTCTTGGTGGAGGCTGAATGTTACGAAGATTTTCGTACCATAACTTTTCGAGTTTTTTCCCTTTTTTGGCTTGAATATGCTAGTTGGGGCCTGAGAAAAACATTTTGCAAAGACACATTCGACCGTTACACTGTTTAGGGCATTTTCGGGAAGGGTCCTGGTTTGAGGCTGAATGGTACGAAGATTTTCGTACCAAAACATTTGCGAGTTTTTTCCGTTTTTGGGCTTGGATGTGCTAGTTGGGGCCTAGGAAAAACAATTTGTAAGGACACATTCGACCGTACAACAGTTTAGGGCATTTTCGTGAAGGGTATTGGTTTGAGGCTGAATGGTACAAAGATTTTCGTACCAGAACTTTTGCTAGTTTTTTCCGTTTTTGGACTTGGATGTGCTAGTTGGGGCCTAAGACAAACAATTTGTAAAGACACATTCGACCGTACAACAGTTAAGGGCATTTTCGGGAAGGGTCTTGGTTTGAGGTTGAATGGTACGAAGATTTTTGTACCAGAACTTTTGCGAGTTTTTTTAGTTTTTTGGCATGGATGGACTAGCATGGGCCTAAGACAAACCTTTTGTAAAGACACATTCGACTGTACAATAGTTAAGGGCATTTTCGGGAAGGGTCTTGGTAAAGGCTGAATTTTACGAAGATTTTCGTACCATAACTTTTTGAGTTTTTTCCGTTTTTTGGCTTGGATATGCTAGTTGGGGCCTAAGAAAAACATTTTGTAAAGACACATTCGACCGTTCAACCGTTTATGGTATTTTCGGGAAGGGTCTTGGTTTGAGGTTGAATGGTACGAAGATTTTTGTACCAGAACTTTTGCCAGTTTTTTCCGTTTTTTGGCGTGGATGGACTAGCATGGGCCTAAGACAAACCTTTTGTAAAGACACATTCGACTGTACAATAGTTAAGGGCATTTTCGGGAAGGGTCTTGGTGGAGGCTGAATGTTACGAAGATTTTCGTACCATAACTTTTCGAGTTTTTTCCCTTTTTTGGCTTGAATATGCTAGTTGGGGCCTAAGAAAAACATTTTGCAAAGACACATTCGACCGTTACACTGTTTAGGGCATTTTCGGGAAGGGTCTTGGTTTGAGGCTGAATGGTACGAAGATTTTCGTACCAAAACATTTGCGAGTTTTTTCCGTTTTTGGGCTTGGATGTGCTAGTTGGGGCCTAGGAAAAACAATTTGTAAGGACACATTCGACCGTACAACAGTTTAGGGCATTTTCGGGAAGGGTATTGGTTTGAGGCTGAATGGTACAAAGATTTTCGTACCAGAACTTTTGCTAGTTTTTTCCGTTTTTGGACTTGGATGTGCTAGTTGGGGCCTAAGACAAACAATTTGTAAAGACACATTCGACCGTACAACCGTTTAGGGCATTTTCGGGAAGGGTTATAGTTTGAGGCTGAATGGTACGAAGATTTTCGTACTAGAACTTTTGCGAGTTTTTTGCGTTTTTGGGCTTGGATATGCTAGTTGGGGCCCAAGAAAAACATTTACTAAAGACACATTCGACCGTACAACCGTTTAGGGTATTTTCGGGAAGGGTCTTGGTTTGAGGCTGAATGGTACGAAGATTTTCGAACCAGAACTTTTGCGAGTTTTTTCCGTTTTTTGGCTTGGATGTGCTAGTTGGGGCCTAAGAAAAACATTTCGTAAAGACACATTCGACCGTTCAACCGTTTAGGGCATTTTCGTGAAGGGTTATAGTTTGAGGCTGAATGGTACGAAGATTTTCGTACCAGAACTTTTGCGAGTTTTTTCCGTTTTTGGGCTTGGATATGCTAGTTGGGGCCTAAGAAAAACATTGTGTAAAGACACATTCGACCGTACAACCGTTTAGGGCATTTTCGGAAAGGGTCTTGCTTTGAGGCTGAATGGTACGAAGATTTGGGTACCAGAACTTTTGCGAGTTTTTTCCGTTTTTTGGCTTGGATGGACTAGCATGGGCCTAAGAAAAACCTTTTGTAAAGACACATTCGACTGTACAATAGTTAAGGGCATTTTCGAGAAGGGTCTTGGTGAAGGCTGAATGTTACGAAGATTTTCGTACCATAACTTTTCGAGTTTTTTCCCTTTTTGGGCTTGGATGTGCTAGTTGGGGCCTAAGAAAAACATTTTGTAAAGACACATTCGACCGTTCAACAGTTTAGGGCATTTTCGGAAAGGGTCTTGGTTTGAGGCTGAAAGGTACGAAGATTTTCGATCCAGAACTTTTGCGAGTTTTTACTGTTTTTTGGCTTGGATGTGCTAGTTAGGTCGTAAGAAAAACATTTTGTAAAGACACATTCGACCGTTCAACCGTTTAGGGCATTTTCGGGAAGGGTTATAGTTTGAGGCTGAATGGTACGAAGATTTTCGTTCCAGAACTTTTGCGAGTTTTTTCCGTTTTTGGGCTTGGATATGCTAGTTGGGGCCTAAGAAAAACATTGTGTAAAGACACATTCGACCGTACAACCGTTTAGGGCATTTTCGGAAAGGGTCTTGCTTTGAGGCTGAATGGTACGAAGATTTTAGTACCAGAACTTTTGCGAGTTTTTTCCGTTTTTTGGCTTGGATGGACTAGCATGGGCCTAAGAAAAACCTTTTGTAAAGACACATTCGACTGTACAACAGTTAAGGGCATTTTCGAGAAGGGTCTTGGTGAACGCTGAATGTTACGAAGATTTTCGTACCATAACTTTTCGAGTTTTTTCCCTTTTTGGGCTTGGATGTGCTAGTTGGGGCCTAAGAAAAACATTTTGTAAAGACACATTCGACCGTTCAACAATTTAGGGCATTTCCGGAAAGGGTCTTGGTTATAGGCTGAAAGGTACGAAGATTTTCGATCCAGAACTTTTGCGAGATTACTGTTTTTTGGCTTGGATGTGCTAGTTAGGTCGTAAGAAAAACATTTTGTAAAGACACATTCGACCGTTCAACCGCTTAGGGCATTTTCGGGAAGGGTCTTGGTTTGAGACTGAATGGTACGAAGATTTTCGTAACAAAACTTTTGCGAGTTTTTTCTGTATTTTTTCTTGGATGTGCTAGTTGGGGCATAAGAAAACATTTTGTAAGACACATTCGACCGTTCAACCGTTTAGGGAATTTTGGAAAGGGTGTTGGTTTGAGGTTAAATGGTACGAAGATTTTCGTACCAGAACTTTTGCGAGTTTTTTCCGTTTTTTGGCGTGGATGGACTAGCAAGGGCCTAAGACAAACCTTTTGTAAAGACACATTCGACTGTACAACCGTTTAGTGCATTTTCGGGATGGGTCTGGGTTTGAGGCTGAATGGTACGAAGATTTTCGTACCAGAACTTTTGGCATGGATGGACTATGGGCCGAAGACAAACCTTTTGTAAAAACACATTCGACTGTACAACAGTTAAGGGCATTTTCGGGAAGGGTCTTGGTGGAGGCTGAATGTTACGAAGATTTTCATACCATAACTTTTCGATTTTTTTCCGTTTTTTGGCTTGGTTCTGCTAGTTGGGGCCTATGAAAAACAATTTGTAAAGACACATTCGACCGTACAACCATTTAGGGCATTTTCGGGAAGGGTCTTGGTTTGAGGCTGAATGGTACGAAGATTTTAGTACCAGATCTTTTGCGAGTTTCTTTCGTTTTTTGGATTGGATGGACTAGTATGGGCCTAAGAAAAACCTTTTGTAAAGACACATTTGACCGTACAACAGTTTAGGGCATATTCGGGATGGGTCTGGGTTTGAGGCTGAATGGTACGAAGATTTTCGTACCAGAACATTTGGCTTGGATGGACTAGCATGGGCCGAAGAAAAACATTTTGTAAAGACAAATTCGACCCTACAACCGTTTAGGGTATTTTCCGGAAGGGTCTTGGTCTGAGGCTGAATTGTACGAAGATTTTCGTACCAGAACTTTTGCGAGTTTTTTCCTTTTTTGGCTTGGATGTGCTAGTTGGGGCCTAAGAAAAACATTTTGTAAAGACACATTCGACCGTTCAACCGTTTAGGGCATTTTCGGGAAGGGTCTTGGTTTGAGGTTGAATGGTACGAAGAGTTTTGTACCAGAACTTTTGCGAGTTTTTTTAGTTTTTTGGCATGGATGGACTAGCATGGGCCTAAGACAAACCTTTTGTAAAGACACATTCGACTGTACAATAGTTAAGGGCATTTTCGGGAAGGGTCTTGGTAAAGGCTGAATTTTACGAAGATTTTCGTACCATAACTTTTTGAGTTTTTTCCGTTTTTTGGCTTGGATATGCTAGTTGGGGCCTAAGAAAAACATTTTGTAAAGACACATTCGACCGTTCAACCGTTTATGGTATTTTCGGGAAGGGTCTTGGTTTGAGGTTGAATGGTACGAAGATTTTTGTACCAGAACTTTTGCCAGTTTTTTCCGTTTTTTGGCGTGGATGGACTAGCATGGGCCTAAGACAAACCTTTTGTAAAGACACATTCGACTGTACAATAGTTAAGGGCATTTTCGGGAAGGGTCTTGGTGGAGGCTGAATGTTACGAACATTTTCGTACCATAACTTTTCGAGTTTTTTCCCTTTTTTGGCTTGAATATGCTAGTTGGGGCCTAAGAAAAACATTTTGCAAAGACACATTCGACCGTTACACTGTTTAGGGCATTTTCGGGAAGGGTCTTGGTTTGAGGCTGAATGGTACGAAGATTTTCGTACCAAAACATTTGCGAGTTTTTTCCGTTTTTGGGCTTGGATGTGCTAGTTGGGGCCTAGGAAAAACAATTTGTAAGGACACATTCGACCGTACAACAGTTTAGGGCATTTTCGGGAAGGGTATTGGTTTGAGGCTGAATGGTACAAAGATTTTCGTACCAGAACTTTTGCTAGTTTTTTTCGTTTTTGGACTTGGATGTGCTAGTTGGGGCCTAAGACAAACAATTTGTAAAGACACATTCGACCGTACAACCGTTTAGGGCATTTTCGGGAAGGGTTATAGTTTGAGGCTGAATGGTACGAAGATTTTCGTACTAGAACTTTTGCGAGTTTTTTGCGTTTTTGGGCTTGGATATGCTAGTTGGGGCCCAAGAAAAACATTTACTAAAGACACATTCGACCGTACAACCGTTTAGGGTATTTTCGGGAAGGGTCTTGGTTTGAGGCTGAATGGTACGAAGATTTTCGAACCAGAACTTTTGCGAGTTTTTTCCGTTTTTTGGCTTGGATGTGCTAGTTGGGGCCTAAGAAAAACATTTTGTAAAGACACATTCGACCGTTCAACCGTTTAGGGCATTTTCGTGAAGGGTTATAGTTTGAGGCTGAATGGTACGAAGATTTTCGTACCAGAACTTTTGCGAGTTTTTTCCGTTTTTGGGCTTGGATATGCTAGTTGGGGCCTAAGAAAAACATTGTGTAAAGACACATTCGACCGTACAACCGTTTAGGGCATTTTCGGAAAGGGTCTTGCTTTGAGGCTGAATGGTACGAAGATTTTAGTACCAGAACTTTTGCGAGTTTTTTCCGTTTTTTGGCTTGGATGGACTAGCATGGGCCTAAGAAAAACCTTTTGTAAAGACACATTCGACTGTACAATAGTTAAGGGCATTTTCGAGAAGGGTCTTGGTGAAGGCTGAATGTTACGAAGATTTTCGTATCATAACTTTTCGAGTTTTTTCCCTTTTTGGGCTTGGATGTGCTAGTTGGGGCCTAAGAAAAACATTTTGTAAAGACACATTCGACCGTTCAACAGTTTAGGGCATTTTCGGAAAGGGTCTTGGTTTGAGGCTGAAAGGTACGAAGATTTTCGATCCAGAACTTTTGCGAGTTTTTACTGTTTTTTGGCTTGGATGTGCTAGTTAGGTCGTAAGAAAAACATTTTGTAAAGACACATTCGACCGTTCAACCGTTTAGGGCATTTTCGGGAAGGGTTATAGTTTGAGGCTGAATGGTACGAAGATTTTCGTACCAGAACTTTTGCGAGTTTTTTCCGTTTTGGGGCTTGGATATGCTAGTTGGGGCCTAAGAAAAACATTGTGTAAAGACACATTCGACCGTACAACCGTTTAGGGCATTTTCGGAAAGGGTCTTGCTTTGAGGCTGAATGGTACGAAGATTTTAGTACCAGAACTTTTGCGAGTTTTTTCCGTTTTTTGGCTTGGATGGACTAGCATGGGCCTATGAAAAACCTTTTGTAAAGACACATTCGACTGTACAACAGTTAAGGGCATTTTTGAGAAGGGTCTTGGTGAAGGCTGAATGTTACGAAGATTTTCGTACCATAACTTTTCGAGTTTTTTCCCTTTTTGGGCTTGGATGTGCTAGTTGGGGCCTAAGAAAAACATTTTGTAAAGACACATTCGACCGTTCAACAGTTTAGGGCATTTTCGGAAAGGGTCTTGGTTTGAGGCTGAAAGGTACGAAGATTTTCGATCCAGAACTTTTGCGAGTTTTTACTGTTTTTTGGCTTGGATGTGCTAGTTAGGTCGTAAGAAAAACATTTTGTAAAGACACATTCGACTGTTCAACCGTTTAGGGCATTTTCGGGAAGGGTCTTGGTTTGAGGCTAAATGGTACGAAGATTTTCGTACCAGAACTTTTGCGAGTTTTTTCCGTTTTGGGGCTTGGATATGCTAGTTGGGGCCTAAGAAAAACATTGTGTAAAGACACATTCGACCGTACAACCGTTTAGGGCATTTTCGGAAAGGGTCTTGCTTTGAGGCTGAATGGTACGAAGATTTTAGTACCAGAACTTTTGCGAGTTTTTTCCGTTTTTTGGCTTGGATGGACTAGCATGGGCCTATGAAAAACCTTTTGTAAAGACACATTCGACTGTACAACAGTTAAGGGCATTTTTGAGAAGGGTCTTGGTGAAGGCTGAATGTTACGAAGATTTTCGTACCATAACTTTTCGAGTTTTTTTCCCTTTTTGGGCTTGGATGTGCTAGTTGGGGCCTAAGAAAAACATTTTGTAAAGACACATTCGACCGTTCAACAGTTTAGGGCATTTTCGGAAAGGGTCTTGGTTTGAGGCTGAAAGTTACGAAGATTTTCGATCCAGAACTTTTGCGAGTTTTTACTGTTTTTTGGCTTGGATGTGCTAGTTAGGTCGTAAGAAAAACATTTTGTAAAGACACATTCGACTGTTCAACCGTTTAGGGCATTTTCGGGAAGGGTCTTGGTTTGAGGCTAAATGGTACGAAGATTTTCGTACCAGAACTTTTGCGAGTTTTTTCCGTTTTTGGGCTTGGATATGCTAGTTGGGGCCTAAGAAAAACATTGTGTAAAGACACATTCGACCGTACAACCGTTTAGGGCATTTTGGAAAGGGTGTTGGTTTGAGGTTAAATGGTACGAAGATTTTCGTACCAGAACTTTTGCGAGTTTTTTCCGTTTTTTGGCGTGGATGGACTAGCATGGGCCTAAGACAAACCTTTTGTAAAGACACATTCGACTGTACAACCGTTTAGTGCAATTTCGGGATGGGTCTGGGTTTGAGGCTGAATGGTACGAAGATTTTCGTACCAGAACTTTTGGCATGGATGGACTATGGGCCGAAGACAAACCTTTTGGAAAAACACATTCGACTGTACAACAGTTAAGGGCATTTTCGGGAAGGGTCTTGGTGGAGGCTGAATGTTACGAAGATTTTCGTACCATAACTTTTCGATTTTTTTCCGTTTTTTGGCTTGGTTGTGCTAGTTGGGGCCTATGAAAAACAATTTGTAAGGACACATTCGACCGTACAACCATTTAGGGCATTTTCGGGAAGGGTCTTGGTTTGAGGCTGAATGGTACGAAGATTTTCGTACCAAAACATTTGCGAGTTTTTTCCGTTTTTGGGCTTGGATGTGCTAGTTTGGGCCTAGGAAAAACAATTTGTAAAGACACATTCGACCGTACAACAGTTTAGGGCATTTTCGGGAAGGGTATTGGTTTCAGGCTGAATGGTACAAAGATTTTCGTACCAGAACTTTTGCTAGTTTTTTCCGTTTTTGGACTTGGATGTGCTAGTTGGGGCCTAAGACAAACAATTTGTAAAGACACATTCGACCGTACAACCGTTTAGGGCATTTTCGGGAAGGGTCTTGGTTTGAGGCTGAATGGTACGAAGATTTTCGAACCAAAACTTTTGCGAGTTTTTTCCGTTTTTTGGCTTGGATGTGCTAGTTGGGGCCTAAGAAAAACATTTTGTAAAGACACATTCGACCGTTCAACCGGTTAGAACATTTTCGTGAAGGGTTATAGTTTGAGGCTGAATGGTACGAAGATTTTCGTACCAGAACTTTTGCGAGTTTTTTCCGTTTTTGAGCTTGGATATGCTAGTTGGGGCCTAAGAAAAACATTGTGTAAAGACACATTCAACCGTACAACCGTTTAGGGCATTTTCGGAAAGGGTCTTGCTTTGAGGCTGAATGGTACGAAGATTTTAGTACCAGAACTTTTGCGAGTTTTTTCCGTTTTTTGGCTTGGATGGACTAGCATGGGCCTAAGAAAAACCTTTTGTAAAGACACATTCGACTGTACAACAGTTAAGGGCATTTTCGAGAAGGGTCTTGGTGAAGGCTGAATGTTACGAAGATTTTCGTACCATAACTTTTCGAGTTTTTTCCCTTTTTGGGCTTGGATGTGCTAGTTGGGGCCTAAGAAAAACATTTTGTAAAGACACATTCGACCGTTCAACAGTTTAGGGCATTTTCGGAAAGGGTCTTGGTTTGAGGCTGAAAGGTACGAAGATTTTCGTTCCAGAACTTTTGCGAGTTTTTACTGTTTTGTTGGCTTGGATGTGCTAGTTAGGTCGTAAGAAAAACATGTTGTAAAGACACATTCGACCGTTCAACCGTTTAGGGCATTTTCGGGAAGGGTCTTGGTTTGAGACTGAATGGTACGAAGATTTTCGTACCATAACTTTTCGATTTTTTTCCGTTTTTTGGCTTGGTTGTGCTAGTTGGGGCCTATGAAAAACAATTTGTAAAGAGACATTCGACCGTACAACCATTTAGGGCATTTTCGGGAAGGGTCTTGGTTTGAGGCTGAATGGTACGAAGATTTTCGTACGAGAACTTTTGCGAGTTTTTTCCGTTTTTGGGCTTTGATATGCTAGTTGGGGCCTAAGAAAAATATTTTGTAAAGACACATTCGACCGTACAACCGTTTAGGGTATTTTCGGGAAGGGTCTTGGTTTAAGGCTGAATGGTACGAAGATTTTCGTAACAGATTTTTTGCGAGTTTTTTCCGTTTTTTTGCTTGGATGTGCTAGTTGGGGCCTAAGAAAAACATTTTGTAAAGACACATTCGACCGTTCAACCGTTTAGGGCATTTTCGGGAAGGGTCTTGGTTTGAGGCTGAAAGGTACGAAGATTTTCGATCCAGAACTTTTGCGAGTTTTTACTGTTTTTTGGCTTGGATGTGCTAGTTAGGTCGTAAGAAAACATTTTGTAAAGACACATTCGACCGTTAAACCGTTTACGGCATTTTCGGGAAGGGTCTATGTTTGAGACTGAATGGTACGAAGATTTTCGTAACAAAACTTTTGCGAGTTTTTTCTGTATTTTTTCTTGGATGTGCTAGTTGGGGCATAAGAAAACATTTTGTAAAGACACATTCGACCGTTCAACCGTTTAGGGAATTTTGGAAAGGGTGTTGGTTTGAGGTTAAATGGTACGAAGATTTTCGTACCAGAACTTTTGCGAGTTTTTTCCCTTTTTTGGCGTGGATGGACTAGCATGGGCCTAAGACAAACCTTTTGTAAAGACACATTCGACTGTACAACCGTTTAGTGCATTTTCGGGATGGGTCTGGGTTTGAGGCTGAATGGTACGAAGATTTTCGTACCAGAACTTTTGGCATGGATGGACTATGGGCCGAAGACAAACCTTTTGTAAAAACACATTCGACTGTACAACAATTAAGGGCATTTTCGGGAAGGGTCTTGGTGGAGGCTGAATGTTACGAAGATTTTCGTACCATAACTTTTCGATTTTTTTCCGTTTTTTGGCTTGGTTGTGCTAGTTGGGGCCTATGAAAAACAATTTGTAAAGACACATTCAACCGTACAACCATTTAGGGCATTTTCGGGAAGGGTCTTGGTTTGAGGCTGAATGGTACGAAGATTTTAGTACCAGATCTTTTGCGAGTTTCTTTCGTTTTTTGGCTTGGATGGACTAGTATGGGCCTAAGAAAAACCTTTTGTAAAGACACATTTGACCGTACAACCGTTTAGGGCATATTCGGGATGGGTCTGGGTTTGAGGCTGAATGGTACGAAGATTTTCGTACCAGAACATTTGGCTTGGTTGGACTAGCATGGGCCGAAGAAAAACATTTTGTAAAGACACATTCGACCGTACAACCGTTTAGGGTATTTTCCGGAAGGGTCTTGGTCTGAGGCTGAATTGTACGAAGATTTTCGTACCAGAACTTTTGCGAGTTTTTTCCTTTTTTGGCTTGGATGTGCTAGTTGAGGCCTAAGAAAAACATTCTGTAAAGACACATTCGACCGTTCAACCGTTTAGGGCATTTTCGGGAAGGGTCTTGGTTTGAGGTTGAATGGTACGAAGAGTTTTGTACCAGAACTTTTGCGAGTTTTTTCCGTTTTTTGGCATGGATGGACTAGCATGGGCCTAAGACAAACCTTTTGTAAAGACACATTCGACTGTACAATAGTTAAGGGCATTTTCGGGAAGGGTCTTGGTGGAGGCTGAATGTTACGAAGATTTTCGTACCATAACTTTTTGAGTTTTTTCCGTTTTTTGGCTTGGATATGCTAGTTGGGGCCTAAGAAAAACATTTTGTAAAGACACATTCGACCGTTCCACCGTTTAGGGCATTTTCGGGAAGGGTCTTGGTTTGAGGTTGAATGGTACGAAGAGTTTTGTACCAGAACTTTTGCGAGTTTTTTCCGTTTTTTGGCATGGATGGACTAGCATGGGCCTAAGACAAACCTTTTGTAAAGACACATTCGACTGTGCAATAGTTAAGGGCATTTTCGGGAAGGGTCTTGGTGGAGGCTGAATGTTACGAAGATTTTCGTACCATAACTTTTTGAGTTTTTTCCGTTTTTTGGCTTGGATATGCTAGTTGGGGCCTAAGAAAAACATTTTGTAAAGACACATTCGACCGTTCCACCGTTTAGGGCATTTTCGAGAAGGGTCTTGGTTTGAGGTTGAATGGTACGAAGATTTTTGTACCAGAACTTTTGCGAGTTTTTTCCGTTTTTTGGCGTGGATGGACTAGCATGGGCCTAAGACAAACCTTTTGTAAAGACACATTCGACTGTACAATAGTTAAGGGCATTTTCGGGAAGGGTCTTGGTGGAGGCTGAATGTTACGAAGATTTTCGTACCATAACTTTTCGAGTTTTTTCCCTTTTTTGGCTTGAATATGCTAGTTGGGGCCTAAGAAAAACATTTTGCAAAGACACATTCGACCGTTACACTGTTTAGGGCATTTTCGGGAAGGGTCTTGGTTTGAGGCTGAATGGTACGAAGATTTTCGTACCAAAACATTTGCGAGTTTTTTCCGTTTTTGGGCTTGGATTTGCTAGTTGGGGCCTAGGAAAAACAATTTGTAAAGACACATTCGACCGTACAACAATTTAGGGCATTTTCGGGAAGGGTATTGGTTTGAGGCTGAATGGTACAAAGATTTTCGTACCAGAACTTTTGCTAGTTTTTTTCGTTTTTGGACTTGGATGTGCTAGTTGGGGCCTAAGACAAACAATTTGTAAAGACACATTCGACCGTACAACCGTTTAGGGCATTTTCGGGAAGGGTTATAGTTTGAGGCTGAATGGTACGAAGATTTTCGTTCCAGAACTTTTGCGAGTTTTTTCCGTTTTTGGGCTTGGATATGCTAGTTGGGGCCTAAGAAAAACATTGTGTAAAGACACATTCGACCGTACAACCGTTTAGGGCATTTTCGGAAAGGGTCTTGCTTTGAGGCTGAATGGTACGAAGATTTTAGTACCAGAACTTTTGCGAGTTTTTTCCGTTTTTTGGCTTGGATGGACTAGCATGGGCCTATGAAAAACCTTTTGTAAAGACACATTCGACTGTACAACAGTTAAGGGCATTTTTGAGAAGGGTCTTGGTGAAGGCTGAATGTTACGAAGATTTTCGTACCATAACTTTTCGAGTTTTTTCCCTTTTTGGGCTTGGATGTGCTAGTTGGGGCCTAAGAAAAACATTTTGTAAAGACACATTCGACCGTTCAACAGTTTAGGGCATTTTCGGAAAGGGTCTTGGTTTGAGGCTGAAAGGTACGAAGATTTTCGATCCAGAACTTTTGCGAGTTTTTACTGTTTTTTGGCTTGGATGTGCTAGTTAGGTCGTAAGAAAAACATTTTGTAAAGACACATTCGACTGTTCAACCGTTTAGGGCATTTTCGGGAAGGGTCTTGGTTTGAGGCTAAATGGTACGAAGATTTTCGTACCAGAACTTTTGCGAGTTTTTTCCGTTTTGGGGCTTGGATATGCTAGTTGGGGCCTAAGAAAAACATTGTGTAAAGACACATTCGACCGTACAACCGTTTAGGGCATTTTCGGAAAGGGTCTTGCTTTGAGGCTGAATGGTACGAAGATTTTAGTACCAGAACTTTTGCGAGTTTTTTCCGTTTTTTGGCTTGGATGGACTAGCATGGGCCTATGAAAAACCTTTTGTAAAGACACATTCGACTGTACAACAGTTAAGGGCATTTTTGAGAAGGGTCTTGGTGAAGGCTGAATGTTACGAAGATTTTCGTACCATAACTTTTCGAGTTTTTTTCCCTTTTTGGGCTTGGATGTGCTAGTTGGGGCCTAAGAAAAACATTTTGTAAAGACACATTCGACCGTTCAACAGTTTAGGGCATTTTCGGAAAGGGTCTTGGTTTGAGGCTGAAAGTTACGAAGATTTTCGATCCAGAACTTTTGCGAGTTTTTACTGTTTTTTGGCTTGGATGTGCTAGTTAGGTCGTAAGAAAAACATTTTGTAAAGACACATTCGACTGTTCAACCGTTTAGGGCATTTTCGGGAAGGGTCTTGGTTTGAGGCTAAATGGTACGAAGATTTTCGTACCAGAACTTTTGCGAGTTTTTTCCGTTTTTGGGCTTGGATATGCTAGTTGGGGCCTAAGAAAAACATTGTGTAAAGACACATTCGACCGTACAACCGTTTAGGGCATTTTGGAAAGGGTGTTGGTTTGAGGTTAAATGGTACGAAGATTTTCGTACCAGAACTTTTGCGAGTTTTTTCCGTTTTTTGGCGTGGATGGACTAGCATGGGCCTAAGACAAACCTTTTGTAAAGACACATTCGACTGTACAACCGTTTAGTGCAATTTCGGGATGGGTCTGGGTTTGAGGCTGAATGGTACGAAGATTTTCGTACCAGAACTTTTGGCATGGATGGACTATGGGCCGAAGACAAACCTTTTGGAAAAACACATTCGACTGTACAACAGTTAAGGGCATTTTCGGGAAGGGTCTTGGTGGAGGCTGAATGTTACGAAGATTTTCGTACCATAACTTTTCGATTTTTTTCCGTTTTTTGGCTTGGTTGTGCTAGTTGGGGCCTATGAAAAACAATTTGTAAGGACACATTCGACCGTACAACCATTTAGGGCATTTTCGGGAAGGGTCTTGGTTTGAGGCTGAATGGTACGAAGATTTTCGTACCAAAACATTTGCGAGTTTTTTCCGTTTTTGGGCTTGGATGTGCTAGTTTGGGCCTAGGAAAAACAATTTGTAAAGACACATTCGACCGTACAACAGTTTAGGGCATTTTCGGGAAGGGTATTGGTTTCAGGCTGAATGGTACAAAGATTTTCGTACCAGAACTTTTGCTAGTTTTTTCCGTTTTTGGACTTGGATGTGCTAGTTGGGGCCTAAGACAAACAATTTGTAAAGACACATTCGACCGTACAACCGTTTAGGGCATTTTCGGGAAGGGTCTTGGTTTGAGGCTGAATGGTACGAAGATTTTCGAACCAAAACTTTTGCGAGTTTTTTCCGTTTTTTGGCTTGGATGTGCTAGTTGGGGCCTAAGAAAAACATTTTGTAAAGACACATTCGACCGTTCAACCGGTTAGAACATTTTCGTGAAGGGTTATAGTTTGAGGCTGAATGGTACGAAGATTTTCGTACCAGAACTTTTGCGAGTTTTTTCCGTTTTTGAGCTTGGATATGCTAGTTGGGGCCTAAGAAAAACATTGTGTAAAGACACATTCAACCGTACAACCGTTTAGGGCATTTTCGGAAAGGGTCTTGCTTTGAGGCTGAATGGTACGAAGATTTTAGTACCAGAACTTTTGCGAGTTTTTTCCGTTTTTTGGCTTGGATGGACTAGCATGGGCCTAAGAAAAACCTTTTGTAAAGACACATTCGACTGTACAACAGTTAAGGGCATTTTCGAGAAGGGTCTTGGTGAAGGCTGAATGTTACGAAGATTTTCGTACCATAACTTTTCGAGTTTTTTCCCTTTTTGGGCTTGGATGTGCTAGTTGGGGCCTAAGAAAAACATTTTGTAAAGACACATTCGACCGTTCAACAGTTTAGGGCATTTTCGGAAAGGGTCTTGGTTTGAGGCTGAAAGGTACGAAGATTTTCGTTCCAGAACTTTTGCGAGTTTTTACTGTTTTGTTGGCTTGGATGTGCTAGTTAGGTCGTAAGAAAAACATGTTGTAAAGACACATTCGACCGTTCAACCGTTTAGGGCATTTTCGGGAAGGGTCTTGGTTTGAGACTGAATGGTACGAAGATTTTCGTACCATAACTTTTCGATTTTTTTCCGTTTTTTGGCTTGGTTGTGCTAGTTGGGGCCTATGAAAAACAATTTGTAAAGAGACATTCGACCGTACAACCATTTAGGGCATTTTCGGGAAGGGTCTTGGTTTGAGGCTGAATGGTACGAAGATTTTCGTACGAGAACTTTTGCGAGTTTTTTCCGTTTTTGGGCTTTGATATGCTAGTTGGGGCCTAAGAAAAATATTTTGTAAAGACACATTCGACCGTACAACCGTTTAGGGTATTTTCGGGAAGGGTCTTGGTTTAAGGCTGAATGGTACGAAGATTTTCGTAACAGATTTTTTGCGAGTTTTTTCCGTTTTTTTGCTTGGATGTGCTAGTTGGGGCCTAAGAAAAACATTTTGTAAAGACACATTCGACCGTTCAACCGTTTAGGGCATTTTCGGGAAGGGTCTTGGTTTGAGGCTGAAAGGTACGAAGATTTTCGATCCAGAACTTTTGCGAGTTTTTACTGTTTTTTGGCTTGGATGTGCTAGTTAGGTCGTAAGAAAACATTTTGTAAAGACACATTCGACCGTTAAACCGTTTACGGCATTTTCGGGAAGGGTCTATGTTTGAGACTGAATGGTACGAAGATTTTCGTAACAAAACTTTTGCGAGTTTTTTCTGTATTTTTTCTTGGATGTGCTAGTTGGGGCATAAGAAAACATTTTGTAAAGACACATTCGACCGTTCAACCGTTTAGGGAATTTTGGAAAGGGTGTTGGTTTGAGGTTAAATGGTACGAAGATTTTCGTACCAGAACTTTTGCGAGTTTTTTCCCTTTTTTGGCGTGGATGGACTAGCATGGGCCTAAGACAAACCTTTTGTAAAGACACATTCGACTGTACAACCGTTTAGTGCATTTTCGGGATGGGTCTGGGTTTGAGGCTGAATGGTACGAAGATTTTCGTACCAGAACTTTTGGCATGGATGGACTATGGGCCGAAGACAAACCTTTTGTAAAAACACATTCGACTGTACAACAATTAAGGGCATTTTCGGGAAGGGTCTTGGTGGAGGCTGAATGTTACGAAGATTTTCGTACCATAACTTTTCGATTTTTTTCCGTTTTTTGGCTTGGTTGTGCTAGTTGGGGCCTATGAAAAACAATTTGTAAAGACACATTCAACCGTACAACCATTTAGGGCATTTTCGGGAAGGGTCTTGGTTTGAGGCTGAATGGTACGAAGATTTTAGTACCAGATCTTTTGCGAGTTTCTTTCGTTTTTTGGCTTGGATGGACTAGTATGGGCCTAAGAAAAACCTTTTGTAAAGACACATTTGACCGTACAACCGTTTAGGGCATATTCGGGATGGGTCTGGGTTTGAGGCTGAATGGTACGAAGATTTTCGTACCAGAACATTTGGCTTGGTTGGACTAGCATGGGCCGAAGAAAAACATTTTGTAAAGACACATTCGACCGTACAACCGTTTAGGGTATTTTCCGGAAGGGTCTTGGTCTGAGGCTGAATTGTACGAAGATTTTCGTACCAGAACTTTTGCGAGTTTTTTCCTTTTTTGGCTTGGATGTGCTAGTTGAGGCCTAAGAAAAACATTCTGTAAAGACACATTCGACCGTTCAACCGTTTAGGGCATTTTCGGGAAGGGTCTTGGTTTGAGGTTGAATGGTACGAAGAGTTTTGTACCAGAACTTTTGCGAGTTTTTTCCGTTTTTTGGCATGGATGGACTAGCATGGGCCTAAGACAAACCTTTTGTAAAGACACATTCGACTGTACAATAGTTAAGGGCATTTTCGGGAAGGGTCTTGGTGGAGGCTGAATGTTACGAAGATTTTCGTACCATAACTTTTTGAGTTTTTTCCGTTTTTTGGCTTGGATATGCTAGTTGGGGCCTAAGAAAAACATTTTGTAAAGACACATTCGACCGTTCCACCGTTTAGGGCATTTTCGGGAAGGGTCTTGGTTTGAGGTTGAATGGTACGAAGAGTTTTGTACCAGAACTTTTGCGAGTTTTTTCCGTTTTTTGGCATGGATGGACTAGCATGGGCCTAAGACAAACCTTTTGTAAAGACACATTCGACTGTGCAATAGTTAAGGGCATTTTCGGGAAGGGTCTTGGTGGAGGCTGAATGTTACGAAGATTTTCGTACCATAACTTTTTGAGTTTTTTCCGTTTTTTGGCTTGGATATGCTAGTTGGGGCCTAAGAAAAACATTTTGTAAAGACACATTCGACCGTTCCACCGTTTAGGGCATTTTCGAGAAGGGTCTTGGTTTGAGGTTGAATGGTACGAAGATTTTTGTACCAGAACTTTTGCGAGTTTTTTCCGTTTTTTGGCGTGGATGGACTAGCATGGGCCTAAGACAAACCTTTTGTAAAGACACATTCGACTGTACAATAGTTAAGGGCATTTTCGGGAAGGGTCTTGGTGGAGGCTGAATGTTACGAAGATTTTCGTACCATAACTTTTCGAGTTTTTTCCCTTTTTTGGCTTGAATATGCTAGTTGGGGCCTAAGAAAAACATTTTGCAAAGACACATTCGACCGTTACACTGTTTAGGGCATTTTCGGGAAGGGTCTTGGTTTGAGGCTGAATGGTACGAAGATTTTCGTACCAAAACATTTGCGAGTTTTTTCCGTTTTTGGGCTTGGATTTGCTAGTTGGGGCCTAGGAAAAACAATTTGTAAAGACACATTCGACCGTACAACAATTTAGGGCATTTTCGGGAAGGGTATTGGTTTGAGGCTGAATGGTACAAAGATTTTCTTACCAGAACTTTTGCTAGTTTTTTCCGTTTTTGGACTTGGATGTGCTAGTTGGGGCCTAAGACAAACAATTTGTAAAGACACATTCGACCGTACAACCGTTTAGGGCATTTTCGGGAAGGGTCATAGTTTGAGGCTGAATGGTACGAAGATTTTCGTACCAGAACTTTTCCGAGTTTTTTCCGTTTTTGGGCTTGGATATGCTAGTTGGGGCCTAAGAAAAACATTTACTAAAGACACATTCGACCGTACAACCGTTTAGGGTATTTTCGGGAAGGGTCTTGGTTTGAGGCTGAATGGTACGAAGATTTTCGAACCAGAACTTTTGCGAGTTTTTTCCCTTTTTTGGCTTGGATGTGCTAGTTGGGGCCTAAGAAAAACATTTTGTAAAGACACATTCGACCGTTCAACCGTTTAGGGCATTTTCGGGAAGGGTTATAGTTTGAGGCTGAATGGTACGAAGATTTTCGTACCAGATCTTTTGCGAGTTTCTTTCGTTTTTTGGCTTGGATGGACTAGTATGGGCCTAAGAAAAACCTTTTGTAAAGACACATTTGACCGTACAACCGTTTAGGGCATATTCGGGATGGGTCTGGGTTTGAGGCTGAATGGTACGAAGATTTTCGTACCAGAACATTTGGCTTGGATGGACTAGCATGGGCCGAAGAAAAAATTTTTGTAAAGACACATTCGACCGTACAACCGTTTAGGGTATTTTCCGGAAGGGTCTTGGTCTGAGGCTGAATTGTACGATGATTTTCGTACCAGAACTTTTGCGAGTTTTTTCCTTTTTTGGCTTGGATGTGCTAGTTGAGGCCTAAGAAAAACATTCTATAAAGACACATTCGACCGTTCAACCGTTTAGGGCATTTTCGGGAAGGGTCTTGGTTTGAGGTTGAATGGTACGAAGAGTTTTGTACCAGAACTTTTGCGAGTTTTTTCCGTTTTTTGGCATGGATGGACTAGCATGGGCCTAAGACAAACCTTTTGTAAAGACACATTCGACTGTACAATAGTTAAGGGCATTTTCGGGAAGGGTCTTGGTGGAGGCTGAATGTTACGAAGATTTTAGTACCATAACTTTTCGAGTTTTTTCCCTTTTTTGGCTTGAATATGCTAGTTGGGGCCTAAGAAAAACATTTTGCAAAGACACATTTGACCGTTACACTGTTTAGGGCATTTTCGGGAAGGGTCTTGGTTTGAGGCTGAATGGTACGAAGATTTTCGTACCAAAACATTTGCGAGTTTTTTCCGTTTTTGGGCTTGGATGTGCTAGTTGGGGCCTAGGAAAAACAATTTGTAAAGACACATTCGACCGTACAACAGTTTAGGGCATTTTCGGGAAGGGTATTGGTCTGAGGCTGAATTGTACGAAGATTTTCGTACCAGAACTTTTGCGAGTTTTTTCCGTTTTTTGGCTTGGATATGCTAGTTGGGGCCTAAGAAAAACATTTTGTAAAGAAACATTCGACCGTTCAATCTTTTAGGGCATTTTCGGGAAGGGTCTTGGTTTGAGGTTGAATGGTACGAAGATTTTTGTACCAGAACTCTTGCGAGTTTTTTCCGTTTTTTGGCGTGGATGGACTAGCATGGGCCTAAGAGAAACCTTTTGTACAGACACATTCGACTGTACAATAGTTAAGGGCATTTTCGGGAAGGGTCTTGGTGGAGGCTGAATGTTACGAAGATTTTCGTACCATAACATTTCGAGTTTTTTCCCTTTTTTGGCTTGAATATGCTAGTTGGGGCCTAAGAAAAACATTTTGCAAAGACACATTCGACCGTTACACTGTTTAGGGCATTTTCGGGAAGGGTCTTGGTTTGAGGCTGAATGGTACGAAGATTTTCGTACCAAAACATTTGCGAGTTTTTTCCGTTTTTGGGCTTGGATGTGCTAGTTGGGGCCTAGGAAAAACAATTTGTAAAGACACATTCGACCGTACAACAGTTTAGGGCATTTTCGGGAAGGGTATTGGTTTGAGGCTGAATGGTACAAAGATTTTCGTACCAGAACTTTTGCTAGTTTTTTCCGTTTTTGGACTTGGATGTGCTAGTTGGGGCCTAAGACAAACAATTTGAAAAGACACATTCGACCGTACAACCGTTTAGGGCATTTTCGGGAAGGGTCATAGTTTGAGGCTGAATGGTACGAAGATTTTCGTACCAGAACTTTTGCGAGTTTTTTCCGTTTTTGGGCTTGGATATGCTAGTTGGGGCCTAAGAAAAACATTTACAAAAGACACATTCGACCGTACAACCGTTTAGGGTATTTTCGGGAAGGGTCTTGGTTTGAGGCTGAATGGTACGAAGATTTTCGAACCAGAACTTTTGCGAGTTTTTTCCCTTTTTTGGCTTGGATGTGCTAGTTGGGGCCTAAGAAAAACATTTTGTAAAGACACATTCGACCGTTCAACCGTTTAGGGCATTTTCGGGAAGGGTTATAGTTTGAGGCTGAATGGTACGAAGATTTTCGTACCAGAACTTTTGCGAGTTTTTTCCGTTTTTGGGCTTGGATATGCTAGTTGGGGCCTAAGAAAAACATTGTGTAAAGACACATTCGACCGTACAACCGTTTAGGGCATTTTCGAAAAGGGTCTTGCTTTGAGGCTGAATGGTACGAAGATTTTAGTACCAGAACTTTTGCGAGTTTTTTCCGTTTTTTGGCTTGGATGGACTAGCATGGGCCTAAGAAAAACCTTTTGTAAAGACACATTCGACTGTACAACAGTTAAGGGCATTTTCGAGAAGGGTCTTGGTGAAGGCTGAATGTTACGAAGATTTTCGTACCATAACTTTTCGAGTTTTTTCCCTTTTTTGGCTTGAATATGCTAGTTGCGGCCTAAGAAAAACATTTTGCAAAGACACATTCGACCGTTACACTGTTTAGGGCATTTTCGGGAAGGGTCTTGGTTTGAGGCTGAATGGTACGAAGATTTTCGTACCAAAACATTTGCGAGTTTTTTCCGTTTTTGGGCTTGGATGTGCTAGTTGGGGCCTAGGAAAAACAATTTGTAAAGACACATTCGACCGTTCAACCGTTTAGGGCATTTTCGGGAAGGGTTATAGTTTGAGGCTGAATGGTACGAAGATTTTCGTACCAGAACTTTTGCGAGTTTTTTCCGTTTTTGGGCTTAGATATGCTAGTTGGGGCCTAAGAAAAACATTGTGTAAAGACACATTCGACCGTACAACCGTTTAGAGCATTTTCGGAAAGGGTGTTGGTTTGAGGCTGAATGGTACGAAGATTTTAGTACCAGAACTTTTGCGAGTTTTTTCCGTTTTTTGGCTTGGATGGACTAGCATGGGCCTAAGAAAAACCTTTTGTAAAGACACATTCGACTGTACAACAGTTAAGGGCATTTTCGAGAAGGGTCTTGGTGAAGGCTGAATGTTACGAAGATTTTCGTACCATAACTTTTCGAGTTTTTTCCCTTTTTGGGCTTGGATGTGCTAGTTGGGGCCTAAGAAAAACATTTTGTAAAGACACATTCGACCGTTCAATAGTTTAGGGCATTTTCAGAAAGGGTCTTGGTTTGAGGCTAAAAGGTACGAAGATTTTCGATCCAGAACTTTTGCGAGTTTTTACTGTTTTTTGGCTTGGATGTGCTAGTTAGGTCGTAAGAAAAACATTTTGTAAAGACACATTCGACCGTTCAACCGTTTAGGGCATTTTCGGGAAGGGTCTTGGTTTGAGACTGAATGGTACGAAGATTTTCGTAACAAAACTTTTGCGAGTTTTTTCTGTATTTTTTCTTGGATGTGCTAGTTGGGGCATAAGAAAACATTTTGTAAAGACACATTCGACCGTTCAACCGTTCAGGGAATTTTGGAAAGGGTGTTGGTTTGAGGTTAAATGGTACGAAGATTTTCGTACCAGAACTTTTGCGAGTTTTTTCCGTTTTTTGGCGTGGATGGACTAGCATGGGCCTAAGACAAACCTTTTGTAAAGACACATTGGACTGTACAACCGTTTAGTGCATTTTCGGGATGGGTCTGGGTTTGAGGCTGAATGGTACGAAGATTTTCGTACCAGAACTTTTGGCATGGATGGACTATGGGCCGAAGACAAACCTTTTGTAAAAACACATTCGACTGTACAACCATTAAGGGCATTTTCGGGAAGGGTCTTGGTGGAGGCTGAATGTTACGAAGATTTTCGTACCGTAACTTTTCGATTTTTTTCCTTTTTTTGGCTTGGTTGTGCTAGTTGGGGCCTATGAAAAACAATATGTAAAGACACATTCGACCGTACAACCATTTAGGGCATTTTCGGGAAGGGTCTTGGTTTGAGGCTGAATGGTACGAAGATTTTAGTACCAGATCTTTTGCGAGTTTCTTTCGTTTTTTGGCTTGGATGGACTAGTATGGGCCTAAGAAAAACCTTTTGTAAAGACACATTTGACCGTACAACCGTTTAGGGCATATTCGGGATGGGTCTGGGTTTGAGGCTGAATGGTACGAAGATTTTCGTACCAGAACATTTGGCTTGGATGGACTAGCATGGGCCGAAGAAAAACATTTTGTAAAGACACATTCGACCGTACAACCGTTTAGGGTATTTTCCGGAAGGGTCTTGGTCTGAGGCTGAATTGTACGAAGATTTTCGTACCAGAACTTTTGCGAGTTTTTTCCTTCTTTGGCTTGGATGTGCTAGTTGAGGCCTAAGAAAAACATTTTGTAAAGACACATTCGACCGTTCAACCGTTTAGGGCATTTTCGGGAAGGGTCTTGGTTTGAGGTTGAATGGTACGAAGAGTTTTGTACCAGAACTTTTGCGAGTTTTTTCCGTTTTTTGGCATGGATGGACTAGCATGGGCCTAAGACAAACCTTTTGTAAAGACACATTCGACTGTACAATAGTTAAGGGCATTTTCGGGAAGGGTCTTGGTGGAGGCAGAATGTTACGAAGATTTTCGTACCATAACTTTTTGAGTTTTTTCCGTTTTTTGGCTTGGATATGCTAGTTGGGGCCTAAGAAAAACATTTTGTAAAGACACATTCGACCGTTCAACCGTTTAGGGCATTTTCGGGAAGGGTCTTGGTTTGAGGTTGAATGGTACGAAGATTTTTGTACCAGAACTTTTGCCAGTTTTTTCCGTTTTTTGGCGTGGATGGACTAGCATGGGCCTAAGACAAACCATTTGTAAAGACACATTCGACTCTACAATAGTTAAGGGCATTTTCGGGAAGGGTCTTGGTGGAGGCTGAATGTTACGAAGATTTTCGTACAATAACTTTTCGAGTTTTTTCCCTTTTTTGGCTTGAATATGCTAGTTGGGGCCTAAGAAAAACATTTTGCAAAGACACATTCGACCGTTACACTGTTTAGGGCATTTTCGGGAAGGGTCTTGGTTTGAGGCTGAATGGTACGAAGATTTTCGTACCAAAACATTTGCGAGTTTTTTCCGTTTTTGGGCTTGGATGTGCTAGTTGGGGCCTAGGAAAAACAATTTGTAAAGACACATTCGACCGTACAACAGTTTAGGGCATTTTCGGGAAGGGTATTGGTTTGAGGCTGAATGGTACAAAGATTTTCGTACCAGAACTTTTGCGAGTTTTTTCCGTTTTTGGACTTGGATGTGCTAGTTGGGGCCTAAGACAAACAATTTGTAAAGACACATTCGACCGTACAACCGTTTAGGGCATTTTCGGGAAGGGTCATAGTTTGAGGCTGAATGGTACGAAGATTTTCGTACCAGAACTTTTGCGAGTTTTTTTCGTTTTTGGGCTTGGATATGCTAGTTGGGGCCTAAGAAAAACATTTACTAAAGACACATTCGACCGTACAACCGTTTAGGGTATTTTCGGGAAGGGTCTTGGTTTGAGGCTGAATGGTACGAAGATTTTTGAACCAGAACTTTTGCGAGTTTTTTCCGTTTTTTGGCTTGGATGTGCTAGTTGGGGCCTAAGAAAAACATTTTGTAAGGACACATTCGACCGTTCAACCGTTTAGGGCATTTTCGGGAAGGGTTATAGTTTGAGGCTGAATGGTACGAAGATTTTCGTACCAGAACGTTTTCGAGTTTTTTCCGTTTTTGCGCTTGGATATGCTAGTTGGGGCCTAAGAAAAACATTGTGTAAAGACACATTCGACCGTACAACCGTTTAGGGCATTTTCGGAAAGGGTCTTGCTTTGAGGCTGAATGGTACGAAGATTTTAGTACCAGAACTTTTGCGAGTTTTTTCCGTTTTTTGGCTTGGATGGACTAGCATGGGACTAAGAAAAACCTTTTGTAAAGACACATTCGACTGTACAACAGTTAAGGGCATTTTCGAGAAGGGTCTTGGTGAAGGCTGAATGTTACGAAGATTTTCGTACCATAACTTTTCGAGTTTTTTCCCTTTTTGGGCTTGGATGTGCTAGTTGGGGCCTAAGAAAAACATTTTGTAAAGACACATTCGACCGTTCAACAGTTTAGGGCATTTTCAGAAAGGGTCTTGGTTTGAGGCTGAAAGGTACGAAGATTTTCGATCCAGAACTTTTGCGAGTTTTTACTGTTTTTTGGCTTGGATGTGCTAGTTAGGTCGTAAGAAAAACATTTTGTAAAGACACATTCGACCGTTCAACCGTTTAGGGCATTTTCGGGAAGGGTCTTGGTTTGAGACTGAATGGTACGAAGATTTTCGTAACAAAACTTTTGCGAGTTTTTTCTGTATTTTTTCTTGGATGTGCTAGTTGGGGCATAAGAAAACATTTTGTAAAGACACATTCGACCGTTCAACCGTTTAGGGAATTTTGGAAAGGGTGTTGGTTTGAGGTTAAATGGTACGAAGATTTTCGTACCAGAACTTTTGCGAGTTTTTTCCGTTTTTTGGCGTGGATGGACTAGCATGGGCCTAAGACAAACCTTTTGTAAAGACACATTCGACTGTACAACCGTTTAGTGCATTTTCGGGATGGGTCTGGGTTTGAGGCTGAATGGTACGAAGATTTTCGTACCAGAACTTTTGGCATGGATGGACTATGGGCCGAAGACAAACCTTTTGTAAAAACACATTCGACTGTACAACAGTTAAGGGCATTTTCGGGAAGGGTCTTGGTGGAGGCTAAATGTTACGAAGATTTTCGTACCATAACTTTTCGATTTTTTTCCGTTTTTTGGCTTGGTTGTGCTAGTTGGGGCCTATGAAAAACAATTTGTAAGGACACATTCGATCGTACAACCATTTAGGGCATTTTCGGGAAGGGTCTTGGTTTGAGGGTGAATGGTACGAAGATTTTTGTACCAGATCTTTTGCGAGTTTCTTTCGTTTTTTGTCTTGGATGGACTAGTATGGACCTAAGAAAAACCTTTTGTAAAGACACATTTGACCGTACAACCGTTTAGGGCATATTCGGGATGGGTCTGGGTTTGAGGCTGAATGGTACGAAGATTTTCGTACCAGAACATTTGGCTTGGATGGACTAGCATGGGCCGAAGAAAAACATTTTGTAAAGACACATTCGACCGTACAACCGTTTAGGGTATTTTCCGGAAGGGTCTTGGTTTGAGGCTGAATGGTATGGAGATTTTCGAACCAGAACTTTTGCGAGTTTTTAACGTTTTTTGGCTTGGATGTGCTAGTTGGGGCCTAAGAAAAACTTTTTGTAAAGACACATTCGACCGTTCAACCGTTTAGGGCATTTTCGGGAAGGGTCATAGTTTGAGGCTGAATGGTACGAAGATTTTCGTACCAGAACTTTTGCGAGTTTTTTCCGTTTTTGGTCTTGGATATGCTAGTTGGGGCCTAAGAAAAACATTTTGTAAAGACACATTCGACCGTACAACCGTTTAGGGTATTTTCGGGAAGGGTCTTGGTTTGAGGCTGAATGGTACAGAGATTTTCGAACCAGAACTTTTGCGAGTTTTTTCCGTTTTTTGGCTTGGTTGTGCTAGTTGGGGCCTATGAAAAACAATTTGTAAAGACACATTCGACCGTACAACCATTTAGGGCATTTTCGGGAAGGGTCTTCTTGGTTTGAGGCTGAATGGTACGAAGATTTTTGTACCAGATCTTTTGCGAGTTTCTTTCGTTTTTTGGCTTGGATGGACTAGTATGGGCCTAAGAAAAACCTTTTGTAAAGACACATTTGACCGTACAACCGTTTAGGGCATATTCGGGATGGGTCTGGGTTTGAGGCTGAATGGTACGAAGATTTTCGTTCCAGAACATTTGGCTTGGATGGACTAGCATGGGCCGAAGAAAAACATTTTGTAAAGACACATTCGACCGTACAACCGTTTAGGGTATTTTCCGGAAGGGTCTTGGTCTGAGGCTGAATTGTACGAAGATTTTCGTACCAGAACTTTTGCGAGTTTTTTCCTTTTTTGGCTTGGATGTGCTAGTTGGGGCCTAAGAAAAACATTTTGTAAAGACACATTCGACCGTTCAACCGTTTACGGCATTTTCGGGAAGGGTCTTGGTTTGAGGTTGAATGGTACGAAGAGTTTTGTACCAGAACGTTTTCAAGTTTTTTCCGTTTTTTGGCATGGATGGACTAGCATGGGCCTAAGACAAACCTTTTGTAAAGACACATTCGACTGTACAATAGTTAAGGGCATTTTCGGGAAGGGTCTTGGTGGAGGCTGAATGTTACGAAGATTTTCGTACCATAACTTTTTGAGTTTTTTCCGTTTTTTGGCTTGGATATGCTAGTTGGGGCC
Organism: Fallopia convolvulus; assembly: GCA_964016875.1. NCBI lineage: Eukaryota > Viridiplantae > Streptophyta > Magnoliopsida > Caryophyllales > Polygonaceae > Fallopia > Fallopia convolvulus. The sequence goes on along the minus strand of OZ024735.1, from coordinate 14,733,887 downwards.
TAAGTAAAACATTTTGCAAAGACACATTCGACCGTTCAACTGTTTAGGAGAGTTTCGGGAAGGGTCTTGGTTTGAGGCTGAATGGTACGAAGATTTTCGTACCAAAACATTTGCGAGTTTTTTCCGTTTTTGGCTTGGATGTGCTAGTTGGGGCCTAAGAAAAACAATTTGCAAAGACACATTCGACCGTACAACAGTGTAGGGCATTTTCGAGAAGGGTATTGGTTTGAGGCTGAATGGTACAAAGATTTTCGTACCAGAACTTTTGCTAGTTTTTTCCGTTTTTGGACTTGGATGTGCTAGTTAGGGCCTTAGACAAACAATTTGTAAAGACACATTCGACCGTACAACCGTTTAGGGCATTGTCGGGAAGGGTCATAGTTTGAGGCTGAATGGTACAAAGATTTTCGTACCAGAACTTTTGCGAGTTTTTTCCGTTTTTGGTCTTGGATATGCTAGTTGGGGCCTAAGAAAAACATTTTGTAAAGACACATTCGACCGTTCAACCGTTTAGGGCATTTTCGGGAAGGGTCATAGTTTGAGGCTGAATGGTACGAAGATTTTCGTACCAGAACTTTTGCGAGTTTTTTCCGTTTTTGGTCTTGGATATGCTAGTTGGGGCCTAAGAAAAACATTTTGTAAAGACACATTCGACCGTATAACCGTTTAGGGTATTTTCGGGAAGGGTTTTGGTTTGAGGCTGAATGGTACAGAGATTTTCGAACCAGAACTTTTGCGAGTTTTTTCCGTTTTTTGGCTTGGTTGTGCTAGTTGGGGCCTATGAAAAACAATTTGTAAAGACACATTCGACCGTACAACCATTTAGGGCATTTTCGGGAAGGGTCTTGGTTTGAGGCTGAATGGTACGAAGATTTTTGTACCAGATCTTTTGCGAGTTTCTTTCGTTTTTTGGCTTGGATGGACTAGTATGGGCCTAAGAAAAACCTTTTGTAAAGACACATTTGACCGTACAACCGTTTAGGGCATATTCGGGATGGGTCTGGGTTTGAGGCTGAATGGTACGAAGATTTTCGTACCAGAACATTTGGCTTGGATGGACTAGCATGGGCCGAAGAAAAACATTTTGTAAAGACACATTCGACCGTACAACCGTTTAGGGTATTTTCCGGAAGGGTCTTGGTCTGAGGCTGAATTGTACGAAGATTTTCGTACCAGAACTTTTGCGAGTTTTTTCCTTTTTTGGCTTGGATGTGCTAGTTGGGGCCTAAGAAAAACATTTTGTAAAGACACATTCGACCGTTCAACCGTTTACGGCATTTTCGGGAAGGGTCTTGGTTTGAGGTTGAATGGTACGAAGAGTTTTGTACCAGAACGTTTTCAAGTTTTTTCCGTTTTTTGGCATGGATGGACTAGCATGGGCCTAAGACAAACCTTTTGTAAAGACACATTCGACTGTACAATAGTTAAGGGCATTTTCGGGAAGGGTCTTGGTGGAGGCTGAATGTTACGAAGATTTTCGTACCATAACTTTTTGAGTTTTTTCCGTTTTTTGGCTTGGATATGCTAGTTGGGGCCTAAGTAAAACATTTTGCAAAGACACATTCGACCGTTCAACTGTTTAGGGCAGTTTCGGGAAGGGTCTTGGTTTGAGGCTGAATGGTACGAAGATTTTCGTACCAAAACATTTGCGAGTTTTTTCCGTTTTTGGCTTGGATGTGCTACTTGGGGCCTAAGAAAAACAATTTGCAAAGACACATTCGACCGTACAACAGTTTAGGGCATTTTCGAGAAGGGTATTGGTTTGAGGCTGAATGGTACAAAGATTTTCGTACCAGAACTTTTGCTAGTTTTTTCCGTTTTTGGACTTGGATGTGCTAGTTGGGGCCTTAGACAAACAATTTGTAAAGACACATTCGACCGTACAACCGTTTAGGGCATTGTCGGGAAGGGTCATAGTTTGAGGCTGAATAGTACGAAGATTTTCGTACCAGAACTTTTGCGAGTTTTTTCCGTTTTTGGTCTTGGATATGCTAGTTGGGGCCTAAGAAAAACATTTTGTAAAGACACATTCGACCGTACAACCGTTTAGGGTATTTTCGGGAAGGGTCTTGGTTTGAGGCTGAATGGTACGGAGATTTTCGAACTAGAACTTTTGCGAGTTTTTTCCGTTTTTTGGCTTGGATGTGCTAGTTGGGGCCTAAGAAAAACTTTTTGTAAAGACACATTCGACCGTTCAACCGTTTAGGGCATTTTCGGGAAGGGTCATAGTTTGAGGCTGAATGGTACGAAGATTTTCGTACCAGAACTTTTTCGAGTTTTTTCCGTTTTTGGGCTTGGATATGCTATTTGGGGCGTAAGAAAAACCTTTTGTAAAGACACATTCGAACGTGGAGGATGAATGTTACGAAGATTTTCGTACCATAACTTTTCGAGTTTTTTCCGTTTTTTGGCTTGGATATGCTAGTTGGGGCCTAAGAAAAACATTTTGCAAATACACATTCGACCGTTCAACTGTTTAGGGCATTTTCGGGAAGGGTCTTGGTTTGAGGCTGAATGGTACGAAGATTTTCCTACCAAAACATTTGCGAGTTTTTTCCGTTTTTGGGCTTGGATGTGCTTGTTGGGGCCAAAGAAAAACAATTTCTAAAGACACATTCGACCGTACAACCGTTTAGGGCATTTTCGGGAAGGGTCTTGGTTTGAGGCTGAATGGTACGAAGATTTTAGTACCATAACTTTTGCGAGTTTTTTCCGTTATTTTGGCTTGGATGGACTAGCATGGGCCTAAGAAAAACCTTTTGTAAAGACACATTTGACCGTACAACCGTTTAGGGCATTTTCGGGATGGGTGTGGGTTTGAGGCAGAATGGTACGAAGATTTTCGTACCAGAACTTTTGGCTTGGATGGACTAGCATGGGCCGAAGACAAACCTTTTGTAAAGACACATTCGATTGTACAACAGTTAAGGGCATTTTCGAGAAGGGTCTTGGTGGAGGCTGAATGTTACGAAGATTTTCGTACCATAACTTTTCGAGTTTTTTCCGTTTTTGGGCTTGGATGTGCTAGTTGGGGCCTAAGAAAAACATTTTGTAAAGACACATTCGATTGTACAACCGTTTAGGGTATTTTCGGGAAGGGTCTTGGTTTGAGGCTGAATGGTACGGAGATTTTCGAACCAGAACTTTTGCGAGTTTTTTCCGTTTTTTGGCTTGGATGTGCTAGTTGGGGCCTAAGAAAAACTTTTTGTAAAGACACATTCGACCGTTCAACCGTTTAGGGCATTTTCGGGAAGGGTCATAGTTTGAGGCTGAATGGTACGAAGATTTTCGTACCAGAACTTTTTCGAGTTTTTTCCGTTTTTGGGCTTGGATATGCTATTTGGGGCCTAAGAAAAACATTTTGTAAAGACACATTCGACCGTGGAGGATGAATGTTACGAAGATTTTCGTACCATAACTTTTCGAGTTTTTTCCGTTTTTTGGCTTGGATATGCTAGTTGGGGCCTAAGAAAAACATTTTGCAAATACACATTCGACCGTTCAACTGTTTAGGGCATTTTCGGGAAGGGTCTTGGTTTGAGGCTGAATGGTACGAAGATTTTCCTACCAAAACATTTGCGAGTTTTTTCCGTTTTTGGGCTTGGATGTGCTTGTTGGGGCCTAAGAAAAACAATTTCTAAAGACACATTCGACCGTACAACCGTTTAGGGCATTTTCGGGAAGGGTCTTGGTTTGAGGCTGAATGGTACGAAGATTTTAGTACCAGAACTTTTGCGAGTTTTTTCCGTTTTTTGGCTTGGATGGACTAGCATGGGCCTAAGAAAAACCTTTTGTAAAGACACATTTGACCGTACAACCGTTTAGGGCATTTTCGGGATGGGTGTGGGTTTGAGGCAGAATGGTACGAAGATTTTCGTACCAGAACTTTTGGCTTGGATGGACTAGCATGGGCCGAAGACAAACCTTTTGTAAAGACACATTCGATTGTACAACAATTAAGGGCATTTTCGAGAAGGGTCTTGGTGGAGGCTGAATGTTACGAAGATTTTCGTACCATAACTTTTCTAGTTTTTTCCGTTTTTGGGCTTGGATGTGCTAATTGGGGCCTAAGAAAAACATTTTGTAAAGACACATTCGGTCGTACAACTGTTTAGGGCATTTTCGGGAAGGGTCTTGGTTTGAGGCTGAATGGTACGAAGATTTTCGAACTAGAACTTTTGCGAGTTTTTTCCGTTTTTTGGCTTGGATGTGCTAGTTGGGGCCTAAGAAAAACATTTTGTAAAGACACATTCGACCGTTCAACCGTTTAGGACATTTTCGGAAAGGGTCTAAGTTTGAGGCTGAATGGTACGAAGATTTTCGTACCAGAGCTTTTGCGAGTTTTTTCCGTTTTTGGACTTGGATGTGCTAGTTGGGGCCTAAGACAAACAATTTGTAAAGACACATTCGACCGTACAACCATTTAGGGCATTTTCGGGAAGGGTCTTGGTTTGAGGCTGAATGGTACGAAGATTTTAGTACCAGATCATTTGCGAGTTTCTTTCGTTTTTTGGCTTGGATGGACTAGCATGGGCCTAAGAAAAACCTTTTGTAAAGACACATTCGACCGTACAACCATTTAGGGCATTTTCGGGAAGGGTCTTGGTCTGAGGCTGAATTGTACAAAGATTTTCGTACCAGAACTTTTGCGAGTTTTTTCCTTTTTTGGCTTGGATGTGCTAGTTGGGGCCTAAGAAAAACATTTTGTAAAGACACATTCGACCGTTCAACCGTTTAGGGCATTTTCGGGAAGGGACTTCGTTTGAGGTTGAATGGTACGAAGAGTTTTGTACCAGAACTTTTGCGAGTTTTTTCAGTTTTTTGGCATGGATGGACTAGCATGGGCCTAAGACAAACCTTTTGTAAAGATACATTCGACTGTACAATAGTTAAGGGCATTTTCGAGAAGGGTCTTGGTGGAGGCTGAATGTTACGAAGATTTTCGTACCATAACTTTTTGAGTTTTTTCCGTTTTTTGGCTTGGATATGCTAGTTGGGGCCTAAGAAAAACATTTTGCAAAGACACATTCGACCGTTCAACTGTTTAGGGCAGTTTCGGGAAGGGTCTTGGTTTGAGGCTGAATGGTACGAAGATTTTCGTACCAAAACATTTGCGAGTTTTTTCCGTTTTTTGGCTTGGATGTGCTAGTTGGGGCATTTTCGGGAAGGGTCTTGGTTTGAGGCTGAATGGTACGAAGATTTTCGAACTAGAACTTTTGCGAGTTTTTTCCGTTTTTGGACTTGGATGTGCTAGTTGGGGCGTAAGATAAACATTTTGTAAAGACACATTCGACCATTCAACCATTTAAGACATTTTCGGAAAGGGTCTAAGTTTGAGGCTGAATGGTACGAAGATTTTCGTACCAAAACATTTGCGAGTTTTTTCCGTTTTTTGGCTTGGATGGACTAGCATGGGCCTAAGAAAAACCTTTTGTAAAGACACATTTGACCGTACAACCGTTTAGTGCATTTTCGGGATGGGTCTGGGTTTGAGGCTGAATGGTACGAAGATTTTCGTACCAGAACTTTTGGCATGGATGGACTATGGGCCGAAGACAAACCTTTTGTAAAAACACATTCGACTGTACAATAGTTAAGGGCATTTTCGAGAAGGGTCTTGGTGAAGGCTGAATGTTACGAAGATTTCGTACCATAACTTTTCGAGTTTTTTCCGTTTTTTGGCTTGGATATGCTAGTTGGGGCCTAAGAAAAACATTTTGCAAATACACATTCGATCGTTCAACTGTTTAGGGATTTTTCGGGAAGGGTCTTGTTCTGAGGCTGAATTGTACGAAGATTTTCTTACCAGAACTTTTGCGAGTTTTTTCCCTTTTTGGGCTTGGATGTGCTAGTTGGGGCCTAAGAAAAACAATTTGTAAAGACACATTCGACCGTACAACCGTTTAGGGCATTTTCGGGATTGGTGTGGTTTTGAGGCTGAATGGTACGAAGATTTTCGTACCAGAACATTTGGCTTGGATGGACTAGCATGGGCCAAAGACAAACCTTTTGTAAAGACACATTCGATTGTACAACAGTTAAGCGCATTTTCGAGAAGGGTCTTGGTGGAGGCTGAATGTTACGAAGATTTTCGTACCATAACTTTTTGAGTTTTTTTCGTTTTTGGGCTTGGATGTGCTAGTTGGGGCCTAAGAAAAACATTTTGTAAAGACACATTCGACCGTACAACAGTTTAGGGCATTTTCGGGAAGGGTCTTGGTGGAGGCTGAATGTTACGAAGATTTTCGTACCATAACTTTTTGAGTTTTTTCCGTTTTTTGGCTTGGATATGCTAGTTGGGGTCTAAGAAAAACATTTTGCAAAGACACATTCTACCGTTCAACTGTTTAGGGCAGTTTCGGGAAGGGTCTTGGTTTGAGGCTGAATGGTACGAAGATTTTCGTACCAAAACATTTGCGAGTTTTTTCCGTTTTTTGGCTTGGATGTGCTAGTTGGGGCATTTTCGGGAAGGGTCTTGGTTTGAGGCTGAATGGTACGAAGATTTTCGAACTAGAACTTTTGCGAGTTTTTTCCGTTTTTTGGATTGGATGTGCTAGTTGGGGCCTAAGAAAAACATTTTGTAAAGACAAATTCGACCGTTAAACCATTTAAGACATTTTCGGAAAGGGTCTAAGTTTGAGGCTGAATGGTACGAAGATTTTCGTACCAGAGCTTTTGCGAGTTTTTTCCGTTTTTGGACTTGGATGTGCTAGTTGGGGCCTAAGACAAACAATTTGTAAAGACACATTCGACCGTACAACCGTTTAGGGCATTTTCGGAAAGGGTCTTGCTTTGAGGCTGAATGGTACGAAGATTTTATACCAGAACTTTTGCGAGTTTATTCCGTTTTTTGGCTTGGATGGACTAGCATGGGCCTAAGAAAAACGTTTTGTAAAGACACATTTGACCGTACAACCGTTTAGTGCATTTTCGGGATGGGTCTGGGTTTGAGGCTGAATGGTACGAAGATTTTCGTACCAGAACTTTTGGCATGGATGGACTATGGGCCGAAGACAAACCTTTTGTAAAAACACATTCGACTGTACAACAGTTAAGGGCATTTTCGAGAAGGGTCTTGGTGAAGGCTGAATGTTACGAAGATTTCGTACCATAACTTTTCGAGTTTTTTCCGTTTTTTGGCTTGGATATGCTAGTTGGGGCCTAAGAAAAACATTTTGCAAATACACATTCGATCGTTCAACTGTTTAGGGCATTTTCGGGAAGGGTCTTGGTCTGAGGATGAATGGTACGAAGATTTTAGTACCAGAACTTTTGCAAGTTTTTTCCGTTTTTTGGCTTTGATGGACTAGCATGGGCCTAAGAAAAACCTTTTGTAAAGACACATTTGACCGTACAACCGTTTAGTGCATTTTCGGGATGGGTCCGGGTTTGAGGCTGAATGGTACGAAGATTTTCGTACCAGAACTTTTGGCATGGATGGACTATGGGACGAAGATAAACCTTTTGTAAAAACACATTCGACTGTACAACAGTTAAGGGCATTTTCGAGAAGGGTCTTGGTGAAGGCTGAATGTTACGAAGATTTCGTACCATAACTTTTCGAGTTTTTTCCGTTTTTTGGCTTGGATATGCTAGTTGGGGCCTAAGAAAAACATTTTGCAAATACACATTCGATCGTTCAACTGTTTAGGGCATTTTCGGGAAGGGTCTTGGTCTGAGGCTGAATTGTACGAAGATTTTCTTACCAGAACTTTTGCGAGTTTTTTCCCTTTTTGGGCTTGGATGTGCTAGTTGGGGCCTAAGAAAAACAATTTGTAAAGACACATTCGACCGTACAACCGTTTAGGGCATTTTCGGAAAGGGTCTTGGTTTGAGGATGAATGGTACGAAGATTTTAGTACCAGAACTTTTGCAAGTTTTTTCCGTTTTTTGGCTTTGATGGACTAGCATGGGCCTAAGAAAAACCTTTTGTAAAGACACATTTGACCGTACAACCGTTTAGGGCATTTTCGGGATTGGTGTGGGTTTGAGGCTGAATGGTACGAAGATTTTCGTACCAGAACATTTGGCTTGGATGGACTAGCATGGGCCAAAGACAAACATTATGTAAAGACACATTCGATTGTACAACAGTTAAGGGCATTTTCGAGAAGGGTCTTGGTGGAGGCTGAATGTTACGAAGATTTTCGTACCATAACTTTTTGAGTTTTTTTCGTTTTTGGGCTTGGATGTGCTAGTTGGGGCCTAAGAAAAACATTTTGTAAAGACACATTCGACCGTACAACAGTTTAGGGCATTATCGGGAAGGGTCTTGGTTTGAGGCTGAATGGTACGAAGATTTTCGAACTAGAACTTTTGCGAGTTTTTTCCGTTTTTTGGCTTGGATGTGCTAGTTAGGGCCTAAGAAAAACATTTTATAAAGACACATTCGACCGTTCAACTGGTTAAGGCATTTTCAGAAAGGGTCTTGGTTTGAGGCTGAATGGTACGAAGATTTTCGTACCAGAGCTTTTGCGAGTTTTTTCCGTTTTTGGACTTGGATGTGCTAGTTGGGGCCTAAGACAAACAATTTGTAAAGACACATTAGACCGTACAACCGCTTAGGGCATTTTCGGAAAGGGTCTTGCTTTGAGGCTGAATGGTACGAAGATTTTAGTACCAGAACTTTTGCGAGTTTTTTTCCGTTTTTTGGCTTGGATGGACTAGCATGGGCCTAGAAAAACCTTTTGTAAAGAAACATTTGACCGTACAACCGTTTAGCGCATTTTCGGGATGGGTCTGGGTTTGAGGCTGAATGGTACGAAAATTTTCGTACCAGAACTTTTGACATGGATGGATTAGCATGGGCCGAAGACAAACCTTTTGTAAAGACACATTCGACTGTACAACAGTTAAGGGCATTTTCGAGAAGGGTCTTGGTGAAGGCTGAATGTTACGAAAATTTTCGTACCATAACTTCTCGAGTTTTTTCTTTTTGGCTTGGATGTGCTAGTTGGGGCCTAAGAAAAACATTTTGTAAAGACACATTCGACCGTTCAACCGTTTAGGGCATTTTCGGGAAGGGTCATAGTTTGAGGCTGAATGGTACGAAGATTTTCGTACCAGAACTTTTGCGAGTTTTTTCCGTTTTTGGGCTTGGATGTGCTAGTTGGGGCCTAAGAAAAACATTTTGTAAAGACACATTCGACCGTACAACCGTTTAGGGTATTTTCGGGAAGGGTCTTGGTTTGAGGCTGAATGGCACGAAGATTTTCGAACCAGAACTTTTGCGAGTTTTTTCCGTTTTTTGTCTTGGATGTGCTAGTTGGGGCCTAAGAAAAACATTTTGTAAAGACTTATTCGACCGTTCAACCGTTTAGGGCATTTTCGGGAAGTGTCTTGGTTTGTGGCTGAATGTTACGAAGATTTTCGTAACAAAACTTTTGCGAGTTTTTTCTGTTTTTTTTTTTGGATGTGCTAGTTGGGGCCTAAGAAAACATTTTGTAAAGACACATTCGACCGTTCAACCGTTTAGGGCATTTTGGAAAGGTTGTTCGTTTGAGGTTAAATGGTACGAAGATTTTCGTACCAGAACTTTTGCGAGTTTTTTCCGTTTATTGGCTTGGATGGACTAGCATGGGCCTAAGACAAACCTTTTGTAAAGACACATTCGACTGTACAACAGTTAAGGGCATTTTCGGGAAGGGTCTTGGTGGAGGCTGAATGTTACGAAGATTTTCGTACCATAACTCTTTGAGTTTTTTCCTTTTTTGGCTTGAATGTGCTAGTTGGGGCCTAAGAAAAACATTTTGTAAAGACACATTCGACCGTACAACCGTTTAGGGCATTTTCGGGAAGGGTCTTCGTTTGAGGCTGAATGGTACGAAAATTTTAGTACCAGAACTTTTCCGAGTTTTTTCCGTATTTTGGCTTGGATGGACTAGCATGGGTCTAAGAAAAACCTTTTGTAAAGACATATTCGACTGTACAACTGTTAACGACATTTTTGGGAAGGGTCTTGGTGGAGGCTGAATGTTACGAAGATTTTCGTACCATAACTTTTCGAGTTTTTTCCGTTTTTTGGCTTGGATATGCTAGTTGGGGCCTAAGAAAAACATTTTGCAAGGACACATTCGACCGTTCAACTGTTTAGGGCATTTTCAGGAAGGGTCTTGGTTTGAGGCTGAATGGTACGAAGATTTTCGTACCAAAACTTTTGCGAGTTTTTTTCCGTTTTTTGGCTTGGATGGACTAGCATGGGACGAAGACAAACCTTTTGTAAAGACACATTCGATTGTACAACAGTTAAGGGCATTTTCGAGAAGGGTCTTGGTGGAGGCTGAATGTTACGAAGATTTTCGTACCATAACTTTTCGAGTTTTTTCCATTTTTGGGCTTGGATGTGCTAGGTGGGGCCTAAGAAAAACATTTTGTAAAGACACATTCGACCGTGCAACAGTTTAGGGCATTTTCGTGAAGGGTCTTGGTTTGAGGCTGAATGGTACGAAGATTTTCGAACTAGAACTTTTGCGAGTTTTTTCTGTTTTTTGGCTTTGATGTGCTAGTTGGGGCCTAACAAAAACATTTCGTAAAGACACATTCGACCGTTCAACCGTTTAGGGCATTTTCAGAAAGGGTCTTGGTTTGAGGCTGAATGGTACGAAGATTTTCGTACCAGAACTTTTGCGAGTCTTTTCCGTTTTTGGGCTTGTATGTGCTAGTTGGGGCCTAAGAAAAACATTTTGTAAAGACACATTCGACCGTACAACCGTTTAGGGCATTTTCGGGACGGGTCTTGGTTTGAGGCTGAATGGTACGAAGATTTTCGAACCAGAACTTTTGCGAGTTTTTTCCGTTTTTTGGCTTGGATGTGCTAGTTGGGGCCTAAGAAAAACATTTTGTAAGACACATTCGACCGTTCAACCGTTTAAGGAATTTTCGGGATGGGTCTTGGTTTGAAGCTGAATGGTACGAAGATTTTCGTAACAAAACTTTGGCGAGTTTTTTCTGGTTTTTTTTTTGCTTGGATGTCCTAGTTGGGGCATAACAAAACATTTTGTAAAGACACATTCGATCGTTCAACCGTTTAGGAAATTTTGGAAAGGGTGTTGGTTTGAGGTTAAATGGTACGAAGATTTTCGTACCAGAACTTTTGCGAGTTTTTTCCGTTTTTTGGCGTGGATGGACTAGCATGGGCCTAAGACAAACCTTTTGTAAAGACACATTCGACTTTACAACAGTTAAGGGCATTTTCGGGAAGGGTCTTGGTGGAGGCTGAATGTTACGAAGATTTTCGTACCATAACTTTTCGAGTTTTTTCCGTTTTTTGGCTTGGATGTGCTAGTTAGGGCCTAAGAAAAACAATTTGTAAAGACACATTCGACCGTACAACCATTTAGGGCATTTTCCGGAAGGGTCTTGGTTTGAGGCTGAATGGTACGAAGATTTTGGTACCAGAACTTTTGCGAGTTTTTTCCATTTTTTGGCTTGGATGGACTAGCATGGGCCTAAGAAAAACCTTTTGTAAAGACACATTTGACCGTACATCCGTTTAGGGCATTTTCGGGATGGGTCTGGGTTTGAGGCTGAATGGTACGAAGATTTTCGTACCAGAACATTTGGCTTGGATGGACTAGCATGGGCCGAAGACAAACCTTTTGTAAAGACACATTCGACTGTACAACAGTTAAGGGCATTTTCGAGAAGGGTCTTGGTGGAGGCAGAATGTTACGAAGATTTTCGTACCATAACGTTTCGAGTTTTTACCGTTTTTGGGCTTGGATGAGCTAGTTGGGGCCTAAGAAAAACATTTTGTAAAGACACATTCGACCGTACAACCGTTTAGGGCATTTTCGGGAAGGGTCTTGATTTGAGGCTGAATGGTACGACGATTTTCGAACCAGACCTTTTGTGAGTTTTTTCCGTTTTTTGGCTTTGTTGTGCTAGTTGGGGCCTAAGAAAAACATTTTGTAAAGACACATTCGACCGTTCAACCGTTTAGGGCCTTTTCGGGAAGGGTCTTGGTTTGAGGCTGAATGGTACGAAGATTTTCGTACCACAACCTTTGCGAGTTTTTTCCGTTTTGGGATTGGATGTGCTAGTTGGGGCCTAAGAAAAACATTTTGTAAAGACACATTAGACCGTACAACCGTTTAGGGCAGTTTCTTGAGTGGTCTTGGTTTGAGGGTGAATCTTACGAAGATTTTCGAACTAGAACTTTTGCGAGTTTTTTCTGTTTTTTGGCTTGGATGTGCTAGTTGGGGCCTAAGAAAAACATTTTGTAAAGACACATTGGACCGTTCAACCGTTTAGGGCAATTTCGGGAAGGGTCTTGGTTTGAGGCTGAATGGTACGAAGATTTTCGTAACAAAACTTTTGCGAGTTTTTTCTGTTTTTTTGCTTGGATGTGCTAGTTGGGGCCTAAGAAAACATTTTGTAAAGACACATTCGACCGTTCAACCGTTTAGGGAATTTTGGAAAGTTTGTTGGTTTGAGGTTAAATGGTACGAAGATTTTCGTACCAGAACTTTTGCGAGTTTTTTTCCGTTTTTTGGCGTGGATGGACAAGCATGGGCCTAAGACAAACCTTTTGTAAAGACACATTCGACTGTACAATACTTAATGGCATTTTCGGGAAGGGTCTTGGTGGAGGCTGAATGTTACGAAGATTTTCGTACCATAACTTTTCGAGTTTTTTCCGTTTTTTGGCTTGGATGTGCTAGTTGGGGCCTAAGAAAAACAATTTGTAAAGAAACATTCGACCGTACAACCATTTAGGGCATTTTCGGGAAGGGTCTTTGTTTGAGGCTGAATGGTACGAAGATTTTAGTACTAGAACTTTTGCGAGTTTTTTTCGTTTTTTGGCTTGGATGGACTAGCATGGGACTAAGAAAAACATTTTGTAAAGACACATTTGACCGTACAACCGTTTAGGGCATATTCGGGATGGGTATGGGTTTGAGGCTGAATGGTACGAAGATTTTCCTACCAGAACATTTGGCTTGGATGGACTAGCATGGGCTGAAGACAAACGTTTTGTAAAGACACATTCGACTGTACAACAGTTAAGGGCATTTTCGAGAATGGTCTTGGTGGAGGCTGAATGTTACGAAGATTTCCGTACCATAACTTTTCGAGTTTTTTCCGTTTTTGGGCTTCGATGTGCTAGTTGGGGCCTAAGAAAAACATTTTATAAAGACACATTCGACCGTACAACCGATTAGGGCATTTTCGGGAAGGGTCTTGGTTTGAGGCTGAATGGTACGAAGATTTTCGAACCAGAACTTTTGCGAGTTTTTTCCGTTTTTCGGCTTCGATGTGCTAGTTGGGGCCTAAGAAAAACATTTTGTAAAGACACATTCGACCGTACAACCGGTTAGGGCATTTTCGGGAAGGGTCTTGGTTTGAGGCTGAATGGTACGAAGATTTTCAAACCAGAACTTTTGCGAGTTTTTTCCGTTTTTGGGCTTGGATGTGCTAGTTGGGGCCTAAGAAAAACATTTTGTAAAGATACATTCGACCGTTCAATCGTTTAGGGCATTTTCGTGAAGGGTCTTGGTCTGAGGCTGAATTGTACGAAGATTTTCGTACTAGAACTTTTGCGAGTTTTTTCCGTTTTTGGGCTCGGATGTGCTAGTTGGGGCATAAGAAAAACATTTTGTAAAGACACATTCGACCGTACATCAGTTTAGGGCATTTTCGAGAAGGGTCTTGGTTTAAGGTTGAATGGTACGAAGATTTTCGTAACAAAACTTTTGCGAGTTTTTTCTGTTTTTTTGCTTGGATGTGCTAGTTGGGGCCTAAGAAAACATTTTGTAAAGACACATTCGACCGTTCAACCGTTTAGGGCATTTTGCAAAGGTTGTTGGTTTGAGGTTAAATGGTATGAAGATTTTCGTACCAGAACTTTTGCGAGTTTTTTCCCTTTTTTGGCTTGAATGGACTAGCATGGGCCTAAGACAAACCTTTTGTAAAGACACATTCGACTGTACAATAGTTATGGGCATTTTCGGGAAGAGTCTTGGTGGAGGCAGAATGTTACGAAGATTTTCGTACCATAACTTTTCGAGTTTTTTCCGTTTTTTTGCTTGGAAGTGCTAGTTGGGGCCTAAGAAAAACATTTTGTAAAGACACATTCGACCGTACAACCGTTTAGGGCATTTTCGGGAAGGGTCTTGGTATGAGCCTGAATGATACGAAGATTTTAGTACCAGAACTTTTGCGAGTTATTCCGTTTTTTGGCTTGGATGGACTAGCATGGGCCTAAGAAAAACCATTTGTAAAGACACATTTGACCGTACAACCGTTTAACGCATTTTAGGGATGGGTCTGGGTTTAAGGCTGAATGGTACGAAGATTTTTCTACCAGAACTTTTGTGTTTTTTCCGTTTTTTTATCTTGGATGCGCTAGTTGGGGACTAAGAAAAACATTTTGTAAAGACATATTCGACCGTAAAACCGTTTTGGGCATTTTCGGGAAGGGTCTTGGTTTGAGGCTGAATGGTACTAAGATTATCGTACCATAACTTTTGCGAGTTTTTTTCGTTTTTTGGGCTTGGATGTGCTACTTGGGGCCTAAGAAAAACATTTTGTAAGGACACATTCGACCGTACAATCGTTTAGGGCATTTTCGTGAAGGGTCTTGGTTATAGGCTGAATGGTACGAAGATTTTCGTACCAGAACTTTTGCGAGTTTTTTCCGTTTTTGGGCTTGGATGTGCTAGTTGGGGCATAAGAAAAACATTTTGTAAAGACACATTCGACCGTACAACCGTTTAGGGCATTTTGGAAAGGGTGTTGTTTTGAGGTTAAATGGTACGAAGATTTTCATACCAGAACTTTTGCGAGTTTTTTTTCTGTTTTTTGGCTTGGATGGACTAGCATGGGCCTAAGACAAACCTTTTGTAAAGACACATTCGACTTTACAACAGTTAAGGGCATTTTCGGGAAGGGTCTTGGTGGAGGCTGAATGTTACGAAGATTTCAGTACCATAACTTTTCAAGTTTTTTCCGTTTTTTGTCTTGGATGTGCTAGTTGGGGCCTAAGAAAAACATTTTGTAAAGACACATTCGACCGTTCAACCGTTTAGAGCATTTTCGGGAAGGGTCTTGGTCTGAGGCTGAATTGTACGAAGATTTTCGTACCAGAACTTTTGCGAGTTTTTTCCCTTTTTGGGCTTGGATGTGCTAGTTGGGGCCTAAGAAAAACATTTTGTAAAGACACATTCGACCGTTCAACCGTTTAGGGCATTTTTGAAAGGGTGTTGGTTTGAGGTTAAATGTTACGAAGATTTTCGTACCAGAATATTTGCGAAATTTTTCCGTTTTTTGGCTAGGATGTGCTAGTTGGGGCCTAAGAAAAACATTTTGTAAAGACACATTCGACCGTACAGCCGTTTAGGGCATTTTCGGGAAGGGTCTTGGTTTGAGGCTGAATGGTACGAAGATTTTCGTACGAGACCTTTTGCGAGTTTTTTCCGTTTTTGGGCTTTGATGTGCTAGTTGGGGCCTAAGAAAAACATTTTGTAAAGACATATTCGACCGTACAACCGTATAGGGCATTTTCGGAAATGGTCTTGGTTTGAAGCTAAATGGTACGAAGATTTTCGTACCTGAACTTTTGCGAGTTTTTTTTTCATTTTTTTGGCTTGGATGTGCTATTTGGGACCTACGAAAAACATTTTGTCAAGACACATTCGATCGTTCAAAAATTTAGGATATTTTCGGGAAGGTTCTTGGTTTGAGGCTGAATGGTAAGAAGATTTTTGTACTAGAACATTTGCGAGTTTTTTCCCTTTTTTGGCTTGGATGTGCTAGTTGGGGCCTAAGAAAAACATTTTGTAAAGACACATTCGACCGTTCAACCGTTTAGGGCATTTTCGGGAAGGGCCTTGGTTTGAGGATAAATGTACGAAGATTTTCGTACCAGAACTTTTGCGAGTTTTTTTCATTTTTTTTTTGTCTTGGATGTGCTAGTTGGGGCCTAAGAAAAACATTTTGTAAAGACATATTCGACCAAACAACCGTTAAGGGCATTTTCGGAAAGCGTCTTCGTTTGAGGCTGAATGGTACGAAGATTTTCGTACCAGATATTTTGCGAATTTTTTCCGTTTTTTGGCTTGGATGGACTAGCATGGGCCTAAATAAAACCTTTTGTAAAGACACATTCGACCGTACAATCATTTAGGGCATTTTCGGGAAGGATCTTTGTTTGAGGCTGAATGGTACGAAGATTTTCGTACCAGAACTTTTGGGAGTTTTTTCTGTTTTGCGCTTAAGAAAAACATTTTGTAAAGACACATTCGACCGTTCAACCGTTTACGGCATTTTCGGGAAGGGTCTTGTTTTGAGGTTGAATGGTACGAAGATTTTCGTACCAGAACTTTTGCGAGTTTTTTCCTTTTTTTCGCATGGAATTGCTAGTTGGGGCCTACGAAAAACATTTTGTAGAGACACATTTGGATGTTCAACCGTTTAGGGCATTCTCGGAAAGGGTGTTGGTTTGAGGTTAAATGGCACGAAGATTTTCGTACCAGAAATTTTGCGAGTTTTTTTCCGTTTTTGGGCTTGCATGGACTTGCATAGGCCTAAGAAAAACCTTTTGTAAAGCCAGGTTCGACCATACAACCGTTTAGGGCATTTTCGGGAAGGGTCTTGGTGGAGGCTGAATGGTACGAAAATCTTTTGTGAGTTTTTTTCCGTTTTTTGGCTTGGATGGACTTGCATAGGCCTAAGAAAAACCTTTTGTAAAGACACATTCGATCGTACAACCGTTTAGGGGATTTTCGGGAAGGGTCTTGGTTTGAGGCTGAAGGGTACGAAGATTTTAATACCAGAACTTTTGCGAGTTTTTTTCCCTTTTTTGGCTGGGATGGACTAGCATGGGCCTAAGAAAAACCTTTTGTAAAGACACATTCGACCGTACAACCGTTAAAGACATTTTCGGGAAGGGTCTTGGTGGAGGCTGAATGGTACTAAGATTTTCGTACCATAACTTTTGCGAATTTTTTCCGTTTTTTGGCTTGGATTTTCCAGTTGGGGCCTAAGAAATTTTTTTTGTAAGGACATATTCGACCGTACAACCGTTTAGGGCATTTTCGGGAAGGGTCTTGGTTTGAGGCTAAATGGTACGAAGATTTTCGTACCAAAACTTTTGCGAGTTTTTATCATTTTTTTGTCTTGGATGTGCTAGTTGGGGCCTAAGAAAAACATTTTGGAAAGACACATTCGACCGTTCAACCATTTAGGGCATTTTCCGAAAGGGTCTTGGTTTGAGGCTGAATGGTATGAAGATTTTCGTACCAGAACTTTTGCGAGTTTTTTCCATTTTTTGGCTTGGATGTGCTAGTTGGGGCCTAAGAAAAACATTTTGTAAAGACACATTTGACCGTTCAACAATTTAGGGCATTTTCGGAAAGGGTGTTGGTTTGAGGTTAAATGGTATGAACATTTTCGTACCAGAACTTCTGCGAGTTTTTTTCCATTTTTTAGCTTGGATGGACTAGAATGGGCCTCAGAAAAACCTTTTGTAAAGACACATTCGACCGTACAACCGTTAACGGCATTTTCGGGAAGGGTCTTGGTGGAGGCTGAATGGTACGAAGATTTTGGTACCATAACTTTTGCGAGTTTTTTCCGTTTTTTGGCTTGGATTTTCTAGTTGGAGCCTAAGAAAAAAAAAATGTAAGGAAATAATCGACCGTACAACTGTTTAGGGCATTTTCGGGAAGGGTCTCGGTTTGAGGCTAAATGGTTCGAAGATTATCGTACCCGAAATTTTGCGAGTTTTTTCCGTTTTTTGGGTTAGATGTACTAGTTGGGGCTTGAGAAAAACATTTTGTAAAGACACATTCGACCGTACAACCGTTTAGGTTATTTTCGGGAAGGGTCTTGGTGGAGGCTGAATGGTACGAAGATTTTTGTACCAGAACTTTTGCGAGTTTTTTTCGTTTTTTGGCTTGGATGTGCTAGTTGGGGCCTAAGAAAAACATTTTGTAAACAATCATTCGATCGTACAACCGTTTAGGGCATTTTCGGAAAGGGTCTTGGTTTGAGGCGGAATGGTACGAAGACTTTCGTACTAGAACTTTTGCGAGTTTTTTCCGTTTTTTTGGCTTGGATGGACTAACATGGGCCTAAGACAAACCTTTTGTACAAACACATTCGACTGTACAACAGTTAAGGGCATTTTCGGGAAGGGTCTTGGTAAGGGCTGAATGTTACGAATATTTTCGTTCCATAACTTTGCGTGTTTTTTCCGTTTTTTGGCTTGGATTTTCTAGTTAAGACCTAAGAAAAAATCTTTTTAAGGAAATATTCGAGCGTACAACCGTTTAGGGCATTTTCAGGAAGGGTCTTGGTTTGAGGCTAAATGGTTTGAAGATTTTCGTACCAAAACTTTTGCGAGTTTTTTCCGTTTTTTGGCTTAGATGTGCTAGTTGGGGCTTGAGAAAAACATTTTGCAAAGACACATTCGACCGTTCAACCGTTTAGGGCATTTTCGGAAAGGGTGTTGGTTTGACGTTAAATGGTACGAAGATTTTCGTACCAGAACTTCTGCGAGTTTTTTTCCATTTTTTGGTTTGGATGGACTAGCATGGGCCTAACAAAAACCTTTCGTAAAGACACATTCGACCGTACAACCGTTTAGGGCATTTTCGGGAAGGGTCTTGGTGGAGGCTGAATGGTACAAAGATTTTCGTACCATAACTTTTGCGAGTTTTTTCCGTTTTTTGGCTTGGATGTGCTAGTTTGGGCCTAAGAAAAACATTTTGTAAGGAATCATTCGATCGTACAACCGTTTAGGGCATTTTCGGGAAGGATCTTGGTTTGAGGCTGAAGGGTATGCATAATTTTGTACCAGAACTTTTGCGAGTTTTTTCCCTTTTTTGTTTTGGATGTGCTAGTTGGGGCCTAAGAAAAACATTTTGTAAAGACACATTCGACCGTTCAACCGTTTAGGATTTTTTCGGGAAGGGTCTTGGTTTGAGGCTGAATGGTACGAAGATTTTCGTACCAGAACTTTTGCGAGTTTTTTCCATTTTTTGGCTTGGATGGACTAGTAGGGGCCTAAGAAAAACATTTTGTTACGACACATGCGACTGTACAACCGTTTAGGGCATTTTCAGGAAGGGTCTTGGTTTGAGGCTAAATGGTACGAAGATTTTCGTACCAGAACTTTTGCGAGTTTTTTCCATTTTTTTGGCTTGGATGAACTAGCATGGGCCTAAGAAAAACCTTTTGTACAGACACATTCGACCGTACAACCGTTTAGGGCATTTTCGCCAAGGGTCTTGGTGGAGGCTCAATGGTACGAAGATTTTCGTACCATAACTTTTGCGATTTTTTTTCGTTTTTTGGCTTGGATGTGCTAGTTGAGGCCTAAGAAAAACATTTTGTAAACAATCATTCGATCGTACAACCGTTTAGGGCATTTTCGGGAAGGGTCTTGGTTTGAGGCGGAATGGTACGAAGACTTTCGTACCAGAACTTTTGCGAGTTTTTTCCGTTTTTTTGGCTTGGATGGACTAACATGGGCCTAAGACAAACCTTTTGTAAAGACACATTCGACTGTACAACAGTTAAGGGCATTTTCGGGACGGGTCTTGGTAAAGGCTGAATGTTACGAAGATTTTCGTACCATAACTTTGCGAGTTTTTTCCGTTTTTTGGCTTGGATTTTCTAGTTGGGGCCTAAGAAAAAATCTCTTTTAAGGAAATATTCGACCGTAAAACCGTTTACGGCATTTTTGGGAAGGGTCTTGGTTAGAGGCTAAATGGTTCGAAGATTTTCGTACCAGAACTTTTGCGAGTTTTTTCCGTTTTTTGGCTTAGATGTGCTAGTTGGGGCGTGAGAAAAACATTTTGTAAAGACACATTCGACCGTTCAACCGTTTAGGGCATTTTCAGAAAGGGTGTTGGTTTGAGGTTAAATGGTACGAAGATTTTCGTACCAGAACTTCTGCGAGTTTTTTTCCATTTTTTGGTTTAGATGGACTAGCATGGGCCTAACAAAAACCTTTTGTAAAGACACATTCGACCGTAGAACCGTTTAGGGCATTTTCGGGAAGGGTCTTGGTGGAGGCTGAATGGTACGAAGATTTTCGTACCATAACTTTTGCGAGTTTTTTACGTTTTTTGGCTTGGATGTGCTAGTTTGGGCCTAAGAAAAACATTTTGTAAAGAATCATTCGATCGTACAACAGTTTAGGGCATTTTCGGGAAGGGTCTTGGTTTGAGGCTGAAGGGTACGCATATTTTGGTACCAGAACATTTGCGAGTTTTTTCCGTTTTTGGGCTTTGATGAGCTAGTTGGGGCCTAAGAAAAACATTTTGTAAAGACACATTCGACCGTACTACCGTTTAGGGCATTTTCGGGAAGGGTCTTGGTTTGAGGCTGAATGGTACGAAGATTTTCGTACCAGAACTTTTGCGAGTTTTTTCCGTTATTGGGCTTTGATGTGCTAGTTGGGTCCTAAGAAAAACATTTTGTAAAGACACATGCGACCGTACAACCGTTTAGGGCATTTTCAGGAAGTGTCTTGGTTTGAGGCTAAATGGTACGAAGATTTTTGTACCAGAACTTTTGCGAGTGTTTTCCCTTTTTGGGCTTGGATGTGCTAGTTGGGGCCTGAGAAAAACATTTTGTAAAGACACATTCGACCGTACAACCGTTTAGGGCATTTTCGGGAAGGGTCTTGGTTTGAGGCTAAATGGTACGAAGATTTTTGTACCAGAACTTTTGCGAGTTTTTTCCCTTTTTGGGCTAGGATGTGGTAGTTGGGGCCTGGGAAAAACATTTTGTAAAGACACATTCGACCGTACAACCGTTTAGGGCATTTTCGGGAAAGGTCTTTGTTTGAGGCTGAATGGTACGAAGATTTTCGTACCAGAACTTTTGCGAGTTTTTTTCCGTTACGGGGCTTTGATGTGCTAGTTGGGGCCTAAGAAAAACATTTTGTAAAGGCACATTCGATCGTACAACCGTTTAGGGCATTTTTGGGAAGGGTCTTGGTTTGAGGCTGAATGGTACGAAGATTTTCGTACCAGAACTTTTTCGAGTTTTTTCCGTTTTTGGGCATTGATGCGCTAGTTGGGGCCTAAGAAAAACATTTTGTAAACACACATTCGACCGTACAACCGTTTAGGGCATTTTCGGGAAGGGTCTTCGTTTGAGGCAGAATGGTACGAAGATTTTCGTACCAGAACTTTTGCGAGTTTTTTCCATTTTTGGGCTTTGATGAGCTAGTTGGGGCCTAAGAAAAACATTTTGTAAAGACACATTCGACCGTACTACCGTTTAGGGCATTTTCGGGAAGGGTCTTGGTTTGAGGCTGAATGGTACGAAGATTTTCGTACCAGAACTTTTGCGAGTTTTTTTCTGTTTTTCGGCTCGGATGTGCTAGTTGGGGCCTAAGAAATACATTTTGTAAAGACACATTCGACCGCTCAACCGTTTAGGGCATTTTGAAAAGGGTGTTGGTTTGAGGTTAAAATTGTACGAAGATTTTCATATCAGAACTTTTGCGACTTTTTTTACGTTTTTTGGCTTGGATGGACTAGCATGGGCCAAAGACAAACCTTTTGTAAAGACACATTCGACTGTACAACAGTTAAGGGCATTTTCGGGAAGGGTCTTGGTGGAGCCTAAATGTTACGAAGATTTTCGTACCATAACTTTTCGAGTTTTTTCCCTTTTTTGGCTTGGATGTTCTAGTTAGGGCATAAGAAAAACATTTTGTAAAGACAAATTCGACGGTTCAACCGTTTAGGGCATTTTCGGGAAGGGTGTTAGTTTGAAGTTAAATGGTAGGAAGATTATCGTACCAGAACTTTTGCGAATTTTTCCCTTTTTTTGCTAAGATGTGCTAGTTGGGGCCTAAGAAAAATATTTTGAAAAGACACATTCGACCGTACAGCCGTTTAGGGCATTTTCGGGAAGGGTCTTGGTTTGAGGTTGAATGGTACGAAGATTTTCGTACCAGAACTTTTGCGAGTTTTTCCGTTTTTGGGCTTTGATGTGCTAGTTGGGTCCTAAGAAAAACATTTTGTAAAGACACATTCGACCGTAACCGTTTAGGGCATTTTCGGGAAGGGTCTTGGTTTGAGGCTAAATGGTACGAAGATTTTTGTACCAGAACTTCTTCGAGTTTTTTCCCTTTTTGCGCTTGGATGTGCTAGTTGGGGCCTGAGAAAAACATTTTGTAAAGTCACATTCGACCGTACAACCGTTTAGGGTATTTTCGGGAAGGGTCTTGGTTTGAGGCTGAATGGTCCGAAGATTTTTGTACCAGAACTTTTGCGAGTTTTTTCCGTTTTTGGGCTTTGATGTGCTAGTTGGGGCCTAAGAAAAACATTTTGTACAGACACATTCGACCGTACAACCGTTTAGGGCATTTTCGGGAAGGGTCTTGGTTTGAGGTTAAATGGTCCGAAGATTTTTGTACCAGCACTTTTGCGAGTTTTTTCCCTTTTTGGGCTTGGATGTGCTAGTTGGGGCCTAAGAAAAACATTTTGTAAAGACACATTCGACCGTACAACCGTTTAGGGCATTTTCGGGAAGGGTCTTGGTTTGAGGCTAAATGGTACGAAGATTTTTGTACCAGAACTTTTGCGAGTTTTTTCCCTTTTTGGGCTTGGATGTGCTAGTTGGGGCCTGAGAAAAACATTTTGTAAAGACACATTCGACCGTACAACCGTTTAGGGCATTTTCGGGATGGGTCTTGGTTTGAGGCTGAATGGTACGAAGATTTTCGTACCAGAACTTTTGCGAGTTTTTTCCATTTTTGGGCTTTGATGAGCTAGTTGGGGCCTAAGAAAAACATTTTGTAAAGACACATTCGACCGTACTACTGTTCAGGGCATTTTCGGGAAGGGTCTTGGTTTGAGGCTGAATGGTACGAAGATTTTCGTACCAGAACTTTTGCGAGTTTTTTCCGTTTTTGGGCTTTGATGTGCTAGTTGGGTCCTATGAAAAACATTTTGTAAAGACACATGCGACCGTACAACCGTTTAGGGCATTTTGAGGAAGTGTCTTGGTTTGAGGCTAAATGGTACGAAGATTTTTGTACCAGAACTTTTGCGAGTTTTTTCCCTTTTTGGGCTTGGATGTGCTAGTTGGGGCTTGAGAAAAACATTTTGTATAGACACATTCGACCGTACAACCGTTTAGGGCATTTTCGGGAAGGGTCTTGATTTGACGCTAAATGGTACGCAGATTTTTGTACCAGAACTTTTGCGAGTTTTTTCCCTTTTTGGGCAAGGATGTGCTAGTTGGGGCCTGAGAAAAACATTTTGTAAAGACACATTCGACCGTACAACCGTTTAGGGCATTTTCGGGAAGGGTCTTGGTCTGAGGCTGAATGGTACGAAGATTTTCGTACCAGAACTTTTGCGAGTTTTTTTCCGTTTTTGGGCTTTGATGTGCTAGTTGGGGCGTAAGAAAAACATTTTGTAAAAGCACATTCGACCGTACAACCGTTTAGGGCATTTTCGGGAAGGGTCTTGGTTTGAGGCTGAATGGTACAAAGATTTTCGTACAAGAACTTTTTCGAGTTTTTTCCGTTTTTGGGCATTGATGCGCTAGTTGGAGCCTAAGAAAAACATTTTGTAAACTCACATTCGACCGTACAACCGTTTAGGGCATTTTCGGGAAGGGTCTTGGTTTGAGGCTGAATGGTACGAAGATTTTCGTACCAGAACTTTTGCGAGTTTTTTCCATTTTTGGGCTTTGATGAGCTAGTTGGGGCCTAAGAAAAACATTTTGTAAAGACACATTCGACCGTACTACCGTTTAGGGCATTTTCGGGAAGGGTCTTGGTTTGAGGCTGAATGGTACGAAGATTTTCGTACCAGAACTTTTGCTAGTTTTTTTCTGTTTTTCGGCTCGGATGTGCTAGTTTGGGCCTAAGAAATACATTTTGTACAGACACATTCGACCGCTCAACCGTTTAGGGCATTTTGGAAAGGGTGTTGGATTGAGGTTAAAATTGTACGAAGATTTTCGTACCAGAACTTTTGCGACTTTTTTTACGTTTTTTGGCTTGGATGGACTAGCATGGGCCTAAGACAAACCTTTTGTAAAGACACATTCGACTGTACAACAGTTAAGGGCATTTTCGGGAAGGGTCTTGGTGGAGGCTAAATGTTACGAAGATTTTCGTACCATATCTTTTCGAGTTTTTTCCCTTTTTTGGCTTGGATGTTCTAGTTAGGGCATAATAAAAACATTTTGTAAAGACAAATTCGACGGTTCAACCGTTTAGGGCATTTTCGGGAAGGGTGTTAGTTTGAGGTTAAATGGTAGGAAGATTATCGTACCAGAACTTTTGCGAATTTTTTCCGTTTTTTTGCTAGGATGTGCTAGTTGGGGCCTAAGAAAAATATTTTGAAAAGACACATTCGACCGTACAGCCGTTTAGGTCATTTTCGGGAAGGGTCTTGGTTTGAGGCTGAATGGTACGAAGATTTTCGTACCAGAACTTTTGCGAGTTTTTCCGTTTTTGGGCTTTGATGTGCTAGTTGGGGCCTAAGAAAAACATTTTGTAAAGACACATTCGACCGTAACCGTTTAGGGCATTTTCGGGAAGGGTCTTGGTTTGAGGCTAAATGGTACGAAGATTTTTGTACCAGAACTTCTTCGAGTTTTTTCCCTTTTTGTGCTTGGATGTGCTAGTTGGAACCTGAGAAAAACATTTTGTAAAGTCACATTCGACCGTACAACCGTTTAAAGTATTTTCGGGAAGGGTCTTGGTTTGAGGCTGAATGGTCCGAAGATTTTTGTACCAGAACTTTTGCGAGTTTTTTCCGTTTTTGGGCTTTGATGTGCTAGTTGGGGCCTAAGAAAAACAATTTATAAAGACACATTCGTCCATACAACCGTTTAGGGAATTTTCGGGAAGGGTCTTGGTTTGAGGTTAAATGGTCCGAAGATTTTTGTACCAGCACTTTTGCGAGTTTTTTCCCTTTTTGGGCTTGGATGTGCTAGTTGGGGCCTAAGAAAAACATTTTGTAAGGACACATTCGACCGTACAACCGTTTAGGGCATTTTCGGGAAGGGTCTTGGTTTAAGGCTGAATGGTACGAAGATTTTCGTACCAGAACTTTTGCGAGTTTTTTTCAATTTTTCGGCTCGGATGTGCTATTTGGGGCCTAAGAAATACATTTTGTAAAGACACATTCGACCGCTCAACCGTTTAGGGCATTTTTGAAAGGGTGTTGGTTTGAGGTTAAATGGTACGAAGATTTCGTACCAGAAGTTTTGCGAGTTTTTTTCCGTTTTTTGGCTTGGATGGACTAGCATGGGCCTAAGACAAACCTTTTGTAAAGACACATTCGACTGTACAACAGTTAAGGGCATTTTCGGGAAGGGTCTTTGTGGAGGCTAAATGTTACGAAGATTTTCGTACCATAACTTTTCGAGTTTTTTCCGTTTTTTGGCTTGGATGTGCTAGTTGGGGCCTAAGAAAAACATTTTGTAAAGACACATTCGACCGATCAACCGTTTAGGGCATTTTCGGAAAGGGTGTTGGTTTGAGGTTTAATGGTACGAAGATTATCGTACCAGAACTTTTGCGAATTTTTTCCGTTTTTTTGCTAGGATGTGATAGTTGGGGCCTAAGAAAAACATTTTTAAAAGACACATTCGACCGTACAGCCGTTTAGGGCATTTTCGGGAAGGGTCTTGGTTTGAGGCTGAATGGTACGAAGATTTTCGTACCAGAACTTTTGCGAGTTTTTTCCGTTTTTGGGCTTTGATGTGCTAGTTGGGGCCTAAGAAAAACATTTTGTAAAGACACATTCGACCGTACAACCGTTTAGGGCATTTTCAGGAAGGGTCTTGGTTTGAGGCTAAATGGTACGAAGATTTTTGTACCAGAACTTTTGCGAGTTTTTTCCCTTTTTGGGCTTGGATGTGCTAGTTGGGGCTTGAGAAAAACATTTTGTATAGACACATTCGACCGTACAACCATTTAGGGCATTTTCGGGAAGGGTCTTGATTTGACGCTAAATGGTACGAAGATTTTTGTACCAGAACTTTTGCGAGTTTTTTCCCTTTTTGGGCTAGGATGTGCTAGTTGGGGCCTGAGAAAAACATTTTGTAAAGACACATTCGACCGTACAACCGTTTAGGGCATTTTCGGGAAGGGTCTTGGTCTGAGGCTGAATGGTACCAAGATTTTCGTACCAGAACTTTTGCGAGTTTTTTTCCGTTTTTGGGCTTTGATGTGCTAGTTGGGGCGTAAGAAAAACATTTTGTAAAAGCACATTCGACCGTACAACCGTTTAGGGCATTTTCGGGAAGGGTCTTGGTTTGAGGCTTACGAAGATTTTCGTACAAGAACTTTTGCGAGTTTTTTCCGTTTTGGGGCATTGATGCGCTAGTTGGGGCCTAAGAAAAACATTTTGTAAAGACACATTCGACCGTACAACCGTTTAGGGCATTTTCGGGAAGGGTCTTGGTTTGAGGCTGAATGGTACGAAGATTTTCGTACCAGAACTTTTGCGAGTTTTTTCCATTTTTGGGCTCTGATGAGCTAGTTGTGGCCTAAGAAAAACATTTTGTAAAGACACATTCGACTGTACAACCGTTTAGGGCATTTTCAAGAAGGGTCTTGGTTTGAGGCTGAATGGTACGAAGATTTTAGTACCAGAACTTTTGCGAGTTTTTTTTGTTTTTGGGCTTTAATGTGCTAGTTGGGGCCTAAGAAAAACATTTTGTAAAGACACATTCGACCGTTCAACCGTTTAGGGCATTTTGCAAAGGGTGTTGGTTTGAGGTTAAATGGTATGAAGATTTTCGTACCAGAACTTTTGCGAGTTTTTTCCCTTTTTTGGCTTGAATGGACTAGCATGGGCCTAAGACAAACCTTTTGTAAAGACACATTCGACTGTACAATAGTTATGGGCATTTTCGGGAAGGGTCTTGGTGGAGGCAGAATGTTACGAAGATTTTCGTACCATAACTTTTCGAGTTTTTTCCGTTTTTTTGCTTGGAAGTGCTAGTTGGGGCCTAAGAAAAACATTTTGTAAAGACACATTCGACCGTACAACCGTTTAGGGCATTTTCGGGAAGGGTCTTGGTATGAGCCTGAATGATACGAAGATTTTAGTACCAGAACTTTTGCGAGTTATTCCGTTTTTTGGCTTGGATGGACTAGCATGGGCCTAAGAAAAACCATTTGTAAAGACACATTTGACCGTACAACCGTTTAACGCATTTTAGGGATGGGTCTGGGTTTAAGGCTGAATGGTACGAAGATTTTTCTACCAGAACTTTTGTGTTTTTTCCGTTTTTTTATCTTGGATGCGCTAGTTGGGGACTAAGAAAAACATTTTGTAAAGACATATTCGACCGTAAAACCGTTTTGGGCATTTTCGGGAAGGGTCTTGGTTTGAGGCTGAATGGTACTAAGATTATCGTACGATAACTTTTGCGAGTTTTTTTCGTTTTTTGGGCTTGGATGTGCTACTTGGGGCCTAAGAAAAACATTTTGTAAGGACACATTCGACCGTACAATTGTTTAGGGCATTTTCGTGAAGGGTCTTGGTTATAGGCTGAATGGTACGAAGATTTTCGTACCAGAACTTTTGCGAGTTTTTTCCGTTTTTGGGCTTGGATGTGCTAGTTGGGGCATAAGAAAAACATTTTGTAAAGACACATTCGACCGTACAACCGTTTAGGGCATTTTGGAAAGGGTGTTGTTTTGAGGTTAAATGGTACGAAGATTTTCATACCAGAACTTTTGCGAGTTTTTTTTCTGTTTTTTGGCTTGGATGGACTAGCATGGGCCTAAGACAAACCTTTTGTAAAGACACATTCGACTTTACAACAGTTAAGGGCATTTTCGGGAAGGGTCTTGGTGGAGGCTGAATGTTACGAAGATTTCAGTACCATAACTTTTCAAGTTTTTTCCGTTTTTTGTCTTGGATGTGCTAGTTGGGGCCTAAGAAAAACATTTTGTAAAGACACATTCGACCGTTCAACCGTTTAGAGCATTTTCGGGAAGGGTCTTGGTCTGAGGCTGAATTGTACGAAGATTTTCGTACCAGAACTTTTGCGAGTTTTTTCCCTTTTTGGGCTTGGATGTGCTAGTTGGGGCCTAAGAAAAACATTTTGTAAAGACACATTCGACCGTTCAACCGTTTAGGGCATTTTTGAAAGGGTGTTGGTTTGAGGTTAAATGTTACGAAGATTTTCGTACCAGAATATTTGCGAAATTTTTCCGTTTTTTGGCTAGGATGTGCTAGTTGGGGCCTAAGAAAAACATTTTGTAAAGACACATTCGACCGTACAGCCGTTTAGGGCATTTTCGGGAAGGGTCTTGGTTTGAGGCTGAATGGTACGAAGATTTTCGTACGAGACCTTTTGCGAGTTTTTTCCGTTTTTGGGCTTTGATGTGCTAGTTGGGGCCTAAGAAAAACATTTTGTAAAGACATATTCGACCGTACAACCGTATAGGGCATTTTCGGAAATGGTCTTGGTTTGAAGCTAAATGGTACGAAGATTTTCGTACCTGAACTTTTGCGAGTTTTTTTTTCATTTTTTTGGCTTGGATGTGCTATTTGGGACCTACGAAAAACATTTTGTCAAGACACATTCGATCGTTCAAAAATTTAGGATATTTTCGGGAAGGTTCTTGGTTTGAGGCTGAATGGTAAGAAGATTTTTGTACTAGAACATTTGCGAGTTTTTTCCCTTTTTTGGCTTGGATGTGCTAGTTGGGGCCTAAGAAAAACATTTTGTAAAGACACATTCGACCGTTCAACCGTTTAGGGCATTTTCGGGAAGGGTCTTGGTTTGAGGATAAATGTACGAAGATTTTCGTACCAGAACTTTTGCGAGTTTTTTTCATTTTTTTTTTGTCTTGGATGTGCTAGTTGGGGCCTAAGAAAAACATTTTGTAAAGACATATTCGACCAAACAACCGTTAAGGGCATTTTCGGAAAGCGTCTTCGTTTGAGGCTGAATGGTACGAAGATTTTCGTACCAGATATTTTGCGAATTTTTTCCGTTTTTTGGCTTGGATGGACTAGCATGGGCCTAAATAAAACCTTTTGTAAAGACACATTCGACCGTACAATCATTTAGGGCATTTTCGGGAAGGATCTTTGTTTGAGGTTGAATGGTACGAAGATTTTCGTACCAGAACTTTTGGGAGTTTTTTCTGTTTTGCGCTTAAGAAAAACATTTTGTAAAGACACATTCGACCGTTCAACCGTTTACGGCATTTTCGGGAAGGGTCTTGTTTTGAGGTTGAATGGTACGAAGATTTTCGTACCAGAACTTTTGCGAGTTTTTTCCTTTTTTTCGCATGGAATTGCTAGTTGGGGCCTACGAAAAACATTTTGTAGAGACACATTTGGATGTTCAACCGTTTAGGGCATTCTCGGAAAGGGTGTTGGTTTGAGGTTAAATGGCACGAAGATTTTCGTACCAGAAATTTTGCGAGTTTTTTTCCGTTTTTGGGCTTGCATGGACTTGCATAGGCCTAAGAAAAACCTTTTGTAAAGCCAGGTTCGACCATACAACCGTTTAGGGCATTTTCGGGAAGGGTCTTGGTGGAGGCTGAATGGTACGAAAATCTTTTGTGAGTTTTTTTCCGTTTTTTGGCTTGGATGGACTTGCATAGGCCTAAGAAAAACCTTTTGTAAAGACACATTCGATCGTACAACCGTTTAGGGGATTTTCGGGAAGGGTCTTGGTTTGAGGCTGAAGGGTACGAAGATTTTAATACCAGAACTTTTGCGAGTTTTTTTCCCTTTTTTGGCTGGGATGGACTAGCATGGGCCTAAGAAAAACCTTTTGTAAAGACACATTCGACCGTACAACCGTTAAAGACATTTTCGGGAAGGGTCTTGGTGGAGGCTGAATGGTACTAAGATTTTCGTACCATAACTTTTGCGAATTTTTTCCGTTTTTTGGCTTGGATTTTCCAGTTGGGGCCTAAGAATTTTTTTTTGTAAGGACATATTCGACCGTACAACCGTTTAGGGCATTTTCGGGAAGGGTCTTGGTTTGAGGCTAAATGGTACGAAGATTTTCGTACCAAAACTTTTGCGAGTTTTTATCATTTTTTTGTCTTGGATGTGCTAGTTGGGGCCTAAGAAAAACATTTTGGAAAGACACATTCGACCGTTCAACCATTTAGGGCATTTTCCGAAAGGGTCTTGGTTTGAGGCTGAATGGTATGAAGATTTTCGTACCAGAACTTTTGCGAGTTTTTTCCATTTTTTGGCTTGGATGTGCTAGTTGGGGCCTAAGAAAAACATTTTGTAAAGACACATTTGACCGTTCAACAATTTAGGGCATTTTCGAAAAGGGTGTTGGTTTGAGGTTAAATGGTATGAACATTTTCGTACCAGAACTTCTGCGAGTTTTTTTCCATTTTTTAGCTTGGATGGACTAGAATGGGCCTCAGAAAAACCTTTTGTAAAGACACATTCGACCGTACAACCGTTAACGGCATTTTCAGGAAGGGTCTTGGTGGAGGCTGAATGGTACGAAGATTTTGGTACCATAACTTTTGCGAGTTTTTTCCGTTTTTTGGCTTGGATTTTCTAGTTGGAGCCTAAGAAAAAAAAAATGTAAGGAAATAATCGACCGTACAACTGTTTAGGGCATTTTCGGGAAGGGTCTCGGTTTGAGGCTAAATGGTTCGAAGATTATCGTACCCGAAATTTTGCGAGTTTTTTCCCTTTTTGGGCAAGGATGTGCTAGTTGGGGCTTGAGAAAAACATTTTGTAAAGACACATTCGACCGTACAACCGTTTAGGGCATTTTCGGGAAGGGTCTTGGTGGAGGCTGAATGGTACGAAGATTTTTGTACCATAACTTTTGCGAGTTTTTTTCGTTTTTTGGCTTGGATGTGCTAGTTGGGGCCTAAGAAAAACATTTTGTAAACAATCATTCGATCGTACAACCGTTTAGGGCATTTTCGGAATGGGTCTTGGTTTGAGGCGGAATGGTACGAAGACTTTCGTACTAGAACTTTTGCGAGTTTTTTCCGTTTTTTTGGCTTGGATGGACTAACATGGGCCTAAGACAAACCTTTTGTACAAACACATTCGACTGTACAACAGTTAAGGGCATTTTCGGGAAGGGTCTTGGTAAGGGCTGAATGTTACGAATATTTTCGTTCCATAACTTTGCGTGTTTTTTCCGTTTTTTGGCTTGGATTTTCTAGTTAAGACCTAACAAAAAAATCTTTTTAAGGAAATATTCGACCGTACAACCGTTTAGGGCATTTTCGGGAAGGGTCTTGGTTTGAGGCTAAATGGTTTGAAGATTTTCGTACCAAAACTTTTGCGAGTTTTTTCCGTTTTTTGGCTTAGATGTGCTAGTTGGGGCTTGAGAAAAACATTTTGCAAAGACACATTCGACCGTTCAACCGTTTAGGGCATTTTCGGAAAGGGTGTTGGTTTGACGTTAAATGGTACGAAGATTTTCGTACCAGAACTTCTGCGAGTTTTTTTCCATTTTTTGGTTTGGATGGACTAGCATGGGCCTAACAAAAACCTTTCGTAAAGACACATTCGACCGTACAACCGTTTAGGGCATTTTCGGGAAGGGTCTTGGTGGAGGCTGAATGGTACAAAGATTTTCGTACCATAACTTTTGCGAGTTTTTTCCGTTTTTTGGCTTGGATGTGCTAGTTTGGGCCTAAGAAAAACATTTTGTAAGGAATCATTCGATCGTACAACCGTTTAGGGCATTTTCGGGAAGGGTCTTGGTTTGAGGCTGAAGGGTATGCATAATTTTGTACCAGAACTTTTGCGAGTTTTTTCCCTTTTTTGTTTTGGATGTGCTAGTTGGGGCCTAAGAAAAACATTTTGTAAAGACACATTCGACCGTTCAACCGTTTAGGATTTTTTCGGGAAGGGTCTTGGTTTGAGGCTGAATGGTACGAAGATTTTCGTACCAGAACTTTTGCGAGTTTTTTCCATTTTTTGGCTTGGATGGACTAGTAGGGGCCTAAGAAAAACATTTTGTTACGACACATGCGACTGTACAACCGTTTAGGGCATTTTCAGGAAGGGTCTTGCTTTGAGGCTAAATGGTACGAAGATTTTCGTACCAGAACTTTTGCGAGTTTTTTCCATTTTTTTGGCTTGGATGAACTAGCATGGGCCTAAGAAAAACCTTTTGTACAGACACATTCGACCGTACAACCGTTTAGGGCATTTTCGCCAAGGGTCTTGGTGGAGGCTCAATGGTACGAAGATTTTCGTACCATAACTTTTGCGATTTTTTTTCGTTTTTTGGCTTGGATGTGCTAGTTGAGGCCTAAGAAAAACATTTTGTAAACAATCATTCGATCGTACAACCGTTTAGGGCATTTTCGGGAAGGGTCTTGGTTTGAGGCGGAATGGTACGAAGACTTTCGTACCAGAACTTTTGCGAGTTTTTTCCGTTTTTTTGGCTTGGATGGACTAACATGGGCCTAAGACAAACCTTTTGTAAAGACACATTCGACTGTACAACAGTTAAGGGCATTTTCGGGACGGGTCTTGGTAAAGGCTGAATGTTACGAAGATTTTCGTACCATAACTTTGCGAGTTTTTTCCGTTTTTTGGCTTGGATTTTCTAGTTGGGGCCTAAGAAAAAATCTTTTTAAGGAAATATTCGACCGTAAAACCGTTTAGGGCATTTTCGGGAAGGGTCTTCGTTTGAGGCTAAATGGTTCGAAGATTTTCGTACCAGAACTTTTGCGAGTTTTTTCCGTTTTTTGGCTTAGATGTGCTAGTTGGGGCGTGAGAAAAACATTTTGTAAAGACACATTCGACCGTTCAACCGTTTAGGGCATTTTCGGAAAGGGTGTTGGTTTGAGGTTAAATGGTACGAAGATTTTCGTACCAGAACTTCTGCGAGTTTTTTTCCATTTTTTGGTTTAGATTGACTAGCATGGGCCTAACAAAAACCTTTTGTAAAGACACATTCGACCGTACAACCGTTTAGGGCATTTTCGGGAAGGGTCTTGGTGGAGGCTGAATGGTACGAAGATTTTCGTACCATAACTTTTGCGAGTTTTTTCTGTTTTTTGGCTTGGATGTGCTAGTTTGGGCCTAAGAAAATCATTTTGTAAAGAATCATTCGATCGTACAACCGTTTAGGGCATTTTCGGGAAGGGTCTTGGTTTGAGGCTGAAGGGTACGCATATTTTGGTACCAGAACTTTTGCGAGTTTTTTCCGTTTTTTGACTTGGATGTGCTAGTTTGGCCCTAAGAAAAACATTTTGTAAATAATCATTCGATCCTACAACTGTTTAGGGCATTTTCGGGAAGGGTCTTGGTTTGAGGCTGAAGGATAAGCATATTTATGTACCAGAACTTTTGCGAGTTTTTTCCGTTTTTTGGCTTGGATGTGCTAGTTGGGGCCTAAGAAGAACATTTTGTAAAGACACATTCGACCGTTCACCGTTTAGGATTTTTTCGGGAAGGGTCTTGGTTTGAGGCTGAATGGTACGAAGATTTTCGTACCAGAACTTTTGCGATTTTTTTCTATTTTTTGGCTTGGATGGACTAGTAGGGGCCTAAGAAAAACCTTTTGTAACGACACATGCGACTGTACAACCGTTTAGGGCATTTTCGGGGAGGGTCTTGGTTTGAGGCTAAATGGTACGAAGATTTTCGTACCAGAACTTTTGCGACTTTTTCCATTTTTTTGGCTTGGATGAACTAGCATGGGCCTAAGAAAAAACCTTTTGTAAAGACACATTCGACCGTACAACCGTTTAGGGCATTTTCGCTAAGGGTCTTGGTGGAGGCTCAATGGTACG
Organism: Fallopia convolvulus; assembly: GCA_964016875.1. Taxonomy (NCBI): domain Eukaryota; kingdom Viridiplantae; phylum Streptophyta; class Magnoliopsida; order Caryophyllales; family Polygonaceae; genus Fallopia; species Fallopia convolvulus. The sequence continues at coordinate 14,700,172 of OZ024735.1, read as the reverse complement.
AAGATTTTCGTACCATAACTTTTGCGAGTTTTTTTCGTTTTTTGGCTTGGATGTGCTAGTTGGGGCCTAAGATAAACATTTTGTAAACAATCATTCGATCGTACAATCGTTTAGGGCATTTTCGGGAAGGGTCTTGGTTTGAGGCGGAATGGTACGAAGACTTTCGTACCAGAACTTTTGCGAGTTTTTTCCGTTTTTTTGGCTTGGATGGACTAACATGGGCCTAAGACAAACCTTTTGTAAAGACACATTCGACTGTACAACAGTTAAGGGCATTTTCGGGACGGGTCTTGGTAAAGGTTGAATGTTACGAAGATTTTCGTACCATAACTTTGCGAGTTTTTTCCGTTTTTTGGCTTGGATTTTCTAGTTGGGGCCTAAGAAAAAATCTTTTTTAAGGAAATATTCGACCGTAAAACCGTTTACGGCATTTTCGGGAAGGGTCTTGGTTAGAGGCTAAATGGTTCGAAGATTTTCGTACCAGAACTTTTGCGAGTTTTTTCCGTTTTTTGGCTTAGATGTGCTAGTTGGGGCGTGAGAAAAACATTTTGTAAAGACACATTCGACCGTTCAACCGTTTAGGGCATTTTCGGAAAGGGTGTTGGTTTGAGGTTAAATGGTACGAAGATTTTCGTACCAGAACTTCTGCGAGTTTTTTTCCATTTTTTGGTTTAGATGGACTAGCATGGGCCTAACAAAAACCTTTTGTAAAGACACATTCGACCGTAGAACCGTTTAGGGCATTTTCGGGAAGGGTCTTGGTGGAGGCTGAATGGTACGAAGATTTTCGTACCATAACTTTTGCGAGTTTTTTACGTTTTTTGGCTTGGATGTGCTAGTTTGGGCCTAAGAAAAACATTTTGTAAAGAATCATTCGATCGTACAACAGTTTAGGGCATTTTCGGGAAGGGTCTTGGTTTGAGGCTGAAGGGTACGCATATTTTGGTACCAGAACGTTTGCGAGTTTTTTCCGTTTTTGGGCTTTGATGAGCTAGTTGGGGCCTAAGAAAAACATTTTGTAAAGACACATTCGACCGTACTACCGTTTAGGGCATTTTCGGGAAGGGTCTTGGTTTGAGGCTGAATGGTACGAAGATTTTCGTACCAGAACTTTTGCGAGTTTTTTCCGTTATTGGGCTTTGATGTGCTAGTTGGGTCCTAAGAAAAACATTTTGTAAAGACACATGCGACCGTACAACCGTTTAGGGCATTTTCAGGAAGTGTCTTGGTTTGAGGCTAAATGGTACGAAGATTTTTGTACCAGAACTTTTGCGAGTGTTTTCCCTTTTTGGGCTTGGATGTGCTAGTTGGGGCCTGAGAAAAACATTTTGTAAAGACACATTCGACCGTACAACCGTTTAGGGCATTTTCGGGAAGGGTCTTGGTTTGAGGCTAAATGGTACGAAGATTTTTGTACCAGAACTTTTGCGAGTTTTTTCCCTTTTGGGGCTAGGATGTGGTAGTTGGGGCCTGGGAAAAACATTTTGTAAAGACACATTCGACCGTACAACCGTTTAGGGCATTTTCGGGAAAGGTCTTTGTTTGAGGCTGAATGGTACGAAGATTTTCGTACCAGAACTTTTGCGAGTTTTTTTCCGTTACGGGGCTTTGATGTGCTAGTTGGGGCCTAAGAAAAACATTTTGTAAAGGCACATTCGATCGTACAACCGTTTAGGGCATTTTTGGGAAGGGTCTTGGTTTGAGGCTGAATGGTACGAAGATTTTCGTACCAGAACTTTTTCGAGTTTTTTCCGTTTTTGGGCATTGATGCGCTAGTTGGGGCCTAAGAAAAACATTTTGTAAACACACATTCGACCGTACAACCGTTTAGGGCATTTTCGGGAAGGGTCTTCGTTTGAGGCAGAATGGTACGAAGATTTTCGTACCAGAACTTTTGCGAGTTTTTTCCATTTTTGGGCTTTGATGAGCTAGTTGGGGCCTAAGAAAAACATTTTGTAAAGACACATTCGACCGTACTACCGTTTAGGGCATTTTCGGGAAGGGTCTTGGTTTGAGGCTGAATGGTACGAAGATTTTCGTACCAGAACTTTTGCGAGTTTTTTTCTGTTTTTCGGCTCGGATGTGCTAGTTGGGGCCTAAGAAATACATTTTGTAAAGACACATTCGACCGCTCAACCGTTTAGGGCATTTTGGAAAGGGTGTTGGTTTGAGGTTAAAATTGTACGAAGATTTTCATATCAGAACTTTTGCGACTTTTTTTACGTTTTTTGGCTTGGATGGACTAGCATGGGCCAAAGACAAACCTTTTGTAAAGACACATTCGACTGTACAACAGTTAAGGGCATTTTCGGGAAGGGTCTTGGTGGATCCTAAATGTTACGAAGATTTTCGTACCATAACTTTTCGAGTTTTTTCCCTTTTTTGGCTTGGATGTTCTAGTTAGGGCATAAGAAAAACATTTTGTAAAGACAAATTCGACGGTTCAACCGTTTAGGGCATTTTCGGGAAGGGTGTTAGTTTGAAGTTAAATGGTAGGAAGATTATCGTACCAGAACTTTTGCGAATTTTTCCCTTTTTTTGCTAAGATGTGCTAGTTGGGGCCTAAGAAAAATATTTTGAAAAGACACATTCGACCGTACAGCCGTTTAGGGCATTTTCGGGAAGGGTCTTGGTTTGAGGTTGAATGGTACGAAGATTTTCGTACCAGAACTTTTGCGAGTTTTTCCGTTTTTGGGCTTTGATGTGCTAGTTGGGTCCTAAGAAAAACATTTTGTAAAGACACATTCGACCGTAACCGTTTAGGGCATTTTCGGGAAGGGTCTTGGTTTGAGGCTAAATGGTACGAAGATTTTTGTACCAGAACTTCTTCGAGTTTTTTCCCTTTTTGCGCTTGGATGTGCTAGTTGGGGCCTGAGAAAAACATTTTGTAAAGTCACATTCGACCGTACAACCGTTTAGGGTATTTTCGGGAAGGGTCTTGGTTTGAGGCTGAATGGTCCGAAGATTTTTGTACCAGAACTTTTGCGAGTTTTTTCCGTTTTTGGGCTTTGATGTGCTAGTTGGGGCCTAAGAAAAACATTTTGTACAGACACATTCGACCGTACAACCGTTTAGGGCATTTTCGGGAAGGGTCTTGGTTTGAGGTTAAATGGTCCGAAGATTTTTGTACCAGCACTTTTGCGAGTTTTTTCCCTTTTTGGGCTTGGATGTGCTAGTTGGGGCCTAAGAAAAAAGTTTTGTAAAGACACATTCGACCGTACAACCGTTTAGGGCATTTTCGGGAAGGGTCTTGGTTTGAGGCTAAATGGTACGAAGATTTTTGTACCAGAACTTTTGCGAGTTTTTTCCCTTTTTGGGCTTGGATGTGCTAGTTGGGGCCTGAGAAAAACATTTTGTAAAGACACATTCGACCGTACAACCGTTTAGGGCATTTTCGGGATGGGTCTTGGTTTGAGGCTGAATGGTACGAAGATTTTCGTACCAGAACTTTTGCGAGTTTTTTCCATTTTTGGGCTTTGATGAGCTAGTTGGGGCCTAAGAAAAACATTTTGTAAAGACACATTCGACCGTACTACTGTTCAGGGCATTTTCGGGAAGGGTCTTGGTTTGAGGCTGAATGGTACGAAGATTTTCGTACCAGAACTTTTGCGAATTTTTTCCGTTTTTGGGCTTTGATGTGCTAGTTGGGTCCTATGAAAAACATTTTGTAAAGACACATGCGACCGTACAACCGTTTAGGGCATTTTCAGGAAGTGTCTTGGTTTGAGGCTAAATGGTACGAAGATTTTTGTACCAGAACTTTTGCGAGTTTTTTCCCTTTTTGGGCTTGGATGTGCTAGTTGGGGCCTAAGAAAAACATTTTGTAAAGACACATTCGACCGTACAACCGTTTAGGGCATTTTCGGGAAGGGTCTTGGTTTGAGGCTAAATGGTACGAAGATTTTTGTACCAGAACTTTTGCGAGTTTTTTCCCTTTTTGGGCTTGGATGTGCTAGTTGGGGCCTGAGAAAAACATTTTGTAAAGACACATTCGACCGTACAACCGTTTAGGGCATTTTCGGGATGGGTCTTGGTTTGAGGCTGAATGGTACGAAGATTTTCGTACCAGAACTTTTGCGAGTTTTTTCCATTTTTGGGCTTTGATGAGCTAGTTGGGGCCTAAGAAAAACATTTTGTAAAGACACATTCGACCGTACTACTGTTCAGGGCATTTTCGGGAAGGGTCTTGGTTTGAGGCTGAATGGTACGAAGATTTTCGTACCAGAACTTTTGCGAGTTTTTTCCGTTTTTGGGCTTTGATGTGCTAGTTGGGTCCTATGAAAAACATTTTGTAAAGACACATGCGACCGTACAACCGTTTAGGGCATTTTCAGGAAGTGTCTTGGTTTGAGGCTAAATGGTACGAAGATTTTTGTACCAGAACTTTTGCGAGTTTTTTCCCTTTTCGGGCTTGGATGTGCTAGTTGGGGCTTGAGAAAAACATTTTGTATAGACACATTCGACCGTACAACCGTTTAGGGCATTTTCGGGAAGGGTCTTGATTTGACGCTAAATGGTACGCAGATTTTTGTACCAGAACTTTTGCGAGTTTTTTCCCTTTTTGGGCTAGGATGTGCTAGTTGGGGCCTGAGAAAAACATTTTGTAAAGACACATTCGACCGTACAACCGTTTAGGGCATTTTCGGGAAGGGTCTTGGTCTGAGGCTGAATGGTACGAAGATTTTCGTACCAGAACTTTTGCGAGTTTTTTTCCGTTTTTGGGCTTTGATGTGCTAGTTGGGGCGTAAGAAAAACATTTTGTAAAAGCACATTCGACCGTACAACCGTTTAGGGCATTTTCGGGAAGGGTCTTGGTTTGAGGCTGAATGGTACGAAGATTTTCGTACAAGAACTTTTTCGAGTTTTTTCCGTTTTTGGGCATTGATGCGCTAGTTGGAGCCTAAGAAAAACATTTTGTAAACACACATTCGACCGTACAACCGTTTAGGGCATTTTCGGGAAGGGTCTTGGTTTGAGGCTGAATGGTACGAAGATTTTCGTACCAGAACTTTTGCGAGTTTTTTCCATTTTTGGGCTTTGATGAGCTAGTTGGGGCCTAAGAAAAACATTTTGTAAAGACACATTCGACCGTACTACCGTTTAGGGCATTTTCGGGAAGGGTCTTGGTTTGAGGCTGAATGGTACGAAGATTTTCGTACCAGAACTTTTGCTAGTTTTTTTCTGTTTTTCGGCTCGGATGTGCTAGTTTGGGCCTAAGAAATACATTTTGTACAGACACATTCGACCGCTCAACCGTTTAGGGCATTTTGGAAAGGGTGTTGGATTGAGGTTAAAATTGTACGAAGATTTTCGTACCAGAACTTTTGCGACTTTTTTTACGTTTTTTGGCTTGGATGGACTAGCATGGGCCTAAGACAAACCTTTTGTAAAGACACATTCGACTGTACAACAGTTAAGGGCATTTTCGGGAAGGGTCTTGGTGGAGGCTAAATGTTACGAAGATTTTCGTACCATATCTTTTCGAGTTTTTTCCCTTTTTTGGCTTGGATGTTCTAGTTAGGGCATAAGAAAAACATTTTGTAAAGACAAATTCGACGGTTCAACCGTTTAGGGCATTTTCGGGAAGGGTGTTAGTTTGAGGTTAAATGGTAGGAAGATTATCGTACCAGAACTTTTGCGAATTTTTTCCGTTTTTTTGCTAGGATGTGCTAGTTAGGGCCTAAGAAAAATATTTTGAAAAGACACATTCGACCGTACAGCCGTTTAGGTCATTTTCGGGAAGGGTCTTGGTTTGAGGCTGAATGGTACGAAGATTTTCGTACTAGAACTTTTGCGAGTTTTTCCGTTTTTGGGCTTTGATGTGCTAGTTGGGGCCTAAGAAAAACATTTTGTAAAGACACATTCGACCGTAACCGTTTAGGGCATTTTCGGGAAGGGTCTTGGTTTGAGGCTAAATGGTACGAAGATTTTTGTACCAGAACTTCTTCGAGTTTTTTCCCTTTTTGTGCTTGGATGTGCTAGTTGGAACCTGAGAAAAACATTTTGTAAAGTCACATTCGACCGTACAACCGTTTAAAGTATTTTCGGGAAGGGTCTTGGTTTGAGGCTGAATGGTCCGAAGATTTTTGTACCAGAACTTTTGCGAGTTTTTTCCGTTTTTGGGCTTTGATGTGCTAGTTGGGGCCTAAGAAAAACATTTTGTACAGACACATTCGACCGTACAACCGTTTAGGGCATTTTCGGGAAGGGTCTTGGTTTGAGGTTAAATGGTCCGAAGATTTTTGTACCAGCACTTTTGCGAGTTTTTTCCCTTTTTGGGCTTGGATGTGCTAGTTGGGGCCTAAGAAAAACATTTTGTAAAGACACATTCGACCGTACAACCGTTTAGGGCATTTTCGGGAAGGGTCTTGGTTTGAGGCTAAATGGTACGAAGATTTTTGTACCAGAACTTTTGCGAGTTTTTTCCCTTTTTGGGCTTGGATGTGCTAGTTGGGGCCTGAGAAAAACATTTTGTAAAGACACATTCGACCGTACAACCGTTTAGGGCATTTTCGGGATGGGTCTTGGTTTGAGGCTGAATGGTACGAAGATTTTCGTACCAGAACTTTTGCGAGTTTTTTCCATTTTTGGGCTTTGATGAGCTAGTTGGGGCCTAAGAAAAACATTTTGTAAAGACACATTCGACCGTACTACTGTTCAGGGCATTTTCGGGAAGGGTCTTGGTTTGAGGCTGAATGGTACGAAGATTTTCGTACCAGAACTTTTGCGAGTTTTTTCCGTTTTTGGGCTTTGATGTGCTAGTTGGGTCCTATGAAAAACATTTTGTAAAGACACATGCGACCGTACAACCGTTTAGGGCATTTTCAGGAAGTGTCTTGGTTTGAGGCTAAATGGTACGAAGATTTTTGTACCAGAACTTTTGCGAGTTTTTTCCCTTTTTGGGCTTGGATGTGCTAGTTGGGGCTTGAGAAAAACATTTTGTATAGACACATTCGACCGTACAACCGTTTAGGGCATTTTCGGGAAGGGTCTTGATTTGACGCTAAATGGTACGCAGATTTTTGTACCAGAACTTTTGCGAGTTTTTTCCCTTTTTGGGCTAGGATGTGCTAGTTGGGGCCTGAGAAAAACATTTTGTAAAGACACATTCGACCGTACAACCGTTTAGGGCATTTTCGGGAAGGGTCTTGGTCTGAGGCTGAATGGTACGAAGATTTTCGTACCAGAACTTTTGCGAGTTTTTTTCCGTTTTTGGGCTTTGATGTGCTAGTTGGGGCGTAAGAAAAACATTTTGTAAAAGCACATTCGACCGTACAACCGTTTAGGGCATTTTCGGGAAGGGTCTTGGTTTGAGGCTGAATGGTACGAAGATTTTCGTACAAGAACTTTTTCGAGTTTTTTCCGTTTTTGGGCATTGATGCGCTAGTTGGAGCCTAAGAAAAACATTTTGTAAACACACATTCGACCGTACAACCGTTTAGGGCATTTTCGGGAAGGGTCTTGGTTTGAGGCTGAATGGTACGAAGATTTTCGTACCAGAACTTTTGCGAGTTTTTTCCATTTTTGGGCTTTGATGAGCTAGTTGGGGCCTAAGAAAAACATTTTGTAAAGACACATTCGACCGTACTACCGTTTAGGGCATTTTCGGGAAGGGTCTTGGTTTGAGGCTGAATGGTACGAAGATTTTCGTACCAGAACTTTTGCTAGTTTTTTTCTGTTTTTCGGCTCGGATGTGCTAGTTTGGGCCTAAGAAATACATTTTGTACAGACACATTCGACCGCTCAACCGTTTAGGGCATTTTGGAAAGGGTGTTGGATTGAGGTTAAAATTGTACGAAGATTTTCGTACCAGAACTTTTGCGACTTTTTTTACGTTTTTTGGCTTGGATGGACTAGCATGGGCCTAAGACAAACCTTTTGTAAAGACACATTCGACTGTACAACAGTTAAGGGCATTTTCGGGAAGGGTCTTGGTGGAGGCTAAATGTTACGAAGATTTTCGTACCATATCTTTTCGAGTTTTTTCCCTTTTTTGGCTTGGATGTTCTAGTTAGGGCATAAGAAAAACATTTTGTAAAGACAAATTCGACGGTTCAACCGTTTAGGGCATTTTCGGGAAGGGTGTTAGTTTGAGGTTAAATGGTAGGAAGATTATCGTACCAGAACTTTTGCGAATTTTTTCCGTTTTTTTGCTAGGATGTGCTAGTTGGGGCCTAAGAAAAATATTTTGAAAAGACACATTCGACCGTACAGCCGTTTAGGTCATTTTCGGGAAGGGTCTTGGTTTGAGGCTGAATGGTACGAAGATTTTCGTACCAGAACTTTTGCGAGTTTTTCCGTTTTTGGGCTTTGATGTGCTAGTTGGGGCCTAAGAAAAACATTTTGTAAAGACACATTCGACCGTAACCGTTTAGGGCATTTTCGGGAAGGGTCTTGGTTTGAGGCTAAATGGTACGAAGATTTTTGTACCAGAACTTCTTCGAGTTTTTTCCCTTTTTGTGCTTGGATGTGCTAGTTGGAACCTGAGAAAAACATTTTGTAAAGTCACATTCGACCGTACAACCGTTTAAAGTATTTTCGGGAAGGGTCTTGGTTTGAGGCTGAATGGTCCGAAGATTTTTGTACCAGAACTTTTGCGAGTTTTTTCCGTTTTTGGGCTTTGATGTGCTAGTTGGGGCCTAAGAAAAACAATTTATAAAGACACATTCGTCCATACAACCGTTTAGGGAATTTTCGGGAAGGGTCTTGGTTTGAGGTTAAATGGTCCGAAGATTTTTGTACCAGCACTTTTGCGAGTTTTTTCCCTTTTTGGGCTTGGATGTGCTAGTTGGGGCCTAAGAAAAACATTTTGTAAAGACACATTCGACCGTACAACCGTTTAGGGCATTTTCGGGAAGGGTCTTGGTTTAAGGCTGAATGGTACGAAGATTTTCGTACCAGAACTTTTGCGAGTTTTTTTCAATTTTTCGGCTCGGATGTGCTATTTGGGGCCTAAGAAATACATTTTGTAAAGACACATTCGACCGCTCAACCGTTTAGGGCATTTTTGAAAGGGTGTTGGTTTGAGGTTAAATGGTACGAGATTTCGTACCAGAAGTTTTGCGAGTTTTTTTCCGTTTTTTGGCTTGGATGGACTAGCATGGGCCTAAGACAAACCTTTTGTAAAGACACATTCGACTGTACAACAGTTAAGGGCATTTTCGGGAAGGGTCTTTGTGGAGGCTAAATGTTACGAAGATTTTCGTACCATAACTTTTCGAGTTTTTTCCGTTTTTTGGCTTGGATGTGCTAGTTGGGGCCTAAGAAAAACATTTTGTAAAGACACATTCGACCGATCAACCGTTTAGGGCATTTTCGGAAAGGGTGTTGGTTTGAGGTTTAATGGTACGAAGATTATCGTACCAGAACTTTTGCGAATTTTTTCCGTTTTTTTGCTAGGATGTGATAGTTGGGGCCTAAGAAAAACATTTTTAAAAGACACATTCGACCGTACAGCCGTTTAGGGCATTTTCGGGAAGGGTCTTGGTTTGAGGCTGAATGGTACGAAGATTTTCGTACCAGAACTTTTGCGAGTTTTTTTCCATTTTTGGGCTCTGATGAGCTAGTTGTGGCCTAAGAAAAACATTTTGTAAAGACACATTCGACTGTACAACCGTTTAGGGCATTTTCAGGAAGGGTCTTGGTTTGAGGCTGAATGGTACGAAGATTTTAGTACCAGAACTTTTGCGAGTTTTTTTTGTTTTTGGGCTTTAATGTGCTAGTTGGGGCCTAAGAAAAACATTTTGTAAAGACACATTCGACCGTACAACCGTTTAGGGCATTTTCGGGAAGGGTCTTGGTTTGAGGCTAAATGGTACGAAGATTTTTGTACCAGAACTTTTGCGAGTTTTTTCCCTTTTTGGGCTTGGATGTGCTAGTTGGGGCCTGAGAAAAACATTTTGTAAAGACACATTCGACCGTACAACCGTTTAGGGCATTTTCGGGAAGGGTCTTGGTTTGAGGCTGAATGGTACCAAGATTTTCGTACCAGAACTTTTGCGAGTTTTTATCCGTTTTTGGGCTTTGATGTGCTAGTTGGGGCGTAAGAAAAACATTTTGTAAAAGCACATTCGACCGTACAACCGTTTAGAGCATTTTCGGGAAGGGTCTTGGTTTGAGGCTTACGAAGATTTTCGTACAAGAACTTTTGCGAGTTTTTTCCGTTTTGGGGCATTGATGCGCTAGTTGGGGCCTAAGAAAAACATTTTGTAAAGACACATTCGACCGTACAACCGTTTAGGGCATTTTCGGGAAGGGTCTTGGTTTGAGGCTGAATGGTACGAAGATTTTCGTACCAGAACTTTTGCGAGTTTTTTCCATTTTTGGGCTTTGATGAGCTAGTTGTGGCCTAAGAAAAACATTTTGTAAAGACACATTCGATTGTACAACCGTTTAGGGCATTTTCAGGAAGGGTCTTGGTTTGAGGCTGAATGGTACGAAGATTTTAGTACCAGAACTTTTGCGAGTTTTTTTTGTTTTTGGGCTTTAATGTGCTAGTTGGGGCCTAAGAAAAACATTTTGTAAAGACACATTCGACCGTACAACCGTTTAGGGCATTTTCGGGAAGGGTCTTGGTTTGAGGCTAAATGGTACGAAGATTTTTGTACCAGAACTTTTGCGAGTTTTTTCCCTTTTTGGGCTTGGATGTGCTAGTTGGGGACTGAGAAAAACATTTTGTAAAGACACATTCGACCGTACAACCGTTTAGGGCATTTTCGGGAAGGATCTTGGTTTGAGGCTGAATGGTACGAAGATTTTCGTACCAGAACTTTTGCGAGTTTTTTTCTGTTTTTCGGCTCGGATGTGCTAGTTGGGGCCTAAGAAATACATTTTGTAAAGACACATTCGAACGCTCAACCGTTTAGGGCATTTTGGAAAGGGTGTTGGTTTGAGGTTAAAAGTGTACGAAGATTTTCGTACCAGAACTTCTGCGAGTTTTTTCCCTTTTTGGGCTTGGATATGCTAGTTGGGGCCTGAGAAAAACATTTTGTAAAGACACATTTGATGTCTCTCTATTTGGTGGTGTTTTCATATGTGATTTCCTTTGTTTATATGTTTCTTTTTCCCCTTTTCTTGTGCGTTTTGTTCCTTTTTAGCTTAGTTCCCGTATTTCTATGAGATTCGGAGACTACGCGCATTTTATGTGTTTTGTAGGTAATTTGGCATGGATCAAGGGTCGTTTTGAAGGAGGGTCGAGACATGGAGCAAGGCCCGAGCAAAGGAGGAAAGAGAGAAGCAAGCCATGAAGAAGAACAAGAGAAGCCAACAAAGAAGAAGGTGGAACGAGGTCAGGACCGAGTTGCAACCAACCTCGGGCCCGACTTTGAAGTCTCCGGAACATCGGACCGAGTTGCACAGTACCTCGGGCCCGAAGTCCTCCGTGTCGGTCCAAGTCGGTCACCGAACTACTTGGGCTCCAAGGCACGAATTTGTGAACTTCCACTTTTGCCCCTCATCTATTAAAAGGCCCTCTTGTCTTCTAAGAAAGGGGTTCCCACACTTAGAAAGGGAGCCAACCCTCAAAATCTCTCAAGGGGATACTTGGAGAGCAAGGAGGAAGGAGAGGAGAAGGAGAAGAGAGAGAATCGGCCAAGAGAGAGGAAAATTTATAGGTTTGGTTGATAGATTTGCTTTGCTTTGTTTTGATCTTGTGGATTTGGAAACCCTTGATTGGAATTTGTGGATTGCTTTTGATTTTGAATGAGACTTTGCTTTGTCTTGAGATTGATGATGATTGCTTTCCCTTTTGATTTGTTTGCTTTCTTTGTTTGCCACATGGAGTAGATCTCCTTGATCTTGGGTTATGGGGGAAAACCCTAGCTAGGTTTGGGCTAGAAACCCCAATTCCATAGCCTTGAGTGTTTGATCTAAGGAACCCACTCTACATAGAGCTACAATTCCTTGCGAAAGTCGGGAATCAAGGCTTGAGATTGGCAAAGTAGCGAAAGTGAACATGTGTCAATCTCAAGATCTTGCTTCGAAGGGGATTTCCCCAATGATCGATGTGTAGAAGTGGTTGGAACGAGGGCGAAAGCACTCGATCCTAGTCCGATCATCACTCATTGCTTGAATTGGGGTGGATAAGCCTTAATCTACTAGAGAAGGAACCCAAAGGCCCAAGATCTACTTTTAAAATCCTTGAGTTCGACATACCCAGCTACCTCGGGCCCGACTTACCCAGTGTCGGTCCCGACTTCCTCTCGTCGCCAACCTCGGGCCCGACGTGACCTCAGTGTCGGCCCCGACTGTTTTCTTTGTTTTACTTTGTTTTATGCTCTCCTTTCTAGCTTCCTAGTATCTAGGAACATCGATCGAGTAGACTTCCCGAGTGTTCGACACCCACCACGTACTACAACGGGGTCGGGTTATAAATTGTATCTCTTGACCCTCGCACACCGTGAGAGAGCGATCAACATTCGACTGTACAACCGTTTAGGGCATTTTCGGGAAGGGTCTTGGTTTGAGTCTGAATGGTCCGAAGATTTTTGTACCAGAACTTTTGCGAGTTTTTTCCGTTTTTGGGCTTTGATGTGCTAGTTGGGGCCTAAGAAAAACAATTTGTTAAGACACATTCGACCGTACAACCGTTTAGGGCATTTTCGGGAAGGGTCTTGGTTTGAGGTTAAATGGTCCGAAGATTTTTGTATCAGCACTTTTGCGAGTTTTTTCCCTTTTTGGGCTTGGATGTGCTAGTTGGGCCCTAAGAAAAACATTTTGTAAAGACACATTCGACCGTACAACCGTTTAGGGCATTTTCGGGAAGGGTCTTGGTTTGAGGCTAAATGGTACGAACATTTTTGTACCAGAACTTTTGCGAGTTTTTTCCCTTTTTGGGCTAGGATGTGCTTGTTGGGGCCTGAGAAAAACATTTTGTAAAGACACATTCGACCGTACAACCGTTTAGGGCATTTTCGGGAAGGGTCTTGGTTTGAGGCTGAATGGTACGAAGATTTTCGTACCAGAACTTTTGCGAGTTTTTTTCCGTTTTTGGGCTTTGATGTGCTAGTTGGGGCCTAAGAAAAACATTTTGTAAAGGCACATTCGACCGTACAACCGTTTAGGGCATTTTCGGGAAGGGTCTTGGTTTGAGGCTAAATGGTACGAAGATTTTTGTACCAGAACTTTTGCGAGTTTTTTCCCTTTTTGGGCTTGGATGTGCTAGTTGTGGCCTGAGAAAAACATTTTGAAAAGACACATTCGATCGTACAGCCGTTTAAGGCATTTTCGGGAAGGGTCTTGGTTTGAGGCTGAATGGTCCGAAGATTTTTGTACCAGAACATTTGCGAGTTTTTTCCGTTTTTGGGCTTTGATGTGCTAGTTGGGGCCTAAGAAAAACATTTTGTAAAGACACATTCGACCGTATAACCGTTTAGGGCATTTTTCGGGAAGCGTCTTGGTTTGAGGCTAAATGGTCCGAAGATTTTTGTACCAGAACTTTTGCGAGTTTTTTCCCTTTTTGGGCTTGGATGTGCTAGTTGGGGCCTAAGAAAAACATTTTGTAAAGACACATTCCACAGTACAACCGTTTAGGGCATTTTCGGGAAGGGTCTTGGTTTGAGGCTGAATGGTACGAAGATTTTCGTACCAGAACTTTTGCGAGTTTTTTTCCGTTTTTCGGCTCGGATGTGATAGTTGGAGGCTAAGAAATACATTTTGTAAAGACACATTCGACCGCTACACCGATTAGGGCATTTTGAAAAGGGTGTTGGTTTGAGGTTAAATGGTACGAAGATTTTCGTACCAGAACTTTTGCGAGTTTTTTTCCGTTTTTGGCTTGGATGGACTAGTATGGGCCTAAGACAAACCTTTTGTAAAGACGTATTCGACTGTACAACAGTTAAGGGCATTTTCGGGAAGGGTCTTGGTGGAGGCTAAATGTTACCAAGATTTTCGTACCATAACTTTTCGAGTTTTTTCCGTTTTTTGGCTTCGATGTGCTAGTTAGGGACTAAGAAAAACATTTTGTAAAGACACATTCGACCGTTCAACCGTTTAGGGCATTTTCGGGAAGAGTCTTGGTTTGAGGCTAAATGGTACGAAGATTTTTATACCAGAACTTTTGCGAGTTTTTTCCCTTTTTGGGCTTGGATGTGCTAGTTGGGGCCTGAGAAAAACATTTTGTAAAGACACATTTGACCGTACAACCGTTTAGGGAATTTTCGGGAAGGGTCTTGGTTTGAGGCTGAATGGTACGAAGATTTTCGTACCAGAACTTTTGCGAGTTTTTTTCCGTTTTTGCTCTTTGATGTGCTAATTGGCGCCTAAGAAAAACATTTTGTAAAGACACATTCGACCGTACAACCGTTTAGGGCATTTTCGGGAAGCGTCTTGGTTTGAGGCTAAATGGTCCGAAGATTTTTGTACCCGAACTTTTGCGAGTTTTTTCCCTTTTTGGGCTTGGATGTGCTAGTTGGAGCCTAAGAAAAACATTTTGTAAAGACACATTCCACAGTACAACCGTTTAGGGCATTTTCGGGAAGGGTCTTGGTTTGAGGCTGAATGGTACGAAGATTTTCGTACCAGAACTTTTGCGAGTTTTTTTCCGTTTTTCGGCTCGGATGTGATAGTTGGAGGCTAAGAAATACATTTTGTAAAGACACATTCGACCGCTACACCGATTAGGGCATTTTGGAAAGGGTGTTGGTTTGAGGTTAAATGGTACGAAGATTTTCGTACCAGAACTTTTGCGAGTTTTTTTCCGTTTTTGGCTTGGATGGACTAGTATGGGCCTAAGACAAACCTTTTGTAAAGACACAATCGACTGTATACAAGTTAAGGGCATTTTCGGGAAGGGTCTTGGTGGAGGCTAAATGTTACGAAGATTTTCGTACCATAACTTTTCGAGTTTTTTCCGTTTTTTGGCTTCGATGTGCTAGTTCGGGCCTAAGAAAAACATTTTGTAAAGACACATTCGACCGTTCAACCGTTTAGGGCATTTTCGGAAAGGGTGTTGGTTTGAGGTTAAATGGTGCGAAGATTATCGTACTTGAACTTTTGCGAATTTTTTCCCTTTTTTTTTAGGATGTGCTAGTTGGGGCCTAAGAAAAACATTTTGAAAAGACACATTCGACCGTACAGCCGTTTAGGGCATTTTCTGGAAGGGTCTTGGTTTGAGGCTGAATGGTACGAAGATTTTCGTACCAGAACTTTTGCGAGTTTTTTCCGTTTATGGGCTTTGATGTGCTAGATGGGGCCTAAGAAAAACATTTTGTAAAGACACATTCGACCGTACAACCGTTTAGGGCATTTTCGGGAAGGGTCTTGGTATGAGGCTAAATGGTACGAAGATTTTTGTACCAGAACTTTTGCGAGTTTTTCCCTTTTTGGGCTTGGATGTGCTACTTGGGGCCTGAGAAAAACATTTTGTAAAGACACATTCGACCGTACAACCGTTTAGGGCATTTTCGGGAAGGGTCTTGGTTTGAGCTGAATGGTACGAAGATTTTCGTACCAGAACTTTTGCGAGTTTTTTTCCGTTTTTGGGCTTTGATGTGCTAGTTGGGGCCTAAGAAAAACATTATGTAAAGACACATTCGACCCTACAACCGTTTAGGGCATTTTCGTGAAGCGTCTTGGTTTGAGGCTAATTCGTCCGAAGATTTTTGTACCAGAACTTTTGCGAGTTTTTTCCCTTTTAGGGCTTGGATGTGCTAGTTGGGGCCTAAGAAAAACATTTTGTAAAGACACATTCCACAGTACAACCATTTAGGGCATTTTTGGGAAGGGTCTTGGTTTGAGGCTGAATGGTACGAAGATTTTCGTACCAGAACTTTTGCGAGTTTTTTTCCGTTTTTCGGCTCGGATGTGATAGTTGGAGGATAAGAAATACATTTGGCAAAGACACATTCGACCGCTCAACCGATTAGGGCATTTTGGAAAGGGTGTTGGTTTGCGGTTAAATGGTACGAAGATTTTCGTACCATAACTTTTGCGAGTTTTTTTCCGTTTTTGGCTTGGATGGAATAGTATGGGCCTAAGACAAACCTTTTGTAAAGACACATTCGACTGTATAACAGTTAAGGGCATTTTCGGGAAGGGTCTTGGTGGAGGCTAAATGTTACGAAGATATTCGTACCAGAACTTTTGCGAGTTTTTTCCCTTTTAGGGCTTGGATGTGCTAGTTGGGGCCTAAGAAAAACATTTTGTAAAGACACATTCCACAGTACAACCATTTAGGGTATTTTCGGGAAGGGTCTTGGTTTGAGGCTGAATGGTACGAAGATTTTCGTACCAGAACTTTTGCGAGTTTTTTTCTGTTTTTCGGCTCGGATGTGCTAGTTTGGGCCTAAGAAATACATTTTGTAAAGACACATTCGACCGCTCAACCGTTTAGGGCATTTTGGAAAGGGTGTTGGTTTGAGGTTAAAATTGTACGAAGATTTTCGTACCAGAACTTTTGCGACTTTTTTTACGTTTTTTGGCTTGGATGTGCTAGTTGGGGCCTAAGAAAAACATTTTGAAAAGACACATTCGACCGTACAGCCGTTTAGGGCATTTTCTGGAAGGGTCTTGGTTTGAGGCTTAATGGTACGAAGATTTTCGTACCAGAACTTTTGCGAGTTTTTTCCGTTTATAGGCTTTGATGTGCTAGATGGGGCCTAAGAAAAACATTTTGTAAAGACACATTCGACCGTACAACCGTTTAGGGCATTTTCGGGAAGGGTCTTGGTATGAGGCTAAATGGTACGAAGATTTTTGTACCAGAACTTTTGCGAGTTTTTCCCTTTTTGGGCTTGGATGTGCTAGTTGGGGCCTGAGAAAAACATTTTGTAAAGACACATTCGACCGTACAACCGTTTAGGGCATTTTCGGGAAGGGTCTTGGTTTGAGGCTGAATGGTACGACGATTTTCGTACCAGAACTTTTGCGATTTTTTTTCCGTTTTTGGGCTTTGATGTGCTATTTGGGGCCTAAGAAAAACATTATGTAAAGACACATTCGACCGTACAACCGTTTAGGGCATTTTCGTGAAGCGTCTTGGTTTGAGGCTAATTGGTCCGAAGATTTTTGTACCAGAACTTTTGCGAGTTTTTTCCCTTTTAGGACTTGGATGTGCTAGTTGGGGCCTAAGAAAAACATTTTGTAAAGACACATTCCACAGTACAACCATTTAGGGCATTTTCGGGAAGGGTCTTGGTTTGAGGCTGAATGGTACGAAGATTTTCGTACCAGAACTTTTGCGAGTTTTTTTCCGTTTTTCGGCTAGGATGTGATAGTTGGAGGCTAAGAAATACATTTGGTAAGACACATTCGACCGCTCAACCGATTGGGGCATTTTGGAAGTGGTGTTGGTTTGAGGTTAAATGGTACGAAGATTTTCGTACCAGAACTTATGCGAGTTTTTCCATTTTTGGGCTTTGATGAGCTAGTTGGGGCCTAAGAAAAACATTTTGTAAAGACACATTCGACCGTACAACCGTTTAGGGCATTTTCGGGAAGTGTCTTGGTTTAACGCTGAATGGTACGAAGATTTTCGTACCAGAACTTTTGCGAGTTTTTTCCGTTTTTTGGCTTTGATGTGCTAGTTGGGGCCTAAGAAAAACATTTTATAAAGACACATTCGACCGTACAACCATTTAGGGCATTTTCTGGAAGGGTCTTGGTTTGAGGTTAAATGGTCCGAAGATTTTTGTATCACCACTTTTGCGAGTTTTTTCCCTTTTTGGGCTTTGATGTGCTAGTTGGGGCCTAAGAAATTTTTTTTGTAAAGACACATTCGACCGTACAACCGTTTAGGCCATTTTCGGGAAGGGTCTTGGTTTGAGGCTGAATGGTCTGAAGATTTTTGTACCAGAACTTTTGCGAGTTTTTTCCGTTTTTGGGCTTTGATGTGCTAGTTGGGGCCTAAGAAAAACATTTTGTAAGGACACATTCGACCGTACAACCGTTTAGGGCATTTTCGGGAAGCGTCTTGGTTTGAGGCTAAATGGTCCGAAGATTTTTGTACCAGAATTTTTGCGAGTTTTTTCCCTTTTTGGGCTTGGATGTGCTAGTTGGGGCCTAAGAAAAACATTTTGTAAAGACACATTCCACAGTACAACCGTTTAGGGCATTTTCGGGAAGGGTCTTGGTTTGAGGCTGAATGGTACGAAGATTTTCGTACCAGAACTTTTGCGAGTTTTTTTCCGTTTTTCGGCTCGGATGTGATAGTTGGAGGCTAAGAAATACATTTTGTAAAGACACATTCGACCGCTCAACCGATTAGGGCATTTTGGAAAGGGTGTTGGTTTGAGGTTAAATGGTACGAAGATTTTCGTACCAGAACTTTTGCGAGTTTTTTTCCGTTTTTGGCTTGGATGGACTAGTATGGGCCTAAGACAAACCTTTTGTAATGACACATTCGACTGTACAACAGTTAAGGGCATTTTCGGGAATGGTCTTGGTGGAGGCTAAATGTTACGAAGATTTTCGTACCATAACTTTTCAAGTTTTTTCCGTTTTTTGGCTTCGATGTGCTATTTCGGGCCTAAGAAAAACATTTTGTAAAGACACATTCGACCATTCAACCGTTTAGGGCATTTTCGGAAAGGGTGTTGGTTTGAGGTTAAATGGTGCGAAGATTATCGTAGCAGAACTTTTGCGAATTTTTTCCGTTTTTTTTAGGATGTGCTAGTTGGGGCCTAAGAAAAACATTTTGAAAAGACACATTCGACCGTACAGCCGTTTAGGGCATTTTATGGAAGGGTCTTGGTTTGAGGCTGAATGGTACGAAGATTTTCGTACCAGAACTTTTGCGAATTTTTTCCGTTTTTTTGCTAGGATGTGCTAGTTGGGGCCTAAGAAAAACATTTTGAAAAGACACGTTCGACCGTACAGCCGTTTAGGGCATTTTCAGGAAGGGTCTTGGTTTGAGGCTGAATGGTACAAAGATTTTCGTACCAGAACTTTTGCGAGTTTTTTCCGTTTATGGGCTTTGATGTGCTAGTTGGGGCCTAAGAAAAACATTTTGTAAAGACACATTCCACAGTACAAATGTTAAGGGCATTTTCGGGAAGGGTCTTGGTTTGAGCTGAATGGTACGAAGATTTTCGTACCAGAACTTTTGCGAGTTTTTTTCCGTTTTTCGGCTCGGATGTGATAGTTGGAGGCTAAGAAATACATTTTGTAAAGACACATTCGACCGCTCAACCGATCAGGGCATTTTGGAAAGGGTGTTGGTTTGAGGTTAAATGGTACGAAATTTTCGTACCAGAACTTTTGCGAGTTTTTTTCCGTTTTTGGCTTGGATGGACTAGTATGGGCCTAAGACAAACCTTTTGTAAAGACACATTCGACTGTATAACAGTGAAGGGCATTTTCGGGAAGGGTCTTGGTGGAGGCTAAATGTTACGAAGATTTTCGTACCATAACTTTTCGAGTTTTTTCCGTTTTTTGGTTTCGATGTGCTAGTTCGGGCCTAAGAAAAACATTTTGTAAAGACACATTCGACGGTTCAACCGTTTAGGGCATTTTCGAGAAGGGTGTTGGTTTGAGGTTAAATGGTGCGAAGATTATCGTACCAGAACTTTTGCGAATTTTTTCCGTTTTTTTTAGGATGTGCTAGTTGGGGCCTAAGAAAAACATTTTGAAAAGACACATTCGACCGTACAACCGTTTAGGGCATTTTCTGGAAGGGTCTTGGTTTAAGGCTGAATGGTACGAAGATTTTCGTACCAGAACTTTTGCGAGTTTTTTCCGTTTTTGGGCTTTGATGTGCTAGTTGGTGCCTAAGAAAAACATTTTGTAAAGACACATTCGACCGTATAACCATTTAGGGCATTTTCGGGAAGGGTCTTGGTTTGAGGTTAAATGGTCCGAAGATTTTTGTATCAGCACTTTTGCGAGTTTTTTCCCTTTTTGGCCTTGGATGTGCTAGTTGGGGCCTAAGAAATTTTTTTTGTAAAGACACATTCGACCGTACAACCGTTTAGGGCATTTTCGGGAAGGGTCTTGGTTTGAGGCTGAATGGTCCGAAGATTTTCGTACCAGAACTTTTGCGAGTTTTTTTCCGTTTTTGGGCTTTGATGTGCTAGTTGGGGCCTAAGAAAAACATTATGTAAAGACACATTCGACCGTACAACCGTTTAGGGCATTTTCGTGAAGCGTCTTGTTTTGAGGCTAATTGGTCCGAAGATTTTTGTACCAGAACTTTTGCGAGTTTTTTCCCTTTTAGGGCTTGGATGTGCTAGTTGGGGCCTAAGAAAAACATTCTGTAAAGACACATTCCACAGTACAACCGTTTAGGGCATTTTCGGGAAGGGTCTTGGTTTGAGGCTGAATGGTACGAAGATTTTCGTACCAGAATTTTTGCGAGTTTTTTTCCGTTTTTTGGCTCGGATGTGATAGTTGGAGGCTAAGAAATACATTTTGTAAAGACACATTCGACCGCTCAACCGATCAAGGCATTTTGGAAAGGGTGTTGGTTTGAGGTTAAATGGTACGAAGATTTTCGTACCAGAACTTTTGCGAGTTTTTTTCCGTTTTTGGCTTGGATGGACTAGTATGGGCCTAAGACAAACCTTTTGTAAAGACACATTCGACTGTATAACAGTGAAGGGCATTTTCGGGAAGGGTCTTGGTGGAGGCTAAATGTTACGAAGATTTTCGTACCATAACTTTTCGAGTTTTTTCCGTTTTTTGGTTTCGATGTGCTAGTTCGGGCCTAAGAAAAACATTTTGTAAAGACACATTCGACCGTTCAACCGTTTAGGGCATTTTCGGAAAGGGTGTTGGTTTGAGGTTAAATGGTGCGAAGATTATCGTACCAGAACTTTTGCGAATTTTTTCCGTTTTTTTTAGGATGTGCTAGTTGGGGCCTAAGAAAAACATTTTGAAAAGACACATTCGACCGTACAGCCGTTTAGGGCATTTTCTGGAAGGGTCTTGGTTTGAGGCTGAATGGTACGAAGATTTTCGTACCAGAACTTTTGCTAGTTTTTTCCGTTTATGGGCTTTGATGTGCTAGATGGGGCCTAAGAAAAACATTTTGTAAAGACACATTCGACCGTACAACCGTTTAGGGCATTTTCGGGAAGCGTCTTGGTTTGAGGCTAATTGGTCCGAAGATTTTTGTACCAGAACTTTTGCGAGTTTTTTTCCCTTTTAGGGCTTGGATGTGCTAGTTGGGGCCTAAGAAAAACATTTTGTAAAGACACATTCCACAGTACAACCGTTTAGGGCATTTTCGGGAAGGGTCTTGGTTTGAGGCTGAATGGTACGAAGATATTCGTACCAGAACTTTTGCGAGTTTTTTTCTGTTTTTCGGCTCGGATGTGATAGTTGGCGGCTAAGAAATACATTTGGTAAAGACACATTCAACCGCTCAACCGATTAGGGCATTTTGGAAAGGGTGTTGGTTTGAGGTTAAATGGTACGAAGATTTTCGTACCAGAACTTTTGCGAGTTTATCCATTTTTGGGCTTTGATGAGCTAGTTGGGGCCTAAGAAAAACATTTTGTAAAGACACATTCGACCGTACCACCGTTTAGGGCATTTTCGGGAAGTGTCTTGGTTTAAGGCTGAATGGTACGAAGATTTTCGTACCAGAACTTTTGCGAGTTTTTTCCGTTTTTGGGCTTTGATGTGCTAGTTGGGGCCTAACATTAACATTTTGTAAAGACACATTCGACCGTACAACCATTTAGGGCATTTTCGGGAAAGGTCTTGGTTTGAGGTTAAATAATCCGAAGATTTTTGTATCAGCACTTTTGCGAGTTTTTTCCCTTTTTGGGCTTGGATGTGCTAGTTGGGGCCTAAGAAAAAGTTTTTGTAAAGACAAACCTTTTGTAAAGACACATTCGACTGTACAACAGTTAAGGGCATTTTCGGGAAGGGTCTTGGTGGAGGCTAAATGTTACGAAGATTTTCGTACCATAACTTTTCGAGTTTTTTCTTTTTTTTGGCTTCGATGTGCTAGTTCGGGACTAAGAAAAACATTTTATAAAGACACATTCGACCGTTCAACCGTTTAGGGCAATTTCGGGAAGAGTCTTGGTTTGAGGCTAAATGGTACGAAGATTTTTGTACCAGAACTTTTGCGAGTTTTTTCCCTTTTTGGGCTTGGATGTGCTAGTTGGGGCCTAAGAAAAACATTTTGTAAAGACACATTCCACAGTACAACCGTTTAGGGCATTTTCTGGAAGGGTCTTGGTTTGAGGTTAAATAATCCGAAGATTTTTGTATCAGCACTTTTGCGAGTTTTTTCCCTTTTTGGGCTTGGATGTGCTAGTTGGGGCCTAAGAAAATTTTTTGGTAAAGACAAACTTTTTGTAAAGACACATTCGACTGTACAACAGTTAAGGGCATTTTCGGGAAGGGTCTTGGTGGAGGCTAAATGTTACGAAGATTTTCGTACCAGAACTTTTCGAGTTTTTTCCGTTTTTTGGCTTCGATGTGCTAGTTCGGGACTAAGAAAAACATTTTGTAAAGACACATTCGACCGTTCAACCGTTTAGGGCATTTTCGGGAAGAGTCTTGGTTTGAGGCTAAATGGTACGAAGATTTTTGTACCAGAACTTTTGCGAGTTTTTTCCGTTTTTGGGCTTGGATGTGCTAGTTGGGGCCTGAGAAAAACATTTTGTAAAGACACATTCGACCGTACAACCGTTTAGGGCATTTTCGGGATGGGTCTTGGTTTGAGGCTGAATGGTACGAAGATTTTCGTACCAGAACTTTTGCGAGTTTTTTCCATTTTTGGGCTTTGATGAGCTAGTTGGGGCCTAAGAAAAACATTTTGTAAAGACACATTCGACCGTACTACTGTTCAGGGCATTTTCGGGAAGGGTCTTGGTTTGAGGCTGAATGGTACGAAGATTTTTGTACCAGAACTTTTGCGAGTTTTTTCCCTTTTTGGGCTTGGATGTGCTAGTTGGGGCCTAAGAAAAACATTTTGTAAAGACACATTCCACAGTACAACCGTTTAGGGCATTTTCTGGAAGGGTCTTGGTTTGAGGTTAAATAATCCGAAGATTTTTGTATCAGCACTTTTGCGAGTTTTTTCCCTTTTTGGGCTTGGATGTGCTAGTTGGGGCCTAAGAAAATTTTTTGGTAAAGACAAACTTTTTGTAAAGACACATTCGACTGTACAACAGTTAAGGGCATTTTCGGGAAGGGTCTTGGTGGAGGCTAAATGTTACGAAGATTTTCGTACCATAACTTTTCGAGTTTTTTCCGTTTTTTGGCTTCGATGTGCTAGTTCGGGACTAAGAAAAACATTTTGTAAAGACACATTCGACCGTTCAACCGTTTAGGGCATTTTCGGGAAGAGTCTTGGTTTGAGGCTAAATGGTACGAAGATTTTTGTACCAGAACTTTTGCGAGTTTTTTCCGTTTTTGGGCTTGGATGTGCTAGTTGGGGCCTGAGAAAAACATTTTGTAAAGACACATTTGACCGTACAACCGTTTAGGGCATTTTCGGTAAGGGTCTTGGATTGAGGCTGATTGGTACGAAGATTTTCGTACCAGAACTTTTGCGTGTTTTTTTCCGTTTTTGGGCTTTGATGTGCTAGTTGGGGCCTAAGAAAAACATTTTGTAAAGACACATTCGACCGTACAACCGTTTAGGGCATTTTCGGGAAGCGTCTTGGTTTGAGGCTAAATGGTCCGAAGATTTTTGTACCAGAACTTTTGCGAGTTTTTTCCCTTTTTGGGCTTGGATGTGCTAGTTGGGGCCTAAGATAAACATTTTGTAAGGACACATTCCACAGTACAACCGTTTAGGGCATTTTCGGGAAGGGTCTTGGTTTGAGGCTGAATGGTACGAAGATTTTCGTACCAAAACTTTTGCGAGTTTTTTTCCGCTTTTCGGCTCGGATGTGCTAGTTGGAGGCTAAGAATACATTTTGTAAAGACACATTCGACCGCTCAACCGTTTAGGGCATTTTGGAAAAAGTGTTGGTTTGAGGTTGAATGGTACGAAAATTTTCGTACCAGAACTTTTGCGAGCTTTTTCCATTTTTGGGCTTGGATGTGCTAGTTGGGGCCTAAGAAAAACAATTTGTAAAGACACATTTGACCGTACAACCATTTAGGGCATTTTCGGGAAGGGTCTTGGTTTGAGGCTGAATGGTACGAAGATTTTCCTACCAGAACTTTTGCGAGTTTTTTCCGTTTTTGGGCTTTGATGTGCTAGTTGGGGCCTAAGAAAAACATTTTGTAAAGACACATTCGACCGTACAACCGTTTAGGGCATTTTTGGGAAGCGTCTTGGTTTGAGGCTAAATGGTCCGAAGATTTTTGTACCAGAACTTTTGCGAGTTTTTTCCCTTTTTGGGCTTGGATGTGCTAGTTGGAGCCTAAGAAAAACATTTTGTAAAGACACATTCCACAGTACAAATGTTAAGGGCATTTTCGGGAAGGGTCTTGGTTTCAGGCTGAATGGT
The DNA here is from genome assembly GCA_964016875.1 of Fallopia convolvulus. NCBI lineage: Eukaryota > Viridiplantae > Streptophyta > Magnoliopsida > Caryophyllales > Polygonaceae > Fallopia > Fallopia convolvulus. The sequence continues at coordinate 14,675,813 of OZ024735.1, read as the reverse complement.
ACGAAGATTTTCGTACCAGAACTTTTGCGAGTTTTTTTCTGTTTTTCGGCTCGGATGTGATAGTTGGAGGCTAAGAATACATTTTGTAAAGACACATTCGACCGCTCAACCGTTTAGGGCATTTTGGAAAAACTGTTGGTTTGAGGTTGAATGGTACGAAAATTTTCGTACCAGAACTTTTGCGAGCTTTTTCCGTTTTTGGGCTTGGATGTGCTAGTTGGGGCCTAAGAAAAACAATTTGTAAAGACACATTTGACCGTACAACCATTTAGGGCATTTTCGGGAAGGGTCTTGGTTTGAGGCTGAATGGTACGAAGATTTTCCTACCAGAACTTTTGCGAGTTTTTTCCGTTTTTGGGCTTTGATGTGCTAGTTGGGGCCTAAGAAAAACATTTTGTAAAGACACATTCGACCGTACAACCGTTTAGGGCATTTTTGGGAAGCGTCTTGGTTTGAGGCTAAATGGTCCGAAGATTTTTGTACCAGAACTTTTGCGAGTTTTTTCCCTTTTTGGGCTTGGATGTGCTAGTTGGAGCCTAAGAAAAACATTTTGTAAAGACACATTCCACAGTACAAATGTTAAGGGCATTTTCGGGAAGGGTCTTGGTTTCAGGCTGAATGGTACGAAGATTTTCGTACCAGAACTTTTGCGAGTTTTTTTCTGTTTTTCGGCTCGGATGTGATAGTTGGAGGCTAAGAAATACATTTTGTAAAGACACATTCGACCGCTCAACCGATTAGGGCATTTTGGAAAGGGTGTTGGTTTGAGGTTAAATGGTACGAAGATTTCCGTACCAGAACTTTTGCGAGTTTTTTCCGTTTTTGGCTTGGATGGACTAGTATGGGCCTAAGACAAACCTTTTGTAAAGACACATTCGACTGTATAACAGTTAAGGGCATTTTCGGGAAGGGTCTTGGTGGAGGCTAAATGTTCCGGAGATTTTCGTACCATAACGTTTCGAGTTTTTTCCGTTTTTTGGCTTCGATGTGCTAGTCCGGGCCTAAGAAAAACATTTTGTAAAGACACATTCGACCGTTCAACCGTTTAGGGCATTTTCGGAAAGGGTGTTGGTTTGAGGTTAAATTGTGCGAAGATTATCGTAGCAGAACTTTTGCGAATTTTTTCCGTTTTTTTTAGGATGTGCTAGTTGGGGCTTAAGAAAAACATTTTGAAAAGACACATTCGACCGTACAGCCGTTTAGGGCATTTTCTGGAAGGGTCTTGGTTTGAGGCTGAATGGTACGAAGATTTTCGTACCAGAACTTTTGCGAGTTTTTTCCGTTTATGGGCTTTGATGTGCTAGATGGGGCCTAAGAAAAACATTTTGTAAGGACACATTCGACCGTACAACCGTTTAGGGCATTTTCGGGAAGGGTCTTGGTTTGAGGCTAAATGGTACGAAGATTTTTGTACCAGAACTTTTGCGAGTTTTTTCCCTTTTTGGGCTTGGATGTGCTAGTTGGGGCCTGAGAAAAATTTTTTGTAAAGACACATTCGACCGTACAACCGTTTAGGGCATTTTCGGGAAGGGTCTTGGTTTGAGGCTGAATGGTACGAAGATTTTCGTACCAGAACTTTTGCGAGTTTTTTTCCGTTTTTGGGCTTTGATGTGCTATTTAGGGCCTAAGAAAAACATTATGTAAAGACACATTCGACCGTACAACCGTTTAGGGCATTTTCGTGAAGCGTCTTGGTTTGAGGCTAAATGGTCCGAAGATTTTTGTACCAGAACTTTTGCGAGTTTTTTTCCTTTTTGGCCTTGGATGTGCTAGTTGGGGCCTAAGAAAAACATTTTGTAAAGACACATTCGACAGTACAACCGTTTAGGGCATTTTCGGGAAGGGTCTTGGTTTGAGGCTGAATGGTACGAAGATTTTCGTACCAAAACTTTTGCGAGTTTTTTTCCGCTTTTTGGCTCGGATGTGCTAGTTGGAGGTTAAGAAATACATTTTGTAAAGACACATTCGACCGCTCAACCGTTTAGGGCATTTTGGAAAGGGTGTTGGTTTGAGGTTAAATGGTACGAAGATTTTCGTACCAGAACTTTTGCGAGTTTTTTTCCGTTTTTCGGCTCGGGTTGGATAGTTGGAATCTAAGAAATACATTTTGTAAAGACACATTCGACCGCTCAACCGATTTGGGCATTTTGGAAAGGGTGTTGGTTTGAGGTTAAATGGTACGAAGATTTCCGTACCAGAACTTTTGCGAGTTTTTTTCCGTTTTTGTCTTGGATGGACTAGTATGGGCCATAGACAAACCTTTTGTAAAGACACATTCGACTGTATAACAGTGAAGGGCATTTTCGGGAAGGGTCTTGGTGGAGGATAAATGTTACGAAGATTTTCGTACCATAACTTTTCGAGTTTTTTCCTTTTTTGGCTTCGATGTGCTATTTCGGGCCTAAGAAAAACATTTTGTAAAGACACATTCGACCATTCAACCGTTTAGGGCATTTTCGAAAAGGGTGTTGGTTTGAGGTTAAATGGTGCGAAGATTATCGTAGCAGAACTTTTGCGAATTTTTTCCGTTTTTTTTAGGATGTGCTAGTTGGGGCCTAAGAAAAACATTTTGAAAAGACACATTCGACCGTACAGCCGTTTAGGGCATTTTCTGGAAGGGTCTTGGTTTGAGGCTGAATGGTACGAAGATTTTCGTACCAGAACTTTTGCGAATTTTTTCCGTTTTTTTGCTAGGATGTGCTAGTTGGGGCCTAAGAAAAACATTTTTGAAAAGACACGTTCGACCGTACAGCCGTTTAGGGCATTTTCAGGAAGGGTCTTGGTTTGAGGCTGAATGGTACAAAGATTTTCGTACCAGAACTTTTGCGAGTTTTTTCCGTTTATGGGCTTTGATGTGCTAGTTGGGGCCTAAGAAAAACATTTTGTAAAGACACATTCCACAGTACAAATGTTAAGGGCATTTTCGGGAAGGGTCTTGGTTTCAGGCTGAATGGTACGAAGATTTTCGTACCAGAACTTTTGCGAGTTTTTTTCCGTTTTTCGGCTCGGATGTGATAGTTGGAGGCTAAGAAATACATTTTGTAAAGACACATTTGACCGCTCAACCGATTAGGGCATTTTGGAAAGGGTGTTGGTTTGAGGATAAATGGTACGAAGATTTCCGTACCAGAACTTTTGCGAGTTTTTTTCCGTTTTTGGCTTGGATGGACTAGTATGGGCCTAAGACAAACCTTTTGTAAAGACACATTCGACTGTATAACAGTTAAGGGCATTTTCGGGAAGGGTCTTGGTGGAGGCTAAATGTTCCGGAGATTTTCGTACCATAACGTTTCGAGTTTTTTCCGTTTTTTGGCTTCGATGTGCTAGTCCGGGCCTAAGAAAAACATTTTGTAAAGACACATTCGACCGTTCAACCGTTTAGGGCATTTTCGGAAAGGGTGTTGGTTTGAGGTTAAATGGTGCGAAGATTATCGTAGCAGAACTTTTGCGAATTTTTTCCGTTTTTTTTAGGATGTGCTAGTTGGGGCTTAAGAAAAACATTTTGAAAAGACACATTCGACCGTACAGCCGTTTAGGGCATTTTCTGGAAGGGTCTTGGTTTGAGGCTGAATGGTACGAAGATTTTCGTACCAGAACTTTTGCGAGTTTTTTCCGTTTATGGGCTTTGATGTGCTAGATGGGGCCTAAGAAAAACATTTTGTAAAGACACATTCGACCGTACAACCGTTTAGGGCATTTTCGGGAAGGGTCTTGGTTTGAGGCTAAATGGTACGAAGATTTTTGTACCAGAACTTTTGCGAGTTTTTTTCCGTTTTTGGGCTTTGATGTGCTAGTTGGGGCCTAAGAAAAACATTATGTAAAGACACATTCGACCGTACAACCGTTTAGGGCATTTTCGTGAAGCGTCTTGGTTTGAGGCTAAATGGTCCGACGTTTTTTGTACCAGAACTTTTGCGAGTTTTTTCCCTTTTTGGGCTTGGATGTGCTAGTTGGAGCCTAAGAAAAACATTTTGTAAAGACACATTCCACAGTACAAATGTTAAGGGCATTTTCGGGAAGGGTCTTGGTTTGAGGCTGAATGGTACGAAGATTTTCGTACCAAAACTTTTGCGAGTTTTTTCCGTTTATGGGCTTTGATGTGCTAGTTGGGGCCTAAGAAAAACATTTTGTAAAGACACATTCCACAGTACAAATGTTAAGGGCATTTTCGGGAAGGGTCTTGGTTTCAGGCTGAATGGTACGAAGATTTTCGTACCAGAACTTTTGCGAGTTTTTTTCCGTTTTTCGGCTCGGATGTGATAGTTGGAGGCTAAGAAATACATTTTGTAAAGACACATTTGACCGCTCAACCGATTAGGGCATTTTGGAAAGGGTGTTGGTTTGAGGTTAAATGGTACGAAGATTTCCGTACCAGAACTTTTGCGAGTTTTTTTCCGTTTTTGGCTTGGATGGACTAGTATGGGCCTAAGACAAACCTTTTGTAAAGACACATTCGACTGTATAACAGTTAAGGGCATTTTCGGGAAGGGTCTTGGTGGAGGCTAAATGTTCCGGAGATTTTCGTACCATAACGTTTCGAGTTTTTTCCGTTTTTTGGCTTCGATGTGCTAGTCCGGGCCTAAGAAAAACATTTTGTAAAGACACATTCGACCGTTCAACCGTTTAGGGCATTTTCGGAAAGGGTGTTGGTTTGAGGTTAAATGGTGCGAAGATTATCGTAGCAGAACTTTTGCGAATTTTTTCCGTTTTTTTTAGGATGTGCTAGTTGGGGCTTAAGAAAAACATTTTGAAAAGACACATTCGACCGTACAGCCGTTTAGGGCATTTTCTGGAAGGGTCTTGGTTTGAGGCTGAATGGTACGAAGATTTTCGTACCAGAACTTTTGCGAGTTTTTTCCGTTTATGGGCTTTGATGTGCTAGATGGGGCCTAAGAAAAACATTTTGTAAAGACACATTCGACCGTACAACCGTTTAGGGCATTTTCGGGAAGGGTCTTGGTTTGAGGCTAAATGGTACGAAGATTTTTGTACCAGAACTTTTGCGAGTTTTTTTCCGTTTTTGGGCTTTGATGTGCTAGTTGGGGCCTAAGAAAAACATTATGTAAAGACACATTCGACCGTACAACCGTTTAGGGCATTTTCGTGAAGCGTCTTGGTTTGAGGCTAAATGGTCCGACGTTTTTTGTACCAGAACTTTTGCGAGTTTTTTCCCTTTTTGGGCTTGCATGTGCTAGTTGGGGCCTAAGAAAAATATTTTGTAAAGACACATTCGACAGTACAACCGTTTAGGGCATTTTCGGGAAGGGTCTTGGTTTGAGGCTGAATGGTACGAAGATTTTCGTACCAAAACTTTTGCGAGTTTTTTTCCGCTTTTCGGCTCGGATGTGCTAGTTGGAGGCTAAAAATAGATTTTGTAAAGACACATTCGACCGCTCAACCGTTTAGGGCATTTTGGAAAAAGTGTTGGTTTGAGGTTAAATGGTACGAAGATTTTCGTACGAGAACTTTTGCGAGTTTTTTTCCGTTTTTTGGCTTGGATGGACTAGAATGGGCCTAAGACAAACCTTTTGTAAAGAAACATTCGATTGTACAACAGTTAAGGGCATTTTCGGCAAGGGTCTTGGTGGAGGCTGAATGTTACGAAGATTTTCGTACCATAACTTTTCGAATTTTTTCCGTTTTTTGGCTTCGATGTGCTAGTTGGGGTCTAAGAAAAATATTTTTTAAAGACACATTCGACCGTTCAACCGTTTAAGGCATTTTCGGGAAGGGTCTTGGTTTGAGGCTGAATGGTACGAAAATTTTCGTACCAGAACTTTTGCGAGCTTTTTCCGTTTTTGGGCTTGGATGTGCTAGTTGGGGCCTAAGAAAAACAATTTGTAAAGACACATTTGACCGTACAACCATTTAGGGCATTTTCGGGAAGGGTCTTGGTTTGAGGCTGAATGGTACGAAGATTTTCGTACCAGAACTTTTGCGAGTTTTTTTCCGTTTTTGGGCTTTGATGTGCTAGTTGGGGCCTAAGAAAAACATTTTGTAAAGACACATTCGACCGTACAACCGTTTAGGGCATATTTGGGAAGCGTCTTGGTTTGAGGCTAAATGGTCCGAAGATTTTTGTACCAGAACTTTTGCGAGTTTTTTCCCTTTTTGGGCTTGGATGTGCTAGTTGGAGCCTAAGAAAAACATTTTGTAAAGACACTATCCACAGTACAACTGTTATGGGCATTTTCGGGAAGGGTCTTGGTTTCAGGCTGAATGGTACGAAGATTTTCGTACCAGAACTTTTGCGAGTTTTTTTCCGTTTTTCGTCTCGGATGTGATAGTTGGAGGCTAAGAAATACATTTTGTAAAGACACATTCGACCGCTCAACCGATTAGGGCATTTTGGAAAGGGTGTTGGTTTGAGGTTAAATGGTACGAAGATTTCCGTACCAGAACTCTTGCGAGTTTTTTTCCGTTTTTTGCTTGGATGGACTAGTATGGGCCTAAGACAAACCTTTTGTAAAGACACATTCGACTGTATAACAGTTAAGGGCATTTTCGGGAAGGGTCTTGGTGGAGGCTAAATGTTACGGAGATTTACGTACCATAACGTTTCGAGTTTTTTCCGTTTTTTGGGATGTGCTAGTCCGGGCCTAAGAAAAACATTTTGTAAAGACACATTCGACCGTTCAACCGTTTAGGGCATTTTCGGAAAGGGTGTTGGTTTGAGGTTAAATGGTGCGAAGATTATCGTAGCAGAACTTTTGCGAATTTTTTCCTTTTTTTTAGGATGTGCTAGTTGGGGCTTAAGAAAAACATTTTGAAAAGACACATTCGACCGTACAGCCGTTTAGGGCATTTTCTGGAAGGGTCTTGGTTTGAGGCTGAATGGTACGAAGATTTTCGTACCAGAACTTTTGCGAGTTTTTTCCGTTTATGGGTATTGATGTGCTAGATGAGGCCTAAGAAAAACATTTTGTAAAGACACATTCGACCGTACAACCGTTTAGGGCATTTTCGGGAAGGGTCTTGGTTTGAGGCTAAATGGTACGAAGATTTTTGTACCAGAACTTTTGCGAGTTTTTTCCCTTTTTGGGCTTGGATGTGCTAGTTGGGGCCTGAGAAAAACATTTTGTAAAGACACATTCGACCGTACAACCGTTTAGGGCATTTTCGGGAAGGGTCTTGGTTTGAGGCTGAATGGTACGAAGATTTTCGTACCAGAACTTTTGCGAGTTTTTTTCCGTTTTTGGGCTTTGATGTGCTAGTTAGGGCCTAAGAAAAACATTATGTAAAGACACATTCGACCGTACAACCGTTTAGGGCATTTTCGTGAAGCGTCTTGGTTTGAGGCTAAATGGTCCGAAGATTTTTGTACCAGAACTTTTGCGAGTTTTTTCCCTTTTTGGCCTTGGATGTGCTAGTTGGGGCCTAAGAAAAACATTTTGTAAAGACACATTCGACAGTACAACCGTTTAGGGCATTTTCGGGAAGGGTCTTGGTTTGAGGCTGAATGGTACGAAGATTTTCGTACCAAAACTTTTGCGAGTTTTTTTCCGCTTTTTGGCTCGGATGTGCTAGTTGGAGGCTAAGAAATACATTTTGTAAAGACACATTCGACCGCTCAACCGTTTAGGGCATTTTGGAAAGGATGTTGGTTTGAGGTTAAATGGTACGAAGATTTTCGTACCAGAACTTTTGCGAGTTTTTTTCCGTTTTTCGGCTCGGATGTGATAGTTGGAGGCTAAGAAATACATTTTGTAAAGACACATTCGACCGCTCAACCGATTAGGGCATTTTGGAAAGGGTGTTGGTTTGAGGTTAAATGGTACGAAGATTTCCGTACCAGAACTTTTGCGAGTTTTTTTCCGTTTTTGGATTGGATGGACTAGTATTGGCCTAAGACAAACCTTTTGTAAAGACACATTCGACTGTATAACAGTTAAGGGCATTTTCGGGAAGGGTCTTGGTGGAGGCTAAATGTTACGAAGATTTTCGTACCATAACTTTTCGAGTTTTTTCCGTTTTTTGGCTTCGATGTGCTAGTTCGGGCCTAAGAAAAACATTTTGTAAAGACACATTCGACCGTTCAACCGTTTAGGGCATTTTCGGAAAGGGTGTTGGTTTGAGGTTAAATGGTGCGAAGATTATCGTAGCAGAACTTTTGGGGAATTTTTTCCGTTTTTTTTAGGATGTGCTATTTGGGGCTTAGGAAAAACATTTTGAAAACACACATTCGACCGTACAGCCGTTTAGGGCATTTTCTGGAAGGGTCTTGGTTTAAGGCTGAATGGTACGAAGATTTTCGTACCAGAACTTTTGCGAGTTTTTTCCTTTTATGGGCTTTGATGTGCTAGATGGGGCCTAAGAAAAACATTTTGTAAAGACACATTCGACCGTACAACCGTTTAGGGCATTTTCGGGAAGGGTCTTGGTTTGAGGCTAAATGGTACGAAGATTTTTGTACCAGAACTTTTGCGAGTTTTTTCCCTTTTTGGGCTTGGATGTGCTAGTTGGGGCCTGAGAAAAACATTTTGTAAAGACACATTCGACCGTACAACCGTTTAGGGCATTTTCGGAAAGGGTCTTGGTTTGAGGCTGAATGGTACGAAGAGTTTCGTACCAGAACTTTTGCGAGTTTTTTTCCGTTTTTGGGCTTTGATGTGCTAGTTGGGGCCTAAGAAAAACATTATCTAAAGACACATTCGACCGTACAACCGTTTAGGGCATTTTCGTGAAGCGTCTTGGTTTGAGGCTAAATGGTCCGAAGATTTTTGTACCAGAACTTTTGCGAGTTTTTTCCCTTTTTGGGCTTGGATGTGCTAGTTGGGGCCTAAGAAAAATATTTTGTAAAGACACATTCGACAGTACAACCGTTTAGGGCATTTTCAGGAAGGGTCTTGGTTTGAGGCTTAATGGTACGAAGATTTTCGTACCAAAACTTTTGCGAGTTTTTTTCCGCTTTTCGGCTCGGATGTGCTAGTTGGAGGCTAAGAATACATTTTGTAAAGACACATTCGACCGCTCAACCATTTAGGGCATTTTGGAAAAAGTGTTGGTTTGAGGTTAAATGGTACGAAGATTTTCGTACCAGAACTTTTGCGAGTTTTTTTCCGTTTTTGGCTTGGATGGACTAGTATGGGCCATAGACAAACCTTTTGTGAAGACACATTCGACTGTATAACAGTGAAGGGCATTTTCGGGAAGGGTCTTGGTGGAGGCTAAATGTTACGAAGATTTTCGTACCATAACTTTTCGAGTTTTTTCCTTTTTTGGCTTCGATGTGCTATTTCGGGCCTAAGAAAAACATTTTGTAAAGACACATTCGACCATTCAACCGTTTAGGGCATTTTCGGAAAGGGTGTTGGTTTGAGGTTAAATGGTGCGAAGATTATCGTAGCAGAACTTTTGCGAATTTTTTCCGTTTTTTTTAGGATGTGCTAGTTGGGGCCTAAGAAAAACATTTTGAAAAGACACATTCGACCGTACAGCCGTTTAGGGCATTTTATGGAAGGGTCTTGGTTTGAGGCTGAATGGTACGAAGATTTTCGTACCAGAACTTTTGCGAATTTTTTCCGTTTTTTTGCTAGGATGTGCTAGTTGGGGTCTAAGAAAAACATTTTGAAAAGACACGTTCGACCGTACAGCCGTTTAGGGCATTTTCAGGAAGGGTCTTGGTTTGAGGCTGAATGGTACGAAGATTTTTTTACCAGAACTTTTGCGAGTTTTTTTCCGTTTATGGGCTTTGATGTGCTAGTTGGGGCCTAAGAAAAACATTTTGTAAAGACACATTCGACCGTACAACCGTTTAGGGCATTTTCAAGAAGGGTCATGGTTTGAGGCTAAATGGTACGAAGATTTTTGTACCAGAACTTTTGCGAGTTTTTTCCCTTTTTGGCCTTGGATGTGCTAGTTGGGGCCTGAGAAAAACATTTTGTAAAGATACATTCCACCGTACAACCGTTTAGGGCATTTTCGGGAAGGGTCTTGGTTTGAGGCTGAATGGTACGAAGATTTTCGTACCAGAACTTTTGCGAGTTTTTTTCCGTTTTTCGGCTCGAATGTGCTAGTTGGGACCAAAAGAAAAACATTTTGTAAAGACACATTTGACCGTTCAACCGTTTAGGGCATTTTGGAAAGGGTGTTGGATTGAGGTTAAATGGTACGAAGATTTTCGTACCAGAACTTTTGCGAGTTTTTTTCCGTTTTTGGCTTGGATGGACTAGTATGGGCCTAAGACAAACCTTTTGTAAAGACACATTCGACTGTATAACAGTTAAGGGCATTTTCGGGAAGGATCTTGGTGGAGGCTAAATGTTCCGAAGATTTTCGTACCATAACTTTTCGAGTTTTTTCCGTTTTTTTGCTTCGATGTGCTAGTTCGGGCCTAAGAAAAACATTTTGAAAAGACACATTCGACCGTTCAACCGTTTAGGGCATTTTCGGAAAGGGTGTTGGTTTGAGGTTAAATGGTGCGAAGATTATCGTACCAGAACTTTTGCGAATTTTTTCCGTTTTTTTTAGGATGTGGTAGTTGGGGCCTAAGAAAAACATTTTGAAAAGACACATTCGACCGTACAGCCGTTTAGGGCATTTTCGGGAAGGGTCTTGGTTTGAGGCTGAATGGTACGAAGATTTTCGTACAAGAAATTTTGCGAGTTTTTTCCGTTTATGGGCTTTGATGTGCTAGATGGGGCCTAAGAAAAACATTTTGTAAAGACACATTCGACCGTACAACCGTTTAGGGCATTTTCGGGAAGGGTCTTGGTTTGAGGCTAAATGGTACGAAGATTTTTATACCAGAACTTTTGCGAGTTTTTCCCTTTTTGGGCTTGGATGTGCTAGTTGGGGCCTGAGAAAAACATTTTGTAAAGACACATTCGACCGTACAACCGTTTAGGGCATTTTCGGGAAGGGTCTTGGTTTGAGGCTGAATGGTACGAAGATTTTTGTACCAGAACTTTTGCGATTTTTTTTCCGTTTTTGGGCTTTGATGTGCTAGTTGGGGCCTAAGAAAAACATTATGTAAAGACACATTCGACCGTACAACCGTTTAGGGCATTTTCGTGAAGCGTCTTGGTTTGAGGCTAATTGGTCCGAAGATTTTTGTACCAGAACTTTTGCGAGTTTTTTCCCTTTTTGGGCTTGAATGTGCTAGTTGGGGCCTAAGAAAAACATTTTGTAAAGACACATTCGACAGTACAACCGTTTAGGGCATTTTCGGGAAGGGTCTTGGTTTGAGGCTGAATGGTACGAAGATTTTCGAACCTGAACTTTTGCGAGTTTTTTTCCGCTTTTCGGCTCGGATGTGCTAGTTGGAGGCTAATAAATACATTTGGTAAAGACACATTCGACCGCTCAACCGTTTAGGGCATTTTGGAAAGGGTGTTGGTTTGAGGTTAAATGGTACGAAGATTTCGTACCATAACTTTTGCGAGTTTTTTTCCGTTTTTTGTCTTGGATGGACTAGTATGGGCCTTAGACAAACCTTTTGTAAAGACACATTCGACTGTACAACAGTTAAGGGCATTTTCGGGAAGGGTCTTGGTGGAGGCTAAATGTTACGAGATTTTTGTACCATAACTTTTCGAGTTTTTTCCGTTTTTTGGTTTCGATGTGCTAGTTCGGGCCTAAGAAAAACATTTTGTAAAGACACATTCGACCGTTCAACCGTTTAGGGCATTTTCGGAAAGGGTGTTAGTTTGAGGTTAAATGGTACAAAGATTATCGTACCAGAACTTTTGCGAATTTTTTCCCTTTTTTTTCTAGGATGTGCTAGTTGGGGCCTAAGAAAAACATTTTGAAAAGACACGTTCGACCGTACAGCCGTTTAGGGCATTTTCAGGAAGGGTCTTGGTTTGAGGCTGAATAGTACGAAGATTTTCGTACCAGAACTTTTGCGAGTTTTTTTCCGCTTTTCGGCTCGAATGTGATAGTTGGAGGCTAAGAAATACATTTTGTAAAGACACATTCGACCGCTCAACCGATTAGGGAATTTTGGAAAGGGTGTTGGTTTGAGGTTAAATGGTACGAAGATTTTCGTACCAGAACTTTTGCGAGTTTTTTTCCGTTTTTGGCTTGGATGGACTAGTATGGGCCTAAGACAAACCTTTTGTAAAGACACATTCGACTGTATAACAGTTAAGGGCCTTTTCGGGAAGGGTCTTGGTGGAGGCTAAATGTTACGAAGATTTTCGTACCATAACTTTTCGAGTTTTTTCCGTTTTTTGGCTTCGATGTGCTAGTTCGGGCCTAAGAAAAACATTTTGTAAAGACACATTCGACCGTTCAACCGTTTAGGGCATTTTCGGAAAGGGTGTTGGTTTGAGGTTAAATGGTGCGAAAATTATCGTAGCAGAACTTTTGCGAATTTTTTCTGTTTTTTTTTTAGGATGTGTTAGTTGGGGCCTAAGACAAACATTTTGAAAAGACACATTCGACCGTACACCCGTTTAGGGCATTTTCTGGAAGGGTCTTGGTTTGAGGCTGAATGGTACGAAGATTTTCGTACCAGAACTTTTGCGAGTTTTTTCTGTTTATGGGCTTTGATGTGCTAGATGGGGCCTAAGAAAAACATTTTGTAAAGACACATTCGACCGTACAACCGTTTAGGGCATTTTCGGGAAGGGTCTTGGTTTGAGGCTAAATGGTACGAAGCTTTTTATACCAGAACTTTTGCGAGTTTTTTCCCTTTTTGGGCATGGATGTGCTAGTTGGGGCCTGAGAAAAACATTTTGTAAAGACACATTCGACCGTACAACCGTTTAGGGTATTTTCGGGAAGGGTCTTGGTTTGAGGATGAATGGTACGAAGATTTTCGTACCAGAACTTTTGCGAGTTTTTTTCCGTTTTTGGGCTTTGATGTGCTAGTTGGGGCCTAAGAAAAACATTATGTAAAGACACATTCGACCCGTACAACCGTTTAGGGCATTTTCGTGAAGCGTCTTGGTTTGAGGCTAAATGGTCCGAAGATTTTTGTACCAGAACTTTTGCGAGTTTTTTCCCTTTTTGGGCTTGGATGTGATAGTTGGAGCCTAAGAAAAACATTTTGTAAAGACACATTCGACAGTACAACCGTTTAGGGCATTTTCGGGAAGGGTCTTGGTTTGAGGCTGAATGGTACGAAGATTTTCGTACCAAAACTTTTGCGAGTTTTTTTCCGCTTTTCGGCTCGGATGTGCTAGTTGGAGGCTAAGAAATACATTTTGTAAAGACAAATTCGACCGCTCAACCGTTTAGGGCATTTTGGAAAGGGTGTTGGTTTGAGGTTAAATGGTACGAAGATTTTCGTACCAGAACTTTTGCGAGTTTTTTTCCGTTTTTTGGCTTTAATGGACTAGTATGGGCCTAAGACAAACCTTTTGTAAAGACACATTCGACTGTACAACAGTTAAGGGCATTTTCGGGAAGGGTCTTGGTGGAGGCTAAATGTTACGAAGATTTTTGTACCATAACTTTTCGAGTTTTTTCCCTTTTTTGGTTTCGATGTGCTAGTTGGGGCTTAAGAAAAACATTTTGAAAAGACACGTTCAACCGTACAACCGTTTAGGGCATTTTCAGGAAGGGTCTTGGTTTGAGGTTGAATAGTACGAAGATTTTCGTACCAGAAATTTTGCGAGTTTTTTCTATTTATGGGCTTTGATGTGCTAGTTGGGGCCTAAGAAAAACATTTTGTAAAGACACATTCGATCGTACAACCGTTTAGGGCATTTTCGGGAAGGGTCTTGGTTTGAGGTTAAATGGTACAAAGATTTTTGTAGCAGAACTTTTGCGAGTTTTTTCCATTTTTGGCCTTGGATGTGCTAGTTGGGGCCTGAGAAAAACATTTTGTAACGACACGTTCCACCGTACAACCGTTTAGGGCATTTTCGGGAAGGGTCTTGGTTTGAGGTTAAATGGTACGAAGATTTTTGTACCAGAACTTTTGCGAATTTTTTCCGTTTTTTTGCTAGGATGTGCTAGTTGGGGCCTAAGAAAAACATTTTGAAAAGACACGTTCGACCGTACAGCCGTTAGGGCATTTTCAGGAAGGGTCTTGGTTTGAGGCTGAATGGTACGAAGATTTCCGTACCAGAACTTTTGCGAGTTTTTTTCCGTTTTTCGGCTCGAATGTGCTAGTTGGGGCCAAAGAAAAACTTTTTGTAAAGACACATTTGACCGTTCAACCGTTTAGGGCATTTTGGAAAGGGTGTTGGTTTGAGGTTAAATGGTACGCAGATTTTTGTACGAGAACTTTTGCGAGTTTTTTTCCGTTTTTTGGCTTGGATGTACTAGAATGGGCCTAAGACAAACCTTTTGTAAAGACACATTCGATTGTACAACAGTTAAGGGCATTTTCGGCAAGGGTCTTGATGGAGGCTGAATGTTACGAAGATTTTCGTACCATAACTTTTCGAATTTTTTCCGTTTTTTGGCTTGGATGTGCTAGTTGGGGCCTAAGAAAAACATTTTGTAAAGACACATTCGACGTTCAACCGTTTAAGGAATTTTTGGGAAGGTTCTTGGTTTGAGGCTGAATGGTACGAAAATTTTCGTACCAGAACTTTTGCGAGCTTTTTCCGTTTTTGGGCTTGGATGTGCTAGTTGGGGCCTAAGAAAAACAATTTGTAAGGACACATTTGACTGTACAACCATTTAGGGCTTTTTCGGGAAGGGTCTTGGTTTGAAGCTGAATGGTACGAAGATTTTCGTACCAGAACTTTTGCGAGTTTTTTTTCCGTTTTTTGGCTTGGATGGACTAGCATGGGCCTAAGACAAACCTTTTGTAAAGACACATTCGATTGTACAACAGTTAAGGGCATTTTCGGGAAGGGTCTTGGTGGAGGCTGAATGTTACGAAGATTTTCGTACCATAACTTTTCGAGTTTTTTCCGTTTTTGGTTTGGATGTGCTACTTGGGGCTGAAGAAAAACATTTTGTAAATACACATTGGACCGTTCAACCGTTTAAGGCATTTTCGGGAAGGGTCTTGGTTTGAGGCTGAATAGTACGAAGATTTTCATACCAGAACTTTTGCGAGTTTTTTCCGTTTTTGGGCTTGGATGTGCTAGTTGGGGCCTAAGAAAAACAATTTGTAAACACACATTCGACCGTACAACCATTTAGGGCATTTTCGGGAAGGGTCTTCGTTTGAGGCTGAAGGGTACGAAGATTTTAGTACTAGAACTTTTGCGAGTTTTTTCCGTTTTTTGGCTTGGATGGACTAGCATGGGCCTAAGAAAGACCTTTTGTAAAGACAAATTTGACCGTACAAGGGTTTAGGGCATTTTCGGGATGGGTATTGGTTTGAGGCTGAATGGTACTAAGATTTTCGTACCAGAACTTTTGGCTTGGATGGACTAGCATGGGCCTATGAAAAACCTTTTGTAAAGACACATTGGACCGTACAATCGTTTAGGGCATTTTCGGGAAGGGTCTTTGTTTGAGGCTGAATGGTACGAAGATTTTCGTACCAGAATTTTTCGGATTTTTTTCTGTTTTTTGGCTTGGATGTGCTAGTTTGGGCCTAAGAAAAACATTTTGTAAAGAATCATTTGATCGTAGAACCGTTTAGGTCATTTTCGGGAAGGGTCTTGGTGGAGGCTGAATGGTACGAAGATTTTCGTAACAAAACTTTTCGAGCTTTTTCCGTTTTTTGGCTTGGATGTGCTAGTTGGGGCCTAAGATAAACATTTTGTAAAGACACATTCGACCGTTCAACCGTTTAGGGAATTTTAGAAAGGGTGTTAGTTTGAGGTTAAATGGTACGAAGATTTTTGTACCAGAACTTTTGCTAGTTTTTTCCGTTTTTTGACTTCGATGGACTAGCATGGGCCTAATACAAACCTTTTGTAAAGACACATTCGACTGTACAACAGTTAAGGGCATCTTCGGGAAGGGTCTAGATGGAGGCTCAATGTTTCGAAGATTTTCGTACCATAACTTTTCAAGTTTTTTCCGTTTTTTGGCTTGGATGTGCTAGTTGGGGCCAAAGAAAAACATTTTGTAAAGACACATTCGACCGTACAACCGTTTAGGGCATTTTCGGGAAGGGTGTCGCTTTGAGGCTGAATGGTACGAAGATTTTCGTACAAGAACTTTTGGGAGTTTTTTCCCTTTTTGGGCTTGGATGTGCTAGTTGGGGCCTGAGAAAAACATTTTGTAAAGACACATTCGACCGAACAACCGTTTAGGGTATTTTCGGGAAGGGTCTTGGTTTGAGGCTGAATGGTACAAAGATTTTCGTACCAGAACTTTTGCGAGTTTTTTTCCGTTTTTCGGCTCGGATGTGCTATTTGGGGCCTAAGAAAAACATTTTGTAAAGACACATTCGACCGTTCAACAGTTTAGGGCATATTGGAAAGGGTGTTGGTTTGAGGTTAACTGGTACGAAGATTTTCGTACCAGAACTTTTGCGAGTTTTTTTCCGTTTTTTGGCTTGGATGGACTAACATGGGCCTATGACAAACCTTTTGTAAAGACACATTCGATTCTACAACAATTAAGGGCATTTTCGGGAAGGGTCTTGGTGGAGCCTGAATGTTACGAAGATTTTCGTACCATAACTTTTCGAGTTTTTTTCCTTTTTTGGCTTGGATGTGCTAGTTGGGGATGAAGAAAAACATTTTGTAAATACACATTCGACCGTTCAACCATTTAAGGCATTTTCGGGAAGGGTCTTGGTTTGAGGCTGAATAGTACGAAGATTTTCATACCAGAACTTTTGCGAGTTTTTTCCGTTTTTGGGCGTGGATGTGCTAGTTGGGGCCTAAGAAAAACAATTTGTAAACACACATTCGACCGTACAACCATTTAGGGCATTTTCGGGAAGGGTCTTCGTTTGAGGTTGAATGATACGAAGATTTTAGTACCAGAATTTTTGCGAGTTTTTTTCATTTTTTGGCTTGGATGGACTAGCATGGGCCTAAGAAAGACCTTTTGTAAAGACAAATTTGACCGTACAAGGGTTTAGGGCATTTTCGGTATGGGTCTGGGTTTGAGGTTTAATGGTAGTAAGATTTTCGTACCAGAACTTTTGGCTTGGATGGACTAGCAGGGGCCTATGAAAAACCTTTTGTAAAGTCACATTGGACCGTAAAATCGTTTAGGGCATTTTCGGGAAGGGTCTTTGTTTGAGGTTGAATGGTACGAAGATTTTCGTACCAGAATTTTTGGGAGTTTTTTCTGTTTTTTGGCTTGGATGTGCTAGTTTGGGCCTAAGAAAAACATTTTGTAAGGAATCATTTGATCGTACAACCGTTTAGGGCATTTTCGGGAAGGGTCTTGGTGGAGGCTGAATGGTACGAAGATTTTCGTAACAAAACTTTTCGAGCTTTTTCCGTTTTTTGGCTTGGATGTGCTAGTTGGGGCCTAAGATAAACATTTTGTAAAGACACATTCGACCGTTCAACCGTTTAGGGAATTTTGGAAAGGGTGTTGGTTTGAGGTTAAATGGTACGAAGATTTTTGTACCAGAACTTTTGCGAGTTTTTTCCGTTTTGTGGCATCGATGGACTAGCATGGGCCTAATACAAACCTTTTGTAAAGACAAATTCGACTGTACAACAGTTAAGGGCATCTTCGGGAAGGGTCTAGATGGAGGCTCAATGTTACGAAGATTTTCGTACCATAACTTTTCAAGTTTTTTCCGTTTTTTGGCTTGGATGTGCTAGTTGGGGCCTAAGAAAAATATTTTGTAAAGACACATTCGACCGTACAACGATTTAGGGAATTTTCGGGAAGGGTTATTGTTTGAGGCTGAATGGTACGAAGATTTTCGTACAAGAACTTTTGGGAGTTTTTTCCCTTTTTGGGCTTGGATGTGCTAGTTGGGGCCTGAGAAAAACATTTTGTAAATACACATTCGACCGAACAACCGTTTAGGGTATTTTCGGGAAGAGGTCTTAGTTTTAGGCTGATTGGTACGAAGATTTTCGTACCAGAACTTTTGCAAGTTTTTTTCCGTTTTTCGGCTCGGATGTGCTAGTTGGGGCCTAAGAAAAACATTTTATAAAGACACATTCGACCGTTCAACCGTTTAGGGCATATTGGAAAGGGTGTTGGTTTGAGGTTAAATGGTACGAAGATTTTTGTACCAGAACTTTAGCGAGTTTTTTTCCGTTTTTTGGCTTGGATGGACTAGCATGGGCCTATGACAAACCTTTTGTAAAGACACATTCGATTGTACAACAATTAAGGGCATTTTCTGGAAGGGTCTTGGTGGAGCCTGAATGTTACGAAGATTTTCGTACCATAACTTTTCGAGTTTTTTCCCTTTTTTGGCTTGGATGTGCTAGTTGGGGCCGAAAAAAAACATTTTGTAAATACACATTCGACCGTTCAACCATTTAAGGCATTTTCGGGAAGGGTCTTGGTTTGAGGCTGAATAGTACGAAGATTTTCATACCAAAAATTTTGCGAGTTTTTTCCGTTTTTGGGCTTGGATGTGCTAGTTGGGGCCTAAGAAAAACAATTTGTAAACACACATTCGACCGTACAACCATTTAGGGCATTTTCGGGAAGGGTCTTCGTTTGAGGTTGAATGGTACGAAGATTTTAGTACCAGAACTTTTGCGAGTTTTTTCCGTTTTTTGGCTTGGATGGACTAGCATGGTCCTAAAAAAGACCTTTTGTAAAGACAAATTTGACCGTACAAGAGTTTAGGGCATTTTCGGGATGGGTCTTGGTTTGAGGCTAAATGGTACTAAGATTTTCGTACCAGAACTTTTGGCTTGGATGGACTAGCAGGGGCCTATGAAAAACCTTTTGTAAAGTCACATTGGACCGTACAATCGTTTAGGGCATTTTCGGGAAGGGTCTTTGTTTGAGGCTGAATGGTACGAAGATTTTCGTACCAGAATTTTTGGGAGTTTTTTCTGTTTTTTGGCTTGGATGTGCTAGTTTGGGCCTAAGAAAGACATTTTGTAAAGAATCATTTGATCGTACAACCGTTTAGGGCATTTTCGGGAAGGGTCTTGGTGGAGGCTGAATGGTACGAAGCTTTTCGTAACAAAACTTTTCGAGCTTTTTCCGTTTTTTGGCTTGGATGTGCTAGTTGGGGCCTAAGATAAACATTTTGTAAAGACACATTCGACCGTTCAACCGTTTAGGGAATTTTGGAAAGGGTGTTGGTTTGAGGTTAAATGGTACGAAGATTTTTGTACCAGAACTTTTGCGAGTTTTTTCCGTTTTTTGGCTTCGATGGACTAGCATGGGCCTAAGACAAACCTTTTGTAAAGACACATTCGACTGTACAACAGTTAAGGGCATCTTCGGGAAGGGTCTAGATGGAGGCTCAATGTTACGAAGATTTTCGTACCATAACTTTTCGAGTTTTTTCCGTTTTTTGGCTTGGATGTGCTAGTTGGGGCCTAAGAAAAATATTTTTTAAAGACACATTCGACCGTACAAACATTTAGGGAATTCTCGGGAAAGGTTATTGTTTGAGGCTGAATGGTACAAAGATTTTAATACCAGAACTTTTGCGAGTTTTTTCCGTTTTTTGGCTTGGATGGACTAGCATGGGCCTAAGAAAAACCTTTTGTAAAGACACAATTGACCGTACAACCGTTTAGGGCATTCTCGGGATGGGTCTGGGTTTGAGGTTGAATGGTACGAAGATTTTCGTACGAGAACTTTTGTGAGTTTTTTCCGGTTTTTTGTCTTGGATGCGCTAGTTGGGGACTAAGAAAAACATTTTGTAAAGACATATTCGACCGTAAAACCGTTTTGGGCATTTTCGGGAATGTTCTTGGTATGAGGGTGAATGGTACTAAGATTTTCGTACCAGAACTTTTGCGAGGTTTTTCCGTTTTTGGCTTGGATGGACTAGCATGGGCCTAAGAAAAACCTTTTGTAAAGACACATTCGACCTTATAACCGTTTAGGGCATTTCCGGGAAGGGTGTTTGTTTGAGGCTGAATAGTACGAAGATTATCGTACCATAACTTTTGCGAGTTTTTTCCGTTTTTTGGTTTGGATGTGCTACTTGGGGCCTAAGAAAAACATTTTGTAAGGACACATTCGACCGTACAGCCGTTTAGGGCATTTTTGGGAAGGGTCTTGGTTATAGGCTGAATGGTACGAAGATTTTCATACCAGAACTTTTGCGCGTTTTTTCCGTTTTTGGGCTTGGATGTGCTAGTTGGGGCCTAAGAAAAACATTTTGTAAAGAGACATTCGACCGTTCAACCGTTTAGGGCATTTTCGGGAATGGTCTTGGTCTGAGGCTGAATTGTACAAAGATTTTTGTACCAGAACTTTTACGAGTTTGTTCCGTTTTTTGGCTTGGATGTGCTAGTTGGGGCCTAAGAAAAACATTTTGTAAAGACACATTCGACCGTTCAACCGTTTAGGGCATTTTGGAAAGGGTGTTGGTTTGAGGTTAAATGGTACGAAGATTTTCGTACCAGAACTTTTGCGAGTTTTTTTCCGTTTTTCGGCTTGGATAGACTAGCATGGGCCTAAGACAAACCTTTTGTAAAGACACATTCGACTGTACAACAGTTAAGGGAACTTTCGGGAAGGGTCTTGATGGAGGTTGAATGTTACAAAGATTTTCGTACCATAACTTTTCGAGTTTTTTCCGTTTTTTGGCTTGGATGTGCTAGTTGGGGCCTATGAAAAACATTTTGTAAAGACACATTCGACCGTTCAACCGTTTAGGGCATTTTCGGGAAGGGTCTTGGTTTGAGGATGAATGGTACGAAGATTTTCGCACCAGAACTTTTGCGAGTTTTTTTCGTTTTTTAGCTTGGATGTGCTAGTTGGGGCCTAAGAAAAACATTTTGTAAAGACACATTCGATCGTTCAACCGTTAAGAGCATTTTCGGGAAGGGTCTTGGTTTGAGGCAGAATGGTACGAAGATTTTCGTACCAAAACGTTTGCGAGTTTTTTCTGTTTTTTTGCTTGGATGTGCTAGTTGGGGCCTAGGAAAAACATTTTGTAAAGACACATTCGACCGTTCCACCGTTTAGGGCATTTTTGGGAAAGGTCTCCGTTTGAGGCTGAATTGTACGAAGATTTTCTTACCACAACTTTTGCTAGTTTTTTCCGTATTTTGGATTGGATGTGCTAGTTGGGGCCTAAGAAAAACATTTCGTAAAGACACATTCGACCGTTCAACCGTTTAAGGCATTTTCGGAAAGGGTGTTGGTTTGAGGTTAAATGGTAAGAACATTTTCGTACCAGAACTTCTGCGAGGTTTTTTCCGTTTTTTGGCTTTGATCTGCTAGTTTGGGCCTAAGAAAAACATTTTGTAAGGAATCATTCGATCGTACAACCGTTTAGGGCATTTTCGGGAAGGGTCTTGGTTTGAGGCTGAAGGGTACGCATATTTTTGTACCAGAACTTTTGTGAGTTTTTTCCCTTTTTTGGCTTGGATGTGCTAGTTGTGAACTAATAAAAACATTTTGTAAAGACACATTCGATCGTTCAACCATTTAAGATATTTTCGGGAAGGTTCTTGGTTTGAGGCTGAATGGTACGAAGATTTTCGTACCAGAACTTTTGCGAGTTTTTTCCGTATTTTGGCTTGGATGTGCTAGTTGGGGCCTAAGAAATACATTCTGTAAAGACGCATTCCACCGTATAACCGTTTAAGGCATTTTCGTAAAGGGT
Organism: Fallopia convolvulus; assembly: GCA_964016875.1. Taxonomy (NCBI): domain Eukaryota; kingdom Viridiplantae; phylum Streptophyta; class Magnoliopsida; order Caryophyllales; family Polygonaceae; genus Fallopia; species Fallopia convolvulus. The sequence goes on along the minus strand of OZ024735.1, from coordinate 14,654,269 downwards.
GTTGGTTTGAGGTCAAATGGTACGAAGATTTTCGTACCAGAACTTATGCGAGCTTTTTTCCGTTTTTTGGCTTGGATGGACTAGCATGGGCATAAAAAATTCCTTTTGTAAAGGCACATTCGACCGTACAACTGTTTAGGGCCTTTTCGGGAAGGGTCTTGGTGGAGGCTCAATGGTACGAAGATTTTCGTACCATAACTTTTGTGAGTTTTTTCCGTTTTTTGGCTTGGATGTGCTAGTTTGGGCCTAAGAAAAACATTTTGTAAAGAATCATTCGATCGTACAACCGTTTAGGGCAATTTCGGGAAGGGTCTTGATTTGAGGCTGAAGGGTACGAAGATTTTCGTACCAGAACTTTTGCGAGTTTTTTCTGTATTTTGGCTTGGATGTGCTAGTTGGGGCCTAAGAAAAACATATTGTAAAGACGCATTCGACGGTTCAACCGTTTAAGGCATTTTCGGAAAGGGTGTTGGTTTGAGGTTAAATGGTACGAAGATTTTCGTACCAGTACTTCTGCGAGCTTTTTTCCGTTTTTTGGCTTGGATGGACTAGCATGGGCCTAAAAAATTCCTTTTGTAAAGGCACATTCGACCGTACAACCGTTTAGGGCCTTTTCGGGAAGGGTCTTGGTGGAGGCTCAATGGTACGAAGATTTTCGTACCATAACTTTTGTGAGTTTTTTCCGTTTTTTTGCTTGGATGTGCTAGTTTGGGCCTAAGAAAAACACTTTGTAAAGAATCATTTGATCGTACAACCGTTTAGGGCATTTTCGGGAAGGGTCTTGGTGGAGGCTGAATGGTACGAAGATTTTCGTAACAAAACTTTTCGAGCTTTTTCCGCTTTTTGACTTGGATGTGCTAGTTGGGGCCTAAGATAAACATTTTGTAAAGACACATTCGACCGTTCAACCGTTTAGGGAATTTTGGAAAGGGTGTTGGTTTGAGGTTAAATGGTACGAAGATTTTTGTACCAGAACTTTTGCGAGTTTTTTCCGTTTTTTGGCTTCGATGGACTAGCATGGGCCTAAGACAAACCTTTTGTAAAGACACATTCGACTGTACAACAGTTAAGGGCATATTCGGGAAGGGTCTAGATGGAGGCTCAATGTTACGAGGATTTTCGTACCATAACTTTTCGAGTTTTTTCCGTTTTTTGGCTTGGATGTGCTAGTTGGGGCCTAAGAAAAATATTTTGTAAAGACACATTCGACCGTACAACCATTTAGGGAATTTTCGGGAAGGGTTATTGTTTGAGGCTGAATGGTACGAAGATTTTCGTACAAGAACTTTTGGGAGTTTTTTCCATTTTTGGGCTTCGATGTGCTAGTTGGGGCTTGAGAAAAACATTTTGTAAAGACACATTCGACCGCACAACCGTTTAGGGTATTTTCGGGAAGGGTCTTAGTTTGAGGCTGAATGGTACGAAGATTTTCGTACCAGAACTTTTGCGAGTTTTTTTCCGTTTTTCGGCTCGGATGTGCTAGTTGGGGCCTAAGAAAAACATTTTGTAAAGACACATTCGACCTTTCAACCGTTTAGGGCATATTGGAAAGGGTGTTGGTTTGAGGTTAAATGGTACGAAGATTTTCGTACCAGAACTTTTGCGAGTTTTTTTCCGTTTTTTGGCTTGGATGGACTAGCATGGGCCTATGACAAACCTTTTGTAAAGACACATTCGTTTGTACAACAATTAAGGGCATTTTCGGGAAGGGTCTTGGTGGAGCCTGAATGTTACGAAGATTTTCGTACCATAACTTTTCGAGTTTTTTCCCTTTTTTGGCTTGGACGTGCTAGTTGGGGTCGAAGAAAAACATTTTGTAAATACACATTCGACCGTTCAACCGTTTAAGGCATTTTCGGGAAGGGTCTTGGTTTGAGGCTGAATAGTACGAAGATTTTCATACCAGAACTTTTGCGAGTTTTTTCCGTTTTTGGGCTTGGATGTGCTAGTTGGGGCCTAAGAAAAACAATTTGTAAACACACATTCGACCGTACAACCATTTAGGGCATTTTCGGGAAGGGTCTTCGTTTGAGGCTGAATGGTACGAAGATTTTAGTACCAGAACTTTTGCGAGTTTTTTCCGTTTTTTGGCTTGGATGGACTAGCATGGGCCTAAGAAAGACCTTTTGTAAAGACAAATTTGACCGTACAAGGGTTTAGGGCATTTTCGGGATGGGTCTGGGTTTGAGGCTGAATGGTACTAAGATTTTCGTACCTGAACTTTTGGCTTGGATGGACTAGCATGGGCCTATTAAAAACCTTTTGTAAAGACACATTGGACCGTACAATCGTTTAGGGCATTTTCGGGAAGGGTCTTTGTTTGAGGCTGAATGGTACGAAGATTTTCGTACCAGAATTTTTCGGAGTTTTTTCTGTTTTTTGACTTGGATGTGCTAGTTTGGGCCTAAGAAAAACATTTTGTAAAGAATCATTTGATCGTACAACCGTTTAGGGCATTTTCGGGAAGTGTCTTGGTGGAGGCTGAATGGTACGAAGCTTTTCGTAACAAAACTTTTCGAGCTTTTTCCGTTTTTTGGCTTGGATGTGCTAGTTGGGGCCTAAGATAAACATTTTGTAAAGACACATTCGACCGTTCAACCGTTTAGGGAATTTTGGAAAGTGTGTTGGTTTGAGGTTAAATGGTACGAAGATTTTTGTACCAGAACTTTTGCGAGTTTTTTCCGTTTTTTGGCTTCGATGGACTAGCATGGGCCTAAGACAAACCTTTTGTAAAGACACATTCGACTGTACAACAGTTAAGGGCATCTTCGGGAAGGGTCTAGATGGAGGCTCAATGTTACGAAGATTTTCGTACCATAACTTTTCGAGTTTTTTCCGTTTTTTGGCTTGGATGTGCTAGTTGGGGCCTAAGAAAAATATTTTGTAAAGACACATTCGACCGTACAACCATATAGGGAATTTTCGGGAAGGGTTATTGTTTGAGGCTGAATGGTACGAAGATTTTCGTACAAGAACTTTTGGGAGTTTTTTCCCTTTTTAGGCTTGGATGTGCTAGTTGGGGCCTGAGAAAAACATTTTGTAAAGACACATTCGACTGCACAACTGTTTAGGATATTTTCGGGAAGGGTCTTAGTTTGAGGCTGAATGGTACGAAGATTTTCGTACCAGAACTTTTGCGAGTTTTTTTCCGTTTTTCGGCTCGAATGTGCTAGTTGGGGCCTAAGAAAAACATTTTGTAAACACACATTCGACCGTTCAACTGTTTAGGGCATATTGGAAAGGGTGTTGGTTTGAGGTTAAATGGTATTAAGATTTTCGTACCAGAACTTTTGCGAGTTTTTTTCCGTTTTTTGGCTTGGATGGACTAGCATGGGCCTAAGACAAACCTTTTGTAAAGACACATTCGAGCTTATAACCGTTTAGGGCATTTCCGGGAAGGGTATTTGTTTGAGGCTGAATAGTACGAAGATTATCGTACCATAACTTTTGCGAGTTTTTTCCGTTTTTTGGTTTGGATGTGCTACTTGGGGCCTAAGAAAAACATTTTGTAAGGACACATTCGACCGTACAACCGTTTAGGGCATTTTTGGGAAGGGTCTTGGTTATAGGCTGAATGGTACGAAGATTTTCATACCAGAACTTTTGCGCGTTTTTTCAGTTTTTGGGCTTGGATGTGCTAGTTGGGGCCTAAGAAAAACATTTTGTAAAGAGACATTCGACCGTTCAACCGTTTAGGGCATTTTCGGGAAGGGTCTTGGTCTGAGGCTGAATTGTACAAAGATTTTTGTACCAGAACTTTTACGAGTTTTTTCCGTTTTTTGGCTTGGATGTGCTAGTTGGGGCCTAAGAAAAACATTTTGTAAAGACACATTCGACCGTTCAACCGTTTAGGGCATTTTGGAAAGGGTGTTGGTTTGAGGTTAAATGGTACGAAGATTTTCGTACCAGAACTTTTGCGAGTTTTTTTCCGTTTTTCGGCTTGGATAGACTAGCATGGGCCTAAGACAAACCTTTTGTAAAGACACATTCGACTGTACAACAGTTAAGGGCATTTTCGGGAAGGGTCTTGGTGGAGGTTGAATGTTACGAAGATTTTCGTACCATAACTTTTCGAGTTTTTTCCGTTTTTTGGCTTGGATGTGCTAGTTGGGGCCTATGAAAAACATTTTGTAAAGACACATTCGACCGTTCAACCGTTTAGGGCATTTTCGGGAAGGGTCTTAGTTTGAGGATGAATGGTACGAAGATTTTCGTACCAGAACTTTTGCGAGTTTTTTTCGTTTTTAGCTTGGATGTGCTAGTTGGGGACTAAGAAAAACATTTTGTAAAGACACATTCGATCGTTCAACCGTTAAGAGCATTTTCGGGAAGGGTCTGGGTTTGAGGCTGAATGGTACGAAGATTTTCGTACCAAAACTTTTGCGAGTTTTTTCTGTTTTTTTGCTTGGATGTGCTAGTTGGGGCCTAAGAAAAACATTTTGTAAAGACACATTCGACCGTTCCACCGTTTAGGGCATTTTTGGGAAAGCTCTTCGTTTGAGGCTGAATTGTACGAAGATTTTCTTACCACAACTTTTGCTAGTTTTTTCCGTATTTTGGATTGGATGCGCTAGTTGGGGCCTAAGAAAAACATTTCGTAAAGACACATTCGACCGTTCAACCGTTTAAGGCATTTTCGGAAAGGGTGTTGGTTTGAGGTTAAATGGTACGAACATTTTCGTACCAGAACTTCTGCGAGCTTTTTTCCGTTTTTTGGCTTTGACCTGCTAGTTTGGGCCTAAGAAAAACATTTTGTAAGGAATCATTCGATCGTACAACCGTTTAGGGCATTTTCGGGAAGGGTCTTGGTTTGAGGCTGAAGGGTACGCATATTTTTGTACCAGAACTTTTGCGAGTTTTTTCCCTTTTTTGGCTTGGATGTGCTAGTTGGAAACTAATAAAAACATTTTGTAAAGACACATTCGATCGTTCAACCATTTAGGATATTTTCGGGAAGGTTCTTGGTTTGAGGCTGAATGGTACGAAGATTTTCGTACCAGAACTTTTGCGAGTTTTTTCCGTATTTTGGCTTGGATGTGCTAGTTGGGGCCTAAGAAATACATTCTGTAAAGACGCATTCGACCGTATAACCGTTTAAGGCATTTTCGTAAAGGGTGTTGGTTTGAGGTCAAATGGTACGAAGATTTTCGTACCAGAACTTATGCGAGCTTTTTTCCGTTTTTTGGCTTGGATGGACTTGCATGAGCCTAAAAAAATCCTTTTGTAAAGGCACATTCGACCGTACAACTATTTAGGGCCTTTTCGGGAAGGGTCTTGGTGGAGGCTCAATTGTACGAAGATTTTCGTACCATAACTTTTGTGAGTTTTTTCCGTTTTTTGGCTTGGATGTGCTAGTTTGGGCCTAAGAAAAACATTTTGTAAAGAATCATTCGATCGTACAACCGTTTAGGGCAATTTCGGGAAGGGTCTTGATTTGAGGCTGAAGGGTACGAAGATTTTCGTACCAGAACTTTTGCGAGTTTTTTCTGTTTTTTTGCTTGGATGTGCTAGTTGGGGCCTAAGAAATACCTTTTGTAAAGACGCATTCGACGGTTAAACCGTTTAAGGCATTTTCGGAAAGGGTGTTGGTCTGAGGTTAAATGGTACGAAGATTTTCGTACCAGAACTTCTGCGAGCTTTTTTCCGTTTTTTGGCTTGGATGGACTAGCATGGGCCTAAAAAATTCCTTTTGTAAAGGCACATTCGACCGTAGAACCGTTTAGGGCCTTTTCGGGAAGGGTCTTGGTGGAGGCTCAATGGTACGAAGATTTTTGTACCATAACTTTTGTGAGTTTTTTCCGTTTTTTGGCTTGGATGTGCTAGTTTGGGCCTAAGAAAAACATTTTGTAAAGAATCATTCGATCGTACAACCGTTTAGGGCAATTTCGGGAAGGGTCTTGGTTTGAGGCTGAAGGGTACGAAGATTTTTGTACCAGAACTTTTGCGAGTTTTTTCCGTTTTTTGGCTTGGATGTTCTAGTTGGGGCCTAAGAAAAACATTTTGTAAACACACATTCGACCGTTCAACCGTTTAGGGCATTTTCATAAAACGTCTTGGTCTGAGGCTGAAATGTACCAAGATTTTTGTACCAGAACTTTTGCGAGTTTTTTCCGTTTTTTGGCTCGGATGTGCTAGTTGGAGCCTAAGAAAAACATTTTGTAAAGAAACATTCGACCGTTCAACCGTTTAGGGCATTTTGGAAAGGGTGTTGGTTTGAGGTTAAATGGTACGAAGATTTTCGTACCAGAACTTTTGCGAGTTTTTTTCCTTTTTTTGGCTTTGATGGACTAGCATGGTCATAAGACAAACCTTTTGTAAAGACACATTGGACTGTACAACAATTAACGGCATTTTCGGGAAGGGTCTTTGTGGACGCTGAATGTTACGAAGATTTTTGCACCATAACTTTTGCGAGTTTTTTCCGTTTTTTGGCTAGGGTGTTCTAGTTGGGGCCTAAGAAAAACATTTTGTAAGGACACATTCGACTGTACAACTGTTTAGGGCATTTTCGGGAAGGGTCTTGGTTTGAGGCTGAATGGTACGAAGATTTTCCTACCAGAACTTTTGCGAGTTTTTTCCCTTTTTGGGCTTGGATGTGCTAGTTGGTGCCTAAGAAAAACATTTTGTAAATACACATTCGACCGTACAACCGTTTAGGGCATTTTCGGGAAGGGTCTTGGTTTGAGGCTAAATGGTACGAAGATTTTTGTACCAGAACTTTTGCGAGTTTTTTTCCCTTTTTGGGTTTGGATGTGCTAGTTGGGGCCTAAGAAAAACATTTTGTAATGACACATACGACCGTACAACCATTTAGGGCATTTTCGGGAAGGGTCTTGGTTTGAGGCTGAATGGTACGAAGATTTTCGAACCAGAACTTTTGCGAGTTTTTTCCGTTTTTTGGCTTGGATGTGCTAGTTGGGACCTAAGAAAAACATTTTGTAAAGACACATTCGACCGTTCAACCGTTTAGGGCATTTTCGGGAAGGGTCTTAGTTTGAGGCTGAATGGTACGAAGATTTTCGTACCAGAACTTTTGCGAGTTTTTTCTGTTTTTTTGCTTGGATGTGCTAGTTGGGCATAAGACAAACCTTTTGTAAAGACACATTGGACTGTACAACAGTTAACGACATTTTCGGGAAGCATCTTTGTGGATGCTGAATGTTACGAAGATTTTCGCACCATAACTTTTCGAGTTTTTTCCGTTATTCTGCTTGGATGTGCTAGTTAGAGCCGAAGAAAAACATTATGTAAAGACACATTCGACCGTTCAACCGTTTAGAGGATTTTCGGAAAGGGTGTTGGTTTGAGGTTAAATGGTACGAGGATTATCGTACCAGAACTTTTTCGAGTTTTTTCCGTTTTTTGGCTAGGATGTGCTAGTTGGGGCCTAAGAAAAACATTTTGTAAGGACTCATTCGACGGTACAGCCGTTTAGGGCATTTTCGGGAAGGGTCTCGGATTGAGGTTGAATGGTACGAAGATTTTCCTACCAGAACTATTGCGAGTTTTTTCCCTTTTTGGTCTTGGATGTGTTAGTTGGTGCCTAAGAAAAACATTTTGTAAATACACATTCGATCGTACAACCGTTTAGGGCATTTTCAGGAAGGGTCTTGGTTTGAGGCTAAATGGTACGAAGATTTTTGTACCAGAACTTTTGCGAGTTTTTTCCCTTTTTGGGCTTGGATGTGCTAGTTGGGGCCTAAGAAAAACATTTTGTAAAGACACATACGACCGTACAACCGTACAACCGTTTAGGGCATTTTCGGGAAGGGTCTTGGTTTGTGGTTGAATGGTACGAAGATGTTCGTACCAGAACTTTTGCGAGTTTTTTTCGTTTTTTAGCTTGGATGTGCTAGTTGGGGCCTAAGAAAAACATTTTGTAAAGACACATTCGACTGTTCAACCGTTTAGGGCATTTTCAGGAAGGGTGTTGGTTTGAGGCCGAATGGTACGAAGATTTTCGTACCAAAACTTTTGCGAGTTTTTTCTGTTTTTTTGCTTGGATTTGCTAGTTGGGGCCTAAGAAAATCATTTTGTAAAGACACATTCGACCGTTCCACCGTTTAGGTCATTTTCGGGAAGGGTCTTCGTTTGAGGCTGAATTGTACGAAGATTTTCGTACCAAAACATTTACGATTTTTTTCCATTTTTGGGCTTGGATGTGCTAGTTGGGGCCTAATAAAAACATTCTGTAAAGACACATTTGACCGTACAACCGTTTCGGGCATTTTTGGGAAGGGTCTCGGATTGAGGCTGAATGGTACGAAGATTTTCGTACCAGAACTTTTGTAAGTTTTTTCCGTGTTTTTTGTCTTGGATGTGCTAGTTGGGGCCTAAGAAAAACATTTGGTAAAGACATATTCGACCGTAAAACCGTTTAGGGCATTTTCGGGAAGGGTCTTGGTTTGAGGCTGAATGGTACAAAGATTTTCGTACAAGAACTTTTGCAAGTTTTTTCCTTTTTTGCCTTGGATGGACTAGCATGGGCCTAAGAAAAACATTTTGTAAAGACACATTCGACCTTAAAACCGTTTACGGCATTTTCGGGAAGGGTCTTTCTTTGAGGCTGAATGGTCCGAAGATTTTCGTACCATAACTTTTGCGAGTTTTTTCCTTTTCTTTGCTTGGATGTGCTAGTTGAGGCCTAAGAAAAACATTTTGTAAGGACAGATTCGACCGTACAATCGTTTAGGGAATTTTCGGGAAGGGTCTTGGTTTGAGGCCGAATGGTACGAAGATTTTCATACCAGAACTTTTGCGAGTTTTTTCCGTTTTTTGACTTGGATGTACTGGTTGGGGCGTAAGAAAAAAAATATTTTGTAAAGACACATTTGACCCTTCAACCGTTTAAGGCATTTTCGGAAAGGGTGTTGGTTTAAGGTTAAATGGTAAGAATATTTTCCGTTTTTAGGCTTTGATCTGCTAGTTCGGGACTAAGAAAAACATTTTGTAAGGAATCATTCGATCGTACAACCGTTTAGGGCATTTTTGGGAAGGGTCTTGGTTTGAGGCTGAAAAGTACGCATATTTTTGTACCAGAATTTTTGCGAGTTTTTTTTCCGTTTTTTGGCATGGATGTTCTAGTTGGGGCCTAAGAAAAACATTTTGTAAAGACACATTCGATCGTTCAACCGTCAAGGGCATTTTCGGGAAGGGTCTTGGTTTGAGGTTGAATGGTACGAAGATTTTCGTACCAGAACTTTTGCGAGTTTTTTCTGTATTTTAGCTTGGAATTTCTAGTTGGGGCCTACGAAAAACATTTTGTAAAGACGCATTCGACGGTTCAACCGTTTAAGGCATTTTCGAAAAGGGTGTTGGTTTGAGGTTAAATGGTACGAAGATTTTCGTACCAGAACTTCTGCGAGCTTTTTTCCGTTTTTGGCTAGGATGGACTCGCATGGGCCTAAAAAAACCTTTTGTAAAGGCACATTCGACCGTACAACCGTTTAGGGCATTTTCGGGAAGGGTCTTGGTGGAGGCTGAATGGTACGAAGATTTTCGTACCATAACTTTTGCGAGTTTTTTCCGTTTTTTGGCTTGGATGTGCTAGTTTGGGCGTAAGAAAAACATTTTGTAAGGAATCATTCGATCGTACAACCGTTAGGGCATTTTCGGGAAGGGTCTTGGTTTGAGGCTGAAGCGTATGCATAATTTTGTACCAGAACTTTTGCGAATTTTTTCCGTTTTTTTGATTGGATGTGCTAGTTGGGGCCTAAGAAAAACATTTTGTAAAGACACATTCGACCGTTCAACAATTAAGGATATTTTTGGGAAGGTTCTTGGTGTTAGGCTGAATGGTAAGATGATTTTCGTACCAGAACTTTTGCGAGGTTTTTTCATTTTTTGGCTTGGATGTGCTAGTTGGGGCCTAAGAAAATCATTTTGTAAAGACACATTCGACCGTTCAACCGTTTGGGGCATTTTCGGGAAGGGTCTTGGTTTGAGGCTAAATGCTACGAAGATTTTCGTATCAGAACTTTTGCGAGTTTTTTTCATTTTTTTTGTCTTGGATGTGCTAGTTAGGGCCTAAGAAAAACATTTTATAAAGACATATTCGACCGTACAACCGTTCAGGGCATTTTCAGAAAGGGTCTTCGTTTGAGGCTGAATGGTACGAAGATTTTCGTACCAGAACTTTTGCGAGTTTTTTCCGTTTTTTGGCTTGGATGGACTAGCATGGGCCTAAGAAAAACATTTTGTAAAGACACATTCGACCGTACAACCGTTTCGGGCACTTTCGCGAAGGGTCTTGGTGGAGTCTCAATGGTACGAAGATTTTCGTACCATAACTTTTGCGAGTTTTTTTCGTTTTTTGGCTTGGATGTGCTAGTTTGGGCCTAAGAAAAACATTTTGTAAAGAATTATTCGATCGTACAACCGTTTAGGGCAATTTCGGGAATGTTCTTGGTTTGAGGCTGAAGGGTACAAATATTTTTGTATCAGAACTTTTGCGAGTTTTTTCCGTTTTTTGGCTTGGATGTGCTAGTTGGGAACTAAGAAAAACATTTTGTAAAGTCACATTCGATCGTTCAACCATTTAGGATATTTTCGGGACGGTTCTTGGTTTGAGGCTGAATGGTACGAAGATTTTCGTACCAGAACTTTTGTGAGTTTTTTCCGTATTTTGGCTTGGATGTGCTAGTTGGGGCCTAAGAAAAACATTTCGTAAAGACGCATTCGACCATTCAACCATTTAAGGCATTTTCAGAAAGGGTGTTGGTTTGAGGTTAAATGGTACGAAGATTTTCGTACCAGAACTTCTGCGAGCTTTTTTCCGTTTTTTTTGGCTCGGATGGACTAGCATGGGCCTAAGAAAAACCTTTTGTAAAGACACATTTCACCGTACAACCGTTTAGGGTATTTTCGGGAAGGGTCTTGGTGGAGGCTGAATGGTACGAAGATTTTCGTACCATAACTTTTGTGAGTTTTTTCCGTTTTTTGGCTTGGATATGCTAGTTTGGTCCTAAGAAAAACATTTTGTAAAGAATCATTCGATCGTACAACCGTTTAGGGCATTTTCGGGAAGGGTCTTGGTTTGAGGCTGAAGGGTACGCATATTTTTGTACCAGAACTTTTGCGAGTTTTTTCCGTTTTTTTGCTTGGATGTGCTAGTTGGGGCCTAAGAAAAACATTTTGTAAAGACACTTTCGATCGTTCAACCGTTTAGGGCATTTTGGAAAGGGTGTTGGTTTGAGGTTATATGGTACGAAGATTTTCGTGCCAGAACTTTTGCGAGTTTTTTTCCGCTTTTTGGCTTGGATGGACTAGCATGGACCTAAGACAAACCTTTTGTAAAGGAACATTCGACCCTACAACAGTGAAGGGAATTTTTGGGAAGGGTCTTGGTGGAGGCTGAATGTTAAGAAGATTTTCGTACCATAACTTTTCGAGTTTTTTCCGTTTTTTGGCTTGGATCTGCTAGTTGGGGCCTAAGAAAAACATTTTGTAAAGACACATTCGACCGTTCAATCGTTTAAGGCATTTTCGGAAAGGGTGTTGGTTTGAGGTTAAATGGTACGAAGATTTTCGTACCAGAACTTTTGTGAGTTTTTTTCATTTTTTTGTCTTGGATGTGCTAGTTGGGCCCTAAGAAAAACATTTTGTAAAGACACATTTGACTGTTCAACCGTTTAGGGCATTTTCGGGAAGGGTCTTGGTTTGAGGCGGAATGGTACGAAGATTTTTGTACTAGAAGTTTTACGAGTTTTTTCCGTTTTTTGGCTTGGATGTGCTAGTTGGGGCCTAAGAAAAACATTTTGTAAAGACACATTCGACCGTTCAACCGTTTAGGGCATTTTCGAGAAGGGTCTTGGTTTGAGGCTGAATGGTACGAAGATTTTCGTACCCGAACTTTTGCGAGTATTTTCCCTTTTTTGGTTTGGATGTGCTAGTTGGGGCCTACGAAAACCATTTTGTACAGACACATTCGACCGTTCAACCATTTAGGGCATTCTCGGAAAGGGTGTTGGTTTGAGGTTAAATGGTACGAAGATTTTCGCACCAGAACTTTTGCGAGTTTTTTTCCATTTTTTGGCTTCGATGGACTAGCATGGGCCTATGAAAAACCTTTTGTAAAGACACATTCGACCATACAACCGTTTAGGGCATTTTCGAAAAAGGTCGTGGTGGAGGTTGAATGGTACGAAGATTTTCGTACCATAACTTTTGCGAGTTTTTTCCGTTTTTTTGGCTTGGATGTGCTAGTTTGGGCCTAAGAAAAATATTTTGTAAAGAATCATTCGATCGTACAACCGTTTAGGGCATTTTCGGGAATGGTCTTGGTTTGAGGCTGAAGGGTACGCATATTTTTGTACCAAAACTTTTGCGAGTATTTTCTGTTTTTTGGGTTGGATGTGCTAGTTAGGGCCTAAGAAAAACATTTTGTTACGACACATTCGACCGTTCAACCATTTAGGATATTTTCGGGAAAGGTCTTGGTATGAGGCTGAATGGTACGATGATTTCCGTACCAGAACTTTTGCGAGTTTTTTTCGTTTTTTTGCTTGGATGTGCTAGTTGGGGCCTAAGAAAAACATTTTGTAAGGAATCATTCGATCATACAACCGTTCAGGGCATTTTCGGTAAGGGTCTTGGTTTGAGGTTGAAGGGTAAGCATATTTTCGTATCAGAACTTTTGCGAGTTTTTTCCGTTTTTTGGCTTGGATGTGCTAGTTGGGAACTAAGAAAAACATTTTGTAAAGACACATTCGATCGTTCAACCATTTAGGATATTTTCGGGAAGGTTCTTGGTTTGAGGCTGAATGGTACGAAGATTTTCGTTCCAGAACTTTTGCGAGTTTTTTCCGTATTTTGGCTTGGATGTGCTAGTTGGGGCCTAAGAAAAATATTTTGTAAAGACGCATTCGACCGTTCAACCGTTTAAGGCATTTTCAGAAAGGGTGTTGGTTTGAGGTTAAATGGTACAAAGATTTTCGTACCAGAACTTCTGCGAGTTTTTTCCGTTTTTTGGCTTGGATGGACTAGCATGGGCCTAATAGAAAACCTTTTGTAAAGACACATTTGACCGTACAACCTTTTAGGGCATTTTCGGGAAGGATCTTGGTGGAGGCTGAATGGTACGAAGATTTTCATACCATAACTTTTGTGAGTTTTTTCCGTTTTTTGGCTTGGATATGCTAGTTTGGGCCTAAGAAAAACATTTTGTAAAGAATTATTCGATCGTACAACCGTTTAGGGCAATTTCGGGCATGGTCTTGGTTTGAGGCTGAAGGGTACGCATATTTTTGTATGAGAACTTTTGCGAGTTTTTTCCGTTTTTGGGCTTGGATGTGCTAGTTGGGAACTAAGAAAAACATTTTGTAAAGTCACATTCGATCGTTCAACCATTTAGGATATTTTCGGGAAGGTTCTTTGTTTGAGGCTGAATGATACGAAGATTTTCGTACCAGAACTTTTGCGAGTTTTTTTCCGTATTTTGGCTTGGATGAGCTAGTTGGGGCCTAAGAAAAACATTTTGTAAAGAGGCATTAGACCGTTCAACCGTTTAAGGCATTTTCGGAAAGGGTGTTGGTTTGAGGTTAAATGGTACGAAGATTTTCGTACCAAAACTTCTACGAGCTTTTTTCCGTTTTTTTGGCTCGGATGGACTAGCATGGGCCTAAGAAAAACCTTTTGTAAAGACACATTTCACCGTACAACCGTTTAGGGCATTTTCGGGAAGGGTCTTGGTGGAGGCTGAATGGTACGAAGATTTTCGTACCATAACTTTTGTGAGTTTTTTCCGTTTTTTGGCTTGGATATGCTAGTTTGGGCCTAAGAAAAATATTTTGTAAAGAATCATTCGATCGTACAACCGTTTAGGGCATTTTCGGGAAGGGTCTTGGTTTGAGGCTGAAGGGTACGCATATTTTTGTACCAAAACTTTTGCGAGTTTTTTCTGTTTTTTCGATTGGATGTCCTAGTTAGGGCCTAAGAAAAACATTTTGTCACGACACATTCGACCGTTCAACCATTTAGGATATTTTCGGGAAAGGTCTTGGTATGAGGCTGAATGGTACGATGATTTCCGTACCAGAACTTTTGCGAGTTTTTTTCGTTTTTTGGCTTGGATGTGCTAGTTGGGGCTTAAGAAAAACATTTTGAAAGGAATCATTCGATCATACAACTGTTCAGGGCATTTTCGGGAAGGGTCTTGGTTTGAGGCTGAAGGGTACGCATATTTTTGTACCAGAACTTTTGCGAGTTTTTTCCGTTTTTTGGCTTGGATGTGCTAGTTGGGAACTAAGAAAAATATTTTGTAAAGACACATTCGATCGTTCAACCATTTAGGATATTTTCGGGAAGGTTCTTGGTTTGAGGCTGAATGGTACGAAGATTTTCGTACCAGAACTTTTGCGAGTTTTTTCCGTATTTTGGCTTGGATGTGCTAGTTGGGGTCTAAGAAAAACATTTTGTAAAGACGCATTCGACTATTCAACCGTTTAAGGCATTTTCAGAAAGGGTGTTGGTTTGAGGTTAAATGGTACGAAGATTTTCGTACCAGAACTTCTGCGAACTTTTTCCTTTTTTTGGCTTGGATGGACTAGCATGGGCCTAAGAGAAAACCTTTTGTAAAGACACATTTGACCGTACAACCGTTTAGGGCATTTTCGGGACGGATCTTGGTGGAGGCTGAATGGTACGAAGATTTTCGTACCATAACTTTTGTGAGTTTTTTCTGTTTTTTGGCTTGGATGTGCTAGTTTGGGCCTAAGAAAAACATTTTGTAAAGAATTATTCGATCGTACAACCGTTTAGGGCAATTTTGGGAATGGTCTTGGTTTGAGGCTGAAGGGTACGCATATTTTTGTATCAGAACTTTTGCGAGTTTTTTCCGTTTTTTGGCTTGGATGTGCTAGTTGGGAACCAAGAAAAACATTTTGTAAAGTCACATTCGATCGTTCAACCATATAGGATATTTTCGGGAAAGTTCTTGGTTTGACGCTGAATGGTACGAAGATTTTCGTACCAGAACTTTTGCGAGTTTTTTTCCGTATTTTGGCTTGGATGAGCTAGTTGGGGCCTAAGAAAAACATTTTGTAAAGAGGCATTAGACCCTTCAACCGTTTAAGGCATTTTCGGAAAGGGTTTTGGTTTGAGGTTAAATGGTACGAAGATTTTCGTACCAGAACTTTTGCGAGTTTTTTCCCTTTTTTGTCTTGGATGTGCTAGTTGGGGCCTACGAAAAACATTTTGTAAAGACACATTCGACCGTTCAACCGTTTAGTGCATTCTCGGAAAGGGTGTTGGTTTGAGGTTAAATGGTACGAAGATTTTCGCACCAGAACTTCTGCGAGTTTTTTTTCCATTTTTTGGCTTGGATTTTCTAGTTGGGGCCTAAGAAAAAAATTTGGTAAGGACATATTCGACCGTACAACCGTTTAGGGCATTTTCGGGAATGGTCCTGGTTTGAGGCTAAATGGTACGAAGATTTTCATACGTGAACGTTTGCACGTTTTTTTTCATTTTTTTGTCTTGGATGTGCTAGTTGGGGCCTAAGAAAAACATTTTGTTAAGACACATTCGACCGTTCAACCGTTTAGGGCCTTTTCGGGAAGGGTCTTTGTTTGAGGATGAATGGTACGAAGGTTTTCGTACCAGAGCTTTTGCGAGTTTTTTCCGTTTTTTGGCTTGGATGTGCTCGTTCAACCGTTTAGGGCATTTTCGGAAAGGGTGTTGGTTTGAGGTTAAATGGTACGAAGATTTTCGTACCAGAACTTCTGCGAGTTTTTTTCCATTTTTTGGCTTGGTTTGACTAGCATGGGCCTAAGAAAAACATTTTGTAAAGACACATTCGACCGTACAACCGTTTAGGGCATTTTCAGGAAGGGTCTTGGTGGAGGCTGATTGTGAAAAGATTTTCGTACAATAACTTTTGCGAGTTTTTTCCTTTTTGGCTTGGATGTGCTAGTTTGGGCCTAAGAAAAATATTTTGTAAAGAATCACTCGATCATACAACCGTTTAGGGCATTTGCGGGAAGGGTCTTGGTTTGAGGTTGAAGGGTACGCATATTTTTGTACCAGAACTTTTGCGAGTTTTTTCCGTTTTTCGGCTTGGATGTGCTAGTTGGGGTCTAAGAAAAACATTTTGTAAAGTCACATTTGGTCGTTCAACCATTTAGGGGATTTTCGGGAAGGGACTTGGTTTGAAGCGGAATGGTACGAATATTTTCATACCAGAACTTTTGCGAGTTTTTTCCATTTTTTGGCTTGGATGGACTAGCATGGGCCTAAGAAAATCCTTTCGTAAAGACACATTCGACCGTACGACCGTTAACGGCATTTTCGGGAAGGGTCTTGGTGGAGGCTGAATGGTACGAAGATTTTCGTACCATAACTTTTGCGAGTTTTTTCCGTTTTTAGGCTTGGATGTGCTAGTTTGGGCCTAAGAAAAACATTTTCTAAAGAATCATTCAATTGTACAACCGTTTAAGGCATTTTCAGGAAGGGTCTTGGTTTGAGGGTGAAGGGTACGCATATTTTTGTACCACAACTTTTGCGAGTTGTTTCCGTTTTTTGCTTGGATGTGCTAGTTGGGGCCTAAGAAGAACATTTTGTAAAGACACATTCGACCGT
This sequence comes from Fallopia convolvulus, assembly GCA_964016875.1. Taxonomy (NCBI): domain Eukaryota; kingdom Viridiplantae; phylum Streptophyta; class Magnoliopsida; order Caryophyllales; family Polygonaceae; genus Fallopia; species Fallopia convolvulus. Next base: position 14,637,694 of record OZ024735.1, on the reverse strand, counting down.
TCAACCGTTTAGGATATTTTCGGGAAGGGTCTTGGTTTGAGGCTGAATGGTATGAAGATTTTCGTACCAGAACTTTTGCGAGTTTTTTCCGTTTTTTGGCTTCGATGTGCTAGAAGGGGCTTAAGAAAAATATTTTGTAAATACACATGCGACTGTACAACCGTTTAGGGCATTTTCGGGGAGGGTCTTGGTTTGAGGCTGAATGGTACGAAGATTTTCGTACCAGAACTTTTGCGAGTTTTTTCCTTTTTTTTTTGGCTTGGATGGACAAGCATGGGCCTAAGAAAAGCCTTTTGTAAAGACACATTCGACTGTACAACCGTTTAGGGCATTTTCGCGAAGGGTCTTGGTCGAGGCTCAATGGTACGAAGATTTTCGTACCATAACTTTTTCGAGTTTTTTTCGTTTTTTGGCTTGGATGTGCTAGTTGGGGCCTAAGAAAAACATTTTGTAAGGAATCATTCGTTCGTACAACCGTTTAGGGCATTTTCGGGAAGGGTCTTGGTTTGAGGCTGAAAGGTACGCGTATTTTTGTACCAGAACTTTTGCGAGTTTTTTTCGTTTTTTTGCTTGGATGTGCTAGTTGGGGCCTAAGAAAAACATTTTGTAAAGACACATTCGACCGTTCAACCGTTTAGGGCATTTTCGGAAAGGGTGTTGGTTTGAGGTTAAATGTTACGAAGATTTTCGTACCACAACTTTTGCGAGTTTTTTTTCGTTTTTTGGCTTTGATGGACTATCATTGGCGTAAGAAAAACCTTTTGTAAAGACACATTCGACCGTACAACCCTTTAGGGCATTTTCAGTAAGGGTCTTGGTGGAGGCTGAATGGTACGAAGATTTTCGTACCATAACTTTTGGGAGTTTTTTCCGTTTTTTGGCTTGGATGTGTTAGTTGGGGCCTAAGAAAAACATTTTGTAAATAATCATTCAATCGTAAAACCGTTTAAGGCATTTTTGGGAAGGGTCTTGGTTTGAGGCTGAAGGGTACGCTTATTTTTGTACCAGAACTTTTGCGAGTTTTTTTATTTTTTTAGGCTTGGATGGACTAGCATGGGCCTAAGAAAAATCTTTTGTAAAGACACATTCGACCGTACAACCTAGGGCATTTTCGGGAAGGGTCTTGATTTGAGGCTGAATGGTACAAAGATTTTCGTACCAGAACTTTTTTGAGTTTTTTCCGTTTTTTGGCTTGGATGGACTAGCATGGGCCTATGAAAAACCTTTTGTAAAGACACATTCGACCGTACAACCGTTAAGGGCATTTTCGGGAAGGGTCTTGGTGGAGGCTGAATGGGACGAAGATTTTCGTACCATAGCTTTTGCAAATTTTTTTCGTTTTTTGGCTTGAATATGCTAGTTGGGGCCTAAGAAAAACATTTTGTAGAGACATATTCGACCGTAAAACTGTTTAGGACATTTTCGGAAAGGGTCTTTGTTTGAGGCTGAATGGTACGAAGATTTTCGTACCAGAACTTTTGCGAATTTTTTCCGTTTTTTGGCTTGGATGGACTAGCATGGGCCTAAGAAAAACCTTTTGTAAAAACATATTCGATCGTACAACCGTTTGGGGCATTTTCGGGAAGGGTCTTGGTTTGAGTTTGAATGGTACGAAAAATTTTGTGCCAGAACTTTTGCGAGTTTTTTTTCATTTTTTTGTCTTGGATGTGCTAGTTGGGGCCTAAGAAAAATATTTTGTAAAGACATATTCGACCGTACAATCGTTTAGGGCATTTTCGGAAAGGGTCTTGGTTTGAGGCTGAATGGTATGAAGATTTTCGTACCAGAACTTTTGCGTGTTTTTTCGTTTTTTGGCTTAGATGGACTAGCATGGGCCTAAGAAAAACCTTTTGCAAAGACACATTCGACCGTACAACCGTTTAGGGCATTTTCGGGAAGGGTCTTTGTTTGAGGCTTAATGGTACGAAGATTTTCGTACCAGAACTTTTGGGAGTTTTTTCCGTTTTTTGGCTTGGATGTGCTAGTTGGGGCCTAAGAAAAACATTTTGTAAAGACATATTCGACCATTCAACCGTTTAGGGCATTTTCGGAAAGGGTGTTGGTTTGAGGCTGAATGGTACGAAGATTTTCATACCAGGACTTTTGCGAGTTTTTTCCGTTTTTTTTGGCTTGGATGGGCTATAGGGGCCTAAGAAAAACATTTTGTATTGACACATTCGATCGTTCAACTATTTAGGGCATTTTCGGAAAGGGTGTTGGTTTGAGGCTGAATGGTACAAAGATTCCCGTAGCAGAACTTTTGCAGGTTTTTTTCCTTTTTTGGCTATGATGGGCTAATAGGGGCCTAAGAATAACATTTTTCAAAGACACATTCGACCGTTCAACCGTTTAAGACATTTTCGGAAAGGGTGTTGGTTTGAGGTTGAATGGTACGAAAATTTTCGTATGAGAACTTTTGCGAGTTTTTTGCGTTTTTTTGGCTTAGATGGGCTAGTTGGGGCCAAGAAATAGTAGGGCCTGGATTTTTATAGAGAGCCTCTCTCTAGGTTTGACCATTGTTGACCCGAGGGTTTCGTTGCCGCTCAACGGTAGGGCCGGCGGTCGGCCTACCAGGCTCTTCTCCAGTGACATTCTGCAAGATAGAGGGCACTCATTCGTAGGTTTGGAGCTGTGAAATGGGAAAATTGAAGGGCCGAAAGAAATCGCCTACACCAGTGAAAGGGATCCAGCTTGAATCCGCGGATTTTGACCAAGACGGGATTGTGCCGGCGATTATTCCACCCTTGTGGGTCAAAATCATGGAGTGGGAGAAACTCATTGTGAGAGAATCGATTATGAAGGAAGCTGCTAAAGGCCAGGAAGCGTTGGATCTATACTTGGGAAACATCGAAAAAACTATCAAATCTGAAAGCAAGAGGGAGAGAGAGGCCATGGATGACTCTACTTGCTACAACACTCTAGGGATCGAGGCCTTCAAGAACAGATCTGAAGCGGAAACCCCTAGAGAGAAGGACGAGAGCAAGTTGTCTTCGGAGAGAACTGACCCACCAGGTAATCCGATTCCAACCATGATTCCAAGTTGGTTCCTTGATCTACTGGAGGAAGAAGATGCACAAACTCTAGCTCTAGTCAAATCAGCTGCAGCTCAAGGAAAAGATGAGTTGGAGATCCTGCTGTGTAAGATGGTCGAGTATTTGGAAAATAAATCTAAATCTGAGTCCGAGGGTGAGGACGACGACTCCTGCGCAACAGAGGATGTTTTACACGTGTCGAGACAAAAGATTATCAGTCTGCTTAAAAGGGAGGTGGCATCCATGGCAGAAGGGAAAGTCGAGGAGGTGGAGGAAGGCCAAGCCTGTACAGTTCTGGGTAAGACAAGAGTGGGGGGGGATGACACCGCCCTCGTTCGTGTCAAAAGCAGGTCTGCGAGCCATCGAAGAGGCCAAGAAAGAAACAAGATCTCAAGAGTTGCAATGTAAGCCTTCTGGTTTAGCTTCAAGTGAATCAAATGGTGTGGTCGGTGCTTGTATTTCTTCGTATGTCCCATTTAAGGTACCTGGTTCAACCTCTGCTGAAACTGATGCTCACATTTTGAGTAAAGACCATGTGTCTGGTTCTTTGGCTGGTCCTATTGAAAACGAGGGTACAATGAAGGAGAGTTTAGCCGCTAAATCTGTTAAGCGTCCTGGTGATATTGGCTTTGATCTCTCAATAATTTCGGGAGCTGCAAAAAATTATTCAGCTGGTGTTTTAGAGCCCCTACAGCAGCTACCTGGTGAAGAGGCTAAGATGAAAGATGCGTTAGTTTGTGATGCTGTTGAGCTGATCTCTTGTCCCACCGATGTTGTAATAAAGATTACCCCGACTGTGGCACCAGAAAAGGTCATAAAACACCAGCAAAACCCAGATTATGTTGATTTTTCAAATGCTGATGTGGGGAATGACCAACAGATCCAAGTAGCTGCTGGAGCAAAAGATATAAATGCAGCAAGTGGGTCTGTTGATGTGTGTTTGAGTGAAAAGAGTAACTTTGATGCTATTGAACTGCCCCTAACTGTCACCAATAATCAGAACCCAAATGTTGTACGAGGACCAACTGTATGTGAAACTCCTCTTGACAAGAAGGATGCTGATCATGGGCAAAACCAACACACAAAAGGTGTGACCATTGGCTCTTTAATTGGCTTAGAGGACCCCATAGAACAGGTGCTGGTCCGAAACCATCAAAATGCTACATGCCGGCTGAAATCATCTTCACAAGCAGATGGGAATGACCATAATTCAGCTAATTCAGCTAAGCATGTTTCAGTGGTTTCAACTGCACAGGAAACCACAAAGCTGGACTAGGAAAAACATAGCCATGCGCCAATGAAGAACAGATGCATTTCTGAAGAGGTTCGGCTAAAGTTGCTCCCAAACATTCCAAAAGACGTGTACAAATTTTCAGCTGAGGAAGTTGCTGATGTGGAGCCAGAATGGGAGGCAGCCCTTATTGGGGTGATCATAGGGGGTAGAATCCCCTATCCTCGGGTAGTAGAATTTATGAACACTCATTGGAAGATTCCCCAACCTAAGCTCTTCATCAAGGATAATGGAGTAATGGTTTTTAAGTTCAATTCAGTTAAGGATCGCTTATGGGTACTAGAGAAAGGGTCATGGATTGTGGAAGGCAACAGGCCACTTATTTTCAAGGAATGGAACACGGGAATGGCAATTGATTGGTCAAGCTTTAGTTCCATACCGGTTTGGGCTAAAATCTTGGATATCGATCCTTTGTTTCTATCCTCGAGTCACATGATGGAGGTTATAGGCAACATGATTGGCAAGCCAATTAGCAGGGATAGAATTACCAAAGATGTTGATAAGCTCTCTTATGCCCGTATTTTGGTAGAAGTCACACCCGAAGAAACTTTGAGAAGGCAAGTAGTCTTAGAAAGCTACAACGGCACAATTTATAAGCACCGAGTAGAGTTTGAGTGGCTGCCTAGAGGGGTGAACTTTCCTGAACAAAAAACAAAAGAAAATTATGCTGAAATAGAGGGGAAAACAAGGTCTTATAAAAATGTGGTGACTGAGCATGGAGTCGTACATGGCGATCGTGCCTTAGGACCCCCCAAGCAAGCCATTCAAGAGGGTACAAGGAATCGTGAGGTGAACGGGAAGCCGGGGGAGAAAGCTCGGATTTGGAAACAAAAATCCACGCAAAAGGGCATTTTTCCTCCCCCGCCTCTGGTAGAAAGGATCGATTTGGAACGAAGCCTGACGAAGGACAAAGAGAGGAACGAATGACCTAAGCTGACAAGGAAGGATAAGGGCAAGGACATCATGGATGAAGGTTGGATCGTCCCAAAACAAAAATCAAGATCAAATTCGAGTGATAGTGCAGCGAAGGAGGTGAGTTCAAAAGAAGACACGGGAGGGAAAAACTTGTTCGAGGTCCTTAGGGACACGGGCTGAACTCCTTTCTTTTATTTTGACCTTCAGACGGCTCGCTGGTTGGAGTGTTGTTTTTTTTTTTTGGGAAAGCTGGATCTTGTTTGGATCCGTTTTTGGGTGCACTTGGTATCTTGTTGCGTCTTTTGATTGGTTGGTGGGTCTTAGACTCAGTTTTGTTAGGCCCGTTGGGCAAGTTCTGCCGGATCTGAGTATCTATGCCTTGAGTTGTTAGTTTTTCACCTTGTCGTTCTAGACAAGTGTGTGTTGTATATTCCCTTCCCTCTTTCTATATATTTACCACATTTCGAGCTAGTTGGGGCCAAAGAAAAACATTTTGTAAAGACACATTCGACCGTACAACCGTTTAGGGCATTTTCGGGAAGGGTGTCGCTTTGAGGCTGAATGGTACGAAGATTTTCGTAACAGAACTTTTACGAGTTTTTTCCCTTTTTTGGCTTGGATGTGCTAGTTGGGGCCTAAGGAAAACATTTTGTAAAGACACATTCGACCGTTCATCCATTTAGGGCATTTTCGGAAAGGGTGTCGGTTTGAGGCTGAATGGTACGAAGATTTTCGTACCAGAACTTTTGCGAGTTTTTTCCCTTTTTTGGCTTGGACATGCTAGTTGGGGCCTAAGGAAAACATTTTGTAAAGACACATTCGACCGTTCAACCGTTTACAGCATTTTCAGAAAGGGTGTTAGTTTGAGGTTGAATGGTACGAAGATTTTCGTACCAGAACTTTTGCGAGTTTTTTCCGTTTTTTGGCTTGGATGTGCTAGTTGGGGCCTAAGAAAAAAATTTGTAAGGACACATTTGACCGTTCAACCGTTTAGGACATTTTCGAAAAAGGTGTTGGTTTGAGGTTAAATGGTACGAAGATTTTCGTACCACAACTTTTGCGAGTTTTTTTCCGTTTTTTTTTTGGCTTGGATGGACTAGCATGGGCCTAAGAAAAACCTTTTGTAAAGACACATTCGACCGTACAACCCTTTAGGGCATTTTCGAGAACGGTCTTGGTGGAGGCTGAATGGTACGAAGATTTTCGTACCATAACTTTTGAGAGTTTTTTCCGTTTTTTGGCTTGGATGTGCTAGTTGGGGCCTAAGAAAAACATTTTGTAAAGAATCATTCGATCGTACAACCGTTTAAGGCATTTTCAGGAAGGGTCTTGGTTTGACGCTGAAGGGTACGCGTATTTTTGTACTAGAACTTTTGCGAGTTTTTTCATTTTTTTTTGGCTTGGATGGACTAGCATGGGCCTAAGAAAAACATTTTGTAAAGACACATTCGACCATTAAACCGTTTAGGGCATTTTCGGAAAGGATGTCAGTTTGAGGCTGAATGGTACGAAGATTTTCGTACCAGAACTTTTGCTAGTTTTTTTCCCTTTTTTGGCTTGGATGGACTAGCATGGGCCTAAGAAATACATTTTGTAAAGACACATTTGACCTTACAACCGTTTAGGACTTTTTCGAGGAGGGTCTTGGTTTGAGGCTGAATGGTACGAAGTTTTTTGTACCAGAGCTTTTGCGAGTTTTTTGCATTTTTTTGGCTTGGATGGTTTAGTAGGGGCCTAAGAAAAACATTTTGTAAAGACACATTCGACTGTTCAACCGTTTAGGGCATTTTCGGAAAGGGTGTAAGTTTGAGGCTGAATGGTACGAAGATTTTCGTACCAAAACTTTTGCGAGTTTTTTCCATTTTTGGGCTTGGATGGACTAGCATGGGCCTAAGAAAAAACATTTTGTAAAGACACATTTGACCGTACAACCGTTTCGGACATTTTCGAGGAGGGTCTTGGTTTGAGGCTGAATGGTACGAAGTTTTTTTGTACCAGAACTTTTGAGAGTTTTTTGCATTTTTTTGGCTTGGATGATTTAGTAGGGGCCTAAGAAAAACATTCTGTAAAGACACATTCGACCGTTCAACCGTTTAGCGCATTTTCGGGGAGGGTCTTGGTTTGAGGCTGAATGATACGAAGATTTTCGCACTAGAATTTTTGCGAGTTTTTTGCATTTTTTTGGATTGGATGGGATAGTATGGGCCTTGGAAAAACATTTTGCAAAGACACATTCGACCGTAAACCGTTTAGGGCATTTTAAGGGAGGATCTTAGTTTGAGGCTGAATGGTACGAAGATTTTCGTACCTGAACTTATGCTAGTTTTTCTGTTTTTTAGCTTGGATGTGTTATTTGGGGCCTAAAAAAACATGTAAAGACTCATTAGACAGTTCAACCATTTAGGGCATTTTCGGAAAGGGTGTCGATTTGAGGCTGAATGGTACGAAGATTTTCATACCAGAACTTTTGCGAGGTTTTCCCCTTTTTTTTGTCTTGGATGGGCTAGCATGGGCCTAAGAAAAACATTTTGTAAAGACACATTCGACCGTACAACCGTTTAGGGCATTTTCGATGAAGGTCTTAGTTTGAGGCTGAATAGTACGAAGATTTTCGTACTAGTACTTTTGCGAGTTTTTTCCGTTTTTTGGCTTGGATGGGTTAGTAGGGGCCTAAGAAAAACATTTTGTAAAGACACATGTGACCGTAAAACCGTTTAGGGCATTTTCGGGGAGGGTCTTGGTTTGAGGCTGAATGGCACGAAGATTTTCGTACCAGAACTTTTGCGAGTTTTTTCCATTTTTTTGGCTTGGATGGACTAGCATGGGCCTAAGAAAAACATTGTGTAAAGACACATTCGATCGTACAACCGTCTAGGGCATTTTCGGGGTAGGTCTTGGTTTGAGGCTGAATGGTACGAAGATTTTTGTAACAGAACTTTTGCGAGTTTTTTCCGTTTTTTTTGGCTTGGATGTGCTAGTAGGGGCCTAAGAAAAATATTTTTTAAAGACACATTCGACCGTTCAACCGTTTAGGGCAATTTCGGGTAGGGTTTCGGATTGAGGCTGAATGGTACAAAGACTTTCGTACCAGAACTTTTGCGAGTTTTTTGCATTTTTTTGGCTTGGATGGGCTAGTAGGGGCCACTGGCCAGTCGCAACTCCAAAGAAAAACATTAAAGATAATGGGGTTATGATCTTAAAGTTCATATCTAAGGAGGATAGTCAATGGGTGCTAGAAAACGGGCCATGTCTCGTGGATGGAAATAGAACATGGATTCTCAAGACATGGGAGACTAGGATGGCCATTGATTGGTGGAGTTTTCAATCGGTATCGGTGTGGGTCAAGATACTCGACATAGACCCCATGCTACTTTCCTCGAAACATATGGTGGAAGTTATAGGCAACATGATTGGCAAACCAACTGTTGTGGATGGGTTCACGTGTGAAGTTGAGAAACTCTCGTATGCACGCCTTCTTGTGGAAGTTAACCCGGAGGAGCTAAAGAGAACCGAAGTTGTGTTAGAGAGTAACAATGGCACCATATATAAACATAAGGTGGTTTTTGAATGGACACCACGGTATTGTGAACTATGTCAAGTGTTTGGACATGTCTCGCATTCTTGCAACAATAGAAAAGTTTGAGGCAACCAACTATTCCAAAGGAGAGAGGGGGACTAAAGATGATTAAATCCAAGGCATGGGCGGATAAGGAACTCCGAAAGATAAGGCTTGGAGAGAGTGTATGGATTCAAAAGGTAAAGCAACCGGCTTTAGAGACTAAGAAGGATATCATGTCGACCCCTACTCCAAACGAGAGGTCTAAGACAAGCAAACTCTCCTCCCAAAAAGCTCCACCCAAAGAGGTACCAAGTGATTCAAGACATGAGAAGGGCAAGGGAATTTTGGTAGAGGGGCCTTCAGAGAGTGGGTGGATCACACCACGCAAGAAGGGAAAGAGACGGTTCAAGAACATTCCAAGGACAAGAATGTGCTAAAAAGGAAAACAGTCGATAAGGGTGGCACAAACTCTTTTAGCCCCTTTGATGACATGGGTTCATCTCACGAGTATGTAAGTCACGCTTAGCTTAATCTTGTGTGCTTGTTTGACTTTTTGGTGGCTATGTAGTCACGTGGCTTGGTATTTAGGGTAGGTGATACACTTTGGTTTAGGATGGAGTTTCCCAAACCCGGTAAGGTACCCCTGGCTCTTGTTGTACCAGTGGGTTTTTGGAGTCCTTTGTTTGGCCCTGGGTTTTGTGGGGTCATAGACCCATTTTTGTTAGGCCCGCCGAACAGTCTTTGAGTTGTGTTTTTTACACCTTGGTTTCCTGTGCCAAGTGTGAGCTGTACTTCCTCCTCCCTTTTCTATATATTTACCACGTTTCGACCTAGTAGGGGCCTAGGAAAAACATTTTGCAAAGACACATTCGACCGTACAACCGTTAGGGCATTTTCGGAGAGGGTCTTGGTTTGAGGCTGAATGGTACGAAGATTTTCGTACCAGAACTTTTGCGAATTTTTTCTGTTTTTTGGCTTGGATGTGCTAGTTGGGGCCTAAGAGAAACATTTTGCAAAGACACATTGAACCGTTAAACCGTTTAGGGCATTTTTGGAAAGGGTGTCGGTTTGAGGCTGAATGGTACGAATATTTTTGTACCAGAACTTTTGTGAGTTTTTTCCATTTTTTGGCTTTGGATGGGTTAGTAGGGGCTTAAGAAAAACATTTTGTAAAGACACATGCGACTGTACAACCGTTTAGGGCATTTTCGGGGAGGGTCTTGGTTTGAGGCTGAATGGTACGAAGATTTTCGTACCAGAACTTTTGCGAGTTTTTTCCATTTTTTGGCTTGGATGGACTAGCATGGACCTAAGAAAAACATTTTGTAAACACACATTCGACCGTACAACCGTTTACGGCATTTTCGGGATAGGTCTTGGTTTGAGGCTGAATGGTACGAAAATCTTCGTACCAGAACTTTTGCGTATAACAATATCTTTTGAAAACTTCCTTATACAAATATTTAAAATTAAAGATAACAAATCTAAAATATTTTTAAATAAGTATAAATATCTTTTATCTTTTAGCATGATATCTTTTCACGAAATTATTTATAGATATATTTTTTTCTTTTATAATAAAAAAAATTAATGATATTTACTTATAATGTTTAAAATATAATAAAAATAGGTAATATATATAACTATATATTAAAGTTGTACCTTTTCAAGCCACCATAACGATTCTAGCCCCACCTCATATTTAAAAAATTAATTTTTATTTCTATTATTATAACTTCTTTCTATTAAATTCTTTTTAACTATTTAAACTTATCTCTAACATCAAACAAATATCTATTTAGTATAACAATATTTTTTGAAAGCTTCCTTATACAAGTATTTAAAATTAAAGATAAAATATTTTAACATAAATATTTTAGCATACATCTTTTGACGAATTTATTTATAAAAATAAAGTGATTTTATTTTATAAAAATATTAATGATAAATATTTATAATTTTAAAATTAATAAAAATGGATAATAAAATATTTAATAGATATATTGAAATATTTGATAAACTCTAAATTTACGTACATGAAAAGTAATAAAATATGAAGAATATAATATTTGATTAAAAAATTATATACATTCTACGAACAATAAATTACTTATATTAAAGTTTATGTTATATTTTTATTCATTTATTGATTAATATCCTATTTATAATATTTATAAAATTTAAAATATCGAATCATAGTCGTACATGATATGACGGGTAAAACTAGTAACAAATAATGTTTTTGTACCATATGTGCAAAATTTTCTTTTTGGGTGCACACATTATCTTTAGTACTAGACAAATTAACAAATTTTACGGGCAAAAGTATACTTTGTAAAAACAATAAAGGTACTAAAAAAATTAAAGAGAAATTAGTACCCCCATGCCCCACTTTGAAAATTTGTTTGCAAAAATGCCTTCTTATTTCTAATGTTACATCAATGCCTAAAAAAATAGCAAAAACACCCAAAACCTAGCCCTTTCCTATTTTAGACAAATATTAAAATAATTCAATTTTCTTTAATATTGAAAACTCAAATTATTGAATAAAATCATTTTAAAATTATTTTTAGCTTTAAATTAAATGATTTTTACTAATTAAATTTAATCACTTTAGTGATTACCTTACCTATTGAATTGAATTTACGATAGACAATGAACCCTAAATTTACCTTCCCCATTCATCTCTCCACGCCGGTAGGTTCTTCTCTAGTCGTTCTCCTTCCCCGATACCTCTGTGCGCCGCCCTCCTTTGATTGATTGCCACCAACACCGGTCACCGGACATCTTGCCATTGTCGCTGCCACAATCTCAGCGTCGCCACTGATGCTACACCGTCAAAGTTATGCTCACATATCTGGCGACAGCCTACTCGTGCCTTCATCTGATTGACTAGTGAGCGGAGTTAAGTATCTTTCTCTGTTGAAATTGGTGTTCTAATGTATGAGAAGCTTGAGCATGCTTTTGTTTTGGTTATAGTCATCAGGATTAAACCGTGTTTCCTAATTGAGAGTTAACATGGTCATGCATACAGGTTCTTGATGATCTTCTTAGTGAATATGATAAAAGATCACATGGTCCAGGGAAATGGCGGAAAGTGGCTATATTCTTGCAGCAGAGGTAATTAGTTCTCTTTTTTGTTCTTGTTTGTTCGTAATGTTATGACAACTCTGACCCTTAGATCTTATCAGTTTGGAAGGACCTATTTCCGACCTTGGAAAGAAGCAAATACATCAATTTGGATCAGAGAGAAGTTCTCTATTGATTAAGTGTCGCTCAATTGAAGATAAGATTGGGTTACTCGGAAAGCAATTGGAAGCAAGTGAGAAGCATAAAGCTGAGTATTTGAAGCGTTATGAGGATGCTATAGGAGACAAAAAGAAGTTTTTTGATGATTACATGAGCCGTATAACTAATATACAAGGCAAATGCAGCTCCCTAGAGGAGAGATGTTCTAGCTTGGTGAAGTCATTGGATTATGTCAGGCAGGAATCTTTTGATTGGAAAAGGAAGTACGAATAGGTGATCTCGAAGCAAAAGGCTGAGGAAGACCAATCCAGTGCTGAAATAGCTATTCTGAAGTCAAGGACCAGTGCAACTGAAGCTAGGTTAGCTGCTGCTCATGAACAAGCTCGGTCTGCTCAAGACGAAGCAGAGGAATGGAAACAGAAATATGATGTTGCAGTAAGAGAATCCAAATCTGCACTTGAGAAAGCAGTTGTTGTACAAGAACGTGCTAATAAGAATATGCAATCTAGAGAAGACATCCTTAGGTCGCAATACGCTAAAGATCTAGCAGAGAAGGTAAAGTACTGTTCTTCTTTTCATATGTGTTCCTTTTTTTTCCCTCTCTATGCCTAACATAAAAAGGTAATATTTTTGTGATTATTACTTGCAGGAAGATGAAATCAGGGAGAAAGCAACAAAAATTGAGTCTGCAGAGCAGCGACTAACAACTTTAAGTTTAGAGTTGAAGGTGAGTTTTTTTTTAATAGTCACATTTCTGAACTAGAATTATTCACTTCTCTGTTTGGAGTAGATAATTTTGCTTGATCTTCCTGTTTTTTGCATTAAATGCTTCATCTAGGTAATAAATTCTCTTTCTCCCAAATGGCTTTGAATAAATGGCTTTGAATAAACATGGCATGCCTCTGATAAGTATCATATAGTGGCCTTGTATACTATAATGACTATATGGCATAAGCAGATATTCTACAGAACATGAAAACGTGGATTTGGTTCCTTGCTTATAACTTTACAAATTTTATACACTTGGTTACAATGTTTACATAGACTACACCAACTCGTTAATTCCTAGATTTATTTGCTTCTTGTCTTCTCAGGCTGTTGAATCAAGGATAAGGAATTACGATTTTGACATTTCAAGCTTCAGAAGTGAGATTAAAGAATTCAGTGAGAGGTTGGAATCTGCAAATGCAATTGCACAATTTTATGAAAGAGAAGCACGAATTTTGGAGCAGGAAAAGAATCATCTCGTAAAGAAATACAGAACTGAATTTGCAAGGTTCGATGATGTGCAGGACAGGTGCAGAGTTGCTGAGAAAGAAGCCAAAAAAGCCAATGAAGTGGCCGATAAGGCACGAGCAGAAGTAGCAACTGCTTTGAAGGAGAAGAGTGAAATACAACGTGTAGCCATGCAAAGGTTGGTTCAAATTGAGAGGGCTGAAAGGTAGCTGGAGAACTTGGACAGGCAAAAGAGGGATTTATCAGAGGAATTGGAGAGACTTCGTGCATCAGAGGTGGATGCCAACTCTAAGGTGGTGATGCTGGAGGCTCGAGTTGAGGAGAGAGAGAGAAGGAAATAGAGAAACTCATGAAATCCAACAATGAAAAGAGGGCCAACATTGTTCATATTCTTGAACGTCTTCTTGAAACTGAACGTGTGGCCCGTGCAGAGGCAAACCGAAGGGCAGAAGCTCTATCAGTTCAGTTGCAGGCCACGCAAGGGAAATTGGATTCGCTTCAACAAGAACTTACTTATGTGCGCCTTAACGAGTTTGCTCTGGATGGAAAGCTTAAGACTGCTTCACACGGGAAACGCCCTAGGATGGATGATTATGATATGGATGGGGACTCTGCTCAGGAAGTCAGGGCTAACAATGATAGGAAACCCGAGACAGCAGGAAAATGAGGAGTAATCTTAGCCCTTTCCAGTATGCAACATCAGTTGGAGATGGAAGCTCTGTGCTGAGGGAAGAAGACGACAATGCCAACCAGCAGACTGAGAATGAGGATTATACAAAGTTTACTATGCAAAAGCTTAAGCACTTCTCATAGAAATTTGTACTTCAAATGGGATTCGTCTAGAGTTCTTTGGTTGTGAAACTAGTTTAGGTTCACTTTATTGTTGTTGGGAAGTGTTGTAGATGTATTTTTGGTGGTTAATTGTATGTTAGTAATCCACTATGGTGGATAACTTGATGTTAGTAATCCACTTTAGTGGATAACTTGATGTTAGTTTTGATCATTATGTGAACTTAGTTTGTGCGTTGGCTTGTGACTTTCAATGAAGGACACTATTTTTGACTTTATTTCGACTCTTTCACTTTCTTGTGTGTGCTGGAAATTGATACAGGTTATGGCTCTCTTCATGCTTAAGGATAGTATTTTTTATGTATCAAGAGCATGTCCAACTTTCATATAGGGTGACAGGATAAAAATTGTATGATGACAAGATAATTATTGAAGTATGACAATATAGCTTTTCTCATATGAATTTGGAATTCAAATGAAGCTAACATCAATCCATGTGCGACTTTCTTATAGGGTGACATGATAAAAATTGTATTATGACAAGATAATTGTTGAAGAGTGATAGTATAGCTTTTCTCATATGAATTTGAAATTCAAATGAAGCAAACATCAATCCATGTCCAACTTTCTTATAGGGTGACAGGATAAAAATTGTATGATGACAAGATAATTATTGAAGTGTGACAGTATAGCTTTTCTCATATGAATTTGGAATTCAAATGAAGTAAACATCAATCCATGTTCAACTTTCTTATAGGGTGACAGGATAAACGTTGCATGATGACAGTAAAAATTCTTAAAGTGTGACAGTATAGCTTTTCTCATATGAATTTGGAATTCAAATGAAGCTAACATTAATCCATGTTCAAATTTCTTATAGGGTGACATGACAAGATTTTTGTGTTGTGACAGTAAGTTTAGAAAGGTTGACCAGATAGACGTTTCACAAGTAAAAAGGAATGACAAGAAACCGTCTACATAAGAGGACTTTTGGCAAAGGATAACAAGATAATGAATGAAGTACGACAGTAGACCTACTACATATCTCGTTTTGTCTGACTTCTTTACATCCAACTGGAAGCAATGTGTCAATGCAATTGACCTTAATGCATCTTGCAGCTCCTTTTTGGAATTGAAATAGTCTCCCTCACTAATTTTTGCATGATTATGAACCTCATCACTGTTTTGTCCACCTTGTAATGTAGCCCATTCTTTAGCATTTGTTTTTGCACGATAAAAATTCTCTTCCACTTCTTGAATAACATCCTCATCAACGTCAACAAATTGATCATCAATATCTTCCGTTACTTCATCATGAACAACTTGTTCAAATTATTTTGCTCCATCAAAATCATCACTTGCAAAACCACTTCCGTTAAAACCAATTTCTTCTTCTCCAAGGTTTACAAAATCAGTATCTTCATCATCATCATTGAGCATGACAACGACATCTTTGCCTTTATTTGTTGAAGTAGACCCTCCAATTTCATCATCGCTCCTCAATGATACGAAATTAATTGGGGAAGTATTTCTGTTTCGTAACCTGTCACTGTCTTCAGGGATCCTGTCACCATTCCCAAATTTCTTGACACCCATATCAAAGGAGACATTATTATCATCGTCGATGATTTCATCTAAAGTCTTGTCATCTTTAATCGGTGTTCGATCACACTAGCTTACAAGAGGTGCACTTGATGAGACTCTCATCTCTTGCATAGAGTTTGGAGTTTGAAACTCAAAGACTTTCCTGTCAACACCCTCGTCCATAAACTGAATATTTTTCTTCTCCTTAATGCTTGTGTACAAATCTATCGGCCATATCCCCTCTTTTGATGATTTTGAATTCAAAAATTTGTAGACTTCAAGATCATCTTCACCATTAACTTCAAAGGGTGGAAGGTTTGCCTTTATGGGCGGCACATAGTGCAGATGTAGTTTGTACTTTTCACAATCAATGGATAGTTTCTCCACTATTTTATCCTTAAGGGATTCGAATTTTATAGTATCGAATACAACGAGTGCTATTGTCTTCTTGTCCCCCCCCTTCATAAGACCAGTTATCTCCCAAGACATTCCATTAACCATTTGTAATTAACGTAAGTAATATGTTGTTTCAACCTGAAAATACACAAATCGTAATACTTAGAAGCAATAAATGATTATCGAAACAATTCAATCATAATACTTAGAAGCATAAATGATTATCGAAACATTTCAATCGTATAATACTTACCCATGGTAGAACTCAATGTGCTCTATGTTTGTTCGTATATCAAAATTGAATGAACAAATAAGACTGGGTAGAAAAGATATAGTATCTTTATGTAGAATAATTGGCTATTATTGTTTGCATTAAGATTCGTATCTTTTAAGATAAAGGATAGAAAAGATTTCGTAACAAATCTAATTCGTTAGCAATTTCCTTCTTCTTTTAAGTCCGTGACAAGAGGATATTGTAGTATGACAGTAGAATACACAAGCATGACAGTATAACGTCTAGCCCGACTAGTTTTTTACGGAAATCTCAACCCATTAGGATCTTTAAAATGTCGTAACAAATCTAATTCGTTAGCAATTTCCTTTTTCTTTTTTTCCTCATTAGTTTCCGTATATTATAACTAATAAATCACTTTAAAATGTCTTTTCATATGCCTTTTATTTATTTATTTTTACAATTTTTGTTTTATGATTTTAATTTTTTGAATTCAATAATTCATTTCTAAAAAACATTACAAATATAAATTCAAATAATTAAACAATAAAATAATAAAAAATAAAATTGCATAAATGCCAAAAATGCATGATTTACAATTTCCTATAATGTGAGGTATTTTTGCAAACTGTTTTTGTACAAGGGTATCCTTGCAAATCCGCCAAAATTAAACATGCAAAATAAAAGGATGGGCCTCTATTTCTGCACTGATATCTTGACACTGCAAAACCTCTTCTAAATTAAACAAAACGAACAATCACTTTAGACATGTATCGTGAGTGCAATAACACAAGTGTAATAACAGGAGTTTGAAAATCAAATTCAAGACTTATAAACATCTTCACCGGCCGAAACATAGAGAAATCAAAACCTCAGATAAGAAACTGTATATAATATCTCGATCGATCCGTAACAGTTTACACATCAAAACCATTGGGATTAGGATTTCTGTGTGAAGACGTTCTTCACCTTCCATCATCCGAGGCAAAGGACACTACAAATCCAGATGGCCTGGTGGGTATACTCGTTTGCGTATCGCTCCCGAAGAAGGAGGATGACGACGCTGTTGAGTGGTCGATGTTGGTGAAGCTCTCTTGAGCCTGCCACTTCTTAAGAGCCTGGGGCAGGCTCATGTCAAGATCGATCCCATAGTTATCCTCGGCGTCTTCATCCGAGGGCTTCCACATCTCAACAAGGGATGAGAGAACGTTAACCGCGTGCCCCATGTCGGGTCTCTGGTGGGGATCCCTTGCACAGCAATGGCTTGCGAGTTCGGCAACCGTTTCAATGCTCGATCTCGTTTCCTCGTCCACTTCAATGATTGGATCAATCGACTTTCGGAACGTTTCCTTGTTGTTATAGGCTCTCCGGAACCACGTTACCAAATGCACGCTGTCTTCGGGTTGGGTCTCGTCCAGGGCTTTCCGTCCAGTCATCAGCTCCATTAGTATTACACCAAAGCTGAATACATCCACCTTGGTAGTTATTCTTCCCATCACTGAATATTCAAACAACACAAATAAATCATTATATATGGAAAATCATACATGTAACATGTACGCTATAGGTTAGGTGTTCGTGTTCTTTCTTTAGACCAGCCAAGATTTAATATCATTACCAGCGTATTCGGGAGCAAGGTAGCCAAAAGTGCCTGCGAGCCTTGTTTCAATTGATGTTTTCCCTCCATCTGGTGCGAGACGTACGAGTCCAAAGTCGGCAACTTTTGCCCGCATATCATCCCCAAGAAGAATGTTAGATGGTTTAAGGTCCCTGTGAATGAAACTCTGGTGCGCCAAATTATGCAAATATTCCACGGCTCTGGCAACATCTAGAGCGATTGTAAGTCGTTGCTTCCACTCGAGGGGTTTCAGTCCATCCTCTTTCCATTCAAAGAGATGCTGGCTGAGCGCTCCTTGTGGCATGTACTCATACACAAGAATCTTCTCGTACCCATCCAGACAATATCCGAGAAGGCCAACCAAGTGCCTATGTCTAACCTTAGTCAGAACCGCAATCTCAGATGTGAATTCTGTTAAACCCTTATCCCCAAGGACTCCGGAATTCATTCTCTTGACAGCAATATTTGTCCCGTCATGCAGCTCACCTTTGTAAACGACACCAAAACCACCCTTTCCAAGAACATTGTTTTCACTGAAGTCATTTGTGACACTCCTCAAAACTTGAATAGAAATCACCAAGTTAGTCCCCTCGATCACATGGACATCACTAGGCGCAGTACTACTTGACAGGCTATACCCTTCACTGGCTGCCCCGCCATTCCCAGGAGTGGCAATGGTAATCTTCACTGCATCTCCAGATTCAGAATGACTCGGGTGGATAACCACTCCATTCGTCCTTTGAACTCCATCAGAAGAAGCCTTCCTTTTCCTTCTTGAAATCAAACAAAACAGAGATAACCCAACAACAAGAGCCACACTTACACCACCAACTACTATACCCACAATTCTCCCTGTTTTTGATTTGCTAATACTAGATCCAGAACCACCAGAACTGGCCGAGGATCCAGGAGAGGTAGATGGTGGAGGAGCATCCTTGCCAATATTTACATTCCCAGTGGTGATTACATTAGTGTGAGTAAAAGCGGGGATCTTCCCAAATAATTGGTTGTATGAAACATCCAATGTCTTCAGCTTAGGCATTGTTGTGAGCTTCACAGGTATGGTGCCAGTGATGTTATTATGGGCAAGGTTCAGAGTCTCAACAGACGTAAGTCGAGCAATCGAAGGAGAAATAGCACCAGCTAGACCCTTGCCCGGCAAATTAACAGCAGTAACATTTCCATTGGAACAAGTAATACCCATCCAACTGTTCGCACAAGGATCGTTCCCTGTCCAGGCCTTGGCAAACACAAGCGGGTACCCGAATGGCCCCATGAATGAAATCAAAGCATCCACTCGACTATCACAAGACGCACCAGGAGTGTCTAAGCAAAAGCTATTCCTTCCATCAATCATGTCTAGTGCTACTGAACTAGGAAACCTCGGGGCGGAGCCTTGGAGAGCATTATTAGTCAAATTAACAATTTGAAGGGGTGCTAGAGAGGCCAATGAATCCGGGACAGGGCCCGTGAGGGTATTGTCTCTCAAATTCAAATGCTTAAGATTGGTAAGCTTGGAAAGATCAGGGATAGGACCCGTAAACGCATTCATATTCAGCCAAACCTGGACAAGATCAGTCATGTTTTGCAACACAGCAATTGATCCTCCTAGGGACCGTGTTCCATTCATAAAAGTCTGCCCGTTTAGCCACAGGCTTTGCAGCGGAAGCCCGGAAAAGCTCGAGGGCAAACCGCCCTCGAGATGATTAGACGACAAATGCAAATGGGCCAGGCTCGGGAAGGTTGTAGGGGTGATGAAATCGGGGAGGGACCGGATCAAGTTGACGCTGTTAGCAGAGAAATTCTGAAGAGACGAAGCGTCTTGAAGGCTCTCGGGTAAAGACCAATTCCCGAAGGGGTTATCGTCAAGGTAAACGGCCAAGAGAGAGGTCATACCTTTGAAGCAATCCGAAGGGATCGAAGTGAAGTTGTTGCTGTGAAGATTCAGCGTCTGGAGGGAGCTCAATCCGGCCAAACTGGGGACCGCTCCGGAGATAGTGTTGCCCATGAGCTCGAAGACTTGAAGGTTTGAGAGAGCGGAGAGGGAAGAGGGGAGGGTTCCGGATACACCGAGATTTCCGAGTTGGATCCGGGTGATCCGGTTGTTGGAGTCGCACCGAACGTTGTCCCAATTACAGGGGTTTGAATCGGACCACTTGAGAGTGGAAGGGAGCTTGAGAGAAGTCCTGAGCTCCTCCATTACTGATGCGTCGGACTGAGCTATGGAAAGCGGGAGATGAAGAAGAAGCAGCAGCAGGAAGCAGAATTGGATGGTAATTGAGAAGATAGGCGGCGCGGGTCTAGGGTTTCCCATGGCGAAGGAGAAAAATAGAGCACCTTTTGTGAGGAATTCGGATTCCAGGGTCTGCGGGTCTGGAGGAAGAATCCGCCGAAGAAATGGCGCAGATAATCAAGGCAAAGGCGAAAGAGGGATGATCTTGACTAAAATAAAAAAAAGAAAAGACAGACAGAATCACAGGATGATCATCGAAGAATCCGATCGGAAGGAGGGGATGAAACGTAGTAATGTCGTGTGGCGTAGTAATGTCGTGTGGACCCATTACTGTATTAAATTGTTCATCAAACCACCGTTAAAGAAATATCAATATATGATGCAATTTCGATCGACTTCACTCTTAATTCTGGTCACGAGACGTCAAGAACAACTATTAGATTTTTATGGTTCGTATTTTATATTTAATTTGGATTTTTGAGGAAGAATAGGTATTTGGGAAAACACTTAAATAAACTCACTAAGGCAACACAAATAGATTAAAATTGTAAGGGTTATACACACCCAAACAAAGCACAAACTCGGATGAACACACAGATTACAAACCAGCCAAAGGCCACGACTTTTGTCTTCAAATTTTCCGTCCCTCTTAGAGCTAATTCCTAGCTTATTTATAGACTTAAAATGCAAGCACAAAGACTCTCAAAATTCGGCCCTAAAGTCTTCCAAGATTCGGCCATAAAGAGAAAGAAATGAAAATGTCATCACTTGAATGAAGTTAGTGAAGATGTGGCTGTTTGGCTTCTTGCATTGATGATGGCTCCTTAATGATGGTTGAGTAATAATGCTTATTGATGACGACTCCTTAATGTGGCTGATTAGCTTCTTGCATTGATGATATAAAGGAAAGGTCTTCACTTTAATGAAGAGATGAAGAGATTTCTTCAATGTAACCAGCCATTAATGAACTCCTCTTAAGTGTAATTGATTGAAAGTTATTGAAGTCATGGAAACTAAAAAAGTGATTGATTTGCACGCCCCATTAAGGTCTTGAAACCATCTTGAATTGCCCTCCTTGTGACACATCAATATATATTATAAAAGCCAACCGTTTTCGAGTCATCACGTTGATTCTGGCTCCACCTCATTTTTAAAAAATAATTTTTATTTAAATTATTTTAGTTCTCCTAATTAAATTCTTTTTATTTATTAAAGATAAGATTTTCTTAAAGAATCACGTTTTTAAGAAAAATCATGTTTTTAAAAAAAATCACGTTTTCATGTTCAATGATTGATTTTGTTAAAGATAGAATTTTTTAAAATTCCGTTGAATGATTTTAGTTATCACAATCAAGTTTCTCTTATATAATTTACTTATGTGGCAAAGATAAGATCCTTTTTAAAGATATTATTTTAATTCTTCTCCGAGTTAAATTTTTTTCATTTTTTAAAGATCTATAACTATATATTAAAGTTGTACCTTTTTAGCCATTTTATTGATTCGGCTTCTAAGCCTACCTTATATTTACAAACATACTTATTATTTATATTAATTTATCTTTTTCAATTAAATTTCTTTTTATCTATTTATGGAAAAAAATTGAATTTTAATTAAAAATAACAAAAATCATCTTATCTTTATCTTTTATCTATTCATGTAAAAAAATTTATCATAAATTAAATTTTGATAAAAAAAATTTAGAAATTTTCAATATCTATCTATAATCAATATCTATCCTAATCTATGTATATATATAAAAGACGCAAGGAATAAGGTCACCACGTTACGCCACCTATGATTTTCCTACGTGTCGTTCCCACGTTAAGCCACTTAAGATTTCGCCACATAGGATTTTTTATTTTGGAAATTTATATATGTTTATATTATTTTAAGATGATATAGAAATAGGATAAATTAATCCAGGAGAGGTTCCATCTAAAATAAAGATGTTATCTATTATATGTTAGGAATTAGGATAGATCTAAAAGATTTTATCTAAAATTAAAAATAAATTATAGAACATTAGATATTATATAATAAGATAGATATATTAATTTAGTTTTGCAATTAAATTTCTATCTATTTATATGAAAAAAAATGAATTCGAATTTTATTTAAAATCAAAGAAAATTATTTTATCTTTATTTTTTTATCTATTTATGTAAATATTTATCTTAAATAAAATTTTGATAAAAAATAGAACTTTCAATTTAGATAAATCTATTATATATATAAAAGCAATAAGGTTTGGAGCCTTCTCATTACGCCACCTAGGATTTCGCCACATGTTGATCCTATATTAAGCCACCTCAGATTTTTACACGTGTCATTTTCTTATAATTTAGACGTCTTTATAAATATTTCATGTCATAGTCCACATGTAAAATTTTTTGCATATCACTCATATGTTATGTACACATCATATTGCCACATAATCAACAAATCTCAATCAATTTTTTTATTTTTTTTATATTGGATTACAATAACGTTTTTTTTGGAACTTTAGTTACACATTTCGAGAAATTTATATGTAAAAATATTTTTTATCGTATCTTTATGATCCTAACCACTCTCCAATATAATCTACCAAAAAAACTCCCATAAATATATATCGAGATCTCATCCTATAATATTTTTAAACTATAAAATTAATAATAGATTGTTAATGATCCATATATATGATATGATCATATATGTATGAACTGAACGAATATACTGAACAACAAAATTAACAATTATCTTCTTTCTAGAGATAACACAATCAAATATATTAGTTTTTACTTCATTTTATGTAATTTTTTTATTCTTATAAGATAAGACCATAAAAGTATTATTTTTAATTAATTTTTTCGTAATTTTTTAAATTTGTATTTGTCTTCTTTCGTAACATAAGAAATTAAGAATCTAAAATTTATTAATTTAATTTATAATTTTTTATAATAAAGCTATTTAATTGCGAAAATTATAATATAATAATTTTTTAATAGAAAAGATTAAATAATTTATTCCATCCAAAAATTGCAACATCTCTCAAATAGGGATTTTATATTTGACATAAGAATTTTGAGTAATTTTTATAGATGAGGATGTGACCAATTTTCTCAAATTTAATTTTTTAAATTTTTTAAATTTACTAAATTCAATAATTTACATTTTTCGTAATTTTTAAATTTTTTTTATTTATATTCTTTCATAACATAAGAATATAAAATTTATTAATTCAATTTATCATTTTTTGATAGAGCTATTGAATTACGAAAATTACATTATAAAGCCTTTTTAATAGAAAAATTTAAATAATTAGATTTATCCTTAAGTTTTAACATTTCTAAAATAATATTTTTATATTCGACAAAAGAAATTAAATAATTTGTATAGATGATGACGTATTTAACTTTTTTTAATATTAAATCCAATGATTTATCTTTATTATTAAAAATAACTAAAGTTCATTAATCTATAGGTATATACTAGCTATACCCGTCGTGTCATGCACAACTACATGAATTTAATACTTAATTTATTTAATGGATATGATTTTAATTTAATATAAAAAAATTATTTATTAGAAAAAAATTATATAAAATTTTACAATTGATGTCATGTGAAATACGGGTTCACATTGCGGGCACCCAAAAAGAATCTTTTACATAAATAGATAGTTTTTAGACTAAATCCGAATAATCTAGATTGAAAGTTCTATTTTTATCAAAATTTTATTTAAGATAAATCTTTTACATAAATAGATAAAAAAATAAAGATAAAATAATTTAATTTAATTTTGAATAAAATTCGAATTATTTTCCCATATAAATAGGAAGAAATTTAATTGGAAAACTAATTTAATATATCTATCTCAATATATAATTTCTAATGTTCTATAATTTATTTTAATTTTAGATAAAATATTTTAGATATATCCTAATTTCTAATATATAATAGATATCATCTTTATTTTAGATAGAATCTTTCCTAGATTAATTTAAAATATTTCTATATTACCCTAAAATAATTTCAACATATATAAATTCCTAAAATAAAAAATCATATGTGGCGAAATCCTAGGTGACTTAACGTGGGAACAACACGTAGGAAAATCCTAGGTGGCGTAACGTGATGGCCTTATTCCTTACGTCTTTTATATATACATAGATTAAAGTTGAAGCTTTTCAAACCACTACAATAATTATGCACCCACCTCATATTTAAAAAAAATTATTCATATTATTTCAATTTTTCCTATTAAATTCTTTGTATCTATTTAAATCTATCGTTAATAGTTTTAACTTAACACCAAATCATCAAAACATATTTAAAATAAAAAAAAATAAGGATGTCTTTTGAAAAATTCCGTATAAAAATATTTAAATAATAATTTTAAATATTTTAAATATTAATAAATAAGGATAAATATATTTTTATCTTTTAGCATGATATTTTCCATGAATTTATTTATAGATATATGCTGATTTTCTTTTACAATAAAAAATTAATGATAATTTCTTTATAGATATATGTTGATTTTTTTACAATAAAAATACGTATATGTAAAGTGATAAAAAAATGGATAATATTATATTTAATCATATCTAATATTTAGTTTACTTAGGCACTAGAATAATTTTTGCACCACCATAAATTAAATTATATATATTCTACCTATTTTTCATAAATAAATTATATTTTTCTTTCATATTAAATTACATCTTATTTATTAAAATAATTTTTAAAATTTTAAAATTTTAAAATTTATCTTTTCCATATTTTAAAATTATCTATCTTTTTTGTTTTATTTTATTCATATTTTATCTCCTTTTTTAAATTAAAACCATTTTTTAAATATTGTTAAGGGAAAGGAAAATTGAAAATTATTTTATCTGAATAATCTATCTTTATTCTCAATTTTAAACTTAATAATTTAAATTTAATTTGTTTTATTTGATTCCTAAACAAAATAATTTTTGAACTTGATACAAACAATAAATTACTTATATTAAATTTTATATTATATTTTTCTTTATGAATATCATATTTATAATATGTCTAAAAAATATGGGATCATAGTCGTGCATGGCACGACGGGTACAACTAGTACATTATAAAACAGAAACCAAGTCTGTGTAAAAATTTGCGCCACGTGGCATAACCTTAATAAAATAATGGAAAAACTTTTTTCAATTTTAAAAACTAAATAATAATTCTAGAAAGCCTCTTTCACATTATGCTCTAATAATAATTCTAGAAATCACGATTTATATTAACTACTTTATAAAATAAATAATGGATAGATCTATTACTAATAACTAAAGCCGAAGCAATTTCTGCCACCACATTGCGCCACATCACCCCTTTATTAAAATAATAGTTTTTTTATAGTTAATTATGCAAAAAAGTTATCTCTAAGTAAACATAAAGATAAAATAATATTTGTAAAAATTTATCCCCAAATAAACATAAAGATAAAATAATATTAGTAGATTTGACCAGTATATATATATATATATATATATATATATATATATATATAAGCACATTATATTTATTATATTTGTAAAAGATGAGAAAAAGTATGTACACATGATCACATACATATCTTAGAAATAAAAATAGTCATATCTATCTATAACTAATTAATTAACTATATATTAAAGTTGTAACTTTTCTAGCTACCACATTAATTTTGGCCCTACCTTATATCAAAAAAATTATTTATATTATTTTTCTCCAATTAAATTACATTATATTTATATGTGTGGAAAAATTGATTCAAATTTTAATTAAAAATAATTAAAAGATTTTTATCAATTTATAAAAAATATTTATCTTAAATCAAATTTTGATAAAAAAAAAAGTAAAATTTTTAAATATCTATATAATTATTAGCATAAATTAAGTTTTTATAAAAAATTTATATTATATTTTCCTTAATTTTATTTTTGGATTGTTTATGTAAATATATAAGATTTTTTATATTTACAAAATTCAATATTTTTTTATCCATAATTATTAATTATCTTTTTAACTTTTTATTGAAAAGATTTTTAAAGAATTGAATTTTATTAATTTTTTCAATAATTTACATTATTTTTTGTATTTTATTTGTTTTTGTATATTTACTTTATTAATATTATATTTATAATATATATAAAAATTATTGAGTCGTAGTCGTGCATGGCACGACGGGTACAACTAGTACCATATTGTATGCGTAGATTGTCTCATACAATATCACATACTGAAATTAAAAAATATTAATTAATATACACATATTTAAATCACGATTTTTTATCTCTCTGTTTTTTTGTAACTAGGCAAGAGCCGCGTGCTGTATTGGAATTTTTTAAAGTTTTAAATTGGGTCTGTAAAGGATAATTGGTTTGCTACTACTCGGGCCTTGGAGATTAATTCCAATGTGGGTTTAGGCCCATGTAAATATTGTATGCGCTAGGATTTCTTTGTTTAAGTTTTGTCTTAGTGCAGCGAGGGTTGCCCAATTCTTCGTTTCTTGCCACCGGTACGACCATCTTCTTCGCTACCGGTATGCTCAGTGTTGTTCGCCATGTTCAGGGAATTGAAAGGCGTCTTCCCCCGTAAATATAACAGCGCTTGTGTCATTGTTAACTACAATGAGATTTCTTTAAAATAATGAGATTTCGATAAAAGCCAACATTACCTTTCAAAGATAATGTATATTTTAAAAATATAAATAAAGACCTAGAAAATTGTCGCGTGCGTTGCACACGGAGAACATAAATATTGTAGTTGACTTTTTTTATTTCAATTGATTTATAAGGAAATAAATATTTTTAGTATTTTTAGTATAATGACCCTAAACATTTTTAAGGAAATAAATAAAATATTAGAGTTAAAATAAATATTTTTAGTATTTTTAATTTATTTGTTTCAACCAATAAATACCCAGTTTGTATATGTTTTAGTTAAAAACTACATATAAAAATACAAGTAAAACACCATTTGTGAATGCAAAAAATTACTTTAGGCAATTTTTTTAGCCACAAAAAAAACTTATTTCAAAAAAATGTTTTTAATATTTTATTTATATTTATCTATCCATAAATATCCATTTTTTATATGTTTTAATTAAAAATAAAAAATGATATACATTTTGTATATGTTTTTTGTTGACTTCTTAAATGAACAATATCCATAAATATCTACTATTTACGACAAAGCCATGCATCCTTAACACTTACACGTGGCTTGGGTCATGCCTAGTAAGGAAAATAAAGCACATATCAAAGTGGCTATATTTGGTTATGGTCCTCAAAACCGAACTCGGAAAATCCAAAGCCCAGCCTAAATTTTAGCCAACCCACGCATCCATTATAATTAATGCAGGCTCACCTACAAGCTAACATTATGTGAATTGCCTTTAAGAATTTCTCTAGCTTCTTAAAATGCAGGCATGTTATCAAAGATTTAGTGAATAATATATTGGCGTTTTTTCTTGCTGATTACATTCAGTGTGGCCTTGTTAAATTATTTTTTACATTGTAAACTTATTGTTCGGGTAAGTTGCTTTCGAGGGAACACTGAATCTGACGCATATGATTATTGGATGTGAGATGTGCAAATATCTTATTTTTGTTAATATGTTAAAGATAATTATTGGAAGTTAGTTTTACATTTTTTAAGAAATTAATTTTCTTCCATACCTAGATAGGCTTCAAATTGAAGGAAATGGGAAGACTTGGAGAAAAGATAAGAAGTTAATATACTAAAATATCAAACATAAACTTCTTAAAACTATGGTATTGTTTATGAGAAGTCATTGACCTTAAAAGGTTTGTATTTATCGATTTTGGTTGATTTTTGAAAAACAGAAATTTTCATTTAGAAAGTGTTGATATATTGACATCAATTGTAGGTGTTATGAACTTATAATATGTGTTTATTAAAAGTGTTCTTATCCAACCATTCGTTTAAATTTAATCGAGTTTATTCAACCGTGTGTTACAGTTTCATCTCATTATTCATTTTTTCTCTTTCCTTCCGTATTCACGGCTGCTAAAATTAGTATTCAATTCCTTAAGTAATGTATGCTCATAGACACGCGATAAAAAATCATTTTTAAAAAATGTTATCTGACCAAATCTAGCATTCTAATTAAAGATCAATTGTGTTGATCTATGTTTTTTTGAAATCATTTCTTTGCCACGCTACATTAGGTGAACCACCTCTTTCAGAATAAGTTATGTTTAGCGATGTCAGTACCTTCTACGTCTTGCTTGAAGTGAGATCTAGCAATTGGCTTCCCTTTTTGTACAATTATTTTTTTTCCTTGCTTTCTTTGATCCGACACTAAATTGAGGGTTGTAGATTTCTTATTGGTTTGTTGATGACTTCACTTTGAGGAAATTCCTTTGTTTGCATGTTGAATCTAGTCTAGGGTTTTGCAATTTTTAGTATTAAACTTTTTTTGCCTTTTTTAGAATTTGTGTTCGTTTGTTGTTTGTTTTGCCTTGTCTCGTAAACATCAGCTTCTTCTATTTTCAAATAAGACATACTTTAGTGTTAAAACTTTCTTTTAACGATTTAAAAACTTGTAAAAATAATTTATTTTACACGGAAAGATCATTTGGATTTTTCACTTCTAAAATATTCTAACCTAATGGTTTTGGGATGTAAGAACCCGTATCTCCTTTAAATGGGCCAAGTGAGGCCCAAATTTTAACCTCTCATTCTTGGGCCAAACAACCTTGCTCATTTTTTCTGACGGGTCAATAAGTCTATTAGCTTTTTCATGTATAGGTGGGTCGACAAGCCCAACTGAGCTCTACCTTATTATCCTATTTGTTTCCTTTAGCAACGCCCACCATCTTCTTCATTTTTTTTTGTGTGAGCTTATACAGAGAAGAAAAAACAGGTGGCATTCATGAAAGAAGCTTGGTCTCCACCTGGCTTCTCCTTTATCTCTATTGGTAGCTACAAGGACATCCTCCTAGTTCTTTCCTTGTCGGTGGTGGATGGTTAAAAGAAAGAATCTGATCAAGTCGCGCCTCTTCCCGAACATATATCTCGCTCTTGCACGCATTTTCTTATCCACCAGAAGATTCAACTCTTTTCTGCATCGATCAATGGCTGGAAAATTTGAAAGAAACCATGCCCTTTCTCCTTCTCGTTTCTTTTGCGTGAGTCCGACACTGGAACAGGCTGCAACTACCTTCACCTCCATGAAACTTCACTAATTAACTCCCCTTCTCGCTCCATCTATAGCGATCGATCCATCCCCTCTCGCACCGACTCCAATTTCTCCCTCTTCCACATCTAATCACCTCCCGTAGTCCCTGGAAACGGCTTCGTCGCCGTTTTCATGGTTTTTATCATACTATGTAAATTGAAAGACTTATTTCTTCTAATTAATTACTTAGCATCAAACAGAGAGGATCAAACGTGGAAAAACACAAAAAAGAGGAGATGATATGAAACCTCAACTGGAGTCGGATTCCTTAGTTTCTTTTTTTGGATTTCGTGGTTCCCGTCTTCCTTCTGCACCTATACCTTCACCTTTTCATAAAACTGAATCTGGGAACCATTCATATAGCTCCGAGCGGCTTTAGAAGATCATTTGGATTTTTCACATCTCAAATATTCTAACCTAATGGGTTTTGGGATGTAAGAACCCGTATCTCCTTTAAATGGGCCAAGTGAGGCCCAAATTTTAACCTCTCATTCTTGGGCCAAACAACCTTGCTCATTTTTTCTGACAGGTCAATAAGTCTATTAGCTTTTTTGATCTATAGGTGGGTCGACAAGCCCAACTGAGCTCTACCTTATTATCCTATTTGTTTCCTTTAGCAGCGCCCACCATCTTCTTCATTTTCTTTTTTTTTTGTGTGAGCTTATACGGAGAAGAAAAAACAGGTGGCAATCATGAAAGAAGTTTGGTCTCCACCTGGCTTCTCCTTTATCTCTATTGGTAGCAACAAGGACATCCTCCTAGTTCTTTCCTTGTCGGTGGTGGATGGTCAAAAGAAAGAATCTGATCAAGATGCGCCTCTTCCCGAACATATATCTCGCTCTCGCACACATTTTCTTATCCACTAGAAGATTCAGCTCTCATCTGCATCGATCAATGGCTGGAAATTTTGAACGAAACCATGCCCTTTCTCCTTCTCGTTTCTTTTGCGCGAGTCCGACACTGGAACAGGCTGCAACTGCCTTCACCTCCATGAAACTTCACTAATTAACTCCCCTTCTCGCTCCATCTACAGCAATCAATCCATCCCCCCTCGCACCGACTCCAATTTCTCCCTCTTCCACATCTAATCACCTCCCGTAGTCCCTGGAAACGGCTTCGTCGCCGACACCGATAATTCCGATGGCCGGAAGGATCTCTGTCGGGCACCTATGCCGCATTATTGCGAACTGCGTTATTCGGGCCTGAATTCGGACCAACCACTATTGGAACCCCAGAGAAGGGATTGAGGGCCTTTAGGAGGGTATTTGACAAATGGAACCAAGGTAACAATGACTGTATGTGTTTGTGTGTGTGTGTTTTTTATCCATATCCTTCTTTTTACTATACCTTTATTTGTTGCAGCCTAACTTGGAAAGGGTTAAGAGTTTCATACAAGCCATCAGATCCTATGCAGATACAATATTTCAAAAAAGAGCTTGGCTGCATCAAGTACGATTGTTTTCATGGTTTTTATCATTCTATGTAAATTGAAAGACTTATTTCTTCTAATTAATTACTTAGCATCAAACAGAGAGGATCAAACGTGGAAAAACACAAAAAAGAGGACATGATATGAAACCTCAACTGGAGTTGGATCCCTTAGTTCCTTTTTCTGGATTTCGTGGTTCCCGTCTTGCTTCTGCACCTATACCTTCACCTTTTCATAAAACTGAATCTGGGAACCATTCATATAGCTCCGAGCGGCTTTAGAAGATCATTTGGATTTTTCACATCTCAAATATTCTAACCTAATGGGTTTTGGGATGTAACAACCCGTATCTCCTTTAGATGGGCCAAGTGAGGCCCAAATTTTAACCTCTCATTCTTGGGCCAAACAACCTTGCTCGTTTTTTCTGACGGGTCAATAAGTCTATTAGCTTTTTCATGTATAGGTGGGTCGACAAGCCCAACTGAGCGCTACCTTATTATCCTATTTGTTTCCTTTAGCAGCGCCCACCATCTTCTTCATTTCTTTTTTTTTGTGTGAGCTTATACGGAGAAGAAAAAACAGGTGGCGGTCATAAAAGAAGCTTGGTCTCCACCTGGCTTCTCCTTTATCTCTATTGGTAGCAACAAGGACATCCTCCTAGTTCTTTCCTTGTCGGTGGTGGATGGTCAAAAGAAAGAATCTGATCAAGACGCGCCTCTTCCCGAACATATATCTCGCTCTCGCACACATTTTCTTATCCACTAGAAGATTCAGCTCTCATCTGCATCGATCAATGGCTGGAAAATTTGAACGAAACCATGACCTTTCTCCTTCTCGTTTCTTTTGCGCGAGTCCGACACTGGAACAGGCTGCAACTGCCTTCACCTCCATGAAACTTCACTAATTAACTCCCCTTCTCGCTCCATCTACAGCAATCGATCCATCCCCCCTCGCACCGACTCCAATTTCTCCCTCTTCCACATCTAATCACCTCCCGTAGTCCCTGGAAACGGCTTCGTCACCGACACCAATAATTCCGATGGCGGGAAGGATCTCTGTCGGGCACCTATGCCGCATTATTGCGGACCGCGTTATTCGGGCCTGAGTTCGGACCAACCACTATTGGAACCCCAGAGAAGGGATCGGGGGCCTTTAGGAGGGTATTTGACAGATGGAACCAAGGTAACAATGACTGTATGTGTTTGTGTGTGTGTGTTTTTTATCCATATCCTTCTTTTTACTATACCTTTATTTGTTGTAGCCTAACTTGGAAAGGGTTAAGAGTTTCATACAAGCCATCAGATCCTATGAAGATACAATATTTCAAAATGAGCTCGGCTGCATCAAGTACGATTGTTTTCATGGTTTTTATCATACTATATAAATTGAAAGACTTATTTCTTCTAATTAATTACTTAGGATCAAACAGAGAGGATCAAACCTGGAAAAACACAAAAAAGAGGAGATGATATGAAACCTCAACTAGAGTCGGATTCCTTAGTTCCTTTTTCTGGATTTCGTGGTTCCCGTCTTGCTTCTGCACCTATACCTTCACCTTTTCATAAAACTGAATCTGGGAACCATTCATATAGCTTCGAGCGGCTTTAGAAGATCATTTGTATTTTTCACATCTCAAATATTCTAACCTAATGGGTTTTGGGATGTAAGAACCCGTATCTCCTTTAAATGGGCCAAGTGAGGCCCAAATTTTAACCTCTCATTCTTGGGCCAAACAACCTTGCTCGTTTTTTCTGACGGGTCAATAAGTCTATTAGCTTTTTCATGTATAGGTGGGTCGACAAGCCCAACTGAGCGCTACCTTATTATCCTATTTGTTTCCTTTAGCAGCGCCCACCATCTTCTTCATTTTCTTTTTTTTGTTTGTGTGAGCTTATACGGAGAAGAAAAAACAGGTGGCAGTCATAAAAGAAGCTTGGTCTCCACTTGGCTTCTCCTTTATCTCTATTGGTAGCAACAAGGACATCCTCCTAGTTCTTTCCTTGTCGGTGGTGGATGGTCAAAAGAAAGAATCTGATCAAGACGCGCCTCTTCCCGAACATATATCTCGCTC
Organism: Fallopia convolvulus; assembly: GCA_964016875.1. Taxonomy (NCBI): domain Eukaryota; kingdom Viridiplantae; phylum Streptophyta; class Magnoliopsida; order Caryophyllales; family Polygonaceae; genus Fallopia; species Fallopia convolvulus. The sequence goes on along the minus strand of OZ024735.1, from coordinate 14,604,857 downwards.
TCGCACGCATTTTCTTATCCACCAGAAGATTCAACTCTCTTCCGTATCGATCAATGGCTGGAAAATTTGAACGAAACCATGCCCTTTCTCCTTCTTGTTTCTTTTGCGCGAGTCCGACACTGGAACAGGCTGCAACTGCCTTCACCTCCATGAAACTTCACTAATTAACTCCCCTTCTCGCTCCATCTACAGCGATCGATCCATCCCCTCGCGCACCGACTCCAATTTCTCCCTCTTCCACACATAATCACCTCCCGTAGTCCCTCGAAACGGCTTCGTCGCCGACACCGATAATTCCGATGGCCGGAAGGATCTCTGTCGGGCACCTATGCCGCATTATTGCGGACTGCGTTATTCGGGCCTGAATTCAGACCAACCACTATTGGAATCCCAGAGAAGGGATCGGGGGCCTTTAGGAGGGTATTTGACAGATGGAACCAAGGTAACAATGACTGTATGTGTTTGTGTTTTTTTTTTTTTTTATCCATATCCTTCTTTTTACTATACCTTTATTTGTTGCAGCCTAACTTGGAAAGGGTTAAGAGTTTCATACAAGCCATCGGATCCTATGAAGATACAATATTTCAAAAAAGAGCTCGGCTGCATCAAGTACGATTGTTTTCATGGTTTTTATCATACTATGTAAATTGAAAGACTTATTTCTTCTAATTAATTACTTAGCATCAAGCAGAGAGGATCAAACGTGGAAAGACACAAAAAAGAGGAGATGATATGAAACCTCAACTGGAGTCGGATTCCTTAGTTCCTTTTTCTGGATTTCGTGGTTCCCGTCTTGCTTCTGCACCTATACCTTCACCTTTTCATAAAACTGAATCTGGGAACCATTCATATAGCTCCGAGCGGCTTTAGAAAGTTGCATGTCTCTCATCATCAACTACAATTTGTGCTGCCATTGTTGAAGTTGAGAATAGTTTTGAATTGGAGGTATGTTTCTCTATCCTTACTTCCCTCTCACTATAAAAGAAGCCGTACAATTTTCTTGTTCATATTATTTGATTTATTAAATAACTAATTGCCCTCCATGAAGCCACTTGTGAACATCTATATAAAAAAAATCCTACCATACATGCATCATGGCTTTATCACCCTCTCATTCTTCCTCTCCTTCTCCCTCTATCTCTCTGTGATTGAACGTAGAGATGAAGAAGAAAAGAGAGAGATGGAGAGAGGAGAGCGCGTAGGGGTAGGATGAGGTGGAGTGGTGATGGGGCATTCGGCATTTGTCGAGAAGGCAGAGTTTATTCGGGTGCCGGGCTTCATTGTTTGTGTCGGGGATTTTTATTTATAGTAGTGATCGCTAAATCGATTTAGCGAACAAATTTTCGATTTAGCGACCACTTTTTATGGTCGTTAATTATGAATCCCAAAATCTAAGCCTAGCATATAAGATATAGACAAGTTACTCCTTCTATTTCCAATTGGTTTTAGGATGAAACCTCGTTAGACTTATGTCTATCTCATATCGGGAATTCTTAGAAATCCCACATCGGAAATTCAAAGAATCCAAACGTAGCATATAAGAAAGATGGATTACTCTTCACTAGGCTTGATAGCTAAACTCATTCTGTATTTCTCGTTAAGTTTGATAGTTGAGCCAATTCTAAATATCTCCCCGTAACAGTTTTATCTGATGTCAATTTATTATCAGTAATAACCTGGCCGACTTCAAAGTTTACGATCGAATTCTCTTTCAATATATTGATCTTACAAGCCTCAAAGAGAGTAAAATGGTTATATTACAGTTGCAATCACTTGTTTATGCATACAGCTGAAAAAAGGGAAAATAAATGGTGTTGTATGCCATGTGATCGACATGTTATGAAGGTATCGTGCTTAGACAATTATTACATTATCTTGACCAAATATGATTTGACAATACTTCCTTTTAATTCATAAATCGTATATTGGATTATATTTGGGAATATTAATGACATTTTTGTACATAATCGCCAACTCGCCATTCATCTTCAAAAAATTCATTTAATCACTCTTAAAAAAATTATTTATAATTCATAATACATCCCTGTTTTACTTTCATTAAAAATGTCAAAAACAAATATCATAGCTTTAAGTACAAATTGTAAGAAAAGGGTGATTTTGTGCAAATTAATCCAAATAAGGGATGGTTTGAGAAACTCCTAAATCTCGATCTCTTCCTCAAGTGCAACCAAACACAACTCATTCCAGCAAAAAAATAGACGCTCTCTCAATCACCAAATTCACCATACATTGCCCTTCCCAAACCCTCAATTTAATTCGACTATCAAAATGGTATCCACTTTCCCCAAATCGACGCTGAGAATCTCCAAAATAGACTTGATTGCTTCTTCCTCTTCTTCCACCGTAGCTGCTACCCTCTCTCGCATCCACTTCCACCGGCGAAATTGCACCGCCGCCGCCAATTCTTCTCCCCGTTTAGTCCCTCAGCCGCCGGACCTCGTTAAATGGGTCAAAAGGGAAGGTGGATTGGTCCATCCAGCTGTCAAGATTGCTCAGCTCTCTCCCTTCGGCCTTGGATTGCTCGCTTCGGATGAAATCCCCCGCGGGTCTGACCTAATTGCTCTTCCCCCTCATCTTCCCTTGAGATTTCAATCCGACGGTGGAGATGGGTCCTCCTCTGTTCTTTCTAAATTGGCCGAGAAAGTGCCTGGTAAGTGTCTTGGTATTTGGCTTTCATGTTGGTTTTCAGCTCTACATTGATCAAGTGTATGTTTTGAGCATATTGGATTGGGTGTATTTGCTAGAAAGCTGTGATTAAAAACGTTATGTTTATAGAAAATGTTTTGTCATATGAAATAAAGTCCATCAAATTTGTAAGAAAAAAAAGAAAAATAATAAACGATGCTCCTGCAAGCTCCGTTGACAGCTCCATCATCAAGCAAGGGAACGATTGAAGCCTTCAAAGCCCCCGTCTCTCGGCCAAAGCTGCCGCGCCTCTGACCCCGCCACCTCCGGTCCACCGCGTTGTGCTCCATTCCCCCATTGTAAGATTTCTTAATTTCGGTCATCAATTAAAATTAGATAAGTTTAGGGTTTGAATGTAGATTAGCAAATTGAATTCGGCACTTGTTGAATTCAGTTCGTTTATACTTAGTTGAATTGAAGCTAAGTGAATGTGGATGTGGCCTTGTTGCCTTTTGTCGATGAATTTGTTGGGTTTTTAGTTTCTTGGGCTCTGGGGTCAAACCTATGCAGCTTTATTATGAGTCCAATTTTCATTTTCAGATATCAAAGATCATGCCCTTAGAGTTGTATGCTCATATGGGATGATTTCTCTCTTCGGTTTGAGCTCATCCTTGCAGAGGAAACTTTTGAGGATGGAAAAAAATGGAAAATTGAGAATTTTGGGTGATGCAAGAACTTTATATGCTTGTAGCTGAAGAGAAATGGAGTTCTGCTCAAATCTTGTGTGAAAACTTCCTGTTTTATGTGTTTCTTGATTTGTAACATACTAACATCATGATTTGCTCTGTTATTTTTGTTGTTAATTCAGCAAGACAGCAAACAACGAATATGTCAGTGAAAAGAAGAATTGTGGGTAAGGGTGAGCCGACGGCTGCTAACTACGCCTTTGGCCCTCAGGAAGACGACATTATTATAAAGCACAAGCTTCCCACAAGAACTACGACAACAAGAGGGGAACCTCCACTCAAGAAACTTCTGCGATTGCGAGAAGATGCGGGGACAACTATAGCGATTGTGAAAAGCTTGCAAAAGCGTTTTTGCAGGAGCTCACCACTTTTGCAATTTCGTTGCTCAAGACAAAAGTTGTAGTGATGCCAACCTCAGGGAGAAGGAGAACTTTAACGAGTTAAAAGACGAGATAAATAGGCAGATTTCTCTCGTTCAGGTTGAGATTGAAGAACTAAAGAAGCAATTAGAAGAAAGTAAGACCGAGAGGCAGCACAAGGAGGAATATGAGTCCATCATGAAATTAATCGCGATGCAACCGCCAAGATCAAAGACACAAAATGCAATCACATAGCTGGAGAAAGAGATTGATGCTCTGGAAGCTAGAAAACACATCTGACTCAAGATTGCTAGAGCTTATGAAGAAACAGTTCGCTCTCTTATTGCATGTGGTATGCCTAAATCATCTGTTTTCCTTCCCTGATCTCTATTTCTTTGGTCTTGGTCCTTATATATTGCATTCTTTGGTCTTTATTACTTTTTCTTCCCAGCTTTGAAAGGACATGCTTGTGCTATTTAAAGAGTTAGGGAAGGCTTTGATTACATGAAATAGTACATTATCTTGTAGCATAATGCATTAAAGCTTGCATTATATGAAAGATGATGCAAGGTAATACATTATTTAATGTAATCCAAACTCACCTTATAGTCATAGTTCTATGTATATTGAATGTTGATCTTAGTCCTTATATTGCATTCTTTGGTTCTTTATCAGTATTCTCAAAGCTTGGTAGGAGAACTTTTTCTTCCTCGGTTTTGAGAGGACGTGCAGTTGCTATATAAAGATTCAAGGGGCATTTAGATTACTTTACATAACACATTATACTATTATAGTGAAAGATAATGCAAGGCAATGCATTATTTGATGTAATCCGAACGCACCTTATAGTCATTATTTCTTTCTGTATGTTCTTGTTTTGTAATGTAACTGAGTCTTGACCCTAGTTCTTCCCATCAAGGGAATGGTTATATTGCAAACAGTGAACGGTCATCTTTACTGAATTTTGGTGTTGGATTTTCTATAGGTGGACGAGTTGCAGGCTACTATAGAGGATGAGCAGAGGAGTTTGGTGGAGGAGATGAGGATGAGTAATGCTGAAGAACACAAGAGCATTGCAGAAGATACTAATAGCAGTGCAGAAGCCATGGCCATTGATTAGTGAGTTCAATTTTGTTGCTGTTACATCAGATCCCTGCATTTTCCTTTTCACTTTAATGGAGATCAAACATGGTTATATGCAATGGTCTAATAACTTCACAAAATAGTAGTTTTGTAATTAATTTGTCTCTTGACTATACATCTTTTCATGATAAGATTTGACTTGTCTTCTACCAAGGTTGCTCTTCCTGTCCTTCAATATCAATGTGTTGGTGACAAATGCTCTTTTTAGCTGATTTAGTGGCATCAATCAGTATATCAAATCACTCACTCCAAAGTACAAATAAAATCTTTGTTTCCTTTGCATTAACAAATATGATAACCCAATAGAATTTTTTCTTATGATAAATGTAATTTTTTCTGATTTAGCATTGGAGAACTGGGAGACATAAGTCATGAAAGTCTCATTTCAAAACCATGTTTCACAAGCTAATTTGCTAATATATTAGTATGGTGATTTCACTAATTTCCTTGGTAAACTAATTTCTGTGAAGTGAAGACTTTTAGGTGCATAATTGTGGGATTTTTATGCCTGTCTATCTCCTCTCCTCTCCAAATTTTGCATTTGTTATTTTTTGAGAATTTGAGTATGCAGTTTCATGTATTTAGTCCTAGGAGAATTTTCCGTTGAAGCTTGATGGAACTAATCGTTCCTCTGATCATTTTCCAGTTCAGATTTGATATCACAACTAAAATTCTTGTTTTTGTTTCTCTTGTTGTGCTCTTAACAGAGTTAGCTTGAAAGATATCAAGGCATCTGTTGATGTAGCAAATACAGAACATCAGGTCATGATTCTTGTATCTAAATCCCTTTCTCCGCTTGTTATTTGTGCACACAAATCTGGAATGTAAACACTGAAAAAAAAGAACAAAATTTTGCACAATAGTAATTGATTAATGTGGTAGCTTAATAACAACTCAGATATTGAATTGAAGACAAATAGGTACTTCATGAATGTGCTATGTGATCGCTTGGACTACTGAATTTTAATTAAATATTAGTTGTGATTTGTGGATGAATACATTTTTTAGCTTCTTTCAATGGGGTCACATGAAGGATGTCGTCATTGAAGTCCACATGTCAATTGCATCTTTCTCCAAAAGCACTATAATTAATATTGTTTTGACAATCTCTGGAACAATTATTTTCTAATTATATCTATTAATGTAGCTCACAATCTGATTTTGTCTCATGCTACTCCTGTTCAAAGTTACATGGAGAAGTATCAGCATGAAGGTCTCTTTGTTTGATACACCCCCATTTTAATAGATATACTCGTTTTATTCCTATTTGTGCCTTTTCAAGAAATTAATTTTTTCCGTATTATGTTGTAGCTCAAAGACAAGTGGGTGAAACTGCATGAAGTTATAGGATAGGAGTTCATGAAGAAAGCAGGTAAATCATTATTCAGTGATTTCATTCCTTGGTTTCATTGTTTGTTCTCTTTGACGCTTTTGTTTCCAACAACATCAACAAATTTGCTCGTCGAATTATACTTATTCAAGTAGTACCTATGTTTAGTTTGTATATTGTGGAGTAATTTTTCCCTTGTTCACTGTTATAGGAAGGAAGTTTTATTTTCAGCTCTCGCATCAGTGGTTAATGCCCAACATCAGATTGCATACTCTCCTGAGAATGAGGTTTGTATCTTGCCTTCTCTTTCAATGAGAGCTTATTGAGCACCTCAAAGTAACAAATATGACCTATACCACATTGCAAATAACTACAACAAGGAATCAAGACTAATGGCCATCTCCTCGAACTCACCATCAAATATAGAACCACAGAGACAAATTCAAAACAAAACACGTAAACAATTACAAAGCTAGTAAACAATTGTGGCTTTGTTGATTGCAAAGCTAGTAAATAAGTGCAACTATAATAAATGTATACATGTTCATTTAATGTAATTTAGATAGATATCACATAAATAAATGGTAAATGTGTGCTACTATAATAAGTACGGACGTTTAAATAATCCGATAGTAAAATTAAAAGGTACATGTGTGATACTATAATAGATACACACGTTTAATTCAACTAATAATGAAATTGTAATTCATAATGAAAAATAAAAAATTAATATAATTAGCAAATGTTTAATAAATATTTAATGTGTGGTACAATAATAAAACAAAGTGCTACTATAATAAATGAAAACAAAAGTTATATCAAACGAAAAGAGGAGGAATTGATTTAAATACAAAGCGCAAAATTACACCAATAAAAACATATATATGTCATAAGTAAGGAAAAAAAATGGTGGCTCAATTTGACCATAATGCAACAACTTCACAAAGTCAGCAAATAAATGTGTGCAAAATAAAAACAATCAATCATTGCAAAATAGAATGGTGGCTAAATTTGTCATTTCGTTCTGCATAATTGCGGAAAACTACTTAACATAAGTAACAAGAGATAAAATACAAGTGGATGTAACAAGAACCTGGAGAATATGAAATGGATTTCAATATTTAGAAGTATAGTAAATAAAACACAGGAGACAAAATGAAATAAATGTTTGAAAAATTACATATACAAAATCAACTACCTTGTGCAAGGACTGAATTTTAATAAGTAGGTCAAAATTTTGAATTTTTTTTGTCCAAGCTTATCTTCATAAGGTCGTTTACCAAGAACCTGTAGGACATAGAATAGATATAAAATCAAGTAAAAAAAGTATCAATTTCTCATAGATAGAAGCCTATATTATCTATCATAATATACGTACCTCGAAAATTGAATACCCAAATCAACGTACAACAATATCTAGATATCACAAAGCACAAATAGAAGAAAACAATTATATTTCGACGCGTGGTACATATTATCCATTTTGGCACACCTTTCTCTGCCGCTTTTCGTCTTCGTCTTTTGTGCATGCATTTCCACTACCCTCTCTTGGTTATATATAGCCTATCGATTTTCAATTGCAGTGGAGAGAGATAGGAGAACTGATCTGGCTTCATCCTTGATTTTTCCGTTGGCTCGTGACAATTTGTTTTGCTTCTTTCATTTTGATTTTATTATTCATCCTTTCATTTAGGTGTTGGGCTGTTGGCCACATGCGACACTGCACATGCTAATAAGATCAAAATACTCTTAAAACTATCACTTGTTCAATTATTGATTGCAATTATTGTTTGCCAATTAATAGGGCACTAAAGCAAAAAAGTGAACAAAAAAGTCAACAAAAACGATTGCACATGCCAAAAGTAAACAAAATAAATAAATAAAACTAATCTGTATCAAGTTACACAACAAATTACACCAATCAATCAAAAGACACAAATGAAAATAAGCACATATGTTTAGAATGGAATTACATGCTTACTGTTTATGGGGGAATAAATGACTACATGCATGCTCATCGTTAATTATTAACGGCAGCATGCCGGATTGTCGTTAATTATTAACGATGATATGCTTTCTCGTCGTTACTTAGTAGTTAGTAACGATGACATATTTACTTGTTAATTGTTATTTATTTATGATGAATAACTTATTTCATTATTATTTAATCAATAATAACAAAGAAATAAGCAATGACAACATACTAAGTACTCACAAAAGATATTCTAACGAACCCAAATTTAATAAAATTATTCATTAACAACCAAAGTAGTAATACAAAGGACGTTTATCAAGAACCTGTAAATAAGAGCAGATATAAAATCAAGTAAGCAAAAAATATCAATTTCTCATAAATAAAGACCTATATTATCTATCATAATATACATACCTTGAAAGTCAAATACCCAAAGCAATGTACATCAACGACTAGATATCACAAAGCACAAACAAAAGAAAATAATTATATTACCACATCAACGTACATCTCAATAGAAATAAATCACAAACATAATAAAAACACTAATATGTTAGGACATGTAATTTAGAAGCATAAATATTAAAAGTTGAATATCTCGCGATGAAAATGGGCATATAGACACCTACATATTACAAAACTAAATTGTCATTAGTCAATATCAAAATACAAGAATGAATAATAATATAAAATCAAAATGAAAGAACCAAAAAAATTTATCATGAGCCAACAACAAAATCAAAGAAGCTCAATATACAAAATAAAATGAGATGCAACGAACGAACAATTATGAGAAACATGCAAGGTCTTAAATACTAAAATCTGAAAAATACATCGACATTTATTGTGTTGTGAAATATTTGAGAGAGAAACTTGAGAAAGATGAATTGATTTCGTCGATTCTTTACAATGAATTGTACAACCTATTTATAGCCAAAGTTTGGCTTGCATGACAAGTGTAGCCATATAAAGCTGAAATAATTTGAAGACAGTAATTGTTATAATGATTGTCAGCCTAATAAAACAAAAGGGCCTAATAAAACAAAAGTATGTAAAGTCGTGTACAATGATTAATATTCATCACCTTTCCCAAATCCACAAAACCAATTTGACAAAGGTATCTCCAACAATCATTTGCTTTTAATACTCTTCATAGTCTTTGCTTTCTACAAACACCTGCCAACAAAGCTCTATTACAACTACATACTTCAAGCACAAAATTTTAATGACAACAAAAAAACAAACAAAACTTATACACCATTAAATTTGACGACCATAGTTTGAAAATAGCAAAATCATCAGATAAAGTAGAAATAAATCTAAAAAAAAGCTGAGATTTACAAACAACAAGAGACACGCGGGGATCGTGGTAACATCACGATCCTAATGGCGTCAACGGTGGCAGCGTAACGCTTCCAAAGGGTCCAACGGAGGCTCCAAAAATGATTACGGCGTCGATCGGGGTGACCGACGGGGCTGCGCGCAAGCGCTTGGCTGGGTTGGTTGGGTAGTTCGGCACAGCAACACGACCGAGAGGGCGAGACGGCTCCGGTGGCTGGCTGGAATGGTGGCGGATGGTGGTGGTCAGGTGGCGCCGAAGATCGAATGAAGAAGGCGATGCAGAGAAGAATTGTACGAATAAGAAGGAAAGAAAGTGGAGCCCGACTTGTCTTTTGAGTTGCTTGTGAAAAGCTAACAGAGGTGGAGTATATTTATAGTGGAATGAACTTGGGCCTCACGTACTGACGTACATAAACGTAGCACAATTGATTTTACATGTGCCTAACAAAGACAAAAGGCATAAAGACAAATTGTATGAACGCAGTAGATTGATGATTCTCCTCTTCATTTGGAAGTGTGCACGTTTTTTTTTAATTCAACAATTTCACAATGTATCCAAAAATTCAGCAAAGTCTAATGATAGCAAAATCAATTTCTCATCTTCATTTGGATGATTATGTCGTTATAACTTTTAAAGATTATGTCATTATAACTTTTAAAGATAATGTGTAGCCGTTTTTTTGGGCAAGCAAGTCAGCAAAATCATGCAGCCGCAAATTTTACTCCGTCTTTTTTTTGGCAAACCAGCAAGCAGCCGCCGCAATGATTGAAAAAAAGGATTAAACGCAATCAATTAGTAAAACCAAATTTATTTAATTTAACATAACACATTTGACCAATCTCGAATCAAAATTTTCAATTACTACAATGATTAGCATGGAATTGTAGGGATTACTGTTCATGCAGGATCCTCCCTTTTATAGTATTATAGATTTAATATGGATGATATGTTGATTAATACATTGAATTTTGTAAATTTTCATATACATTAATTTTCTTTATATTTTATTTCCTTGTTATGTAAATTTAGTATGGAAAACAACTTTATAGATGAATTGAATTTTGCAAAATAATACAAAGATAATTTTCTCTATATTTTATCTCTTAAATCAAGGACAATGTTCTCTTCTATACTAATCTTTATATTGTATTTTTCATATTTACAAACATTCTTATTATTATAGAGTAAAAGATAAGAACCCTACTATATAATTTTAATAAATTAAGTTTAAAAAAATATTTTAATAAATTATATTATATTTTGTAGATAACCTATCCTAATTATTATTATCTTTATAAAAAAAACCAAGTATTTTATACATATTAGTGTATAAAAAAACAAAATAATATTTAAAAATATTTAATATAAAGAAAAATTAATATTTTAATAATTTCAATCTAAATCAAGATCGCCACAAATAATGAAAAAATATTTAAAAATATATTCAATTAAAATATGGTGTACAATCTAAAAAAATTAATTTGTCTATTGCATAATTTATTATGATATTATATAAATATATTTAGTATTTTAAATTAATATCGTGGAATTGTATAGTTTTTAAGTAAAATTATCCCGTGAATAACACGGGACTTCAACTGGTATATTATAAAAGCCGTCCGTTTTTGAGCCACCACATTGATTCTGGCCCCACCTTATGTTTTCAAAAATAATTTTTATTTAAATTATTTTAGTTCTCCTAATTAAATTCCTTTTATTTATTAAATATAAGATTTTTAAAAGAAAATCACGTTTCCATGTTGAATGATTGCTTTTGTTAAAGATAGAATTTTTTAAAATTCCACGTTGAATGATTTTAGTTCTCATAATTAAATTTCTTTTATTTCATTTACTTATGTGGAAAAAGATAAGATCTTTTCTAAAGATATTATTTTAATTCTTTTCCCAATTAAATCCTTTTATTTTTTTAATATCTAAAACTATATATTAAAACTGTATTGTTTTTAGCCCTTACATTGACTCTAGCCTTACCTTATATTTTTCAAAAAAATATTATTTATATTAATTTATCTTTTAAAATTAAATTTCTTTCTATCTATTTATGAAAAAATATAATATTTTATTTTTTAAATATCTATAATTATATATTAAAGCTAAACCTTTTTGAGACACCTTGTTTATTGTGGCCCCACCTTATATTTAAAATTAATTTTTATTTATTTTAATTTAGGTTGTTCAATTCAATTCTTTTCTATCTATTTAATTGAAAAATAATTTTTAAATTCAAAATTTAATTAAAAATAATGAAAATTATTCTATGTTTATCTTTTTCAATCTATTTATGTAGAATATTTATCTTAAATTAAAATAAAAAATATTATTTATATTAATTTATCCTTTTCAATTAAATTTCTTTCTATCTATTTATGAAAAAATATAATTTTTTTTTTAAATATCTATAACTATATATTAAAGCTAAAACTTTTTGAGCCACCATATTTATTGCGGCCCCACCTTATATTTAAAAATTAAATTTTATTTATTTTAATTTAGGCTCTTCAAGTCAATTCTTTTCTATCTATTTAATTGAAAAATACTTTTTAAATTCAAAAAATTTAATTAAAAATAATGAAATTTATTCTATGTTTATCCTTTTTTTATCTATTTATGTAGAAGATTTATCTTAAATTAAAATTTGATACAAAAATAAAAAATTTCAATATCTAGGTAACTACTTCCCTAAATTGAATTTTTATAAAAAAATTATATTATATTTTCCTTAATTTTCTTTTTATCTTATTCATGTAAATATAGAAAAAATTATATCTTGACAAACATTAATTAATAATTTACATAAATTCTTATTTATGTAAATAATCTAATTTATAAGAATTTTTTATAATGTCTTATATCTTATATTAATAATATTTTTAATATAATCCTTATTTATAAGGATGAAAAATATAAAATTTATCTATATTATTTTTTCTATCACATCATAAGTTATCTGCCACGTAGGATTTTATCATGTGTCACTTAGGATATTTCATACATGTTATTCTCATGTTGATCCATCTAGGATTTTGCCACATAGGATTTTTTTAAATTTTTGACAATTTATATATATTGAAAAAATTATTCTAAAACAAAATAAACTATCGTATATATTAGGATAGATTCAGAGTGTATAACTGACTATATCTAAAAGGTTTTATCTAAAATTAAAATAAATTATATAACATTAAATATTATATATTATGATGGATCTAAATTTTTTTATCTAAAATTAAAATAAATTATAGAATATTAAATTATATATTAAGATAGATACAAATTGATTCTATCTAAAAGTTTTTATCTAAAAATAAAATATATTATAAAACTTTAAATATTATATATGAAGATAGATCTAAATTATTTTATATAAAATCTATAGCTATATATTAAAGTTGTACCTTTTCGAACCACCAAGTTAATTTTGGCCCCACCATATATTTAAAAATTAATTTTCTTTATATTAATTTAGCTTTTCAATTAATTTTTTTTATATTTATGTCAACAAAAATTTAATTCGAGTTTTATTTAAAAATAATGAAAATTATTTTATATTCATTTATGTAAAATATTTATCTTAAATCAAATTTTGATAATTTTTTTAAATATCTAGATTAGTTGCCTAAATTGAATTTTAATTAAAAAAACAAGTACATTATCTTTTTCCTTAATTTTCTTTTTGAATTATTTATGTAAATATAGAAAAAAGAATTATCTTTACAAAAATTCAATCTTTATTCAAATTTGTTTAATCGTTTCTTATTAATTATCTTATAAATTTTTATTTAAATATTTTTTAAAGAATTGAATTTGATAAAACGAATTGTAAGAATTTACATTTTTTGTACATTTTATCTATGTTTCAAAAAGATTTTTAAAAATAAAAATTTATAATTAGAATACTTTTTATTTTATATTTTTTCCTAAATAAATTATCATTATCCATCAAAATCATAGTGGGCTCACTTTAATGATTTTGGTTCCGTTTCACATGACAATAATTGTAAAATTTTTTATGAATTTTTTCAATAAATATGTTATTTTTATTTTTTATATTAAATTAAAATCCTATCCATTAAATAAATTAACTGTTAAACCCATATAGTCGTGCACGGCACGACGAATATAACTAGTAAAATATAAAAATTAATATTGAAATAATTGCATGCATAAATGGAATTTTAATTAAAAATTTATATTATATTTTTCTTAGTTTTCTTTTTGTGTTATTATGTTTTTATCTTAATACTATTTAGTCTTTATTCATATTTTTCATCTTTTCTTATTAATTATATTTTAAATGTTTTATTTCAAAGTTTTTATAAAATTGAATTGATTAATAAATTATAAGAATTTACATTATTTTTGAGTTTTTATCTACTTTGTAGAAGAGTAACTATAATCATTTTTATTTATATTTTTCCATAAAAAAATTATCATTGAACCATCAAAATCATATTGGACTCACTTTAATGATTTTGGCTACGTCTCACATTATAGAAAATCTAAAATTTTATAATAAATAAGTTATTTTATTTTTTATATTAAATTAAAAATATTTATTAGATAAATTAAGTATTAAATTCATGTAGTCGTGCATGGCACGACGTGTATAACTAGTTTGTGTAAAACCACCCAAAAATCTAAACTCCTATCAAACAAGTGAAACAACCACCAAATACTACGGAAGTTTAACATCATGACGTTGAAGTGTGGTCATATGTTAAGAGGTGTAGTTTTGTGCACAAACACCTAATTTGCGGGTGGCTTTGTGAAATTCACTCTTATTTTAATTTTTTCTTTGGAAATTTGATTTAACACTTTTAACTTCTATGACTCTTCCACCGCATCTTTACGTCTTTCATAGGAACACAGAACACACACAAAAGCACCACTTCTGTACTCCTCTTGTGTTCTCTCTCCTTTTTCTTCTTCTTTGTTCTCGTCTTTGGTTTCTTCTTCTTCGATTCCTTTTCGCTTAATCTGGTGTTGGCTCCTTTTCTTGCTTTTGGTTATCTTGATTATGTAGCTTCGATTTTGGTGTTTTTTGGGTATGAATTTGTAGTTTTAAAATTTAATTGATCTTGGTGCTTTACTATGAATCTGTAATCCTTAATTTATATTGATTCTCTACTGTTAATAGGCAAAGAAGAGGGAGAGCGCGATTTAAGAGGCCAATGAGGAGGCGTTGTGGGGGAGGTTTCAAATGAGCACAATTACAGCGTCATTTATAATCTATAATCAAATCAAATATATAAATGTCATTTTATTAGGTTTAGAAATTAAGATAAAAAATTCTAATTAGTTTTTTTTTTATTATAATAAGTTATTCAGTTTCTAGATTTTTCTACTTATTTTGCAAATAATTGTGAGTGGGAGGAACGAGAACCTATGATAAAGTGGGCTCGTGAGATAGGAAAGGGGGTTAAACATTGTACTCACTACAAAAAACTCATGACCGACAAAGATCAGTTTGGATGTGTCTTAAGCAGTGAGTACAAAGCGGGAAAAAAGGGTATACCGCGTAAAATGGTTAAGAATTTAGGGGTCGGTGATGAGCTTAAACCTCTTCCTCGTACTAGAAAGAATGGTTGCCCGTTCGAGTTGATAGGTTGGAGGGACAGAAAGACCAAGAAGTGGCACTAAGGGTGGAATGCGGTAATCACAATCATGACCTTTCCACCAGTCTAGAGGGTTATCTGTTTGCGGGCCGACTGATTGAGGCTCAAAGGATTGACGCAAGAAATACGACTTTGGCAGATATAGAACCTAGGCAATCCATGATATTCCTAAGGGAAAAGTATCCAGATATGACCACATCAATGAAGCAGTTGTATGATTTTCGATACGAAGTGTTTAAAAAGGAGATGAACGGAAGGGAGGGTAAGCGAATTTGCGATTCATTTCTTAGAGTATAATCAATACTATGTCAACTATCGAACTACGAAGGGTAGCAACAAGGTACTAGACATTTTCTTTGCCCATCCCAAGTCGATGCAGTTGCTGAAGTTGTTCCCTTATGTCGTTGTGATGGACTCGACGTACAAAAAAAACATGTAAGTCTTTATTACCTACGATGTAGTAGTAGATTGAAGTACACGTATTAAATCTCATTGAATTGAAATTGCTAGTAGAACATGCCTTTGTGCGAAATGGTTGGATTTACATGCACCGGGAAGACTTTCTGTATTGCTTATGCGTTTATGACAAGGGAGATTCAAGACCACTACGAATGGGTATTACTCCAATTGCGAGAGGTGTATAAGCTGGTTGGAAGAGAGCCAGAAGCCATACTGACCGATCGGGATATGGCTGAGGTGAATGCTGTCGATCTCTTATTTCCCAAAGCCAAACATATGCTTTGTTGGGTGCACATCCAACACAACTGTAGGGCATACACGTTGGGACATGGGTTCTCGGATAAGACATCAAACTTTTTTGTGAACAAAGCGTGTGAGCTATTTTGTTTGACGACCGTGAGGGAGTACGGGACGCGACTCCAATTGGTGAAAGAAGCCGTGACGCCAATCTTATTTACATATCTCCAGGAACACCTAGCTCACCCCTTGGTGCAATCGGTTTGTGAGGGCCTTCACCGACCACCGCTTCAACCTTTTTACTAGGACCACAAATAGGTAAAGTAAGTTACTTTTGCCTCTCATTCCAATTTAAAAAATTGAGTTTTAATTTCCAAATATTTGTAGGGTTGAGTCACAACACTCCACGCTGAAGGATTACTTGGGATCATTTGTTGGAGGGTTCAATACCATAGTGCGAAAGATACACAACGCGATCAGAATCCAGATTATGAACGTACGTGGGCAGATGGAGATGGATCGCACCACTATTCAACTTGCCATCCATGACCCCTCTCAAGCCAAATAGTTTGATATGCGACGATCAGTGGTGGACAACTTGATTGATAAGGATCGAATCGGTGGAGTCAGTGCAAGGCCACTTCGGATGCTCTCTTCTGGACGGGGAATTGGATGGATGTGCCTCGGAGATGGATTGATGGACATGTGAGGGGTTGTGAAACCAGAGATGGATGATGGAAATGCAGAGTTGTTGGATATGAATGAGAATAGGGCGTGGATATGACTCACCATACTTGAAACTCAAACTACGAGATTCAAGGACAAGGGGTTGTGATGGATTGATGGACATGTGAGGAGTTGTGAAACCAGAGATGGATGATGGAAATGCAGAGTTGTTGGATATGAATGAGAATAGGGCGTGGATATGACTCACCACACTCGAAACTCAAACTACGAGATTCAAGGACAAGGATGTGACGCACCTTGCTCTTGGATTTCAAGGGTGATCCGATATTACTCACGAATCAAGATTGAAAAACAAAGAACATAAAACCACTTTATTAAAAGGAAAAACGCCAAAACCAAAGTCGAAACATGACTAAAAACAAAGCAAGAGTTTTCGGATTCTTCAAAGGTGTCTAGCATGGAGAAAGATGCCTCCTTTTAAAGAAAATTCAGCCTTCAACCTAGCCTCTTCAATAACCAGACATTAAACCAAAATTGAAGACAAAAACCCTTGGAAAACCATCATTTAATGTGTCTTGACTCGGCAAGAAAGAGGTGCCAACTCGGCACACGCTAGGCGCCCGACATGGCCTCAGCGCGTCCGGTGACAAGCAATATACAATCCATGTCGTCTTCATACTTGATCGGCGCTCCATGGATCAAGAGGCCATCTTGAAGCTCTTCTTGCAAGACACGAGCTCGAGCCCTTGTTATTCATCCTAGATAAGGCCCAATATCGCTGGCGCGGCTAGTGCGCCCAGGTGGCTCGATACCGAGGATTGGCAGCTCGGTACCGTGGGTAAAAGAATCGCCAAGCAGCTCGGTACCGAGGTTGGGAAGCTCGGTATCGGGGGTAAAAGAATCGCCAAGCAGCTCGGCAGGCAGCTCGGTAGCGAGGTTGGGAGGCTCGGTACCAGGGGGCGTCAAAACCATGATGTGGCTTGGAAGGCGTAGTCACATCATCCTCCCCCTCTTGAAAAGGGTTCGTCCACGAACCTTCATCCTGCACCTCATCATTATCGTTAAGAAAATAAGGAGAAAGGTCGGAAATGTTAAATACCTCATGCACACCGTAGCTGGGTGGCAATTCCACTCGATAAGCATTATCATTGATGCGTTTCAACACCACAAATGGACCGTCACCTCGTGGTTTCAACTTTGATTTGCGAAGGATAGAAAAGCGCTCCTTCCTCAAATGCACCCATACGAGGTCGCCTGGCTCGAAAATGACTTCCTTGCGTCCTTTGTTGGCTTGGCACACATATTGCATGGTTCGCCTTTCTAATTGAAGGCGAGTATCCTCATGGAGTTTCTTGACCTTAGCAGCATGGTCAAGACCTTCACGACTCTCCCGATCTTTGGTGGCATAAGGCATGAGATCAAGGGGCGTGATGGGGTTACGCCCGTACACAACCTCGAATGGTGTCTTCTTGGTGGCCGAATGCACCGATCGGTTATAGGCAAACTTATGAATGGAAGACATTCTTCCCACCTACGCAGATTAGTAGACAAAAGAGAGCGCAAAAGAGAACCAAGAGTTTGATTTACGACCTCGGTTTGTCCATCCGTTTGAGGATGACAAGTGGTAGAAAAGAGCAACTTTGTGCCTAGCTTGGCCCAAAGGGTCTTTCAAAAATACCTCAAAAATTTCACATCACGATCAGAAACTATAGATTTAGGTACTTCATGCAATCTCACAACATTATCAAAGAATAGACAAGCAACATGAGATGCATCATCAGTCTTATGGCATGCAATGAAATGAGCCATCTTAGAAAACCTATCAACCACAAAAAAAAATAGTCTCTTCCCCTCTTAGAGCGAGGTATTACCAAAACAAAGTCCATGGAAATGTCTTCCGAAGGAGCATGAGGGATAGGAAGGGGAGTGTACAAACCATGAGGATGTACCTTAGACTTAGCACGCATACATGTTACACAAGAAGCACAAAATTTCTCTACCGACCTAAGCATTAAAGGCCAAAAGAAATGCTCCCTAAGAATATGCAAAGTCTTCATGTCTCCAAAATGTCCCATAAGGCCACCACCATGGGCCTCTTGGACAAGAAAATGCCTAATAGAACTTCTAGGCACACACAACTTAGGACCCTTAAACAAAAAGCCATCATGTATATAGAATTGGTCCTTACTTCCATGAGTAATACATGCATAAAATATCTCCGAAAAATCATTATCATTAGCATATAACTCACGCATGAATCCAAACCCTAACAATCTAGCATCAAGAAGGGATAGAAGAGCATACCTCCTAGAAAGTGCGTCGGCGACGACGTTGTCCTTTCCCTTCTTATGCTTGATGACGTATGGAAACATCTCGATGAACTCAACCCACTTAGCATGGAGCTTGTTGAGCTTGCTTTGTCCCTTAAGAAATTTAAGCGCCTCGTGGTCGGAATGTATGACAAACTCGTGTGGCATGAGGTAATGCTCCCACGTCTTAAGTACTCGGACATGAGCCAACAACTCTTTGTCGTAGGTGGGATAATTCAGTTCGGCCCCACCCAATTTCTCACTAAAATATGCCACGGGTCTGCCCTCTTGCAAGAGAACTCCGCCTAAACCAATGCCCGACGCGTCACATTCGATTTCGAACGTTTTGTTGAAATCGGGCAAGACTAGGAGCGACGCTTGTGTAAGTTTGTCTTTGAGAAGGTTGAATGCAGTTTCTTGGGACTCTCCCACCTGAATGTGACATTCTTCTTGGTGAGCTCAGTGAGTGGCGCCGCTATAGAACTAAAATCTCGCACAAAGCGGCGGTAGAAGCCGGCCAAGCCAAGAAAACTTCGAACTTGTGTCATGGTGGTGGGAGTCGGCCAATCTCATATTGCCTTCACCTTCTCTTCGTCAACTTTCAGCCCTTCCCTACTCACAACAAAGCCAAGAAAGACCACATGATCCGAGCAAAAGTGGTACTTTTTAAAGTTAGCAAATAGGCGTTCATTTCTCAAAACGTCTAACACTTGCCTAAGGTGTTTGACGTGGAACTCAAGGTCGTGGCTATAAATAAGAATATCATCAAAATACACAACCACGAATTTACCAAGGAAAGGACGGAGAACGTGGTTCATCAACCTCATAAAGGTGCTAGGAGCGTTGGTTAAACC
Source organism: Fallopia convolvulus (assembly GCA_964016875.1). Lineage (NCBI taxonomy): Eukaryota > Viridiplantae > Streptophyta > Magnoliopsida > Caryophyllales > Polygonaceae > Fallopia > Fallopia convolvulus. Next base: position 14,585,134 of record OZ024735.1, on the reverse strand, counting down.
GAAAGGCATAACCAACCACTCGTAAAGCCCATACTTGGTTTTGAACGCGGTTTTCCATTCATCGCCCTCCTTCATCCAGATTTGATGATAGCCACTTTTTAAATCAATTTTAGAGAAAATACAAGCTCCATTGAGCTCGTCAAGCATATCATCAATTCGCGGAATTGGATGGAGATACTTGATAGTAATGTTGTTGATTGCTCGGCAATCGACACACATTCTCCAAGTACCGTCCTTTTTAGGGACAAAAATTACCGGAACGGCGCATGGGCTAAGGCTTTCACGCACATAGCCCTTGTCGAGAAGCTCTTGAACCTGCCTTTGCAACTCCTTGGTTTCCTCGGGAATGGCTTGGTAGGTTGGCCGGTTCGGTAGCGATGCGCCCAGGATGAAATCGATTTGATGTTCGATCCCTCTTGTAGGGGGCAACCCATTTGGCACCTCTTCGGGAAATAAATTCTGCAAAAGACGAGCAATAGGTGAGGGAAGATCTTTAATATCTTGGTTAGAAAGCAACGATTCATGATAAAGTAATAACAAACAAACGTTACTCCCCTTGATGGCATGAACAACTTCCCTCGGTTTGGCTAAAAGAAGAGGTTTGGAAGTGCTCATGCTATCACCAATGGCCAATGTTTTTCCCTTGTTCCCTTCTTTAAGAGCATGCCTTCGCTTTTGCTCCCTGGACGTGTGATCAAGCATGATTTCGTGAGGCTTCATTGGGTGCAACGTGATCTTTTTGCCTTCACGATGGAAAGAATACTCATTGGAGACGCCATCATGGATCACGCCCCGATCATATTGCCAAGGTCGTCCTAAGAGAAGATGGCACACCGACATCGGTACCACATCACATTCCACCACATCTTGATAGGGACCTATAGCAAAAGAAATCAAAGCCATTTCCTTCACTTGGATGGGCGATTTAGAATTCAACCAACACAATGGATAAGGCATGGGGAGTAGTAGGAATTGAAAAACGAGAAACAACCTCATTGATGATGTTATAACAAGAACCACCATCAATAATTAGGCTACATACCTTATCTTGGATTTTACATCGAATATGGAGGATCACCTCACACTGGCTCGATGTAGTGTTGTTTTCGATGGTGAAAAGAGTGTGTTGGACAACAAAGCATTCACCCTCTTCGGCCACCACATGAAGCTCTTCTTCTTGCTCCTCACATTTTTCTTCCTCCTCTTGAGCAAGCTCCTCAAATTCATATTCTCCTTGCGGAGTAAGAAGAACCTTGCGCTCGTTCGGACAATAATGAGCGTAATGACCACGCCCGAGACATTTGAAGCATTTGAACTCGCCAGCTCGGTTCTCCCCTTCTTGCTTGAGCCTCGGTTGGTCGCGCCGAAAGTCAAGCCCCTTAGACTGACTCGGTACCGAGGAGTTATTCCACGTTCTGGAGCTTATTCCACATTCTGGAGCTTATTCCACGGTCTGGAGCTCCGTACCGACGGTTTGGAGCTCGGTATTGAGGGTCTGGTGCTCGGTATCGAGGGTTTGGTGCTCGGTACCGAGGTTGGTGCGGGCTGGCGCCTTTGAGGAAGATTCTTATGGACTTGGTTTGTGTAATGCAACACTTGTTCAATCTCTGTACCCCTAGGAGAATGCTGCATATTCACAACAGATTTTAGCTCGAAATTAAGTCCATGAATGAATTTGGAGATAACATACCCATCGGGGAATTGAACCCCGGAACGAAAGATGAGCGTGCATAGCTCATTGTAATACTCGTCGGGAGTCCGACCGCCTTGTCGAAGCTGCTCAAGTTTGGCATGGATCCTCTCGACATAGTCTGATGGAACAAAGCGTTCCTCAAGTGCCCTCTTAAGCTCATGCCAAGTTCGGATGGGTTGGGCCCCATCACGTCGCCTAGCTTCTTTGTCTTGCGACCACCAATGGTACGCAAAGTCGGTGAAATGGACGACGACGACGACTATTCTTCTTTCATCCTCATAGCCATAGTAGTCAAACATGGTCTCGGTCTTAGCTATCCAATCGAGACATGCGTCGACTCCGGTGGTTCCCGAGAAGGTTTGGATTTGGAGCTTGATTCCTTGGTGGCGCTCCCCCCCTTGCTGGCGCCCATCAACATAAGCGGGCTGTTGTTGCCACGTCTCTTGAAATGGAGCTCGATAGGCCGCATGCATATGTGGTGCGCCTTGGACACCTCCGCGCCGAGGGTAGAGATGGGTCGTGCCCGTGGGAGCCGGTGTCGCCATAGGAGTATAGCCATATCGCTCATTGCCTACATTATTAGTGTTCGAAGGCAACGGAATTTTATTTGGAAAATTAGAATATGGAGGAACAAATTCAGTCCTTACCCCGGAAGACATCACAAACGGTTGGTGGAAATTTGACCCCGAAAGATGGCCTTGTGACGCTAATTGAACGTTGGAGGTAGAACCTTCCTCCAAATGTATGCCTCGAGTGGTGGAGATGATTGGCTCTAGATGAGAGCTCACATCGAGTGTCAAAGGTGGTTCTCGGTTGGTGCTTTGTGCATTGGTGGCACTTGCTTGGATGAGTTCGTCGTGCCTTGTCAACCTTTGCTCAATGTCATCAAACCTAGAACAAAAAGAACGAAGATCTTGTTGCATAGATTGTAGCATAGCAGCCATGGATGAATCGGAGTTAGCATCCTGATCCCGAGGTGAGGCATCATTCCCTGCATCCGACATCTTGCACAAACTTCACCAAACAAATTAAATCCAACAAGCAAGTGGTACTTCGAGCCACACACAACCAATTCTCCACTTAGACTCGAAAAGTGCCAAACTTGCAAGTGTTAGGACTTTGGTGTAAATCGAACAAGAAATGGCTCAAAAGAAAGGGACAAGCAATGGCAATGCAGTACAAGCAACAAGTTTGTCTATCACTCGAATTTAGGAAGCTACTAGGTTGGTTACAAAAAGATAAACAAAAGAGCTTAAAAAAGTAGGACCTTTTTCGGAATTTCTTTCTCACGGAGCCCGACTTATTCTGTGCCCTGCCCCTTATTAGCCTTTTGGCCGCCGACAAGGTTTTTCTAGCCCCGCTTCTTTTTCTTTCCGAATCCGAATTTCTAACTTTTAAGGCACACTTTTCGGCCTTTTACAATCAAGCATACAAAGCTTCAACAACACAAAACTTGACTTACACCTCTACTCGGTGGTACTTTTTTTTTAAACGGATTGGTACTTTTCCCATATCCTAACCCGAGTGAGTACACAATATTGTAAGCTTGAATTCAGTTTTATATCATGCCAAACATGCTCGAAATTTCATGGAAAATGGACAAAAAATTCAGCCACAAAAGTGATATTAAAGACGAGTGGAATGAATGGCCAAGGGGTGACTCTTGATATATTTTCGTCTTTAATTCATTCAAGCATGGAGTAAAAGCTTTCTTCAACCTTTGGACTGCCACAACATTCAGTTATGGACGTCCCTCAAGGTCAGATTTGAGCACACACGGTCGAAGACACAAAACAAGACAAACAAGCAAGTCGGTATCGAGGCTTGGGGTCGATTTTGCAAGGCTTTTGGGGAACGATTTTTTGTGAGGATAAACACTTGAAAAATTCAAGAAAATTCAGATCTAAGAAGAGAGAAGATAGGTGTACCTTGCGTGGCTCTGATACCACATGATAAGGATCGAATAGGTGGAGTCGGTGCAAGGCCACTTCGGATGCTCTCTTCTCGGCGGGGAATTGGATGGATGTGCCTCGGAGATGGATTGATGGACGTGTGAGGGGTTGTGAAACCATAGATGGATGATGGAAATGGAGAGTTGTTGGATATGAATGAGTTTAGGGCGTGGATATGACTCACCACACTCGAAACTCAAACTACGAGATTCAAGGACAAGGATGTGACGCACCTTGCTCTTGTATCTCAAGGGTGATCCGATATTACTCATGAATCAAGATTGAAAAACAAAGAACATAAAACCACTTTATTAAAAGGAAAAACGCCAAAACCAAAGTCGAAACATGACTAAAAACAAAGCAAGAGTTTTCAGATTCTTCAAGTGTGTCTAGCATGGAGAAAGACGCCTCCTTTTAAAGAAAATTCAGCCTTCAACCTAGCCTCTTCAATAACCAGCCATTAAACCAAAATTGAAGACAAAAACCCTTGGAAAACCATCATTTAATGTGTCTTGACTTGGCAAGAAAGAGGTGCCAACTCCGCACACGCTAGGCGCCCGACATGGCCTCAGCGCGTCTGGTGACAAGCAATGTACAATCCATGTCGTCTTCATATTTGATCGGCGTTCCATGGATCAAGAGGCCATCTTGAAGCTCTTCTTGCAAGACACGAGCTCGAGCCCTTGTTATCCGTCCTAGATAAGGCCCAATATCGCTGGCGCGGTAAGTGCGCCCAGGTGGCTCGGTTCCGAGGATTGGCAGCTCGGTACCGTGGGTAAAAGAATCGCTAGGCAGCTCGGTACCGAGGTTGGGAGGCTTGGTATCAGGGGTAAAAGAATCGCCAGGCAGCTCGGTAGGCAGCTCGGTAGCGAGGTTGGGAGGCTCGGTACCGGGGGCGTCAAAACCATGATGTGGCTTGGAAGGCATAGTCACATCCTTGATAGCTTGCATATAGGTAGTATTTGGGATGCATGTTTATGTTTCTTTCATTGTTTTTAGGTAATTTTAGTTAGTTTCTTTAGTTTCTTAGAGTGTCTAAGAGTTTTGGGTTTTTGCACGTGTTCTATGTTGTTTTACAAGTCAATGGAAACTGGGAAAAGAACGCTTGGGTTCGGGTCATCCATTGGAGTTGTCGGTTCGACACCTCTGTCTTGTGAGGGTTCGTTCGGGAGATATAGTGGTCTGATAAAGTTGAATTTGTTATCATTGGAAAGCCAATTCAAAGATCTACAATTCACGTTTTTACTCCGAGTCCAAATTCCAAATAGAATAGAGTCAAAACAGCCCCCGAAGTGTCACCTGAATTTTGAACCGAGTTGCTCGCAGCGCCTGCCGCCGACCTGGCGGCGCCCGCCGCCTCTGGCAGCGCGAGATCTCTTGTTCGCCATGTGTTCTATTCTGATTGGTCTTAGTTATATCAACTTTATTCCGACTTATGTATTTTTTGATATACTTTTGGAGATCTAGTTTCCTTCTTTTTATTAGGGTTTTTGAGAGAAGGAACTCTCATATTTCTAATTCTCATTCTCATACTTTTCATTCTAAGGTTTTTCATAATTGCTATGGAGAACTAAGCATCTTTGCTTAGTAAAACAATTTAAGCATCGTTTTGAATAAAGTTGTGAGATTTCTAATTACTTATCTATTGCTTGGATTTATTCTTATCTCTTGCTCTAATTTCTATGATTTATTTCAACAGTAGCTTGATCAACTAGGGTTTGTTGTTATTGGATCTATTGCTAGATCTAGAGTGTTACTAGTTGAGTATCTCTAGCTTGATCAACTAGGGTAAAAGCTGGTTGTTTTATGCTAGAATTGTATACTATTATATTCCTATCCTTACTGCTGCTATTAAACTGAATCATTGATGGTTTCATGGTTGTTTAATTAGTTAGAACTAATAGTATTTGGTTATGCTGTTAGTAAAGGAATTGGAAAATCCATTGCATGAGATACTAAATTGAAATCAATGATCAACTTGTCATACGCTTGTGGATATTTGTTTGCCTAAGCTATCTTCCCAAATATTGTTATTCACAAACTTGTTAATTTGTTAGTTCTTGCTTGTTTAGATTCTCTTGCAATACAAAACCCCCTTGTTACTTGGTTTGACACAGAACTCATACAAAACGATAAACTTGTCTCCACGTGGATTCGACCTGGACTTCCTAAAGACTACAATCTTTGGTTTGTTTGGATTCTTTTGCATAGCCGTGATTTGCACGACAAAATCACCGTTATCAAATTGGCGCCGTTGTCGGGGAGGAAGTAATTGTCTTTTGTGTGATTTTTGTGCCAATCTTGGTGTTGTGAACCTATCTTACGGTTCATAACACTTGTGCTACTAATCTATGGCTTTGTTCGAGTCTAAACAGTTGCAGGATGAACACTTCCATGACTATTTTTCTAGATTTCAAGACCATGTGTTCGAAATTGGTACATGGGGATTCCGATCTAGTGATGGAGAGGTCAACATGGGACTTATTCATGGTATGAGTCTTGAGACAAGGGGATTGGCTTACTACATGAGCAATGAGAGGCTTTTATATATGGGATCCGATGAATGCTGAGATTTCTTATGTTTCATGAGCCATCAGTGCTTTCAGGTTGAGTCATCTTTCCCACTGCCACAACCGGTTGATACTCTTCTTGAGGATATAAATAGGGATCTCTCTACATTGACGGATGCTTTGATCAGGGAGCACTGTGAGTTATTTTCTTCACATTTTCATTCCACAACCTCATGTACTTTTGAGTTGTGTGAAAGGAATGGTGGAATCACATTGGAATCAAACGATTCTGAGTCAAACACCCAGATATAAGTTGAGGAGCAATCTAAGACACTTGATGTGGGTTATGAAGATGAATTTGATGCCCAATATGCATTCACACCTATAAAGCACGCTGAGTAGATTATCACAGAGCCCAATGAAGTCTTTGCTGGCATAGAGATATACTTTTAGAGCCTAGGGAGCTTGAATCATCTTCACCCATGTGGTGTCATGAGTTTGAGCGTTCTGTGGTTTTGGAAGAAGACTATTTTATTGACCATGATGACTTCTTTGCTGACGAAGTAGACAACAATGAGGGAGAAAATCAAGATGATACCTCTGTTAAGGCTCCTACTGTCATGGTGTAACCTATGTTAGGCCTTGAAATCCCATGCTTCAGTTTCCCCAGCTTCTTACATCCAAAGCATGGAGTTGCAAGATGAGGAACCAAGTCTTAAACACAAGGTGGAAGACGAAAAATATATGGAGTTCATCTTTGAAGAAAGTGGCAATGGTGATAAATAATTTGACCCATACTGTAAGTATTTTCTGACATCGCCACTTGTGTTGAATTTGTCTAAGCATATTCCATCTCATAAAAATTGGGCACATAGATTTGATAAGTTGAAACGGTTTTTGAATGTATAATATTCACTTTCAATTTATCATGGTGTTACTTATCTTCTTGTGAGATGTGTTCACAGGCTTTTGACAGGTTGTTAAGGGCATTTACAATGTCTAATCTTGTCAATTTATGCTAAACGTCGAGCCACGATGTTAAATAAGGCGCTTGTCAGGAGGCAACCTGATACAAATCAAGGGAAGATCAAAGCCAATGATTTATTGAAGACGCTTAGAGGCCAAAGACAAAGACCTTTACTAAAGTCCCGAGCATTTAAGTTTAAGAAGGTTTTCATGGATTCCATATTATCTTTTGATTATGCTCATCAATGGCGTCCAAGGCCACCAAGGAAGAGGATGAAGTCATGAAAGTTCGAAAAGTTAAGTAACCCGTCAAATGGAATACAATGCTCAGTAAAAAGGTCATAACTTGGGCTAAAAAATTAATCTCAAGTTCGTTCAAATTGCGTTGGATAGAAAATTAAAATACCTACAACTTTGTGGTTTACGTCGAATACAGAATCTAACAGAAAAGAGGCAGATATTTCGATTTATTGAGAGCTGTTCAAGTCTTACGGGAATCTTATCTTTAGTTTTAATTCTATCTTTAAATAGATATTTTATTTATGCATAATTTCGGCCATAGGAGTTTGTTAGATGGATGAATTGTCTTGCTTTATTATTATTAATATCTTTTGAGTTGTTAGGTTTAGTTTTCTTATCTTATAAGTCAGATAATTATTTATTTGATTTATTTAGATAAGCAAACTCAGATAGTTGTTTTAGTATTATATTTAATATATCTCGGAGAGCAAGGAAGGATATAATGTTTCCTTGTGCTGATATCCTAGTTTGTATTCTCTATTTAAACTAAGCTTTTCATTTAATAAAAAATTAGATTAGACTTGGAGAATAACTTGGCATAGTTATTCTCGAGTCTTTAATTTGGTCCAAAATAACATTCGTGTCTTCTAATCTTCATAACTTTTGCAATTCAACTCCAAATTGAGTGATTCCAATTCGTGTGTTCTTATAATTGAATCCTCCATTATTTGATTCAGTTAATTAGAGAAAAGAGAGGTTAATTTCGTGCATAAATTCTTCACATTAGTGTTGGAAATAACAAGGGAACATTGAGAAGACTTGTGGAAGATCGGGACCGCAAACAAACGAGACTTGATCCTGTTGACTCACGTATCAATGGAAACCCGACCTATGTATTCAAAAAAGGAGCGCAACGGAACTGGCGGTGCCCGCCGCCGACATGGCAGTGCCCGCCGCCGACATGGTGGCACCCGCCGCCAATGAATCGAAATAGGCTTGGCTATGGCATTACAAGCGGTGACCGCCATAAAAATACGGCGCCCACCGCCCGTGAAGCGGCGACCGCCGCGACGGTGGCCCCTCGCCGCCTCAAATTTCCGAAAAACGATGCCTGCCGCCTCCCTGATGTTGATTTCTGCCCTTCTGATGTTGCTCACCATCGTTCCCTTACCCAAATTAGTAGTTGGTTTGTGAGTTTTTATCTTCTCTTTACTTTTACTTTACATTGGGGACAACGTAAGTTTTAAGCATGGAGGAAGGGGATTACTTGCTTTGCATTCATGTAGTTGCATTAGATTAAGCATATTTACTTTATGTTTTGCATTGAATAAAATCTTGGAAAAAAAAATAAAAATAAATTGCATTTTAGGTTCTTATTTCCCCAATTGTGTAAGACCTCTTGTGTTTATAAGTTATAAGTATGGATATGAGCATGATATAACCCATGATTAGTTTGATGTGCTGATGTTTAAATGATATGAGCATGATCTTTGATTATAAACTTTGATTATAGGATTGAGCATGTAGATGAGCTTGAGTTTTAGATATATTTTGAATTTCTAGACAATTAACCTTGTGAGATTGTTTTGGCCTTTTATTGATTATTTGTTCTTTATTTCTTGAGTGTATCACTTTGAATTGTTAGCTCTAGAACTTGCGTTATGACTCTTTTTTAATGCTGCTTTATTTTACTAGATACATGACATTAAAATGATTGAGACATGATTCTTATTTAGCATATATTTCCCTTTCCGCCTGGACAAGATCCATGTTTTTGACACCCCATTTCTTTTGAGCCTTAAAGCCTATTTTGATAGCTCTACGAAATAATTCCTAGCTAATATAAGCTTGACCCATCGAGGATTTAGGACTTGTAATAACCGCAATTTCTATAAAAAAAGAAACGATTATTATTTTTTGATTATTATTTAATTATTTCTCTAAAATAGAGAGTTTAATTATTAATGATTTTCATAGTATGATATTAATTTTTTTAAAGGCATAGTATAATGACATATAAAAATTTAATTAATTGAGATTAAATAAAAAATTTGAAATTTAATTCGATTAAATTTATAATACGAATAAAAATAAGGGGAAAGGACCAAAAATAAAACGCGAGAGGTGGGACTTGAACCCGAGACCTCTTGCATTTTCTCACAAACACACACACACAAACACTCCTTTTTTCGCTATGCCATAGTAACTTGTCTACCCAATAAGGATTTTAAATCCTTTTATCTCTTTATTTCTTCTTCTTCCCCAATTGATCAAATCAATTGTCTGATTGATTTGACGCTTGCTCAATGCATGTGTTCAACCTCCAATTTTGGCCATTCAAGCTTGCTTTTCCCACCATCCTCTTCCACTAATTAATTTTTCTCTACTTAGAGAAGCCATCTCTAAGGGACTTACACATCACCAATGGAGAAGCTTCTAAAAGCTTCATCCACTACTATTTAAAGGGAGTAATAGCAAGGTGAAAATTGCACAAAACCTTCTCATTCTAATCTCAAATTCTTCCATCTATATGTCCCAAAAATCTAGAAATTTATTTTACACAAATCTGCATTTTTCCCCATTTAAAATCTGATTTTTTTACAAAAAAATCCCCAAAAACCCTAATTTGGTGGCCTTGCACCACCGGACCACCCTTGTCCAGCCGGACCACCGGCCATTCGCCCCCCTGCGCGCACCCGCCACCACGCCAGGTCGCCACTGCAGCTGGTCGTCGTTCCGTCTGGAGCATCTCTCTGGTTCCTTTTTGTTCTTACGTGAAAGAGGAAGAAGGAAGAAAGAGTGTAGGTGGGCCTAATTTAAGAGTTTGGTTCAAATGAAATAGACTCTTATACTGAAATGTGAAATGAATATAGTGCACTTTCATACAAAAGTGCATTGCAAAATACAAAAAGTGCAATCCAAAAAAGTGCACTATAAAAAGTACGAAAAGTGCATTGTAAAGTACGAAAAGTGCAAATCCGAAAAAGTGCACTCCGAAATAGAAAAAGTGCACTATAGAACTAGGAAAAGTGCATTCGTCTCAGGATAAGAGTTCGTTTCATTTGAACCAAACTTTCTAATTTAATTTGGGCAATTTTAATTAAGTTTGGGCTGAAAATATTAGGCCCAAATACTAATTAAAAGCAGATTATTACCCATGTTAGCAAAAGGAGGAAGCAAGCCCATTTCCGTCCCGTCTCGATTTTTGTACCGATTCCCGTCCCGTTACGTTCAGTATATATCCCCGACTTGTACTTTAATTTATAACTCTTTAAAAAATAATGTTCACATATATAATATTTAAGAGCCAAGCTTGGGTGGAAGTTATTGCTACAGTACAAAATGTGAGCAAATCGTGGTCATTAGATTAAACGGATGGACGAACTAGATTAAATAAAACGAGTTTTATAAAAAAAATAAGAAAAAGGGTCTCGTTCATTTACAATGGCACGGAGTGTAATTTATTTAAAATGTGAATGACAAGACATAAATACCCTCAAACATATTCTTTTTTGATGGCACGCATTCTTTTTTGGTGGAAAAGGAGACTCATCTTCAACCTCTAGAGCCAATGCAAAATCTCCACCACAAACTCGAAATCTACCCCTCAAGCTCACTCCATTCCGATTCTGATTGGACTATGGGCCTATGGCTTCGATTTGCGACATTGGTTTCAAGATGAGTTTTCTTAGACCTAATTTGATACGGCTATTATTTATGTGGTAGATCTATGAATTCCTTTGAAATTAATGATGGGTAATGACTAATGAGCTTTGTTTATGTGGTAGATCTATGGATTCCTTTGATTTCGATTTTGAGGGTTCTAAGATTTGTTTTTGAGTATTAGAAATGTTTATTGAGCTTTAATGGGTGTTTATGGTTGATTTGATGGGTGTTTGTATTTGATTGTGTTTACTGTTTAGGTTCAAAATTTCTCGATCGAGTTCGCGATCTCTGATTTTATGGTTCAGAATATTTAATGTACAAGTTCAAAATATCGAGTATGTAGGTTCATAGTCAAACTGAACTTGCCTTGTTGTGATATGGGTAATGACATTCATTCCCACCATGGAATTTCCTGAGTAGTTCTCGCATGATTTGTTACTTGTTTACGTCAATTTTGGTTTATAAGGGGGGAGTGAGCCCGAAAACCATGAAACATGACCCTTATTTCCTTCAATATTGGTTTGGAGGGGGCGAGGCATTTGCACATCTTTCTTCCTTTTTTTGAAAAACATTGGCACTTAAATGACAATCACTTGTAGAAATCTATATAGTTAATACTTCCAATTAGCCTTGGAGAATACTAACTTATAGATCCAACTCTTATTGTGAATAAATGAACAACGGAGATCCATGACTTTTGTCAGTTCATAACCTTTTATCTTAAGGTTCATAATCAGTGTTCTCACGGTTCATGCTTTGTACTACGTTTACTAATAGTATGTTGAAGTTATTTGGTAGCCTATAAGCATGATTTGAAAATTTGTTTGGTAGCCTATTAGCTCAAATGAGCAATGTGCATGTGCACATAGATGTGGGTTCACATCCCATATAGGCTAAAAAGCAATGTCAAATCACACATCAACACTCACTTCTTCTTTACTGTAGCTCTGAGATTTCCTTCTTTTAAGCAAAAGTCACTAGTTAGTCTCTACAACCTATAAAACTAGCATAGAGTATAGAACAAGTCTCTCTCTCTCTCTCTCTCTCTCTCTCTCTCTCTCTCTCTCTCTCTCCACTTGTTTTGAGTTGTCCTTCCTATATTTATATACCATATGTTTGATTTGTCTGTCCCTCGTCTACACTCCTATTTTTTTCTCTTGTTTTTTCTTTTATTGTTTTAGTTCTCTTTGAGCTTATCCTTTTTTTCTGTAAACTTATTTCCTCACATTGTCAACTCAATTGAATGAACTTAGAATCTAATCTTGAGTTCTCTAAGAATCGATAACTAGTGGACACAATAATAATGCATATCCTAATTGATGGTTTGAAAACTTATTTGATAGCCTATTAGCTCAAATGATAGAGCAATGAACATATGCACATAGATGTGAGTTCAAATCCCACATAGACTAATTCTTGATATGGTCATGTCTTTTTATTCGTATCGGTTGTTCTCTTGGTTCATGACTTTTTAAGGTAAATTTCATAATATTTCTTCTTATGGTTCATAAATTTTGTTTCATGCTTTTTTGTTTATAATAATGGTTCTTTTGGTTCATGTTTGAATAATCTTAGGTTCGTCAAAGTTCATCTTATGGTTCATGTCTTTTAGTTAATGCTAGTTATTATTTTCTTTCGTGATTTTTAGTTCATGGTACTGGTTCTTTCAGTTCATGTTTTTGTAACCTAGGTTCATAATAATTCTTATGGTTCATGACTTTTAGTTCATAATAAATAATCTCACAATTCGTAACTTTTAGTTCATAAAAGTTGGTCTATTGGTTCACGTTCTTGATGTTCGTGTTTTTAGTATAGTTTTAGTAGGTTTTCTTTGTTTATTAAGTTTAGTTTTGATAACATTAGGTTTAGTTTAGTGTGTTTTTGGATGGTTTTGCATATTTTCATAGAAAGTATGGAAGCTACTCTATTTTGTGTATTTTGTAGGTTTTAGCAAGGAAAAGGTGCTATATGGAGCTGAATTTGGAGTGCTGCAATGAAAGACGGAGGAATACAAGTATGGAGAAGTTAGAGTTCAAGATTTACGAGATGAAGTGTGGAAGAAACTAAGCCCAGGCTCGTTAACGAGGCTATGAGGGCTCGTTAACGAGGCTGTGAGGGCTCGTTAACGAGGCTACGTGATAGAAATTTCGAGGGTTGACTTTGTAACTTACCGATCCTGTGCGGGAAATTATTTCCGTGTCGGTAGAGTATCTTTTTAGGATTTTTAGGGTTATTATATTATGTATTTTAGGTCTTGTTATCTTTCTAGATTTTGTTTCTATCTTTTAGGTTTTTATTTCTATCTTTTTAGGAAAGTTTTTATCTTCTAGCCTTATTAGTTTTTAGCCTTTTTAGTATAAATAGCCCTCTTGTCTAGCTTAGGAGGAGGGGGAATTTCGAAGGAAGAGGAAGAGCCGAGTAAGCCGAGGAGAGGATCGGAGTTGAGTTCGGAGGTCGGTGGACGAAGGTTATCGAGTTCGTTGATCGAGATTTTGGTTCGGTACTTTGCATATTTTCGGTTTCTTCTGATTCTCTGTAAGACAATATTTTGTTATTAATTTGAGTAGTAATTTGTTTTCAATGGTTTCTTTTATTGAATTTATTTGTTTCGTAGTTATGAGTAGTGAGTAGTCTTCTTTTCTAGGATCGGGGTTAAGCCCGGCATAGCTAAGCATGTTTGATGAGTAAGATTGTGTGTTGAATGCCTTTTATCTATTATTGAGATTGTTTGTTGAGCTTATACCAAGATGATTTGAGTTTTTAACTTGATTGAAAGAGAAAGTTAGTAACTTGAAGGTTGATATTGTTTGAATACGAACGTTTCAAGCTTTAGATCCAAAACAAGCAATTAGGTGAATTGGGTTACGAAAGTAGGTTAATTTACTTGATAGTCAACGAAAGTTGATGACTTTATCTGTTTAAAGGCGTGATCTATTCTTCTTACGAGTTTATATGCATGACTATGTTGTGGTGTCCCTAGTCCTAGATCTTCGTTTTTATTTGAATTATCTTAAGTGAATTTCGTTGCTGAGTTAGTTGGCTCGGTACCGAACTTATTTAGGTCGTTAGATTGAGTCTTTTGTGTACGGTGGTTCGTTAACGACCCTGACAACGTCGTTAACGAGGCTGCTTGTGAGTGTTTTTGTTTGATTTTGTTTGCTTTTTAGTAGTTGATAAACGAATAACCTTGCTTCCCGTGGACGATCCTGACCTCCCTATACTCAGCGGGGTCTTGACTACAAATTTATTTGTTTTTAATCAACCCTATCAATAAATTGGCACCGTTGTCGGGGAAGCAACGTGTTTGTTTGTTTATCTGTGGGTCCGAGAATAGCCCGACCCCGTTTTTGTTTTTAATTTTTGTTTTCTCTGTCTGTTTTCTCAGCGTATGCCGGTAGGACGACGAAGGCTCGAGTTTGACAACACTGGTTATTACTCAGAACCCGAACGTTCCCTGCACCGTAGACTCCGAGAAAACCGAGCCATGGCCACACCGGAAGAGATGGCTCTTCAAATCTCCAATCGTGCTTGATGCCTATCCGAGGAATGCCAAACAGTACATGCATCCAGAACTGAGGGTGCCAGAATCTCCAATCGTGCTTCCCGCGATGGAGAAACCCTTTGAGATCAAGTCTCAATTCATATCCTTGATTAAACGGGCTCAGTTTGAAGGGAAACCTACTGAGTGCCCTATGGAGCATATTAGAAACTTTCTTGATTTATGTGACACCATAGCTGCTGAAGGTGTCTCACTTGAATATGTTCTGTTAAAAGCTTTCAGGTGGTCTCTTGCTGGAGAGGCCCTGAGCTGGTTGGAGAGCCTACCTTCTAAGTCTATCAGGACTTGGAAAGCTTTGTACGATCAATTTCTTACAAAGTTCTTCCCTCCTGCTAAGACGACGGAGTTGAGGAAACGCATCACCTCCTATCACCAGCTGCCTAATGAAACATTCGTTGAAACATGGGAACGATTCAAAGAGATGCTTAGACAATGCCCCACTCATGGGCAACCTTTATATGTTTTGCAAGAATTTTTTTTTCTAGGGTATCAACGCAGAGACCAAGAACCGCATCAACACGCATACAACGTGCGGTTTCATAGAGATGAACCCTGCAGCTGCGTGGGAACGGTTGGATAAGCTGTCCAATTACGATGCCATGTATGGAACCCAACAGACTCCACAGCCCCAGAAACGTCTCTACATGCCTAACCGAGACGAAGTTGACCCGAATGTTAAAAATCAATTCTTGCAAGATGAGGTCAACCGTCTGAAGAAGCAGGTAAGTTTTCTGAAATCCTCTCAATCATGTCAAGAATGTGGTTCTTCTGCACATAGTACTTCTTCTTGCACTAACATAGAGCAGGTTAGAGCCGCTGAGACAATAGCTGAGATGAATTATATGAGAGGACCATACAGGAACCAGCCTAGCTATAATGACAGGTCAAACAACTATCAAGCATGGGGCAATCAGAATACCAATCAAAACTATGCAATGCCTCCACCGGATAGACGACCTGCACCTTATCAACCTCCAGGCCATCAGGAGCCACCATCATGGGTTCAAGGATTACAGGAAGGCATTAACGGAGTGACTAACAAGGTTAACGAAGTTCAAGCCAACCTGAACCAACAAAATAAAAGATGGGGAGAGTTCGATATATGGAAGAAGAGTGTTGATTCCCAACTAGGGAACCTCGCTGCCCAAATTCTGAGACCACAAGGGCAACTCTCGGGCCGCCCCGAGGAGAACCCTAGGGGACAAATAGCAGCGGTGCACCTTAGGAGCGGGAAGACATTGCCGGAGCGAGTCCAAGCTGAGGAAAAGGAGGAAGAGGACGTCACCAACCAGCTCGTTAACGAGCCGACGAGGGCAAATAACGAGCCCATATACCAAGGTGACGAGGCTCCGAGGGTTCTTGACGACCCTACCCCAGGTAAGTCTTCTAAACCGAGCCTTCCTCTCAACTCCAGGGTAGTTAACGACCCCATCAGGGTCGGTAACGACCCACCGAGGTCACCAAACGACCCTAGTGACGACCCGGTACTCTCACCTCTCGAGCCTAACTTGGTTCCGAGAATGATGAAAACTCTTCCATTTCCAACTAAATCTATGGACTCTACTGAGAGTAAGTTCAAGCGTTTCGTAAAGATTCTTCAGGGTATTAATATTTCCATCCCATTCGCTGAGGCCCTAAGCGAAATGCCGACTTACAAAAAGTTTTTGAAGGATATTCTTACCAGGAAAAGATCCATTACAGAGCTGTAGGATGAAGTCAGATCAATAGCTCTACCAGAAAAGCTAGGAGACCCAGGGAGATTTGCAATAACGATCGGCATAGGCAACCACAAGTTCAAGGCTTTATGTGATTTGGGTGCCAGTGCTAGTTTAGTTCCTCTCTCAATCTGGTCTAAAGCTAATATGGGACCACTAGAGCCGGTAGATATGAATCTGTACATGGCAGATGGATCATGTGTCAAGGCCACAGGAGTCGTGGATGACTATCCTATTCAAGTCGGGAAATTCTTTATACCAAATGATTTCATCGTCCTCGATATGCCTGAAGACCCTCATGTCCCCATAATTCTTGGTAGACCATTTTTAGCTACAGCAGGTGCAAGAGTTGATGTGCGAAACGGACTCCTCACTTTTGATATTGGAGAGGAACGGGTGGAATTCAACTAGGATCAGAATGCCAACGACCCAATTGCAGTCGCACAAATCGAATCGACTCAACTAGAACTCGATTCAACCGTCCCTACCGAGCCTCACTGGCCAATCACCGAGTCCCACATGCACGAATACAACCAAGGTAAGTACTCTAAATCTGCTAAAGATGGTCATTCCTTATCTTTTTTTCCTACACCATGCCCCATCATATGCACTACAGAGGAGTCCAAACCACCTTGGTTTTCGGATTTCACTAACCATCATGTAGGAATACCGAGCATACTGATAGAAGAAAAGGGACCTAATTTAGCAACTCAAGCACACAAAAGCTGCAAAGCTAAGTATGGGGTACCTCAAGACCCCAACATAGCTACACAGGAGCCACCTTGAATCAAAAGAGTACGTCGGGCAGACGACGTTAAAAATAGCGCTTACGTGAGGCAACCCGCTTTTTAGTAAAGAATTAGATTACTATTCTTTTCTTTTTAGACTCTTTTTCTTAGCTTTCTTTTGAATTCTTTTCAGTAGTTTTTAGGTTAGAAATTAGGATTAAATTTTGAGCTAACAAGATGCAAGAGAAGGGATCGAAAAATCACTTCAAGAGGCTACGGTGGCTCGTGGAATATCTGCGGAAGTCGTTTACTTTTGCTTTTCTGATCAATTCGAGATCGCTTATGATTTCCATCACATATGGGGGGGGGGGGGTACCGAGTAGGGGAAAGGGAGTGGTAAAGCGAAAGTTGGTGTGTTTTCTTTTCGAAATTATAATCTCAAGCTTTGGTTTTGTGATATTTTTTACTTGATACTTTGTTACTGGTGACCAGGAGGGAAGAAGAAAGAGGTGAAGAAGGAGATTGGTCTTGGTTTGACTAACAAAAAGGATGATAATTTCGGGGAGTGGTATTCTGAGGTGCCTCTACATTGCTTATATCTTGGTTTGATTAACAAAAAGGATGATAATTTGTTGTTTTACAGGTCTGGGCTTCAAAATGGAATGAGAGAGCCAACTTCAATACAAAGAAAGTGGGTCTTGACCACGATTATCTCTGCATGGCTGTTTTACATATCTATGCATTTGTTATCCACAGTTCCACACTACAAATCCATCTTCAGAAGACTCAATAAAGATATATGCTGAGGTACTCATCCTCTTGAATTTATCTTGCAACTTGATCTAGTAGACTTGGTTTTGGTCGTGATTGATATTTATGTTCCCTGAACTGTACATAGGTTGTTAAAGGACTTGGAGAAACCCTTGTTGGAGCTTATCCTGGTCGTGCTATTAGCTTTATTGCCAAGAAAAATGACCTTGACTCACCAAAGGTAACTAATTATAACTTGTATGTCATATTAAAGTGCTCAATATTTCTAAGCATTGTGCAGAACCTGTAATGTACACAAAATGGAACCAAAGGATCAACAAGAAAAAGATCAAGGAAGAAGAAGAAGATAGGAAGATGATAAGACTGAAAATGATACCATGCACTGAAACGTATTTTTACGGGGGGATCTTATGTTTCTGAAACTACGAAACGCTGAAACGCGACGAAATGGGTGTGAACCGCGTTTCGAAAGGGAGTGAAACGGTCAACGTTTCGTTGACCACAAATTGTGCATTTCTGAGCGCGTTTCAGGTTCAGTTCTGCAAATCAACCTCCCCAGTCTACTTCTCTAGATCTTCGATTTGCCCTGACCAACCTACCGCCGACCTTCATTCTATCACAACCTCCCACCGACGAGCCTCCTACCCGCCTCACCACTCGCGCGCGAAGGATTCAACCCTAATTGGGGTTATGTAGGTGTGTTTCTTGGAGTTGGTTATGAACTGGAAAATCAGCCCGACTTCGACGTCATTGAGCTACACTATGGCCGGCGACGACGATTGATTTAATTGGGGTTATGACTTATGAGGAGGGTAGACGGGAGAGAGAGCAGAAGGGGGCAGGAAATTAGGGATATGAGGCAATATATGACATATTACACAAATCTACCTCTGTTTCTCATATTTGCAAGTTATTTCATTATTTAAAATTAAATAAACTTCCACCCACTTTACATAATTAATGATTATATACTTATATGAACTTTGATTTTCTTTTAGCTAAGTTGATTTATCTTGTTTGTTTAGATTGCTATTTGATTGTTTTGTTCATATTTATGTTATTCTAATCTACACCTTTAAAATAATGTATTATTTATGTTGCTGTTTCCTCGACGTTTCGTTTCTTATAAAATTTGGGATTGTCTTTCGCGTTTTGCGTTTCGCCGTTTCACGTTTCGGGGTAACCTAGCAAAATGGGAGGTTAAACTCGTAGTCTTATGTATACTAGGTATATTGTTTATAATAAGCCTTACAGGTTGGTTGGTGTCCATGAAACCCATCACCCTCCTTAAAAATTACTTGCGAAGGTGAGAAAAGAAATAACTCAATTCAATTCATAAGGTAGTTTAATTTGTTGATGACAGAATTACAATTTTGTCATCAATTCCAGACTCTATTGGGTCTCTAAAAGAACGTTACATGCTGAGAGTGTAACTATGAACTCTATATTTTCCTAATACTATTTCTAACCAATCACCTTAAGAAATTATTTACAAATTTGGGTTCTCTAGGCTTAGGTTAGAAAATATTGTTTTCCAAATAGGATGGAAGCTGCTGAATGTCCTGAATGTTGGCTTTGTAGGTATTCATTTATTGCATTGTTCCTTCCTAGGGTTTGGATTTAGTGTTCCTTCCTAGGGTTCTTTCGTTATTTGTTTTATCAATTTGGATTACATAGTTAGTCGTTCATGATTTAGTGTTCTAATTGGAGTCTAACTGTGAACTTTCCGCCGATCTGGGGTTCCTGAGCTTCATATATTCTTTTCCGTTGTTTGATGGTTGCAATCTGAATGTGATTTTTCCCCTTTATTCGAGTCAATTTTCCGATTCAATTTCAGTTTTTCATGCTGCTATTCATTTATTGCTCGTTTTTACCCATTGGTCGTGAATGATTATGTTAGGGAGGAGAAGCAGTAAATCCGAAGGCTTACCCATTGGTCGATGCTCAGTTGACAATTACAATAATGGATTTGGTTTACTAGGTCATTCGTGCCTTAGCTGATGATTCTGAAACACTCAACATGTAAAATTATTCAACAATCATTAGGCTATGATAGCAAGATACATTAGGCTATTTTGTGACTTTAGCTACTTATATCAGCCAGCCTCTGGATGTAAGGCTTCGTTTTATAATGGATGTTTTGTTTTCATTCATCCACATTTCATGATGCTGTTCATCCCTGATCTTTCTCTATGTCTTTGTTAATCAGGTTGGGCATTTTTAATACATCTATTGTTTATGACCATCTGGGAGAATCTATTCCACCCTTGTGTTTGGAAGCCTTATCTTTTGTTTCTTCTTATACATAAAAGTGAGTTAGTTTATATATAATGGATCCAATACAGCTTTTTATCATTTTTGTGATGCTCTTTATTGTGGTGCTGATGCCACTGTTTTAATCATCTATATGAGCTTCTGAAAGAAATGTGTGTTTGGGGAAATTTTGGTCTAGCTATTTTTACAAACGTGATTTCCTGGACAAGCTGAATTTTGTTTTCAAAAGTTCATGTTTCGGCTTTAACTTGATTAATTTATTTTGGCATAACTGTTGTGTATTCGTGTAAGGCTAAATGGATTGGCATAACTGTCTGTGTACAAGTTTAGTTAAACCAAATCATTAAAAAATAAAGACCTACCAACAACATTTTCAAGTGTAGAACCAGTAGATACATTGGTCATTTTTATGGTGGGACCGGTGTGTTAAAACCTATCAGCCCGCACAAAGCAACAAAGAGTAACATTAGTCATTTGATTTTTGTACATACATGGAAAATTGGGTGTGATGGATCAAAGAGTAAGATTTAGATTTGGTGAATGTGGTATGAATGGACGTTCAGTTCCTTAATCAAGTAGTGATGAATCGAATCGTGTCATCGATACATTTTTAATGATAAATTGATGATAGTTTATGAAAAAGTGATGAGAATCGAACCGTCATTAAGTAGCGATGACATTTGTTTGATTACACTTTGAGTGGTGACATAAATTTGATGACAATAGAAAAAATCGTACGTGATGATACACATTTGATGACACTTTGAATGATGATACTAACAAATTATATGTGATGACGGTTGTTTTTATGTGGTTGAGTGACTTCGATTATACTTTTTGTTATCAAAAATTTATCATAAAGACATTTTGATGACACTTTTTACCTTTGATTACCCTTTTTCTCATCAAAAAATTGTCATCAAGGCAATTTATGACAAATTGATGACAATAATGATAGTGATGATAGATTTTGATGACACTTTTTTGATGATGACACATATTTGGTATGCGTTTGATGACACTTTTTTGATGATAAATATAATTGACGACGCTAAAAAATTATATGCGGTGATTGATGATACTAAAAAAAATTAAACGTGATCATACATATTTGATGATAACTTTGTTTTTTTATGTGTGATGATTGTTGTTTTTATGTGGTTGAATGCATTTGATGATACTTTTTGTCATCAAAATGTTACCATCAAGTGCATCCAAAATAGCAGTAGTGCATTGTACACTAACAAAAGTGCATTCCTAAATGCATATAATGCATTCTCAATACATATAAACGTGCATTCCAATTAAAATGCATTATGAAGTAAAAAAAGTGCACTCAAGAGTATCAAAAGTTCATTCCTAACAAATAGAAAATCTCATTCCAAAAGTGTTTAATTGCATTCAGATTTTTTTCTATGATTTTTGTTGAAAGGGTTTTACTTGACAACAAATAAATTTATAATCAAGACCCCACTGAGTACAGGGGAGTCAGGTTCGTCCACGGGAGAAAGTGAGTATCAAGTTTTGTTCTTACATAGGGCGCAAGTAATAGAGAAAAGTTTAGGTTTTTATCAAATAAGACAGAAATTCTAAGGTTTTGGTATCCCCACAACAACAATTATGCATACAAACGTTTAATGAAACATAAAGATAATGTCTTTATCACATAAAGTTGTCAACTTTCATCAACTAAGTAAGTATATCAATCAACTTTCGCTAAATTAATAAACTTAATATCTATCTCTTCTACTTCAACTAGGATTGATCCGCTTTCACTTCAAAACCCTAAATTGACTATTCTGTTTCAAGGTTTCTGCTTTTGCTTCAACTATGAATGAGAAATTTCCTATCAACTTTCGTTTCAAGGAGTTAAGAACAAGAGAATAGAATCATGCAATAAAGACAATCAAATCATGATCACAAACAAACATGCACAACCATTGTTGGGTTTATCCCCAACCTTAAAGAGAGAGAGAACTACTCACAATTCATAATTAAAAAGAACATCTAAATTAATGAAAGGAAAACTTACAAAACTGAATTCAAAGCAAACTTGTCTTCCAAGTAATCCTCAAACACGCCTCTCTATCTCACCCCTCCTCTCTCTTCTCTTCTCCCTAACGTGCCCCCAAGGCAATTGATCGTGAATGATTTTAAAACTAGAGCTAGACAAGAGTATTTATAGAGAAAACTAATCTATTTAAAGCTATCTATAAGGAAATAAATCTCTAGAAGATATATCCCTTAAAACTATCTAAAGATATAGGATAAAAGTGCATTAAATGTGTCGACTTTGCTGCTCCTACCGACACGGGATCCTCGGTATCGACCCCGTCAGGGTCGGTAGAACTTCCTGAATTTCTTCACTTCTCTTCTTTTACTGAGAGCCTCATTATCGACCCCCACAAGGTCGTTATCGACCCCCCTTTAGCCTTGAAAACAACCTTGTAACTGAGAATAAAACTTCGGTAGGAGGTTCGTTACACCTTGTTTTGCCTTGATTCTTTCTCCTTAGGCTTGGTAACGAGTTTCTCTACTTCTTTCTTTAGCTCGAACTTTATTCTTCACCTCTTTATGTACTTCATTCCTTAAACTTTTCCTCGACATTTTTGTTCCTCTCTTAAAATATGCTCAAAACAGCTCCAAAAACCTACAAAACTCCATCAAAGCTTATGTAGACTCCATATCTTAAGGAAATACGAAAACCTACACAAATGACTCAAAACAAAATACAAAACTAAAGAAAAAGACTCAAACACATAAAAACACACCCTAAAAACACAACTAAAAAGGCGGATATCAAAATACCCCATACTTAGACTTGCTTGTCCTCAAGCAATCAACAAGACAAGAATCAAAACCAACAACACATTCTTCAAGTCAATTGCGCTTATCAAAAAAGCAACATCAAAACACAAGTAGAAATAGACAAGTGAATCTAATGTCATCACACATATATAAGCAACTTCAAGCAAAAACAACTAAGAATCCAACCTCACAAGGGTATATGTGTTTCACTCAACTCTCAAGTGTTTAGGCTTATAATAACAACACTCAACTCAATCCAATATACAAAAATCAACATAGTCATTGTTACTTATATCACCAAACTCTCCACCGGAGATGTCAAAACATATAAAAATCATCAAGAGAACTTAGGCTCAATGAAAAACTTCATAGAAGCTTCCATTCAGTCGGGTTATAATGGGGCTTGGTAATGACAATAAGGCATGGAAATATTTTGGTTTGAGGTGCTAAAAATCTGGGAATCAAGACAACTAAACTCTCCAACACAACTCACAAAAACTCTCAAGAATACATACCAAACACACTAACACTTCAAAGCTCAACTCACTTCTCAACCCCTTTAAATATCCCAACTAATATTGCTTATAAAACAACAAGGAAGATTTGGCTCATGAACTCTTTTACTATTCAACTCAACTCTTCCCTATTTTTCTCGGATTTTGCTTTGATGTTCCACTGTTTTTTTCTTGTTGGGAAGCTCGGTACCGAGCCTACTAGGTCGATAACGATGTCACTGTTCTGATTTTTCTCTTCCTTCTTCTCTTAGTGCATTCAGAGAACCAAAATCCTTTTACATGATAAACTACAAGACCTTCACTTTACCCAACCCATATTACCCCACACTTGAACCAAACAATCTCACTCAACAAAACCATCACAACCAACACTAAGTCCTAATCCCCGGATAGGGTCAAGCTTATATCGGCTAGGAAAATAATTTTGTGGAGCTAAAAATAAAAGGTTTTAAGGCTCAATTTGGCTTCAAAAATAGGATAATGATAAGGTAGGTAAAAAGAGAGGATAAAAAGTGGTTTAAAGAAATAAGTTCTCTAACATATGATATCACATGTAATGAACTAATATCTCATAAAGGTCTCAAGCAATAAATAACCATATCAATGACAAGAGATAATATGCATAAGGAGAGTAAATCACACAAGAAAAGAAGAGGGGTTTGTGATGTTCTCCCTATAAGGCCAAAAATATCTCACAAGGTATCAATTTTTGTTGGATTTAAGTCACTTCTACCTAAGATCATATGTGCTCAATTTCATCACATGCTAAATATCCACATAAAAACAATTTTTCAACATGATTCAGGCAAAGCTCTCCAAACATGCTATGGAATTACATGATCAAGGAAGTTATTACTATCATAGGACATTTAAGTGAAGCATTATCAATCCTAAAACACAAACAAAAACTGAGTTTCCTTTTCCCCCCACCCCATATTTAAACTGAACAGTGTCCTCACTATTTAAAGACATAAAAAGAATAAAGAGAATAAGGAAAAGGGAACTCACAAAACAAAACTGAAGCTGTCGGAAACCATTAATCACTGAGGAGTTTGAATTTTATCTCGGATTTTCTGTAGAGGTCGGTACCGACCATGAGGGGTCATTACCGAGCCTGCTGTATGTACACTGATTTCTTCGTTATTGCTTTTGTACCGAGTAACATTGATATTTCTTCTTCGGTTTAGCAGTTCTTCGGTATCTTGTATTACCCGAGTCACTTTAGAAAAACTTCTATCTGTACTACACTAATCTAACCTAAAAAACAAGTAAAAAGAAAGCTAACAAAAAGATCTAAGAAAACAAAAACTAGAGCAAAAACAAAAAAGCGGGTTGCCTCCCGTAAGCGCTATGTTTAACGTTGTTAGCCCGACGAGCTTACCTTAGCCCTAAGGTGGCTTCTCTCCGGCTTTGTAGGGATCATGAGAAACCCCATGCTTATCCGAAACAGCATCAAAGCCCCTTTCCAAGAGATGCGGTCCTCTATCATCGACAAGAATGCTTGGTAATCCTACATAAGGGTTAGAAAAATCTGAAAACCAAGGAGGCTTCAACTCTTTCACAGTGTGCATAGTAGGATGGGACATTAACAAAGGATAGAAGAAAGGATCATTACCAGAATGTATGAAATCAGCGTAAGAAGACTCACCATTGTCTCGCAGAAAGGGGGTCGTTACCGAGGTGGATGGGGTCGTTAACGACTCAACTGGATTAGGAAGTGGCTCGATGTCATGCAGGTCAAACTCAGTTGCGGTGTTGGGTTCGGTATTGACCGATGATGGGTCAATAGGACCTTCAGTATGGGTCTTTTCCTTGGATTTGCTCGTTTTTGTACTCATAGAAAGGTCGGTACCGAGATATGGTGGGTCGGTAGGACCTTCAGTACTGCATCTAGCGACTTCGCTCACAATTGGATTGAAGTGAAACTCAACCTTCTCCTCCCCAATATCGAAGGTGAGGAGTCCCTTCTTCACATCTACTCGCGCCCCTGCGGTGGCTAAGAATGGTCTTCCAAGTATGATTGGGACCACAGGGTCTTCTGGCATCTCCATCACAATGAAGTCGTTGGGTACAAATAATTTTCCAACTTGGATAGGAACATCCTCAACAACTCCAGTGGCCTTGACACAAGATCCATTCGCCATGTAGAGATTCATATCAACAGGCTCCAGCGGTCCCATGTTGGCTTTGGACCATATTGAAAGTGGTAGGAGACTTGCACTGGCACCTAGATCACATAAAGCTTTAAACATATAAGCACCAATACCAATGGTAATAGCAAACTTACCTGGATCTCCTAGCTTTTCTGGAAGCTCCAAGGATCGGACTTCATTATTTAGCTCTGATATAGACCTTTTCCTACTTAAGATGTCTTTCAAAAACTTGGTATAGGCAGACACTTCATTAAGGGCTTCAGTAAATGGTATAGAGATGTTCAAGCCTTGGAGAATTTTAACAAAGCGTCTAAACTTTCCTTCCGTGACATCATTAGATTTCTTAATCGGGAAAGGAAGAATCTTTGACGGACTTGGAGTACAAAGAGGGCCGGATTGAGGTCCTACCGAATCGACAAGGGGGTCGACTGGTGCGGATAAAGGGTCGGTACCAACCTATGGGGGTTAGTAACGAGATAAGAGTTCGGTTCAAAAGACTTACCTGGCCTGGAGGGCTCGGTATCGACCTTTGTGGGGTCTGTAACGATTGGTTGAGCCTCGATATCGACCTTGTTGGGGTCGGAAACGGGTTTGATTGGGGCGTTATCTTCATCGCCGTGCTCAGTATCTGTAGGCTTGGCTCGATCTGGCAACTCCTTCCTACTCCTCAGGTGTATGGTTGTTATTTGTGCTCTAGGGTTTTCCTCGGGACGGCCCGAGAGTTGCCCTTGAGGTCTTGGAATCTGTGCAGCTAGGTTACCTAATTGGGAATTGACGCTCTTTCTCCATGTATCTAACTCTCCCAATTGGGCCTGTACACCCTTCATTTGATTATTTAGGTTAGCCCGGAATCCATTGATCTCGTTTTTCACTCCATTGATCCCTTCATGAAGTCCATTCACCCATGATGGCATCTCTTGATAGCCCGAAGGTCTATAAGGTGGAACCCTTTGATCTTGTTGAGGAGGTTGGCTCCCTTGGCCATATGCATAATTGCCCCATGTGGGTTGATTGTTATTCCTCCCTGCATAAAAAGTATTACCTTGGCTCCTATATGGACCTCTCATGTAGTTAGCTTCTTCATATGCCTCAACAGCGCGAACCTGTTTCAAGTTAGTGCAGGCAGAAGTAGCACGTGCTTGAGACCCGCATTCTTGACAAGATGGAGATGATTTAAGAAAACTTACCTACTTTTTCAGACGGTTGATCTCATCTCGCAAGAACTGGTGCTTCACTTCGGGGTCTACCTCGTCTTTGCTCGGATTATAGAGCCTTCGTTGGGGCTGCTGGGCTTGTTGTGTTCCATACATTGCATCGTAGTTGGTCAACTTGTCAAGCAACGCCCACGCCTTATCGGGATCCATCTCTATGAAACCGCAAGCAGTGTGTAGGTTGATGCGGTTCTTCATTTCAGTGTTGATCCCTTGGAAGAAGATTTCTTGGAGTACATATTGTGGTTGCCCATGGGTAGGGCATTGTCTAAGCATCTCCTTGAATCTCTCCCATGTCTCCACAAAAGTCTCATTAGGCAGCTGGTGGTAGGAGGTGATGCTCTTCCTTAACTCCATAGTTTTGGCTGGAGGAAAGAACTTTGTCATGAACAAGTCATGCAAAGCCTTCCAAGTCTTGATTGACTTAGGAGGTAGGCTCTCTAACCAGCTCATGGCTTTTCCTGCAAGAGACCACTTGAAAGCTTTCAACATAACATATTCTACAGAGACACCGCTAGTAGAAATAGTTTCACATAAATCAATAAAGTTTTTAACATGTTCTATTGGGCAGTCAGTTAGTTTCCCTTCAAATTGAGATCTTTTAATGAAGGATATGAATTGAGATTTGATCTCAAAAGCTTTCTCTATTTCAAGAAGAACTATTGATGATTCTAGCACCCTCAGTTCTGGGTGAATGTATTGTTTGGTGTTCTTTGGAAAGGCATCCAATTGCTCTCGTAGACGATATCTGTCAGCCTAGAGCTGCTCCATCTGTTGTCGGAGGTCTGCCATCTGCTGTACCATCTCTTCAGGTGTAGCCATTGCTTTGAGGTCTCTTAATCGACTGTGGAAGGATCGCTCGGGTTCAGAGTCTACTACTGGATTAGAGACAACTCGGCGTCCTTCAGTTGGCATGCACTGTAAACAGAGACAAACAAAGAAAACAAGATTAAGAGCAAAAACGGGTTCTTAGAGGAGGGTCGGTACCGAGGCCCAAGGGGTCAGTACCGAGGCCTAGGGGGTCGGTACCGAGGCCCAGGGGGTCGATACCAAGGCCCAGGGGGTCGGTACCAAGGCCCAGGGGGTCGGTAACGAGCCTACAATGATCATGTAAACAAAAATGAAAAGAAAGGAACTGAGATTTGTCGATGGGGTCGGTACCTGGGTAGGGTCGTTACCGACTCGACAGTGAACCTGAAAACAAACAGAAAAAAGAAGAAAACTGGGTTTTCCGACAGGGTCGGTACCGACCTAAGGGGGATCGTTACCGACTCGACAAAGTCCCGAAAAATGCTAAAAGAACAAAACTTGGCTCAATTGAAATCTCCCCGACAACGGCGCCAATTTGTTCAAAGGGTTTTACTTGACAACAAATAAATTTATAATCAAGACCCTGCTGAGTAAAGGGGAGTCAGGTTCGTCCACATGAGAAAGTCAGTATCAAGTTTTGTTCTTACTTAGGGCGCAAATAAGAGAGAAAAGTTTAGGTTTTTATGAAATAAGACAAAAATTCTAAGGTTTTGGTATCCCCACAACAACAATTATGCATACAAACGTTTAATGAAACATAAAGATCATGCCTTTATCACATGAAGTTGTCAACTTTCATCAGATAAGCAAGTAAATCAATCAACTTTTGCTAAATTTATAAACTTACTATATATCTCTTCTACTTCAACTAGGATTGATCCGCTTTCGCTTCAAACCCTAAATTGACTATTCTGTTTCAAGGTTTCTGCTTTCGCTTCAACTATGAATGAGAAATTTCCTATCAACTTTCGTTTCAAGGAGTTAAGAACAAGAGAATAGAATCATGCAATAAAGACAATCAAATCATGATCACAAACAAGCATGCACAACCATTGTTGGGTTTAACCCCAACCTTAGAGAGAGAGAACTACTCACAATTCATAATTAAAAAGAACATCTAAATTAATGAAAGGAAAACTTACAAAATTGAATTCAAAGAAAATTTGTCTTCCAATTAATCCTCAAACATGCCTCTCTATCTACTCTATCTCGCCCCTCCTCTCTCTTCTCTTCTCCCTAACGTGCCCCCAAGGCAATTGATCGTGATAGATTTTAAAACTAGAGCTAGACAAGAGTATTTATAGAGAAAACTAATCTATCTAAAGCTATCTATAATGAAATAAATCTCTAAAAGATATATCCCTTAAAACTATCTAAAGATATAAAAGATATAGGATAAAAGTGCATGTGTCGACTCTGCTGCTCCTACCGACACGGGATCCTCGGTATCGACCCCATCAGGGTCGGTAGAACTTCCTGAATTTCTTCACTTCTCTTCTTTTACTGAGAGCCTCATTATCGACCCCCACAAGGTCGTTATCGACCCCCCTTTAGCCTTGAAAACAACCTTGTAACTGAGAATAAAACTTCGGTACGAGGTTCGTTACACCTTGTTTTCCGTTGATTCTTTCTCCTTAGGCTTTGTAACAAGTCTCTCTACTTCTTTCTTTAGCTCGAACTTTATTCTTCACCTCTTTATGGACTTCATTCCTTAAGCTTTTCCTTGGCCTTTTTGCTCCTCTCTTATAATATGCTCAAAACAGCTCCAAAAACCTACAAAACTCCACCAAAGCTTATGTAGACTCCATATCTTAAGGATATACGAAAGCCTACACAAATGACTCAAAACAAAATACAAAACTAAAAAAAAAAGACTCAAACACAGAAAAACACACCCTAAAAACACAACTAAAAAGGCAGATATCAATTTTAAAAATAGGTACAAGCAATAATACATTGCCTCCCGAAACCGAAAACCAAAAGAAGGGTTGGAATCTGATCTCGGCTAAGTATCCTAGTTTGGCAACTAGGACTGTGCCAGATGCATTTAGAAAAGCTATGCAATCCCTAAATGATGTCCAAAAAGAGAGCGTTAAAGCTATGGGATTTGGCCATCTACTCCACTTCGAGATAAAGGACATCCCGAACAACTTTGCTTCTTGGTTGCTACAATATTTTGAAGCAGCTAGGTGTGAGATACAATTTGATACCAATAGAATTATCCACATCAATGATCAAGTCGTGCATGAGGTCTTTGGAATACCTCTTGGTGGGGAGGAGATACACAAGAGAAAAAGGAACGATTCAGTTGTTTTGGTTCAAGAATGGAAGAAGCAATTCATAGGGACTGTTTTTATAGATGAGGAGGACTCCACTGAGTCAAAGGCTTTAATTACAACTGCGGCAATTGAGCAAGTGATGGTGAAATGCACCGATGGAGGTATTTGGTTCAAAAGGCATTTTATTGTATTATTTGTGTCATCAATAATTGAAGGTGTGGGCAGTGGACTTGCAAACCATAGGATTATAATTGACAATGTTGATGAGATTCTGGGCTTAGATTGGTGGAAGTTTCTAAGGCAAGTACTCGTTGAGAGAAGCTTACAATGGAAGAAGAAAGGAGGAAGGAAATTTCAGGGACCTATATTGTTGCTCCTTGTAAGTTTAACTTTTTAGTCTTTTCAATTATCTTTTATGTATTGATAGAATAAATGTGTTTAACTTTACCTCTTGCTCTCTTAATTTTTATAGGTCATATATGTTGATAAATGCATATTTTTGGGCGAAGAGCATGAATCAAGATTTCCAGTCTTCTTGGGATGGAATAAGAAGCTTTTTCTTGAGAGGCAAAACAATGAATGGAGAAAAGTTGGCACTTTCGGGGAAATACATATACGGGAAGCAAGAGCAAATCATGGTGAAGTTGCAAAACAACAAACCAACCCGACAACATCCAAAGCGGCTGATTTACATGATGATTTGGCTCGTGACGATTTATCAGAGTTAGAGGTATATTTAAATTCTATAAACTGCATATTCTAGCATTATTTATCCACCATCTAAGTACTTGTAGAATTTAGTAATTTCATTGTTAATTTGTTTATACAGAAATAAGGAATTTTCTTAATTAAGTGCATGCATGGTTTCTTACAAAAATTAAAATGCATATTCTAGCATTGCATTGTGAAATTTGAAAAGTGCATTGTGTAGTTTAAAAAGTGCATTATAAATGTATGAAAAGTGCACTGTGAAGTATGAAAAGTGCATTGTGTAGAATAGAAAGTGCATTCAAGATTTCATTCTTAAAAAATGCATTGTAAAATATGAAAAGTGCATTGTGTAGCATAAAAAGTGCATTCTAGATTCTATTCTTAAAAAATGCATTGTGAAGTATGAAAAGTGCATTGTGTAGTATAAAAAGTGCATTGTAAAGTATGAAAAGTGCTGGTTAAAACTGTTTAAATTGAGTTTTCAATCGGCACCAGTAGTCTCAAAATATGATCAACAAAGTTGAATTTCTGCAAAAGTGCATCCTTAAATATAAAAAGTGCAGTCTTAAATGTGAAAAGTGCATCCTTAAATAACGAATTCATATTAACTTAAAATAATATGTTTTAACAGGTGATTGTGAAGACCATTTCTAGAAAGGCAAGCAAAGCTGCAAAGAACATTGTAGAGCTCTCGGAATATTATGGAGGTATTAAGGAGCAGCTGAAAGAAAAAAAATACCGTTGTCGGGCGGGCAATGGAGAGATTCTCAAACATGGTAGAGACTGCACCTTCTGAAATTGCCACAAAAACTCCACTTGACCCTATTGTAGATTGGAAAACCATTTGGGACAGCTCATAGGATCCGTTTTGGAATGATCCAAAACTTCTAGATGCATTGGAGAAGGCAGCAAAAGCGGAAACATCCAAGAAGAAGTTGAAGCCGTATTCAGCCGACTTCACTCCTCCCTCGTTTAACATGTTTGACATGGAATTAGAAGAAGGAGGATTGATGAACCCAACTGAACAAGAAGCTGATTTTGTATCTCAAGATGGTGAAAAGAAAACGAGAGATGGTTAGTTAGGATCTGGGGTGGAGGAGGAAATAGAAGTTGATACAAATGAAGAAATAGAAGATCTCACCATACTTGGAGAAAAAACAGATTCAATTGCAAATGAGAATGCATCCACTAGGCTGGAGGAGGGGGCTTCTAATGAACAACAACTTGAAGGTGAAAATGCAATAGTGATCGCGACTGAGATTGCTAAAGAGTATGACCAAGAAGTTGTTCTTGAAGGAGCAATGAAACAAGTGGGTGAAGAAAAGAAGATTGAAAAGGAGGAGCCATGTAATGTACAGAAGCTAAGAAAGAAGTGGGTATACTTGTCAAAAAAATTCTCTCTTTTCATTTGATATATTGTGTTTATCTTTTAATAAATGTATATTTAATTGTTTTAATGTTGTATATTGGATAGGAAATAAAGAAAAATGGATAGTCCAAATCCTGGTGTATTAGGAAAACTACCCAAGAAGGCTGGAATTGCAGTGGTAAGCCCTTTCCATGAAAGAATGATCAATATCTTCTCTGATTTCAGAGAAGAGGAAAAACACATGTGGGAGTTTGCGGTTCAGCCACTTAGGATGGAAAAGGAATTAGTTGGCATAGAAGAGTAAGTTTTCTATTCAAATACTTATTGTGTTATTTTCCCTTTATGATAAGAAAAAATGAAACATAAAATGTGTAAAGTGCATCATAAAATGTGAAAAGTGCATTCTAGATATAGGGTAATACTGGACAAGTATAAAAAGTGCACTCTTAAGTGTTAAAAGTGCATTATTAACTGTGAAAAGTGCATTCTTAAGTATCATTGAATTAAATAATCACACTACTAATGGTTTGGGTTAAATTGGATCTAGTTGAGAAGTAACATTAAGAAATGAGAGAATTCTACTATTTGATCAAGATACTTGATTCTCAATGGACTGAACTGCATGAATGAATTTATGTTCTTTGTAAATAGGAAGTTTCATAAAGTAAGGTTGTAATTATGGAATGTGTTTGGTACTAATTAAGGTTGTAATTATTGCATATTTTTTATATAAAACTAGTAATTTACAACCATGTCCTTTTAAATCTCATTTCTATTGTTTGATTAGTGGTTATTGACTGATTAAAAAGCCAACCTTCATCATTCTTAAAAGTGCATTATTAAGTGTCAAAAGTGCGTTATAAAGTGCGAAAAGTGCATTGCTAAGTATGAAAAGTGCAAATGCTAGGCTTTGTATTTTCTCTTCTACAAAACCTAATGTGTGTGTTTTTCCTATGTAGAGAGTTGTTGTTCAAACGTGGAGATTTCACTACCACAAGAGTAAATTTCTCAACCATGTTAGAAGACTTGGAATCTGTGTTATGGATTGTTTCACTATGTATTTCAATGACATGGAAAGATGGAAAAGCAACGAGAAGCCTTCGAGATTGATTGGGAAAGTCTACAATACTGTAAGTATTTCAATGATTAAATGTGCATGTTGTAGTTGTTATTTTTATTTTAATTTGACTTTAAAGGAAATCCATTTAAATAGTTTGAAGATGTTACCCAAGAGGAACTCAATGACGGAATGGACTTGGCTTTGGGAATTGTTGAGGGAAGGCTATTAAAGAAGATCGATTTGGTAATTTTTTTTAATTGTAAGTAAACTGTTTCGGTGTAATTCTATAGTACTTGAAAAACTAACAAAGGTTTTCCCTCCATTTGTAGATATTGATTCCCGTCATTTTGAAAAATGAAATTTACTTTGTAGTAAGTTTCAATTTGAAGATCAACGAGATGATAGAGCTTCTGCACAACTTAACAAGGAAGGAAGAAATTAGAGAGTTTTGTAAATTCAAGTTTTTCAACCTGGTAAGCTTTTTAAATCATGCCAAATAGATTAATCTAGTTTTGGAAATAGAAAAAGTGCATCGTAAACCCAAAAAAAACTGCATCATAGAGAATAAAAAGTGCACCATATAGTAGAAAAAGTTTCTTCCAAATTGTATATAGAAAAGTGCATCATGAAGTAGTAAAAGTGCATTCTAAACTGTGAAAAGTGCATTCATAAATATAATTATTAAATTCCACAAATTATTCTTTTTTACAATCTTGATTAATGTTTTTTAAAAATATTAATGCTCTAATTTTTATATCTTGCAAAAGACCATGGTTATCAAATATCTCAAAAAGTGAAAACTCTTTGCAAAAGCTGGTAGAGTTGAAGAATATAATGAGATAGCCGAGCAGAAGCTCGAGTTGGATGACCCAAAAAGTGATGTCAATGGTGGAATATATGCTATGCGTCATTTGGAGACGTATATGGGTCCACCGAACAAAATAGATGATGGGTGGGGGGGGATTCAGAATAGTCAAATCTGCAGGGCCATGACTGCGCTAAGGAAGAAGTATGCCTATGCCATCATCAACTCAGAATGTAATGAAGTGAAGAAGACGGTGATGGAGAGGTTAAAGAAATTTATTGCACAGAAGGTTAGAAAGTAGCCATGGTAGAAGAAGAGTTTGGAAGAGAAGAAAATGGTCAACCCTTACTACCAAAATCACAATCATATTTTTGTATTATGAGGCTGATTATAAAGTATAAACTATGTTCTTTATAACAAATGAAATAAGATATACGGTCGCATATATGCCCTCTAAACACAAATGAAAAGTGCATTATTAAGTCCGAAAAGTGCAACGAGAAGAGGAATTCATTTGCTGGTATTCTCAATTGTTAGTATTGGCACATACTACGCAGGCCAATTCCAGTAGTAGCTACAAGCGTAGATCAATCAAATCACACACTCTTCTACTAATTTGCTAGTGTTAAATGTCGTTTTTTTGCTAGTATTACAAAGAGTCGGATTTGTGAATTCCTCTTTTACTCACACACTCTTAGATAGTTTATAAACCCTAGAATTTCAAATAACCTAACGAAATCACAAAAAGAGGAATAAAATACCACTTTCTGCCATTTTTCGTTCAAGCAATGTAGGATCGGAACGAGACTCGCGAAATCACCGAATCATTGTTGATGGAACGAGACTTGCAATCGCCAAGCGCAAACGCAATCGCTGTCGAGACTCACGAAGGAACGAGAGAGCTTCAAACCGAATCACCGAATTGCGTACCGATTTGCCCCAATCGAGCAGCTGTCAATTCGTCCAGTCGTCCAATCGAGCAGTCGATTCACCCCCAAAACAAAAAAAGGAGAAAGAGGATTAATTAATTAAAGAGGGAAAAGACATAATTGCCCCCTTTAATAAAAGGAGAAAGAACATCAACATTTGGATCAAGGAGATCCAATGGCCCTGTTAAGAGAGTATTTTATGAGAACCAAACTCTCTGAAATAATATTGAAAATTTTGAAAAATATTATCATAAATATTCTATAAGATAGTTGATCAAAAGATAAATATTAGTAAAAACAAAAATACAAAAAATAGAAAATTATTTATAAAAATTGAAATAATATGAATATAAATTAACCAATTAAATTATGTACAGATATTAACCAATGACATTATGTATTTGTGCTACTTTGACATCATGTTTTTGGATTGTAGATTTATCAATTGGGTTGTTCTTTAAGGGATAAGCTAAAATTAGTACACGTGGAGACGGCCCCACCAGAGTTGGTACTGGCTGGGCGTATGGATGCCACGTCAACACGAATCACACTTTGACTACCCCGGCCAACTGTTTCTATAAATATTAAAATTAGATAAGCGAAACTTCAATTTTCCATGAATAAATACGCGGCGACTATGTATGAACGGATTATCCTCCCTTAACAATAAATATATCTTCTGATTTCCATCGTGGGATCCTCCCAAGTCACAGAAATTTGATTTCCATCGATCCTCGATCCTCCTTCCTAAGGAAGAAATTGAAATTGAAAGAAAGCAAGCGAAAATGGAGAAATCAAAAACAGATTTGTCGTCAATCCTCCCAAGAGTTCTCATCGTCTCCCGTCGCACCGTTCGCAAGAACAAATTCGTCGATTTCGTCGGTAGGTGTTTTATTTTTTTTCCCTTTTAATGGAGATTCTCTTGTTCTCGTTTTGAACAGATCGATCTAAATAGTGCATTCTCAAGTGTTCAATTGGATCGTTTCCATTCCGCGATTTGAATTATGAAGGCTTGGTGTGGATGTGGGTTGTGTGTTTGACAGGTGAGTACCATCTGGACCTGATAGTGAGCTACGGAGCGGTTCCTGTAATAATCCCTAGAGTAAGCGGCGTCCACTTGCTCCTCGAAAGCTTCGAGCCGATCCACGGAGTCCTCCTCTGCGAGGGAGAAGACATCGACCCGTCCCTCTACGACTCGGAGCTCTCAAGTTTGAGCCCCGAGGAGCTGGAGGAGATCAGGCTGGCCCACTCGAGCGACACCGCCTTCGATCGGGAGAAGGACTCGATCGAGCTCGGCCTGGCTAAGCTCTGCCTCGAGAGGAACATACCTTACCTAGGCATTTGCAGGGGATCCCAAGTCCTTAATGTGGCCTGCGGGGGTACTCTTTACCACGACGTCGAGAAAGAGCTTGGGTCTCCTCTTCCTCATATCAACTACGAGGACTACGACGGGCATAGGCATGTTGTCAAGGTCGAAAAGAACACGCCCTTGCACCATTGGTTCAGAGATTCCCTTGATGATGAGGAGATGAGCATCTTGGTCAATAGCTACCACCACCAAGGTGTTAAGAAGCTCGCTCGGAGGTTTGTTCCTATGGCGTTCGCACCCGATGGATTGATTGAAGGGTTTTATGACCCGGATGCGTATAATCCAGAGGAGGGTAAGTTCATCATGGGGCTTCAGTTTCATCCCGAGCGAATGAGACATGGTAACACTGACGAATTTGACTACCCTGGTTGCACTTTTGCTTACAAGGCAAGGCCAAGACGTCCCATATATCATCCTTTTGGAAATCTATATATGTTTGGAAGTTTGATACATAAAGATTTGAATGGTGGGTTTTGATGTGTGCAGGAGTTTGTTAGTGCGGTGATAGCTTATGAGAAGAAGATAAGTGGGTCATCCCCGAAGATACCAAGGACTCCTAAGACACTCAACCGAGAATTGGAGAACAAGCGAAAGATGATAGTCAAAAGCTTCTCAATCGCCAAGAACATGTACACGGCTGGGAGGGGGTCGCTTCCTGTTCAAGATTCTGATCTCGAACCAGGAGCCATGTTCTTGGAGGTATTTTTTTGGCCTGCATATATTGATAGATGTTTATATTTAGCAATCATCATCATCAAGTTGTAGATGAATTAATTTCGCAGGAGAACACTGCATTGAGCGCTCAGCAGGAGCAGAGGCTAAAGCAGGTGGGAGCGACGGTCAGAAACAACTCAGCTTTCCGAAAGCCGAGGATGAAGGAGGAAAGGGAGATGATTGCAAGGGCGATCATCGGGAAGATGTCTATAGAACAGTTGTCGGATATGATGTCCTTCTACTCCATGATGGGCCAGATCTGTTCAGACACCCTGGAGACTAAGCTTCAAAACCTTCTCAACGAATAGCCGATTTTTCATAGATATATCAAATGTCGCTCTTTGTTTTGCTAAATGTGAACATGAATGCATCTTGCAAATGCTCAAGCCATTTTTTACATCTAAAGTTGTTTTCTTTTCTTGATTATTTTCTTAATAATGAAGGGTACTACACACTGTATCATTTTCAAGCCTGTTGGGCAGTACAAGGATGTTTCTATCTTCTACTTGCAAAAAAGTTGTAATCCGGAGGCTGCACCTGGAGCACCTTAAGCCAATCGGAAGCCGCGTCTGAGAGAGAGTTGACCAGCTTCTGGCCATGGCTGCTACCGGAGGCCCACATATATTCTCTGTACTTGTATGAAGAAAGTCCAAAGCTCGGCAGAGGGATCATCTTCGCCTGTACACCACCTCCCAAGCCCAAAGGCGGGGTACACAGAGAATGATATGTCAAGAAGCATGCTTCCAGATCTTTCATTGTTGGCCCTGTTGGTATTCTATATATTGGATACCTACAAAAGTCCATCAGACAAAAGTCAGGACATATACTCACTCTTGCGTTAAGAGCTCATTACTACATGCCATACCATGCTACAGAAAACCAGCTGGAAGGCAGCATATCACAACTCCGCAGACTCTTCAGCTCAGAGGAACATGAAGCAAGCTCCGATATCTGTTCCAATCAACACACACGAAAATAAATGCATCAGGAGTCTCTATGATTATAGCTGTAATATGTCCCCTTTAACTCTATAAATTTAAAAGCACTAAATTATTGATAAAAACTAGTCTATTTGGTTAAAAAAGGTTAATTTTTTTATAAAAAAAATACAGAAAAAGAGTTTACAAATTTTTATATAGAAAAATATAAAATTTTAAAAAATATATAAAATTTTCCACATAATTTTTTTTATACAAATTTTTTTTTCTATAAAAAAAAACTAAATCATTTAAAAAATACATTTTTTTTTTCTGTAGCCAAGAATTTGACCCAGAGGAATTTAGCCCCCTCTAGATCAAATTCCTAGCTCCGCCACTGGAGTCTCTATGATTATAGCGGTAATATGTCCACTTTAACTCTACAAGTTTAAAAAGGGGCATTACCTTGCTAAACAATGGTTCACGTTGGAAAGGAGTATCGTGCTCAAGATACTGAAATACCAAATACCCTTGAGAATTAACAGTTTGTTGGTCTTTCAAACAAAAATTCTCCATTTTCAAAGATGTGTCAATTGAATCCCTTACAAAGCGTCTGCCTTCATTTTCCTGACCTCCTCCTCGCCTGTTACAACAAAGAGCCATCAGATTCTCTACAATACAAAAAAGCAAAACACTTTCATCATGCCTGCAAATGATGTCATCATATCCATCATATTCATTACCAATACATCATTACGCATTTGCATAAACAGAGACTCAAATTCTATACAATAAATGGGACTCAAATATGCAAAGACAAACTGCAAATAAAACAAAATTTCCTTAGGATACCAGATCTATGGCACATTAGAGTTGCAAGTAAATCAAAACAGAGAACTACATGTTCACAATTTGTGTACTTTAAGTGGGAAAATATCACAAAAACAAAGCTGCAAACACTATCATATAGCTCTATGCCAACTCATGCAGCATTATACTAGACAAGCATAGAATATTTTTTTTTACAAGTATAGAAATAGGTAATATGAATGTTTTGCCTCAGTACACAAGAAATGCATGATTGCATGGTCCATACCAATGCATAGTTAACCCTTGTTATTTTATTCATTTGAACACATAACAAACTGCTTCAAGGCTTCAGATCTCTAAATAGCCAATTTTAGAGTTTTACAGTCTATAGTCTATACATGTTTCAACTTTCAAGTGCAACATCAGTCATCATATTCCAAATCTCATGTCGTAAAGAATGAATAACATATTGGAATTATCATTATTCTTTCAACGCTCATTAAAATTTATGGCTTACAAAGCCAAATTGCAACCCAGACAAAACGCCGGTAACTCACTCCTGAAATCCTCAAAACCGGATAACTTATAATCTGGATCCATGTATAACACTCTTGCTGTGCCAATAAATGCCTAGCAAAATTGCGGTTCAATGATGGAATTGTCCTAATGCACATTGCACAACAATATAATCGAGAAAACAACAAAGAATATCGAGAATTGTAATCCTCAAAGAAAATTGAGAATATGTATGTATCCTTGATTGTACATACATTTCTAGCAACGAAAACAACACTATAATCGAGAACTGTAACCCTCCCCAACAATACCAGAAAACAACCTATTAGTAACCTTCCATATTGTTTATTTGCTACCCAGTTCATTATGCCACACAAAATGGCAGCTCTATTGATGGACGTGATATGACTCACATCTATCCATCCCAACATATAAATCACTAATAAGACCATGGATTGTAAACTTGAAAGTCCCCAAGTCCAATACACTTTAAGTTTTCCTAATCAGTCAAAAAGACATTAAAGGGAAAAACACGAGATTTGAAAGACAACCATGTCTCTACTGCCTAGGTGCAAAGCAAAAGACGCACAACAAAACATTACAAGGCACAAAGTAACTTTTATTTCCAAAATATGTCTTAAACATAATATATCATGCAAATTATTAATGCACATCAACCAAGAAGAAAATAAAGTCACAGGACACACTTGAAAGATGAAGCAAGTGCATGTTGATTAGTTAGTTAGAGTTTGCCATAATTAGTTATATCTTCACAAATATAACTAATACCTTAATGGGACAAAGGATTTTTTGTTTTGTGTTTGTAGGTGTAAAGTGAATGCCATAAACACTAAGACAATGACATGAAGCCCTTTTGCCTAGACACAACTGTAGTAAGGTATTTCTGTAAATAACAATCACTAGAGAGATCTCCAACATCAATCCACTCCACTGATCCTACATCCTGAACCATGGTGTTTAAAAACGCGAGGTGCAGGCGTGCCTGGCCATGGCCATAGCCTGCATGAGGTAAGGCGAGACTGCCTTTATGATGCGGCTCCCAGACGCCCCAGGCGCCAGGCAATGCACCTCCTCCTGTTTTTTTTTAAAAAAACTAATCTAACGTTAATTAAAGTTTAAATCTGATCTTTTAACTTCCTATCTTTTTAATGCATTCTCATATTTTCACACTTCTTGCTCTATTCCCTTTTAGTCTTTTAGTTTTTAAGTTCCAGTGCTTTTTCTTGCTCGGTTCCTCGAGTTCTCTCCTTTCTCTCTCTCTTTTTACTCTTTCTCTATATTTTGAGACAAACTCTTTCTCTCATTACACTTAACCTTATATATGTATATTTGCTATTTACCAAACCCTTTGTGTATAAGGCGGTGGCCTTCGCTTTAGAGGCATGAGGCGATCTGGGCGATGCAAAATTACTACTTTTTAGTGCTTAAATCTATTTCATTCCTTTCCTTGAAGGCTAATATGATTGATTGTTCACTTCACAACCAATCACGCATGAACTGACCCACGCTTGATGCTTAGAATCAACCATTAAATTACTTATCCACCTTCAGACCATTAAATCACTTATTTCTAGCAAATTCAACATGCCTGTGTCATCACTGTGAAATCATCAAACAGTGCCAAAGCAACAATTTGGAAGTCAGCACTTTAGTCTGACACTCAAAGCAATCACCCAAAGTATTATAAGAAATGCAATCCCATCTTGGAGAATATACAACTTAACAATTAATATTACAGAGGATATGCTGGTTTGATTCATGAAAGAAAGCAAAAGCAGGCAATAGAAAGAGGTACCTCAAATCTGCATGCGATTTTGAAGGGTCAACAAAAATCTGAATAGCTGACAAGTAAGGCACATAATATTGAACAACAAAATCAAGGTCATTTAACAGCAAAGGCACTCCAGCCCCATACGCACTCCATTCCTTGAATGATTCCCACAAGTCAGCCAGCTGAAAGTAAAGCTGGTATTCCACATTGCAAGTTGTTGTCTGAACTCAGAAAGAAAAAATACATTAAAAAGAAGGAATTTACCATAGTGGACTTTCCTGAGCTTCTTCAAATAGAATTAAACACAATACTATACTTTGTACTATTAAATAACTGGATAAGGGCTTGAAAAACAATATCACATTAATTTAAATAACAAGATACTGATAAGCAGTTGGACCTTAGAGATATGCTGTGCATGAACAGAAGGTGTGATTGCCCGTAGAAACCTCTCCATATTAGTCAAAGGCAAGATTACACGTTCAGGGGTCTCCGACTCTTGACACCAACCGAGCGCTGAAATTACATCGCTCTGATGTTGACTGGTCCTTTGCTGCTTCTTGAAATCCCATCGACCGCTCGCCGGATTGAGCTGTCCACCGAGCATTTCCCCCCTCTGCAGTAATGCGCGGGAAACAGTCTTTATCCAGATAAAAAAGGCGCTTAAGCTATTAATTTTGCGAAACTAAACTCGAAGGCAGGAAACCCCTTAAATTATGAATGGACGACTCCCACAGAGGAATCTAGCCCCGATTTCAAGACCAAATTTGATCTGATCGGTACTGAGACCGAAAACAGAATATCTAAACCAGATTTCACAAATAACTTCAAAATTCATCAAGCGTGTTCGAACTAACGATGACAAGAGGGCCAGAAACGAAATGCAGATCCGTCGTTGGAAGGATCGGGAATCCTCGGTGTCGGATATGATAAGAAATGAATCCAAGAAGAGGAAAAGAGAGAGGAAAAAGAAGAAACTTACAAGAAAAGAAGAGATCACAATGTACGAAATGGGAAGCGACGAACAGAGAGAGGGAGATGCAGAGGCTGGAGACTGATGATGGTGAGGGACTACTGCGAGGGTCGAAGGAGTGAGAGGGAGGAACAAGAAATCAATACTGAATTCAATTGTACGATAGACATCAGATCAAAAATATCTCTTTATT
The DNA here is from genome assembly GCA_964016875.1 of Fallopia convolvulus. Lineage (NCBI taxonomy): Eukaryota > Viridiplantae > Streptophyta > Magnoliopsida > Caryophyllales > Polygonaceae > Fallopia > Fallopia convolvulus. Next base: position 14,543,126 of record OZ024735.1, on the reverse strand, counting down.
AAATAAACAACAAGATTCCATATTCTTATTTCAAAATACATTTACACAAATACTAGTGGAGTAGTATGTATTCCGTACTTTGTACGGGTTTTTTTTAAATAAAATATTAATAATAAAATATTTTTAAATATAATTATTATCCCAGCGTAAAAAGATAAGACAATTATCATATGACTAATGAAGATCTTTTCATATAAGGTAACAAATTATTGGATATAATCTACTATATATATATAAAAGCAATAAGGTTTGACCACGTCAGTTTTTTCCACGTCAGTTTTTTCCACATGTCATTCTATTATTAATCCACATAGGATTTTGCCACATGTCATTTAATCCTTGCTCCATAAAAATTTTATATTAATTATTCTTTCCACTTCATATTCCACATGGCAAATTTTTTCCACTTAATTAAAACTTATTTATTTCCCAAATTTAGATAATATATTAATTTTTGGTAGAAGATAATATCTTAACTAAAAGAATTTAACTAATGGTTGAATTTTTTCCTTATAAGCCAATAAAATTTATATGTTTAATCTTTTTAACATTTTAGTTGTTTCTTTCTCTCTCTTATATTATAAAAAGATAAATATACTCAATTACATATATTATTATTAAATTAATTATTATTTTTCAAAATCTCATCTCTTCCATATTTTCAAAATATATCTTTTTTTGCTTTATTTTCTTCATATTTTATATCTTTCTTTTAAATTAAACCTATTTATGAAATATTGTCAAGGAAAATGAGCAATATAGATTATTTTATCTTAATAAACTATGTTTATTCTCAATTTTAAACTTAATAATATAAATTTAATTTATTTGATTTGATTTTAAAAAATAAAATAATTTTATACATATTAAGGACAACAAATTAATTACATTAAAATTTATATTATATTTTTATTTAATAATATCTTTTTTATAGTATATCTCAAAAATATCGAGTCATAGTCGTGCATGGCACGACGGGGACAACTAGTAATAACCAAATTGGCAAAAAGATTGCTAGTAATACATCCTTTTTTCCAGTAATACATCTATCTAAAAATAAAATAAATGTTCTAGAATTTGTATGATAGCATAAAATAATATTCGAATGATCTTCCTATCTATCATATCCAAAAATAAAAGATTGTTTAATAATGGAATTTTCTATCCTATATTCTAAAAACATGAATAAAAGATTATTTTTATAAAAAAAAGGGTGGTATGGTCCAATATAAAAGTGACATGTGTCGTTTAATAATTTTTTTTAACCTCCGCTTTAGGTTATAGTTATGATCTTTTTTTATATATTTTTTTATAAATATGTCTTATTTTACTTTTAAATAACTAATATTTTAAATTATTAAAACGGAGGTTAAAAAAATTATTAAACGACATATGTTGCTTTTAGATTGGACCACCCCACCCCTTTTATGAAAACCAATCTTTGGAAAAATAATTAAGTTTAATATAAAGATAGTGTAATGTACGTACAATCTTATATCACTATAATCAATCGATAGAAAATCTCTTAATTTAAAAAATAATAATCTTTTATTTTTGGATATGATAAATAGGAAGATTATTAAGATATTTTTTATGCTATATATTATACAAATATTAGGAATTTTATTTTATTTTTAGATAGAATGCATATGCTTGGTTTAGATAATAAATTGATAAGTTTATTTTGAGCGGTCTCATGTATGTAATAAATTGATAAGTTTTTATCTTATTACTTATTTATTTTCATAATCAAATAAATTATCATGCTTTTGATATTAATTTAATTCGTAATACTAATAAAATATTATTGTTTCAAATAAACAAGTTTTATAGTTTATTGATTTTAAATATTTATTCAAAATTTATATTTAAGCATTTGCATGATTATTTTGGTGTGATAATAAATACATTTGAAAATATTTTATTATTTATATTTTATTTAAGAAAAACCCGTACAAGGTACATGAATACATACTAGTTGAATCGCGGGATACTCACGACATAATTTTACTAAAGATTATACAATATTCTGATATTAATATAAAATTTAAAACACTTGTATATAATATCATAGTAAAATTATGTAATTTATATAAAAAATCTTTAAGATTGTGCCCCATATTTTATTAACATATAGATAAAAAAAATTTATATACTTGAAATCTGAGTCTTGTTAAATGATAAAAAAATATTATGCATAAAATTAATATAAAAAATATTAGATCAAATTATTATCAACATATAGATAAAAAAATTATATACTTGGATCCCAAATATTGTTACAAGATAAAAAAGATATGCATAAAAATATCAATATATAAATCAAGTTATTATCTTATAAAAAATTGGATATATAGAAAGAATGATACAAGTAATTATAATATTTATTATTAAAAATGTAACATTATTTTATTCAAAAATACGTGACACAATTTTTTCAACAAACATGGTTTCTGCTTTATAATGTATTAGGTAGATATTTTACAAGAGTATCCTATTAACTTTCCTCAAAATATATTAACTTCTTTTTTATTGTATTTTCTCTTTATTATTTATCTATTTTGATAGTCGAAAAATAATTAAGTCTTGATTTTATTTTTATAAAAGTATCTTGAATGGTGAGATATACATGTTGATCATTATTAGAGAGACTTGGACCTGTCAATCGGGCCGAGTCGGGCGGGTTCGGGTTCGGTTATTTCGGGTTCGTGTTAAATCGTGTTCGGTTTCGTTGTGGGTCATGTGTCAATCGGGTCGGGTTGTAGTGGGTTTTTGGTCGGGTCGGATTGACCAGGATCTAAAATATCCTTTTTATGGTTATTAAAATCAATTTTTAATTACATAATAATATTTAATTATAATATATTATTTTTATTTATTTTAATAATAAAATATATCATAATTTTTCAAAATAAAATTTAATAAATTCTATAAATATACTAAATCGATAAACCAACGGGTTTCGGGTTTCAACCCTACGTGTTTCGGGTTCGGTTGATTTCGGGTTTCGAGTTCAAATTTTCGGGTCTTGACCCTAAGATTATCGGGCGGTTTGAGTCGGGTTGGCGGGTTCGGTCAGCTTTTGACAGCTCTAGAGAGACTGCTAAGGTCTTCCATGTCCTCAAAAAATTATCTACCGTCCTCAATAAGAGTTGATCATGTTGTAATATCCGCTAATATGTAAGTATAATGAAACGAGTATTTATTTAAATATTTTTTTTCTTAAATAGAGAGTTTAAATATTTTTATAAATTCTCTTAATAGATTTTAAAAAAGTTTAGAAAAGGTTATCAAAATGGCAAATAAAATTCAAATAAATATATTTAATACTAATTTCGGATTTAATTTAGTATTAAACTACAAGGCATGTAAAAATAGTAAGAATGGGCAAAATAAAAAGGGTCAAGACCCGAGACCTCTTGCACCCTTCCCACACTTACACACACTTAAATCCGCTATGCCATTGTATTTCATCTACCCATTTAAGACTTTTTATTATTTTAAACCCTCCTTTCTTCTTCTTCCCCAAATTGAACATTAGCTTGTGTGACTGATGTAACGTTCATCCATTGCATGCCCATCTTCTTCACCAATTGCCATGGTGGCTTCCCTTACTCACCAAAGCCTTCATCACCCCTTGTCATCAACCAATTAACACCCCTAGCAATCTCCATTGATCTTCCCCTCCTAGATTGGTCAAAATCAAAAGTGGTGGATCAAGAGAAGCACACCTTTCATCTATTTAAAGGGCTGAAAATCTACTACAATACTCACACCTTCATCCTCTCTTACTCTCTTCACAATTTCCCTTTCAATCAAGGCAAAAATCAGCCTAGAAAAGCTTTATTTACTTGCTGATTTTTTCTTTAGATACCATTAAACCCTAGTTCTTCACCTCGGGCCACCACCGGACTACCTTGGGCCGCCTAAGTGTGCCGCGCGCCACCACTGGACGGTCATTGGACCACCACACCACCCCGTATGCACCACCTGCTGAGCCGCCCTTGCCCTTCCCCTGCCTTCTCCTCTGTACGCATAACTTGTACAACAGAAGGTCTATTTTCTTTTCTTTTTAATTTGTTTTACCCCTTTTATTTTAACAAGTAAATATTTTTAATATCTTATAAAAATTTTAAGGATAAAGGTTGTTAGTAGAAAGAAAAATCAGATTTGTTTTTATAATTTTCCTTGTACATAAAAGTAAATATATTAGCTTGCATGTGTATTTTATATAAGGAAAGTAAAATATAGATAGACATGATTTTTTTTTAAAATAAATTATAAGATTATAATATGAGATTTATAAGCATGAAAAGTATGATTTAATAATATTGTTACCTCACTTGGAGTTTAATTTAATGAATAAAAGAAATAGAACAAGATGTTGGATTTATTAACTTGAGACTTTATTAAATAGAATAAAATGCTTGCATGTCTTTGAAAATCATATTATAAACTTAAAAATAATATGATAAGGTATTTTTGTCATACGATATTTTTATATGATTAAGTGAAGAATAAAAAGATATATTAAAGACTTTTGCATAAAAAGAGCTTTCTTGGAACTTATAAGGAAAATAGTTTAATAATATCAATATTGGATTTAAATAATCTCGATAATATCTTATTGGTAGATTTTACTTAATTTTATCACCTTGCATGTATTTATTTAAGACTTACCAATATTTTAAGAATATTGTTTTTACATTAGAGACTTAATAAAAAGATTGAGTCTTTTAATGGATTTAACCATAAGTTATTAATTTTAATAGTAAGTCAAAAAGGTGATGTACTGATGTGTTGACTTTCAAAACCTTGTATAAAACCTTATATAAATATAATTATTTTTATAAAGTATTTTTAAGATATTACAATTTAAAATAACAATCAAGGATTATTATATTTTAAAGCCTCCACCTAAATTATTATTTAAATAATTTAGCTTACTTAAATTCTCTTGTAAAAAGGAACAATAAGAGAAAAATAATAATCTTAGAAGAGATAAAGAATTTTAATAAAATTTCGCTCGTTATCTCTCGTGTCGCTAGATCGAAGTCTCAAATCCGTCTAAGTCATCGAATTCCGAACCGTTCGAAAGAAACCGTATGCAAATCAAGGCAAATGGATTTTCTCCTTGAAGCCTCGATAATTCGTTTCCGTGAAATTTCTCGATGTTGGGAATAACTTGTTTGATAAAAATAAATGAATCTAGGAATATCGTTTGCTAGAATTAATGACACACTTGTTATCGTTATTAACGATTATTAATGTTCGTAGGATTATTTTGCTAGGCTTGTTGTGTGGCCTTTGCTTGTTTAAAATATCTTATCGAGATTAGTATGGATTTAAATATTAAGGGGTACGGGCTCGGCCCGAACACCTCTATATATAACATACTAAGTCGTATGGCACCATTCCTAACTTCCGCGACTTTAAGGATCATGATCTATGTCTGCTCCTACTCGAAGGAGGGACGTGTACACCCTAGCTAGGTGTCGGAACTCTGTTCCATTAAGTGGACTTCGACCCTTTCATGGTCCCTACACTCTTAAAAATCATTAACGTATGTGAAGTTTTATCATGACGTAAGATAAGTGCCAATGCACATTTAAAAGAAACTAAAATCGGGTCGAAATAGTACAACTTGGAAGACCGACCCGACTCTTGGTTCTTGAAAGACCGTCTTTCCAATCTGAATGCTTATTCAGGCTTATCAAAGTGGGGTTGGTACTTGAGCGCCTTCGGGCCACCTCCCCAATCTGGAGCACCGAATAAGATGAGGTTGGTTGAGGTCCGAAAGTGCGCGGGAGGTTTTCAAAACTTGTGTGTATCAATAACGTTTCCAACATATTTCCTATTTTAAGAAGTTCTACAATCTCTTAGTTCTTTCTTTCTGTTTAAGAGTTATCTCATTCTGAGATTAACTCATGTCCGTCCTTTAAAAGCTCCACATAAAGACTAAACATCTCAAGCACATCTCGCTATATCTCATTAAAGATTTGTGAAGTTACCAAAATACCCTTGAGAATTTCCATTCTCACTTGCTTAGTCTCCTTAGACTAATTCCACTATTTCCGCATTTTTGCCTAGTTTCAAAAGAAAGGGGATTCTCCCATAATGACCTTCGGTTACGCCCTTTAAGTGTTGGTCCGCTACAGCTTTGGCGAAGTCCTTAGGAAAGAAACTTTTTGCCTCTATGTAAACGGAAACTTGTCTAAAACTACCTACAGGTGGTAGGGTTTCTTTTTAGCTCAATCTCCATTGAAGTAAGGAACAATGCCCCTAGTGTGCACTTTCCTCTTAGGCCATCCCATACGATGGGTTCTTTTTCCCGAACTTTCGAGCGAGATCTTTTTGCATCACGTCTTTCTTTTAGGTTTTTATATCTTCACTTGGAGACATTGAAGTATATCTTGACTGAACTCCTTGGCTCCGCGTCCTTCAGGTGGGCATGACGAAGCGTCGGGCTACCTTGACCATCTTCCGAAGTTCTAAAAAAGCCTATCCGGCTTGGCATGAGCTACCGCTCGCCCTCTGCGACAAATGCTAGACTCTAGGAGGTTCACACCGAAGTTTTGAAGACAAAGTCTAGAAGGTTCGAGAAGAGTTATGCAAGGATAGAAGGTCAAGGCAAGACGACGTTGAAGGAAGGAAGGAATTTTCAAAGAGCAAAGCATTAAGAAGATAGTGCAACAACTCTTCCATTTTAAAACCAAGCAAATCATCATCATATGAGTTGTCTTGGTGAAAAATACTTGTACTTTCAGTACATCATTTCAACCCTTTTGATATGGGCTTTATTTTCCGCTCCTACATCATTTGTAAAACGACTCTCAATGTAATGAACGAATGTTCTTATCAATGAATAAAATTCCGCTTTTAGTCATTTCTTCTTTAATTATATTCTCATTAAATTATTTAAATCCTTGGGTGACTTTGGACGGTAAAATCCGAGGTCACTGGCGGTAATACCCATCGTTGCAAAAATAGGGGTGTTATAATTATGGTATCAGAGCCGAACGTTTTGTTTTCAAAACCGAAAATTTTCAAAACCAAAAAGTCTTTGTTCAATTTTTAAGAACATTTCTCTTACATTACTTAAGTAACAAGTCTTTAAAGCTTTCATAAGTTTTTCACTTTTGTTAATAATTTTTAAAAAAAATTAGTTCATTCCAAAAAATTATAAGTTAGAAATTTCTTCTAAGTTCAAGTGTTACTCAATCTATTTCAAAAAATCAAAATTTCTTCTAAGTAATTCCATGAAAAGAAAAATTCTCTAAACAACATTCTTATGTTTAAATCTGTGTTGAAATTCCTTACTTCCTTCAAGTATCTTTATCATATAGACTCAAATGATATTCTATATAAACACCTTCTTCTCATATACAGAAAATGGTACTCACAAGAAGTTTAATCCGAATCAGGGATGAAGCCATAAAGGCCGTTCAAGAGCTTGATGAGGATTTCACTCAATGGTCTTTTTTTCCATATGGATACCCTAAGGACAACCCCGAGCTAGCACTACAAGAGGAGATGCATGAAAATGCACCTGAGGTGAATCTCAAAGAAGAGAAGCTTGAAGAGGAGTGCCTCTGGGGGGAGTTGATAATTCACTTCATGGCCAATCAAGTCAAGAAATCACAAAGCAAGAATTCTCGGGATACCATCTATGGGGACAAATGACGGAGACTCCACGCCACCAAATCACAAGTCAAGCTCCAATGACCTATCAAATGGGTGGATGGGCTAACTGGACTTAAGGTGAGTCATCCCATAACTAAGCAAATGGTCAAACAAGAAACCCATCTCCAATAGATGGTCCAAACCCAACAAGGGTTCGTCAACCAAATTATGACTATCTCCTCGAATGCAAGGAAGTGTAGTCGGATGAAATGAGGTCATACCAAAACAAGAACGCTCAACTCCATACTCGTCTTGTCATCATTCGTGGCTATATAGCTGCAACCCGTCGACACATCGAGCAGGCCCAATTGTTGTTGAACCACGAGGGAGGCACCCTCGATGAAAGTTTGTTCGATGAAGGATTTTTGAAAACTTTTGTTTCCCAAGCACACCCTAGGTCTAAAATTCGATTGTTTATCATTAAGAAGTGTGAAACTATAAGTAGTCCACTTCACTTGACTATCCATTCTGTTCTTGAATAGTCGGGTCGGTAGTAGTTCCTTTCGGCTTTCGTGTAATGGATTACTATATAATGCCCGTTGTATTTTGTTTCCCTTAAGTGTTCTAATAAAATCATCCCTTCTTTCTAAAAATTGTGCCTTTGAGCTTGTCTTATGCAAATGTTAATTAATGGAAGAAACATTTATACATAACCCTTCAGATGGTCAACACAAGAGGAAACAACCGCCGAAACAATCCCAACGCAGCTAGGGATGATAACGAGGAGAGTCAATCGGAAGTCCGATGCTTGCCTCGGGTAAACAATCCCCCAACACCTATCCCCCAATCCTCTTAAATGAAGGTACTGTGGAAGCCTTTCGCACCATGATTCATCTGATCGTAAGAGAGGTAATCCCATAGGTAGTGCCCAACCAAGAAAATCTTGAGAATGAAGAAGAAGTTCGAGGAACGGAGGATATCCGTGAGAAAGAGACCAATACCAGCTTCACCAATGCCATTAAGACCTTCAACACTATGAAGCCGGACTCTTACGACGGAAGTGGAGACCCTGCTGGGATCCAATACTAGTTCTCTCATGTGGAGAGATTGCTAAGAAACGTGCAATGTTCGGAGGCTTACAAGGTGCACATGGCTGCTTTAAGGCAAAAGGATGAAGCTAGGGAATGGTACGTGGGAGAGTTCTAACTTGGCCACCCACCCCGAGCTGAGTTGGGCTATGGTTAAGGAGAAGATGATGAACTAGTTCTTCACTGCTGCTATGAAGGACAAGAAACTAGATGAGTTGTTATCGCCAAAGGTCAACAGACTGAGCGTCCTAGAAAGGGCCAAAAAGTTCAATCATCTGCTACAGTATGCTGAATCTGAGATAACAACAGAGCAACAAAAGATTCACCGCTTCCACAAATGGATGAACGACACCATCAAACCCTGGATGGTGAATAGCCACTTCTCGACCTTAGAGGAGTATGTAGATGCTACCTATAAGATGGAAACAACGCTAAATGAGTCCAAGCGCAGAAAAAATGGTGGAGGAAAGCCTCACCACTCGAACCAAAGTGCGTATGTAATATCCACAATATTCCAAGACGTTAAATCCAATATAATATAATTTTATAATTCTTTCTTTTATAAAGGAGAAGCTTTAAATATATTTTATATATAACCCTTTTCTCTTTAAAAAGAAATTCGTACGTAAATTAGATAAATTTCAAGAAGGCATTATGACGGTTATGAATAAATAAAAGCATTTAAATAAAAATAATAATTCATAATTTAGGTTTTAGTAGATAAAAAAAAGAGGTACAACAAGTTAGTGAAAATACATGAAAATTCAATAAAAAGAATGCAAGATCTGGGACTTGAACCCGAGACCTCTTGCAACTCACTCCACACGCCCCCTCTCCATTCCGCTAGACCAATTGAACTTCCTTGCCATCTACCCCACCCTTTTTAATTTTATATCAATTCTTAAGTCTTCTTCTCCAAACAAGTCAAATTGATTTGACATGGGAGCTATGCATGCCTTCCACCTTCTCTTTGGCTTGCAAGACAACCTTGTTGCATCATCATCTCATCACCATCAAACAAACACACATATGACCAATAGGTGATCATCCTCTTCTTCTCCATTGGCTCATCTCCATTGCCATGGATCACTCCTTTGCTCTCCTTTGCCTATTTAAAGGAGCTCCCACCTCCTTCAAACTCACACCATTCTTCCATCCTCCTCTCTACTAGCAAACTCTCTCATTTTTAGTCCTAAAAATCAGCCCCTTTCAAGTTTAAATTCTCCATCCAAAGCACCACCAAAAAGCCTTCTCTTTTGCCTTGGAGACCGCCGGCGCCACCCAGCCTCCCGCCTGCCACCGTGCGCCGCCGAGCCACGCCGGAGCCCGCCGAGTCCTCGTCGTCCCGTCCTGGTTGCGCCGCCCCTTGTCCACCGGTCCTCTCCCCCGCCCTTCTCATGTGTTCTGTAATACAGAACTAAGAAAAGTATAATTCTACACCCTTATTTTTATTAAATTGATTTATGTATTTTAATGAGTAGAATAAATAAGTTAGTGTAAGATTAAATCTATTAAATTTATTAAGTAGATCTTGATAGTTGTAGAGAAGGAGTAAATAATTTTAGAAAAGATATTAGTTACTATGGTAAATATAACCCTACTAGATTACTTAAATCATATCATGAGTATAATATTATGCTAGACATGTGTTTTTTTTTATAAAGATATTTTTATAAAATAACTAGCATATGAAATAGAGTTTGTAATATTAAAAATGTCACCTTTATAAAAGAAATAAGATTTCTATAAGATAAAATTGTTGCATGTCTTGAACTATAAGACGATATCACATTATATGTTCTTAGTAATGATGATAAGTTTATGAAATAATTCATTTGTTATTAAAATAGCATAACCCTAAGTGTAAAGCTACTAAAAAATAGGAACTTTATTAGTATTTTTATATAATTGTGAATATAAAGTAAACTAGGTTGGTTTATGATATTAGTTATAATAGATTATGATGACGCTAGAATACTTACGACATACTATAATAATAAAATTGTAAAGAAATTTTACAAAAGTATAATTGTTTCAAAACTAGTAGTCATGAACTATAGTTTTACTTTAGATATTGATTTTATGGAAGAATAACATTATTAATAATTATATTATTAAAGTCACCATAGGAGAAGAATATTAATTTGTTAATCACTAAAGTGTAGAGAATTATTACAAAACATAAGTCTAGGTTATATACAAGAAGTATGATCTTATAAAGAGTCTATGACATTATATAGCATAAAGTCGACTTGTTGGAAAGAAATCATTTAAATATAGAAAGGATATTATTTTATAACCTAAATATTACAATAATGGACTATAAGTATGAAATAGAATATTTGTAAGATATGATTGTATGTTATAAGCCATGATTCTATAGTATAAGTTATGATCATAGATATTTTATAAGCCATATAATATGAAAAGAATTATTGGAATAAAATAAATAAGATTAATTGAATATATGTTAAATTTAGGAAGTTACCTTATAAGGAAAAATAGAAAGTCTTAATTATGGAAACTTCCAAGAAAATAGATTATAAGTCTATGAGCTTTATTTTATATGAATTATATAATTAAATAAAATTCTACTAAGAGAACATTATTAATAAAGTATTTTGATAAAGGAAATAATATTATAAAGTTCACTAAGGAATATTTTGGAAATTGGAAAATAAGAGTTTAATTGAGTTAAATATGTCAAAAGGTTAAAATAGATTCTTTAAAAGCTTAATAAGGATTGTACATTTTAAAGGAAAAATACTTTTTAGATAAATTATGATATTTTTGTAAAATTTATACTTGCCTAAATTATATTAAAAGGAATTAACAAGTGAAGTTAAAAAGGATTATTTTAGTATTATTAAATAGAGTCTTTTTGGAATAAAAAGGATATTACAAAACCAAAATAATAATGAAGGAACATTATTATTTTAAATCATCTTCTAAATTATTACCACAATAATTTAGATTTCCGCTTCTCTTATAAAAGTATTATAAGAGAAAATCCAAGTTAAGAGGAATCCATATTTATAAGCCGTTCGTAAATCCCGTGTCTTTAGGTAGGGATCCGCGTTCGAAGTTGCAAACCGCATCATCCGTCAAGAATCGATAGTATACGTTGTAAGCCAAGGCAAGTGGAATTTCCCCTTGTGCCCTTTTATATCCGTCTACATGATAATTCTCAATGTTGGGAACGACTTGTATGCCTCAATAAAAATGAACCTAGGAAATATCGAATGCTAGATATAACGACCCATTGTTAGCATAGTTGCTTTATATTCTCGTAATAGGATTATATATGCTAGTGTGGTTATTATCTTGTTTGCTTGTGGTCTCGCTCAGAGATTTACTTTGAATAAACTAGAAAGGGGTGCGGGATAGCCGACGCCTCTATATAACCTTACTAAGTCATACGTCCATACGACTTTCGGGATCATGATCTCCATCCGCTCCGATTGCAAGGAGGGATTGTGCGCACTCTAGCTAAGTGCCGGGGAATTGAAGTTCTCCCTCGGGTGGCTCGGATTATCCGTGTCCCGCCACTCTCTATTAAAAATCATTAACAAAGTCGAATATTTTTCGTCACTATATAAGATAAGTGCTAATGCACATTTAAGATACCAAAACCGGACCGGTCTCAAATGATCGATCCGGCTCTCGGTCCGCTCAGGGCGCGAGAGGTTTTTATTTGTATGAATTAATAAACGTTCCCAACACACTTCCGAAATCCTAAAGAAGTCTACAATCTAGTAGTTCTTCTATCGCTTTTCGAGTTATCTTTGTCTAAGATATACTCTTCTCTGAACCATTAAAGCTCCACATAGACAAGCCTTATTGATGCAGCCAAAACTAACCCGCAAGCGAACGAGGTCAATCGTAGTACCTCAAGTGTCGATCCCACAAGGACCAATGTAATACCAATTGTAACTCTACTAGTAAATTAGGTCAAAGATATAAAGGATTGATATCTATAAAAAGGATAAAAACTATGGGATAGATGTGTCTTAAGGTTAAGGATCACCACACTACGATAGTTAAGAAATCACACAAGAGAAATTAAGTCGCTCTCGCGCAAATAATTCTCAAGTCCAATCCTAGGGATCTAGCATGAACAAACGATTTATTCAATTAATCAATCTCCTATTATTGTTATCTCCTCTCGGTCTCAAACCCTAATAGGAATCCTAATTGTAAAAGCAATTAGGGCATAACGCAACCTAACATCGAATCAAATATATTTCAATTCAGGCAAAGAATATAACTTTAATTAAATACACATTAAATGGATCACCAAAACCCAAGAACTAGGAATTTAGCCAAGCATGATTGAAGACATGATCATAATAAATAAACTAGCCAAGAAATTATTCAATACAATCAAAGAGTAAGAAAACTTAGTCTTAATTATGTAGATAATCCAATTCAAAGGGCTAGAACATGATACACAAATCTTCAATTCAAATGCCGACAATTCCTTCTTGAAAGTCTCATTCTTCTCTCGGCTTAACTACGAACAAAGCTAAAAATAAAACCTAAAGCTAATCTCACTATTCTAACGTAAGCTATCAATATATATAATAATCGATCTTCTCCACCCCTCTATCTGAGATCTTTAACGTGAAATATATGGATAGAAGATCACACTTATGTCTGTATTAAATTGGGCTACTAATCCTCCATTAGGCCCACTCCACCAATGGGCTGGATAACTAAGATCAAAATACTTGGCCATTACGTAGTTGTCTTCCATTTAGATGTAGGTCTCATCAATAAAACCGAACAGTTCCTTGATCACTTGACTTCTCGAAATTGATCTCTAACTAGTGTAATTCCCGTAAATTTACGGGTAGTTTTAAAAATTATACTATATAATATACTATCACAAATTAAAGAGAAAAAACAAAGATAATGTATATTTTAATAATTATTAATGATATTTATATAAATTTAATGTTTTTTTTGTTTTCTAATCTTTAAGATAAAAACAAATAAATATGGAAAATATTTTTCTATATCAAACCTTCTACATTCACTTTAAAGTATAATAAATATAAATAAATAAATAAAATGAAAGAACCAATAAGTGCCATGTAGCGCGAATTTTATAGATAGTTTGTTTCTATTTTATAATATATTAGCGTAAATATAGATATAAATTTATATCGTTAATTTTTTTTTCAACAATCCGATAAAAATATTTTAGCATAATCTTAAGATAGCATATATAATATTGCTTATCAATCAATATCAATAAACATAGATAGAAAATTATATAGATAAATATGAAGGGGGCTTTCTAAAATTATTATTTAGTTTTTTAAGTTGAAATTTTTTTTGCATTATTTTATTCAAAATATGCCATGTGGTGCAAATTTTTACACAGACTTGGTTTCTGCTTTATAATGTATTAGGGTAGATTCTTCCAAAAATTGGCCTTTAATACATGAAACAATATAAAAACACGAGTGTAGATTCCGAAAGCATAATAAAATAAAATAAATATAAAATATGCAAAATATGCATGAAAATGACCTAAATTAATATGTAACTAGACTAATAAATTATGACTAAATTAGGCGTTATCACTTATCATATAGCCCTTCGTAAACACAACCCTAATGTCTCTTTCGATAGTACTTGAAATTACCAAAATACCCTCGGGAAGTTCCCTTCCCGCTTGCTTAGTCTCCTAGACTAATTCTTCTTTTCCGCATGTTTGCCTGGCATTCTCTCGCCCCTCGCGAATTACGTCAGAATCTAGGAACCCCAACAAGACGTGAAGTGAAGTGAAGACGAAGGAAGAACAAGGATTTTCAAGATGTACCTTTCTATTATTTTGTTTTAGTTTCATTACGTTGCAAGGACAAGCAGGTTTTGCCTTTCTATTCCGTACAACTTTATATTTGAAAACAATGTAAGATGTTTTGTAAGAACCAAGTCTCCCTCGGGAGCACCTTTTCTCATTATGTATTATGTTTTATTCCGCATTTTAATTGTTCTATATCATTCTAAAAGCCTTGGGTGACTTTGGACGGTAAAGTTTGAGGTCACTAGCGGTAACACCCAATGTTGTAAAATAGGGGTGTTACAGCGTATAAGAGACCAGCTTCTCCACAAGGTTCAGGTTGGTCAAAGAAGAACAAGAATGGGCCCGAGCCAACTAAATCTAAGTCATTCCAAGGGTCAGAATCCAAGAAGAGCCCTATTGTTTGTCACAACTGTGGAGAGCAGGGACACATCAACCGAGATTGCCCAAAAGACCGCATGACTTGCTACAAATGTGGAAATGAGGGACACCTCCGTACCTATTGCAGACAGAAGGGGAGCAACCGAGACCAATTCCGTTCAAGGCACTTTTGTATCTCAATAGTAGCTGAAAAATCTCGAACCATGCTTGTGACACTCTTCCACGTAAGAGTGTCTTATTTTGAATTCTATATTATGATTATGGGTTATCATATTAGATCCTTGCGTGCCGAACCAAAAACCGTTTTCCATCGCTATCTTAACATAAGATAAAGTTTCGAGCCATCACGTAGTTTAACGTTACGACGTTTTCATCATATCACGAAGCTCACATCAAAATTTTACATTTATTCCAGAATGAACTTGTGTTTTTTTTACAAATAAAAAGTTTTCAATATAGATTCATGGTGGTGAATAAGAATGGACTTTTACCTCCCATCTTGGCCACATGGTTGAGGTAGAAATTCAGGTCTTGTTCCTACGAAGATATACACTTTAAGCGACTATGTTGCAAATAATTCCCCGATACTGATCACATTGGTGGAATGAAATCACTTAGTCCTTTGAATTCAACCTTGTCTATGAAAAACTACTTTCTTATAAAAATTTCAAAGTATAATATAGAGGGATGCTCAAACCACTTCTCGATAGTTAATATGTTCGGATACGATGTCATAAAGATGGTTACCTTCTCTTGTGGTATACTGATGTGAATCCCGTAGAGGATTCACGAGCGGATCTTTGTTTGGACTCGTAAATGGTCTTCTCATGATCGAGCCGATAGATTTGAGATGAATGAACGTCTAGACGAGGTTTAAGTGAGAAGTGAAAGGATTGAGAAGGGGGCTTCGTTTGACGAAAGCCAAGAGAGTATGAGGTTGGGAAAAGAATAGTTGTGACGCCTTTAAGAAACAATCTGGAGAAAACTCGACAGCATAACGGTAGTTTAATCAAAGCGTAGCAAAGAAAGGAGGGGGCGTGCCTCTTTTATAGAGAAGATGGCGCGCCAATGCCTAGCAAAAGCCCTAGTGGCATGGGCGGCACATGGGGGACACACGCACACGACCCAAAATGCAAGCCCAATCCCAAAACTTTAAACAGAAGTAGAAATTACAGAAAAGTAATTGTTTCGGAATAGAAATAATGCTAAAAATAGTAAGAAACATAAATGGTCACGATGGCCTAGTCGCGAGTGTCGCGACAAGGCATCGGTGCGCGACAAGACGAGGCGGGCTTGAACCTCAAGTGACGGGGCTGGTGCGCACCCGAACCTCAAGTGTCGAGGTCGAGGCGCACCAGAACCTCAAGTGCCCGTGCCGGGTTGGCCCGACGTGGCACGATGCTCGGCAACAACGGCTGGCATGGTAACGAGTGTGAGGTTCTCGGTACCGCGGTGCGAGGCGTCGGCCTGGGGTAGCGATGCGTCTTCGATGAAGGCGACACACTTGAAGAGGGGTGCGCCGGAGGATGCGCCGTGGCTCGCGTAAGCGCGCACGACGAGGGACGCCATGGCTCGAGCTATGGCACGAGTCCTGGCTCGAGTAATGGGTCCGTCGTAGCGTACGGACAAGTCTTCATCTTCCTGGCTGGCGGTTAATGTGGGGCTCATATCACCCTCCCCCCCCCTTGGGTGGGAAACATCCCCGTTTCCTCATCATGATACTCGGGATCTACATAAGGAGAGAGATCCAAGACATTGAAGTAAGCAGAAATGTTGTACTTATCTGGGAGGTCGAGTATGTAGGAGTTGTTTTTGATGCGGCGAAGGACCTTGAAGGGGATGCAGCTTCGTCTTTCGAGCGTCGGGAAAACGCTCCTTCCGAAGATGGAGCCACACCATGTCGACAGGCTCGAAAATAAAGTTATGATGCCCCTTGTTGCGTTGGGCGGTGTATTGATCCGAGCGCTTCAGAAGATGCGCCTTGGTAAGCTCTTGAAGGCGGCGGACGTGGTCGGCGCAGTTGGCCGCGTCGACGTGCTCGCCGGTCTTGAAGGGAAGTGGTACCAAATCCATGGGTGTGCATGGATTGCGTCCATAGACCACCTCGAAGGGGGTCTTTCGTCACAGAGTGGAAGGACCTGTTATAAGCAAACTCAACGTGGCAAAGTAAGTCCTCCCACCGACGTGGGTTTGCCTTGAGCATCGTCCGAAGAAGAGTGCCCAAGGTCTGATTGGTCACCTCAGTCTGACCATTGGTCTGGGGGTGATAAGTAGTAGAAAATAAGAGTCGTGTCCCTAACTTCCCCCAAAGCATTCTCCAAAAGTGGCTGCAAAATTTGGTATCCCTATCATTAACAATAGTTTTAGGAATACCATGCAATTTCACAACATGTTCGAAGAATAAATTCGCGATTTCCACGACGTTATTAGTCCCTTTACATGCTATGAAGTGGGCCATCTTGGAGAACTGGTCCAGGACTATGAAAATGGAGTCCTTTCCACGCCTCGACGTTGGGAGGCCCGTGATAAAATCCATGGAAAGATCTTCCCACGGGGCGTCCGGAATAGGTAGGGGTGTGTAAAGGCCATTTGGTTGGGAACGAGACTTGGCAGTATGACACGGCACACAACTTTGACAGTACTTGTTTACATCCCGAGCCATGTGAGGCTAGAAAAAATGTTCACGAAGTGCTGCCAACGTTTTGGCTATGCCAAAGTGACCTCGGACATCATGAGCCTCTTGGAGCAATAAGTGTCTCACCGAAGAGGCCGGGATGCAAAGCTTCCCCGCGCGGTAAAGATGCCCATTGTCCAAGAAGAAGGACTCATGGATTCGTGAGTGCTCTAGGTTTTTAATGATGGAGGAAAAATACGGATCTGAGGTGTATAAATCCTTGATCAAAGCGAACCCGAGCATCTTAGAATGGAGTTGGGTTAACAAAATGTACCTCCGAGAGAGAGCGTCGGTGACGACATCTTAGTTTATAGTCGTCACCGACGACTATAAACTAAGATGTCGTCAAAATACACGACGACGAAAAGTCCCAAGAACTTGCGTTTAACAAAGTTCATTAAACGCATGAAAGTAGAAGGAGCGTTGGTGAGGCCAATGGGCATCATCAAACACTCATAAAGACCGTGCTTGGTCTTAAAAGCCGTCTTTCACTCGTCCCCTTCTTGCATCCGAATTTGATGGTAGCCGCTCCGCAAAGTCCCCTCCAGCCGTCTTCCACTTGGAGAACAACACGACACCATGCAACTCGTCGAGCATGTCGTCCAAACGGGGAATCGGGTGACGGTACTTGATGGTGATTTGGTTGATGGCACGACAGTCCACACACATCCTCCAAGACCCATCCTTCTTCGGCACCAAGATAACCGGAACCGCACACGAGCTAAGGGACTCACGAACATAACCCTTGTCCAAAAGAGATTGGACTTGGGGTTGTAGCTCTTGAGTCTCCTTAGGAGACGCCCTATATGCAGCCCGGTTTGGCAATGAGGCACCGGGAATGAGATCTATGCGATGCTCGATCCCCCTAATAGGTGGTAACCCTTCGGGGAGCTCGTCAGGCATAATATCCGAGAACTCCTGTAACAAAGAAGTAATAGAGGGGGGTAATACATGTGTCGAATCAATGGTAATATTAAGCAATGGACACAATAAAAAACAAGAAAAACTCCCCTCGATGTGCTTGATCACATCGCGCCGACGGCAAAGGAAGAGGCGGTCTTGGACCGTGCCGAGAAGAGGTGGCTCGACGTCCTCACTAGTCCGAGGCGTGCCATGGGCGCCACTTGGTTGGCCAGCAGAACCATGCAAATGGTGAAGGTTGGGCCCAGGCGTGCCGCTGAATTGCCTCGGTGTCGAGCCTGCGCCACCCGGTACCGAGTCTGGCGCGGTGTGTCGCACTGTCGGTTTAGCACTCGGCGGCCGAGGCTCTGCCTTCACTTTTGCTCGGTGGTCCTGATGTGAACCCCCATGTTTTCCAGATTTTGGGGTGTGTGCATCAGAAACTCTGAGAGAATTCTCGCCATGGCCAGAAACGCCGGTAGGGGTGGCATTCGGTGCGGGCGCGGCGTGGCGTTCTTCCGAGAGTTAGCTTATTGCCTTTCGGCTTCATCCTATAACGCTTCACTCGGACAAATAGGTAAGATGGTCACGCGTTTACCATGGTGATTGAACATGTAAGTGTTCAATCGGCCATCGTAAATCACGTGACGGTCAAACTGCCATGGACGACCAAGAAGGATAGGTGTGGCATCCATGTCAGTGACATCAAAAAGAACGGAATCGGAGTAGACAACAATAGAAAAGGAAAGGCTAACCTGTTTGGTGATCCAATGATCTCTCCATAATTCGAAATCCATGCTAGCTTGTAAGGCTTCGGATGGTCCGTTTGAGGCAACTTGAAGTGGTTGACGACTTTCCTTGATAAAAAATTTCCGCAACTATCCGAGTCAATTATAATGCTCAAGGAGACGTTTTGCATCAAACACCGAGTACGGAAAATGTTTTTCCGTTGATCAGTGGGTACAACCTCCCTTAAGCTAAGCGCTCGGCGTGTCACGAGCAAAAGCTTGTCAACGCCGGCGGAAATATCCGAGGGTGCGCAATATGCACCATCATCAATCGGCGCCGTGTTGTCCTCTTCCGACTTAGCCTCGTCAACGCTCTCATACGCCACCGATTGAGCCAAAAACAACATGCGCTTCGTGTTGGGGCAATCCCGTTTCAAGTGGCCCTGGCCACCACATTGATAACACTCGATGTCTCGAGTCCTTTGTGGGGGAGGCGCAACCTTGTCACGATTTTGGCCAACCGAAGGGCCCTTGGAGTTCGTCCCGGAGGTACCTACCTTGGGTTTAGAGAAAGAAGGAGTAGAAAACGGTTTAGTACTAAAAGCGGAAGTACTAGTGTTAGAACCATACCTTTGATAAGCGGACGATTTTGGCCTCTTAAACTGCGTGTACAACTCCATGGCCGTGTGTATCAATCTTCCCAAGTCCTTGATTGGCAAGACAACCAAGTGATCTCAGATCCATTGGTGGAGTCCCTCCACAAAGCGAGACCGCAATGCCCCCAGGGAAGCGCTTATGCTGGATTTGAAGAATAGATCTTCTAAGTAGGCAAAGAACTCCTCCGGAGTCATGGATCCTTGATGTGCGTCTTGGATCAAAATCTGGACTTTCTCCTTGTAGTCAGGGGGTATGAATTTCCGCTTCATTATAAAAACAAGTTGATGCCACTCGGTAATGGCGGCTTTACCCTTTCGGGCCCGATCCCCTTCGAATCGGTTCCACCACATACGAGCGGCCCCCTTGAAATGAAGGTCACCACCTCGACTTTTTCGTGCTCCTCGTAGTGGCAATGTTTGAGAACGTGTTTGGTACCCTGTAACCAAGAAATGAACTCATCAGGATTATAATTACCGAAAAAAATCCTCAAAATTTACCTTGACGTCACGACGTGATACATGCGCCAGACGATCGTTGTCGGCGCGCCGATTGGCACGCGGAGGAGGTGTGCGACGGTGTTGGTTGCCTCGGCCATGGCCTCGATTAGGACCGTCGCCATCATCGCTAGGCTCGTCATCTCCATCGCGCCGAGGGCGCCGCTGGTCCAGACGACCTCGGTTTTGGCGACGTCGATCCCCATGGTGCCGAGGCCGATCGCGGTTGTCACGGCGCTCAAGCCGATCATACTTCGCGCGGTTCTCGAGCAACTTGGGTCTCGAAATCCAATCCCAATCCCGATCTATCCACTCCTCCGAATCATGGACTAGAGGGTGGTCAAATTCCTCCTCGGAATCCTCCTCGTACTCCATCATAGAGTCCTCGAAATCCGAATGTGGAGTTGTTGGACTTTGATGACCCCGATAGTCATTGACATCGAAGTCATCGCGATCTTTGTGCTTTTCTTTTTAGGCGTCAGATTTACCACCTTTTTCGTTTTTTTTGGCTTGTTGACGTCGCCACTCCTCGGAGTCATACTCCTCATCGGAATGAACCTCATGAACCTCATGCAAATCTTGGGCCTGATTAGTCGGGTGACTTTCCTTCATGGACTCCAACCGCTGGATTCCGTTCGGGTTAGACGCGTCAACCATCGGGCCCTTGCCCTTCTCTTGCGTCGTAGACCGCGATACCGAGACGCCGGGTGGCGTTACGCTCAGATTCCGGGGATGCGTGTGGATCGTCATGGCTGCTGGTACTTGTTGATCCATGAACCTCGACAGAAGGCATTCCAAGTTAGCGAAACGCACCTCTAGCGCCGTGAGGCCTTCGGCGGGCACGGTACCCGTTTGCGACGCGCCCGGCGTCACGAGTAGCGACGGTTGAAGCGCCGCCAATTTTTGGCGCTGGTTGTTGAGTCCTTGTTGGTTGGATTGCTCTTCTCCTTCCATGCTACCGTCACCTATCTCGACCATAGACATGAACAAGTCAAAAGTTCCAAAACAACAAACAAAAGAAACGTCGAGATTTTGTAAGGCTCATGATGTGTCACAAGGGGGGCAATTCAAGATGGTTTCAAGACCTTAATGGGGCATGCAAATCAACCACTTTTTTAGCTTCCATGACTTCAATAACTTCCAATCAATTACACTTAAGAGGAGTTCATTAATGGCTGGCTACATTGAAGGCATCTCTTCATCTCTTCATCTCTTCATCTCTTCATTAAAGTGAAGACCTTTCCTTTATATCATCATTGCAAGAAGCTAATCAGCCACATCAAGGAGTCATCATCAATAGGCGTTATTACTCAACCATCATCAAGGATCCATCATCAATGCAAGAAGCCAAACAGCCACATCTTCACCAACTTCATTCAAGTGATGGCCTTTTCATTTCTTTCTCTTTATGGCCGAATTTTGGAAGACTTTATGGCCGAATTTTGATAGTCTTTTTGCTTGCATTTTAAGTCTATAAATAAGCTAGGAATTAGCTCTAAGAGGGACGAAAAATTTGAAGACAAAAGTCGTGGCCCTTGGCTGGTTTGTAATCGGTGTGTTCATACAAGTTTGTGCTTTGTTTGGGTGTGTTTATCCCTTACAATCTTAATCTATTTGTGTTGCCTTAGTGAGTTCATCTAAGTGTCTTCCCAAATACATGTCCTTCCACAAAAATCCAAATTAAATATAAAACACGAACCATAAAAATCCAATAGTTGTTCTTGACGTCTCGTGACCAGAATTGAGAGTGAAGTTGATCCGAATTGCATCAGGTGGTATCAGAGCCCCTCCGAGGCGTCTTTTTGTGTCATCAACAACGTTCAACTCGATCAAATATGGACAAGTATCCAACCATCGCTGACTTGAACAACTTGCTTTTCCCGAAGAAGAAGGAAGTGGCGACGTCTCCAATCACCCTTGGAGATGTGAAGAAGTTGTGGGCTGAGGTGTTTACTAAAGATTCCACCCTTGCTCCAACCACACCGGCTGAAATGGAGGAAGTGTATGCAGCCCCAACCGTAGCCTCCATCCCATGCTTCATGGCGAAAAAAATCGAGGTTGTTGAGATCTCGAGCGAAGATGAAGAGGAGGCGATCCATGAAGAGGAGCCCAACAAGCAGGATTTCGTGTTTGATGAGCCCCATCTCCCATTTTAAGAAGCTACCATGGATGAGTTTTTCATGGAGGATTATATTGTTCACGAGTCTCAATGAGAGGCGTCAATGGAGTCTCAATTTCCATGGGAGGCGCCAAAGGAGGAGGAGCCAAGAGGTAAGGCGCCAATGGAAGAGAAGGCTGAGCAAAAGGAGCCAAAGAAAGAGGAGGTGCCCCTTGGCATTCTTGCCAAGCAAAGACGCAATTTGTTCTATGCCCGATGCATGGTTCTTGGCAATGAGTGCTTGGTTAACATTGATGGAGGAAGTGGGTCGAACTTGGTGTCTTATGATGTTGTCGACCAAGTTGGACTCCAGCCCTTGCGTCTTGAACAACCTTACAAGCTTGGTTGGCTCTCGGAGATTGGCTACCACAATGTCACTCACTACGTCTCCGTGCCACTAGTCATTGTCGACTATCATGACTTGGTGGATTGTGACGTCGTACCCATGAATGCGACACACATCTTGCTAGGACGACCTTGGCAATGGGACAAAGACGTGCTCCATAATGGGCGTTGGAACACCTATCACTTCCACCAAAACCACTGTCTAATCAAGCTCATGCCCATGGACCCCAAAGAAGTTAAGCCCATCCTACGGCGTGGTCCAACTCGTCTTAGCCATTATACACGTCCATTCATCGAAAACGAGGCTAAGGATTCGAGGACGAATCCTCCTAAAGGTGGGGAGGATGATGTGTCACAAGGGGGGGCAATTCAAGATGGTTTCAAGACCTTAATGGGGCGTGCAAATCAACCACTTTTTTAGCTTCCATGACTTCAATAACTTTCAATCAATTACACTTAAGAGGATTTCATTAATGGCTGGCTACATTGAAGACATATCTTCATCTCTTCATTAAAGTGAAGACCTTTCCTTTATATCATCAATGCAAGAAGCTAATCAGCCACATCAAGGAGTCATTATCAATAGGCGTTATTGCTCAAACATCATCAAGGAGCCATCATCAATGTAAGAAGCCAAACAGCCACATCTTCACCAACTTCATTCAAGTGATGGCCTTTTCATTTCTTTCTCTTTATGGCCGAATTTTGGAAGACTGTATGGTCGAATTTTGAGAGTCTTTTTGCTTGCATTTTAAGTCTATAAATAAGCTAGGAATTAGCTCTAAGAGGGACGAAAAATTTGAAGACAAAAGTCGTGGCCTTTGGCTGGTTTGTAATCGGTGTGTTCATCCGAGTTTGTGCTTTGTTTGGGTGTGTTTATCCCTTACAATCTTAATCTATTTGTGTTGCCTTAGTGAGTTCATCTAAGTGTCTTCCCAAATACCTATCCTTCCTCAAAAATCCAAATTAAATATAAAACACGAACCATAAAAATCCAATAGTTGTTCTTGACGTCTCGTGACCAGAATTGAGAGTGAAGTCGATCCGAATTGCATCAGCTCACCACGCAACTACCCTTAGTACGAAAAAAGGATTTGTAAAGGTAAGGGAGGCTTAAGATCTCGACTTACACAAGAACGGAACACACAAGAGCACGAACAAGCAATACAAACAAGCAAGCAAATAAGAAAAGAGAGAGAGGCGTTGGCTTTTGCTAAGCCTTGGCACGTAACAGAAGGAGAGAGAAAGGAAAAAGGATCTCGGCCTAAGAGGGAAGGCGAGATTGTGGTGTAACAACAAAGGAAACAACCAAGATATGCAAATAAGGAAGATATGCAAATCAAGACAAGAAAAGATTCCAATATTCAAAAGATCTTTTGAGATACTTGCCTTATTTTGGCTTGTGTATCTCACAAGATCTTTTGAGATCTTTAAATTATTTTTTTTATATTGGATAAAGATTGCCTTATTTTGGCTTTGCTCTTCCAAAGATATCGTTTTTTTTAATAAAAGGAAACTAACAAGATCTTGTGGATTTTATCCTCCAAGATTCTTGCCCTCAATAACACACACGAAATAATGGCCAAATCGGACCAAATCTCGTACAAACACAAACAATGAATGACGTGCACAACTCAATCGATCCAAACAAGCAATATGAATGCAAGCAAGACTCGAAAACTCAAGTTGATGAACCGAAAAACAAGTGCAAGTCGGCAAGGACACGGTTTTTTTTCGAATTTTATGAAGCAAAAACGATGGATCTAATGGATGTTGATAGAGATGGCGGAAGCTTAATGAGAATTGGATTGCAAAGAAAAAAATTTCGTGCAAAAAACGAGTAAATGTGTGAAAAAGACTTACGCAATCCTCGGCTCTGATGTCAGTTGATGTGAACCCCGCGGAGGATTCACGAGAGGATCTTTGCTTGGACTCGTAAATTGTCTTCTCACGATCGAGCCGATAGATTTGAGATGAATGAAAATCTAGACGAGGTTTAAGTGTAAATGGTCTTCTCACAATCGAGCCGATAGATTTGAGACGAATGAACATCTAGACGAGGTTTAAGTGAGAAGTGAAAGGATTGAGAAGGGGGCTTCGTTTGACGGAAGCCAAGAGAGTATAAGTTTGGGAAAAGAATAGTTGTGACGCCTTTAAGAAACAATCTGGAGAAAACTCGACAACATAACAGTAGTTTAATCAAAGCGTAGCAAACAAAGGAGGGGGCGTGCCTCTTTTATAGAGAAGATGGCATGCCAATCCCTAGCAAAACCCCTAGTGGCATGGGCGACACATGGGGGACACATGCACACGACCCAAAATGCAAACTCAAGCCCAAAACTCTAAGCAAAAGTACAAATTACAGAAAAGGAATTGTTTGGGAATAGAAATAATGCTAAAAAATAGTAAGAAACATAAATGGTCACGCTGGCCTAGTCGTGAGTGTCGCAAAAAGGCCGTGACAAGGCATTGGCGCACCAAGACATGTCGTGACACATGCTTCGGGGCGCGACAAGACGAGGCGAGCTTGAACCTCAAGTGACGGGGCTGGTGCGCACTCGAACCTCAAGTGTCGAGGTCGAGGCGCACCAAAACCTCAAGTGCCCGCGTCGGGTTGGCTCGGCGTGGCACGGTGCTCGGCAACAACGGCTGGAACGGTACCGAGTGTGAGGTTCTCGGTACCGCGGTGCGAGGCGTCGACCTAGGGTAGCGGCGCATCTTCGATGAAGGCGACACACTTGAAGAGGGGCGCGCCGAAGGATGCGTCGTGGCTCGCGTAAGCGCGCGCGACGAGGGACACCGTGGCTCGAGCCATGGCACGGGTCCTGGCTCGAGTAATGGGTCCGTCGGAGCGCAAGGACAAGTCTTCCTCTTCATGGTTGGCGGTTAATGTGGGGCTCACATCATATACCCATCGCTCGTTCCAATAAGCAACTTCATAAGACGTTCAAAATCAAAATTCTCCTTCTGAGGCATGGCTTTCACTTTTCAAACATTGATTCCATCTCGGGAATTTAATTAATATCCATCTTAAAAGAGTTCATCCGCAATGACTCTCTTGTGGAAGTATAGAATGAATTAGTCATTTTCTTACTCGCTTCCTAGAAGCACTCAAGTGCTCGTTTCATTTAGGATGCTTATTCTATAAAGCAGTCCAACTTTTATGTTTGGGAAGGTCAACCTAGAACTTTTGTAGGTATGACCCAATCTAATGGATAAAACCGCTTGACCCCTGACTACTTCGCTAGCAAGACCAATTGGATTTCCATTCCTTTCCCTTTGGTTTGCTAAACCACATAAGTTCACATGTGGGAATCTTTCCAAGAAATACTAATGCAACAATTCCTTAAGAAAAAGGTACAACTAGAGAAATTTGGAAAAACTAAGCTACAGATGCATACACATTTACCTAAGTTTTTATCGTTTGAAGTAAACAACGAAATGTTCTTAAAGGGGTACTAGACCCTTTGTTGACGCCTCACAGTTGTGAGCATTAGTAGCTACCTTCCGGGTTTGTCTTCGTACCGCCTAAGTCTTTCCTAGTTTCGGGGACGAAACTAATTTAAGGGGTTACTATTGTAATATCAGCTAATTTTTAAGTATAATGAAACAGGTTTTTTTCTCTTAAATAGAGAGTTTAAATATTTTTATAATTTTCTTAATAGATTTTAAAAAGTTTATAAAAGGTTATCAAAATGACAAATAAAAATTCAAACAAATATATTTAACACTAATTTCGGATTTAATTTAGTATTAAACTACAAGGCATATAAAAATAGTAAGAATGGGCAAAATAAAAAGGGTCAAGAGGGGGGACTCGAACACAAGACCTCTTGCATTCTTCCAACATTTACACACACTTAAATCCACTATGCCATTGTATTTCATCTACCCATTTAAGACGTTTTATTATTTTAAACCCTCCATTCTTATTCTTCCCCAAATTGAACATTAGCTTATCTGACTGATGTAACGTTCATACATTGCATACGCATCTTCTTCCCCAATTTCCATGGTGGCTTCCCTTGCTGAACAAAGCCTTCATCACCTCTTGTCATCAACCAACTAACACCCCCCCCCCCCCACCAATCTCCATTGATCTTCTCCTCCTAGATTGGTCAAAATCAAAAGTGGTGGATCAAGAGAAGCACACCTTTTATCTATTTAAAGGGCTGCAAATCTACTACAATACTCACACCTTCATTCTCTCTTACAGTCTTACTCTGTTCATAATTTCCCTTTCAATCAAGGCAAAAATCAGCCTAGAAAAGCTTTATTTATTTGCTGATTTTTTTCTTCAAACACCATTAAAACCCTAGTTCTTCACCCCAGGCCACCACCGAACCACCTTGGGCCACTTCTCCATGCCGCGCACCACCATTGGACGGTCGTCGGACCACCACGCCGCCCCGGATGATACGTGATTGCCTCGGAATGATCCTTAGTAATCTCGTATGTAACCCAACAAGTCCCGATCTTGCCTTGTAATTGATAATCCAACCTAAATAAGCTTTCAAAGTTAGAAACTTATTGATCAAGCAACGAAACTAAAACTAAAACGAACTGGAATGAATGGAACGAATCCGAATTCTAGAGAAATCAACTCGATAGTTCAATCGGATTGGCTCTAACGCTAAATCCGATTGATTAACTAAGTATGATCTTTAATAATCAACTTAGAACAATCAAATTGATCCAACCACAACTAAGATTTTAAGAACACGAAGGAGAGAGAATTCGAAGTTGATGTTGGACGAATGAAGTTGAACGAGTTCTCCAAATGCAAGCACACATGTGTATTTTTGGAGCCCAAGAGATAGACTAAACCATTTGGCTTTAATCTCTCTCAAGCTGATTTTTCATTAATGAAATTGCAAAGTATAAATAGTAGAATACAAAGCTAATCCTTGGAGAGCAAGGCAACTAGGTGGCCGGCCCTAATTAGATATAATAGGCCTCCTTGTCTTGCTTTCCAAGATATAATAAAATATCTATAACTATATCTATCTAGATACCTTAAATAAAATAAATCATGACTGATTTATTTATTTAAGAAAATATCCTAACAAACTCAAAATATCTAAAAGATATAAAAACATAGGAGAGAGAATATCAACCAACTAACAAATGCCTATGGCTGAAATTCTCCAATTATTCTAGCATAAAAACGTCCATAAATAAAATAAATAAAGATAGAAATTTAAACTAAAGATAAGATTCCCGTAAGACTTAAACAACTCTCAATAAAACCCATTTTTCGGCCCTTTGCTATTGGATTCTTGATTTGATGTAAACTAAAAAGTTGTAGAACCTTTAATTATCTTTCCAACAAATACTTAACAGACATGAGATGAATTTTCTAGCCCAAGTTATGACCAGTTTACTGAGCATTGTTTTTAATTTGACGGGTTTTTTAACTTTCCGAACTTTGAAGACTTCATCCTCTTCCTTGGTGGTCTTGGACGCCATTGATGAATATCTTCAACCAATAGGATCAAGTTCTTGAATTTATTCTTGAACTTTAATGCTCGAGACCTTGGAAAAGGTCTTGGTCTTGGCCTCCTAGACAGCTTCTTTTCAACCTTATTCTTCATGGTCCTTTGATCGCTATCACCGGACCCCCACTTGTCCTCGAATCGTCCTCGATTCGATGTTGCATGTAAGAGTAAGAGGAGAAATATCTTGAAATGCTGGAGATACTAAAGGCACTATGGTTAGTAAAGAAGGTTTTGGAGCAAACATAGTTGGTGGAAGACAGTGAATCATCTCTTTGACACATTATGGATCACTTTGATTGAAACTCCATTTGAGACATCAACTTCTTCCTCCATGCTCTCATCTTGCATGTTTTCCTTAGCTGGAACCTCCATTAAACTTTCCTCTACAATATGGCATTGAGGAACACATGGGAGGTCACTTAATTCTGTAGAGGTCTCTTGGCTATGTGGGGCGGTAACTCTCTCTTCTTGAATGGATATTCCAGGTTTTGGTGAGTTAGAAACTCCCATTTCCTGCAAAAAGGATTTAGTCTCTAAAACAATGGAAGAAGAGTTAGAATTGTACCTCATTTGACTAGAATTAGCCAAAGCGCCCTTAGTCAAGTCCAAAGACTCGTACTTGTGATTCAAGGATAAGATTGGAGCTCTCTTTTGGCAAGCAGGAGCACAAGCTGCTCTATATCTTCTATGCAACTCTTCATCGTTTGTAACATACATCTTTTGCATTACAAACTTCATTTGATCCCAGTTTGCAATTGGAACCAAGCCTTGATGTCTTCTAGATTGACATATCCATAACCAAAAGGAACGGGCAGAACCAACAAGGTAGTTAGTCACCCATGGAAGGATATCCCATTCATCATAACCATAGTAGTCAAGATAGTAATCAACAGCTCGCTCCCATGCCAAATAATCATTCGGTCCGTACTCTCCAGAAAAAGGTTCAATCATTGGAGGTCTTTGTACCCTTGGAGTTGGTGGAATATCAATAAAGGGATCACACCAATACATCTTAATCCTGAAAACAAAGCAATAGAACAAGAGAGTAGTGTGTTCCAAAAGCAAACCCCAACAAGCAATATCACACCTTAATCAAGCCAAAACTTGCCTCAAAGTAATCCAATCAACTAATTCAGTTTTTGGGTTGAAATGAGGGAGTAAAGGTGTAGATATGGTGTTCTAATGATAAATAAAGGAAATATGCAATTCAAGCAAATAGCGAGTATGCAATAAGACAAGCAATGCAAATTATCCCTTTATAAGCTTCTAAACACATGCAATCTCTCAATTGACTCTATGCAAGTTAATAAAGCCAAATTTAAGCATGCAAGGACAGAAATATGGTGGGCTAAAGTGACTTTTATTTCGTCACTACTTTTTCTTCAAAGTGATTTTTACTTAGCTAATTTTGTAGCAAGCAATCACTAGGGCTGAAAGTGGCTTGAAACTAGCTGGGGTAGATCACTTTTCTTTTCTGATTTTTTTTGACTTTATGCACAATCTACTCTTGTGCTAGAATGAAGAAACAAACAAAGCAATGCAAAAATTGAATGCAAAGAGCAATAGGGCAGAAACAAAACTAATCTGATTTTGTTTAACTAAGTGACTTTAAACTACCAATGAAACCAACTAGAAGCCAAATTAAGAAAGAAGAAATAGGGCTGGTCGAATTTGATAGGATGTAATAGCAAAAATCAGCAAATATCAACAAGCAATATGAATCTCTATTGATCATGCAACATGCAATAAAAACTCATAAAAATTGTAGGAAAGCAACTGCTAATCTCTATTGCAACTAAACTCAACCAATTCAGCCAAAAACATGCAACAAATCCTTTAAATATCTCCTAATTGGTTAATTACTTGGGGGGCAAGCAATTGAAACAAGGAAATTAGGGTTTGTAGGGTTCGGCCGCCTATTAGGGTTTGGAGAGGGGGGTGGCGATTTGGCTTTGTGGTGGTGCTATTAGCGTAGGGTTGGTGGCAGGGTGATTGGACCGAGATGGTGTGTGGTGGGGGCGGTGGTTAGCACAACCAGAAATGGTGGTCTGGCAATGGTTTAGTGGTGGTGGTGGCGGAATATGGTGGTTGGCGAAGGGAAAAATTCAGATTATGGTCTCAAAGTTAATAGTTTATGGTAAAGGTGCAAAATTTGGGATCAAAAACTGAATTAAATTGACTAGATGTTGAGAGGGTTTCTTGACAACAAATAAATTTATAAGTCAAGACCCCGCTGTGTATAGCGAAGTCAGGATCGTTCCACAGGAAGCAAGGTTGTTCGTTTATCGACTACTAAAAAGCAAACACAATCAAACAAAAACACACAAGCAGCCTCGTTAACGACGTTGTCAGGGTCGTTAACGAACCACCGTAAACAAAAGACTCAAACTAACGACCTAAACCAGTTCGGTACCGAGCCAAGTAACTCAACAACGAAATTCACTTAAGAATAATCAAATAAAAACAAAGATTTAGGACTAGGGACACCTCAACAAAGCCAAGCATATAAACTCGTAAGAAGAATAGATCATGCCTTTAAATAGATAGATTTATCAACTTTCGTTAACCATGAAGCAAATTAACCTACTTTCGCAACCTAACTCACTTATTTGTTTGTTTTGGATCTAAAGCTTGAAACTTTCGTATTCAAACAATATCAACCTTCAAGTTACTAACTTTCTCTTTCAATCAAGTTAAAAACTCAAATTACCTCAACTTTCATCTCGGTATAAACACGACAAACAATCTCAATAATAGATAAAAGGCATTCAACACACAATCTTACTAATCAAACATGCTCAACTATGTCGGGCTTAACCTCGATCCTAGAGAAGAAAACTACTCACTAATCATAACTATGAAACAAATAAACTCTATAAAAGAAATCATTGAAAATAAATTACTACTCAAATTAAATAGAAAATATTGTCTTACAGAAAAAATCAGAAGAAAACCAAAAACAAACAAATATCGAACCGAAATACTCGATCAACGAACTCGGTAACTCTCGTCCACCGACCCGACGACTCAACTCCGATCCTCTCCTTGGCTCTCTCGGCTCCTCCTCTTCTCCCCTCTATTTCTCTATGATCCACCCCCCTTTTAAGCTAAATAAAAGGGCTATTTATACTAAAAAGAAAGCTAAAACTAATAAGGCTAGAAGATAAAAACTTTCCTAAAAGATAAAATAAAATTCTAAAAGATAGAAACAAAATCTAAGAAGATAACAAGACCTAAAATATAATATAATAACCCTAAAAAAATCACAAAAAGATACTCTACCGACACGGAAATAATTTCCCGCATAGGGTCGGTGAGTTACAAAGTCAACCCTCGATATTTCTATCACGTGGCCTCGTTAACGAGCCCTTACAGCCTCGTTAACGAGCCTGGGCTTGATTTCTTCCACACTTCATCTCGTAAAATCTTGGACATTGACTTCTTCAAACTTGTATTCCTCTATCTTTCACTGTAGCGCTCCAAATTCAGCTCCATATAGCATTTTTCCTTGCTAAAACCTGCAAAATACACAAAATAGAGTAGCTTCCATACTTCTTATGAAAATATGCAAAACTATCCAAAAACACACTAAACTAAACCTAAACTAATCAAAACTAAACCTTATAAACAAAGAAATCCTACTAAAAACTATACTAAAAACATGAACATCAAAATACCCCATACTTAGACTTGCTTGTCCTCAAGCAATCACTAAACATTAACCAAAACCAAACAAACATACTCATCAAGAAATAGCCATCTTCTAAAAAGCAACATCTATATATGAGAAAATTATAGCAAAGGATACTTAACATCATTACACATATATGCACCAAATAGACATAAGAAAATACAATCCAACCTCACAAGGGATATAATGTGTTTCACTCAACTCTCAAGTGTTTAGGCTTATAAATTCAATCTCTCAACTCAATCCAATATACAAAAACTCATAGAAATTGGAACTTATATCACCAATACTCTCCACCCAAGATTTGTCAAAACAAGCAAAAATCATCAAGAGAAACTTATGGGGCTCAATGAAAAACTTCATAGAAGCTTCCATTCGGCCGGGTTGTAATGGGGCTTGGTAAAGACAATAAGGCGTGGAAATATTTTGGCTATGTGGTGCTAATAATATCCGGGAATCAAAGACTCCTAAAGACTCACATAAACAAAATTCTCATAAAACAACCAAACTCACTTTCTCATTATGCACACTCTCTTTACTCACCCAACATATCCTAGAAAGTCTCATAAGAAATAAAAGAATCTCTGACTTTATCTATAAACACATATGCACTTCAAACTTCCTTCTTTTCTCTTCTTTTTCTTTTTTCTTTTCTTCTTTCGCTGCCTCGTTAACGAGCCCACTTCAGGGTCGTTAACGATCCTCATCGTGTATTCTCCCATCAAATAACTTCATTTTGTGCATTTTTTTTTTCAAGAGATCTTTCTTATTACAAGTAAAACAAAAGACTTTCAATCTACCCTTCCCAATAATTCCCCAATCATACCAAGCAATATATGTCACCTCTCCTTTATACTCAACAAAAATTCCTCTCCAATCTAAGTGCTAATCCCCGGATAGGGTCAAGCTTATCTCGGCTAGGGAAAATTTTGTGGAGCTAAAAATAAAGGCTTCAGGCTAGAATTGGTTATCAAAAGAAGAATCATGTAAAGGTAGATAAGGAATATTAGGGCTCATAAAAATAAGTTCTCTATCATATGATTTTCACAAGTAATGAACTATAAATCCCATACGGGTCTCAAGAAATAGATAACCATCACAATTCCAAGAGATAATATGCATAAGGAGAGTAAATCACACAAGAAAAGAAGAGGGATTTTTAATGTTCTCCCTATAAGGCCAAAAATAACTCACTAGGTAACAATTTTTGTTGGATTGCATCACTTATGCTATAAAGAATATGTGCTCAATTTCATCAAATGCTATCTTCTTCTAAAAACAATTTTAAGTTAAAGATTCCGGCTATACTATTAAAGACATGCTTGCAAAGAATTATATGATTAAGCTAGCAACTACTATCATAGAAGCTAAGAAAGGGATATCTATCAATTCTAAAACTCTCTTTTTTTTATATTTTTTTTCTAAACTACTCAAAACACATAAAAACATAAGACAACAAGTTTTCTATTTTCTCCCAC
The DNA here is from genome assembly GCA_964016875.1 of Fallopia convolvulus. NCBI lineage: Eukaryota > Viridiplantae > Streptophyta > Magnoliopsida > Caryophyllales > Polygonaceae > Fallopia > Fallopia convolvulus. Next base: position 14,509,599 of record OZ024735.1, on the reverse strand, counting down.
CCCATACTTAAAATTACAGTGTCCCCACTGTAAGGAAAATAAGAAGAAGGAAAAGAAATAGAGAAGAAAACAAACAAAGAAAGATAAAAGTAAGAAAAAAAAGAAAACATAAAAAACTTACAAAGTCTCAAAAGTGGAAAACAAGGAAAAGCTGCATCTTCAGGCTGAATCACTAGTTTGGTGGAGGAAAGTAATGCTCAAAGTTTCCCATGAAATCGTACATCGTCCTCCAACGCTCAACATCCTCCGTCTCTCGCTGACAATGCCTCTCATCCTCCATCGACATACGAGCAGAATAGACAGTCTCCCATCTATCCATCCTCCGATGAATGTGGTCCTGCTGGAGGTGGAGTTGCTGCATCTGAGCAGAAAGATCCTCGGCCCATGGTGGTGGTATACTCGATCCTGTGTACTCGGGCTGAGGAGGTGGTGGATAGTGAGGCTGGAAATGGTCTTGATACAACACCGGGTTGTATGGCATGAGTCCATAGGACTGAGGGTCGGTAGGAGCTGGTGGTGGGTCGACAGAAGCTCTCGGTGCCTCGTTAACGAAGCTGGGTGCCCTGTTAGGAATGTAGGGAGGCGGCTGAAAATGGTCGGTAACGAGCCTGGTGGGCTCGTCAACGAGGACGTTGGTGCCCAAAACTTCCGTGTCGAGGTCTTCATCTTCAAGGTTTAGCTCCTCAGTTCCTCCCTCGGTGTCGCCTTCTTCAGTGTCATCGCCAATTACCTCGGTATCCTCATCTTCATCTTCCTCCATTGCTTCACCATCTCGCTCAAATCTTGTCTCACACGGCCGTAGTGATAGCTCATCCTCCGACTTAGGCTCTAACGGGTAAGCATGCCCCGTCCACTCCTCCTACCAATTTGGTACATAGAGTAACTCCAGCTTGTCGAGGGTGGGCCTAACGAAGCGGTCTTGAACTTTTACTTTGAATCCTCCTTCGGCTTGGATGAAAATACCGGAACTATACCAATAGTTCTTGTTGAGGAGTTGAGCGTGGGCCGGTGTATAGCGAGTGAGGTCAACTCCCAGGTTTTTAGCCAAAAGGCTAACCAAGTTGCCACACCAAACCTCCTTGGACTTGGTTGATTTCTCGACGTAGTAGAGCCATTCGTACCCCAAATTCAAGGGGCCGGGCTCCTCGAAAAGGATGGTGCGGAGACAAGCAACTTCCGTCCTCGTTGGCCTGTTTAACTCTCTCTTTGGCCAAAACATAGCGGCGAGGACTCGGAGAATGATCCTGAAGATGGGGTTGATGATGCTTGCCCCAGATAATGCCGCCGTAGAGGATTGTTCTTCCCCCGTGATGTAGCTCCATGTCCTAGTCACCCTGTAGTCTTTCAAACTGTAGTCTCTAGACGGATTTGGAAGCTCTAAGATTGAGTTGAACTCTGCCATGGTGAACTCACGGCTTACGTTACCGAGCCGAAACCGGATTCGTCCCGCCGAAGTCTTTGACGGGAAGCTCGTCTCTAGAGTGGCCAAGAACTCGGATGTGAGGGCCGGAAAGTGTGGTAAATTCTCCTTCTTCAGGAGATGGGATGCACCAAGGATAAGGAAGGCTTCCTTGACATCCGTGTAGATCCCCGTGTTGAGAGCACTAGACTTTGAGAACCAACGGGTGTTGTGGTCCTTCTCTAGAATGGCACGGTATCGATGCACTTGGCCTTGAGTACTCAAAATCACGTTGTCCATGCGAGGTGGGGATGGGGACCTCTGGTTCCTTCTCTTCTTCTGAGCTCGGGTAGCGGGTCTACTTGAACTTGCCATGAGATCTACAAAATAAAAAAAAAAAACTTTTCCAAGATAAGATCCACTCAAAATAGATAGGCAAGAGACCCCATACTTGGTCTCGAAATAGCCTCGGAATTATTCCTTAACTACCCAATTGGGTTGTTTACGAATCTGGTCTGGTTGTTAAATTTTGAGATTATGCAGGGTCGTTAACGAGCCTGGGTGGGTCGTTAACGAGCCGCCGAGAACCAGATCGCAGAATTCCGAGTTTACTCTACTTTAAAATCAAGCCACAATTCGAGCATGCAATCCTCTATTCTCCTCACTAGCCACACAATCGGAAATACGCACCCCATACTTGCTTGATTACCCAACCCGAACATGCTAAATTTTACCCAAAATTTTGACATGCAAAGTTTGTAGCTTGATACTAGAACAAGAAAAATTCATGCTTTTCACAATTAACTTCTCACCGTAAAACATCCAACATGAATATCCCTTTCTAGATCTAGAAAAACGAAGCAAAAATCACAACCATGGGTAATATTTAATCATGAACACCGATCCTCTATATAAACTCAATCCTAGACATGAAATTTCTACCCTAAAAAATCATAAATCATGCAATTCAAGTTTAGGGTTTAGAAAACATACCGGAGAACTGAGAAATTTGAAGAACAAGGGGTCTGGAATCGGGTGAGTAACGAGCTCGGTGGGGGCTATCGAAAGCTTCAGATCTTCGACGGTGAAGGGAAGGATTTCCGGCTTCGGTAACGACGGTTGCTCGGTGATGGCTAGCGAAGGATTCCGATCGGTGGGAGGGGGTCTTCAAGATCTTTGGTTGAGTTTTTGGAGAAGGTTGGATTTGGATGTGAAAGAGATTTGGGAGGGGTAGAAAGGTTATATAGGAGAGGGAAGGGATAGGAAGGGTAGAGGGGTGGCGTCTAGGGTAGTAGAAAAAAGATAGACTAGGTTAAAAAAACTTACCTGCCCCGTTTTGCCGAATCGGGTCGTTCGAACCGGGTCGTTAACGACCCTGAGTGGGTCGTTAACGAGCCACCGTAGCCTCTTGGAGTGATTTTTCGATCCCTTCTCCTGTATCTTGTTAGGTCACAATTTAATCCTAATTTCTATCCTAAAAACTACTAGAAAGAACTCAAAATAAAGCTAAGAAAAAGAGTCTAAAAAAAGGAAAAGAAAAATCTAATTCTATATTAAAAAGCGGGTTGCCTCCCGTAAGCGCTATTTTTAACGTCGTCTGCCCGACGTACTCCTTTGACTCAAGGTGGTTCCTGTGTAGCTATGTTGGAGTCATGAGGTACCCCATAATTAGCTGTGCAGCTTCTGTGTGCCTGAGTTGCTAAATTAGGTCCCTTTTCTTCTATTAGTATGCCTGGTATTCCTACATGATGGTTAGTGAAATCCGGAAACCAAGGTGGTTTGGATTCCTCCGTAGTGCATATGATGGGGCATGGTGTAGGAATAAAACAATAGGAATGACTGTCTTTAGCAGATTCATGATTAGAGTACTTACCTTGGTTGTATTCGTGCATGTCGGACTCGGCGATTTGCCGATGAGGCTCGGTAGGGACGGCTGAATCGAGTTCTGGTTGAGTCAACTCGATTTGTGCGACTGCAATTGGGTCGTTTGCATTCTGATCCAAGTTGAATTCTACCCGTTCCTCTCCAATATCAAAAGTGAGGAGTCCTTTTCGCACATCAACTCTTGCACCTGCCGTGGCTAAAAATGGTCTGCCTAGAATTATGGGGACATGAGGGTCTTCAGGCATATCGAGGATGACGAAATCATTTGGTATAAAGAATTTCCCGACTTGAGTAGGATAGTCATCCACGACTCCTGTGGCCTTGACACATGATCCATCTGCCATGTACAGATTCATATCTACCGGCTCTAGTGGTCCCATATTAGCTTTAGACCAGATTGAGAGAGGAATTAAACTAGCCCTGGCGCCCATATCACATAAAGCTTTGAACTTGTGGTTGCCTATGCCGATTGTTATTGCAAATCTCCCTGGGTCTCCTAGCTTTTCCGGCAGAGATATTGATCTGACTTCATCCTGCAGCTCTGTAATGGATCTTTTCCTGCTAAGAATATCTTTCAAAAACTTTGTGTAAGCCGGCATTTCGCTTAGGGCCTCAGCGAATGGGATGGAAATATTAATGCCCTGAAGAATCATACAAAACGCTTGAACTTACTCTCAGTAGAGTCCATAGATTTCTTAGTTGGAAATGGAAGAGATTTCACCATCCTCGGAACCAAGTTGGGTTCGAGAGGTGAGAGTACTGGATCGACACTGGGGTCGTCAGGTATGCGCGGTGGGTCGTTACCGACCCTGATGGGGTCGTTAACTACCCTGGAGTTGAGAGGAAAGCTCGGTCTAGAAAACTTACCTGGGGTAGGGTCGTCAGGAACCCTCGAAGCCTCGTCACCTTGGTATATGGGCTCGTTAATTGCTCTCGCTGGCTCGTTAACGAGCTGTTTGATGACGTCCTCTTCCTCCTTGTCCTCAACTTGAACTCGTTCCGGCAATGTCTTCTCGCTCCTAAGGTGCACCGCTGCTATTTGTCCCCTAGGGTTCTCCTCGGGGCGGCCCGAGAGTTGCCCTGGTGGTCTCGGAATCTGGGCAGCGAGGTTCCCTAGTTGGGAGTCAACATTCTTCTTCCATATATCGAACTCTCCCCATCTTTTATTTTGTTGGTTCAGGTTGGCTTGTACTTCGTTAACCTTGTTGGTTACTTCGTTCACTTTGGAGGTCATGCCGTTAATGCCTTCCTGTAATCCTTGAACCCATGATGGTGGCTCCTGATGGCCTGGAGGTCGATAAGGTGTAGGTCGTCTATCTGGTGGAGGCATTGCATAGTTTTGATTGGTAGTCTGATTGCCCCATGCCTGATAGTTGTTTGACCTGTCATTGTAGCTAGGTTGGTTCCTGTATGGTCCTCTCATATAATTCATCTCATCTATTATCTCAGCGGCTCTAACCTGCTCTATGTTAGTGCAAGCAAAAGTACTATGTGCAGAAGAACCACATTCTTGACATGATTGAGAGGATTTCAGAAAACTTACCTGCTTCTTCAGACGGTTGACCTCATCTTGCAAGAATTGATTTTTAACATCCGAGTCAACTTCGTCTCGGTTAGGTACGTAGAGACGTTTCTAAGGTTGTGGAGTCTGCTGGGTTCCATACATGGCATCGTAATTAGAAAGTTTATCCAACAGTTCCCATGCTTCTGTCGGGTTCATCTCTATAAAACCGCACGCAGTATGCGTGTTGATGCGGTTCTTGGTCTCTGCGTTGATACCCTGGAAAAAGATTTCTTGCAAAACATATAAAGGTTGCCCATGAGTGGGGCATTGTCGAAGCATCTCTTTGAATCTTTCCCAAGTTTCAACGAATGTTTCATTAGGCAGCTGGTGATAGGAGGTGATGCGTTTCCTCAACTCCGTCGTCTTAGCTGGAGGGAAGAACTTTGTAAGAAATTGATCGTACAAAGCTTTCCAAGTCCTGATAGACTTAGAAGGTAGGCTCTCCAACCAGCTCAGGGCCTTTCCAGTAAGGGACCACCTAAAAGCTTTTAACAGAACATATTCAAGTGAGACACCTTCAGCAGCTATGGTGTCACATAAATCGATAAAGTTTCTAATATGCTACATAGGGCACTCAGTAGGTTTCCCTTCAAACTGAGCCCGTTTAATCAGAGATATGAATTGAGACTTGATCTCAAAGGGTTTTTCTATCGCAAGAAGCACAATTGGCGATTCTGGCACCCTCAGTTCTGGATGCATGTACTGTTTGGCGTTCCTTGGATAGGCATCAAGCTCCTCTTGTAGATGAGCATTAGCAGCTCGTTGACGCTCAGCTTCAGCAGCAGCGCCTTCTTTCTCAGTCTTTAACGCCTCCATCTGATTTCGGAGGTCTTCCATTTGAAGAGCCATCTCTTCCGGTGTGGCCATGGCTCGGTTTTCTCGGAGTCTACAGACAAAGAAAACAAAAATTTAAAACAAAAACGGGGTCGGGCTATTCCCGAACCCACAGATAAACTAACAAACACGTTGCTTCCCCGGCAACGGCGCCAATTTGTTGAGAGGGTTTCTTGACAACAAACAAATTTATAAGTCAAGACCCCGCTGTGTATAGCGAAGTCAGGATCGTTCCACAGGAAGCAAGGTTGTTCGTTTATCGACTACTAAAAAGCAAACACAATCAAACAAAAACACACAAGCAGCCTCGTTAACGACGTTGTCAGGGTCGTTAACGAACCACTGTAAACAAAAGACTCAAACTAACGACCTAAACCAGTTCGGTACCGAGCCAAGTAACTTAGCAACGAAATTCACTTAAGAATAATCAAATAAAAACAAAGATCTAGGACTAGGGACACTTCAACATAGCCAAGCATATAAACTCGTAAGAAGAATAGATCATGCCTTTAAATAGATAGATTTATCAACTTTCGTTAACCATGAAGCAAATTAACCTATTTTCGCAACTTAACTCACTTAATTGTTTGTTTTGGATCTAAAGCTTGAAACTTTCGTATTCAAACAATATCAACCTTCAAGTTACTAACTTTCTCTTTCAATCAAGTTAAAAACTCAAATTACCTCAACTTTCATCTCGGTATAAACACGACAAACAATCTCAATAATAGATAAAAGGCATTCAACACACAATCTTACTAATCAAACATGCTCAACTATGTCGGGCTTAACCCCGATCCTAGAGAAGAAAACTACTCACTAATCATAACTATGAAACAAATAAACTCTATAAAAGGAATCATTGAAAATAAATTACTACTCAAATTAAATAGAAAATATTGTCTTACAGAAAAAATCAGAAGAAAACCAAAAACAAACAAATATCGAACCGAAATACTCGATCAACGAACTCGGTAACTCTCGTCCACCGACCCGACGACTCAACTCCGATCCTCTCCTTGGCTCTCTCGGCTCCTCCTCTTCTCCCCTCTATTTCTCTATGATCCACCCCCCTTTTAAGCTAAATAAGAGGGCTATTTATACTAAAAAGAAAGCTAAAACTAATAAGGCTAGAAGATAAAAACTTTCCTAAAAGATAAAATAAAATTCTAAAAGATAGAAACAAAATCTAAGAAGATAACAATACCTAAAATATAATATAATAACCGTAAAAAAATCACAAAAAGATACTCTACCGACACGGAAATAATTTCCCGCACAGGGTCGGTGAGTTACAAAGTCAACCCTCGATATTCCTACCACGTGGCCTCGTTAACGAGCCCTTACAGCCTCGTTAACGAGCCTGGGCTTGATTTCTTCCACACTTCATCTCGTAAAATCTTGGACATTGACTTCTTCAAACTTGTATTCCTCTGTCTTTCACTGTAGCGCTCCAAATTCAGCTCCATATAGCACTTTTCCTTGCTAAAACCTGCAAAATACACAAAATAGAGTAGCTTCCATACTTCTTATGAAAATATGCAAAACTATCCAAAAATACACTAAACTAAACCTAAACTAATCAAAACTAAACCTAATAAACAAAGAAATCCTACTAAAAACTATACTAAAAACATGAACATCACTAGAAAGCAAATTAAGGAAAGAAGAAATTACTTGGCGAGACGCTAGACTATGATACCACTTGATATGTGATTGCCTCGGAATGATCCTTAGTAATCTCGTATGTAACCCAACAAGTCCCGATCTTGCCTTGTAATTGATAATCCAACCTAAATAAGCTTTCAAAGTTAGAAACTTGTTGATCAAGCAACGGAACTGAAACGAACTGGAATGAATGGAACGAATCTGAATTCTAGAGAAATTAACTCGATAGTTCAATCGAATTGGCTCTAACGCTAAATCCAATTGATTAACTAAGTATGATCTTTAATAATCAACTTAGAACAATCAAATTGATCCAACCACAACTCAGATTTTAAGAACACGAAGGAGAGAGAATTCGAAGTTGATGTTGGACGAATGAAGTTGAACGAGTTTTCCAATTGCAAGCACACGTGTGTATTTTTAGAGCCCAAAAGATAGACTAAACCAATTGAGTTTAATCTCTCTCAAGCTGATTTTTCATTAATGAAATTGCAAAGTATAAATAGTAGAATACAAAGCTAATCCTTGGAGAGCAAGGCAACTAGGTGGCCGACCCTAATTAGATAGAATAGGCCTCCTTGTCTTGCTTTTCAAGATATAATAAAATATCTATAACTATATCTATCTAGATTCCCTTAAATAAAATAAATCATGGCTGATTTATTTATTTAAGAAAATATCCTAACAAACTCGAAATATCTAAAAGATAATAAAAACATAGGAGAGAGAATATCAACCAACTAACATATGCCTATGGCTGAAATTCTCCAATTATTCTAGCATAAAAACGTCCATAAATAAAATAAATAAAGATAGAAATTTAAAAACTAAAGATAAGATTCCCGTAAGACTTAAACAGCTCTCAATAAAACCCATTTTTCGGCCCTTTTCTGTTGGATTCTTGATTTGATGTAAACTACAAAGTTGTAGAACTTTTAATTATCTTTCCAACGAATACTTAACGGATTTGAGATGAATTTTCTAGCCCAAGTTATGACCAGTTTACTGAGCATTGTTTTTAATTTGACGGGTTTCTTAACTTTCCGAACTTTGAAGACTTCATCCTCTTCCTTGGTGGCCTTGGACGCCATTGATGAATATCTTCAACCAATACGATCAAGTCCTTGAATTTATTCTTGAACTTGAATGCTCGAGACCTTGGAAAAGGTCTTGGTCTTGGCCTCCTAGACAGCTTCTTTTCAACCTTATTCTTCATGGTCCTTTGATCGCTATCACCGGAGCCGCCACCTGTTGAGCCGCCCTTGCCCTTCCCATGCCTTCTCCTCTATACGCATAACTTGTACAATAGAAGGTCTATTTTCTTTTCTTTTTAATTTGTTTTACCCTTTTATTTTAACAAGTAAATATTTTTAATATCTTATAAAATCTTTAAGGAAGGTTGTTAGTAGAAAGAAAAATCAGATATGTTTTTATAATTTTCCTTGTACATAAAAGTAATTATATTAGCTTGCATGTATATTTTATATAAGGAAAATAAAATATAGATAGACATGGACATTTTTTAAAATAAGTTATAAGATTATAATATGAGATTTATAAGCATGAAAAGTATGTTTTAATAATATTGTTACCTTACTTGGAGTTTAATTTAATCAATAAAAGAAATAGAACAAGATGTTGGATTTATTAACTTGAGACTTTATTATATAGAATAAAATGCTTGCACGTCTTTCAAAATCATATTATAAAATTAAATATAATATGATAATGTATTTTTGTGATACGATATTTTTATACGATTAAGTGAAGAATAAAAAGATATATTTAAGACTTTTGCATAAAAAGAGCTTTCTTGGAACTTATAAGGAAAATAGTTTAATAATATCAATATTAGATTTAAATAATCTAGATAATATCTTATTGGTAGATTTTACTTAATTTTATCACCTTGAATGTATTTAAGTAAGACTTACCCATATTTTAAGAATATTGTTTTAATATTAGAGACTTAATAAAAAGAATGAGTCTTTTAATGGATTTTAACCATAAGTTATTACTTTTAATAGTAAGTCAAAAAGGTAATATGTTGACTTTCAACACATTGTATAAATCCTTATATAAGTATAATTATTTTTGTAAAGTATTTGTAAGATACTACACTTTAAAATAATAATCAAGGATTATTATATGTTAAAGGCTCCACCTAAATTATTATTTAAATAATTTAGGTTTCTTAAATTCTCTAGTAAAAAGGAAATATAAGAGAAAATAATAATCTTAGAAGAGATAAAGAATTTTAATAAAAATTCGCTCGTTATCTCTCGTGTCGCTAGGTTGAAGTCTCAAATCCGTCTAAGTCATCGAATTTCGAACCGTTCGAAAGAAACCGTACGCAAATCAAGGCAAGTGGATTTTCTCCTTGAAGCATCAATAATTCGTTTCCGTGAAATTTCTCGATGTTGGGAACAACTTGTTTGATAAAAATAAATGAATCTAGGAATATCGATTGCTAGAATTAATGACCCACTTGTTATCGTTATTACGATTATTAATGTTCGTAGGATTATTTTGCTAGGCTTGTTGTGTGGCCTTTGCTTGTTTAAAATCTCTTTTCGAGATTGGTATTGATTTAAATATTAAGGGGTACGGGCTAGGCCTAAACACCTCTTTATCATAACTATAACCTAAAGCGGAGGTTAAAAAAATTATTAAACGACACATGTCACTTTTAGATTGGACCACACCGCCTTTTTTTAAAATAATTTTTTTTTGGATGTGATAAATTCTTATACATGTTTTTAGAATATAGGATAGAAAATTCCGTTATTAAACAATTTTTTATTTTTGGATATGATAGATATGAAGATGATTAGGATATTTTTTTATGCTATCATACAAATTCTAGAATATTTATTTTATTTTTAGATAGAATCCTTTTTTAACTAAGATATCTTAATTGAATAGTTATCTTTGTAACCGTATATTACTAGCAATCTCTTTGCCAATTTGGTTATTATTATAATCCAATTATTTGTTACCTTATATGAAAAGATATTGATTAGTTACATGATAATTGCCTTATCTTCTTACGCAAATCATAATAAAAATTTATATTTAAGCATTTAAATAATTATTTTTCTCGGATAATATATATATTTGAAAATATATTATTATTAATATTTTATTTTAAAAAAACTATACAAGGTACGAGAATACATACTAGTAACATACTAAGTCGTATGGCACCATGACTAACTTCCGCGACTTTAAGGATCATGATCTATGTCAGCTGCTACTCGGAGGAGGGACGTGTACACACTAGCTAGGTGTCGGAACTCTGTTCCATTAAGTGGACTTCGGCCCTTTCATGGCCCTGTTGAGAGGGTTTCTTGACAACAAATAAATTTATAATCAAGACCCCACTGAGTACAGGGGAGTCAGGTTCGTCCACGGGAGAAAGTCACATACCAAATTTTGTTACTTAGAGCGCAAGAAAGAGAGAAAAGCAAGGATTTTTATATCAAGGAAGAGAAAATCTAAGGTTTAGGTATTCCTACAACAACAATCATGCATACTATAGCCAATGAAACATAAAGATCATGCTTTTATCACATAAAGGTGTCAACTTTCGTCAACCAAAGCAAGTAAATCAATCAACTTTCGTCCTATCAATAAACTTACTATCTATCTCTTCTACTTCCACTAGGATATCCGCTTTCGCTTTAAAAACCCTAAATTGACTATTCTGATTCAAAGTTTCCGCTTTCGCTTCAACTATGAACGAGAAATTCCCTTCAACTTTCGTTTCAAGGATTAAGAACAAGAGAATAGATTCATGCAATAAAAACAATCAAGACATGATCATAAACAAGCATGCACAACCATTGTTGGGTTTAACCCAAACCTTAGAGAGAAGGACTACTCACTAATCATAATTGAAAACATTTAAAATATTAAAAAGAAAGCTTACAACTTTGAATCCAAACAAACTTGTCTTTCAAGTAACTCCACAAACTCGCCCTCTCTATCCCTCCTCACGCCCCTCTCTCTCTTCTCTCCTCCAATGAATCGTGTGTGTCTCAAACAAGAGCTAGAGAAGGGTATTTATAGAGAAACTAATCTATCTAAAAGCTATCTATAAGGAAATAAATCTTCTAATAAGATATATTCCTTCTATCTATCTAATAACATAAAAGGAAATAGGATAAAAGATCATTAAAACGCACCGACTCGGTCTTCGCTACACCTCGGTACTGACCTGAGTAAAACTTCCGTAGCGGGTTCGTTACAACTCCGTTTGACTCGATTCTTTTTCCTATGTCTTTGTAACGAGTTTTTCTACCTCTTTCCAAGCTCAAACTTGATCTTCAATGTCTTTATGAACTTCGTTCCTTGAGCTTTTCCTTAAGTTTTTCACCACGATTTGGCTCTTTTCCTCAAAAGTTCTCCAAACAGCTTTTAAAAACCTATAAAACACCACCAAAGCTTATGTAGACTCCATATCTTAAGAAAATATGAAAACCCACACAAACGACTCAAAACAAAACACAAAACTTAAGAAAAAGACTCATACACACTAAAAACACACCCCAAAAAACACGACTAAAAGGCGGACATTAGGCCCCCACACTCTTAAAAATCATTAATGTATGTGAAGTTTTATTACGACATAAGATATGTGCCAATGCACATTTAAAAGAAACTAGAACCGGGTCGGAATAGTACAACTTGGAAGACCGACCTGGCTCTCGGTTCTTGAAAGATCGTCTTTCCAATCTGAATGCATAGTAGGGCTTGTCAAGGTGGGCTTGGTACTTGAGCGCCTTCGGGCCAACTCCCCGATTTGGAGCATTGAATAAGATGAGGTTGGTTGAGGTCCGACAAGTGTGCGAGAGATTTTCAAAACTTGTGTGTATTAATAACGTTCCAACCATATTTCCTATTCTAAGAAGTTCTACAATGTCATAGTTCTTTCCTTCAGTTTAAGAGTTATCTCATTCTGAGATTAACTCATGTCCGTCCTTTAAAAGCTCCACATAAAGTCTAAACATCTGAAACACATCTCGCTATATCTCGTTAAAGATTTGTGAAGTTACCAAAATACCCTTGAGAATTTCCATTCTTACTTGCTTAGTCTCCTTAGACTATTTCCTCTATTCCCGCATTTTGCCTAGTATTTCTCATCCTTTGCGACAAATGCCAGATTCTAGGAGGTTCACACCGAAGTTTTCAAGACAAAGTCTAGAAGGTTCGAGAAGAGTTGTGCAAGGATAGAAGGTCAAGGCAAGCCGACGTTGAAGGAAGGAAGGAATTTTCAAAGAGGAAAGCATTCAGAAGATAGTGCACCAACTCTTCCATTTTAAAACCAAGCAAATCATCATCATATAAGTTGTCTTGGAGAAAGATACTTGTACTTTCAGTACGTCTTTTCAACCTTTTTAAAATGGGCTTTATTTTCCGCTGCTACATCATTTGTAAAACGACTCTCAATGTAATGAACGAATGTTCTTGTCAATGAATAAAATTCCGCTTTTAGTCATTTCTTCTTTAATTATATTCTCATTAAAAAATTTAAAAGCCTTGGGTGACTTTGGACGGTAAAATCCGAGGTCACTGGCAGTAATACCCATCGTTGCAAAAATAAGGGTGTTGCAATTATGGTATCAGAGCCGAGCGTTTTGTTTTCAAAAACGAAAATTTTCAAAACCAAAAAGTCTTTGTTCAATTTTTAAAAACTTTTCTCTTACAATACTTAAGTAACAAGTCTTAAAAGCTTTCATAAGTTTTTCACTTTTGTTAATAAGTTTTAATAAAATTTAGTTCATTCCAAAAAATTATAAGTTAGAAATTTCTTCTATGTTCAAGTGTTACTCAATCTATTTCAAAACTAGTCAAGACCCCGTTGAGTATAGCGAAGTCAGGATCGTCCACGGGAAGCGAGGTTGTGTCTAATCACTAAGCTAAAACACAAAGAAAAGGGAAAAACAAAGCTAGAAACAAAACAAAACAAAGCAAAGAACTGCACTGAAAAGGGTCGGTACTGACCTTGTCAGGGTCGATAATGGGGTGCAAATTAAGACTAAAAACTAAGTAAACAACGAAACAAAGAAGAAATCTGCAGGTCGTTACCGATCTAGGGAGGGTCGTTAACGAGGTACCTGGGATTTAAAACTCGACTAACAAGTAAGGGAAAATTCTAGGATAAGGGTCTAACACAACATAATTATGCAAATTCAAACAATATGAATCATAAAAATCATGTCTTTAACATAAAGTTATCAACTTTCGTTGAATAAACAAGCAAATCAATCAATTTTCACAAATCAGTTCACTTTATCTACTTATTTTGATCTAAAGTTCTCAACTTTCTTCTCAAACTTTATCTCTATTCAAATTCACAACTTTCTCTTCCAATTAAGTTATAAACATGAAATACTCCAACTTTCTTCAAAGCTTTTGCACAAACAAGTAGAAGAATAGATAAAAGGCATTCAAATCATTCATTCATATCACCATTCATGCACAATCATGTTGGGTTTCTAACCCCATCCCTAGAATAATAGACTACTCACTCATGGTTGAAGTAAACCAAACAAAGAGGTTAAGAGAAAACATGACTTGAATTAAAAACTAAAAGCTTACTTGAATTCAAACTCAAGCTTGTCTTAGAACACAACTTAGAACACAAGAAATCTCCAACTATCCTTTTCCTTGTGCTCCAAGCAACAAACTTGTCTTCCAAACCCTAAAACTTGTGTCAAAAATAAACTAGGGAGAGAGAGTGTTCTCCAACTTTGTAATAACTGCGATTTTTGAGGATATTTTTGAATTTTCTCGGATATCCTTTTAACCTTTTTGGTCCGTTTTAACGCTTAATCCGATATTTTTATTGGATATTAAATCCTAGAAAATTGTTGGTGATATCCTAAAATCACAAAGAAATGATTTTATGGATCGGTGTGAGTTCTAGGATTTTTCGGTGGAAAAAGAATATTTATTGGATAAACCGTCTTTTTAATTATGTACTGTAAAGGATTTAAAATACGAAATGGAAGCCTTAAAAATTGAAGGTAGCAAGATAAAATCATGAAAAATTGGTTTTATTGGTCTACATAATTTACGGGACGTTTTTCGTTTTGTAAGTTTTTCCACCCGAGATACATAATTTTACCGCTTTAACGCGAGTCCCGTTCCGAGACGGGTTTGGTTTTAAAACCATCTCTTAATTATGAAGGAACCAGAGAAAGGAGGATAGCCACGCATATCTTCTTTGCCTTGTCAGAATTTGTCAAAGGCTATCCATTTAAAACAAATAGGAAGGAAGGGAGAGAGGACGGACGAACGTCACGCACTCGGGAGAAAGCTTCTTCACCGCCGGCCACACCTTCTTCCATCCCCCCCCCCACCTCACCTCTTCTTCACCTTCCTCCATGTGTGAGCTGCTGCTAGGAGGAACCAGAACCGAGAAAGAATCAGGTGGAACGACGGCTCGGGAAGAAGGAATTCGAATCCTCACGCCGGTCTCTTCTCTGCCATGTTAAGCAACGTCGCCGGCGTTCAACAGCCCTCCGACCACCAACCACCATGGTATCTGCTGTCGGGCAACGCTCAGCCACCCTCGGGCTCGGGGATCGAGCCATGATCGAGCCAAACGAGCCATGGGCTCGAGTGAAGGTATATACGATCGAAATTAATTAGCGGGTTGATTGCGGAGCCACCGTAAGGGCCTTTCGGCGCCGCTTTGCTAATTAAATTTATGGTTTTTATAATCTTGATGTTGATACGGTCCCACAGGTTCAAACCGCTCACGAAACGGACGTCCGGATCTTCCGTTATAGCGAAGACAAGTTTTGGTTACCGATTGGCAGGTAAAGGACTTCGGATAATTACTCAGGATTCGTTGTTAATCCGTTTGATCCGAGATTTGGTAATCTTTAAGAACTGTTGCTGATGAACAATTTTTATTTAGAAAATTGTTTCAAAAGTGAAGCGGATAATTAGTTATAATTCCGCCAAGATGGCTCCTTGAAGCATGATAACTAAGGATTTATTATATATCGATATTCGGAAATTAAGTCGTTTATCGATTAGAAAGTTGTAGGAGTTGAGAATACCACTAAGAAGTGTTTCTGTGAGATCGTTGCTGAGAAATCCTTTGGTTATATTTTTCAGAAGGATGATAAAGATTTCTGTTGGAATCGCTGAGGACGTTGAGCACGCCTTCTAAGGCAAGTGGACGATTCTCTCTTGCGTTATTGTTATTAAATGAGGAATTGAATCCCATTTAATATTTGCATTGGGAACAACTTGTATGATTAATAAAATATGATAGGTTGTTGTTTTGTTAGAAATAATGACCACATTGTTATTCATTCAGTTTCGCGCTAGAACTGGATTTAGGTCCGTTGTATGTGACCTTGCAAGTTTAGTTGTCTCATGCTGATCAATGTGGATTAACTTATTTCAAGGATGCGAGCTTAGTCTCGGAAACATCTCCTTAAAAATCGTATTAGGAAGTATCAATATTGATCCCCTAATACTTAGGTTATGACCATGTACCGCTCTACGCTTGAGGGGTGACTATGCACTCTAGCTAAGTGCATTTATTCAATATGTGTTGGAAGTGGATTATGGATGAAACAGGCCCTCTAATCTCTCCATCATTGGGACCCGTGCTATTCGTTGTTCAAGGATGAAACAGGCCCTCTGACCTCGATAGTATTGTGTTCCATCGGTAGTAGTTCGAGCCGATTAAAAGATGTCAACTTGTTTGTGAAAAGTTTGAAAGTAATATAAGATAAGTGCGTTAGGCACATTAATATACCTGAATGGTTCGTCCAGTCGGAAAGCCATTCTTGCTCCCGGTTATGAATGATTCTTAATCAAACTTTGGTTAAGTTAATCCGATTAGTCGATGGAGGCTTTTCAAATTGCGATGTGATTAATATGAGTTCCCAACAATTGTTTATGCTTCTTAAAGAAACCACAAGCGGTGGTGTTCTCTCTTTTGATTATGCGGGTCTTCTTCTTACTCTCTATAAGACTGCTAACTGTTGGATCATAATCCGAGCCTATTCGGATTTTGGATGCCAATATGTTTAGTTACAACTATAAGAACCAAGTTAGTTTCTCCGCTTTCTAGTCTTTCATTAGACTAACCCGTCCATCTTCTTTTCTTTTATATGGTCGGCTGGTGTCCACCGTTGTTTACGATACATCAGGTTCTTCTTAGAAGTTGATTCAAGAGGCGGATTCAGATGTTTGAAGCTCCAAAAGTTGAAGAAAGGTTTTCAATGGTTATACTTGAGTGAAGATCATGGTTGAACTACTTCAAAGTGAAGCTGAGTTTCAGAAATAAGAGCTTATGGAAGACTGAATGAAGATTTTGTTTAAATAGAAGGTTGTGCTATTTATTTAATCTTTTTGGATTAAGGTTTGTATAAGACCAATTGTATTTATTCCGCTGTAATGTTTGTTTTAGTTTGTTCAGTCAGTTTAAAGCCTTAGGTAGCTTCGGTTTAGTCTTAATCGAGGTTACTGGCGGTAATACCTCCAGGGTAGGAAGGGGGTGTTACAGAAGTGGTATCAGAGCTAAAAGTTCCTAAGTCTAGCTTAAGACTTTCATCTTCCATATAGAATTATGGAGAATTCTATATTGGTGTTGTCTTAGAACCATTTACGGAAAGTGGTTAAGATTGAAGGTCAGACTCGTGAAGAAATAGAAAGAGAAAAAGGGAATTGGAGAACATGAGGTAAAAAGTTTGTAATGGTTTATGTGGAAAAAAGGTCCTATAGTGGACATTTGATTCCCTGGAAATGGGAATGGATTCCGAGAAGGATCTAAAGTAAGATCAGGTGAAGATTCCTAAAGTTGAACCGGTTGTACACCAAGTTCTCAATGAATTCCTATTCTCTCTTGAGAGTCTGAATTGGGTGTACCCTCGTCGTTTCCTCCATGTCATTAGGAAACTTTTTGTGAGATTTTGAAGTTAAGTATTCAACTTCATAAAGATTTTCTATTTTGAAGGTTTCCTATTCTAAACTTGTATGATGGAAGATTTCAAGTTAAGATTTTTATTTAAAAACGTCATGATTCAAAGGTATGTGAAAGAAATTGTTAATTTCTTTTCTTGATATGTGAAAGTTCAAGTGTTGTCTTTAAAAAGGAAATTTTAAAGTGAGTTCCTTTGACATTGAAGTCATAAGATTAAGAGTTTTCATGGGAATATTTTTAGGAATTGTTGAATTTTGAAATTCGAGTATCAATAGAAGTTTAGAGTTGGAACCTCTACATCTCAATGTTAAGATTTGGGAAATCTTATAAGTCTTGAATGATTCTAAAAGATCAGTATGGATCATGAAGTGATGTAAGAGAATCCTGAATAGAAAGGGATTATCTTTGGAAACTTTCTTCAACAACTATGTTGGTGACTCTATAGTATAGAATCATGGATATTTTGTACTTTTCTGTGCTCAGTTAGAAGTTGAAGAGCTTGGAAGTGCTCAAGTGTTGGATCGATTGAATTGTTAATCTATTGGAAAATGCAATTCAATTTTTAACCTGATAGTGTTCAAACTCGGATTTTCATATATGTTGTTATCCTTTGAGTTAAGAGGATTGCGATTCCTAAATGGAATGCGTATTTCTTATGATTATAGTAAGAAAGAAAGGAAGAATGTTGGTTCAGTTTAAGTTGTGAACAAGTGGTTAATCATCAAGGTTATTGTGAATAAGGTTGATTGGTCAAAATGGATTGAATGGGTAAAAGTTCATCAGTAATGTGTTTATGTTCAATTAACTACTTAGCACAAGTGTTAATTGATTACATGAGTTGTTGATATCCAGATGACTAACCTATGTGACAACGTTATTGAAGTTTCGTTGTATGATACCCAACTCGGGATAATGAGAAAAGACTTGAGGTCTATAATGGACCAATAATGGAATCAGCAATAAGATGTTCTAAATTACCATTGACATTGACTTATGTTTCTTTAAGGATGGAAATGATAAAGACCAGTTTGAAAAGATCAATCAAGGAATGATCTTAACATATTTGTCTTTGATATTTTAAACGGTTGGGAGAAAAATATCAATCATCTATGGTCAATAAGGCTCAGACCTTATCGTTGAAAAATAATTTCAGTTGTGTTTGAGTTTTGAAGATTTTATATCAGTCTAACCTAATGTCTAAGGTGGTACTAGTGAAACTATTAAGTTGTCGGCAAGCTTCCTAACCATAAGCTCTTCCTTTGCAATGTGGTTTGAAGTTAAATTAATGAAAAGGTATATGCAATCTCCTTATGGTTAAGTAAGAAGACAAGAGAATGATGGATTAGTTTGTTCACCAATGTTGAATTGAGAAAGGTTTAAGAATACCTTGTTTGGTCATGTGCATTCTTCTGCTAAAAGAGATTGGAAATTAAAAAATTTCCTTATATATATAGAGAGAGGTACAAAGATTGAATGTCTTGAACTAGATGCAAAGTTTGAAAGTTCACTTTTTATATTGAGAGGATTAAGTTGTAAAAAGGATGGAAAGTCCTTAAAACCGTCAAAAGAGTCTGATAGTCACTCTTGGATATCGGAATTTAAATGACTATTAACTTGCAGAAGGCTTGTTGTTCTGTGAATGGATGAACTCAAGTATTAAATTTTGTCAATGGATCATATTGGCATAATTTTAAAGTAGTATGTCAACGAGGCATACAAGTTGAGAATGATCGAAGAAGAATCTTTGCTTTGAGTATGAAGATGTCAGAATCACATTTTCTCTAAGGTTTGTAAGTAAGTGGATTGGAGTGATCAACTCTTTTATGAAACTTGTGAAGTTAAGTTGGGTTGAGATTGAGTTAAATCAGGTAGAGATTACTCAATACTATGGATTATAAAAATGTCTAGCAGTATGTCTAAGTAAGAAAAGTCAAGGTATGTCATCAGGTTCTACCTTGAGGAGGGAATGAAGTGTCACATTCGAGGGGTAATGTGGGGCTCAGAAGTGAATTAGAGCATCTTAGCTCCTTTTGGGACTCAGTTTTGATTCAAAACATTTGCCAAGTTGGTAAAGTCAGCTAATGTGCAAATGTCAGCACAGAACTAGGGCAAAGCGTTAGTAGCATCATTAAGATAAGGTCAACAATTTTATTTGATGCATTAGCTTGACGCGCCCAATTCTTCAAGAAAGTAGCTAATTTTTGTTTCAGCGACATTCAAAGTTAAAGCCTGTATGCTTGTAGACTATGTCGAGTTCCTGTCAAGCTGTTATGATTTAAGGAATAGTTGAAATTGTTTTGTGATTTTCTCTTTTGAGAAAAATCTTAGGACTTTGGAGAATTCAAGTATGAATTTCTAAAAGTAATGATAGTTTGTTATAAAGGATTTATGAATAAATTTTCTACGGTTTTCATGGTGGTGAGTAAGAATGTGATTCGTCTTCCATCTTGATCACATGGTAAGGCAAGATTACATGTCTTATTCCTATGAGAATGCAGTAAAGGATTATGTTTATTTTATCTCCCCATCCTAATCACATGGTGGAATAAGATCACATAATTCCTTGTGTTTTAAAGAATAGTTTCTGGTATGATTTGGCAATCATATAAGTTTTGTAATTATATGAGTGTTGCAAGTGTAGTTGTTTGAGATGTAAAGACGCAAGTTTTCTTTTGCATTATAGCAATTGCTATATCTATTGCTATATCTAGTATCTGGTAAAACTTCTTTTGAGTTAGTATATCCTTGGTATCCTATACAATTTAAGGAGTATGGTCAAACTTCCCAAAACAATTCAATGATAAGTAAAGAAATTTGGTAAGATTCTTTACAAATCTGTGTTGGTCTCTGAAGAGCATGGAGTAACTCCGTATTTCTCTAAAAGTTTGGGATTGTTTTCAGTCAACGATTATTGGAATTCTCTAAGCAGTTTGCAAGTAGTTCATCTTAGTTGACGTCATGACCTAAGAAAGTTATAGCCTTTTTAGCAAAAGTGTCCTTAAAAGTAAGTTGATATGAACTCCTGGAATGGAACCCTTTCTAAGGAATGATATGTAGTAATCCTTTCTTTGGAATAAAGGATGTACTAATAATTTCTCCATTAGTTGTTATTTGTTTTCAGGTTGTCTTGAAAACTTGAATCTCTTTGAGATAAGATAGTCAAGTGAGGACTTTAAGCAGAACTCCAATGGGTCTGGGGTTTGGATATGTAAATTAGTATTGATTTCAATCTCAGTTTGATAAGTTGTTGGATATAGAGAGTGGACACGTGAGGATATGTTTTTAATCCTAAGAGTTAGGTTGCTCAACAAGTCAGAATGTTAAGTGAAGTCTAAACAGTTCTTTGATGAAAAAGACTGAAAATTGTCAATGGAGACAATTTTGTTGGAAATTATTGGACTAAAGGTATTATTGTCCAATATGTTGGTATAGTAATGCGTAAGAGTTTAGTTTGAAGTAGTTGAGTAAGGTAACTACTTTTGAATGTCAGTATGCCCAAGCTGAGTTTTGGTTGAGAAAAGGATGTAAAGGATTGACAAGATAGGTTATTATCTTGTCATATGTTGGATAAATCTCATATTCCTGGTTAAAGTAATACTGAGATTTTATCTCAAAAAGGAAATTGAGTAAGGATTTTAAGTAATCCTTGTAAAGAAACTAATTTGAGAAGGACTAAAGGTTTAGTTTGGATGACAACAAGGTTGTGTGAATACCCTAGGATTTTATTCAAAATCTGTTGACCAGATCAAGGAAAAGTAGAATGGGAAAGTAATATTATGTAAGATCAATGGAGAAGATCAAGAAGGTAAGACATCGGGATTTGTTATTCAAGATTATGGATTGCTTGGTTCCGAAACTGTTCATGTGTATCTGTTGTTGATGAGCTTTGAAAGCTTATTTCAAAGGAAGCAGATTTATTTGCTTAATTAGTTCATCCTGGAACAAGCAAATGTATAAGGATTTAAGATAAACCTTTTCGATGGCCTGACATGAAGCGAAATGTCACCGAGTTCGTTTTGATATATTTAGTTTGTCTGGAAGTCTTGATTGAGCATAGAAGACCCGATGAAATGTTCTAGTCTCTTCCTGTTTCAGAAAGGAAGTGGGAAGATGTTACAATGGATTCTTGTCATTAGTCGTTCAAGACTTAATAAAAAAAAAGATGCAATATTGAGGTTGTTAAGAAACTCACATAGAGTGTTCTTTTAATGCATTTAAGATGACTTAAAGAGTACATAAGTTAGCTGTTGTGCTCAAGTATGAAGTATTTCATCGTCATAAAACTCCAAAGACTATTATCTCTGATTGAGATGGATGATTCATGCCAAAGTTTTGAAGGGAGTGACATGAAGCTTTATGGAGTAAATTGAATTTTAGCGCAAGCTTCCCTCATCAGACTGATGAACAATGTAAGAAAAACAAATTCAAACTCCTGAGGACATGTATTCTGAATTCCACATAAGTTGGAATGGTAGTTTGAGTTTGAGTGAATTCACATACAAGAATTTTGAGTTCACGATAAAGAAATGACTCTTTTTGAGGCTTTGTAAGGCCGGAAGTGTTGGTTGTCAATTTGTTAGAATGACAATGCTGACAAGGTTCTTCATGGGCCAGATTTGGCCAAGAAAACAACAACTGATATCGCACTAACATGTTCAAGTGTGTTAACTGCTCAAAAGCGACAACAATTGTGTGTTGTGCTAAAGCGAGAACATGTTAAATTCATTGTAGAGAACAACGTTTTTGTTCTGGTATCCGCCTTGAAAGGCATATTCCGCTGGGGAATGCGAGACAACGTAAATGCTCGCTATGTTGAATCTTTCGAGATACTGGAAAGAACTTTTGGTTAGGCTACTTTGGTCTAAAAATGGAAGTGAAGATAAAACTTGAGAAACTAGACGGGAAATGCTGAGTCATTTTCCAAAGTCAGTAAATGTTGTAAAGAAGGAATTTGGTAACTAAGCAATGATTGTTTGTGCTTGGTGCAGAAGTAACAGTATATTTTTTTTAATGGGGTACTACAAACTTTTGTATAGGTTTGTAGTGGTGCTTGTGCTATTCTTCCTTGTGATCTGAGTTCTCCTTGGTTTCGAGGACGAAACCATTTTTAAGGGGGGTACTAATGTAATAACTGCGATTTTTGAGGATATTTTTGAATTTTCTCGGATATCCTTGTAAACTTTTTGGTCCGTTTTAACGCTTAATCCGATATTTTTATTGGATATTAAATCCTAGAAAATTGTTGGTGATATCCTAAAATCACAAAGAAATGATTTTATGGATTGGTGTGAGTTCTAGGATTTTTCGGTGGAAAAAGAATATTTATTGGATAAACCGTCTTTTTAATTATGTACTGTAAAGGATTTAAAATACGAAACGGAAGCCTTGAAAATTGAAGGTAGCAAGATAAAATCATGGAAAATTGGTTTTATTGGTCTACATAATTTACGGGACGTTTTTCGTTTCGTAAGTTTTTCCACCCGAGATACATAATTTTACCGCTTTAACGCGAGTCCCGTTCCGAGACGGGTTTGGTTTTAAAACCATCTCTTAATTATGAAGGAACCAGAGAAAGGGGGATAGCCACGCATATCTTCTTTGCCTTGTCAAAATTTGTCAAAGGCTATCCATTTGAAACAAATAGGAAGGAAGGGAGAGAGGGCGGACGAACGTCACGCACTCGGGAGAAAGCTTCTTCACCGCCGGCCACACCTTCTTCCATCCCCCCCCCCCCCCCACCACCTCACCTCTTCTTCACCTTCCTCCATGTGTGAGCTGCTGCTAGGAGGAACCAGAACCGAGAAAGAATCAGGTGGAACGACGGCTCGGGAAGAAGGAATTCGAATCCTCACGCCGGTCTCTTCTCTGCCATGTTAGGCAACGTCCCCGGAGTTCAACAGCCCTCCGACCACCAACCACCATGGGATCTGCTGTCGGGCAACGCCCAGCCACCCTCGGGCTCGGGGATCGAGCCATGATCGAGCCAAACGAGCCATGGGCTCGAGTGAAGGTATATACGATCGAAATTAATTAGCGGGTTGATTGCGGAGCCACCGTAAGGGCCTTTCGGTACCGCTTTGCTAATTAAATTTATGGTTTTTATAATCTTGATGTTGATACGGTCCCACAGGTTCAAACCGCTCATGAAACGGACGTCCGGATCTTCCGTTATAGCGAAGACAAGTTTTGGTTACCGATTGGCAGGTAAAGGACTTCGGATAATTACTCAGGATTCATTGTTAATCCGTTTGATCCGAGATTTGGTAATCTTTAAGAATTGTTGCTGATGAACAATTTTTATTTAGAAAATTGTTTCAAAAGTGAAGCGGATAATTAGTTATAATTCCGCCAAGATGGCTCCTTGAAACATGATAACTAAGGATTTATTATATATCGATATTCGGAAATTAAGTCGTTTATCGATTAGAAAGTTGTAGGAGTTGAGAATACCACTAAGAAGTGTTTCTGTGAGCTCGTTGCTGAGAAATCCTTTGGTTATATTTGTCAGAAGGATGATAAAGATTTCTGTTGGAATCGCTGAGGACGTTGAGCACGCCTTCTAAGGCAAGTGGACGATTCTCTCTTGCGTTATTGTTATTAAATGAGGAATTGAATCCTATTTAATATTTGCATTGGGAACAACTTGTATGATTAATAAAATATGATAGGTTGTTGTTTTGTTAGAAATAATGACCACATTGTTATTCATTCAGTTTCGCGCTAGAACTGGATTTAGGTCCGTTGTATGTGACCTTGCAAGTTTAGTTGTCTCATGCTGAGACATTGATATGGATTAACTTATTTCAAGGATGCGAGCTGAGTCTCGGAAACATCTCTTTAAAAATCGTATTAGGCAGTATCAATATTGATCCCCTAATACTTAGGTTATGACCATGTACCGCTCTACGCTTGAGGGGTGACTATGCACTCTAGCTAAGTGCATTTATTCAATATGTGTTGGAAGTGGATTATGGATGAAACAGGACCTCTAATCTCTCCATCATTGGGACCCGTGCTATTCGTTGTTCAAGGATGAAACAGGCCCTCTGACCTCGATAGTATTGTGTTCCATCGGTAGTAGTTCGAGCCGATTAAAAGATGTCAACTTGTTTGTGAAAAGTTTGAAAGTAATATAAGATAAGTGCGTTAGGCACATTAATATACCTGAATGGTTCGTCCAGTCGGAAAGCCATTCTTGCTCCCGGTTATGAATGATTTTTAATCAAACTTTGGTTAAGTTAATCTGATTAGTCGATGGAGGCTTTTCAAATTGCGATGTGATTAATACGAGTTCCCAACAATTGTTTATGCTTCTTAAAGAAACCACAAGCGGTGGTGTTCTCTCTTTTGATTATGCGGGTCTTCTTCTTATTCTCTATAAGACTGCTAACTGTTGGATCATAATCCGAGCCTATTCGGATTTTGGATGCCAATATGTTTAGTTACAACTATAAGAACCAAGTTAGTTTCTCCGCTTTCTAGTCTTTCATTAGACTAACCCGTCCATCTTCTTTTCTTTTATATGGTCGGCTGGTGTCCATCGTTGTATACGATACATCAGGTTCTTCTTAGAAGTTGATTCAAGAGGCGGATTCAGATGTTTGAAGCTCCAAAAGTTGAAGAAAGGTTTTCAATGGTTATACTTGAGTGAAGATCATGGTTAAACTACTTCAAAGTGAAGTTGAGTTTCAGAAATAAGAGCTTATGGAAGACTGAATGAAGATTTTGTTTAAATAGAAGGTTGTGCTATTTATTTAATCTTTTTGGATTAAGGTTTGTATAAGACCAATTGTATTTATTCCGCTGTAATTTTTGTTTTAGTTTGTTCAGTCAGTTTAAAGCCTTAGGTAGCTTCGGTTTAGTCTTAATCGAGGTTACTGGCGGTAATACCTCCAGGGTAGGAAGGGGGTGTTACCAACTTGTCTAAACAAGGGTATTTATACTAAAACATCTATCTAAAAAGTTTCCTTAAAGATAAAACCTACTAAAGAAAAAAGATCTCGGAACAATAGCATTTAATGCACTAAGTCGATCACGTCCTACCGACACGAGGACCTCGGTATCGACCCCGTCAAGGTCGGTAGGACACTGGAAATTACACTTGGGAACCTCGGTACCGACCCCTAGAGGGTTGATATCGAACCTGGTCTTTACCTTGTTCTTGTTTATTCTTCACTCTTCTCTTGGACTTTGTTGGGGTTTCTTCCATAGCCTTCTTCTCTTTTTCCTCTTAGCTTGGTCCTCTCTTTTCATGCCCTTGAATGCTCCAAATCCACTTCAAAATCTACACAAAATACACAAATAGCGTAGTTTCCATACTTTTCACAAAATATGCAAACTATACTAAAAAGACACATAACACACAAAAAACGTAACTAAATAAGAACTAAACACCCTAGAAAAACATACTAAAACAAAGCTAAAAACATGGACATCAAAATACCCCATACTTAAGCTTGCTTGTCCTCAAGCAATGACATGACATAAATCAAAACCATCAACACATTTATCAAGTATTAGCCCTTATCAAAAAGCAACTTCAGCACAAGTGAAATTTAGACAAGTGACTTAAACGTGATCACACATATATAATCAACCAATAAGCACAAGTAATCACAATCCAACTTCACAAGGGATATGTGTTTCACTCAACTCTCAAGTGTTTAGGCTTTTAGTAACAACTCTCATCTCAATCCCAAATGCAAAAGCTCATAGATATTGATGTGATTCCGTCTACCGAGTCATGGCCCCACGGTATCGTGCCAATCGAGGCGTCGTTGTACACGCTGATTTCCGATCTTGGCGCGCCTTGGCCTTTGATGGATGGTACCACTTCTTCGGGCACTTTTAAAGGCACTATGCTCCATGATTTGAGTGAAGATCTCATCCCTAATGACAAGTTCAATTTGCACGACAAAGGAGGGTCTTCACTTGGACAAATATCCAAGGCCGGTATCCGAGACGCTAAGAAGCCAAGTCAAGGTACTAAGCCCTATTTTGGATGCATCACGCGAGCCCAAGCTAAAGCAATGCTTGACAAGATCAAGGAGGAGATCATGGCTCATAAGTTGGATTTTGGCTAAGATTGGAGAAGGGTGGAGTATTATTGTGACTTTTGGTGAAACTAGTGCACAAACTTGACTTATGTTTCGTTAAGGGCTTTAAGTTAGTTTCTTTAAACTTTTGGGTTGTTTTATGTAATAACGAGAGGAGTTATGGCCTAAATGAGAGAGAGAGAGAGAGAGAGAGAGAGAGAGAGAGGCGTGGCCTAGGGTATTAAGTCTCATTTGTGGCCTCCTTTGAGGTTAGACTTGAACGATGAAAATGCTTTCTCTTTACTTGTTTTCAATCTAAAGTTCCTTTGTTTGTTTTTCGTTCAATCTCTTGTTAGAACGTTGGTGAGTCATATCCGATGCTCTTGCAATCTAGTTTGTTGTTCTTGGTGAGTCATATCCAAGGGCAACATCCATATCCATCACTCCGCCGTTCCATTTCCATCTCGGTGGTTTCTCCACCACTTCAGTATAATCGACATATCCTTCAATCTACATATTATCTGGCTCTCAAAATTTGAGAGATTAAACTAGACTCAAAGATCTAACTCTGGGATTTGGAATCACCCCATTGCGAGTCCGGATGAGGGAGATCTACCGTTTTAATTCCAGATGAAATTCAACCACCGAGCTCCACCATCTTCACACCAAGTGACGATTTCCTACCATTCTTCGGCGATCTCTTTGCACCATCATCTACACCATCGATCTGGCCATCAAGTGGTATCAGAGCCACGTGAAGGTATCACCATATAATCCTTGTTCCGACCTTGAATTTCCACTTGTTGCATGTTTTTCTTGGTCGAATTTCCCTTGTGGTTGCGAGAGTTGTTGTGTGGTGTTGTTGTCTCGTGTTATGTGGTGTTGTTGTCCATTGTTTGTGGTTGTTCTTGGCCGAATTTCATGAGCAGCCATGGCTGAATTATGCTTGAAAAAAACGTCCATGGATAGAACACTAAAAGGTTCTCATAATTTTGGTAGTTGAAGGGTTGTTTTCTTACTTGATTAATGCCTTCAACTAGTAGTTGATTTGAATGAACCTTGGCTGAGTTGTGAGAGCTGAAAAAACGTGGATTTTGTGTCCAAAACCAGCCTTAATCCTTTTCGTTACATGCTTGTTGAAAGGTTCGGTGCTAGGATACGGGAACGACACCAAGACGGAACATCTTGTGTTGTTGTTTAAGTGACTTTGAAATCTTTTGTTGAAAATTAGAAAAACCTTGTCCGGCGGCGTAAAGCTAATAAGGGACCGGGCACGGAAAGAGTAGTCAACTAGTAGAGCCTAGCAAAGGCCTACTTGAACAAAAAATTTTTTTAATTAAGTAATTATACTTGATGCTTGTTGTCTTGGTGGTTTAGTAGCTTCCTAGCATTGTTCTCTTAAGCAAGTGTGTGGTGAATCTCTTCTTTGTTTGTCCTTTGTTGTCTTTTGCATACTTGCAACTTGTCGGATTTTCATCTCGGGCAAGTCTTGGTGGTTATTTCAAGTGCACTTTATACCTTGATTTGTGCCGTGGTTGTAAGATGACAAGTGTAGGTGACGAGATGGATAAGCAACAGGTTGAAGAGACGTCCACTAGTTCGGTGGCTTCCATGTTGCAATCCATGCAACAATCCTTGCAACAATCTTTTCAACATTCTTTGCAATAATCTATGGAAGCTATGGAGACACGCATGGACGCATGCTTTGATGCCTTGGAAAGCCGATTCCTAGGGCTTGATGAGAGGACACAAATGCCTCAAGTGGGGAAGATCAAGAAGAAACGAGAAGAGCATGTTCACACTTTCAAGGAACGAGGCGACCATGAGGTATTCAGCGTTTCTAACCTTGTTCCTTCGTTTTCTAACGATTATGTTGAGGATGTTCAAGATCAAGGTTTGAGGACGACCCCTTGTAAAGGGCAGGAGACTTCCTTCCAACAAAGAGTGATGAGTGACACAGAACAACCAAAAAGAGAGACTCCTTTCCATGGATTGGAACAACTCATTACCATAAAGTGTCCAATATAACTGATGCACATATTGCAAGAAGAGGAGGAAGTTGTGGAATTGTTTCCTAAAATCAAGCATCGTCCTACCATCACTCCTAGCTCCATGAACTCGTTGGCTACACCATGGATGGATTCATTTCCTATGATTCCTTCAAGTTTGCCCTTCTTGCTCCATGAGGAGGACGAGGCTGTTTTAGTCACTCCAAGCGATGCTTACATTCCTTTTCTTGTGGAGGCCAAGAAAGATGTCTTTTTCATGGAGAATGCCACACCAAGGGAGCTAGAAGCCCTACCTCCATTGTTGAGCTCACATGGTGATACGAGTGCACCTCTTAGGGAAGTTTCTTGCACTCCTCTATTCTATATTTATGACTATGTGTTGGTTATGTCACATGCATTTGATCAAATAATTTCACATTTCTTTCATGCATTTGTGACATCTAGGACTAAGTACTCTTGCTTCCATTTTAGTTCTCTTGCCCAATACATGTCATCTAGGATGCATATAGGTCATAGAATTCCATTGATGCCTACTTACACTAAATCTCTTCATTGCATTATTATGAGATGTACCCGTAAGAATAGGAAGAGAAGTGGTGTAGCTAGTGCTTACTTTCTGGCCTATCATATTGAGATTGGAAATGTTATTCTTAACTTGACTTCTATAGATTGTACTTGCTTGTGCTTCCCTCGATGTGTCCTTTGTTTTATAGGCTTGATAGATTCGATGACGAATCCTTTTAAAGGGGAGGAGGAGGATGTGATTCCGTCTACCGAGTCATGGCCCCACGGTACCGTGCCAATCGGGGCGTCGTTGCACATGCTGATTTCCGATATTGGCGCGCCTTGGCCTTTGATGGATGGTACCACTTCTTTGGGCACTTTTAAAGGCACTATGCTCCATGATTTGAGTGAAGATCTCAGCCCTAATGACAAGTTCAATTTGCACGCCAAAGGAGGGTCTTCACTTTGACAAATATCCAAGGCCGGTATCCGAGACGCTAAGAAGCCAAGTCAAGGTACTACGCCCTATTTTGGACGCATCACGCGAGCCCAAGCTAAAGCAATGCTTGACAAGATCAAGGAGGAGATCATGGCTCATAAGTTGGATTTTGGCTAACAATGGAGAAGGGTGGAGTATTATTGTGACTTTTGGTGAAACTAGTGCACAAACTTGACTTATGTTTCGTTAAGGGCTTTAAGTTAGTTTCTTTAAACTTTTGGGTTATTTTATGTAATAACGAGAGGAGTTATGGATGAAATGATAGAGACAGAGAGAAGCGTGGCCTAGGGTATTATGTCTCATTTGTGGCCTCCTTTGAGGTTAGACTTGAACGATGAAAATGCTTTCTCTTTACTTGTTTTCAATCTAAAGTTCCTTTGTTTGTTTTTCGTTCAATCTCTTGTTAGAACGTTGGTGAGTCATATCCGACGCTCTTGCAATCTAGTTTGTTGTTCTTGGTGAGTCATATCCAAGGGCAACATCCATATCCATCACTCCGCCATTCCATTTTCAATCGTTCCATTTCCATCTCGGTGGTTTCTGCACCACTTCAGTAAAATCGACATATCTTTCAACTCTACATATTATCTGGCTCTCAAAATTTGAGAGATTAAACTAGACTCAAAGATCTAACTCTGGGATTTGGAATCACCCTATTCTGAGTCCGGACGAGGGAGATCTACCCTTTTAATCCCAGACGAAATTCAGTCACCGAGCTCCACCATCTTCACACCAAGTGACGATTTCCTACCATTCTTCGGCGATCTCTTTGCACCATCATCTACACCATCGATCCGGCCATCAGATATTGTTACTTATATTTCTATTCTCTCTACCAAAGATGTCAAAACAAGCGGACTTATCAAGAGATCTTAGGCTCAATGAAAAACTTCATAGAAGCTTCCATTCGTCCGGGTTGTAATGGGGCTTGGTAATAACAACAAGGCGTGGAAATATTTTGGCTATTTGGTGCTAAAAATCTGGGAATCAAGACTCCTAAACTTTACAACACAACTCACCAAAACTCTCAAACAATATACCAAACTCACTTAACATTATGCTTCTTTTTTTTTCTTTCATCAACCCAAAATCCCAACTAAGTCTCATGAAACATATATAAAGGAATTCTTGGCTTTTCTTCTTTACTTTTCTTGCACTTATTTCACTTTTCTTCTCCCTCTTTTCTAAATTTTATACTGAATTTTCTAAAAAAAATTCTGCTGAGAAGGTCGATATCGACCCTACTGGGGTCGATAACGAGCCTGCAATTTCTCTTGTTCCTCCTTTTCTTGCTTTCCACTAACTCGTGCATTCTTTTGCAAGCCAAAAATCCTTTTTACATCTTTTCATCAACAATGAGACTCCTTCAACACCCATCCCACTCTTTGTACAAATACATCACACTCTAGAAAACAAATCCCAACCCAACTAAGTCTTAGTCCCCGGATAGGGTCAAGCTTTCATCGGCTAGGAAATAATTTTGTGGAGCTCAAAAATAGGCTTAAAGGCTCAAAACATGGCTACAAAAAGAAAGGATAATGATAAGGTGGATAAGGAATAATAAGGCTACTGAAAAATAAGTTCTCTATCCTCTAATTCCACAAGTAATGAACTAATATCTCATATAGGTTTCAAGAAATAAATAGCCATATCAATATCAAGAGATAATATGCAAATAGGATTCTTGATGGTCTCCCTAGAAGGCCAAAAACAACTCACAAGGTAGAAATTCTTGTTAAATTGCAATAAACTCATACTTAGAAGTCATATATGCTCAATTTCATCACAAACTAAAAATTCACATAAAACAATTTCATGAAAGACTTGGGGCTAAACCATCAAAAACATGTCAATGGATTTACATGATCATGCAAGCAATTACCATCATAGAACTACTAAAGATAGGGTACTATCCATCCTAAAAATCTTTTTGTGATTTTTAAATTTTCAAATTTTTTCCATTTTTTATAAGGAAAGCAAAGAAAGCCAACTTAAACCAACAAGAGATATCAAAGCTAGACATGAAAAACACACAAGCAAACACAAGAGTTTTCTTTTCCCTCCCTATCCCATACTTAAACCTAATAGTGTCCCCATTGTAAGAACAATGCAAGGTAAGAATAAAGAGATAGGGAAAAGAAAATGAACCCACAAGATAAACTTTGAAGTGGTAGAAAACATCCTTGGAACATCTTTGAAAGAGAGAGTGAATCACCGGAAAATTCAGCAGGAGTCGGTCCCGACCATGGGGGGTCATTACCGACCTTCCTGTGTTTTTGCCGGTTTGCCCTGTTTTTTTCTTCGATTGTTGCCCATTTTCACCTGTAGTACTTAGCAAAGAAATTCTATTCCGACTATCTTAAACCTAATCTAAAAACAAGTCAAAAGAAAGCTAGCAAAAAGATCTAAGAAAAACGAACTAAAAGCGGGTTGCCTCCCGTAACCGCTATTTTTAATGTCGTTAGCCCGATGAACTTACCTTGGCTAATCAGAGGATGTTAGAGCCCAAGTGGCTCGGATTTCCTCATCCGGGTCAGTTTGCTCACAGTATTTCTTCAACCGATGCCCATTGACCTTGAAAATGGCTCCATTGTTGTCTACTAGCTCCACTGCTCCATGGGGATATATGTGATGAACCATGAATGGCCCACCCATCTTGATCTCAAATTCCCTGAAAATAAGCGAATTCTAGAACAGAGAAGTACATTATCGCCAACTTCATAGGTTTTTGGCACCAACTTCTGATATCCACCTTTTTAGTCTTGCTTTTAGGGTATGTTTTAGTGTGTTTGAGTCTTTTTCTTGAGGTTTTGTGTTTTGTTTTGAGTCGTTTGTGTAGCTTTTCGTATTTTCTTAATATATGGAGTCTACATAATTTTTGGTGGTGTTTTTAGGTTTTGGAATTGTTTGGAGCATATTTGGAGAGAGGAGCGAAAACCAAGGAAAAACCAAAGGAGAGCACTTTTAAGAAAGATAAGAAACCGAGGAAAAGCTTAAAGAATGAAGTTCATAAAAAAGTGAAGAATCAAGTTAAATCTAAAAAGAAGTAGAGAAACTCGTTACAAAGACTTAGGAAAAAGAATCGAGTCAAACCGAGGTGTAACGAACCCGCTACTGAAGTTTTACTCTCACTTACAAGCCTGTTTTCAATGCTGAGGAGGGGTCCATACCGAGGTTGCAGGGGTCGATACCGAGGTTACCTAAGTTGGTAACGAGGCTCTCAAGAAAGAACAGAAGTAAAAGTTCAGCATAGGTCTACTGACCCTGGGAGGGTCGGTACCAAGGCACTCAAGGTCATTAGCGAACATCCGAGTCGACGCTTTCAATGATCTTTTATCCTTTCCTTTTATGTTATTAGATAGTTTTAAGCAATATATCTTATTAGAAGATTTATTTCCTCATAGATAGCTTTAGATAGATTAGTTTCTCTATAAATACTCTTGTGTAGCCTTTTTTTTTTCTCTACCAATCAATTAACCTAGTTTAGGGAGAGAGGAGGAGAGAAGAGAGAAGAGAGAGGCGTGAGAGGTAGATAGAGAGGCGACTTGAGGATTTCTTGAAGAACAAGTTTCATTGTGGATTTGGTTGTAAGCTTTTCCTTTCTTTTTAATTCAATTGTTTTGTTATAATTATGAATTGTGAGTAGTCTTCTTTCTCTAAGGTTGGGGTTAACCCAACAATGGTTGTGCATGCTTGTTTGTGATCATGATTTGATTGTCTTTATTGCATGATTATATTCTCTTTTTCTTAATCCTTGAAATGAAAGTGGATAGGAATTTCTCATTCATAGTTGAAGCGAAAGCAGAAACCTTGAATCAGAATAGCTAATTAGGGTTTTGAAACGAAAGTGGATCTATCCTAGGTGAAGTAAAAGAGATAGATAGTAAGTTTATTAATTTAGCGAAAGTTGATTGATTTACTTGCTTAGTTGACGAAAGTTGACAACTTGATGTGATAAAGGCATGATCTTTATGTTTCATAAGCGTTTGTATGCATGATTATTGTTGTGGTGACACCTTTAACCTTATAAATCTCTTTCCTTTGATAAAATCCCTTGGTTTTGATTGATTGCTTGCGCTCTAAGTAATAAAATTTGACACTAGACTTTCTCATGTGGATGAACCTGACTCCCCTATACTCAGCAAGGTCTTGATTATAAATTTATTTGTTGTCAAGAAACCCTTTCAACAACTTCTTGTCATGCCACATCTTGGTACGCTCCTTGTAGATTTCGGCATTCTCATATGCCCTTAGCCTCAACTCCTCTAGCTCTTACAAGTCCATGAACCGTTTTGCGCTGGCCTTGTCGAGATCCATGTTGATCTCCTTCAGAGCCCATAATACTTTATGCTCCAACTCGATTGGCAAATGGCACGCCTTGCCAGTCTGTATGCCCATAAGGCGTCATCAAGCTTGGAGTGGTGCATAGGGGTGTCTTGTACGCCGTTCTATATGCCCATAAGGCGTCATCAAGCTTGGATGACCAATCCTTCCTAGATCGGGAGACCGTCTTCTCCAAGATGCTCTTGATTTTCCAGTTTGACACCTCTACTTGGCCACTAGTTTGGGGATGGTAAGGCGTTGCCACCCTATGTGATACCCCATACTTGACCAAAAGAGCTTCAAAGCTCCTCTCTATGAAATGCGATCCACCATCACTAATGAGAACTCGTGGCACTCCAAACTTGGAAAAGATGTTAGTTTTCATAAATTTGGCTACGATTTTAGCATCATTGTTTCATGTAGTGATGACTTCCTCCCATTTAGAGACATAGTCAACCGCCACTAGGATGTACTTGTAGGGGCCCGATGAAGGAAAGGATCCCATAAAGTCTATGCCCCAAACATCGAAAAGCTCAAACTCTAGGATCCTAGTGAGCGGGTTCTCATTCTCCAAGTGATATTCCCGGAGCGTTGACATTCATCACAAGACGTCACGAACTACTGTACGTCTTTGAAAAGTGTTTTCCAGTAGAGACCACTTTGAAGAATCTTCGTTGTAGTCTTGAACCCTTTTGCATGGCCACTTGTAGGGAGAGTGTGACAGTGACGGATCACACTCTCTATCTCCTCCTCTGGTACACAACGTCGGAAAATATGATCACTCCCTTGTTTGAACATGTAAGTATCATCCCAATAATATTGCTTGACATCATGAAGGAACTTCTTCTTCTTTTCTGGAGTTAAACCCTCGGGAATTACGCCTCCTACAATGGAGTTAGAAAAATCCACAAACCAAGGGGGTTTTGACCCTCTAATAGTATAGATATAATGGAAAGAAGTAGAAGAAGGAGATAAGGAAAGATTTGAATCGAGAAGAATTGAATTAGGTTGAGGAAACTTACTTGGATGGGTCTTTACCGGACCAGGTAGAGTCGTTACCTCCCCTATTACTTCATTTTTTACCTCGGTAACGATCTCCTCTACCTCGGTAATGGGTTGTCCTACCTTGGTATCGAGCTCTTCCACTTCGGTACCGGTGTTTCCAGCGTGCTCCGACCTCAGAAAAGGGTCGATAACGACCCTTGTAGGGTCGGTAGGTCCCTCGATAATGCATTGTGCTCCCTCGTTCAATATGAGGTGCTCGTCTGGCCTGGAGTCATTGATTGGCATGACGTTGTTGGACTACATGATGTGTGCTACTGGAAACCAGGATAAGTGATCGACTACTAAGTTTTCTGCTCCTTTTTTGTCTCTGATTTCATGGTCAAATTCCTGTAACAATAACATCCAACGAAGTAGCCTAGGTTTGACATCCTTCTTAGCCATTAAGCATCTAACGACCTCGTGGTCAGTATAAACAATCACTTTAAAACCAACTAGATAGGAACGGAATTTCTCAAAAGCAAATACCACAGCAAGGAATTCCTTCTCCGCTGTGGTATACTTACTCTGCTCCTCATCAAGCATCTTACTTGCATAATAGATGGCATGGAGCTTCTTATCCTTTCGTTGCCCTAGCACTACACCAACAGCATAATCGCTGGCATCACACATAATCTCGAAGGGAAGTGTCCAGTCTAGGGACTGTATGATAGAAGCGGAAATGAGGGCTTCTCTTAACCTGTGAAAAGCTTTAAGACATTCTGGAGACAGCTCAAAGACTACATCTTTCATTAGTAGGTTAGTCAACGGTTTGGCTATCTTAGAAAGCGTCTTTAGAAGCCAACATGTCCTAGAAAACTCCTAACGTATTTTATAGAAGAAGGGGGAGGTAGTTTTTCACTAAACTCAATTTTTGCTTTGTCTACCTCTATCCCTCTCTTTGAAACGAGATGTCCTAGCACAATCCCTTCTTGGACCATGAAATGGCATTTTTCCCAGTTTAAAACAAGGTTGGTTTCTTCACATCTTTTAAGAACACGAGTAAGGTTAGCAAGACAAGCATCAAATGAAGCACCATACACAAAAAAATCATCCATAAAAACCTCTACTATATCCTCTACCATATCAGAGAAGACATCCATCATGCATCTTTGAAAAGTTGCAGGGGCATTGCAAAGCCCAAATGACATTCTTCTATATGCAAAAATCCAATAGGGACATGTAAAGGTTGTTTTCTCTTGGTCATCAAGATGAATGGGAATTTGCCAAAAACCGATATAACCATCTAAATAACAAAAATAATCATGTTGGGCTAAGCATTCTAGAACTTGATCGATGAAAGGAAGTGGAAAATGATCTTTTCTTGTAGCACTACTCAACTTCCTATAATCAATACACATTCTCCAACTATTTGTCGTTCTAGTGGGGATTAGTTCTCCCTTTTCATTCTCAATAATTGTCATCCCACCCTTTTTAGGGACCACATGGGATCGGTGACGAGCACTTTTATGTCGCTGTAAAAACAAAGCTAGGGTTTTTGTCTCCCACAAATCTCCAATTCAAACTAACATAAAAACAAAGCAATAGATAGCATCCTCCCCTAAGAAAACCTAAAGAAAGTATTTATATCATATCTAGAAATATCCAAAAAATACTAATAAAGTCGCCCAAAGATAACACGGAGGCCTGAGTCAACGTCGGATCAACGCGCCGGAGCGCGGTTTGGATCCCCCAAAGCGCGGTCGCGAAATGGCCTGTCTTGCCGCGTTTTGCGTGCAGCAACTCTAGTGACACTTCAGAGGCTATTTTGACCCCCTTCGAATTGGAATTTGGACTCGGAGTAAAAATATGAATTGTAGCTCTGCGAGTTAACTTTCCATTGATACCAAATTAATCTTCATCCGACCTCTATAGATCCCAAACCAAGTATTGCAAGATAGAGGTGTCAAAACAAGACCCAATGCATGACCCGGGTTTAAACATTTTTATCCCTCTAGCTCTTGGGTCTTAGTTCTTCCAATCTTCACTTGTATCATTCTAAGCTTCCTCAAACTCCACCATATTCCTCTAATATCCATCCCGTCCATGCTTGTTTACCTAAAGATATGCAAAACCGAACAAAACAAGCGCAAAACCCGAATTTCCTAGAAAACCTAAAAACCTAAGAACTACACTAAACTAAACTAAAACACATGCAAAACAAACATAAATATGCATCCTAAGCTATACCTAAATGCAAGTTATCAAATTCCCCCATGCTTAACCCTTGCTTGTCCTCAAGCAAGACATAAATCCAAACACACCATAGAAATGCAATCATGCATCCATCTCATAATCAAACAAGCATTTCACATTAAATTAAAAACCCGACCAACACTTTATAGCATGCATTATCACAAGCAAAGAGCAAAAACCATTCATTCATTCTATACCTCACCAAGGTAAATGTGTTTGCACTCTTACTCTCAAGTGTTTAAAGGTATGTGTTTCACTCAAAATCAGCCCTGAAAACTAGACTACCATAAGCTTGCATCAAAGTTCTAAATCTCCACCGCTGGGGACACTACTACAATTAAGACATATTGCAGCGGCCGAAAACCACTACAATATGGCCTAAAAATGCCACAAAAGGCTTATGACGGCAGTTTTCTAACCGCTCTATTTGCTGGCGTTGCTATAGGTCCATAGCGGCGGTTTTTTAGTGGTAAGGCGGCGGTTTCCAATCGACATCCTCAACCGCTGCAATAGAGTAGAACAACCGCCATTATAGCTTCTAAGGGGGCGATTTTTACCATCACCAATCCCGACGGTTTATTAAAAAATAGCGGCGGTTTTATTGGTCAGTAGCGGCGGTTATGAAATGAATAGAGGCGGTTTTTAAGGTCAATAGCGGCAGTTTTG
The DNA here is from genome assembly GCA_964016875.1 of Fallopia convolvulus. Classification (NCBI taxonomy): domain Eukaryota; kingdom Viridiplantae; phylum Streptophyta; class Magnoliopsida; order Caryophyllales; family Polygonaceae; genus Fallopia; species Fallopia convolvulus. The sequence goes on along the minus strand of OZ024735.1, from coordinate 14,472,022 downwards.
AGGTGAATAGCAGCGGTTTTTAATTCAATAGCGGCGGTTTTGAGGTGAATTATAGAGCATTGTATTACTATTGTGGCGGTTTCATAATAGACATTGCAATATATATTTGGTTGCTTGTTTTCTAATAATTCCCTGTTAAATTAAATATTATAGCATGTGAAATAATTTTACAATATATGCACATACACAACACCACAAATCTCAATAAACATGGGACACCATAATAATATTATACCATCATTATTTACATAGAGTATTCCAACTTGAATATGCTTTGAAGTGTTCACCAAAAGCAAGTAAATCTAAGTGTTTAGTGTTTACAACATCACAAGCCAAAGCAAGGAATTCTACCAAAATGTAAATGCAATTTCTATTCTTCTAAATGCTCTAAATTTGGCTAGTTACAAATAAGAACATGCCACAAAATATGATTGGCCATATATTCAACCTAATCATCATCAAACCAAAAGCACCTGCAAAATAAAATGAATAAGCTAAGCAAGGTATGTATGCATATACTACCACAACCTATTTATAAACTCAAAGTTTCAAATTACACAAACTAAGCTTAAAAAATGATCAAGACTATGAGACAATAAGCATCCTGCAAACTATGCTTTTGTTAAAGCACTTAGCTTTCATTTTTGTAGTGTTTGCTGCTAGTATTTGCATTCTCCTATAGAAAAAGATAGCTGAAATTATCAGGCATAAAGAGATCCTACACCATATTACCTGGTCGTTGTATGACCGGTCGTCCTTTGGGAGCATAAGCTTTAGCCAGGTCAAACAAGACTCGGACCATCCGCTCACTCTCACCACGCCATTCTGAAGCCAATGTTGTAGAGGAGACATTGAAGAATGTAGTTCCACATTCTGTGGCAACTGCTTTAGCCAGTCTTACCAGTACCAAGGGGACCAAACATTAGTACACCCTTCCATGGTCTCCTGATTCCCTATAGGAGAAAACAAATAATACTTCAGAAAAGTGCTTTGTTCACAGAGTGTATGATAGTGATTATAGCCTGTGCTATCTAGTGTCAATCTATCTAGCACTGTCTCCAAGTCATTTAAGTGACAAAAGATGGATACAAATTTAAAGCAGTTAGTATAAGCATGTAGATGTGATAGAATATCTGGAAATACTCAGGCATCCATAATGGAAATACAACAACTTCCTCAAGAAGTCTTTTAGTGCTAGAAAAGTTTGAATATATACTAAGGTAATATTATTGAGCTTTTAGTGCTTGAAAAGTTTGAATATATACCTAGCCAATATCCCATGAACAAGCACAAGAAGAATATCAGGTGTCATTTCTCCTTCCACAATGCCCTTAGGTGACAGATTGCCCACTATAGAACTCATCACTTGTAGCTCAAAGTTGTTCTTTTTCAACAAGTTGTTTGCCCCTGAACATGTCAGTGGAAATTCAACACAATCAATAAAGAGCAAATGAGGAATCTAAGTTGCTAGATCTACAAAATGCTTATAAAAGAAAGCAAGAAGCATCTATAATTTCATAAACTATTGCCTCTCTCACCTTAGTATAAGAAAAGATGTAGATGGCATATTATACTAACCAGAGCTCCTCAACAGCAACTGCACAATCATAGATAATTAAAAATGATGTGATACTATATAATACAACCTTGAATATATACTTAATTCCAAGGCCCTAAACCCTTAAATGATTAACAAAATGCAAAAATGAAATCATTATCATGAAGAGCTTTTACCTTGATGTTAGGATTTGAATGACCATCGAAATTACAATCTAGGCCTGCACAAATAAAGGTAATAATACACTCATGTAAATATTTACAAACTCCAACAAAGAAATAAAAAGTCAGACCATACACAAATAGAGGAAGGGAGTTCATCCATTTTCCCCCTTTATGAAACGCAAGAACCATCAGGCGATGCTCATACCTTAGATACAAGATCTTTTCTAAAAATGGAAGACTTAGAAATACTTCTAGGACACACCAATATTTTTGAAGATCATCAGGGGATTTTGATTGCACAGAGAGGAGGAAATCAAGATCGGATTTAAGACCCAGTTATGTTGAATTATTTGATTACGAGAAGAAGAAAACAGAAACAGACCTTGAAGACTTTGTTCAAGCCATTTGGACTATTTGGTTCTGATATGGCTTGCCCACCACAAGGAGTAGGCGTTGCTAGCCGCCCTCTGCAACATCTCTTCTACCGTTTGTGTTTTGCTTTTTATCTGAATCCTGCAAACCAGAATTTTCCTTATTAACCAGCAATGGTAATTAGCCAATCAGAACATCTCAAAATCTCAAATATCAGCATTTTTCAGCAACTTATATGTACAAGAATCTATCACAGCTTCAGATCAGATGAATATGAACAGCAGTAGAGAAAGGAAAAATAGAAGGAAAAAAAACAAAAGATAGTTCAATAGATATTCAAGTTTGTAAAGATTAAATACTACACAACCTGTAATTTACACTACAATTCCAACACAATCAGATCTCTTTCTCTTTCTATTCAATTCCAACACAATCAGATCTCTTCCTCTCTAGCATTCAAACTTGTAATTTACACTACACTACTCTTTCTCATTTGATCTCTTTTCCAGCACCCAAATACTCAATTAGAAGTTCCTCACTTCTCCTACAGAGCTAAAAAAACAGATTTAAACTCAATCCCATCAGAACCAAGAAAAAGAAAGATTGGAAATATGGAAAAAAAGAAAGAAGTTGTTTGAATAAGCTTATAGTTAAAGATAAGCCTAAGTGTAACCATTTTATATGCAAAAGCTGAATTTGGTCAAAGGGATAAGGGATTAACACATCCTTGATGTTGCCTAATAAGTTATTAGCTAGTGCATAACCAAGAAGATTCGATAATAGTATTATCCTCATAAGATGATCACTCAGGATTATCACACTAACTTGCTGGCACCTCTTCCAATCCAAATCATATATAAATTGACTAAATAAGTTAGTAAGCTTGCCTTTTGCATACCCCCAAGTTCATTAAAAACAATTGGGATCTGAGACAAAACATAGCATTTGTTCTTGTTAGCATATTTGGTGAGGGAAAAAATGAACCAAAGAAAACTAGTAGGTCGAAAATTCAGCCGCTAAGTTTTTTTGATAACTTTTTTTTAATTAATGATAAGAATCTTCACATCAAAGAGAATCCATGATTAGTTTCCTGGTTGCTGCCAAGCATAATCAAACCCATTATTCATTATGTATCTTATAAGTAGAATACATTGTATACAAGTCTCCATGATTAGTTGCATGGTTGCTTCCAAGCATAATCAAACCTGCTATTGATTATATATCTTATAAATAGAATACTAAACCCACTATATCACTTCTCAATTAGATATCCCCAAACAATCGTGCTACCATGACTGGCTAAAAGTCGTCGTGCCAAATAAAAAATAATCCCTAGTTACTCAACTAGTATAGTCGGTAAGTCGGGGTCGAACCCAAGAGACACTTGTATCCTAAGTTTTATTATTATCAACTCAAAGAAGTAACAAAGGGGGGATTTTGTGAATTAAAACTAAAACTAAGAATTGAAACAAACAAAGCAAGCAATCAAACAGGGCAAAAGTTGGATTTTTATCAATTAGAAAAAAAAACAATCCTATTCAAGTATCCACTTTTCTTCCTCAAGTTATTGATCCTAGATTCAAACAAGTTATTCCTTTTAGTTATTCATATCCTGATCAGAATTATGACATGGCAACGAGACATGCAAACTTAATATCCAAATTACTCATGAAACGATCATAAATAATATGAATACTAGCAATAAGAACAAGGATAAACAGGATACATGCAATTGAATTCCAACGAGTCAAACAATTAACATGCATTCAAATCTCTTCTCAATTGTTTTAGTCCAACGAGTCCTAAATCAATTGAGTTGCTACAAAGATTAGGCTTTGCTACGAGAAAACCTAGATCTAGCAATAGATAATATCAATTCCAACAAGGTGATCAATCAAGCAGAAATCAATATAATCAATATAAATTATGCCCAAGAGAATTGAAATAACCTGTAGAAATAAACCTGAAAAGACGAATCTCACAACAACTTGAGTCTGAAAAGCTTCCACTCGAATAGAATCTAGAAAGTTTAGTTCTCCATAACAGAGAAAATACCAAAGTCTGAAATTAGGTCTCAGAGAATACAAAACAAAGCTGAAAAACTAGGTCTAAATAGTCTCGGCTAAGAGTACGAAATAAAATAAATTCGGAAATAAGATAAAATAGATAGATAGAAAGAGCAATCACCGCCTCGGATTTTTGCTGACGTGGACCTCCGCGGGCGCGGTGAACAATCTCCGCGAGCGCGGAGCTGTAGAATTCTTCCTCCGAGTCAACGCTGACCCGCGACCGCGGCCTTAGGCATCCGCGATCGCGGCACTGAATTCTTGCTCAACCGCGGACTGCTCATCTCCGCGGCCTTCACTTCTCGATCTTTTAATCCCGACTTCAATTCTTTCAATTTCTTCAAGTCTTCGGTCTTCTACTCATATATCGTTACAAGCACTAAATGGACCTAAATCTATATATAAAATGTATTATCTAGTCCTAATTATGCTATATGAAATACAACATATCAAATTCCCCCATACTTAGACCTTGCTCGTCCTCGAGTAAGCTAAAAAATAAAATCAAGCATGACAAATCAATAAAGGTCTACAGACAGCAATGGGAGAAAATGATCTAAAACTAAAAAGCACTCAAAATAATCTCACAACCCGAAACCATGTAGAGAAATAATGAGCAAAAACATGAAAGCTCAAATCACACACCTCACAAATACAAGATATAACACTCAAGCTCCAAAAAGTGTAGAGCAACCTAGGATCTACCCAACATCTAAAATATAATCCCCAGACCCCAAAGTAGAATATGAATCCTAAGCACTCTTATTTTACCACTCATTCTACTTAGGCGCCCTTTCGGGTTTTCACCTAATCACTCTTTTCATTTTTCTTTTAGGTGTGCTCACAATTACTCACATCTCTCATTAACCACTTATTACCCCAACCTAATGCTGGTCCGGGTTACCTGCTTATTGCCTGAGCCGCCCTTTTGGGTTTTCAGCTCATCCCAGGATTTTTATGGGTTTTTTTTTTCAATCTGAAATGCAAAAACTAAAATGATGCATCTGTACATATATACAACAGTGAGTACTCCCTCCCCCATACTTAAACCTTTCATTGCCCTCAATGAAATAAAGACAAATCAGATAAAAATAAAGGAAAGGAAAACAGAAGACTCACTGTGGGGGACCTGACGCTGGAAAATGCTGAGGGTACTGAGGACAATAATGCTGATAAAATGCCTCCTGACGCTCCCTCATCTGATCCATGGTGACGGACATGTCTCTGACATTCCTCCCCACATCCGCTAAAGTACTCCTCATACCAGGCTGCTCTTTGATAAGATAATCCTGCTGATCAGCCATAGAATCAAGCCTCATACTCAAGTGCGCCATAGCAGAAGTCATCCCTTCATACCATTCTGGAGCTTCTCCATCACCAGAAGGACTAGCCTCGTGCTGTCCCTGAGGATGCTCATCATGCTGCTCAGCGTGATTCCTCACCAGAAGAAGGCATCAAAGTCATCACCATGTACTGTAAAGTCATCCATAAAAACCTCAATAAAATTTTCAATATACTCAGAAAAGATGCTTACCATAGACCGTTGGAACGTACCGGGTGCGTTACACAATCCGAATGGCATTCTGCGGTATGCAAAAGTGCAAAACGGACATGTAAATGTCGTTTTCTCTTGGTCCTCTAGTGCAATAGCAATCTGAAAATACCCTGAATAGCCATCTAAAAAGCAATAATAGGAACGACCGACAAGTCGCTCAAGCATTTGATCAATGAATGGCAGGGGAAAGTGATCTTTTCTGGTTACCGTGTTCAGCTTACGGTAATCAATACAGACTCTCCAACCAGTCTGGACTCGTGTGGGGACTAATTCCCCATGCACATTCTCAACTACTGTAATACCACCCTTTTTGGGCACAACCTGGGTCAGAGACGGGATAAATCATACCTGCCTGTAGGAGCTTCAACACCTCCTTCTGGACTACCTCCATCATAGGTGGGTTGAGCCTTCTCTGTGGCTGTCTGGATGGCTTGGCACCATCCTCTAGGAGGGATCCTATGCATACATGTAGAGGGACTAATCCCTTTAATGTTAGCAATGGTCCACCCTAGTGTTGTCTTGTGCTCTTTAAGTACCTGCACCAATTTATCTTCTTGCTCTTTGGAGAGTTTGTTAGAAATAATGACAGGAAAAGTGTCACCATCTCCAAGGAAGACATATTTTAAATGCTCAAGGAGCTGTTTAAGCTCAACTTCAGGTGCCTGCACTACAGAAGGAAGCAATTTCTCGCTAGGGAGAGTTAGTGGTATGGGCCCAATGGCCAAAGTATCAGCAGGAGATTCACAGCATGCATTCAGATCAGCAAAAATCTCATGATATCTTTCAGGCAATTCATAATCCAAGCATGCAGGATCTATGTCATTCTCTAGAACAGATTGCAACTCATCTACACAAGTAGTATCAAAGACATCTTGTACAATAGGATCAATTACATCAACTGAGCATAGAGAGTGATCATCTTGGGGGTATTTCATAGCATTATCCATGCTATATTCAAATATTTCCCCATCAAATTCCATGGTTAGGACGCCTTTACACATATCAATTTTTGTTCTAGCAGTTTTCATGAAAGGTCGACCTAACAAAATTGCAGCAGCATGCGCATCATGATCCATATCAAGCACAAAGAAATCAGCAGGGAATATCAATTTATCCACCATAACAAGAACATCCTCAACAATCCCTTTCTGGTAGACTGTGGACCTATCAGCTAGTTGAACAACAATACCAGTTTCTTGCAAAGGTCCTAAGCCTAGTGAAGTGTAAACAGAATAAGGCATGACATTAATAGAAGCACCTAAATCAAGCATGGCTTTATCAATTTTAGTGTCTCCTATTATACATGGAATGCTAAACATGCCTGGATCACTGCACTTTTTAGGCATACGCCTTTGAAATACAATAGAGACATGTTCACTAACCTTAACTTTCTGTTTCCCTTTCAATTTTTGGTTCCTTTTGATAGTGCACAACTCTTTTAGAAATTTAGCAAATCTAGGAACACTTTTAATCAGATTAAGGAAAGGGATGTTTACCTCACACTTGGAGAATGTCTCAAAGATATCTTTGTCTTGTTCTGGCTTCTTTGTATCCTTGAGTGCCTCGGGAAATGGTGGAATCGGCTTCTGTGAATTCATGGGAAGAAACTGAGGGTGAACGTAAGAATCCTCGGGTTCAGCTTCAGTACCGCGGGCGCGGAGCGTTTCCCGCGGTCGCGAAAATTCGGATTTTTCGGTATCCGGTTTTTTCTCGCCTCCGCGGTCGCGGTAGTTGGTCACCGCGGTCGCGGTGCCTTCGATCAGAATCCTCGTAGTCTCAGTTGAGGTTCCGCGATCGCGGCAATCGTTCTCCGCGGGCGCGGAGGCGTTCTCCAAAATATCGAATTTTTCAGTTCGTGGATCTTCATTCACCCCCACATATCTATTCAGCTCTCTTCCACTTCGTAATGTGATAGCACTCACATTCTCTCTTGGATTGATAGGTTGTGCCGGCAATTTCCCAAAATCTCGGGCCTCTAGCTTGCTTACTACAGTAGCCAGTTGACTTATCTGAGTCTCTATATTCTTGATACTAGCTTGAGTGGACTGGAAATTAGGCTGTGTATTCTGTCCCAACTGGTCTACTGTGTTAGCTAGCCTTGCAAACATCTCTTCAGCATTGAATGAGTTGTTTTGATTTTGAACTAGAGGTCTAGGAACATAAGGTTGCCTGTTTTGCTGATTTCCTCCTTACTGATTATATTGAGTCTGATTTGGATTCCCATATCTCAGATTTGGATTATGTGCCCAGCCTGGGTTGTAATTATTAGAAAAAGGATCAAAACGAGGTCTAGGAGGTCCATATCCTCCTACAACATTAACCTCAGCCTGAGGTTCCTGGAGTTGTGGGCATGCATCAGTAGGGTGAAGTGTGTCAGCACAGATTTCACATGCCTTCAGTTGTTGAGGGGTTCCTTGCAGCATGAACCTCTTCATCATATCTTTCAACTCCGCCATCTCAGCTTTTATAACAGAAGAGGAGTCCATAGCATTGACTCCCTTAGAGCCAGTTCTTTTGTTGAATTGCCTTGAGTTCGCAGATAGCTCAGAAAAGAGCTCAAGGGCATCTGTTGGTGTCTTATTCATCAGGCTTCCACCACAAGCTGCATTCACCATTCTGCGCTCTTCATCCAGTAATCCACCAAAGAAATAGAGTACCAGATCCTGATTAGAATACCCATGATACGGACAACTAGCACACAGTCTCTTGAATCGCTAATGATAATCATACAAACTCTCTCCAGCCTGTTGCTCAATATTGCTCAGGATCTTCTTCAGACTGTTCTGTTTGGTGGCAGGAAAATATTTCTCTAAGAATGCCGCTTTCATCTTAGTCCAGGTATTTATGGAGCCTGGAGAAAGATAGTAGAGCCACTCCTTGGCTGAATCCTTCAGAGTGAAAGGAAACGCCCTTAGCTTGATCTGGTCCTCAGTTACATCAGCAGGCTTCATACTTGAGCAGACTTGATCAAATTCAGCAAGATGCTTGTTTGGATCTTCCCCACCATGACCATGGAATTGGGGTAAGAGATGGATCAACCCTGATTTCAATTCAAACTTGACACCATCATTCAGCGTAGGGAACTGAACAGCCAGGGGTTGTTGTTGAAAGTTAGGAGCAGTCAGCTGCTTCAAAGTCTGACCTCCCATTGTCTCAGTTTCAGCAGAATTCAAGTCGAAAGGCAATTCACGGAGTAGTTCCCGAGCTTCACGTCTCAACCTGGAAAGGGTCCTTTCAATCTCTGAATCAAAAGGCAAAATAGAAGAATCAGTAGCACGAGTGTGGACCATAAACTAGGGTCAACACTAGAGTTGGTAACAATAAAAACTTAGAATTAAACAAAAGTATCCCTGGCAACGGCGCCAAAATATGACTGGCTAAAAGTCGTCGTGCCAAATCAAAAATAATCCCTAGTTACTCAACTAGTATAGTCGGTAAGTCGGGGTCGAACCCAAGAGACACTTGTATCCTAAGTTTTATTATTATCAACTCAAAGAAGTAACAAAGGGGGGATTTTGTGAATTAAAACTAAAACTAAGAATTGAAACAAACAAAGCAAGCAATCAAACAGGGCAAAAGTTGGATTTTTATCAATTAGAAAAAAAACAATCCTATTCAAGTATCCACTTCTCTTCCTCAAGTTATTGATCCTAGATTCAAACAAGTTATTCCTTTTAGTTATTCCTATCCTGATCAGAATTAGGACATGGCAACGAGACATGCAAACTTAATATCCAAATTACTCATGAAACGATCATAAATAATATGAATACTAGCAATAAGAACAAGGATAAACATGATACATGCAATTGAATTCCAACGAGTCAAACAATTAACATGCATTCAAATCTCTTCTCAATTGTTTTAGTCCAACGAGTCCTAAATCAATTGTGTTGCTATAAAGATTAGGCTTTGCTACGAGAAAACCTAGATCTAGCAATAGATAATATCAATTCCAACAAGGTGATCAATCAAGCAGAAATCAATATAATCAATATAAATTATGCCCAAGAGAATTGAAATAACTTGTAGAAATAAACCTGAAAAGACGAATCTCACAACAACTTGAGTTTGAAAAGCTTCCACTAGAATAGAATCTAGAAAGTTTAGTTCTCCATAACAGAGAAAATACCAAAGTCTGAAATTAGGTCTCAGAGAATACAAAACAAAGCTTAAAATCTAGGTCTAAATAGTCTCGGCTAAGAGTACAAAATAAAATAAATTCGGAAATAAGATAAAATAGATAGATAGAAAGAGCAATCGCCGCCTCGGATTTTTGCTGACGTGGACCTCCGCGGGCGCGGTGAACAACCTCCGCGAGCGCGGAGCTATAGAATTCTCCCTCCGAGTCAACGCTGACCCGCGACCGCGGCCTTAGGCCTCTGCGATCGCGGCACTGAATTCTTGCTCCACCGCGGACTGCTCATCTCCGCGGCCTTCACTTCTCGATCTTCTAATCCCGACTTCAATTCTTCCAATTTCTTCAAGTCTTCGGTCTTCTACTCATATATCGTTACAAGCACTAAATGGACCTAAATCTATATATAAAATGTATTATCTAGTCCTAATTATGCTATATGAAATACAGCATATCATACCACTTAATATATTTAGTGAGTTAGGATTTCTTAGCAAAAGTTGAAACTAATCAAACCTATTGCAAACCTACCAATTCCTGAATTTGCAGAAACAAATAAGCATCAAACAACCTGCTAATTCACTCGTAAGACCTGATAATTAATCAATTATTGTTCAACCCATCTATTATTTTGATGAATACCAAATCAATTGTGGTGGTTCCCAATTTGATCCAAAACATGTATGAAACAACAAACCAATAAAAGCCCTTAGTTAATACATGGCTGCAACACCCATCGGTTTTTCGATAACAAAAATTGAGAAGAAGGGGAAAAGAAATTTAGTGAAGCATCATCGACTTACCTCCGATGTACTTGTCCTTCCTCTATTACAACCCTAACACATTGCTCAAGTCCTAGAGTCTTGTTTGGTGCGTTCTTGGCCCTCCCTTGTTGGAGCTTATGGTCTTGATGTTCTGCCCAAGGCTAGGAGATGCTTTATCAGGTTCGTTGTGGGACTCTGGCGTGGATCGACTCCGAGTGACGTTCTCGGTTCCGTGTCGGGCCGTCGGGATGGGGTCGACTTCGATCTTGCGCCTACTATGCGCGGGCGAACGGTCACCTTTGTGTCTTCGGTCACCGCGGCGATGGCTCCTAGGTTCTCGCTAGTCGGTGCGGTACAAATTGGATCTCCTCAACCTTCGAGTAACGTTGCCAACACCCTGCCCTCCTACTTCTCTTCCTACCTCTTGTACTTGGTTCGATTGAAATAAGTCTTCATACTCTTCCTCTGTATGAATTTGTAGTTTCTCTATAGATCTATCGTATTTGCCCTCTTCATACCCTTCCTCTATAGATCTATTGTATTTGCACTGTGTGTGGAAATGAACACTGATGTTTTGAGGAAAATAATGGATAAGGCGCCTAATATTTCACTTCTCCGCGCCAAGTGAAATAGCGGGCCTGGAAAAAACCCTAAAGCCTCAAACTGCCCCCATAGAACCAAAATGACCGCTGTAATAGATCGTGAATAAAAAACCGCTGCCTAAACCGCTCCTATAACATAAACCGCCACCACAAACCGATGCGGTAATCTAAACCGCCAGCACAACCGCCATATTTTCCCAACCGCCACCATACCCGCTACAAAAAGCTTGAATTGTAGTAGTGGGATCAAACACATAACAAAAATCAAGAGGTCTTTTTAAGGGTTGTAATGGGGCCAAGGTAAAGAGAAATTTGGAAGGAATCATATTTGGCTTGTGGTGCTAAATCCGGGATAAAGAACTAATCCTAACCCAAAAGTCAACACTTTCTTCTCTTACTTCTCCCAAACTTTCTTTTTCAACTCCATACACTCATTTATGCACTTCGTTTCTTCTTTTTTTTTCTTTCTTCTTTCTTCACTTTTTCCTTTGGCTCTTCTTCAACTCTTTCTCTTATACTTATGAAGATTACTAACAATTGAACTCAACTTTTTTCTTTGCTTTGCAACATACTTTCATCTTCATTTTTTTCACGTTACACACAAGAGTTGTTTTTCCTTCAACTTCCCCCATACTTATATCAAACTCCCATAAAACAAAACCAACCTAAAGCCCTAAATCCCGGATAGGTCAAGCTTATTAGGCTAGGAATCATTTTGTGGAGCTAATAAAAACAAGCTTACAGCTCAAAAGAAATAGGGGTGTCAAAACATGGATCTTGTAAAGTAGAAAGGAAATAATAGGCTATAAGAAACATTGCCTCAATCATTTTAATGTCATGCATTCAATCATATAAAGAAACCTTGAAAAAGAGTCATAACGCAAGTTCTAGAGCTAGATAATCATGGTGATACACTCAAGAATGTAGAGAACAAATATAATCATGAAAGGCCAAAAATATCTCACAAGGCAAATTTTTGTCTAGAACTTCATAATGAATCAAACACTCAAGCTAAATACATGCTCCATCCTATAGTCAAAGTAATTAATCAGTGATCATACTCATATCATATAAACTTCAGCATATTATGCAAATCATGGATTAGGATTCATACTTAGCATAGAAACACAAGAGGAATCAAACAAAGGGGAAATAAGAACCTAAATGCAATATTTTTTTTATATTTTTTTTCAATTTTTTTTGATTTTTTCTCAATTTTTCAAAATTTTACTTATGCATGACAATAAAATAAACATGCAAATGCAACTACATGAACTATACACAACTAAGCACTTATGACAAAATAAAGAATCACATTCCCCCATGCTTAAACTTTACTTTGTCCCCAAAGTAAAAGAAAAGATAAGAGAAAAAGAAACTAACCTCATCATAAGAGCTTGACAAACTTCAGAATCTACTCCTCAGGCGACGGTTGTGGTGGATATCCCGGGTATAGATATGAAGGAGCTGGATAACCCAGATATGGATGATAGGTAAAAGATGGATAGCCCTGTTGTGGTGTGTGTAGGAAGAAGAAAGAATGAAGAGGCAAGATGATTTTTCAGGTTTTAATGCGCCGAAACGCCCCGAAGCGCGGTTTGGGACCTTCAAAGCGCGACCGCAGAATGTCGGGTTTGCCCACGCTTTGGATGCAGAAAATCAGCCCCTCAGAACGCGGTTTGGGGAAGAAATAGCATGGGGGCGCTTCAACTGGACTTGACCGCGCTCTTCTGCTTCGTCGTACTGCTGGCTATAGGCGTCCCGGGCCCACGAGTGCGAGGGGGTCTTGGCTTACTCGAACCGCGTGTACTTGTTTCCGACTTTACCTAAAACTAAGAACAAAAACAAATCGAAACAAAACAAAAAAACCAGAAAATAAATAAAAAATAAAATTAAAACTTGAGTTTCCTCCCAAGAAGCACTTGTTTAACGTCATTAGCTTGACGTTTAGCATGAGTTGACAAGATTAGACATTGTCAATGCCCTTAACAACCTGTCAAAAGCCTATGAGCACATCTCACAAGAAAATAAGTAGCACAAGGATAATTTCAAATTGAATAACCCATTTAAAAACTTCTTCAACTTATCAAACTTGTGAGACCAATTTTCATGAAATGGCATATGCTCAAAAAAGTCAACACAATTGGTGATGTCAGAAAATACTTACAGTATGTGTCAAAGTACTTGTCATCATCACCACTTTCCTCAAAGATGAATTGTGAGTATTCTCTAGTACCAACCTTAAACTCACTTGGTTCTATAGGCTTCTCCATGTCAATAGAGATTGAACTTGGCTCCTTGGTGCTCTCTTCAAGTTGAATAATAGGAATAAAGTCATATTGGACATTAAAGTCATCCTCATAACCCAACTCAACTCTAGCGGATTCCTCCTCAACTTGCATTTGGGTGTCTAACTCAAGGGCATTTGATTCCAATGCAACCTCTCCCATCATTGGATAGGGAATTGGTGGAGATAATTCGACTAGCATACATTGATGGCTCATGTACCAAAAGAAATCCCAACACTCTTCTGGTCCCATACACCAAAGCCTATAATTGCTCATGTACTCATCCTCATAACCCAACTCAACTCTAGCGGATTCCTCCTCAACTTCCATTTGGGTGTCTAACTCAAGGGCATTTGATTCCAATGCAACATCTCCCATCATTGGATAGGGAATTGGTGGAGATAATTCGACTAGCATACATTGATGGCTCATGTACCAAAAGAAATCCCAACACTCTTCTCGTCCCATACACCAAAGCCTATAATTGCTCATGTACTCTGCGAGCCCTCGAGTCTGAGAATTCAAACCATCTAGAATGCATTCACATAATTCTCTCTCACATGGATAATAACCCAACAAAGTACCATGATGTGATTCCATCTACCGAGTCATGGCCCCATGAGTTGAGTGAAGATTCCATCCCTAAAGACAAGTACAATTTGCACGACAAGGGAGAGTCTTCATTTGGACACATATCCAAGGCCGGTGTCCGAGGCGCTAAGGAGCCGAGTCAAGGCACGACGCTCTATTATTGGCGCATCACTCGCGAACATGCTAGGGCAATGCTTGACAAGATCAAGGAGGAGCTCATGGATCATAAGTTTCCAAAGATTTACAAAGAAGAAGGTTGGAGTCTCCTTTTGACTCGTGTTCCGACAAGTGACTTTTTTTTTACGGTTAAGGACACTTTATAAGTTTTCGGGATTTCGGGTTAATTTTTGTAATTTCCTTAAGTGAAGGGGCTAAATTTGTGAGGTTGCTTTCTAGGTTATATGGTCGTCCCCCTCACCCTTTGTTGAGAGACTTGGACGAAATTTGCTTCTCTTTTCCTTGCATTTTCAATTCGAAGTTCTTGTTTTGTTTCGTTCAATTCTCGTTGTTCAATTGTTGGTGAGTCATATCCGACAATTTCGAGCATCCTAGTTTGTTTGAGAGCTTGGTGAGTCATATCCAAGTTATCAAGCATCCATATCCCCTTGTTCTCTCCATTTCGAACCATCATCCATCTCGGAGGTTTCTGCACCATCTCAGTAAATTCGACATAACTTTCAATCCGCTCATCATCTCGGTCTCATATTTTGAGGACTTCAACTAGACTCATAGATCTAACTTCTAGAATTGGAATCACTCAATGTCGAGTTCGGACGAGGAAGATCCAGCCAGTTGAAGACGGGTCAGTTGCGTGGTGTTTGTTGTCGGAATTCCTTGGATTCTCGTGGCGATCTCTTTGCACCATCATCTACACCATCGATCCTTTCATCATACCATATTCATGAATCTTTTGTTGTAGTCTAGCAAAATACTCATGAAAATATTCATCACGTAGTTGTATACATGCAAACATAGCCATGGATCAGTAGCACGGTTGTTATGAACCGTAAGATAGGTTCACAACACCAAAAAATAGTAATACTAAATCAACACACAGAAATAGCCGAGTCCCCGACAACGGCGCCAAATTTGTCGAGCACTTTTATGTCGCTGTAAAAGCACTGTCAAAGAAATACCTAACTTCCTAACCTAAGTATAGTGGAAGCAAGGGGTCGAACCCACAGGGACTCAGATTACTTGTATTTAAATAATATTATTGAGAGAAAGGGGGATTTTTATGGTTTCAAGCTAACAATCTAAGTAAATAAAACAAAGTAAACAAAATAGTTAAAGATTCAAATATAGAGAAAAGCGTCCAACTAGTTTCATATCCATTACATACATGAGTTTTGATCCTTGATTATTCTTATTTCGATTTCTCTTGACTAATCTATTGTGAATTTATGAAATTCAAGTTTAAGGTGGTTATTAACATACACTGTCTTTAACAACCTTTTAACCAATTAACCTAGAAAACCTTCTATGTCAAATTGATTATGCAATTAAGTTCAAAGCATTCAATAGAAACATAGTTATATTTCTCTTCAATTGCAAAACTAGGGTTTTTGTCTCCCACAAATCTCCAATTCAAACTAACGTAAAAACAAAGCAATAGATAGCATCCTCCCCTAAGAAAACCTAAGGAAAGTATTTATATCACATCTAGAAATATCCAAAAAATACTAATAAAGTCGGCCCAAAGATAACACGGAGGCCCGAGTCAGCGTCGGATCAACGCGCCGGAGCGCGGTTTGGATTCCCCAAAGCGCGGTCGCAGAATGGCCCATCTTGCCCGCGTTTTGCCTGCAACAACTCTACTGACACTTCAAAGGCTGTTTTGACCCCCTTCGAGTTGGAATTTGGACTCGGAGTAAAAATATGAATTGTAGCTCTTCGAGTTATCTTTCCATTGATACCAAAATTCAGCTTCATCTGACCTCTATAGCTCCCAAACCAAGTATTGCAAGATATAGGTGTCAAAACAAGACTCCAATGCATGACCCGGGTTTAAACATTTTTATCCCTCTAGCTCTTGGGTCTTAGTTCTTCCAATCTTCACTTGTATCATTCTAAGCTTCCTCAAACTCCACCATATTCCTCTAATATCCATCCCGTCCATGCTTGTTTACCTAAAGATATGCAAAACCGAACAAAACAAGCGCAAAACCCGAATTTCCTAGAAAACCTAAGAACTACACTAAACTAAACTAAAACACATGCAAAACAAACATAAATATGCATCCTAGGCTATACCTAAATGCAAGCTATCAATCGGACTAACCCATTGGTTGTCCGATATAGGAAAAATAATCCCTGCATCAAGTAGTTTTAAAATTTCCTTTTGACCACATCTTTCATGTTAAGATTCAGTCTACGTTGATGCTCTATGGTGGGTTTGTGATTATCCTCCATGTGGATTCTATGCATGCACAATGAGGGGGATATGCCAGTTATGTCATCAAGGGAATAACCAATGGCTTATCTATGGGTCCTAAGCACAACAATCAATTTCTCTACTTCTTCATCATGTAATTGAGCATTAATGATAACAGGGAAGGTAGAGTTAGGACCAAGAAATTCATACCTGAGGGAGTCTAGAACTATCTTGAGCGTTGGAGTAGGCTTTGCCAGATGAGAATGGACTCTTCATGTTCTGTCTTCAAGACCTCTTCAAGGTAATCACACGCCAGAAGCTCTTCGTCATCTGCTAGAGGGGTCGGTATCGACACTGGGGGGTCAATATCGAGTCATTTATGCCTTCCAGTAGGGTCGTTATCGACTCGGAGGTGGTCGGTAACGACGTCGTAGATTCCGATATTGAATTAGTACACTCTGTTTGCTCCTCAGCTCTTGCCAGAAGCCTCGGTATCGACCCATGGGGGTCGGTATCGATGATGCAGGATTGAATTTTGCCCATCTTCTGCTCTGAAATGCCTCAAAAGCTAGCCGATTCCCCACAGTCAATGTAGTCGGTGTGGTTGCAGAGCATCTTGACCTCCGCTTCATTGGTCTCCTTCATGGTTGGGTAAAAGCGGAACTCCACCATCTCATCCCCGACCTCAAAAGTTTGGATTCCCCTCCTAACATCGATTATAGCACCCGATGTGGCTAAGAATGGCCTACCAAGAATGATAGGCACCACCGGGTCTTCGGGCATCTCCATCACGATAAAATCATTCGACACAAAGAACTTTGCCACTTGCACTGGGAAATCATCAACTACTCCTGTAGGCTTGACACTGGATCCATCCGCCATGTACAACTTCATATTGATATGTTCCAATGGTCCCATGTTGGCCTTTGACCAAATAGAGAGTGGTAGGAGACTTGCACTGACACTAGGGTAGGGGTGGCAAATTCTGATCCGACCCAAAATAACCGACCGAACAACCCGATTTGAGAACCGACCACTATCCGAAAAAAATTACAAAATGAAATCTGAAACCGACCCGATCTGACCGATTCTAACCCGAACCCGAAAGCAACCCATTTAAAAAAGCAACCCGAAACCAATTATATCCGAAAAGACCAACCCGATATATACCCGAATCCGAGCAACCCGAACCGGTTGTATCCGAAACCGAAACAATCCGAACACGATTACACCTGAAACAACCCGAACCCGATTATACCCGTGACTTGGATTATACAATAATCCAGCTCTCGGGTATTCACGGGGTAATTCTACTAAAGATTATACAATAATATAATAGTAATATAAAATTTAAAATATTTGTATATAATATAGCAATAAAATTATGTAATTTATAAAAAAAAACTTTAAGATCGAGCCACATATTTTAGTTGAATATATTTAAAAAGTATTTTTATTATATGTTGAGATATTCCCCATATTTTGATTAATTTTTTTTAAATGTTAATTTCACTTGAATAGAATATTTTGTATTATTTTTTTATTTTTCAAAAGATATTAGTATGCATAAAAAAATCATTTTTTATAAAAATATTTATTAAGGTTATGTATTTGAGTTCTTATCTTTTAGGGTTTAGAGTTTAAGGTTTAGGGTTTAGGGTTTATGGTTTAGGGTTTAGGGTTTAAGGTTTAGAGTTTAGGGTAGGAAATCTAGCAATGATAATATAACTTATTAAAATGTTTATTAAAATAGTTTTTAACATTAATTTATTAAAATTTATGTAGATATACTAATCTAGAGATTTAATCAAATGAAAATGGGGATTATCATGAAAAATAAGAACGAATCTGGACCATCTGATTGAAACAATAGAAATAAATCTAGGCCATCTGATTAAAAAAAAAAAAAAAGTAAAAAAAAAAAAATTATTCTATTTTTTAAAGTCTTTTTACGTATGTAGAATGATATAAATCGAGTATGAACATAAGGCCATAAAATGTGAACATATAATACTAATATGTGAACGTACCTATATTATATGAACGTATACTAAATTTTTTGAAGTTAAAATGCGGTTATATGTGAACAACCCTTGTAATAATGTGAACATGTGTATAAAATATGTGAACAGAATGTAATCATTAAAAATTGATATAAGAAAGGATATTTTAAGAATTATATATATCTTATCTAAAAAATAATATTATACCAAAATAAAACTAATATATTTTTTAATATATATAAATATAAATATTTAGAAATAATTCGATTAAATTTCAACTAATCAGTTTGATTTAAAAAGATGAATGATATATTTTAATATGGAATCATTTTATATATTATTTTAACCTCCACTTTAGTATATAGTAATGATTGAAATTATTTTAATGACTTTAGAACTACTTACCATAGTCTCATATAGTCATGGATTCCAATATTATTATTCATCACAAAAGATATATTTCTTCAATAAAATGTAAAGATTTTATTTATTTATGAATATGATCTTAAAATTGTATGTGACTATAAAATTATTATTTGTGAATTGAGATCATTTTAAATTATTGGAGTATAACATCATATAATCATTAGTTGTAACATGTAATTAGTTGATTGCAATATCATAAGAATTTTTTATGAATATAAAATCTTACATATGTTTAATAGCATATAATCTTTACTTGTGCTTTGTGAATATTGTATCTTATGAATTTGTAAATTATGATCATCTATTAATTTGATTGACTTTTCCGGTCAAATATTAATTGATCTATTCTACAAGTGGTAAATTTCATCTTTAAAAACTCAATATCAAATTCAAATTCAAATAGTATATTATAAATACAGCGATTCTTAATATTATCATGACCCATTCATTAAATTCATATAACTTTTATCACTTAAATAAAGTTATTTTGAACTCTTAATATCGATTTCAACAGAAATTCAATCAAGACCTAATTCAACCAAAATTTGATTTAGTCGAACACCGATTTAACCGAACCGATTCAACCGAAATCCGATTCAACCGAAATCCAATTCAACTGAAATCCGATTCAATCAAAAATTGCAAAAATTGACTCAACCCAAAACCGACTAAACCGAAATCCGGATTTGCTTGACCGATTTTGACCCAATAACCCCGATGTAACCGATAATTTACACATTCGACCCGATCCGACCCGACCCGAAATACCCGTTACTAATCGAAACCCGAATGATCCGAAATCCGAATAACCCAACCGAAATCCGATCGATTTACCGAATTGTCACCCCTAACTGGCACCTTAATCACATAAAGCCTTGAAACGATAAGCTCTAATACCAATAGTAATGGCAAACTTACGTGGGTCACCTAGCTTCTCGGGGAGCTCCAAGGATCGAACCTCATCTATCAACTCGGATATAGACCTCTTCATGCTCAAGAATTCTTTCAAAAATTTTGTGTAAGCCGACATTTCGTTTAGGGCCTCAACGAATGGAATAGAAATGTTCAAACCCTGAAGAACCTTTACAAAAAGCCTAAACTTCCCTTTTGTAGAGTCTTTAGACTTCTTAGAGGGGAAGGGAAAAGTCTTCGCCGGACTCGGAACCAAAACGGGCTCGAGTCGTGGCGTTATCGAATCGACAAGGGGGTCAGTCGATGTTGGAGAAGGGTCGGTACAAACCTTGGGAGGGTTGTTAACGACCTTGATACTAAGAGAGGGGGTTGGTTTCGAAGACTTACCTGAGCTGGATGGGTCGTTAATGACCTTATGGGGGTCGGTAACAACTTGCTGAGCCTCGGTATCGACCCTGTTGAGGTCGGTAACGGGCTTGACTAGGTGTCATCTTCATCGTCGTGCTCTTTTTCCTTGGTCTCAACACGATCAGACAACTTCTTTCCGCTCCTAAGGTGCATTGCTGCAATTTGTCCTCTAGGGTTTTCCTCGGCCCTGCCCAGTAATTGCCCTTGAGGTCTTGGAATTTGTGCAACAAGGTTTCCATTATGGGAATTGACGTTTTTCTTGTATGATTCAAGATCTCCCAACTTTGCATGTACCCCTTTTATTCGGGTATTTAGGTCAGCTTGGACTCCATCAATCTTGTTGTGGACGTCATTAATTTTGTTGTGGACTCCATTAATACCCTCTTGTAGCCCTTGTACCCATGACGATGACTCTTGATAGCCTGGAGGCCTATAAGGGGCAGGCTTTCTCTCTTTTGATGGTGGTGCATGTCCTTGACCTTGGTTGTAACTTCCCCAAGTGGCGTAGTTATTGTTCTTGTCATAGTTCTTAGGCGGGTTTCTGTATTGATCTATCATGTAATTAGCATCAGCATAGGTCTCAGTGGCTCTAACCTGCTCAATGTTAGTGTAAGCAGAAGTACTATGGGCTTGAGAGCCACATTCTTGACAAGGTTGAGAGGTTTTAAGGAAACTTACCTGTTTCTTAAGCCGATTGATCTCATCTTGCATGAATTGGACTTTAACATCTGGATCAATATCTGTTTTTGGATTGTAGAGCCTCCTTTGAGGTTAGGGCGTCTGTTCTATCCCATACATGGCATCATAATTGGTGAGTTTGTCAAGCAACGCCTATGCAACTTCATGACCCATCTCAATAAAACCACAATCGGTGTGCAGGTTGATGTGGTTCTTCGTTTCAACATTGATCCCTTGCAAGAAGATCTCTTGGAGGACATATTGTGGTTGCCCATGGGTAGGGCATTGTCTAAGCATCTTCTTGAATCTCTCTCATGTCTCTACGAAGGTCTCATTAGGCAGCTGGTGGTAGGAGGTGATGCGTTTCCTTAACTCCGTAGTTTTGGCAATTGGGAAGAACTTTGTCATGAATAAGTCATGCAAAGCCCTCCATGACCTAACCAACCTAGGCGATAGGCTCTCTAACCAGCTCAGGGCCTGTCATGTAAGGGACCACTTGAAAGCTTTCAATTGAAAATATTCTAAAGAGACACCGTCAACAGCAAAAGTGTCACATAAATCAGTAAAATTTCTAATATGATCCATTGGGCACTCAATGGGTTTCCCTTCAAACTGAGCCCTCTTAATCAAGGATATAAATTGAGATTTGATCTTAAAGGCTTTCTCTATATCTGGGAGAACAATTTCTGATTCTGGCACCCTCAGTTCTGGGTACATATACTGCTTGGCATTCCTTGGGATATCATTCAACTGCTCTTGTAAACGGTGATGTCTATGTTTTTAGCATAGTTTCAGTATGTTTTTCTAGGTCTTTTAGTCTAGTTTAGTTATGTTTTTGAGAGTGTTTTGTGTCTTTCTAGTATAGTTTGCATATTTTGTGAAAAGTATGGAAACTACGCTATTTGTGTGTTTTTATGTAGGTTTTGAGGCGGATTTGGACGCATTCAATGGACATTAGAAGAGAGGATCAAACTAGGAAGAAGGAAGGAAGAGATTTATGGAAGAAACCCCCGCAAAATCCAAAGGAAAAAAGGAAGAAACAAGAGAAAACATGTTCAAGCCAACCTCGATATCGACATTCTAAGGGTCGATATCGAGGCACTCAGCCCAGCCACCCAAGATAAAAGGCCCATTAATTGCTTTTATTCCACAATCTTTTATTTTTAGTAGGTTTTGTTTTTATGGAAACTTTTTAAGAGAGATGTTCTAGTATAAATAATCTTGTTTAGACACAATCTACGATCTCTCTCTAGTTAGTTTTTAGTTTGGACGCCTCCTAGGGTTTGATTTTACACGCTATTTTGGTTTTTTTGGAAGACAAGTGTTGCTTGGAGCACAAGGAAGAAGATTTTCTTGTGTTCTAGGTGTGTTCTAAGATAAGTTTGAAGTTTTAATTCAAGTAAGCTTTTAGTTTTAATTGAATTATTGTTTTCTCTTAATCTCTTTGCTTGTTTTTCTCCAATCATGAGTAAGTAGTCTCCTTTTCTAGGGTTGGGGTTAGAAACCCAACCTTATTGTGCATGAATGATGATGTGATGAATGAATTGAATGCCTTTTATCTATTCTTCTACTTGTTTGTGCAAAAGCTTTGACGAAAGTTGAAGTATTTCATGTTCTTAACTTAATTGAAAGAGAAAGTTGTGAATTTGAATATGAGATAAAGTTTGAGACGAAAGTTGAGAACTTTAGATCAAAGCAAGTAGATTAAGTGAATTGATTTGTAAAAATTGATTGATTTGCTTGATTAATTTAACGAAAGTTGATAACTTTATGTTAAAGGCATGATATTTATGATTTATGTTATTTGAAATTGCATGATTGTGTTGTGGTGAACCCCTATCCTAGAGTTTTTCCTTATTTTTGTGTGAAATCCAAACCCAGGTACCTCGATATCGACCCTGCCCGGGTCGATATCGACTACAATTTTCCCCTTTCTTCTTGTTGTTTACTTAGTTTTTCTGTTGAAATCATACCTCGGTAACGACCTTGACAAGGTCGATATCGACCCCTTCCAGTGTGTTTATTTAGTTGTTTTGCTTTGTTCTTTGTTTTGTTTTGCCATCTCTTTTGCTTTCTAGTTTAGTAATCAAACATAACCTTGTTTCTCGTGGACGATCCTGACCTCCCTATACACAGCGGGGTCTTGACTACAAATTTATTTGTTGTTGAGTAAATCCCTATCAACAAACGGGTAGTGGATTCACGTTCACGTTCAGCCTCAGTAGCTGCAACGTTTCTATCAGCTTGGAGCCACTCCATCTGAGCTCGGAGGTCGCCTATCTATTGTTAATGAGTCGCCATTTCTTGGTTCTCTCTCCGTTTGTGATGAAGAGTACGCTCATGCTCAGAATAGTATAAGGGAGTTTCAAAGGCAAGTCTGCGTCCTTCCCGTTGCATAAAACTGAAAACATAAACAAAAACAAACAAATTAGAAACAGTAATAGGGTTGGGCTATTTCCAAACCCCAACAGCAACTAAACGCAGCGCTATCGCTTCCCTGGCAACGACGCTAATTTATTGAGAGGGATTTACTTGACAACAAATAAATTTATAGTCAAGACCCCGCTGAGTATTGCAAGTCAGGATCGTCCACGGGAAGCATGGTTGTGTCTAATCACTAAGCTAAAACACAAAGAAAAGGAACAAAGCTAGAAACAAAGCAAAACAAAGCAAACAAGTGCACTGAAGAGGGTCGGTACCGACCTTGTCAAGGTCGATAACGGGGTGCAAATTAAGACTAAAAACTAAGTAAACAATGAAACAAAGAAGATATCTACAGGTCGTTACAGACGTAGGCAGGGTCATTAACGAGGTACCTGGGATTTAAAACTCGACTAAGAAGTAAGGGAAAATTCTAGGATAAGGGTCCACCACAACATAATCATGCAAATTCAAATAATATGAATAATAAAAATCATGCCTTTAACATAAAGTTATCAAGTTTCGTTGAATAAACAAGCAAATCAATCAATTTTCACAAATCAATTCACTTTATATACTTATTTTGATCTAAAGCTCTCAACTTTTGTATCAAACTTTATCACTATTCAAATTTACAACTTTCTTTTTCAATCAAGTTATAAACATGAAATACTCCAACTTTCGTCAAAGCTTTTGCACAAACAAGTAGAAGAATAGATAAAAGGCATTCAAATCATTCATTCATATCATCATTCATGCACAATCATGTTGGGTTTCTAACCCCAACCCTAAAATAAGAAACTACTCACTCATGGCTGAAGTAAATCAAACAAAGTGGTTAAGAGAAAACATGACTTGAATTAAAAACTAAAAGTGTTGAAGGGTTTCTTGAACAAATAAATTTATATCAAGACCCCGCTGAG
Organism: Fallopia convolvulus; assembly: GCA_964016875.1. Lineage (NCBI taxonomy): Eukaryota > Viridiplantae > Streptophyta > Magnoliopsida > Caryophyllales > Polygonaceae > Fallopia > Fallopia convolvulus. Next base: position 14,447,779 of record OZ024735.1, on the reverse strand, counting down.
TACAGGGAGTCAGGTTCGTCCACGGGAATGAGATTAGGGCCAAAGATTAGTTGACAAACTACGGAAAGCAAAGCAAACACCAACAAAACAAGCCAGGATGGATCTGACTAGGGTCGTTCACGACCCTAAGGGGGTCGATCCTGGGCACACACAAACACACACGAACACAAACGAGGGCTAGGATCGAGCACGACCTTGGTGGGGTCGAGATCAAGTCAAATTAACGAGTTTTAATCAATATAAGAAGGCAATCCTAGGGCTAGGGCTACCACAACATCAATCACATATGCTTTCAACGGGAATTCACAACTATCATGCAATCTAGATCATAGAAAAGTCAACTGTCGCAAACAATTCAAGTTATTGAATCAACTGTCGCAAATTAAACAACTTTCTATCTATCCTTCAATCTAGGAATATCAAATTTCGCAAATAATACTATTAGAACTAGTCAAAGCAATCAACTTTACACTTTCGCTTTTAGGTTAATTGCAAGACATGCCTCAACTTTCGCAACGGATTTAAGCACAAGATAGATAGATATGATCTTCAAGCATTCAAGTCATGAATTCAAGTTTAGACATGCATGATTGTGTTGGGTTTTCACCCAACCCTAGAATCTAAAAAGACTACTCACTCATGGTGAGATAAAACGCAAACATGATTGATTAATAAAACCGAAAATTGCAAATAAACTAGAAAGAAGTCTTACAAATACCCCATGCTTAGACTTGCTTGTCCTCGAGCAATAATCATGCAAAGTCAAGACCAATAACACAATCTTCAAGCATAGCCCTTATCAAAACATTTTAAACACAAGTGAAAAAGTAGACAAGCAATTTTAACGTCATCACATATGTATGAGTCTCAAGCATAGGAATCACAATCCAACCTCACAAGGGATTTTAATGTGTTTCACTCATCTCTCATGTGTTTAGGCTATTAATATCAACTCTCATCTCAATCTTTATGCAACATCAGCTTTATCATTGAGACTTATATCACCAATCTCTCTACCTAGAGAAGTCAAAACACATCAATCATCATAAGAACTTAGGCTCAATGAAATCTTCATAGAAGACTCCATTTGGCCGGGTTGTAATGGGGCTTGGTAAAGACATTAAGGCGTGGAAATATTTTGGCTATGTGGTGCTAATAATATCCGGGAATCAAAGACTCCTAAAAACTCACACATTGCCAAAACTCTCATAAAAGAACATATACCAAACTCTCTCAAACATTATGCTCAAACTCACTTAATTCTTCAACCCTTTTAAATCCCAACTTATCTTGCTTTCAAACACTAAGTAAGTTTGGCTCATGCACATTATTCACTTTCAACACTTTGCTTTATTTTTCTCCCTTATGATTTTCAATTTTTTTTATGGGAGATCGGTACCGATTTTTTTTTCCTTTCTTCAACTCTTTTGTAAGTGCATTCAGGGAACCAAACTCCTTTTACATGACAAACTACAAGATTTTTCATTACTTTTCCCAACCCATAATTACCCCACACTTGAACCAAGCAATCTCACTCAACAAAATCATCTCAACCAACACTAAGTCCTAATCCCCGGATAGGGTCAAGCTTATCTTGGCTAGGGGATAATTTTGTGGAGCTAAAAATAAAGGCTTAAGGCTCAACTTGGCTTCAAAAAGAGGATAATGTAAGGGTAGGCAAAAGAGAGGATAAAAAGTGGCTTATGAAAAATAAGTTCTTAATCATAATTAACATGCATGAACGATCTCATAGCGCCTTCAAGAAATAGATAACCATATCAATAACAAGAGATAGATGCGTAAAGAGAGCAAATCACACAAGAAAAGAAGAGGGATTTTTGATGTTCTCCCTGTAAGGCCAAAATTTCTCACTAGGTAAAATTTTTGTTGGATTGCACTTACTTCTACTCAAGACACATATGCTCAATTTCATCACAAGTCCATTTTCACAATCAAAAGCAATTTCTCAAGACTTAGGCTATTCTATCCAAATATGCTAAAAGAATTATATGATAAGCATGAAAATTTATTCTCATCATAGGACTCTAAGATGGAGCATTCTTCTATTCCTAAAACAAAGAAGCAAATATTTTTGGATTTTTTGACATTTTTTCAATTTTTTTGGAATTTTTCAATTTTTTTCTTAACAAGACAAACTAATAATCAAGAAATCAAGCAAACAAACAAATAAAGACTCAATTATGTACAACATGTGAGGTTTCTTCTTCCCCTACCCCATACTTAAATCATGCCATGTCCTCATGCATAAAAATATATGACAAAGTAAAGAGATAAGAAGAAGAAACTCACAAGGAACTCTTGAAGCTGGAAGGGTGGTGGAGCTCATCATTGTGGAGGTCGACGACGAGAGCGGAATGGTGGATGCTCTGGTGGAATATACGCCTCTCTACCCGGGTAGTTCCCGTAGTCCCAATGCATGTAACCCTCCGTATGAGCCCAACGGTAATCATCCACTTCTTGTTGGGTCTCATAGTAAGACTGAAACTGCTGGAAATCTTGGTAACGCTGATCCATTACGCCTCGGGTTTCCATTAAGTCCTCCCTGATAGATGCTTGGCCACGCATCACGGCCTCATGTTGGTGCCGGTGATCCACCCTCATCGCCGCCATCTCTCGAGCCAAATAGTTCATATCATACACCGAAGCCTCATCTTGTTGCATTGGCTCCTCATCCCCGGGACCGGTATTTGCATTAGAGGAGGTCTCGAACTCATAAGCCGCCCCAAAGGTAGGATGCATGGGTGGCAAGGGGACGTGGTATGGCCGTGGATGGTCGTGCGCGACCCCAAAGGGGTCGTCCACGGAGTGGCGGGCAGGCTCGAAAAATGGTGGTGGGTCGTGCACGACCCCCCTTGGGTCGTGCACGGACTAGCGTGCCGGTTGGAACGACCCAGATGGGTCGTGCCCGACCCCTGTGGGGTCGTGCCTGAGGGTAGGAGGAGGGGGTAAACCAGAATTTCATACCCGGGCGCTGGACTCGGATAGCGGCGGGGGCGTCTTCTCAAGGACTCTTCTTGTTCAGGTCGTTTCTTCAAACGGTAGCGGTCGCTGGACCACACCTCAAACCAATTGGGAAAATGAAGCAAATCCACCCGCTCTTTGGTGATGACAACTTGATTATCATGGAAGACGGAGCAATATGTGTTGGGATCATCGGGGTGCCTCGATATCAGTTGTGCATTAACGAGAAACGGGATGTCCACAAATATCAGCTTCTCTCCTGAATAAGCTCTCATGTCGACTCTAAGGTTGTGGGCGAGCCGAGCAATCATCCCCCCAAAGTAGACCGAATCTGACTTAGCCTTGAAATCATCCACCCTTCTCATCCACTCGAAGCCAATGTTGAGAGGCTCGGGGGAAGAGAATAACATCGTCCTCAGCATGAAGACCTCCCTCTTGTTTGGCCTAGATAACTCGGTCCTCGGGTAGACCGTGCTCCCTAGGATGCGAAGAATGATCCGAAAGAGCGGGTTGGCTATATCCTTGCTAGGCAAGTTGTGGAAGGAGCGCTCTTGTTTCCCGGATAGATAACTCCATGTCAATAGGGGTCAGGCTCACGCTTGGCATCATAAATCGGGTCAGGGAACCCGAATGCATCATTAAGCTTTTGCAAGGTGAGCTTGAACCATTTGTTCCCGAGCTGGAATTGGACCGTTCCACCAGAGTGAGGGCTCTGGATAGAGGTAGTGAAGGTGGCCAAAAAATCACAAGTGAGTATGGGATAATGGTGATTTTTGCACTGAAGCAAATTCTCGCCCCCTATGTAAGTGAACGCCTCCATCAAATCATCGTGGATGTGCAAGCGTTGCCCATCCTCTTTGCAATACCATCGTGTTCTATGCTTGAGCTCAAGGCAAACAATGAACGTCTTTTGGAATGCGGAGGCCAGGTTGTATTGGTTTAGCTCGGATTTATCTTTGTTCTTTGACTTCTTGGTGGGTCGAGACGCGGAGGCCATGGTACCTATATTCATCAAACACAAGCTCCACATAATACACCCCATACTTATTCAAAAGTAAGTATTGCAAGCATATCAATTTTGTACGTCACAACAAAGGCGAGAAATGATATATAAAGACATGAAAGCATGGATCAAATCTCAACCTAGCACGCAATACTTAGCAAAAACTACCCAATTCTACATAAAAAGAGGGCTTGCACGACCCCCTTAGGGTCGTGCACGACCCCTTAAGGGGTCGGTCCTGGGTGCTTGTTTTCTAGTTGGGTCGTGCACGACCCTAAGGGGGTCGTGCACGACCACCTGGAATTACACTTCGTCTTCAACCTCCACCCAAAATTCGGATCTAGCCCCCAATGGCACCAAATATCAGATTTCAACGATAATAGCCGAGAAAACTCGAGTCTACACTCACCCTAGCATGCAAGAATCAAGAATAACACTCATTATGCAAGTAATTTCCAAATTTCTACCTCAAATCAAAAATCCCCAAATAATGCAAATCCAACCCAAAAATTCAATTTCAACCATGAATAATCACAATTAAGAGTATAGGGTTAGAGATCCATACCGAAAATCCGAGATTCAAGCAAGAAAAGTGGAAAAAGGGGTCAATCTCGACCTAGATCTAGGTATTGGAAGGGGAGGCCGGGTCGAACACGAGCAGATCTGGGCTCGTTCTGGGCTTGTGGTGCTCGTGCATGGCTGTAGTGGTGTGATGGTGGCGAGTTGGTGATGATTTGGTGGTTATGGTGGGGTGAGTTTGATAAGGAAGGGATTTGTGAGAGAGAGATCGATTTTGGAGAGGGTAATGGTTTTCGGTCGTTCACGAGGCAGAAGAGAGGGGAATTGGGTCGTGTTTGGGTTGAATTGAAAAGAAAGGGATAGAGACTCTTACCTCTTTGAAGAAGGACAAGATCGTAATTACCGACCAGGGTCGTGCTCGACCCCCCTAGGAGGTGGTCGAAAAGTACCTTAATTTGCCCCTTTTGAAAAGTCGTCTTTTCCCGTCTTTTTGATCCCGTCTTTTAAGCTTATGACCCTGCAAAAATCCCAAAAAATTCCTTCCCGAAAATATATATTCTATCCTAGTCTAAGGAAGGTTAGAAAAATCTAATTTATAAAAAAATAAAAATAAAAAAAAATAAAAAAATAAAAAAATAAAAAAATAAAAAAAATAATAAAACTAATCTAAGAACCGGGTTGCCTCCCGAAAGCGCTTGTTTAACGTCATTAGCTTGACGACTTACCTGAGCTCAGTCCGACGTGGTGAGAGCCCATGTGGCTCGGATCTCTTCATCTAGTTCCACTTTTGCATAGTACTTCTTCAAGCGGTGCCCATTGACTTTGAAAATCGCTCCATTCTCATCTATAAGGTCTACCGCCCCATGTGGATAAATGTGATGAACCGTGAATGGTCCGCTCCATCTAGTCTTTAGCTTCCCGGGAAAAAGTCGGAGCCTCAAGTTGAAAAAGAGTACTTGGTCACCGACTTTGAAGTGTTTTGGAACGAGCTTCTTGTCATGCCACTTTTTAGTTCTCTCTTTATAGATCTTGGCATTCTCATAGGCTTTAAGCCTCAATTCTTCCAATTCTTGCAAGTCCATGAAACGTTTTGTTGCGGCCGCATCGAGGTCCGTGTTGAGCTCTTTGAGAGCCCATAAAGCTTTGTGTTCAAGCTCGACGGGCAAGTGACATGACTTGCCATACACCAAGTTATAAGGAGTGGTGCGGAGTGGCGTCTTGTAAGCGGTGTGGTATGCCCATAGTGCATTAGCAAGCTTTGAAGACCAATCTTTTAGTGACCGGGACACCGTTTTCTCTAAGATGCTCTTTATTTGTCGGTTTGAAACCTCTACTCGACCACTTGTTTGAGGATGATATGGTGTGGCCACCCTGTGAGAGACCCCATACTTTGCCAAAAGAGCTTCAAAGATCCTTTCAATGAAGTGTGAGCCACCATCGCTTATAAGAACTCGGGGGACTCCAAAACGAGGGAAGATATTTGATTTAATGAACTTAGCAACCACCCGAGCATCATTTGTTTTTGTGGCAATGGCCTCCACCCATTTGGAGACATAATCAACTGCTACAAGGATATACTTATAAGGACCCGATGAAGGTAAGGGCCCCATAAAGTCTATCCCCCACACATCAAAAAGCTCGACCTCCAAGATACCGGTGAGCGGGTTCTCATATCTCCAAGTAATGTTGCCGGAACGTTGGCACTCGTCACACTTTGTCACAAACTCATGTACATCCTTGAAAAGCGTTGGCCAATAGAAGCAACTTTGAAGAATCTTTGTCGTGGTCTTGAATCCCTTAGCATGGCCTACCGTTGGTAGAGTGTGGCAATGGCGAATGACGCTCTCAATCTCCTCATCCGAAATACAACGCCGAAAGATGTGATCACTTCCTTGCTTGAACAAGTAGGGATCATCCCAATAATATTGCTTGACGTCGTAGAGAAATTTCTTCTTGGCTTGAGGGGTTAAACCCGCCGGAATCTTGCCTCCTACAATATAGTTAGCAAAATCCGCAAACCAAGGGGTCTTTGGCCCATGTATAGCAAGAATAGAAGTAGAGGGAGAAGATAAAAATGGGGGATCATCGGAACTCGAAAGAACCGAAAAGGGTGAAGAAAACTTACCTGCTCGACCTAGGGTGATGGTCATGCACGAGCCAGATGGGTCGTGCTTGAAGCTTGACTTGAGGGCTGGGGTCGTGCTCGACCCTTCTGGGGTCATGCACGACCTTATGACGACCTTAAGAGGGTCGGTCTTGAGAGGGCTTATTTCCAATGGGGTTGTGCACGAGCCTGGAGGGGTCAGTCCTGAGAGCTTGATTTCTCCACCATTCTTTTCTCCATGGGGCTCTTTATCGCCTTGTAAAAGAGTCTCATCGGGGCGAGTATCATTGATGGGGATTGATCCGCTGGACTCTTGGATATGCTCAAGGGGCAGTCTTGATAGGTGATCCGCCACTAAGTTCTCCGCTCCTTTCTTATCTCGAATTTCATGATCGAATTCCTGCAATAAAAGCATCCAACGAAGCAACCTAGGCTTGGCATCTTTTTTTGCCATTAGAAATCTAACCGCAGCATGGTCAGTATAAACGATCACCTTAGAACCTACTAACTAAGAGAGAAATTTCTCAAAAGCAAACACCACAACAAGAAACTCTTTCTCGGTTGTATTGTACTTACTCTGGGCTTCATCAAGCGTCTTACTTACATAGTAGATGGCATGAAGCTTGTTGTCCTTCCTTTGCCCAAGAACCGCTCCTATGGCATAGTCGCTAGCATCACACATGATTTCGAAAGGAAGTGACCAATCCGGTGATTGCATAATGGGGGCCGTTACAAGAGCTTTCCTTAACATGTAAAACGCTTCAAGACATTCTGGAGACATGCTAAACACTACATCTTTCATTAGTAGGTTAGTCAATGGCTTAGCAATCTTAGAAAAGTCCTGAATAAAGCGTCTATAAGGACCCGCATGGCCCAAAAAGCTCCTAACATATTTAATGGAGGATGGAGGGGGCAATTTCTCAATAAGCTCAATTTTTGCCTTGTCCACCTCTATCCCGCGTTTAGACACTAGATGTCCTAGAACAATTCCTTCTCTAACCATGAAATGACACTTCTCCCAATTAGTCTCTTCACATCGTTTAAGGACTCTAGAAAGATTAGCAAGACATGAATCGAAAGTGGAACCATAAACTGAAAAATCATCCATAAATACCTCCACTATTTCTTCAATCATGTCGGAGAAGATGGCCATCATACAGCGTTGAAAGGTGGTCGGGGCGTTGCACAGCCCAAAAGGCATCCTCCTATATGCAAACGTCACATATGGACAAGTAAATGTCATCTTCTCCTGATCATCGGGGTGAATGTGAATCTGCCAAAAACCACTATAGCCATCCAAATAGGAAAAGTAATCGTGTTGGGCTAAGCGTTCTAGGACTTGGTCAATGAAGGGGAGTGGAAAATGATCCTTCCTAGTAGGACTATTAAGTTTCCTATAGTCTATGCACATTCTCCACTTAGTGGTTGTCCTAGTTGGAATCATTTCCCCCTTTTCATTTTCAACAACCGTCATTACCCCCTTTTCAGGAACTACATGTACGGGGCTAACCCATTTGCTATCGGAGATAGGAAATATGATACCGGCATCTAGCATCCTAAGAATCTCCTTTTTCATTACCTCTTTCATGTTAGGGTTTAGCCTACGTTGATGCTCAATAGTGTGTTTATGATCATCCTCCATATAAATTCTATGCATGCACAATGAGGGTAAAATACCACTAAGTTCCACCAATGAATACACTATGGCTTTCCTATGGGTCCTAAGCACATCAAGCAACTTATTCTCTTCTTCCACACTCAAGTTAGAATTAATAATAACGGGAAGAGTAGAATTAGGACCAAGAAAAGCGTACCTCAAGGAGTTGGGGAGCTCTTTAACTCGGGAGTAGGCGCGGGCAGGCTAACTTCTTCCTCAAGCTCCGCTTTGAGTACATCCAAGACAAGACATTGCTCCTCACCCTCGTCCAGGAAGGTCGTGCACGACCCTTGGAGGGTCGGTCCTAAGACCCCTAAAACGTGTGGTAGAGGATCCCAAGCCAAGAATTTCTCCATTGGGTTATTGCACTCAATGTAGTCAGAGCATGTGTATAGCATCTTGACCTCCTCCTTATTTGACTCCTTCATTGTTGGGTTGAACCGGAACTCAACCACCTCTTCTCCAATGTTGAAGGTGAGAAGATCGTTCTTGACATCTATGATGGCTCCTGCCGTGGCTAAGAATGGTCGTCCGAGAATAATGGGCACCACGGGATCTTCAGGCATCTCCATCACTATGAAATCATTGGGCACAAAGAACTTCCCAACTTGAACCGGGAAATCATCTACCACTCCCGTTGGTTTGACACACGACCCATCTTCCATGTATAGCCTCATGTTTACCGGTACTAAAGGCCCCATGTTGGTGTTAGACCAAATTGAAAGTGGAAGCAAACTCGTACTAGCACCTAGATCACACAAAGCTTTGAAACGGTAAGCTCCAATACCAATTGTAATAGCAAACTTACCTGGGTCGCCTAGCTTCTCGAGAAGCTCCAACGATCTCACTTCCTCTGTCAATTCCTACATGGATCGCTTCCTAGATAAGATCTCCTTCAAGAATTTAGTATAAGCAGGCATTTCGTTCAAAGCCTCAGCGAAAGGAATGGAAAGATTTAAACCTTGAAGCAACTTAACAAAGCGCTTGAACTTACCTTCTGTTGAGTCTTTGGGTTTCTTAGAAGGGAAAGGAAGTACTTTAGATGGAGATTGAATGGAATGAGTAGGGTTAGAAGACTTACCTAACAAAGGGTGGTCGAGCTCGACCCCTGAAGGGTCGATCACCTCTTCATCCTCATTATTAGTATCATCAGGATCGACCCTCAAGGGGGTCGTGCTCGACCCAGATGAGATCGTGCTCGACCCTATTGGAGGCATGGCAGGGTCGGTCCTGAGAGGGCCAAATTCTGCTGGGGTCGTGCTCGACCCATGTGGGGTCGGTCCTGAGGCTTCTTCTTTCTCGTTATCCTTGAATGGCTCGGGCAATGTTTTGCCACTCCTTAAATTCATGGCTCGGATTTCACCCTCACTTGCTCGGCCTGTAAGATTCTCCTCAGGGCGGCCCGGGGGTTGCATGTGAGGTCTCGGGATCTGAGTAGCTAATTGTCCAAGTTGGGAATCGACATTCTTTCTCCATGATTCAAATTCTCACAACCGTGCATGAACACCTTTCAACTCATCTCGTACTCCATTGACCTCAGTTCGGACTCCATTGATCCCGGTTTGGACCTCAGTTCGGACTCCATTAATCCCGTCTTGCAGCCCTTGCACCCATGATGGTGGCTCTTGATAGCTCAGAGGACGATAGGGAGGTGGACGTTGCTCTTGTTGAGGGGGTTGCTTGTATTAGTCATAATTTGGATTGCCCCAAGATGGTGGAGCATTATTCCTCCCTGCATAATTATTTTGATTCCTAAAGGAACCTCTCATGTAGTTCGCCTCCTCATAAGCCTCAGCGGCTCTCACTTGCTGCAAGTTAGTGCAATTGGAAGTAGTATGGGCGGAAGACCCGCATTCTTGACAAGATGAAGAAGATTTAAAGTAACTTACTTGCTTTTTCAGACGATTGATCTCATCTTGCATGAATTGGAACTTCACATCCCGATCAACCACCTCGGATTGTGGTTCATACAACTTCCTCTCTGTGGGCTTAGATTGTTGGGTTCCATACATGGCATCATAGTTGGTTAGCTTATTCAATAACGCCCATGCCTCATCTGGAGTCATCTCAATGAACCCACAATCAGTGTGAAGGTTAATGCGATCCTTGGTAGCCGCATTAATGCCTTGAAAGAAGATCTCTTGGAGAACATAGGGAGGTTGCTCATGAGTAGGCATTGGCGTAGAAGCTCTTGAAATCGTTCCCATGTCTCTAGAAGTGTCTCATTGGGGAGTTGATGGTAGGAGGTGATGCGCTTCCTAAGCTCCGTTGTTTTTGCCCGTGGAAAGAACTTGGTCATGAATAGATCATGCAAAGCCTTCCACGTTGTAATAGACCTCGGTGGCAGACTCTCCAACCAACTTAATGCTTTTCCTGAAAGAGACCACTTAAAAGCTTTCAAGAGAACATATTCAAATGAAACACTGTCAACAACAATAGTGTCACATAAATCTTTAAAGTTTTTAATATGTTCCATGGGACATTCAGTGGGTTTCCCTTCAAATTGAGAATGCTTAATTAAGGATATGATATGAGATTTAATCTCAAAATTGCGGTCAAAATTGCTTCCTTGAGAATACTTTCCGGATCACTCAGAAACTCAAGCTCAAGTGTTTCTCGGGAGGAACGAGCTAGCATACACCTATGAAACAAAGACACAAACCAAAATAAATCAAAAACAAACAAAGGGTTTGGGCTATTCCCTCACCCTAATCACTACCAAAACACAAGAAACTCACCAAATTGGCACTCAATGCACTTAGACTTCCCCGACAACGGCGCCATTCTTTTTGATCGCCTCTCGTGTGTGCGAGGGTCAAGAGATACAATTTATAACCCGACCCCGTTGTAGTACGTGGTGGGTGTCGAACACTCGGGAAGTCTACTCGATCGATGTGCCTAGATACTAGGGAGCTGGAAAGGAGAGCATAAAACGAAGGAAAACAAAGAAAACAGTCGGGACCGACACTGAGGTCACGTCGGGCCCGAGTTTGGCGACAAGAGGAAGTCGGGACCGACACTGGGTAAGTCGGGCCCGAGGTAGATGGGTTTGTCGAACTTCAAAGATTTAAAATTAGATCTTTGGCTTTTGGGTTCCTTCTCTAGTAGATTAAGGCTTATCCACCCCAATTCAAGCAATGAGTGATGATCGGACTAGGATCGAGTGCTTTCGCCCTCGTTCCAACCACTTCTACACATCGATCATTGGGGAAATCCCCTTCGAAGCAAGGTCTTGAGATTGACACATGTTCACTTTCTCTACTTTGCCAATCACAAGCCTTGATTCCCGACTTTCGCAAGGAATTGTAGCTCTATGTAGAGTGGGTTCCTTAGATCAAGCACTAAAGGCTATGGAATTGGGGTTTCTAGCCCAAACCTAGCTAGGGTTTTCCCCCATAACCCAAGATCAAGGAGATCTACTCCATAAGGCAAAAAAAGAAAGCAAACAAATCAAAAGGAAAAGCAATCAACATCATCAATCTCAAAACAAAGTAAAGTTTCATTCAAATCGTAAGCAATCCACAAATTCTAATCCAAAAGTTTCCAAATCCACAAGATCAAAACAAAACAAAGCTAATCTATCAAACAAACCTATCAAATCTCCCTCTCCTTGGCCGATTCTCTCTCTTCTCCTTCTCCTCTCCTTCCTCCTTGATCTCCAAGAATCCTCTTGGCTCCCTTGGAACCCCCTTTTGTGGATGTGAGAGGGCTCCTTTGGAACCCCTCCCCCTTTTTTGGGTGTATGTGGGAGCCCAAATTAGAAGACAAGAGGGCCTTTTATGGATTAGATGAGGGGCAAAAGTGGAAGTCCACAAATTCGTGCCTTGGAGCCCAAGTAGTCCGGTGATCGACTTGGACCTACACGGAGGACCTCGGGCCCGAGTTACTGTGCATCTCGGTCCGAGGTTGGAGACTTCAAAGTCGGGCCCGACGTGGTTGCAACTCGGTCCTGACCTCGTTCCACCTTCTTCTTAGTTGGCTTCTCTTGTTCTTCTTCATGGCTTGCTCCTCTCTTTCCTCCTTTGCTCGGGCCTTGCTCCATGTCTCGACCCTCCTTCAAAACGACCCTTGATCCATGCCAAATTACCTACAAAACACATAAAATGTGCGTAGTCTCCGAATCTCATAGAAATACGGGAACTAAGCTAAAAATTAACAAAACACACAAGAAAAGGGGAAAAAGAAACATATTTACAAAGGAAATCACATATGAAAACACCACTAAATAGAGAGACATCAAAATACCCCATACTTAAACTTGCTTGTCCTCAAGCAATAACAATGTAAGCAAGACCGAAACATAATCTTCAAGTAAAGCCTCGTATGAAAACACATTTTAAGCACAAGTGATCGATATTCAAGCAAGATTACATCATCACACATGATTAAGTGTTCCAAGGAATAAAGTCAATGCAACTAAGCCTCACTTTAGGGATATGTGAATGTGTATCACTCATCATGTGTTTGGGTTTAGCAATGAACACTCAAGCTCAAAAATCATGCAAGTAAGGACTTTACTATTGAAGCTAATATCACTAATTCCTCCACCTAGAGATGCCTAATGCAAAGTACACAAAGAATTTCGAACTTGGATCAATGGAGGTCCTCAAAGAGGTTCCATTCGGCTGGGTTGTAATGGGGCTTTTGGTATTTTTCAAGGTGGGAATTATTTGGTCTTGTGGTGCTTTCAATGGCGATTGAACAACCTAAACTCTCACCAACTTCACCAAAATTCCACAATTACTTTCACACTCACCCAAAAGACTTAACATTTTCCTTTCAACCCAAAATTTCACTTAACATTCCACTTCATCTTTGCTCTTATGCTTTTTGTTGGATTTTCAACACTTTCTACATTTGGACCGACTTTCTTATGACATCGGGCCCGATGTTGCTTGTAACTCGGTCGGACCATTTTCTTCACTTAAGCTCCTTGCTTTATTCCACTTTACATTTCCAACATTTTCTTTCTTCCTTTTCTTTCTTTTTTTCATTTTTGTACAACAAAGATGCACTACCCACATGATTCATAACACCATTCTTTTGCCCTTAAACCCAAGAGAATCTCAACTCTTCAAATACAATCCAAACCTCTCTTCTAAAGTCCAATCCCATAAGGGTCAAGTCATATAAGGCTAGGAATAATATTTTTGAGGAGTTTCAAACAAAGGCTTAGGCTAGAACGGGGCTACAAACAAAGGATTTTCTTCATGGTAGGATATGGAACATTTATGTGACTAGAAGAATAAAGTTCAAAATCAATGTCACCATGCTAGGACAATTCTCATGACGGTCTCGGAAAATAGATAAACACCGCAATAGCAAGTTTTACTAAGCATGAATGAGCTAATCACACAAGAAAAATGAGGGATATGCAAATATGAACAAGCATCCCTAAAATGGCCAAAAATCAATCTCACAAGGGTCACTCATACTTAGTTGCATAAGAACTCATCCTAGAACTCACATGCTCAATAAAACAAGCAAGGTATCATGATCATATCAAAAGCAACATCATTTTTAGAGGCTAAACTATCCAAAAATATGCAAAGGAATTTACATGCTCACATCATCATTAGCTTTTATTTTGGCAATCTAAGATGGGAATTTCTAGTCCAAAACCTACAAAACACAAAATCTTTTTGTTGTTTTTTTTTTACACAATTTTTCAATTTTTATGGATTTTTGCAAAAATTTCTCTAAAACCAAAAACTCATCCATTCAAGACCAAATTAATCATTCATGTTTTTCATCAAACCACAAACCAAGAAGCAAACATCCCAAATACAAACTAGAAACACTAACTAAATATCCTCAAAATAATAAACAAACATAAACAAGTGAAATCATGAACACACTTACCCCCACCCCATACTTAAAATTTTGATGTCCCCATCAAACAAGGAAATCAAAACTTAAAAGCAAGAGAGAAGAGTATGAGAAGCTCACAATTTCTTATTCTTCAATGGCATGTATAGGATCAATCGAAGGGGTTGTCACGTCTACGTCCTCTTTGGAGACTTGCTTGCCGCTCCCTCTCGTACACTTGCTCTTGGTAGAAGTCTTGTGGTGGTGGTTGGAGTTGAGGCTCCGGGCGTGTCCATTGGTCCTCACGGGAAGGGAAGTTCCCGCTCATCCACGTGTTGAAGCTATCTTGGACCCGCCACCTTTGGTCTTCCACCTCCCTAAGCTATCTTGGAACGAGATGAAGTAGGGAGGGTGTGGATCGAGTATGGTAAGGGTAGGGGCGGCCGACTTTGAGATTTTTTTTTTTTTTTTTGTTTGAGGGAGAGGGGTTGTATTTTGGGAATGGTAGTTGATAATGAAGATGGTAGGTAGGTGGGGGATAGTATTTAATGGGGGAAAGGGACAAATTAGGTCAAGGGCAAAATTGGCATTCCAACTAGTCAATTCGGATCGGACCGACTTCATGGACCGACGTCCCTATGTCGGGCCCGACTTACCTGGGCTCGATGTGGGAGTATTCGGGTCACCAATTTTTACTCCATCCTCTTGCAACTTCTTTCCCATATTTCCATTTAAATATTTCACCTCAAATCCTACACAGCCTTGAAGAATACACAACACCAAAAATCCACAAAACACTAGATAGAGATTGGTTAGAGAAAAGCTAGGCTACACTAAGAAAAATCAAACTAAAATTACGAAAAGAAAGCTACTAGCTCGGGTTGCCTCCCGAGAAGCGCTTGTTTAGAGTCACTAGCTTGACTTCCTAACCTCAATCTCATGGCGGGTGAAACACGGTGAATTGCTCGCCATTGTTATGCCCATTCTCATTGCCTTCATACCCATAAAACCACCAACGATGGTCTATATAGGCATGGCTCTCCGATCTCGGGCCTCTCTCATCATACTCTTCCAATGAATGAGATTTCTCCTCCTTACTTGCTCCATCATGTTCCTCTTTTCCTACACCAAGGTTATCCAAAGAATTCCTAGGAGATTATACCAATTCATCTTTCAAGTCACTAAGGCAAATGTAGGAGTCTCCTAAGTCATCTTTCAAATCACTTAAACAAATGTAGGAATAAAGAGTTTGGGAAGAATTGTGGTCATCACCAACATCAAAAGGATATAAGTAAGGATACTCTTCATTTCTCCTTGGGCTAGCATTGATCCTTGACTCATCTTGATCCTCAACTTGCTCCAACAACTCCCTTGCTTGTATTTGTTCATTGAACCCTTCATCACTTCTCAACACAACGACCTCTCTAGCAACTTCCACTTCTTCACTTTTTCTCTTGGCACTCTCTTCAAGTTTGAGGATAGCTAAGGCGTCCGGCTCATTCAAAGCTTTGTTGAAGTGAAAATCGACCTTTTCTTCACCAATCTCAAAGGAAACTTTGCCCTTTTTGACATCAAACCTTGCCCCCGTCGTAGCTAAGAATGGTCTTCCTAAGATTATTGGGACCAAGGGGTCCTCATGCATGTCCAAGATCACGAAATCATCGGGGACAAAGTACTTTCCAACTCGCACCGGCACGTCATCTAATATTCCCTTAGTCTTGATGATGGAACCGTCGGCCATAGTTAGGGACATATCGGCCGGCTCCATTTCACCCAAATTTGCTCTTCTCCAAATGCTAGCGGGCATCACCGAAACACTTGCCCCAAGGTCACATAAGGCTTGGAAGTTTTGAGACCCCACACCAATAGTGATAGCAAAACGACCGGGATCTCCTAGCTTTTGTGGTAACTCCAAGGTCTTGACCTCATCTTGCATTTCAACTATGGATCTCTTCTTGCTCAAAATCTCTTTTAAAAACTTGGCATAAGATAGCATCTCGCTCAATGCATCGGTGAACGGGATAGAGATGTTCAAGCCTTGCAAGAGTTTGAGAAACCTCTTGAATTTGTTCTCAACAACATCTTTTGACTTCTTTGAGGGATATGGAAGAATTGTTGCACCTTGAATCTTGCTTGGATCAACTTCTTTGGACTTCCCTACTTCACTTGCAACATTTCCTGGTTGGACCGACTTGGGCACCATGTCGGGCCCGATGTTGTGACTCCCGGTCCGAGGCAGAGGAGTTGGATCGAGGTCTGTGTACGTCGGTCCCGAGTTGCTCTCGACCTCGGTCCGTGGTGAAGGAGTCGATCTTCTTGCTGGGTCGACTTCGGGGAACGTCGGACCCGACTTGCTGGGTAAGTTGGTCCGACTCTCTTCGTTCTTCTTAGGCATGTGTGGATCGGGTAGGTTTCGACCACTTCTCAATCCAATTGCCCGGACTTCATTTTGATTGTTTTGAGCTCGAGGATTCTCCTCGGGTCGGCCCGGAAGTCTCCCATTCTCTCTCGGGGCTTGAGTCGCAATTTGAGCAAATTGATTGTCGACTTGCCTCCTCCATGCACCAAACTCATTGAATTGGGTCCTCATCTCCTTGAACCCATCTCTCATCTCTTGAGCAAATGTTTGTAACTCATAGAATCCCGGTGGTCTATATGGTGGTGGTGGCGCCCTTGGCTCGTTTTGGTTGAAGTTGTTGTTGTAGCCTTGAGCTTGACCGTTGTTCCACCGGCCATTTCCACCATTGTTGAAATTGCCTCTTCCACCGAAATTTCCTCGAACATAGTTTGCCTCCTCAATTCGCTCGGCCAAGCGCACTTGGCTCTCATTCGGACAAACTTGTGTAGCATGTGCAAAGGATCCACACTCCTCACAAGCTCTAGCATTTTGCTTGTAGTAGTGGACTTGCCTCTTAAGCTTGCTCACTTCACCTTCAAGGAATTGGAGCTTCACATCCCTATCAATGTCTTCTCCCTTTGGATCATATAACTTCCTTGCACCTTCACCTTGAACTTTCACCTCTTTGCTAGCTTGACTCACCCCATACATGGCCTCATAATCGGATAGCTTGTCAAGTAGCTCCCAAGCTTGATCCGGTGTCAAGTCTATGAACCCACAATCGGTGTGGAGATTGAGCTTGTCCTTCGTTACCGGATTGATGCCTTGGAAAAAGATATCTTGAAGCACATATGGTTGTTGGCCATGAGTAGGACATTGGCGCAACATCTCCTTCAAACGGTCCCATGCTTCGAAGAGGGGCTCATTCGGACCTTGTTGAAAGCTTGCAATCTTCCTTCTTAACTCGGTTGTCTTTGAGGGCGGGAAGAACTTCATCAAGAAAGCGTCATAGAGTGTCTTCCAAGTTGTGATTGACCTAGGAGCTTGGCTCTCGAGCCAATGTGTGGCCTTGCCCCCAAGTGACCATTTGAACGCCTTTAGAAGCACATACTCCAATGTCTCCTCGTCGGTGGAGATCGTCTCACACATATCCACAAATCGTTTAACATGCTCTATGGGACACTCATGTGGACGGCCCTCGAATTGATCACGCTTGATGAGGGAGATGAATTGCGTCTTGATCTCAAAATTCTTGGCAACCTCGGGAAGCACAATAGCCGGCTCGGGTACCCTCAACTCCGGATGCATGTATTGGCGTGCATTCCGGGGTAGAGCATTGAGTTGAGCCTCGGCTCTCATCCGTTGCTCCCGTTCTCTTCTTGCCACCGCCTCTTGATTGTCCCTCTCAAGTTGCAATCTAGCCATTTCGGCCCTAAGTTGAGCCAACTCCTCATCAACATGGAGAGCTTGATTCTCCATCCTTTTCCTTCTTCGGGCTTCCTTGAGAATACTTTCCGGATCACTCAGAAACTCAAGCTCAAGTGTTCCTCGGGAGGAACGAGCTAGCATACACCTATGAAACAAAGACACAAACCAAAACAAATCAAAAACAAACAAAGGGTTTGGGCTATTCCCTCACCCTAATCACTACCAAAACACAAGAAACTCACCAAATTGGCACTCAATGCACTTAGACTTCCCCGGCAACGGCGCCATTCTTTTTGATCGCCTCTCGTGTGTGCGAGGGTCAAGAGATACAATTTATAACCCGACCCCGTTGTAGTACGTGGTGGGTGTCGAACACTCGGGAAGTCTACTCGATCGATGTGCCTAGATACTAGGGAGCTGGAAAGGAGAGCATAAAACGAAGGAAAACAAAGAAAACAGTCGGGACCGACACTGAGGTCACGTCGGGCCCGAGTTTGGCGACAAGAGGAAGTCGGGACCGACACTGGGTAAGTCGGGCCCGAGGTAGATGGGTTTGTCGAACTTCAAAGATTTAAAAGTAGATCTTGGGCTTTTGGGTTCCTTCTCTAGTAGATTAAGGCTTATCCACCCCAATTCAAGCAATGAGTGATGATCGGACTAGGATCGAGTGCTTTCGCCCTCGTTCCAACCACTTCTACACATCGATCATTGGGGAAATCCCCTTCGAAGCAAGGTCTTGAGATTGACACATGTTCACTTTCTCTACTTTGCCAATCACAAGCCTTGATTCCCGACTTTCGCAAGGAATTGTAGCTCTATGTAGAGTGGGTTCCTTAGATCAAGCACTAAAGGCTATGGAATTGGGGTTTCTATCCCAAACCTAGCTAGGGTTTTGCCCCATAACCCAAGATCAAGGAGATCTACTCCATAAGGCAAACAAAGAAAGCAAACAAATCAAAAGGGAAAGCAATCAACATCATCAATCTCAAAACAAAGTAAAGTTTCATTCAAATCGTAAGCAATCCACAAATTCTAATCCAAAAGTTTCCAAATCCACAAGATCAAAACAAAACAAAGCTAATCTATCAAACAAACCTATCAAATCTCCCTCTCCTTGGCCGATTCTCTCTCTTCTCCTTCTCCTCTCCTTCCTCCTTGATCTCCAAGAATCCTCTTGGCTCCCTTGGAACCCCCTTTTGTGGATGTGAGAGGGCTCCTTTGGAACCCCTCCCCCTTTTTTGGGTGTATGTGGGAGCCCAAATTAGAAGACAAGAGGGCCTTTTATGGATTAGATGAGGGGCAAAAGTGGAAGTCCACAAATTCGTGCCTTGGAGCCCAAGTAGTCCGGTGATCGACTTGGAACTACACGGAGGACCTCGGGCCCGAGTTACTGTGCATATCGGTCCGAGGTTGGAGACTTCAAAGTCGGGCCCGACGTGGTTGCAACTCGGTCCTGACCTCGTTCCACCTTCTTCTTAGTTGGCTTCTCTTGTTCTTCTTCATGGCTTGCTCCTCTCTTTCCTCCTTTGCTCGGGCCTTGCTCCATGTCTCGACCCTCCTTCAAAACGACCCTTGATCCATGCCAAATTACCTACAAAACACATAAAATGTGCGTAGTCTCCGAATCTCATAGAAATACGGGAACTAAGCTAAAAATTAACAAAACACACAAGAAAAGGGGAAAAAGAAACATATTTACAAAGGAAATCACATATGAAAACACCACTAAATAGAGAGACATCAAAATACCCCATACTTAAACTTGCTTGTCCTCAAGCAATAACAATGTAAGCAAGACCGAAACATAATCTTCAAGTAAAGCCTCGTATGAAAACACATTTTAAGCACAAGTGATCGATATTCAAGCAAGATTACATCATCACACATGATTAAGTGTTCCAAGGAATAAAGTCAATGCAACTAAGCCTCACTTTAGGGATATGTGAATGTGTATCACTCATCATGTGTTTGGGTTTAGCAATGAACACTCAAGCTCAAAAATCATGCAAGTAAGGACTTTACTATTGAAGCTAATATCACTAATTCCTCCACCTAGAGATGCCTAATGCAAAGTACACAAAGAATTTCGAACTTGGATCAATGGAGGTCCTCAAAGAGGTTCCATTCGGCCGGGTTGTAATGGGGCTTTTGGTATTTTTCAAGGTGGGAATTATTTGGTCTTGTGGTGCTTTCAATGGCGATTGAACAACCTAAACTCTCACCAACTTCACCAAAATTCCACAATTACTTTCACACTCACCCAAAAGACTTAACATTTTCCTTTCAACCCAAAATTTCACTTAACATTCCACTTCATCTTTGCTCTTATGCTTTTTGTTGGATTTTCAACACTTTCTACATTTGGACCGACTTTCTTATGACATCGGGCCCGATGTTGCTTGTAACTCGGTCGTACCATTTTCTTCACTTAAGCTCCTTGCTTTATTCCACTTTACATTTCCAACATTTTCTTTCTTCCTTTTCTTTCTTTTTTTCATTTTTGTACAACAAAGATGCACTACCCACATGATTCATAACACCATTCTTTTGCCCTTAAACCCAAGAGAATCTCAACTCTTCAAATACAATCCAAACCTCTCTTCTAAAGTCCAATCCCATAAGGGTCAAGTCATATAAGGCTAGGAATAATATTTTTGAGGAGTTTCAAACAAAGGCTTAGGCTAGAACGGGGCTACAAACAAAGGATTTTCTTCATGGTAGGATATGGAACATTTATGTGACTAGAAGAATAAAGTTCAAAATCAATGTCACCATGCTAGGACAATTCTCATGACGGTCTCGGAAAATAGATAAACACCGCAATAGCAAGTTTTACTAAGCATGAATGAGCTAATCACACAAGAAAAATGAGGGATATGCAAATATGAACAAGCATCCCTAAAATGGCCAAAAATCAATCTCACAAGGGTCACTCATACCTAGTTGCATAAGAACTCATCCTAGAACTCACATGTTCAATAAAACAAGCAAGATATCATGATCACATCAAAAGCAACATCATTTTAAAGGCTAAACTATCCAAAAATATGCAAAGGAATTTACATGCTCACATCATCATTAGCTTTTATTTTGGCAATCTAAGATGGGAATTTCTAGTCCAAAACCTACAAAACACAAAATCTTTTTGTTGTTTTTTTTTTACACAATTTTTCAATTTTTATGGATTTTTGCAAAAATTTCTCTAAAACCAAAAACTCATCCATTCAAGACCAAATTAATCATTCATGTTTTTCATCAAACCACAAACCAAGAAGCAAACATCCCAAATACAAACTAGAAACACAAACTAAATATCCTCAAAATAATAAACAAACATAAACAAGTGAAATCATGAACACACTTACCCCCACCCCATACTTAAAATTTTGATGTCCCCATCAAACAAGGAAATCAAAACTTAAAAGCAAGAGAGAAGAGTATGAGAAGCTCACAATTTCTTATTCTTCAATGGCATGTATAGGATCAATCGAAGGGGCTGTCACGTCTACGTCCTCTTTGGAGACTTGCTTGCCGCTCCCTCTCGTACACTTGCTCTTGGTAGAAGTCTTGTGGTGGTGGTTGGAGTTGAGGCTCCGGGCGTGTCCATTGGTCCTCACGGGAAGGGAAGTTCCCGCTCATCCACGTGTTGAAGCTATCTTGGACCCGCCACCTTTGGTCTTCCACCTCCCTAAGCTATCTTGGAACGAGATGAAGTAGGGAGGGTGTGGATCGAGTATGGTAAGGGTAGGGGCGGCCGACTTTGAGATTTTTTTTTTTTGTTTGTTTGAGGGAGAGGGGTTGTATTTTGGGAATGGTAGTTGATAATGAAGATGGTAGGTAGGTGGGGGATAGTATTTAATGGGGGAAAGGGACAAATTAGGTCAAGGGCAAAATTGGCATTCCAACTAGTCAATTCGGATCGGACCGACTTCATGGACCGACGTCCCTATGTCGGGCCCGACTTACCTGGGCTCGATGTGGGAGTATTCGGGTCACCAATTTTTACTCCATCCTCTTGCAACTTCTTTCCCATATTTCCATTTAAATATTTCACCTCAAATCCTACACAGCCTTGAAGAATACACAACACCAAAAATCCACAAAACACTAGATAGAGATTGGTTAGAGAAAAGCTAGGCTACACTAAGAAAAATCAAACTAAAATTACGAAAAGAAAGCTACTAGCTCGGGTTGCCTCCCGAGAAGCGCTTGTTTAGAGTCACTAGCTTGACTTCCTAACCTCAATCTCATGGCGGGTGAAACACGGTGAATTGCTCGCCATTGTTATGCCCATTCTCATTGCCTTCATACCCATAAAACCACCAACGATGGTCTATATAGGCATGGCTCTCCGATCTCGGGCCTCTCTCATCATACTCTTCCAATGAATGAGATTTCTCCTCCTTACTTGCTCCATCATGTTCCTCTTTTCCTACACCAAGGTTATCCAAAGAATTCCTAGGAGATTATACCAATTCATCTTTCAAGTCACTAAGGCAAATGTAGGAGTCTCCTAAGTCATCTTTCAAATCACTTAAACAAATGTAGGAATAAAGAGTTTGGGAAGAATTGTGGTCATCACCAACATCAAAAGGATATAAGTAAGGATACTCTTCATTTCTCCTTGGGCTAGCATTGATCCTTGACTCATCTTGATCCTCAACTTGCTCCAACAACTCCCTTGCTTGTATTTGTTCATTGAACCCTTCATCACTTCTCAACACAACGACCTCTCTAGCAACTTCCACTTCTTCACTTTTTCTCTTGGCACTCTCTTCAAGTTTGAGGATAGCTAAGGCGTCCGGCTCATTCAAAGCTTTGTTGAAGTGAAAATCGACCTTTTCTTCACCAATCTCAAAGGAAACTTTGCCCTTTTTGACATCAAACCTTGCCCCCGTCGTAGCTAAGAATGGTCTTCCTAAGATTATTGGGACCAAGGGGTCCTCATGCATGTCCAAGATCACGAAATCATCGGGGACAAAGTACTTTCCAACTCGCACCGGCACGTCATCTAATATTCCCTTAGTCTTGATGATGGAACCGTCGGCCATAGTTAGGGACATATCGGCCGGCTCCATTTCACCCAAATTTGCTCTTCTCCAAATGCTAGCGGGCATCACCGAAACACTTGCCCCAAGGTCACATAAGGCTTGGAAGTTTTGAGACCCCACACCAATAGTGATAGCAAAACGACCGGGATCTCCTAGCTTTTGTGGTAACTCCAAGGTCTTGACCTCATCTTGCATTTCAACTATGGATCTCTTCTTGCTCAAAATCTCTTTTAAAAACTTGGCATAAGATAGCATCTCGCTCAATGCATCGGTGAACGGGATAGAGATGTTCAAGCCTTGCAAGAGTTTGAGAAACCTCTTGAATTTGTTCTCAACAACATCTTTTGACTTCTTTGAGGGATATGGAAGAATTGTTGCACCTTGAATCTTGCTTGGATCAACTTCTTTGGACTTCCCTACTTCACTTGCAACATTTCCTGGTTGGACCGACTTGGGCACCATGTCGGGCCCGATGTTGTGACTCCCGGTCCGAGGCAGAGGAGTTGGATCGAGGTCTGTGTACGTCGGTCCCGAGTTGCTCTCGACCTCGGTCCGTGGTGAAGGAGTCGATCTTCTTGCTGGGTCGACTTCGGGGAACGTCGGACCCGACTTGTTGGGTAAGTTGGTCCGACTCTCTTCGTTCTTCTTAGGCATGTGTGGCTCGGGTAGGTTTCGGCCACTTCTCAATCCAATTGCCCGGACTTCATTTTGATTGTTTTGAGCTCGAGGATTCTCCTCGGGTCGGCCCGGAAGTCTCCCATTCTCTCTCGGGGCTTGAGTCGTAATTTGAGCAAATTGATTGTCGACTTGCCTCCTCCATGCACCAAACTCATTGAATTGGGTCCTCATCTCCTTGAACCCATCTCTCATCTCTTGAGCAAATGTTTGTAACTCATAGAATCCCGGTGGTCTATATGGTGGTGGTGGCGCCCTTGGCTCGTTTTGGTTGAAGTTGTTGTTGTAGCCTTGAGCTTGACCGTTGTTCCACCGGCCATTTCCACCATTGTTGAAATTGCCTCTTCCACCGAAATTTCCTCGAACATAGTTTGCCTCCTCAATTCGCTCGGCCAAGCGCACTTGGCTCTCATTCGGACAAACTTGTGTAGCATGTGCAAAGGATCCACACTCCTCACAAGCTCTAGCATTTTGCTTGTAGTAGTGGACTTGCCTCTTAAGCTTGCTCACTTCACCTTCAAGGAATTGGAGCTTCACATCCCTATCAATGTCTTCTCCCTTTGGATCATATAACTTCCTTGCACCTTCACCTTGAACTTTCACCTCTTTGCTAGCTTGACTCACCCCATACATGGCCTCATAATCGGATAGCTTGTCAAGTAGCTCCCAAGCTTGATCCGGTGTCAAGTCTATGAACCCACAATCGGTGTGGAGATTGAGCTTGTCCTTCGTTACCGGATTGATGCCTTGGAAAAAGATATCTTGAAGCACATATGGTTGTTGGCCATGAGTAGGACATTGGCGCAACATCTCCTTCAAACGGTCCCATGCTTCGAAGAGGGGCTCATTCGGACCTTGTTGAAAGCTTGCAATCTTCCTTCTTAACTCGGTTGTCTTTGAGGGCGGGAAGAACTTCATCAAGAAAGCGTCATAGAGTGTCTTCCAAGTTGTGATTGACCTAGGAGCTTGGCTCTCGAGCCAATGTGTGGCCTTGCCCCCAAGTGACCATTTGAACGCCTTTAGAAGCACATACTCCAATGTCTCCTCGTCGGTGGAGATCGTCTCACACATATCCACAAATCGTTTAACATGCTCTATGGGACACTCATGTGGACGGCCCTCGAATTGATCACGCTTGATGAGGGAGATGAATTGCGTCTTGATCTCAAAATTCTTGGCAACCTCGGGAAGCACAATAGCCGGCTCGGGTACCCTCAACTCCGGATGCATGTATTGGCGTGCATTCCGGGGTAGAGCATTGAGTTGAGCCTCGGCTCTCATCCGTTGCTCCCGTTCTCTTCTTGCCACCGCCTCTTGATTGTCCCTCTCAAGTTGCAATCTAGCCATTTCGGCCCTAAGTTGAGCCAACTCCTCATCAACATGGAGAGCTTGATTCTCCATCCTTTTCCTTCTTCGGGCTTCCTTGAGAATACTTTCCGGATCACTCAGAAACTCAAGCTCAAGTGTTCCTCGGGAGGAACGAGCTAGCATACACCTATGAAACAAAGACACAAACCAAAACAAATCAAAAACAAACAAAGGGTTTGGGCTATTCCCTCACCCTAATCACTACCAAAACACAAGAAACTCACCAAATTGGCACTCAATGCACTTAGACTTCCCCGGCAACGGCGCCATTCTTTTTGATCGCCTCTCGTGTGTGCGAGGGTCAAGAGATACAATTTATAACCCGACCCCGTTGTAGTACGTGGTGGGTGTCGAACACTCGGGAAGTCTACTCGATCGATGTGCCTAGATACTAGGGAGCTGGAAAGGAGAGCATAAAACGAAGGAAAACAAAGAAAACAGTCGGGACCGACACTGAGGTCACGTCGGGCCCGAGTTTGGCGACAAGAGGAAGTCGGGACCGACACTGGGTAAGTCGGGCCCGAGGTAGATGGGTTTGTCGAACTTCAAAGATTTAAAAGTAGATCTTGGGCTTTTGGGTTCCTTCTCTAGTAGATTAAGGCTTATCCACCCCAATTCAAGCAATGAGTGATGATCGGACTAGGATCGAGTGCTTTCGCCCTCGTTCCAACCACTTCTACACATCGATCATTGGGGAAATCCCCTTCGAAGCAAGGTCTTGAGATTGACACATGTTCACTTTCTCTACTTTGCCAATCACAAGCCTTGATTCCCGACTTTCGCAAGGAATTGTAGCTCTATGTAGAGTGGGTTCCTTAGATCAAGCACTCAAGGCTATGGAATTGGGGTTTCTAGCCCAAACCTAGCTAGGGTTTTCCCCCATAACCCAAGATCAAGGAGATCTACTCCATAAGGCAAACAAAGAAAGCAAACAAATCAAAAGGGAAAGCAATCAACATCATCAATCTCAAAACAAAGCAAAGTTTCATTCAAATCATAAGCAATCCACAAATTCTAATCCAAAAGTTTCCAAATCCACAAGATCAAAACAAAACAAAGCTAATCTTTCAAACAAACCTATCAAATCTCCCTCTCCTTGGCCGATTCTCTCTCTTCTCCTTCTCCTCTCCTTCCTCCTTGCTCTCCAAGAATCCTCTTGGCTCCCTTGGAACCCCCTTTTGTGGATGTGAGAGGGCTCCTTTGGAACCCCCGCCCCCCCCTTTTTTGGGTGTATGTGGGAGCCCAAATTAGAAGACAAGAGGGCCTTTTATGGATTAGATGAGGGGCAAAAGTGGAAGTCCACAAATTCGTGCCTTGGAGCCCAAGTAGTCCGGTGACCGACTTGGACCGACACGGAGGACCTCGGGCCCGAGTTACTGTGCATCTCGGTCCGAGGTTGGAGACTTCAAAGTCGGGCCCGACGTGGTTGCAACTCGGTCCTGACCTCGTTCCACCTTCTTCTTAGTTGACTTCTCTTGTTCTTCTTCATGGCTTGCTCCTCTCTTTCCTCCTTTGCTCGGGCCTTGCTCCATGTCTCGACCCTCCTTCAAAATGACCCTTGATCCATGCCAAATTACCTACAAAACACATAAAATGTGCGTAGTCTCCGAATCTCATAGAAATACGGGAACTAAGCTAAAAAGGAACAAAACACACAAGAAAAGGGGAAAAAGAAACATATTTACAAAGGAAATCACATATGAAAACACCACTAAATAGAGAGACTTCAGCTGCAGTTGCAACATCTCTGTCCGCTTGCATGCGCTGCATCTGAGCGCGGAGTTCCTCCATTTGTTGAGCAAGAGTCTCAGCGTCGCCCATTGCTCGTTGTTCTCTCAAACGTCGGTGGAAGGAACTCTCAGGTTCACTGTAGTAGTCAATCTCAAGAGTTCTCCGGGGAGAACGAGATGGCATTTACTGCGAACAAAGACAAAGAAAACAAAATTAAAAAAAAAACAAAAGGGTAAGGGCTAGTCCCAAACCCAAATATCAACTAAACTAGGCACTATTGCTCACTCCCCGGCAACGGCGCCAATTTGTTGAAGGGTTTCTTGAACAAATAAATTTATATCAAGACCCCGCTGAGTACAGGGAGTCAGGTTCGTCCATGGGAATGAGATTAGGGCCAAAGATTAGTTGAAAAACTACGGAAAGAAAAGCAAAAACCAACAAAACAAGCCAGGATCGATCTGACTAGGGTCGTGCACGACCCTAAGGGGGTCGATCCTGGGCACACACAAACACAAACGAGGGCTAGGATCGAGCACGACCTTGGTGGGGTCGAGATCAAGTCAAATTATCGATTTTTAATCAATATAAGAAAGCAATCCTAGGGCTAGGGCTACCACAACATCAATCACACATGCTTTCAACGGGAATTCACAACTATCATGCAATCTAGATCATAGAAAAGTCAACTGTCGCAAACAATTCATGGTTATTCAATCAACTTTCGCAAATTAAACAACTTTCTATCTATCCTTCAACCTAGGAATATCAACTTTCGCAAATAATCCTATTAGAACTAGTCAAAGCAATCAACTTTACACTTTCGCTTTTAGGTTAATTGCAAGACATGCCTCAACTTTTGCAAAGGATTTAAACACAAGATAGATAGATATGATCTTCAAGCATTCAAGTCATGAATTCAAGTTTAGACATGCATGATTGTGTTGGGTTTTCACCCAACCCTAGAATCTAAAAAGACTACTCACTCATGGTGAGATAAAACACAAACATGATTGATTAATAAAACCGAAAATTGCAAATAAACTAGAAAGAAGTCTTACAATTTTCTCCAACTTGTCTTCCAACTCTTCTACCAAACAAACACACTAAAATTCACTTCAAATCCGGTCCTCCCAAACAAAGAGTTTTGCCCCCCTTTTATAGAGGAAAAAGGAGTCCTGATTAAACTAGGAAACATAATAAAACAACTTCCTAAAATAAAAGATAGAATATATCCATAAAGATCTCGGAATCTAGTGAAGTCGGTGCCCTGACCGACGCAAATGGGTAGTGCACGACCCCCCCTGGGGTCGGTCCTGAATGCTCAATTCTTCGATGGGTCGATCTTGGCTGCTACCGGCTCGTGCACGACCCTATTAGGGTCGTTCTTGTCTTGTTTTAGCTTGTTTCTACTCCTTTCTTCGGCTCTCTTCCTTAGCTTCTCCTCATAACTCGTCCACCTCCTCATGTGACACTCCAAATCCTTCGTTTAAGCTCCAAAATACCTACATAAAGACACAAAATACGCGTAGTCTCCGAATCTCAAAGAAATACGAAAACTATGGCAAAAAGACTCAAAACCCTAAAACTCTAACACAAAAACTAACCAAATCTAATCTATCTAGACACTAAAAACCTACCTAAAAAGCGGATATCAAAAAGCTTACTTGAATTCAAACTCAAACTTGTCTTAGAACACAACTTAGAACACGATAAATCTCCAACAATCCTCTTTCTTGTACTCCAACTTGTTTTCCAAACCCTACAACTTGCATAAAAAATAAACTAGGGAGAGAGAGTGTTCTCCAACTTGTCTAAACAAGGGTATTTATACTAAAATATCTATCTCAAAAGTTTCCTTAAAGATAAAACCTACTAAAGATAAAAGATATCAAAATAATAGCATTTAATGCACTAAGTCGGTCACGTCCTACCAACACGGGGACCTCGGTGTCGATCCCGTCAGGGTCGGTAGGACACTGAATATACACTTGGGAACCTCGGTACCGACCCCGAAAGGGTCGATATCGAGCCTGGTCTTGACCTTGTGCTTGTTTATTCTTCACTCTTCTCTTCGACTTTGTTGGGATTTCTTCCATAGCCTTCTTCTCTTCTTCCTCTTAGCTTGGTCCTCTCTTTTCATGTCCTTGAATGCTCCAAATGCACTTCAAAATCTACACAGAAAACACAAATAGCGTAGTTTCCATAGTTTTCACAAAGTATGCAAACTATACTAAAAAGACACATAACACACAAAAACGTAACTAAATAAGACTAAACACCCTAGAAAAACATACTAAAACCAAGCTAAAAAATGGACATCAGTGAACAATTTTTTGTGCAAAAGAGTAAAAAAGGTATGTATAAAGTTTCCACGTTATTTAATTATATAAAACATCGACGAATTACATAATTGTGACGTTTTATACTACATTGAGAACTTCATAAAACCTTACAAACATTGGGCACAACTTACAAAAAATCATATACGTAGGGTTCATGAAACAAATAGGGTGTAAAATGAGAACTAACTTCGGTTTTTAGATCATAGTGGTAGATGACTAAGAGTAAAAGGAAAATCTTTGTCATTTTATGTTTTTTTTATTTTTAAAAAAATTATTTTTTTGTGGTTGTTTTATGAGGTATATGACTTTTATAAGGGAGGTTCCGACTTTTATAATGTCGGTTCAGTTTAGTACTGGAGGTTTGTTTATTTATATCATAAGAGTGCTTGTGTTGTTTATACATGAACTTATAGTATACAATATTCAATTCGTTATTATACAAATTATGAGTTGTCGATGTAAGACATGAATACCAAAAAATATACATGCGACATACATTTATAAAAATGTATATGAACTATTAGTGTTTAAGTTATGAACTGTGTAAAAGTCATAAACCGCAAAAATATATTGTTTACCAATAATGTCGCTACATGACATGTCACATGCATTTATAGTTACAAGGAGAAGACCGCGCGCAAGATACGCGCGGGTGTTGTTTTGTGTTTTATCATAAAAGTTAACAATGATTGCACAACTAAATCAACAGCCAAGAAAATACAAGACATAAGAAATTGAATTGGAAAGGATGAGATTATGAAGAAAAACCTCGAAGAACATTTATGAAACGTGTTGGAGGATTTAGCCTTTTTTTAAATGAGTTTTTTTGGCCACGTAGCACGCTATATAAATTGATGAGGCTAATCCTTACATAATTCTTCATCTATTTAATATATAAAGAAAATTATATGATCTAAACAGGGTTTTATAGCCTAGAATTATTATAACATCTACAACAATGCAAGAAAAATTGAGTAAATATAGCTCTCAGTTTCATTTTCAGTTGGTGACCCCTAGATGTGTGCTATAATGAAGAGAAAACGATCAAGAATTCCATTCATAAAATGATTAAATTAAGTTTTAATACAAACAAGCAAATAATTGTGTTCTTAACAAGTGGAAATGACCTCCCTTGCATACTTAGGATGGCTTTCATCTTGACCTAATTGTTTATGTGTTGACTCATGATATAACATTTGAACTTGAGTTCGATTACTTGTTGAGAGTTCACAAATAAAAATTTAAATTATATATAGTATGTAATTTAACCTATTTCACCTATTGTTATATTGAACAAAGACCGGAAGAATAGAGAACCATCAATAAAAACCACACCAAAGAAGGGGAAAAACAACAATCCATTCGGACAGTATGCAACCAAATTGTGGACAACAACTGAACCCCCAATACAAGAACAAAACAAGAGCACAAAAAAGTACTTTTAGGTTATATAATACATGTTAATTTGATCCACGCATCAAAGAAATACAGGCTTAAACTGAAGTCAGCAAAAAAGAAATGCACAACCAACTTGACCGATTAGACTATAAAAACTAACATGCCCTGCTCCTTGCATACTTATAAACCACTTTTAGGTTATATAATACATGTGTCAACAATCTTGCATACTTTTAAAGTGAAAAGATCCAATTATCTTACAAATATGTGAATTCCAAATCGTGTGGAATTTATATTCAAACAAATATTATATCTTATTTTTAATTTATTTTATTTGGGGTAGTTAGGTCTTTAATTCATCAAGTGTTTTTTTATCAAATTTTGCATCTATGATACTATATGTTAATTTTCTCTTAATTTATAATTAGTTACTATTTTTTATGCAATCACTTATTGCTTTTTAGCTAATCTTAACAACTTTGTTAAAATCTCATTACAAAGTTACATAGATCATTTTTGTGTTAATTATACTTTAATTAAGGCATGTGAAATTTTAATTATAGTTTATGCATCCGTGACCAATTGTTACAATATATGTAAAACTAATATTGCAGATTTTTTTATTTTATTTTCATATCTAAATTAGTTCTTACTACTCAAATCTGTCTGACTTAAAGATGTTTTAATTTCATACAAAAAGAAATTATATAAGGCAACTATGCATAATATTTTTTATTATACAATAACAACAAAGAGTTGGGTTCAAATAAATAAACTTTTATCCCATAATATGAGGAGCGTTCAGAATTATTGGATCTCCTTGATTTAAGGGCTGATGTTCTTTTCTTTTTTATATAAGCGAGACATTTTTGTCTTTTAATATACTATTTTTTTGAATCCGTGTTAGGGCAATCGACATGTGTGCTTGGCGATCGACATGCTTGCTGAAAGTCGACCTGCTTGCTCGAGAGCTTGGTCGCTCGATTGAAATATTATTCGATTTCCGACTACGCTCGTCCATCTACACACTCAGTTGAATTTTTTTCTCCTAATCTCTCTCAATCATGAAAGAATTTGGTACTTTCTTCTTCCTTTTATGTTATATAATATTCTAGGGATTTTAAATAATATAATAGAGGTTTTTGGTGTGAAGAATGGATCGGATATATGAAAACACCACTTTCTAAACACAAGCTAACATTGGACGAAACAAACCAGTGCTGAATTCTGACCTAAATTTGTAATACGGTCGACAATTGTAAGAATTATGAAAATTTGTGAAAATTGTGAATATGATTCGTAGTGCACTTTTCATATTTTGTTAAAATTGTGAGAATTCAGTTCTAAACCAGTGTTGAAAGTTGTGAGAAGTTTTTGATGTGAAAATTCGATCAGCAATTGAATATAAAATATAGGATGTGTTGAATTCCAAAACAAACCAGTGCTTGAATCGATTTGTAGTGCACTTTTCGTATTTTGCAATGCACTTTTCATACTTTGTAGTGCACTTTACCTATTTTGGATTGTACTTTTGTGGTATTTTGAATTCACTATATCTAAATTTGTAATGTATTATATCTTTTCATTTTTGGGAGATTGATGTCTTTTTGTAAATTGTTCCTATGTGTATTATGTTGGTAAGATTGATGGAAAAAGCTGATTTTGGGAGGATTTGTACCAATTTCGTAATGCATTTTTCACTGATTTGTAGTGCACTTTTTGGATGTTCATATTTTAGTATAGTTTTAGGTGTTTTTCTTAGGTTGTTTGGTTTAGTTTTAGTGAGTTTTAGTGTTAGTTTTGGTGTGTTTTTGGATAAGTTTACATATTTTGTGAAAAGTATGGAAGCTACTCCGTTTTTGTGTTTTTCTTAGGTTTTTGAAGCAGAAAAGAACATTTTGAGAGAAGCTGAAGTCAAGTGGTTCATGGTGGAGTGCATAGAGTGAAGAGAAGAAGGAATACGTCTTGAAGATCCTTTTAATGCAAAGAGACGCTATGAAGAATGTAAAAAAACCCAAAACAGAGAGCTCGTTACCAACCTATGAGGGTCGGTACCGAGTTGTGCAACAAAATTTTGTTCGAGGAATTCAACAAGAGTCTACCAACCTTGTGCATGTCGTTACCGAGGTGGCCTGTGTCGGTAGGCGGCGCCGACTTGGAGAAAATCTATCTTTTATCTTGTAATCTTTTTAGTTAGGAAAGATTTTATCTTATAGGACCCTTGTTAGATAGTTTCTTTTAGTATAAATACCCTTGTTCTAGTTAAGTTTTGAGGAGAGCGAGATCTGTTTTGGAGAGAACACATTAGTTCGTTGGAGAAGTTCGTTACGATCGAGAAAGAGAAGGGTTGAGTGTCGAGTTCGTTGTTCTCTTGTTCATTGATTCCGAGCTTGGTTGTAAGACAAGATTTTTATATTTTCAAGTAAGTTTTATTTCAATGTTATCGTTCAATCTAGTTGTTTGTTTTGTTTCAATCATGAGTGAGTAGTTTACTTTTCTAGGATCGGGGTTGAAACCCGACATAGTTATGCATGATTGAATGAATGTATTGAATGTTTGATTGCCTTGTATCCTTTAAACTACTTTTTTTTTGCTTATACTTAGACGAAAGTCGCAGTAATTTGAGTTTATTGCTTGATCGAAAGAGAAAGTTATAATCTTGAATGTTGATATTGTTCGATAACGAAAGTTTCGAGCTTTGAATTCAAAACTAAGAAGAAAAGTGAATTGATTTATGAAAATTGATTGATTTGCTTGTTTAAATCAACGAAAGTTGATAGATTTATCTTTGAGGCATGATAATTATCCTTCACATTAGTTCATATGCATGATTATGTCGTGGTAACCCTTGTCCTAGATCTGTTTATCCTTTGAATTTCCTTCGGTTTTACTCACAAACAAAATCATTACCGAAGTACACAAGTCGGTACCGAGCCTGCAGTTGATTCATCTTGTTTGCTTAGCTTTAGTTGAAACCCAGCGTCGTTACCGACCTTGACAAGGTCGGTACCGAGGGCTATCGTAGCCTTGTTTGTTCCTGTTTTGCTTTGTTTTCTTGTTTTCGTAGTTCGGTAATCAAACAACCTTGCTTCCTGTGGACAATCCTGACCTCCCTATACTCAACGGTGTCTTGACTACTAAATTTATTTGTTGTTAAGTAAATCCATATCAACAAATTGGTGTCATTGTCGGGGAAGCAAATAGTGCTTGTTTGATTACTCGTGGGTCTGGGAATAGCCCGACCCCGTTTTTCTTTTTAATCTTGTTTTCTTTTGTCTATTTTCTCAACTTATGCCAGCAGGACATCGCAGGCTCGATTTTCATAACACTGGTTATTATTATGAATCTGAGCGCGCCCATCACCGCAGAAGAAGAGAAAACCAAGCCATGTCTCAACAGATGACTCCTAAAGAGATGGCTCAACGGATGGATGCACTCCAGAGGCAGCTCGAAGCCACACAGATTGAGAAGACCGCTCTACATGAGCAACTCAATGCCTATCCGAGGAATGCTAAACAATACATGCATCCAGAACTGAGGGTGCCAGAGTTTGAAATCGTGCTTCCATAGATAGGGAAGACTTTTGAGATCAAGTCTCAATTTATATCCTTAATCAATCAGGCTCATTTTGAAGGGAACCCTACTGAGTGCCCTATGGAACATATTAAAATTTTTCTTGATTTGTGTGACACTATTGCTAGTGAAGGTGTCTCTCTAGAGTATGTTCTGTTAAAAGCTTTCAGGTGGTCTCTTACAGGAAAGACCCTGAGCTGGTTGGAGAGCTTACCTCCTAAGTCTATCAGGACTTGGAAGGCTTTGTATGATCAATTTTTGACAAAGTTCTTCCCTCCTTCTAAGACAACGGAGTTGAGAAAGCGCATCACCTCCTATCACCAACTGCTTAACGAGACCTTTGTGGAGACGTGGGAGAGATTCAAGGAGATAACCAGATAGTGCCCCACCCATGGGCAACCACCATATGTGCTCCAAGAAATCTTCTTTTAGGGGACTAATGCTAAAACGAAGAACCACATCAACATGCACACTGCTTGCGGTTTTATTGAGATGGATCCCACCGCTGCATGGGAGTTGCTGGATAAACTGACCATTACGATGCTATGTATGGAGCCCAGCAGCCACCACAACCACAAAAACGTCTCTACATCCCAAATAAAGACGAAGTTGATCCTGAAGTCAAAAATCAATTTCTACAGAATGAGATCAACCGTCTGAAGAAGCAGGTAAGTTTTCTGAAAACCTCTCAACCTTGTCAAGAGTGTGGCTCTTCTACCCATAGTACTTCTGCTTGCACTAACATCGAGCGGGTTAAAGCCGCTGAGACATATGCTGAGATGAATTATATGAGAGGGCAGTATAGAAATCCTCCTAACTATGACAGGCCAAACAACTATCCGGCTTGGGGGAATCAAAATCAAAATCAAAACTATGCAGCCCCTCCTCCGGATAGACGGCCCGCACCATATCGACTTCCAAGCTATTAAGAAACGTCATCATGGGTGAATGGGCTCCATGAAGGGATCAATGGAGTCCGTTCTGACCTAAAAGGTGTACAAGTACAGTTGGGAGAGATTGAGACATGGAGAAAGAGTGTAAATTCCCAACTAGGCAACCTAGTCGCACAAATTCCGAGGCCACAAGGGCAACTCCCGGGCCGCCCCGACAAGAACCCTAGAGGACAGATCACGGCCCTACACCTCAGGAGCGGAAAGACACTACCAGATCGTGCCAAAGCTAAGGAAAGGGACCTCGGTCTGAAGAAAACGCCTCGGCCCAGATCGATAACGTGCCAAAGAGGGTATTTACTGAGCCTAAAACACTCGGTATCGATACTCCCAAGCTCGTCACCGACCCTAACCCCAATAAGTTCTCTATACCGAACCACTCCCTTAATTCCAGGCACGATACCGACATAACCAGGGTCGGTACCCACCCTTCCAAGGCACCGATCGACCCGATTGTCGACCAGGTAGCACCACCTCTCGAGCCCACTTTGGCTCCGAGATTGGTGAAGTCTCTCCCCTTCCCTACTAAGAAGTCTAAGGACTCAACATAAGATATTCTTAGCAGGAAAAGGTCAATAGAAAAGCTGACAGAAGAGGTCCGTTCAATATCTCTTCCAGAAAAGCTAGGTGACCTAGGGAGATTTGCTATCACTATTGGGATTGGCGACCACCGGTCCAAAGCACTACGTGATTTGGGAGCCAGTTTACTTCCCCTATCAATCTGGTGAAAAGCTAACATGGGACCTCTGGAACCCATGGATATGAGGTTGTAAATGGCAGGCGGATCTAGTGTAAAGGCTACTAGAGTCGTTGATGATTTTCCCATTCAAGTGGGGAAATTCTTCATACCAAACGACTTCATTGTCCTCGATATGCCTAAAGACCCTCTAGTGCCCATCATTCTAGGCAGGCCATTCCTTGCTATAGCAGGTGCTCGAGTTGATATTCGAAAAGGACTCCTCACCTTTGATATAGGGGAGGAGCGGGTCGAGTTCAACCTTAATCAAGATGCCAATGACACGACAGCACTGATCGAGATGTCCCAACCAGAGCTCGACATTGTTAAACCCGAAGTTCCCCTCCAATTAATAAGGATTATGAGAGCGCTACTAAGGAAGCTACCGACCCCCCATGGGTCGGTAACGAGCCCTTCATACAGCAATATGATGAGGGAGGCGCTTTTTGGCACGATACCGAAGGATGCTTTGCTTCTGAAAGGTCGATAACGACCTCAATTGACTCGATGCAGACACCCTCGTTGACGAGTCAAGGTGAATACTCTAACTCTGGATTCACTATCACTGGTCATGATCCTTCCTAATATCATATTCCTACACCATTCCCTGCTATTTATGCTATAGATGAGTCGAAACCTCCTTGGTTCTCGGACTTCACTAACCCTTGTGTAGGAATACCGAGCATCCTATTAGAAGATGAGGGACCGAATTTAGTGAAAAGAAATAACAATGCCTTTAATGCCACATATGGGGTTTCCTAAGACCCCCAACAAAGCTGAAAAGGGGCGACCTTGATTAGCCATGTAAGTACGTCGGACTAACGACGTTAAAAATAGCGCTTATGGGAGGCAACCCGGTTTTAGTTTAGTTTTCTTTTCTGTTTATAGTTCTTCTTTTTCTTAGCTTTCTTTTGGGTTTTTAGTAGATTAGAAGTTTGCGGGATAGGATATTTTCAAGCTAACATGTCACAGAAAGTCAGGCTCGAAAAGGCGTTGGAAATTGAGTCGCCCAAGCTCGGCACCGAGCTGAGAGGGTCGATACCGACCTGCGACATTGCCCAGATTCGGAGACGCGCGGTAGGTAAGTTTTCTAAAACCTAAAAATCCCCCTTCCTCGCCTCTATCCTCTCACACCGCCTCTTGCCCAATCTTTAAAAATACTCTCAAGCCTCAAAAACCCACCCCAATCCTCATCAAACTCTCAAAAATTCAATCGTGTTCTACCCGGATTTCTCACCACTGTCGATCGCGCATCCAATCCATCACAATCCGGACCCTCTCGATAACGAAGCAACACTCGTGTGATTCGTTACCGAAGCCTCAAGCCCTTATTACCTTTGCACTTCGAAGTTTCGTTCTTCAATTTCTTAAATCTACTGTACAAATGGCAAGCACAAGAAGGGCCAACTCTAGGGCGGGAAAGAAAAGGAGGACTCAAAGATCTCCATCTCCTCCAAGAAGGGACGATGTTATCCTGCCAACTAGGGAGCAACTGGTGGTCTTTGATTCCGTCCTTCAAAAGGACCACTTCACCAGATGGTTCTCAAGGTCAAGTGCCAAGGCTAGCGACATTTATGAGGATGTTAAGCACACCTTCGTTATTCTCGGTATGCCAATCTCCGCAAAAAGGAGGAAGTCCCGCATTACCCGGACCTCACCGCCGAGTTCATTGCCACTCTCCGAATAAGTTTCAAGACCAAGACATCGGTAGGAAAGATTAGGTTCCGATTGGGCAATGCTGACTACGAGTTCAACATCGCCGCGTTCAACCACCTCCTCGACTTCCCCAACCACTCTCGGGATTACAAGGCTCCCGATGATTTCAAAGTCACCGACAATTAGAGCTACATTTCCAGGGAAGTCAATCCGACTGCACCGGCACTTCCACTGGCTCACATTATCAACCCCATATTCAGGATCATTTTCCGAGTTTTGGGTGCCACCTTTTGCCCCAAGAAGGAGCTTTAAAGACAGACGAGGATGGAGGTTGGATGCCTTCGCACTATTCTTTTTGAGGACCCTGCCCCCATGAATTTGGAGTATGCATGGCTGAAATATGTTGAGAGGTATGGGGCCTCTTCAAAGGAAGTCTGGTGTGGCAACTTGGTGAGCCTCTTAGCGATGGCTCTCGATGTCGAGCTCACGCGGTACACCGCTCACAGTCCCCAGAAGCTGGATACAAAGTATTGGTGTTCTTTCGGCATTTTTCAAAGGTTTCAAGGTGGAGTAGCCACCAAGGTGCTTGGATAAGACATGATGATTATGAGGGACAAGTTGGAGTTGCTATATGTGCCGAATTTGTATGAAGCATGGACGTCTCATCCGTTCCCCTTGGACAAGAAGCCTCAAGATGAGCCGAAATTGAGGGAATATGAGACGAGATATGATAGAAATGGAGCTTCCATGGAAGAAGACGAGGCAGCCACTACGGAGGAGCTCGATATTGAGCAAGATGAGGTCGGTACCGAGGTACCTGACGAGCACACCGACCTCGGTACTGAGCAAGTTGGCCTCGTTACCAAGTATTTCGAGGCAAACACCGAGGCATTCAACTTCGGTACCGCACCTCTACTCTGTCTACCGAGCCACAATCATTTGGCATGGTGCGTTATGCCCCGGTCATCTATCAAGACCACTTCCAACCACATGATCACTATCAACCACCGCCCCAACCCAGCTATGCTAGTTCAGGCGTCCCTCCTCCTTGGGCTGAAGATCTGTTCTTTCAGATGCAGCAGCTGAACCTGCAGCACACACAGCTCCACTAGCGGATGGATCGTTGGGAGGGTGTGTACTCCGCCCGCATGGCTCTTGAAGACGCAAGGCAACAACGGGATGTCGCTCGTTGGTTGATGATGGAGCAGCGTGTGACGGTTGATGAGGAGCGCTGGAAGACGATGTATGAGTTTATTGGCAACTTTGAGCGCTAGTTCCCACCACTACCACAGTGATGATCTCTGCTTTCAAGGATGTTTCTTTTGCTTCAATAGTTATCTTGTGAGTTTCTTTCTTTTCCCTATTCTTTTATTTTGATTTGCTTTATGATAGTGGGACATTGTAATTTTAAATATGGGGTATGGAGGGGAAATAAAACTTACTGGTTTGTTTTCTATTGTGTTAGTTTGTTTTATTTCTTTTTTTTAGTTGTCTTTGTTTTAATAAATAAAAAAATCACAAAAAAATTGAAAATTTGAAAATTCAAAAAAAGATTTTTAGAACGTATGAATACCCTGTCTTTTGGTTCTATGATAGTTAATTGCTTGCATGATCATGTAATTTCCTTTCAGCATGTCTTTGATGGTATAGACTGAGTCTTATGATGAAATTGTTTTTATAGTGGAATAGCATATGATGAAATTGAACATGTATAACTGTTAGCATGAGTAGTTGCAATCCAACAACTAAATATGACCTTGTGAGTTCTTATTTTTAGCCTAGATTTTTCATGTGTGATTTGCTCTCTTTATGTATACTATCTCTTGGAATTGTGATGGTTATCTATTTCTCAAGACTTGTATAAGATTTTTAGTTCATTACTTGTGAAAGTCATATGATAGAGAACTTATTTTTCATAAGCCCTATTAATCCCTATCCACCCTTACATTATCCTTGTTTTTGACAACCAATTTGAGTTTTAGCCTTTTTATTTGTTGCTCCACAAAATTATCCCTAGCCGAGATAAGCTTGACCCTATCCGGGGATTAGGAATTAGATGGAGAGGAGTGGTTTTGTAGAGTGCAAGTGATGTTTTGGTTCAAAAACAAAGGTTTGGGTGGGATAGATTGGAAGTATCTTGTTTTAATTATGTAAAAAGGTCTCTTGGAAAGAAAATATGCACAAAGGAAAAAGGAATGTTTGGATCGATACCAGCCTATGTGGGCTCGGTACAGAGGGAAAAAAGAAGAGTAAATTTCTGATCAATACCGACCCTCTCAGGTCGGTACCGAGGTATATAGAAGAAATATGCAGAAAAAGAAAGAAAGAATAAGGAAGATGTGCAGTGTTTAAAGTCAAACTAAGAGATTCTTTAAGTTTTTATGAGACTTTATAGGATTTGATGGTGAGTGAAGAGAAAGTGCATAATGTTTGAGTGAGTTTGGTATATGTTTTTATGAGTGTTTTGATTTATGTGTGAGTTTTTAGGAGTCTTTGATTACCAGATATTATTAGCACCACATAGCCAAAATATTTCCACGCCTATTTGTCTTTACCAAGCCCCATTACAACCCAGCCGAATGGAAGCTTCTATGAAGTTTTTCATTGAGCCTAAGTTCTCTTGATGATTTTTGCTTGTTTTGACAAATCTTAGGTGGAGAGTTTGGTGATATAAGTTCCAATTTCTATGAGTTTTTGCATATAAGATTGAGTTGAGAGATGAATTTATAGCCCAAATGCATGAGAGTTGAGTGAAACACTTTATCCTTGGTGAGGTTGGATTGTGGTTGCTTATGTC
Organism: Fallopia convolvulus; assembly: GCA_964016875.1. Lineage (NCBI taxonomy): Eukaryota > Viridiplantae > Streptophyta > Magnoliopsida > Caryophyllales > Polygonaceae > Fallopia > Fallopia convolvulus. The sequence goes on along the minus strand of OZ024735.1, from coordinate 14,407,663 downwards.
TATTGGTGCTTGTATATGTGTGATGACGTTAATAGTCATTTACTATTTTTGCTATGTTTTTGATGTTGAATTTTAGATAATGGCTATTGCTTGATGAGCATGATGTTTGGTTTTGGTTACTGTTTAATGATTGCTTGAGGACAAGCAAGCTTAAATATGGGGTATTTTGATGTTCATGTTTTTAGTATAGTTTTAGGTGTTTTTCTTAGGTTGTTTGGTTTAGTTTTAGCGAGTTTTAGTGTTAGTTTTGTGTGTTTTTGGAAAAGTTTACATATTTTGTGAAAAGTATGGAAGCTACTCCGTTTTTGTGTTTTTCTTAGGTTTTTGAAGCGGAAAAGAGCATTTTGAGAGAAGCTGAAGTCAAGTGGTTCATGGTGGAGTGCATAGAGTGAAGAGAAGAAGGAATACGTCTTGAAGATCCTGTAAATCCAAAGAGAAGCCATGAAGAGTGTACAAAAACCCAAAACAAAAAGCTCGTTACCGACCTGTGAGGGTCGGTACCGAGCTGTGCAATAAAATTTTCTTCGAGGAATTCAGCAAGAGCCTACCGACCCTGTGCAGGTCGTTACCGAGGTGGCTTGTGTCGGTAGGCGGCGCCGACTTTGAGAAAATCTATCTTTTATCTTGTAATCCTTTTAGTTAGGAAAGTTTTTATCTTATGGGACCCTTGTTAGATAGTTTCTTTTATTATAAATACCCTTGTTCTAGTTAAGTTTTGGGGAGAGCGAGATCGGTTTTGGAGAGAACATGTTAGTTCGTTGGAGAAGTTCGGTTCGATCGACAGAGAGAAGGGTTGAGTGTCGAGTTCGTTGTTCTCTTGTTCATTGATTCCGAGCTTGGTTGTAAGGCAAGATTTTTATATTTTCAAGTAAGTTTTATTTCAATGTTATCGTTCAATCTAGTTGTTTTTTTTGTTTCAATCATGAGTGAGTAGTTTACTTTTCTAGGATCGGGGTTGAAACCCGACATAGTTATGCATGATTGAATGAATGTGTTGAATGTTTAATTGCCTTTTATCCATTAAACTACTTGTTTTGTGCTTATACTTAGACGAAAGTCGAAGTAATTTGAGTTTATTGCTTGATCGAAAGAGAAAGTTATAATCTTGAATGTTGATATTGTTCGATAACGAAAGTTTCGAGCATTGGATTCAAAACTAAGTAGAAAAGTGAATTGATTTATGAAAATTGATTGATTTGCTTGTTTAAATCAACGAAAGTTGATACTTTGAGGCATGATAATTATCCTTCACATTAGTTCATATGCATGATTATGTCGTGGTAACCCTTGTTCTAGATCTTTTTATCCTTTGAATTTCCTTCGCTTTTACTCACGAACAGACTCGTTACCGAGGTACACAGGTCGGTACCAAGCTTGCAGTTGATTCGTCTTGTTTGCTTAGATTTAGTTGAAACCCAGCGTCGTTACCGACCCTGAAAAGGTCGGTACCGAGGGCTGTCGTAGCCTTGTTTGTTCCTGTTTTGCTCTGTTTTGTTGTTTTCGTAGTTCAAAAATCAAACAACCTTGCTTCCCGTGGACGATCCTGACCTCCCTATAACCAGGGGGGTCTTGACTACAAATTTTATTTGTTGTTAAGTAAATCCCTATAAACAGTTAACGACCTCCCTAGGGTCGGTACCGACCCATCTACAAAGACCGACCCTCTTGTCGGTTCGGTAGAACCTTGATCCAAGTCTCTTTCTATCCCGAATCCATCACAAAATCTTCCTTTCCCGATTAAGAAAGCTAATGATGTCACAGAAGGAAAGTTTAGACAGTTTGTTAAGATTCTGATGCGTCCCTCGTTTGGGATGCTTCGGATCGGTGCGATGTTTGAGTATTGGGTCTCAATTCGGCGTAGCGGAAGGCTTTGATTGATTGAAATTGGCACGAACAAGTTGATTGAATGCAAGAACACGAGAGTTTTGAGGATAAATGATTGGCGGCGCAAGCACAAAGGATAAAATAAAGGAGAAACCCTCGACTTCTATTAAATCCCTAATGTGCGCTCCATAAAAACATAGGCCTAGTCCCCCTTATATAGGGAGGCGGCACGAGAAAAACCTAGAAAAAACCCTAAGGGGTGCGGCGCGCGCCTAGGGCTAGCGTGCAAGCTAAGGGCCCAACGGCGCGGGTCCAAAAGTGTTCAGCGCAAGGCCCATAATTAACCTTCTAAAATCATAAAACTACTAATAGTAATGTTCTATAATGGAAAGTATGCGAAAAACTACTAAAATTAGTTAGGTCGTTCGTGACCGAGCAAGGAGTGTCGCGACACGCGTGGCGCGGCGCTGGCGAGGTCACGGACACGGCGCTGGCGAGGTCACGACGCGAGGCTGAAGGCTGGCGAGGACGCTGGCACGACGCTGGGCGCTGGAGACGACGCTAACGAGGTCTCGCGAAGTTGAGGTTCTCCGATGCATCCGAGAACCTCATGTTGCGACTTGACTACGAGGTCCGATGCGAGGACCTCGAGTGACGATCCGAGGTTGAGTCCCGGCACGAGGTCTCGGCGATGGCTGGTTGCGACCTCGTCTTGCGATCCGACGCTCGAAGACGTCGCGTCTTGGCATGGTTGGTCCGAAAGCTCGTAACGAGGTTCCTCGGCGCCGACGATGGAAATGGTGCCGAGCGAGGTCGCGATGTAAGGCGCGCCGTGGCCAGCAGAGAGGCGCGACACTAGTGATTGTGTCGCGGTCTTGATGGCACGGGCCCTTGCACGGGTGACTGGGCCATCTGAGCGAAGTGTGAAGGCCTCGATCTCTTGGCTAGCATCCATAGGCGGGGTCGCATCACCCTCCCCCACTTGGTTGGGAAACGTCCCCGTTTCCTCATAAGCAGGCTCAACATAGGGGGAGAGTTCGGCGACATTAAAAGTGGAGTGCACGGAGTACTTGCTCGGGAGATCGATCTTGTAGGCTTTGTCCCCGATGCGCTCTAAGACTCGAAAAGGCCCGTCACCTCGTTGATGAAGCTTCGTCTTCCGAGCATCCGGAAAACGGTCCTTGCGAAAGGTGTAGCCACACGAGATCTCCGGGGTTGAAAACCATGCGCTTCCGACCCTTGTTGTGTTGGGCCTCGTATTGAGATGCCCTACGCTCCAATTGGGACTGCGTCCGCTCGTGGAGCTTGCGGATGGCGTCGGCGCGGTTGGACGCTTCGATGTGCTCGCCGTTCTTCAAGGGGCGAGGGACAAGATCCATGGGAGAGTGTGGGTTGAGGCCGTAGACGATCTCGAACGGTGTCCTCCTAGTAGCCGAGTGTTTGGACCTGTTGTAAGCAAACTCAACAAAAGGAATTAGATCCTCTTGTGCGCCGTTGGTTCTCGGAGTGGGTCGGAGTGTCGGCGTTAGGGGTCGGTACCGGCGGTCAACGACTCAAATGAAGGGTTTTAGCGCGGGCCGGGGGAGACCTTGAGGCCTCCAGGGTGCGGTCTCGGGGACGTGGTCGCCGAGGTGGCGGACTCAAATCCCGCTCATTGTATCGGGTACGCGTGCGCCGAGGTGGTGGACTCCAATCCCGCTCTTCGTATCGGGGATTCGTGCGCCGAGGTGGCGGACTCCAATCCCGTTCAGCGTATGATCGACGTCGGGGTTTTGGAGTTTCGCCGTAATAGCGGGCCCGATCCTCCGGGAGTCTATATGGCGGGATCCAATCCGGATCGTCCCTCGGAAGCGGCCTATAGGGACGAGTGTTGACTCGTCGATGAGGCCGATCCCAAGAATCCGAATCGTCCCATGCGACCGAGCAAGTCCAAGACATGGCTCGGACTTCTCGTTTATTTTTTTTTTACAATATTACGAGATCTTCCACAATCCGAAAGATCCCGTTAAAAACCGAAATAAAATCTATCCTAAAAATTAAAAATAACGAGATCTTTTATAGTTAAGATCTTTTACAAAAAAGGATAAAATCAAGCAAATAAAATAACAAAAAGATATGCTCCAAATCCAAACCAACGCAATCTTCGGAAAAGATCTAGAGTTTCCGAAAAAAGGGTTGCCTGGCACGGGGACGAGCGGGCAGGAACTTTCGGCGCGGTGTGGCGCGCTGCTGGTGCGTCGCTGCAGGGCTGGACTGTGCCAGGATCCGAGTCCTGGCACGCTGGTGCGTCCCGGCGCGCTGGCTGGTTCGTATTTCGGCCTTTTGGAGGGGCAAACGACGTCCGTTTTGGACGAATTATATATGCCCGAACTCGTATCGAAAAGACCTACAGTAATATGGAAAAAAATGCAGAAAAATAAATTTTTTGTGGCCGAAATCTGGGCAGAAGTCGACGTGTTTTTTTTTAAGGGACGGAGAAGGGTCTGTTCGAACCGCCTGACGCTCTGATACCACTGATGTGTCCCTCGATTGGCAAGGGGCGGATCTATGCTCGAAACGTCCGGATCTTCTCTGACAATGGTAACCGGATAAATACGAGACCACAAAAGTGGACTCGCGGGCCTCTAATGCTCGTCGGAACGAGGGTGGGTCGAGGTAAGGGACTAGAACGTCGGTCCAAAGGACTCGAAAAAAGGAACCGGGGTGACGTTGGGCCAAAACTAGGAGGATTCTCGACTCAACTATAATCTTGGCTTAATTCATCTTGACGTAAGAAGTACAAAGAGGCGTGGCTCCCTTATATAGAGGAGGAGGCCACTCGAAACCCTAAACCTAATGGGAGAGGCGCCTAGGGCTTGTATGCAAACAAGGCCCAACGACTCCTGGCCCAATAAGACAACTTAGTAAAAAGGGAAACTAGCTAGAAAGGGAAATAACAACATACTAAATATGGAAATTAGCTAGAAAGGGAAATAACAAGGCTAGCCCATTCTATAAGAATGGAACACACGCCTAAAATGGAAATGACGGAAATAAATTACGGAAATATAAATAGTAACATAATACGAGACTAAGTCCTATGCCAAGGGGGTCTCCAAGGTCTAGGCCGTCTCGGGTCCGTCGGAGCTGGGTCCGAGCTAGGGCAGGGTCGCATCAGATTCTCCAAGGCTTGAATATTTCTATACCTTTTACTGAAGCCCTTAATGAAATGCCTGCCTACACTAAATTTTTAAAAGAGATTTTGAGTAGGAAAAGATCTATCTTAGAGATTTCAAGTGAAGTCCAATCTATAAAGCTCCCTGAAAAACTCGGTGATCCAGGTAAGTTTGCAATTACCATTGGTATTGGAACTCACCGTTTTAAAGCTCTATGTGATCTAGGTGCCAGTGCCAGTTTATTACCATTGTCTATCTGGACCAAGGCTAACATGGGACCACTGGAGCCTGTCGATATGAATCTCTACATGGCGGACGAATCTTGTGTAAAAGCAACTGGAGTCGTGGACGACGTTCCTATCCAAGTTGGAATTTTTTTTGTTCCCAACGACTTCATTGTTCTAGATATGCCAAAAGACCTTGTGGTGCCAATCATTCTTGGAAGACCATTCTTAGCCACCGCAGGGGCACGAGTTGATGTTAGGAAGGGCCTTCTCACATTCGACATTGGAGAAGAGAAGGTCGAGTTTCACTTCAATCAGGCTGTGAATGAGGTTGCTAGTTGCAGTACCGAAGAGCCTATCGACTCACCATGGGTCGGTACCGATCCTTCCCTGACACTTGGAATGGGAAAATGCAAGGAAGTCACACTTACCGAGGAGCCTACCGACCCCCATGGTCGGTAACGACACTTATTTGAAGGAACACAAAGCTGAAGGTGGATCTAGGCCTGTTACCGAAGATTTTACACGACCAACAGGGTCGTTAACGACCCTAGACACCTCGGTAACGAGCTCTCTTTTAAGAGACACAAGTGAGTCTTCTTACGCTGATCTCAGACATTGTGGTAAAGATCCTTTCTTATATCCTTGTTCTATATCCCATCCTACTATTTATACTGTGAAAGAGTCGAAGCCTCTTTGGTTTTCGGACTATACTAACCCTGATTTAGGATTACTAAGCATACTTATTGCAGATCGAGGGCCAAATATTTTGGAGAGAAGCTTTGATGTTTTTCAGGCTAAGTATGATGTTTCTCATGATCCCTACAAAACCGGAGAGAAGCCACCTTAGGGCCAAGGAAAGTTCGTCGGGCTAAGGACGTTAAAAATAGCGCTTACGGGAGGGAACCCGCTTTTTGTTTTTGTTTTAGGTTTTGCTTTCTTACATCTTTTTGCTAGCTTTCTTTTGAGTTGTTTTTAGGTTAGATTAGTGTAGTAGGGATAGAAGTTTTTCTAAAGTGACTCAGGTAATACAAGAAGAAGAAGAAGAAGTGCTATACAGAAGATTCAAGATACTTAGTGCCAAATACAAACAAAGGAAGGAATTCGGCGTACAAGCATGTCAGGTTCGTTACCGACCTTCACAGGTTCGGTACCGACCTCTACGTAACCGAGAAAATTCAGCTCTACAAGTGATCAATGGTTTCCAACAGGTTCAGTTTTATTTTGTGAGTTCGCTTTTCCTTATTCTCTTTATTCTTTTTATGTCTTTAAACAGTGAGGACATTGTTTGGTTTAAGTATGGGATGGGGGAAAAGGAAACTCAGTTTTTGTGTTTTGTTTTTTTAGGATTGATAATGCTCCACTTTGATGTCCTATGATATGCTTTAACTTGCTTGATCATGTAATTCCTTTAGCATGTTTGGAGAGATTTGCCTGAATCATGTTGAGAAGTTGTTTTTATGTGGATATTTAGCTTGTGATGAAATTGAGCACATATGATCTTAGGTAGAAGTGACTTTAATCCAACAAAAATTGCTACCTAGTGAGTTATTTTTGGTCTTATAGGGAGAACATAAAAAATCCTTCTTCTTTTCTTGTGTGATTTACTCTCCTTATGCATATTATCTCTTATCATTGATATGGTTATCTATTTCTTGAGACCTATCTGAGATATTAGTTCATAACATGTGATGTCATATGATGGAGAACTTATTTCTTTAGCCACTTTTTATCCTCTCTTTTTACCTACCTATCATTATCTTTTTTTGAAGCCAAGTTGAGCCTTAAAGTCTTTTATTTTTAGCTCCACAAAATTACTCCCTAGCCAATGAAGCTTGACCCTATCTGGGGATTTAGACTTAGCATTGTTTGTTATGATTTTGTTGAGTGAGTTGTTTGGTTCAAGTGTGGGATAATATTCGGTTGGGTAAAGTGAAAATATCTTGCAGTTTGTCATGTAAAAGGAGTTTGGTTCCCTGAATGCACTTACAAAAGAGTTGAGAAAGAAAGAAGAAGGGAAGTGAAAGAAAAAAAGAGGAAAAATTACAGTGCATCGTTACCGACCCTGGTAGGGTCGGTACCGACCTTCCTAGCAGAAAAAAATATCAGTGAAAAGATCAGAAAAGAAGAAAGAGAAAAAAAGAGTTGAGTAATGAATGATGTGCATGAGCCAAAATTTCCTAAGTGTTTTTAAGAAAGGTTAGTGGGAAAAAAGGGTTAAGGAAGAATAAGAGAGTGTGCATAATATTGAGTGAGTTTGGTATGTTCTTTTTAGAGATTTGGATGTGTGTGGATTTTTTAGGAGTCTTTATTCCCGGATATTTTTAGCACCACATAGCCAAAATATTTCCATGCCTATTTGTTATTACCAAGCCCGATTACAACCCAACCAAATGGAAACTTCTATGAAGTTTTTCATTGAGCCTAAGTTCTCTTGATGATTTTTATGTGTTTTGACATCTCTGGTGGAGAGTTTGGTGATATAAGTAACAATGAGTATGTAGTTTTTGCATATTGGATTCAGTTGAGAGTTGTTATTCCAAGCCCAAACACTTGAGAGTTGAGAGAAACACATATACCCTTGTGAGGTTGGATTCTTAGTTGCTTTTTCTTGAGGTTGCATATATGTGTAATGACGTTAGATTCACTTGTATATCTATTTCTACTTGTGCTTTGATTTTGCTTTTGACAAGGGCATTGACTTGAAGAATGTGTTGATGGTTTCGATTCTTGTTTTGTTGATTGCTTGAGGACAAGCAAGTCTAAGTATGGGGTATTTTGATATCCACCTTTTTAGTCTTGCTTTTAGGGTATGTTTTAGTGTGTTTGAGCCTTTTTCTTGAGGTTTTGTGTTTTGTTTTGAGTCGTTTGTGTAGGTTTTCGTTTTATCTTAAGATATGGAGTCTACATAAGCTTTGGTGGTGTTTTTATAGGTTTTGGAGTTGTTTAGAGCATATTTGAAGAGAGGAGCGAAAACCAAGGAAAAACCAAAAGTGAGCACTTTTGAGAAAGATGAGAAATCGAGGGAAAGCTTAAAGAATGAAGTTCATAAATAAGTGAAGAATCAAGTTAAAGCTAAGAAACAAGTAGAGAAACTCGTTACAAAGACATTGAAAAAAGAATCGAGTCAAACCGAGGTGTAACAAACCCGCTACTAAAGTTTTACTCTCAGTTACAAGCCTGTTTTCAATGATGAGGAGGGGTCGATACCGAGGTTGCCTAGGTCGGTAATGAGGCTCTCAGGAAAGAAGAGAAGTAAAAGTTCAGCATAGGTCTACCGACCCTGTGAGGGTCGGTACCGAGGCACTCAAGGTCGTTAGCGAACATCCGGGTCGGCACTTTCAATGATCTTTTATCCTTTCCTTTTATGTTATTAGATAGTTTTAAGGAATATATCTTATTAGAAGATTTATTTCCTTATAGATAGCTTTAGATAGATTAGTTTCTCTATAAATACTCTTGTGTAGCCTTTGTTTTTTCTCTACCAATCAATTAACCTAGTTTAGGGGGAGAGGAGGAGAGAAGAGAGAAGAGAGGGCGTGAGAAGTAGATAGAGAGGCGACTTGAGGATTGCTTGGAGAACAAGTTTCGTTGTGGATTTGGTTGTAAGCTTTTCCTTTCTTTTTAATTCAATTGCTTTGTTATAATTATGACTTGATTATAAATTTATTTGTTGTCAAGAAACCCTTTCAACAACTTCTTGTCATGCCACATCTTGGTACCCTCCTTGTAGATTTCAGCATTCTCATACGCCCTTAGCCTCAACTCCTCTAGCTCTTGCAAGTCCATGAACCGTTTTGTGACGGACTTGTCGAGATCCATGTTGAGCTCCTTGAGAGCCCATAATGCTTTATGCTCCAACTCGATTGGCAAATGGCACGCCTTGCCAGTCTGTATGCCTATAAGGCGCCATCAAGCTTGGAGTGGTGCATAGGGGTGTCTCGTACGCCGTTATGTATGCCCATAAGGCATCATCAAGCTTGGATGACCAATCCTTCCTAGATCAGGAGACCATCTTCTCCAAGATGCTCTTGATTTTCCGGTTTGACACCTCTACTTGGCCACTAGTTTGGGGATGGTAAGCCGTTGCCACCCTATGTGATACCCCATACTTGACCAAAAGAGCTTCAAAGCTCCTCTCTATGAAATGCAATCCACCGTCACTAATGAGAACTCATGGCACTCCAAACCTGGGAAAGATGTTAGTTTTCATAAATTTGGCTACGGTTTTAGCATCATTGTTTCATGTAGCGATGGCTTCCACCCATTTAGAGACATAGTCCACCGCCACTAGGATGTACTTGTAGGGGCCCGATGAAGGAAAGGGTCCCATAAAGTCTATGCCCCAAACGTCGAAAAGCTCGACCTCTAGGATCCTAGTGAGTGGGTTCTCATGTCTCCATGTGATATTCCCGGAGCGTTGGCATTCATCGTAAGACGTCACAAACTATTGTACGTCTTTGAAAAGTGTTGTCCAGTAGAGACCACTTTGAAGAATCTTCGCTGTATTCTTGAACCCTTTTGCATGGCCACCTGTAGGGAGAGTGTGACAGTGATGTTCGTGTTTTTGGTCTAGTTTTAGGTGTCTTTCTTAGGTTGTTTAGTTTAGTTTTAGTAGGTTTTAGAGTTAGTTTCTTGTGTTTTTGGATAAGTTTGGATATTTTGGTAAAAGTATGGAAGCTACTCTGTTTTGTGTCTTTTTGTAGGTTTTTGAGCGGAAAGGAGCATTTTCAAGTGAATTTGAAGTGAAGTGATGAGTGGTGAATGCATAGAAGAGGAGAAAGTAGAATGCCTTTTGAAGATCAAGTTAGAGTGTAAAGTTAAGCCAAGGAAAGAGTTCGAAATAATCCAAAACAGAGGGCTCGTTAACGACCTGTGAGGGGCGTTACCGAGCTGTGCATCAGAGTTTTTGTTAAGGGATTCAGCAGGTGTCTACCAACCATGTGCAGGTCGTTAACGAAGTGACCTGTGTCGGTAGAGCGCAACCAACTTTCGGGATTTATATCTTTTATCCTGTTATCTTTTAGTTTGGTTAATTTTTATCTTTTAGATCTTTTATTAGATAGCTTTCTTAGTATAAATACCCTTGTTCTAAGCCTAGACAAGGGGGGGATTCGATTAGTTTTAGGAGAGAAGTAGAGAGAGAGAGAGAGAACTCGAACTGTTTCCGATCAAGAGAGAGGAGGGAGTTTGGGTTTGGTGATCAAGCTTCTTGTTCGTTGTTCTTAGTTGTTTTCGGAATTCCACAAGTGGTTGTAAGACGATATTTCTTTCAATTTCAGGTAAGTTTTGCTTTTCAATATGGTGTGATTCCCTTAAGATCGGACTCGATTCTAGCTCGAGCGAGTTCATGATGATGCTTGAGAACGTTCTTGTTGAGGCCGCTTGATAAATTGGGTGTGTTTGTTTGATTTAAAGGTATTAAGAGTGAAGATTTCTCAAATAAACGGAGTTTTGGTCTTTTTATTATAAGGGATAAGTAGTTGATCCCACTTGGAGAAACTCACCAAGAGAAAACAACTAAAGGATATAAGTGTTTAGGAACAACTAATCCGGACCCAACTATCCCAGCCCTCGAGTCTCACGAGGACTAAGAATACAAGGATCGAAGACAAACCATCCCAAACCCAACTATCCTAGGGATAAGTAGACGGCCTTACTCAGAGTCTCACCAAGGAAGGTCATCTAAGGACGGCTAGGCTAAGTGTTGACGGGTCTTTACTCTGGACAACAAATAAATTTATAAGTCCAGACCCCGCTGAGTATAGGGGAGTCAGGATCGTTCCACGAGAAGCAAGGTTGTTTGTCTATCGACTAATATTTAATAAAAATCAAACAAAAATAAGCAAAACACTCACAAGCAGCCTTGTTAACGACTTCGTCAGGGTCGTTAACGAACCACCGCAAACAACTGACTAAAAATAACGACCTAAATAGGTTCGGTACCGAGGCTATGAACTCAGTAACGAATATTACTTAAGAGAATTCAAATAAAAACAAAGATCTAGGACAAGGGTCACCACAACATATTCATGCATATAAACTCGTAAGAAGATAAGATCATGCCTTTAAATAGATAAATTCATCAACTTTCATTGACTAGCAAGCCAATTAATCTACTTTCATAAATTAATTCACTCAATCACTTGTTTTGGATCTAAAGCTTGAAAACTTTCGCATTCAAACAATATCAACCTTCAAGACTATAACTTTCTCTCTCAATCAAGTTAAAAACTCAATTCACCTTAACTTTCATCTAGGTATAAGCACAACAAGAAATCTCAAAGATAGATAAAAGGCTTTCAACACATCATCTTAATCATCAAACCATGCATAACTATGCCGGGTTTAAACCCCGACCCTAGAAAAGAAAACTACTCACTACTCATAACTAAGAAACAAATAAATTCAACAAAAGAGAACATTGAAAACAAAATACGACTCAGATTAATAAGAAAAATATCGTCTTACAGAAATTCGGAAGAAACCGAAAAAATACAAAACACCGAATCGAAACCACAACTAACAACCCCGATAACTCTCGTCCACCGAGCTCGATCTTGATCTCCGATCCTTGTCGTCTCTCTCAGCTCTTCCTCTTCTCTCTACTTCTTGCCTCCCCCTCTTCTAAGCTAATCAGAAGGTTATTTATACTAATAGGGCTAGAAATAAAAAGGCTAAAAGATAACAAGACCTAAAATACATAATATAATAACCCTAAAACTTATTAAAAACATATTCTACCAACACGGAAATAAATTCCCGCACATGATCGGTGGACCATCACTAATATTCCTCGAAAACCCTATCTCGTAGCCTCGTTAACGAGCCCTCACAACCTCGTTAACGAGCCTGGGCTTGGTTTCTTCAACACTTCCCCTTCAAAAATTTAGACTTCAACTCCTTCATCTTGTATTCTTCCGTCCTTCACCATAGCATTCCAAATTTAGCTCCAAAAAGCACCGTTTCCTTGCTAAAACCTACAAAAATACATAAAACGGAGTAGCTTCCATACTTTTCACAAAATATGCAAAAACATCCAAAAACACACAAAACTAACCCTAAACTTATCAAAACTAGTCCTAACAAACTAAGAAAACATACTAAAAACTATACTAAAAACACGAACATCAAAATACCCCATACTTAGACTTGCTTGTCCTCAAGCAATCACTAAACATAAATCAAACCCAAACAAACATACTCATCAAGACATAGCCATCATCTAAAAACAACATCAACACATAGAAGAAAAATAACAAATGATTATTAATGTCATCACACATATATGCACCAAATAGACATAAGAATATACAATCCAACCTCACAAGGGATAATAATGTGTTTCACTCAACTCTCAAGTGTTTGGGCTTATAAATTCAATCTCTCAACTCATCTTATATACAAAAACTCATAGAAATTGGAACTTATATCAACAAACTCTCCACCCAAGATTTCAAAACAAGCAAAAATCATTAAGAGAACTTAGGGGGCTCAATGAAAAACTTCATAGAAGCTTCCATTCGGTCGGGTTGTAATGGGGATTGGTAAAAACAATAGGCGTGGAAAATATTTTGGCTATGTGGTGCTAATAATATCCGGGAATCAAAGACTCCTAAAAACTCATACATACCAAAACTTCTCATAAAAACACAGATGCACTTCTTACTAAACTCACTCTCATTATGCACTTATATTTTCACTGACCCAACATATTCTAGAAAGTCTCATAAAAACAAAAAGAATCTCTGATATTCATCTATATAGACACATATGCACTTCTTACTTCTTCTTTCTCTTTCCTTTTTCTTTTTTTTTTTGATTTCTTCATTCCGCTGCCTCGTTAACGAACCCACAAGGGTCGTTAACGAACTTCATCGTGTACTCTTCCTCTTTCTTAACAACTTTCTTTTGTGCATCTTTTGCTATCAAGAGATCTTTCTTTTTACAACTTAAAAATCAAGAGACTTCCAATCTACCCTTCCCAACAATCCCTCAATTTTAAACCAAACATAACATTGCACTCAACAAAGCATACCTCTCCAATCTAAGTCCTAATCCCCGGATAGGGTCAAGCTTATCTCGGCTAGGGAACAATTTTGTGGAGCTATAAATAAAAGGCTTCAGGCTCAAGTTGGTTGTCAAAAAAAGGATAATGTAAAGGTGGATAAGGATTAATAGGGCTATGAAAAATAAGTTCTCTATCATATAATTCTCACAAGTAATGAACTATAAATCTTATATAGGTCTCAAGTAATAGATAACCATCACAATTCCAAGAGATAATATGCATATAGAGAGTAAAATCACACAAGAAAAGAAGAGGGATTTTTTTGATGTTCTCCCTATAAGGCCAAAAATAACTCACAAGGTAGAAATTTTTGTTGGATTGCATCACTTATGCTATAAAGTATATGTGCTGAATTTCATCAAAGGCTATCCCTTCTAAAAAAACAACTTCATAACAAGAATCCGGCTATACTATCAAAAACATGCTTGCAAGGAATTATATGATCATGCTAGCAACTACTATCATAGAACCTAAGAAAGGGATATCTATCAATTATAAAACTCCTTTTTTTAGATTTTTTCAATTTTTTCGATTTTTTTCAAATTTTTCATGGAACAAAGAACTACTTAAGACAAACAAAACACATAAGTCAACGAGACACAAGACAAACAAGTTTTTCTACTTTCTCCCACCCCATAGTTAAAATTACAGTGTCCCCACTGTAAGAAAAATAAGAAGAAGGAAAGAAATAGAAAAGAAAACAACAAAAATAAAACAAGAAAAGAAAAACATAAAACTTACAAAGTCTTAAAAGCTGAAAACTAGGAAACTTCTTCAAGCTGAATCAACGGTTCGGTGGAGGAAAGTAGTGCTCGAAGTTCCCCATGAAGTTGTACATCGTCCTCCAGCGCTCTGCATCTTCCGCCTCTCTCTGACGATGCCTCTCTTCCTCAAATGTCATGCGAGCGGAGTAGACAGTCTCCCATCTATCCATCCTCCTATGAATGTGTGTCTGCTGGAGGTTGAGCTGCTGCATCTGTGCAGAAAGATCTTCGGTCCATGGTGGCGGGATACTCGATCAAGTGTACTCGGGTTGAGGAGGTGGTGGATAGTGAGGCTGGAAGTGGTCTTGGTAAAGCACCGGGTTGTATGGCATCAGTCTATAGGAGTGAGGGTCGATACACTAGTACAAAAAGGGCTTCGCATGGCGCTATTTTTACAAAGCATATGGCGCTTTTTTTAGCGCATTAAGTAGCATCGCATTAAAGGTCGCGGATGGCGCTTTTTAAAAAGCGCCATAAAAACCCATACGGAGGGCGCTCTTTCTAAAGAAGCGCTATAACTATATATTTTATTTTTTTATAATATACAGACACGCATGGCGCTTTTTTGGAAAAAGCGCCATGCATGTGAGACTTGTGCACAGCGCTATATCATGAAAAGCGCCATAACTATTTTATTTTCTTAAAAAAAAATTAAATTCATGCTTTTACTCTACATCCATTACAAGGCAATATAACAAATACAGTCTGATATGTTCCCATTGTAATTTGTAAATCAAATCTCTCTTCAAATTCTACTCTATTCCAGCATTAAAATGAACAAATGATATATCTTGATTGTGAAACCAAGGCCAAAAAAATACAAGCAATTCTTCACATAAATTCCTCTTTAGCAATTCTTCATGGGTGTCGTGCACATCCCTCCTGAAAAAAATAAACAAAGGGTCTGATTTGAGAAGTCTGTTAGTTTATTTTACACCAAAGTAAAAAAAACATATCTAATGATTAAGGTAAAATATAAGAATCTCAAAAATTAGAGCATAAATACTCACCGGTTTCCCATGGAAGCATATTTACAAAGATGGAAATAAACCAAGGTGATGTTATCCATGTCACCTGCACTCCCAAGTAATCCAGATGATTAACTACACCAAATGCATAAACAAAAATATAAGACATAATCCAATATATCATCAATAGACATGAATGTTCATGAAACAAAGACTGATATAGGAGAACAAACATACCCATTTTAGGAAATCTTTCACGCATCAACTCTTCGAAGACAAGTTGGTCCACCTACGGATACAGAATCGTCCATTTCATAATGATTTATTTTAACTGCAGAAACTAGACAATTTTGTCCAACTCAAACACACTATACAAGTTGTGTATATGCAGTAAGTTTGCATCAGAACTGCAAATGTGGCAAAACACTACACATAGATCATGTTGAGACACGTTACTTGAGATTTCATCATGTCATATGTGTAATGTCCATCAAAGTAGTCATCAATAATTCCAACCAATGCCCTGGTAAAGTTCAAGTTAAATGGGATTCAACAAGAAGGGAAGAAGAAGAAACAACTAAAAGTGTAGTGGCAATAACAAAAGCAATTCTTGAACATACCAAAAAGCATTTTCCTCGGGCATTAAAAGAAGAAATAATCCAGCAAAGAAATTCATAGCCTGGAAGTGTGCAAAAATCAAAGATTAAGACAATGTGCATATCAGAAGTAAGAAAAAACCTAGACGAGAGAATTATCAGCATTAAAGGGAAAAAAATGCTGGGAATAGGCTTCATAATTCAGAGAATGTGCATACTAATAGAATACATTCATACTAAATAGTAAGACAAAAACTGAAACCAATTTTTGCATTCTATCATGTGTGCAACATATAGACTACATTATATGGTACAAAACATTGATCAGCAAGAACTACATTCTACAGATTAGTACTTAACAAATAAGTTGTAAGTATAGGACGCAAGGAATTTCTACCTTCTTCTTCTAAGGCAGGATGAGCTGGAAAATTTAGAGACAAGTCCTGCAAAGATAAAATAAAATTCAGCTTAAGAAAGAAATCGAACTCACAATTCAAAGTTATAGGAATATCACCTACAAATCAATATAAGTCCAAGGCCGACACATGTAATGACCTTCTCAATTTGCAACCTTCTAAGTCAAAAAAGTGAAGATCGCATCTAAGCCTAGATTTAAACTACCAAGCAATCCAAGTGATCCAATTAGCATCCATATCAATCAAACATCAAACCAAAAAGCAAAAAAAAAAGCAGTAAAAACAAATTGATAAGTGGCTTACTGCGATATACTTGCAAATCACTTTCAAGCGTCAGAATGCAACCAAATTTTCGAGAACAAATGATACCTAGGGTTTGTCGGAGAAGAATGTAGAAATAATCTCCACCAATTGAAGAAGAAATGCTACCATCAGCCTCTGGTCGCCGTCATCGTCGCCGATGAATCAATCGACTGGCACGAGTGGAGGATCCAAAGACTAGCCGATTGCTCGTCGGCGACCGCCGAGCGGGTATATCGATCTGCTCCCCTGATAATCTGATTTTCCCAAAATTCAATCGCTTTTGATTTCACATGCAAGACCGACACCACCCCCTTTTGCTTTTGCTTGAACAAGATGGTGGATCCGATGCCAGAACATATGATGGATTCGTACCTAGATCTGGACTTCTCGGCAGATCCGAAGGCGAGAGATCTAACCATTGCTAGCGCCGATTGCGTCGCAGCGTTGATGAAGAAAGGCGGTGAGAAGCAGGGGGCATGGTTGACGAAGAATGGCAGAGTGGAAATGGGTTGATGAAGAAAAGAGGAGGAAGAAGGAACCCTAGTATAGTATGCAAGGGGGATCGGGCGTCGGACTCCTTAAAATATATAATTAGGTAGATTCTCTTAGGACGCTTTTTTTATATAGCGCCATCCGCATGTTTTCACTTTATGGCGCTTTTTAAAAAACGCCCTATTAAATGTATTAATTATTTTATTAAAAAATATTTATTAGTTTAGAACGCTTTATTTGTTAAAGCGCCATCCGTGTTGTTTAAATAACAGCGCTTTCAATAAGCGCCATAATATTTGCGCTATGCATAATGATTTTTGTACTAGTGATAGGAGCCTGCGGAGGGGCGGTAGCTGTCCTCGGGGGGTCAGTAACGAAGTTAGGTGCCTCATTAGGAGCATCGGTAGAGGTCTGGAAATGGTCGTTAACGAGCCTGGAGGGCTCGTCAACGAAGATGTTGGTGCCCAAAACTTCTGTATCGAGGTCTTCATCCTCGAAGTTAAGCTCCTCTGTGCCTCCCTCTGTGTTAGCCTCTTCAGTATCTTCTCCGGCAGCCTCGTTAGTCCCATCTTCATCTTCATCCATATCTTATCCTTCTCTCTGAAACCGTGACTCACATGGCCTAAGCGATAGCTCATCCTCCGGCTTGGGTTCCAACGGGAATGCATGACCCGTCCACGCCTTATAGCAATTTGGTACATAGAGTAGCTCTAGCTTGTCAAGGGTGGGTACAACAATGCGGTCTTGAACTTTTGTCTTGAACCCTCCCTCGGCTTGAATGAAGATACCGAAGCTATACCAATAATTCTTGTTGAGAAGTTGAGCATGAGCCGGCGTGTAGCGAGTGAGATCGACTCCATGATTTGTTGCCAAAAGACTAACCAAATTACCACACCATACTTCCTTGGACTTAGTTGATTTCTCTATATAATAGAGCCACTCATACCCCAAGTTCAATGGGTCGGGCTCCTCGAAAAGAATGGTGCGAAGACATGCAACCTCTGTCCTTGTTGGCCTGTTCAACTCTCTCTTTGGCCAGAATGTAGCGGCTAAGACTCGGAGGATGGTCCTGAAAATGGGGTTGATGATGCTTGCCCTGGATAATGCCGCAGCGGAAGGCTCGACCTCCCCGGTGATGTAGCTCCAAGTCCTTGTTACCTTGTAATCCTTGAGACTGTACTCTCTAGAAGGGTTTGGGAGCTCCAAAATAGCGTTGAACTCCACCAAAGAGTACTCTCGGTTCACATTACCGAGCCTAAACCGAATGCGTCCCGCCGAAGTCTTCGTTGGGAAACTCGACTCTAGAGTGGCTAGAAACTCGGATGTGAGAGCCGGAAAGTGTGGCAAATCCTTCTTCAGCAAATGAGGCACACCGAGAATAACAAAGGCCTCCTTGACATCCGTATAAATCTCCGTGGCTTTAGCACTTGAACTCGAGAACCACCGAGTGTTGTGGTCCTTGTGTAGGATGGCATTGTATCGGTCCGCTTGCCCTTGAGTGCGCAAGATCACATTGTCCATGCGAGGTGGAGATGGGCACCTCTGATTCCTCCTCTTCTTCTGAGCTCGGGTAGCGGCTCTGCTTGAGCTTGCCATTTAATCTGCAAAACAATCATGATTTTTCCAAGATAATATCCACTCAAAATAGATAGGCAAGAGACCCCATACTTGGTCTCGAAATAACCCTCGGAATTATTCGTTAACTACCCGATTGGTTCGTTAAGGAATCTGGACTGGTTATGAAGCTTTGAAGCTACGCAGGGTTGTTAACGAGCCTAGGTGGGTCGTTAACGACCTGTCGAGAGCTAGTTCACAAAATTCGAGTATTATCAACTTCAAAATCAAGTCATGAATCAAGCATGCATCCACTATACTCCTTCACTAGACACACAATCGACTATACGCACCCCATACTTGCTCAATTACCCATCCCGAACATGCTAAATTTACCCAAAAATTAATATGGTGGAGATTGAACTCAAACTTCCTAGAACAAGAAAGTTCATGCTTTTCTAATCAAATTTTTGCAATGGAGAATCTAGCATGAATAACCTTCCCTCGATTTGAGAACAACTATGCACAACCAAAATTCATGAGCAAAATCCAAACATGCAATTCGGTCCCCTCTATAAACTTCATCCAAATATGAGATTTCTACCCTAAAAAGTTAAGGTTTAGAAATCATACTGGAAGATTGAGAAATTGAAGAACAAAGAATCGAATTTGGGTGGTTAACGAGCTTGGATCTCGTCGGTGGGAAAAACTGGGTTCCGGCTTCGGTAACGAGGTTGCTTTCCGACGGTCGGTGGAGTGGAGAATTCCGATCGGTGGTGAAGATCTTCGGTAGAATTTTGAGGGATTTGGAGTTTGGGATTTGAGTATTTGAGAGTAGGATTTTTGGGAGTTTTTGAAGGGTTAAATAGGAGAGGGTAGAAATAGGAGGGGGGTAGTGGCGGCGGCTAAGGTAGATAGAAGAAGGGTAGAAGATAGAAGATAGACTAGGGTAAAAATAAAAACTTACCTGCCCGAGTCGGTTCGCTGGACCGGGTCGTTAACGACCCTGCGTGGGTCGTTAACGAGCCACCGTAGCCTCCTTGAGTGATTTTCGAGCCCTTTCTCCTGCATCTTGTTAGCTCAAAATTTTATCCTATTTTTCTAACCTAAAAACTACTAAAAAAACCTAAAAGAAAACTAAGAAAAAGAATCTAAAAATAAAATAAAATCTAGTCTATACTAAAAGCGGGTTGCCTCCCGTAAGCGCTATTTTTAACGTCGTCAGCCCGATGTACTTATCTTGGTCAATCCGACGTTGTAAGAGCCATAGTGATTCTAATCTCTTCATCCGGGTCGGGTTACTTGTGAAACTTTTTTTGTCGGTGGCCGTTAACTTTGAAGATTATGCCTTGGTTATCGATCAACTCTACCGCACCGTGAGGCTAGATGTGATGAACCACGAATGGCCCACTCCATCGTTTCCTAAGCTTCCCTGGGAATAATCGGAGTCTAGAGTTGAAAAGAAGTACCTTATCGCCGGCCTCATAAGTTTTGGGCACTAATTTCTGATCATGCCACCACTTGGTGCGTTCTTTGTAAATTTCAGCATTTTCACACGCCTTCAGCCTCGATTCTTCTAATGCTTGCAAGTCCATGAATCTTTTGGCTCCTGCCGCGTCGAGGTTCATGTTGAGTTCCTTAAGAGCCCACAATGCTTTATGCTCCATCTCAACCGATAAATGACATGCTTTGCCATGCACTAGATTATAAGGAGTGGTGCGTAGAGGCGTCTTGTATGCTGTCATGTATGCCCATAGATCGTCATCCAATTTGGAAGACCAATCCTTCCTAGAACGGGACATTGTCTTCTCCAATATGCTCTTTATCTGCCTGTTTAAAACTTCAATTTGGCCACTGGTTTGGGGATGATATGGTGTTGCCACCCGATGTGATACCCCATACTTAGCCAAAAGTGCTTCAAAACTCCGCTCGATGAAATGAGAACCACCATCACTAATGAGGACTCTTGGAATGCCGAACCTGGGGAAAATGTTAGTATTAATGAACTTAGCCACAGTTTTAGCATCGTTGGTCCTTGTAGCAATGACTTCTACGCACTTGGAGACATAATCGACTGCCACCAGGATGTACTTGTAGGGGCCTGATGCGGGAAAAGGTCTCATGAAGTCTATGCCCCATACATCGAATAACTCGACCTCTAATATCCTGGTTAGCGGGTTCTCATGTCTCCAAGTGATGTTGCCTGAGCGTTGGCATCCATCACATGCTGTCACATAAGTTTGTACATCTTTGAACATGGTTGGCCAATAGAGACCACTTTGAAGAATCTTCGCCGTGGTTTTGAACCCTTTTGCATGACCTCCAGTAGGAAGTGTGTGACATTGGCGGATCACGTTCTCTATCTCGTCATCTGGGACACAACGTATAAAGAGGTGATCACTTCCTTGTTTAAACAAGTAAGGATCATCCCAATAGTACTGTTTTACATCATGGAGGAACTTCTTCTTCTTTTGTGGGGTTAGACCCTCGGGAATTACGCCTCCTACAAGATAGTTAGCGAAATCCGCGAACCAAGGGGCTTTTGACCCTCTAACAGCGTGGATTGATATCGGAGAAGAAGAAGTAGAAGGAGGAGAAGGAATTGAATCGAATCGAGTAGGTTCTGGTTCAGAAATCTTACCTGACCTGGTCGTCACCGAAACTGAGTGGGTCATTAACGACCTTGGAGATATAGTGTTATCCTCGGTAACGACCCCCCGTGGCTTGGTAACGACCTGCCTGATTGATATTTCGATCCACCCTGGAGCTTTATCTTCGTGATCCATGCATTCCAGCCTCGGTGCCTCGTTAACGACCCTAAAGGGGTCGGTGACGAGGGTTTTGTTGAGTTCGACCTCGTTCAGCAGGAGGTGTTCGTCTGGTCCGGAATCGTTTATTGGCACCTCATTGTTGGATTCAGTGATGTGCTCAACCGACAATTTGGATAATTGATCTGCCACTAGGTTCTCTGCTCCCTTTTTGTCTCTTATTTCATGGTCAAATTCCTGCAGTAAGAGCATCCAACGAAGCAATCTAGGCTTGGCATCCTTTTTGGCCATTAGGTATCTAATGGCCTCATGGTCAGTATAAACAATCACTTTGGATCCAACAAGGTAGGACCGGAATTTTTCAAAGGCAAATACCACAACAAGGAATTCCTTCTCCGTTGTGGTATACTTACTCTATGCCTCATCCAGCGTCTTACTGGCGTAGTAGATGGCGTGGAGATTCTTGTCTTTCCGTTGTCCTAAGACTGCGCCAACTGCATAGTCACTGGCGTCGCACATTATCTCAAAAGGTAATGTCCAATCCGAGGACTGCATAATGGGGGTGGACATGAGGGCAGCTCTTAACCTGTAAAATGCTTCAAGACATTCTGGAGACAGCTCAAACACTACATCTTTCATTAGTAGGTTAGTCAAGGGTTTAGCTATCTTAGAAAAATCCTGAATAAATCGTCTGTCAAAGCCAGCCTGCCCTAGGAAACTCCTAATGTCTCTTAGAGAAGAAGGAGGAGGTAGTTTTTCAATAAGCTCAATTTTTGCTTTATCTACCTCTATCCCTCTTTTAGAGACAAGATGTCCTAGTACTATCCCCTCTTGGACCATGAAATGGCACTTTTCCCAATTTAACACAAGATTGGTTTCTTCACATCTTTTAAGCACACGTGCAAGGTTAGTAAGACAAGCATCAAATGAAGAACCATAAACAGAAAAGTCATCCATGAAAACCTCTACAATCTCCTCTATCATATCCGAAAAAATGGCCATCATACACCTTTGAAAGGTGGTGGGGGCATTGCAAAGCCCAAATGGCATTATTTTATAAGCAAAGGTTCCATAGGGACATGTAAAGGTAGTCTTCTCCTGGTCGTCAGGATGAATGGGAATCTTCCAAAAACCGCTATAGCCATCTAAATAACAGAAATAATCATGTTGGGTTAAGCGTTCTAACACCTGATCAATAAAAGGAAGCGGAAAATGATCTTTTCTAGTAGCACTATTAAGCTTCCTATAATCAATGCACATCCTCCAACTGGTGGTGGTCCTAGTTGGAATAAGCTCTCCCTTTTCATTTTCTATGACAGTCATCCCCCCCTTTTTTGGGACTACATGGACCAGACTCACCCATTGGCTGTCCGATATAGGAAATATAATTCCGCATCAAGTAATTTAATGATTTCCTTTTTAACCACATCTTTCATGTTAGGATTTAACCTACGTTGATGCTATATAGTGGGTTTATGATTATCCTCCATGTATATCCTATGCATGCAAAGGGAAGGAGATATGCCAGTTATATCATCTAGGGAGTAGCCTATGGCTTTCCTATGCATCCTAAGCACATTCAATAGTTTTTCTACCTCCTCATCTTTTAATTTAGCATTAATGATGACAGGCAAGGTAGAATTAGGACCAAGGAATTCATACCTGAGGGAATCCGGAAGAGGTTTGAGTGTTGGAGAAGGTTCAGCTGGGATTAGAATCGGTTCTTCTGGCTCCGGCTTCAACACCTCTTCAAGATAGTCATATGCTGAAATTTCATTGTCTTCTGCCAGGGTCGTTAACGATGTTGATGGGGTCGTTAACGAGCTTGCTTCTTTTGCCAAGAGAATCGGTAACGAGGCTGGGGAGCTCTTTACCGAAACTGCAGAGGTTATTTCTGCCCATCTTTGACCTGAAAATTCATCATTTGACATCACTCTTCCAACGGGGTCTCCACATTCGATGATCTCATTGTGGGTGTAGAGCATCTTGACTTTGGCTCTATCGGTCTCTTTCATTGACTGTTTGAACCGGAATTCTGTCACCTCATCCCCAATTTCGAAAGTTAGGAGTCCCCTCCTAACATCAATTATGGCTCCAGCTGTGGCGAGGAACGGTCTCCCCAAGATAATAGGCACCACCGGATCTTCGGGCATTGCCATAACAATGAAATCATTGGGAACAAAAAATTTTCCCACTTGAAACGGAAAGTCTTCTACCACCCCTGTTGGTTTGATGCAAGAGCCATCTGCCATGTAAAGCCGCATGTTGATAGGCTCTAGTGGTCCATTGTTGGCTTTGGACCAGATTGAGAGAGGGAGTAAACTAGCACTGGCCCCTAGATCACATAAAGCTTTGAACTTGTGGTCGCCTATGCCAATCGTTATTGCAAGTCTCCCTCGGTCTCCGAGCTTTTCTGGTAGAGCTATAGATCGGACTTCATCCTGCAGCTCGGTAATGGATCTTTTCCTGCTAAGAATATCTTTCAAAAATTTTGTATAAGCCGGCATTTCGCTTAGGGCCTCAGCGAATGGGATGGAAATATTAATGCCCTGAAGAATCTTCACGAAATGCTTAAACTTACTCTCAGTAGAGTCCACAGATTTCTTAGTGGGAAATGGAAGAGATTTCACCATCCTCGGAACCAAGTTAGGCTCGAGAGGTGAAGTTAGCGGGTCGACATTAGGGTCGTTAGGTATGCTCGGCGGGTCGTTACCGACCCTGATGTGGTCGTTAACTACCCTGGGATTGAGAGGAGGGCTCAGATTAGAAAACTTACCTGGACTAGGGTCGTTAGTTACCCTTGGAGCCTCATCACCATGGTGTGTTGGTTCGGTACTTGCCCTCGCTGGCTCGTTACCGAGGGGAACCGTGGTGTACTCTTCCGTCTTGTCCTTAGCTTGGTCACGCTCCGGCAGTGTCTTTCCGCTCCTAAGGTGTACCGTTGCTATCTGTCCTTTAGGGTTCTCTTCGGGACGGCCCGGAAGTTGCCCTTGTGGTCTTGGATTTGTGCAGCAAGGTTCCCTAGTTGGGAATCAACATTCTTCTTCCATACATCGAACTATCCCCATCTTTTATTTTGATGGTTAAGGTTAGCTTGAACTTCATTAACTTTGTTGTGGACTCCATTGATGCTTTCCTGTAACCCTTGTACCCATGATGGTGGCTCCTGATGGCCTGGAGGTCGATAAGGCGCAGGTCGTCTATCCGGTGGAGGTGCTGCATAGCTTGGATTGGGATTTTGATTGCCCCACGTCTGATAGTTGTTCGACCTGTCAAAATTACTAGGCTGGTTCTTGTACGAGCCTCTCATGTAATTCATCTCAGCAATTGTCTGAGCGGCTCTTACCTGCTCTATGCTAGTGCAAGCAGAAGTACTATGGGCAGAGGATCCATACTCTTGACAGGATTGAGAGGACTTTAGAAAACTTACCTGCTTCTTCAGGCGATTGACCTCGTCTTGTAAAAATTGACTTTTAACGTCTGGGTCAACTTCTTCTCGGTTTGGGACGTAGAGACGTTTCTGAGGATGGGGGGTTTGCTGGGTTCCATACATGGCATCATAATTGGACAGCTTATCCAGCAATTCCCATGCAGCTGTAAGGTCCATCTCTATAAAACTGCACGCTGTATGCGTGTTGATGCGGTTCTTGGTCTCTGCATTGATACCCTGGAAAAAGATTTCTTGAAGAACATATAAAGGTTGGCCATGAGTGGGGCATTGTCTAAGCATCTCTTTAAATATTTCCCATGTTTCAACAAAAGTCTCATTAGGCAGCTGGTGATAGGAGGTGATGCGCTTCCTCAGCTCCGTTGTCTTGGCAGGAGGGAAGAACTTTGTAAGAAATTGATCATACAGGTTCTTCCAAGTCCTGATAGACTTAGGAGGTAAGCTCTTCAACCAGCTTAGGGCCTTTCCAGCAAGAGACCACTTGAAAGCTTTTAATAGAACATATTCAAGTGAGACACCTTCAGCAGCTATGGTGTCACATAAATCAAGAAAATGTCTAATATGCTCCATAGGGCACTCAGTGGGTTTCCCTTCAAACTGAGCCTGTTTAATTAAGGATATAAATTGAGATTTGATCTCAAAGGGTTTCTCTATCTCTATAAGCACAATTGGTGATTCTGGCACCCTCAGTTCTTGATGCATGTACTGTTTGCATTCCTCGGATAGACATTCAGCTCCTCCTGTAGACGAGCATTGTTAACTCGTTGACGCTCAGCCTCAGCAGCAGCGTCTTCCTTCTCGGTTTTCAATGCCTCCATCTGGTTTTGGAGAACTTCCAACTGACGAGCCATCTCTTCAGGTGTGGCCATGGCTCGGTTCTCTCGGCGTCTACGGTGAAGGGAACGTTCAGGTTCTGAATAATAACCAGCGTTTTCAAATTCAAGCCTTCGACGTCCTACTGGAATACGCTGAGAAAACAGACAAAGAAAATAAAAATTAAAATCAAAAACGGGGTCGGGCTATTCCTAGACCCACAGATAAACAAACAAACTCGTTGCTTCCCCGACAACGGCGCCAAATTGTTGACGGTCCTTTACTCTGGACAACAAATAAATTTATAAGTCCAGACCCCGCTGAGTATAGGGGAGTCAGGATCGTTCCACGAGAAGCAAGATTGTTTGTCAATCGACTAATATTTAATATAAATCAAACAAAAACAAGCAAAACACTCACAAGCAGCCTCGTTAATGACTTCGCCAGGGTCGTTAACGAACCACCGCAAACAACTGACTAAAAATAACGACCTAAACAGGTTCGGTACCGAGGCTATGAACTCAGTAACGAATATTACTTAAGAGAATTCAAATAAAAACAAAGATCTAGGACAAGGGTCACCACAACATAGTCATGCATATAAACTCGTAAGAAGATAAGATCATGCCTTTAAATAGATAAATTCATCAACTTTCATTGACTAGCAAGCAAGTTAATCTACTTTCATAAATTAATTCACTCAATCACTTGTTTTGGATCTAAAGCTTGAAAACTTTCGCATTCAAACAATATCAACCTTCAAGTCTATAACTTTCTCTCTCAATCAAGTTAAAAACTCAAATCACCTTAACTTTCATCTAGGTATAAGCACAACAAGCAATCTCAAAGATAGATAAAAGGCTTTCAACACATCATCTTACTCATCAAACCATGCATAACTATGCCGGGTTTAAACCCCGACCCTAGAAAAGAAAACTACTCACTACTCATAACTAAGAAACAAATAAATTCAACAAAAGAGAAAATTGAAAACAAAATACGACTCAAATTAATAAGAAAAATATCGTCTTACAGAAATTCAGAAGAAACCGAAAAAATACAAAACACCGAATCGAAACCACGACTAACGACCCCGGTAACTCTCGTCCACCGAGCTCGATCTTGATCTCCGATCCTTCTCGTCTCTCTGGGTTCTTCCTCTTCTCTCTACTTCTTGCCTCCCCCTCTTCTAAGCTAATCAGAAGGGTATTTATACTAATAGGGCTAGAAAATAAAAAGGCTAAAAGATAAAAACTTTCCTAAAAAGATAGAAATAAAATCTAGAAAGATGGCATGACCTAAAATACATAATATAATAACCCTAAAACTTATTAAAAACGTACATATTCTACCGACACGGAAATAAATTCCCGCACAAGATCGGTGGACCATCACTAATATTCCTCGAAAACCCTATCTCGTAGCCTCGTTAACGAGCCCTCATAGCCTTGTTAACGAGCCTGGGCTTGGTTTCTTCAACACTTCCCCTTCAAAAATTTAGACTTCAACTCCTTCATCTTGTATTCTTCCGTCCTTCACCATAGCATTCCAAATTTAGCTCCAAAAAGCACCGTTTCCTTGCTAAAACCTACAAAAATACATAAAACGGAGTAGCTTCCATACTTTTCACAAAATATGCAAAACCATCCAAAAACACACAAAACTAACCCTAAACTTATCAAAACTAGTCCTAACAAACTAAGAAAACATACTAAAAACTATACTAAAAACACGAACATCACTAAGGCTCGAGTCTCACGAACCATAACCAGCCATCCAGGCCCTCGAGTCTCACGAGGACCACGGCTTAAGTCCCACAAGTCGGGAGGAGCCCAAAACCCGAAACTAGACAAAGTTCATCAAGTTCAAGTTTGAGCTAAGGAAATAAGAAAGATTACAACCCTTTATATAGGATAAAATTAGGGCAAAAATTGTGCGCTTGACTTGGCTTCCAAGGCGGTAATTAATGGCGGTCTTTACTTGGAGCGGAAGGCAACCGTCATTGAAAGCTCCTTCTTGGCGGCCAAGCTATCTTGAGGTGGTGGAGGCGGCATGGGCTGGAAGAGAGGAGTGGACGTACCTTGGGCTTGGGCCCAAGTGTTGCTTGGATGGGCTTGAGTGGACCGGTGGCGGCGTGGCTTGTGTCCCATGGGGCGTTGCTTGGGCTGGATCACATCATCCACTCCCCCTTGAAGAGGATTCGACCTCGAATCCTTGGGGCCATACATGGGAGTGGTCGTGGCGAGGTGACTGAGCCAGGCCGGCCCTCGGTTCAGAATGGGCGCCACCTCATGGGGAGCCATGGGCCATAAGCAAAAGTTATCGTCGTCGTGGAAGAACGAGTGGGTGTTCCACCTCCCACTGTGAGTTACATTCTTCTCCCACTGCGAAGGGCGCCCGAGAATGAGATGGGCTGTCCGCATGGGCACCACGTCGTAGTCAATGAGGTCATGGTACCCGCCAATAACGATCGGCAAAGACACATAGTGGGTTACGGGGATAGCATCCTCATCTGCGAGCCACCCAAGAGTATATGCCTGTTGGCGTCGTTGTAGGGACAAGACCCACCTGTTTGAGCACGTCTTCGGATACTAAGTTGGAGGCGCACCCCTCATCAATGTTGACTAGGCACTCAACGCCTAGCGCCATGGCACGACAATAAAATAGGTTGTGCTTTTGGACCTCAAGATCTTCGCCATCTGAATACTCTTTCTCCGCGTCTGACTCTTCCTCGTCTACTTCGACCACAGGAGGATTTCCCCCCTCGACCATCACTTCGTCGTCTTGGTTTAGAAGCTCGTCCAGCTCGAACCAATCATCAACTTCTTCATCCACTTCTTCGGGAGGCTCTTGATATGGCTCCATTTAAAACTCCTCGAATTCGGTGAGACCACCCATGGAAGCCACATCATTCATAATATCCACTTCTTCGTTCGCTTCCTCAGCGGACTCTTCGCTTGAGCTCGAGATGTCGATGATCTCCTTCCTTGTGGCCATGCCACACACAAAACGCGGGCCAGCCACACTCTTTCTTAGGGCCACCTTCTTGCCAAGCAACATCTCGTAGGCCATTTTGGTTAGGGCCACCTTCTTGCTTAGGGCCACCTTCTTGTCGATGATCTCCTTCCTTGTGGCTCTTTCCTGAAAATTAGCGAACACACACAATGTATACTCGTAAGAAAGCATCATGGGTACGGTCATCCCGAGACTTGGTATGTGCCCTCGTTTTTCTCTCTCTTTTTTTTTTTTGAAAACGACCCTCTTAGCTTGGGGAACTTTCAAGCCTTGAACTTCCCACCACAACCTTTGATGCCCACGATCTCTTTTGTGACCAATATAATCATTTGCGTGGGTTATGTTATCTCATCCAACATCAAGTATATGAATATATAACTACTAATCACGAAAAACTTTCATTGCTCAATTCAAGTTCGGTTTTTTTTTCGGCAAACGGTTAGAGGATAATAGAACAACGTTGGCTCGAGTTTGGTCCGACCCCACCAGCCCACAACCTAGGCTAAAGTCGACTCACCCTAGGTTGATTTTAGAAACTCACGGCTGGATTTTACTTTAAAACTAGCATCTCGTGGCTTTAGGCGAAAGAAAAACCAAGATTTACACATGATCTAGACTCGATCCAGCCATCAACACCAAAGGTAAAATGGTTTTGCGACTTACTTGGGTTGTCTTAAAAGAATGGAAGGAGGAGACTCGAAAAACTGTCCAAGTGCATGACACAAACGCCTTTTAGGATCAAGAAGATGGAGGCTTACACTCTTACTAAAGAAAATGTGGTATTTTTGAGGGATAAACACAAGGTGATTGGCTGGATGCTTCTTCCTTGAGGCGCCTTTGGTTTCTCTCTTGGGTTTGTGGGATTGATCGGATGGGGGCCTCCTTTATATAAGAATTTGGGAAGTAGGCAGCAAGGAAGTCGACTAGGTGCAAGGGAGTTAAGTTGGGCAGATTTAAGAGAGGAATGGGAAGAGGTGGTCGGTAAATAGGGCCTCCGATAACTCGCAATTAATCAGCCCCCCACCCCTTGGCTTGCACACAAAGCCGACTTTAATGAAGTGGTAGATGATTAACGAAGTGGTGAGTAATTAAGGAAGTAGAGTTTATTAACTTCCTTGGCAACTAATGAGCTTCTTCTCTTTAATAGCCACGTATTAAATTTGTTGGAAGGGGAAGGGTGCGTGGCATTAAGTGGGCGCCAAATAACTCTTGGTTCAAAGGTTTACTCCTTGGCTAGCAAGCAAGAGTTGAAAGCTAAAAGGACTCAAAGTTTAATGAGGGTAAACTTCATTCACCACCTTACTAGTTCGGTTTTCGGAGAGTTAGTCGGGTTAAGGGTGGTAAAAGGGTGCCGACTTGAATTGGGGCTAAAAAACTCTCGAGCCAAATGGGTTTCCTTGGCTTGTAAGTTGGCGGTTTAAGGTGATAAAGGAAAGGGGATTGCCTTGGCCTCCAAGCACCAAGATTACACCATTAAACGAGCTTTTCCCAGCCCTATTTAACCAATTTTTATGTAGGATAGGTTGAAAGCTAGGTATTTACACCGACTTGAATTTGGGTTTTATAGGAGAGTTGTGGTCGGGAAGGTGGGTTCAGGTGGGCTTGATCACATCATAAAAGTGCACTTTTATGATGTGATCAAGCACAAACCATGGGCTGCAGCCCATGCACCCCAACGTGCAAGAGGATTCACACCTTTTATCCTGCAGGATGTTGGAGGGGGGATTTGATCCCCCTGACCTCCCTTTATCAAGGTGGGATTACCACACTTGATAACCGACTCCACTTTTTGGTTATCAAGTGTGGTAATCCCACCTTGATAAAGGGAGGTCAGGGGATCAAATCCCCCCTCCAACATCCTGTAGGATAAAAGGTGTGAATCCTCCTGCAGGTTGGGGTGCATGGGCTGCAGCCCACGGCTTGTGATTGAGCGCCACCATTCAGATCGCCGATGTGGAGGCATGATGGAGGCTGGCCCACTAGTCAGAACGTCGACTCGAGGCAGGCCGGGAAGGTGGGTTCAGGTGGGCTTGATCACATCAGCCAGAGTCTGCAATCGTGCTTCCAAAGATAGAGAATACATTTGAGATCAAGTCTCAATTCATATCCTTAATAAAACGGGATCAGTTTGAAGGGAAACCTACTGAGTTCCCTATGGAACATATTTAAAATTTTCTTGATTTATGTGACACTATTGCTGCTGAAGGTGTCTCTCTTGAATATGTTCTATTAAAAGCTTTCAGGTGGTCTCTTACTGGAAAGGCCCTGAGCTGGTTGGAGAGCTTACCTCCTAAGTCTATCAGGACTTGGAAGGCTTTGTATGATCAATTTCTTACAAAGTTCTTCCCTCCTGCCAAGACAACGGAGTTGAGAAAACGCATCACCTCCTATCACCAGCTGCCTAACGAGACCTTTGTAGAGACATAGGAGAGGTTTAAGGAGATGCTCAGACAATGCCCCACTCATGGGAAACCCTTATATGTGCTCCAAGAAATCTTCTTCCAAGGGATCAATGCAGAAACAAAGAACTGCATCAACACACACACTACGTGAGGTTTTATAGAGATGGATCCCTCTTCTTCATGGGAACTGCTGGACAAGCTATCTAACTATGATGCCATGTATGGTAGCCAGCAGCCACCCCAGCCACAGAACCGTCTATACTTGCCTAACAAGGACGAAGTTGATCCCGATGTCAAAAATCAATTTCTACAAGATGAGATCAACCGTCTGAAGAAACAGGTAAGTTTTCAGAAAACCTCTCAACCTTGTCATGAGTGTGGTTCTTCTGCCCATAGTACTTCTGCTTGCACTAACATCGAGCAGGTAAGAGCCGATGAGACGTATGCTGAGATGAATTACATGAGAGGTCAATACAGGAACCAGCCTAATAACTTTGACAGGCCGAACAATTATCCAGCATGGGGTAATTAAAATCCGAACCTAAGATATGTAGCACCCCCACCGGATAGACGGCCCGCGCCGTATCGACCTCCAGGCTACCAAGAGCCACCATCCTGGGTACAATGGTTACAAGAGGGCATTAATGGAGCCATAACAAATTCAATGATGTCCATAGCAAGATTGATGGAGTCCAAACCAACCTTAACAACCAAATGAAAAGATGGGGAGAGTTTGATGTGTGGAAGAAGAGTGTCGACTCACATCTTGGAAACCTGGCCACACAGATTCCGAGGCCGCAAGGGCAACTCTCGGGCCGTCCCGAGGAGAATCCTAGAGGACAAATAGTGGTCGTGCACCTTAGGAGCGGAAAGACACTACGGAGCGTGCCGATGCCAAGAAGAAAAGCCCCGAATTTGAAGAGGACACCACGGCCCAGATCGACAACGAGCCAAAGAGGGTCGTTACCGAGCCTAAACAACTCGGTACGAACTCCCAGGGTCGTTACCGACCCCAACCCAGGTAAGTTTTCTTCACCGAGTTGCTCTCTTAATCCCAAGCTCGATACCGACCCCACCAGGGTTGGTACCAACCCTTCTAAGGCACCAATCGACCCTAATGTCGACCCGATAGCATCACCGCTCGAGCCCGCCTTGGCTCCGAGATTGGTGAAATCTCTTCCCTTTCCTACTAAGAAGTCTAAGGACTCAACTGAAGGCAAGTTTAAGTTTCGTTAAGATTCTCCAGGGCTTAAATATTTCTATACCATTCGCTGAGGCCCTAAGCGAAATGCCGGCTTACACAAAGTTTTTGAAAGACATTCTTAGAAGGAAACGATCCATACAAAGTTTACAGATGAGGTCCGATCTATTACTCTTCTAGAGAAGCTAGGTGACCCATGGAGATTTGCTATTATAATTGGGATTGACACCCACCGATTCAAGGCTTTATGTGATTTGGGAGCCAGTGCCAATTTGAGGCCCTATCAATCTGGTAGAAAACTAACATGGGACCTCTAGAACCTGTGGATATGAGGTTGTACATGGCGGACGGATCAAGTGTAAAAGTTACAGGAGTCGTTGATGATTATCCCATTCAAGTGGGGAAATTCTTCATTCCAAACGATTTCATTGTCCTCGACATGCCTGAAGATCCTCTAGTCCCCATCATTCTAGGTAGGCCGTTCCTTGCTACAACAGGCGCTAGAGTTAACGTTAGGAAAGGACTCCTCACCTTTGATATAGGAGAGAAATGGGTCGAGTTCAACTTTAATCAAGATGCCAACGACACAACTGCTGCCGCACAAATCAAGATGTCCCATCCAGAGCTCGACATTGCTGAGTCTGAAGTTTCTCCCCCAACAAATAGGATTACAAGAGTGCAAACGAAACCACTATCGACCCTCCCTGGGCCGGTACCGAGCCTTTCGTACAACAATATGACGAAGGTGGCTCGTTTTGGCACGACACCAAGAGAGGATTTGTTTTTAATGGGTCGTTAACGACCTCAACTACCTCGGTGCCGACGTCCTCACCAATGGATCGAGGTGAGTATTCTAACCATGGATTCACTATTATTGATCATGATCCTTCCTTATATTCTATTCCTACATGTACCCCGCTATCTATGCTATAGAGGAATCGAAACCGCCTTGGTTTTCAGATTTTACTAACCCTTGTATAGGAATACCGGGCATATTGCTAGAAGATGAAGGACCAAGTTTAGTGAGACGGAATAACAATGCCTTCAAATCTAAGTATGGAGTTTCTCAAAACCCTGACATAGCTGAGAAGGAACCACCATGATTGCCAAGGAAAGTTCGTCGGGCTAACGACGTTAAAAATAGCGCTTACGGGAGGCACCCCGATTTTTAGTTTTAGTTTAGTTTTCTTTTCTTTTTAGATCTTTTTCATAGCTTTATTTTGAGTTTTTAGTAGTCTAGAAGTTTGCAAGATAGAATTGTTCGAAACTAACGTGGCATAGGAAGTTGGGCTAGAAACAATGCTGAAATTTAAGTCACCCAGGCTCGGTACCGAGTTGAGAAGCTCGTTACCGACCTGTGACAGCATGCGAAAACGACGACGCGAGCGAGGTAAGTTCTCTAAACCTAATTTATCTTCTATCTTTTTACCCCTCTCACGCCGCCTCTCCGTTGCCCTTCCTATAAAACCCTCTTAAAACTCTAAATCCCACACCCAAATCTCAAGCCAAATCTTCAAATCTTCAATCAAATCCCACCGAGTTGTTCACCCTCCACCGATCGCACCACCGCACCTAGCCCCGCTCCATTCCCACCATAACGAGCCCCACTCTTTGCGTTTGTTACCGGTGCACCCAAGCCCTCGTTATCCCTTTCCAATTCACTCTTTGTTCTTCAATTCTTCAATCCACGATATGATTTCTAAACCCTAACTCTTTTCTTGCAAATTTCATGATATTTTGGGGTAAAATTCATATCTAGATGTTGATTGAGTAATTGGTTTGCATGTCTATGTTTCATTGTGCCTCTATTGCTTCTATTATTGGTGATCGATATTGATCTATACTTGGTTATTCTTGCTTATCTTGCATTGAAATTTTGATAAGAATAGCATGAATAGCTTGTTCTTGAATTGATTGATTTTTCACCATGAATTTTGGCACTTATTAGCATGATTAGATAGGGTTTCAAGCAAGTATGGGGTTGCATGTGCTAGATTGTATGTTTTTATGTGGAATTGTGGTTGACTCGTGCTGAAATTGTTCAAATTTTTGAGGTTTGGTACTCGGAATAAACTGCAAGTTGTTCTCGCCCAGGCTCGTTAACGACCTGTCAGGGTCGTTAACGATCTGTGAAATGCTCAGTTCAAAACCAAACCCAGGTACCTCGTTACCGACCCAATTGGCTCGGTAGCTAGGTATGTCGAGAGCATTTCCGAGAGAAAGTATGGGGTCTTCTTTTGGTTGGTTTGTGTGGATCTTATCTTGGGATTTCATGGTATTTGCAAGCACAAATGGAAAGCACTAGCCGAGCTAACACTAGAGCTGGAAAGAAGAGGAGGACTCAAAGGTCCCCGTCCCCTCCATGCATGGACAAGGTCATTTTGGCTACTCAAGAGCAAGCTAAGACCTTTGATGTCGTTCTTGAGAAGGACCACTTCACCAGGTTGTTCTCGAGGTCAAGCGTTAAGCCTTTGGGGATCTATGGGGACGTTAAGCACGCCTTTTCCATTATTAGAATACCTCAACCGTTGAAGAAGGAGGAGACACCACATTACCCAGCCCTCACCGCCGAGTTCATAGTGATGTCCGCATTTTTAGTCGTGTTTTTAGGGTGTGTTTTTAGTGTGTTAGAGTCTTTTGCTATAGTTTTGTGTTTTGTTTTGAGTCGTTTGTGTAGGTTTTCGTATTTTCTTAAGATATGGAGTCTACATAAGTTTTGGTGGTATTTTGTAGGTTTTTAGAAGCTATTTGGAGCACTTATGAAGAGAGGAGCAAAGCCGGTGAAAGATAGCACTCAAGAATGAAGAGAAGATGAAGATAAAGCTCAAGGAATGAAGCTCATAAAGACATTGAAGATAAAGTTTGAGCTTGGAAAGAGATAGAGAATTTCGTTACAAGAACATAGGAAAAGGAATCGAGTCAAACGGATTTGTAACGAATCTGCTATGCAATTTTTACTCAAAGTTGTTCGAAGTGCTGAACATGGTCGTTAACGAGGCTCTCAGGTCGTTAACGAGGTACCCCGTGTCGTAGAGAAGACCGAGTCGGCGTGAATTAAAGGCTTTTATCCTATTCCTTTTATGTTATTAGATAGATAGAAGGGATGTATCTTATTAGAAGATATTATTTCCTTAGAGATAGATTTAAGATAGATTAGTTTCTCTATAAATACTCTTGTCTACCCTTTGTTTTTTTCTACACACACAACGCACAATCAATTGCCTTGGAGGGCAAGTCAGGGGGTAAGGGATAGAAGAGAGAGGCGTGAGAGGGGGACGAGATTGTGGATTGTGGAGGAACGATTGACTTTGAATTCGGTTGTAAGTTTTCTTTTATTTAATTTAGTTAATTTTCCACGATGATTTGTGAGTAGTCCTTCTCTCTAAGGTTTGGGTTGAACCCAACAATGGTTGTGCATGCTTGTTTATGATCATGATTTGATTATTTTTATTGCATGATTTTATTCTCTTGTTCTTAATCCTTAAAACGAAAGTTGAAGGGAATTTCTCATTCATAGTTGAAGCGAAAGCGGAAACTTTGAATCTGAATAGTCAATTTAGGGTTTTTAAGCGAAAGCGGATCTATCCTAGTTGAAGTATAAGAGATTAGATAGTAAGTTTCTTAATTGAACGAAAGTTAGTTGATTTACTTGCTTAGGTTCACGAAAGTTGACACCTTTATCTGATAAAAGCATGATCTTTATGTTTCATAGCGTTGGCATGCATTATTATTGTTGTGGTGATACCATTACCTTAGAATTCCTCTTTCTCTTGCTAATTTCCCTAGATTTAATTGATTGCTTGCGTAACAAGTAACAAAACTTACTACTGACTTTCTCCCTATGGACGATCCTGACATCCCTATACTCAACGGGGTCTTGATTATAAATTTATTTCTTGTCAAGAAAACCTCTCAACAAATTGGCGCCATTGCCGATGAGATTTCAATAGTGCCAAGTTTTGTTCCTTTTTAATTTTTCGGGACTCGGCCGAGTCGGCCTGGGGTAGTTACCGACCCTGCTGGGCAACCTAGTTTCTGTGTTTTTTCTGTTTATTTTCTAGATCAGTGTCGAGTCGTTACAGACCTTATCCAGGTCGGTACCGACCTTGTCAACAGGTAGTTTCTTCTTTGTTTTTAGTTTTTGATTTTCGGGATCACAGCAAGCTCGTTACCGACCCCCTAGGCCTCGGTATCGACCCTCGCCGAGAACCCGTTTTGCTTTTTGATTTCGTTTCTGTTTTTGTCTTGCTTTCAGTGTTAAGAGAATGCAAAGCCATGTATGAAGTGCAACAAGCCCAACAGCCCCAACGATGACTCTACAATCCTAACATGGACGAGGTCGACCCTGAAGTGAAGCACCAATTCTTGCAAGACGAGGTCAACCGCTTGAGAAAGCAGATAAGTTATCTTAAATCACCTCCGTCTTGTCTTGAATGCGGGTCTCAATCCCATGCTACTTTTACCTTGCACTAACTTGCAACAGGTTTGTGCTGCTGAGGCATATGTAGAAGCTAACTATATGAGAGGTCCCTATGGGAACCAAGCACATAATTTTTATGCAGGGAGGAACAACAATCAGCCCACCTGGGGCAACTATGAACCCCCTCCACCGGATAGAAGACCCGCACCCTACAGACCCCCGGGCTATCAAGAGCCACCATCCTGGGTACAAGGGTTACAAGAGGGCATTAATGGAGTCCAAGCCAACCTTAACAACCAAATGAAACGATAAGGAGAGTTCGAGATCTGGAAGAAGAGCGTGGACTCACAATTGGGTAACCTAGATCCACGGATTCCAAGACCTCAAGGGCAACTTTCGGGCTGTCCCGAAGAGAACCCGAGAGGACAAATTGCAGCCATACACCTCAAAAGTGGCAAGGAGTTACCAGATCGAGCCGAGCCTAAAGATATTGAGCATAGCAACGAAGTTGATGCCCCAGTCAGGCTCGTTACCGACCCTAACAGGGTCGATACCGAGGCTCCCAAGCTCGATAACGCGTCATCCATGCCAGGTAAGTCTTCTGAACTGAGTTCTCAATTCGTTACCGACACCCTCAGGGTCGATACCGACCCTTCTCCTACACCGATCGACCCTCTTGTCGATTTGGTAAGGCCTCGATTCGAGTCTCTTTCTATCCTGAATCCGTCAAAAACTCTTCCTTTCCCGATTAAGAAGTCTAATGATGTTACGGAAGGAAAGTTTAGACGGTTTGTTAAAATTCTTCAAGGGCTAAATATTTCAATTCCATTTACTGATGATGCCCTTAATGAAATGCCTACCTACGCTAAATTTTTGAAAGAGATTTTGAGCAGGAAAAGATCTATCTCAGAGCTACATAATGAGGTCCATTCCATAAAGCTCCCTGAAAAACTCGGTGATCTAGGTAACTTTGCAATTTCAATTGGTATTAGAACTAACCGTTTTAAAGCTCTATGTGATCTAGGTGCCAGTGCTAGTTTATTACAATTATCTATCTGGACCAAGGCTAACATGGGACCACTGGAGCTTGTTAATATGAAACTTTACATGGCGGACGGATCTTTTGTAAAACCAACTAGAATCGTTGACGATGTTCCTATCCAAGTTGGAATATTTTTTGTTCCCAATGACTTCATTGTTCTAGATATGCTTGAGGACCTTGTAGTACCAATCATTCTTGGCAGACCATTCTTAGCTACCGCAGGAGCACGTGTAGATGTCAGAAAAGGACTTCTCACGTTTGATATTGGAGAAGAGAATGTCGAGTTTCACTTCAATTCGCCCATAAGCGAAGTGGCTAGTTGTAGTACCGAGGAGCCTACCGACCCACCATGGTTCAGTAACGACCCTTCTCTAAGTACAAAAACAGGAAAATTCAATGGAGACACGCCTAAAGAGGAGCCTACCGACCCTCCATGGATCGGTAACGACCCATTTCTAAAGGAGTTTGATGTTGGAGATGGAATCAGGCACGGTACGAGGCACTTCCAGATTCAACAGGGTCATTAACGACTCCCTACACCTCGGTAACGAGCCACTTCCCGAATGTCCCTGGTGAGTTTTCTTGTTTTTATTTAATCAATTCTGGTCATGATACTTTCTCTTATCCTTGTCTTATACTAGATCCTACTGTTAGTTCTCTGAAGGAGTCAAAACCTCCTTGGTTTTCGGATTATACTAACCCTGTTGTAGGATTACCAAGCATACTTATTGATGATAGAGGACCAAATATTTTGGAGAGAAGCTATGATGTTTTTCAGGCTAAGTATGAGGTTTCTTATGATCCCTTCGATACTGGATGGCAGCTACCCTAGGTAAGCTAAGGCCAGTTCGTTGGGCTAACAATGTTAACATAAGCGCTTACGGGTGGCAACCCGCTTTTTATTTTCGTTTTTTAGTTTTTACTTTCTTAGATCTTTTTGCTAGCTTTCTTTTGACTTGTTTTTAGCTTAGATTAGTATAGTAGGGATAGAAGTTTTTTTTCTAAGATGACTCGGGTACATGAAGAAGAAGTGCTACAAAGAAGAACAATTCAAGACAATCGGTGTACAAGCATGCCAGGTTCGTTACCGACCTTCCTAGGGTCGGTACCAACCTCTACCAAATCGAAAGAAAAGAAAAACTCCTCAAGTGATTAATGGTTTCAAAATAGCTTCAGTTTTATTTTGTGAGTTCCCTTTTCTTATCATGTTTATTCTTTTTATGTTTTTAAACAGTGGGGACACTGTTTGGTTTAAGTATGAGATATGGGAAAAGGAAACTCAGTTTTGTGTCTTTGTTTGTGTTTTTAGGATTGATAATATTCCACTTAGCTGTCCTATGATATGCTTTAACTTGCTTGATCATGTAATTCCATAGCATGTTTGGAAAGCTTTGTCTGAATCATGTTGAAAAATTGTTTTTATGTGGATATTTAGCATGTGATGAAATTGAGCACATATGATCTTAGGTAGAAGTGACTAAAATCCAACAAAAATTGCTACCTTATGAATTGTTTTTGGCCTTATAGGGAGAACGTAAAAAAAATCCCTCTTCTTTTCTTGTGTGATTTACCCTCCTTATGCATATTATCTCTTGTCATTGATATGGTTATCTATTACTTGATCGACCTATATGAGATATTAGTTCATTACTTGTGAAAGTTAGATGATAGAGAACTTATTTTCATAATCCCTATTAATCCATATCCACCCTTACATTTTCCTTCTTTTTGATAGCCAATTTGAGCCTTAAGCCTTTTATTTTTAGCTCCACAAAAATTATCCCTAGCCGATATAAGCTTGACCCTATCCGTGGATTAGGACTTAGTATTGGTCGATGATTTTGTTGAGTGAGATTTAGTGTGGGGTAATATTGGGTTGGGTAAAGTGAAAAATCTTGCAGTTTGTTTTGTAAAACGAGTTCGGTTCCCTAAATGCACTTACAAAAGAAGTAAAGGGGAAAAACAGAAAAATCAGAACTCGTTACCGACTCTGCAGGGCCGGTACCGACCTCCCACAGAAAAAAAAACATGAAGATCGTAAGGGAGGAAAAAAAACGGAAGAAAATCAAAAGCAGGAAGAAGTGTTGAGTAATGAATAATGTGCATGAGCCAAATTTCCTTGTTATTATAAGCAAGTTTAGTTGGGATATTAAAGGGGGTTGAAAGGAATAAGTGTGCATAATGAAGAGTGAGTTTGGTATGTTATTTTTGAAAGTTTTGGTGAGATGTGTGAGTTTTTAGGAGTCTTTGATTCCCGGATATTATTAGCACCACATGACCAAAATTTTTCCACGCCTTATTATTATTACCAAGCCCCATTACAACCCGGCCGAATGGAAACTTCTATGAAGTTTTTCATTGAGCCTAAGTTCTCTTGATTATTTTTATGTGTTTTGACATCTCAGGTAGAGAGTTTGGTGATATAAGTAACAATGGATATGTTGATTTTTGTATATTGGATTGAGTTGAGAGGTGTTATTCTAAGCGCAAGCACTTGAGAGTTGAGAGAAATACATTATCCTTTGTGAGGTTGGATTTTTAGTTGCTTTTGCTTGAGGTTGCTCATATATGTTTGATGACGCTAGATTCACTTGTCTATTTATTTCTACTTGAGTTATGATGTTGCTTTTTGATAAGGGCATTGACTTGATATATGTGTTGATGGTTTTGGTTGATGTCTTGTCGATTGCTTAAGGACAAGCAAGTCTAAGTATGGGTTATTTTGATGTCCGCCTTTTTAGTCGTGTTTTTAGGGTGTGTTTTTAGTGCGTTTGAGTCTTTTTCTTTAGTTTTGTGTTTTGTTTTGAGTCGTTTGTGTAGGTTTTCGTATTTTCTTAAGATATGGAGTCTACATAAGCTTTGGTGGTGTTTTGTAGGTTTTTAGAAGCTATTTGGAGCACTTATGAAGAAAGGAGCAAA
This sequence comes from Fallopia convolvulus, assembly GCA_964016875.1. Classification (NCBI taxonomy): domain Eukaryota; kingdom Viridiplantae; phylum Streptophyta; class Magnoliopsida; order Caryophyllales; family Polygonaceae; genus Fallopia; species Fallopia convolvulus. The sequence goes on along the minus strand of OZ024735.1, from coordinate 14,367,268 downwards.
GCCGGTGAAAGATAGCACTCAAGAATGAAGAGAAGATGAAGATAAAGCTCAAGGAATGAAGTTCATAAAGATTTGAAGATCAAGTTTGAGCTTGGAAAGAGATAGAGAATTTCGTTACAAGAACATAGGAAAATGAATCGAGTCAAACGGAGTTGTAACGAATCCGCTATGCAATTTTTACTCAAAGCTGTTCGAAGTGATGAACAGGGTCGTTAACGAGGCTCTCAGGTCGTTAACGAGGTACCCCGTGTCGTAGCGAAGACCGAGTCTGCGTGAATTAAAGGCTTTTATCCTATTGCTTTTATGTTATTAGATAGATAGAAGGGATATATCTTATTAGAAGATATTATTTCCATAGAGATAGATTTAAGATAGATTAGTTTCGCTATAAATACTCTTGTCTACCCTTTGTTTTTTTTCTACACACACAACACACAATCAATTGCCTTGGAGGGCAAGTAAGGGGGGTAAGGGAGATAAGAGAGAGGCGTGAGAGGGGGACGAGATTGTGGATTGTGGAGGAACGATTGGCTTTGAATTCGGTAGTATGTTTTCTTTTATTTAATTCAGTTAATTTTCCATGATGATTTGTGAGTAGTCCTTCTCTCTACGGTTGGGTTGAACCCAACAATGGTTGTGCATGCTTGTTTATGATCATGATTTGATTGTTTTTATTGCATGATTCTATTCTCTTGTTCTTAATCCTTGAAACGAAAGTTGAAGGGAATTTCTCATTCATAGTTGAAAGCGAAAGCGGAAACTTTGAATCAGAATAGTCAATTTAGGGTTTTGAAGCGAAAGCGGATCTATCCTAGTTGAAGTAGAAGAGGTTAGATAGTAAGTTTATTAATTGAACGAAAGTTAGTTGATTTACTTGATTAGGTTGACGAAAGTTGACACCTTTATGTGATAAAAGCGTGATCTTTATGTTTCATAGCGTTGACATGCATGATTATTGTTGTGGTGATACCTTTACCTTAGAATTCCTCTTTCTCTTGCTAATTTCCCTAGATTTAAATGATTTCTTGCGTAATAAGTAACAAAACTTAGCACTGACTTGCTCCCTGTGGACGATCCTGACCTCCCTATACTCAGCGGGGTCTTGATTATAAATTTTTTTTCAAGAAACCCTTTCAACACATAGCCACTCTCCGGACAAGCTTCTAGACCAAGACTTCAGCCGGAAGGATCAAGTTCCTGCTAGGCAATTTTGATCGTGAGTGCACAATGGCTGAATTCAATGCCCTTTTTGAGCTTCCTCACCACTCAAGGGATTACAAGATCAAGTACTTCAAGGTCACCGACACTTGGAGTTACATTTCCGGGGAGGTTGAACTGTCTGCAACAGCACTACGAGGGGCAAGCATCATCAACCCCATCTTCCGGACCCTTTTCCGAGTCTTGGGCGCCACTTTTTGGCCCAAGAAAGTGCTTTCAAGACCAATACGGTTGGATGTTGCATGCCTCCGTACTATTCTTTTTTAAGATCCCGCCCCCTTGAACTTGGGGTATGAATGGTTGCAATATGTAGAGAAGTACGGGATCAAGTCAAAAGAAGTATGGTGCGGGAATCTGGTGAGTCTTCTAAGGGCAAAACTCGGTGTTGATCTTGAGCGTTATACGCCAAACCGTGCCTAGAAGCTCGACAAAACGTATTGGTTCTCCTCCACCATTTTTGTGAGGACCGAAAGAGGGTACGCCACTAAGGTACTTGACCGAGATGTGTTGCTTACCCGAGACAAGTTCGATTTGCTTTATGTGCCAAATTGGTATGAGACTTGGACGGGCCATGCTTTCCCGTTGGAGAAGAAGCCACTTGGATGAGCCGTCGTTGAGGGAGTGTGAGTCACGGTTTGACAGAGAAGGCAAAGAAATGGATGAAGATGAGGCAAACACGGACGTTGCCACGGAGGCAGCCACGGAGGACCTCGATAACGAGGATGATGACCTCGGTACCAAGGTACTTGGCGAGGAAGACGACATCAGTAACGACCCGCCAGGGCTCGTTAACGATTATTTCGAGGCTAGCAACGAGGCATGCAGCTTCGGTAACGAGCCACCGCCACCGCCTACCGTGCCTCAATCGTATGCAATGATGCCCTATAACCCGGTGATCTACCAAGACCACTTCCAGCCCCAGGATCATTACACACCGCCTCCTCATCCCACCTATACTGGATCGAGTGTTCCACCTCCATGGGCCGATGATTTATCTTTTCAGACGCAACATCTCAACCTACAGCAGATACAACTCACCTAGAGGATGGAGTGTTGGGAGGGTGTCTATGCAGCTCTCATGGCTCTTGATGATGCAAGGCATCAATAGGCGGATGCTCGTTGGAGGACGATGGAGCAATGAGTGACGGTTGATGAGGAGCGTTGGAGGACCATGTATCAGTTCATGGGCAATTTTGAGCGCCGGTTTCCACCACCACAGTGATGATTCAGTTTCAAGGATGCTCTTTTCCGCTTCAGTTTGATCTTGTGAGTTTCTTTCTTTTTCCTTATTCCTTTCTACTGCTTAGTTCTATTACAGTGGGGACACTGTAATTTTAAGTATGGGGTAGGGGAGGGAAGAAAACTTAATTGCTTGTGTGTCTTTGTTTTGTTTGCTTTGTTTAAGTTGTTCGTTGTTTTTTAAAATTTGAAAATCACAAAAAAAAATTGAAAAAATTGAAAATTCGAAAAAAAAGAGAGTTTTTTAGAATGGATAAATGCTCTGTCTTTTGGTTCTATGATAGTTAATTGCTAGCATGATCATATAATTTCCTTTCAAGCATGTTTTTGATGGTATAGCCTGATTCTTGATATGAAATTGTTTTCATAGAGGAATAGCATTTGATGAAATTGAGCATGTATAACTTTTACCATGAGTAGTGCAATCCAACAAAAATTGCTACCTTGTGAGTTATTTTTGGCCTTATAGGGAGAATATCAAAAATCCCTCTTCTTTTCTTGTGTGATTTCCTCAGAATAATTTTTTGGTTGTGCAAACCAAATGGAATAATGACTTTGGCTTGTACCAAGTCTGAAACCAAGTGGATTTATTTTTTTGTCCCAACTCTCTTTATGTATATTATCTCTTGGAATTGTGATAATTATCTATTTCTTGAGACCTATATAAGATTTTTAGTTCATTACTTGTGAAAGTCATATGATAGAGAACTTATTTTTATGAGCCTTATTTAGCCCTATCCACCCTTTACGTGATCCTTCTTTTTGATAGTGATTTTGAGCTTTAGCCTTTTATTTTCAGCTCCACAAAAATTATTTCCCTAGCCGAGATAAGCTTGACCCTATCCGGGGATTAGGACTTCGTTGGAGATGTATGTTTTGTAGAGTGAAAAATGTTATGTTTTGGTTCAAAATAAGGGTTTTGGGAAGGATAGATTGGAAGTCTCTTGTTTTAATTAGTAAAAAGATCTCTTGGTAGAAAAGATGCACAAAATAAGAGAAAAAGAAGAGAATGTTTGGATCGATAGCGACCTATGTGGGCTCGGTACCGATAGAAGAAGAAGAAAAATGAGGAGAAGTGTAGCTCGTTATAGGCCCTCTCAGGTCGTTAACGAGGCTAGTCGAGAGTAAAAAAAAAGGAAAAAGAAAAAATTTGGAAAAAGAATGTTGAAAAGGAAAAGAAAGAGAAGCAGATGTGCATTGTGTTTGAAGTTAAACCAAAGATTATTTTATGTTTATATGAGGCTTTCTAGGATTTTTAAAGGTGAGTGCAGAAAGAGCATAATGTTTGAGTGAGTTTGGTTTATGTTTTGAGAGTTTTGGATATATGTGTGAGTTTTTAGGAGTCTTTGATTCCCAGATATTATTAGCACCACATAGCCAAAAATTTTCCATGCTTATTGTCTTTACCAAGCCCCATTACAACCCGGCCGAATGGAAGCTTCTATGAAGTTTTTCATTAAGCCTAATTTCTCTTGATGATTTTGCTTGTTTTGACAAATCTTAGGTGGAGAGTTTGGTGATATAAGTTCCAATTTATATGAGTTTTTGCATATAAGATTGAGTTGAGAGATTGAATTTATAAACCCAAACACTTGAAAGTTGAGAGAAACACATATCCTTGGTGAGGTTGGATTGTATTTGCTTATGTTTATTAGTGCTTATATATGTGTGATGACGTTAATAGTCATTTGCTATTTTCTGCTATGTTGTGATGTTGCTTTTACAAATGATGGCTATTACTTGATGAGCATGATTATTTGGTTTTGGTTATTGTATAGTGATTGCTTGAGGACAAGCAAGCTTAAGTATGGGGTATTTTGATGTTCGTGTTTTTGGTCTAGTTTTAGGTGTCTTTCTTAGGTTGTTTAGTTTAGTTTTAGTAGGTTTTATAGTTAATTTTGTGTGTTTTTGGATAAGTTTGCATATTTTATGAAGAGTATGGAAGCTACTCCGTTTTGTGTCTTTTTGTAGGTTTTTGAGCGGAAAGGAGCATTTTCAAGTGAAGTTGAAGTGAAGTGATGAGGGGTGAATGCATAGAAGAGGAGAAAGAAGAATGCCTTTTGAAGATCAAGTTAGAGTGCAAAGTTAAGCCAAGGAAAGAGTTCGAAATAAGCCAAAATAGAGGGCTCGTTAATGACCTGTGAGGGTCGTTACCGAGTTGTGCATCGGAGTTTTTGTTATGGGATTCAGCAGGTGTCTACCGACCTTGTGCAGGTCGTTAACGAAGTGACCTGTGTCGGTAGAGCGCATCCAACTTTCGGGGTTTATATCTTTTATCTTGTTATCTTTTAGTTTGGTAAGTTTTTATCTTTTAGATCTTTTATTAGATAGCTTTCTTATTATAAATACCCTTGTTCTAAGCCTAGACAAGGGGGGGATTCGATTAGTTTTAGGAGAGAAGTCGAGAGAGAGAGAACTCGGACTGTTTCCGATCGAGAGAGTTATTTGTTTTCGGAATTCCACAAGTGGTTGTAAGACGATATCTCTTTCACTTTCAAGTAAGTTTTTCTTTTCAATGTTCTCTTTGAATAAAGTTTTTTGCTTTGATTCAATGAATAGTGAGTAGTATACTTTTCTAGGGTCGGGGTTGAAACCCGACATAGTTAAGCATGATTGGATGAATGTGTTGAGTTTTTGATTGCCTTCTCTATCTTTTGAATTGCTTGTTGTGCTTATGCTTAGATGAGAGTCGAAGTAATTTGAGTTTGTAGGTTGATCAAAAGAAAAAGTTGTGATCTTCAATGTTGATATTGTTCGATAAACGAAAGTTTCGAGCTTTGGATTCAAAACAAGTAATAAAGTGAATTTATTTATGAAAGTTGATTGATTTGCTTGTTTAGTCAATGAAAGTTGATAGATTTATCTTTTAAAGGCATGATCTTTATCTTCACATGATTTTATATTCATAGCTATGTTGTGGTAACCCTTGTCCTAGAGCTTTTTATCTTTGATTTTCTCAAGTTTAGCATTCGATTTCACTCGTTACCGAGGCACTTTGGATCGGTACCGAGCCTGCATTTGCATCGTTATTTGTTCTGTTTAAGTAGAAATCCAGGATCGTTAACGACCCTGAGAAGGTCGTTAACGAGGTCTGTCGTAGCGGTTTTTGCTTTTTTTTGTTTTGTTTTCTTGTTTTTAGTTCGGTAAACAGGCAGCCTTGCTTCCCGTGGACGATCTTGACTTCGCTATACTCAGCGGGGTCTTGACTACAAATTTTATTTGTTTTCGAGTTAAATCTGCCCTATAACAAAATTGGCACCGTTATTGGGGAAGCAACAACGTTTGTTTGTTTACTTGTGGGTCTGGGAAAAGCCCGACCACGTTTTTGTTTTTAATTCTGTTTTCTTTGTTTGTTTTCTCAGCGTATGCCAGCAGGACATCGCAGGCTTGAGTTTGACAAAACCAGTTATTATTCTAAACCTGAACGCACCTTGCATCGCAGAAGGAGAGCAAACCAAGCCATGGCTACACCTGAAGCAATGGCATAAGAGATGGCAGCCCTCTTGAGACAGATGGAGGCGTTACAAGTAGATTGAGACGTTGTTGCCGAAACAGCAGAACGAGAGCGAGTGAATGATGCACGTCAACGAGAGGATAATGCTCGTCTACAAGAGCAGCTTAATGCTTATCCGAGGAATGCCAAGCAATATATGCATCCAAAACTGAGGGTGCCAGATCTGCAATCGTGTTTCCAGAGATAGAGAAGACATTTGAGATCAAGTCTCAATTCATATCCTTAATAAAACGGGCTCAGTTTGAAGGGAAACCTACTGAGTGCCCTAAGGAACATATTAAAAATTTCCTTGATTTATGTGACACTATTGCTGCTGAAGGTGTCTCACTTGAATATGTTCTATTAAAAACTTTTAGGTGGTCTCTTACTGAAAAGGCCCTGACCTACTGGAGAGCTTACCTCCTAAGTCTATCAGGACTTGGAAGGCTTTGTATGATCAATTTCTTACAAAGTTCTTCCCTCCTGCCAAGACAACGGAGTTGAGAAAACGCATCACCTCCAACGAAGTAAGTAGCCTAGGTTTGACATCCTTCTCAGCCATTAAGTATCTAACGACCGCGTCGTTAGTATAAACAATCACTTTAGAACCAACTAGATAGGAACGGAATTTCTCAAAAGCAAATACCACAACAAGGAATTCCTTCTCCATTGTGGTATACTTACTCTGCTCCTCATCAAGCATCTTACTTGCATAATAGATGGCATGGAGCTTCGTATCCTTTCGTTGCCCTGCGCCAACATCATAATCGCTGGCATCACATATAATCTCGAAGGGAAGTGTCCAGTCTTGGGACTGTATGATAGAAGCGGAAATGAGGGCTTCTCTTAACCTATGAAAGGCTTTAAGACAACTCAAACACTACATCTTTCATTAGTAGGTTAGTCAATGGTTTGGTTATCTTAGAAAGCGTATGTAGAAGCCAACATGTACTTGAAAACTCCTAATGTCTTTTATAGAAGAAGGGGGAGGTAGTTAATTTTTCAATAACCTCAATTTTGGCTTTGTCTACCTCTATCCCTCTCTTTGACACGAGATGTCCTAGCACAATCCGTTCTTGGACCACGAAATGGCATTTTTCCCAGTTTAAAACAAGGTTGGTTTCTTCACATCTTTTAAGCACACGAGTAAGGTTAGCAAGACAATCATCAAATGAAGCACCATACATAGAAAAATCATCCATAAAAACCTCTACTATATCCTCTACCATATCAGAGAAGATAGCCATCATGCATCTTTGAAATGTTGCAGAGGCATTGCAAAGCCCAAATGGCATTCTTCTATATGCAAAAGTCCCATAGGGACATGTAAAGGTTGTTTTCTCTTGGTCATCAGGATGAATGGGAATTTGCCAAAACCGCTATAACCATCTAAATAACAAAAATAATCATGTTGGGCTAAGCATTCTAGAACTTGATCGATGAAAGGAAGTGGAAAATGATCTTTTCTTGTAGCACTATTCAACTTCCTATGATCAATACACATTCTCCAACTAGTTGTCGTCCTAGTGGGGATTAGTTCTCCCTTTTCATTCTCAATAATTATCATCCCACCCTTTTTAGGGAGCACATGGATCAGACTAACCCATTGGTTGTTCGATATAGGAAAAATAATCCCTGCATCAAGTAGTTTTAAAATTTCCTTTTTGACCACATCTTTCATGTTAGGATTCAGTCTACGTTGATTCTCTATGGTGGGTTTGGGATTATCCTCCATGTGGATTCTATGCATGCACAATGAGGGGGATATGCCAGTTATGTCATCAAGGGAATAACCAATGGCTTTTCTATGGGTCCTAAGCACAACAATCAATTTCTCTACTTCTTCATCATGTAATTGAGCATTAATGATAATAGGGAAGGTAGAGTTAGGACCAAGAAATTCATACCTGAGGGAGTCTAGAACTGGCTTGAGCGTTGGAGTAGGCTCAGCCAGGATGAGAATGGGCTCTTCATGTTGTGTCTTCAAGATCTCCTCAAGGTAATCACACGCCAACAGCTCTTCGTCATCTGCTAGAGGGGTCAGTATCGACCTTGGGGGGGGGGGGGGGGTCAATATCGGGTCATTTATGCCTTCCAGTAGGGTCGTTATCGACTCGGAGGGGGTCGGTAACGACGTCGCAGATTCCGATATCGAACCAATACACTTCGTTTGATCCTTAGTTCTTGCCAGAAGCCTCGGTATCTGATACCACTTGATACGTGACTGCCTCAGAATCCTCCTTAGAAATATCGTATATGACCCACAAAAGCCCCGATCTTGCCTTGTAATGTGATTTCAGTCCTGAAATTGCTTAAACGATGAGAAACTTGCACGGCAAGTAACGAAAACTGAAGCGAACGAATGGAGAAAGACACGAGTTTGATAAATTGAAAGATTCAATTTTGATAGTTCAATCAGATTGGATCTAACGCTAAATCTGATTGATTAACTAGAACGATCTTTAACAATCAATTCTAGAACAATCTCTATTGATTAAATCAATGAATCGAACTTAAACAACCACAAAAGAATTTCGATTGAGAGAAGAATGAAGTTCGAATGATGCAATGATGATCGATCGTGGCTGCAAATAATAAGCTCCACACGTGTGTTTAATTGGCCCAAGAGATAGATTAAACCAATTGGGTTTAATCTCTCTCAAGCTGATTTTTCATTAATGAAATTGCAAAGTATAAATAGTAGAATACAAGAGTCTTCCTTGGAGAGCAAGGCATACATGTGGTCGGCCCTAATAGATAGAAATAAGCCCCATGTCTTGCTTCCCAAGATGTAATAAAATATCTAGACCTATAACAAACTAGATTCCCTTAAATTAAATAAATCATGGCTGATTTATTTATTTAAGAAAATATCATAACAAACTCAAAATATCTAAAAGATAATAAAAACATAGGAGAGAGAATATCCACTACTAACAATATGCATATAGCTGATTTCTCTTCATTATTTAAATTAATAACACGCCTATAATAAAAATAATAAAGCTAATATTTTCTCTACTTAGATTGGTCAAGTCAAAGGGTTGACTTTGACCCATGTAACAACTTATCTCACCCGGTCACTTACTAAATTCAGCCCTAAAGTGAGACAAGCTAATACATGTTTCTAAATAAGGAAATAGTGTGAATTTCGGCCCATATAGTTAATCCATTGAATCCGGCCTTAGTTGATGACGAATGCACGAGACTGATATTCATATTTTTAGTCTAGTTTTAGTGTGTTTCTTAGTTTTTTTAGGTTTAGTTTTAGTAGTTTCTAGAGTTAGTTTTGTGTGTTTTTGGATAAGTTTGCATATTTTGTGAAAAGTATGGAAACTACTCCGTTTTGTGTCTTTTTGTAGGTTTTGAGCAAGAAAGAGCGATTTTTGAGCTGAACTGGAGTGTTGTGATGGAGGTCGGAGGAATATGAAGATAAGGAGGTCGAAGTCCAAGCTTTAAGTGAAGAAAAGTTGAAGAAAAGCCAAACAACAGGCTCGTTAACGAACATGTGAAGGGTCGTTAACGAGGCATAAAGATAGAACTTTCTGATGGATTTTGTGATTCCTACCGACCCTGTGCGGAGGTCGTTAACGATGATTCCGTGTCGGTAGAGTTTTAAATGATTTTAGGGTTGTTATATCTTATATCTTATATCTTGTTATCATTTTAGAGTAAGTTTTTATCTTTTAGGCTTTTTAATAGATAGCTTTCTTAGTATAAATACCCTTCTTTCTAGCCTAGAAGGAGAGGACGAGTTTTATTTCTTTTTGGAGAGCCGAATTGACGAGAGAAGAGTGGAGAAGAATAACGAGCTGGTTCATTCGAGAGAAGAGCTAGGGTCGTTAGTTGGATTTGCTTGGGGTTTTGTTCTGTGTTTTCGGTTTCTTCAAGGATATTGTAAGACGATATTTTTCTTATTAATTTTAAGTAAGTTTGTTTTGTTTTCAATGTTTTCTCTTGTTAAAGTTGTTTGCTTTATTACTATGAGTAGTGAGTAGTTTTCTTATCTAGGGTCAGGGTTGAAACCCGACATAGTTATGCATGTTTGATGAGTGAGTTGATGTTTTGAATGCCTTTTATCTGTTTTTAGATTGCTTGTGTGTTTATGCTTAGACGATAGTCGAGGTAATTTGAGTTTGCAATTTGATCGAAAGAGAAAGTTTTTGACTTCAAGGTTGACATTGTTCGATTACGAAAGTTTCGAGCTTTGGATCCAAAACAAGTGATTGAGTGAATTAATTTATGAGAATTGATTGATTTGCTTGCTAGTCAGCGAAAGTTGATAAATTTATCTATTTTAAAGGCATGATCTTTATCTTCTTATGAGTTTATATGCATGACTATGTTGTGGTAACCCTTGTCCTAGATTTTCATTCTTAATTGAGTTTGCATACGTTATATTCGTTATCGAGTTAGTTGCCTCGGTACCGAACCTGTGTTTTAGGTCGTTAATTTGTGTTCGTAGTTTTTCCAGGTTCGTTAACGACCCTGAAAAAGTCGTTAACGAGGTTAGTCGTAGCGTGTTTTGTTTTGTTTTGCTTTGTTTTATTTTTTTTAGTAGTTGATAGACAAACAATCGTGCTTCCCGTGGAACGATCCTGACTTCGCCATACTCAGCGGGGTCTTGACTTATAAATTTATTTGTTGTCAAGAAACCCTCCTTAACAAATTGGCGCCGTTGTCGGGGAAGCAATAGTGTTTGTTTGTTTATCTGTGGGTCTGGGAATAGCCCGACCCCGTTTTTTTGTTTTAATTTCGTTTTCTTTGTTTGTTTTCTCAACGTATGCCATCTAGACGTCGTAGGCTTAAATTTGACAACACCGGTTATTATTCAGAACCTGAACGTTCCCTACACTGTAGACGTAGAGAAAACAGAGCCATGGCTACACAGGAAGAGATAGCTCGACAGATGGAAGTCCTCCAGAAGCGGATGGAGGAGCTACAAGCTGATAGAGATGCCACTACTGTTGAGGCTGAACGTCAACGAGTTAACAATACTCATTTACAGGAAGAGCTGAATGCCTATCCGAGGAATGCCAAACAATACATGCATCCAGAACTGAGGGTGCCGGAGTCTACAATTGTGCTTCCAGAGATAGAGAAGACTTTTGAGATTAAGTCTCAATTTATATCCTTGATTAAAAGGGCTCAGTTTGAAGGGAAACCTACTGAGTGCCCTATGGAACATATTAGAAACTTTCTTGATTTATGTGACACTATAGCTGCTGAAGGTGTCTATCCGAGGAATGCCAAACAATATGTTCTGTTAAAAGCTTTTAGGTGGTCTCTTACTGGAAAGGCCCTGAGCTGGTTGGAGAGCTTACCTCCTAAGTCTATCAGGACTTGGAAGGCTTTGTATGATCAATTTCTTACAAAGTTTTTCCCTCCTGCCAAGACAACGGAGTTGAGGAAACGCATCACCTCCTATCACCAGCTGCCTAATGAGACCTTTGTAGAGACATGGGAAAGATTTAAAGAGATGCTTAGACAATGCCCTACTCATGGGCAACCTTTATATGTGCTCCAAGAAATCTTTTTCCAGTGTATTAATGTAGAGACGAAGAACCGCATCAACACGCCTACAGCGTGCGGTTTTATAGAGATGGATCCCACCGCTGCATGGGAATTGTTGGACAGTCTTTCTAACTATGATGTCATGTATGGTACCCAGCAATCACCCCATCCCCAGAGGCGTCTCTACATGCCTAACAAAGAAGATGTTGACCCAGATGACAAAAATCAATTTTTGCAAGACGAGGTCAACCGCTTGAAGAAGCAGGTAAGTTTTCTAAAATCCTCTCAATCTTGTCAAGAATGTGGCTCTTCTGCCCATAGTACCTCTGCTTGCACTAACATTGAGCATGTAAGAGCCGCTGAGACATATGCTGAAGTGAACTATATGAGAGGCCCATACAGGAACCATCCTAGTAATTTTGGCAGGTCAAACAATTATCCAACGTGGGGCAATCAAAATCCGAATTCTAACTATGCAGCGCCTCCACCGGATAGAAGACCTGCACCATATCGACCTCCGGGCTATCAAGAACCACCATCATGGGTACAAGGGTTGCAGGAAGGCATTAACGGAGTCAATAACAAGGTTAACGAAGTTCAAGCCAACCTTAACAACCAATTAAAACAATGGGGAGAGTTCGATGTGTGGAAGAAGAATGTCGACTAATAGCAGCGGTGCACCTTAGGAGCGCAAAGACGTTACCGGAGCGTGTCCAAGCTAAGGAGATGAGCCCCACAACTGATGAGGAAGCCACGGCTCAGCTCGATAACGATCCAGAGAGAGTCGTTATCGAACCTGCATACCATGGTGACGATGCTCCCAGGGTCGTTAACGACCCCAACCCAGGTAAGTTTCCTATTACGAACTCCTCTCCCAATCCCAGGCTCGTTAACGACCCTTCCAAGGTCGGTAACGATCCTTCGAGAACACCAATCGACCCTATTGTCGACCCGGTAGCATCACCTCTCGAGCCCGAATTGGTTTCGAGAATAGTGAAGTCTCTTCCTTTTCCTACTAAGAAGTCTAAGGACTCTACAGAGAGTAAGTTCAAGCGTTACGTAAAGATTCTCGCGGGCATAAATATTTCTATCCCATTCGCTTAGGCCCTAAGCGAAATGCCGGATTACACAAAATTCTTGAAAGATATTCTTAGCAGGAAACAACCCATTACAGAGTTGCAAGATGAAGTCTGGTCCATTGCTCTACCAGAGAAACTAGGCGACCCAAGGAGATTTGCCATAACAATTGGCATAGGCAACCACAAATTCAAGGCTTTATGTGATTTGGGAGCCAGTGCTAGTTTGCTTCCTCTTTCATTCTGGTCAAAAGCAAACATGGGACCATTGGAGCATGTAGACATGAATCTCTACATGGCAGACAAATCAAGCGTAAAAGCTACAAGAGTCGTGGACGATTATCCCATTCAAGTTGGGAAATTTTTCATTCCAAATGATTTTATCGTTCTCGACATGCTTGAAGACCCTCAAGTCCCCATTATCTTAGGCAGGCCATTCCTAGCTACAACAGGTGCTAGGGTAGACGTGCGGAAAGGACTCCTCACTTTTGATATTGGAGAGGAACGTGTGAAACTCAGCCTCGACCAGAACGCTAATGACCCAACCGCGGCTGCACAGATTGAGTTGACCCAGCCAAAGCTCGACATAGCTGTTCCTAACGACCCTCCTCCAATTAGTAAAGAAGACGAGAATTTCACACAGATGCCTACCGACCCTCTTTGGCCCATTACCGAGTCCCTCATGCAAAGCTACAATGAAGGAATCGTTAGCACAAGATCGGTAACGGCTCCAACGACCTCAATGTCAACATCTTTTCCAATAAATCAAGGTGAGTACTCTAACCATGAATTCACTATTACTGGTTATAATTCTTCTCCATATTTTGTTCCTACACCGTACCCCGCCATTTATGCAATAGAGGAGTCCAAACCCCCATGGTTTTCGGATTTCACTAACCCTTGTGTAGGAATACCGGGCATATTATTAGAAGATAGAGGACCAAATTTAGTGACAAGAGCTGATAATGTTTACAAAGCTAAGTATGGGGTCCCTCAAAACCCCGACCTAGCTGCAAGAGAACCACCTTGAGCAAGGTAAGTACGTCGGGCTGACGACGTTAAAAATAGCGCTTACGGAAGGCAACCCGGTTTTAGTATAGTTTAGATTTTCCTTTCTTTTTAGATCTTTTTCCTAGCTTTCTTTTGAGTTTTTTAGTAGTTTTTAAGGTAGCAAGGTAGAATTGTTTTTAGGCTAACCTGAAACAGGAGTTGGGCTCGAAAACCATTGGAAAGAGGATACGCAGGCTCGTTAACGACCTCACCCAGGGTCGTTAACGACCCAGTTCGGCGACCTGAAAAAGGAAACGGGCAGGTAAGTATTTTTAACCTAATCTATCCTATATCTTTTACTTGTGCCGCCTTTTACCCTCTTCCCCTACCTCTAGCCCTCTCCCATAAAAACCCTTCCAAAATTCCCAAAATCCCACTCTCAAATTCTCAATCCAAAGCCCAAATCTCTCAAAATCCTACCGGTTTTCCTCACCACCGATCGGATTTCGCACCACCGCCCTACCCCCGGAATTTTACCCCGTTAACGAACCTACCACCCTTGCATTCGTTACCGGCGAGAAATCAAGCTCGTTAACCACTCCCAATTTCAATCTTGTTCTTCAATTTTGCGATCCAATGGTATGATTTCTAAACACTAACTCTCTATTTGCAAGATTTATGATTTTAGGGGTAAGAGTTTCATATCTTGGTCTTGTTTGAAGTAGTTGAATTGCATGTCTATTATCGCTCAATGATTTTATCGCTTCATACATTGGTGGTTGATCTTGATATATATTGGTTTGTTCTTGCTTGATTTTCCATTGAAATTTGATTTGGAAAAGCATGAATTACCTTGTTCTAGAATTGAGTGATCTTCATCATGAATTTTTGGGCAATTTTGGCATGTTCGGGATGGGTAATCGAGCAAGTATGGGGTGCATATACCTGATTGTGTGTCTTATGTAGGATTGTGTTTGATGCATGCTTGATTTATTGCAAAATTTTAGAGTATTTAGCACTCGGAAACCGCGACTGGTTCTCGATCAAGCTCGTTAACGACCTGTCCATGCTCGTTAACGACCCTGCAAATTTCCTAGTCCAAAACACAAGTCCAGGCTCGTTACCGACCCCAGTTGGGTCGTTAACGAAGCACTTCGAGAGCAATTTTGAAACCAAGTATGTGGTCTCTTTTCTATTGAATTGTATGGATCTTATCTTTGTTAATTCATATTTTTGTAGGTCGATATGGCAAGTTCTAGCCGAGCTGCAACTAGAGCCGACAAGAAGAAGAGGACTCAACGGTCCCCCTCTCCTCCGCGCATGGACAATGTGATTTTGCGCACCCAAGCACAATCCGACCGATTCAATGCCATATTAGACAAGGACCACTACACTAGGTGGTTCTCGAGGTCGAGTGCTAAGGCAATGAGGCTTTATGATGATGTCAAAGAGGACTTTACTATTCTTGGCGTGCCTCACTTGTTGAAGAAGGAAGAGGTACCGCACTTCTCGGCTCTCACTTCTGAGTTCCTGGCTACTCTTGAGACAAAATTCTCGACAAAGACTTCAGCAGGACGGATTAGATTCAATCTCGGCAACGTCAGTCACGAGTACACCATGGTAGAGTTCAATGGTATTCTCGAGCTCCCTAATCCTTCTCGGGACTACAACATCAAGGACTACAAGGTGACAAGGACTTGGAGCTATATCACCGGGGAAGTAGAGCCTTCCGCTGCAGCACTTTTCGGGGCAAGCATCATCAACCCCATTTTCCAGATCATTCTCCGAGTCCTCGCTGCTACTTTTTGGCCCAAGAAAGAGTTGAACAGGCCAACAAGGATGGAAGCTGCATGCCTCTAAACCATACTCTTTGAGGATCCCGCCCCATTGAACTTGGGGTATGAATGGCTACAATATGTGGAGAAGCAAGGGATCAAGTCAAAGGAATTGTGGTGCGGGAATTTGGTTAGTCTCTTGGCAACCAATCTTGGAGTCAATCTCTCCCTCTACACACCGTCCCACGCCCAATTGCTCAACAGGAACTACTGGTTTAGCTCCAACATTTTTACTCAAATTGAGGGAGGGTATACTACCAAAGTTCAAGGCCGAGATGTCATACCCACCTTGGCCAATCTGGAGCTGCTATACGTACCAAACTGGTACGAGTCATGGACGGGTCATGCGTTCCCATTAGAGCCCAAGCCACAAGATGAGCTATTGTTGAGACCGTGTGAGACACGATTTGAGAGGGAGGGAGAAGCTATGGACGAAGACGATGATGAGACTGAGGCAGCTATAGAGGCGGGCACGGAAGAGCTCGATATCGAGGAAGATGACCTCGACACTGAGATTCTGGGCAACAACATCTTCATTAATGAGCCCACCAGGGTCGTTAACGACCACTTCGAGGCTACTATCGAGGCACACAGCTTCGGTAACGACCCCTCATCGCCACCTGCCGAGCCACATTCTTATGGTCTTATGCCTTATAATCCGGTAATTTTTCAAGACCACTTCCAGCCTCACAACCACTATCAACCACCACCTCAGCCCGCTTACATTGGATCGGGTATCCCACCGCCATGGGCCGAAGATCTTTCGTCTCAAATGCAGCAGCTTAACCTTCAACAGACACACATCCACCAGAGGATGGATAGGTGGGAGAGTGTCTATTCTACTCGCATGGCGTTAGATGATGCGAGGCATCAACAGAGAGAGGCGGATGATGCGGAGCGCTGGAGGACAATGTATGACTTTATGAGGAACTTCAAGGAATAGTTCCCACCACCAGGGCGCTGATTTAGTTTGAGAGTTGTTCTTTTTCTGCTTCAAAGATCTTGTAAGTTTTTCTTTCTTTTTCTTTTTCTTTTCTATTCTTTTCTTCTGCTTACTTTTATTATAGTGGGGACACTGTAATTTTAAGTATGGGGTGGGAAAGGGTAGAAAACTTGTGTCTTGTTTGTTTGTTTTATCTTGTGTGTTTTTAGTAGTTCTTTTGTTTGTTTGTTTTGTCTTGTGTGTTTTTAGTAGTTCTTTGCTTTATAAAAAAATTCACAAAAAAATTGAAAAAAATTGAAAATTTAAAAAAAAGGAGAGTTTTTAGAATGGATAGATACCCTTTTCTTATGGTTCTATGATAGTGGTTGCTAGCATGATCATATAATTCCTTGCAAGCATGTCTTTGATAGTATAGCCTGATTCTTGATGTGAAGTTGTTTTTTATAGAGGAATAGCATTTGATGAAATTGAGCATGTATACTTTGCAGCATAAGTGATGCAATCCAACAAAAATTTGCCTTGTGAGTTATTTTTTTGGCCTTATAGGGAGAACATCAAAAATCCCTCTTCTTTTCTAGTGTGATTTTACTCTCTTTATGCATATTATCTCTTGGAATTGTGATGGTTATCTATTTCTTGAGACCTATATGAGATTTTTAGTTCATTGCATGTGAAATCATATGATAGAGAACTTATTTTCATAAGCCTTGTTAATCCATATCCACCTTATCATGATCCTTCTTTTTGAAGCCAGTTTGAGCCTGAAGCTTTTTTTTAGCTCCACAAAATTGTTCCCTAGCCAATGAAGCTTGACCCTATCCGAGGATTAGGACTTAGATTTGGAGAGGTTTGTTTTGTTGAGTAAAAAAAGATGAGATTGGTTCGAAATTAAGGATTTTTGGGAAGGGTAGATTGGAAGTCTCTTGTGTTTGATTTGTAAAAGAAAGATCTCTTGGTAAGAAAGGATGCACAAAAGAAAGTTGTTGTTGAAGAAAGAAAAGAAAGAGAGAATGGGTACACGATGAAGCTCGTTAACGACCTAGCTGGTTCATTAACGAGGCTGCTCGAGAAGAGAAAAAAATGAAAATAGAGCTGAAAGAAATATGAAAAGAGAAATTAGAAAAGTAAGATGTGCATTTGTGTTTAAAAGATAAGCCAGAGATTCTTTTGAGTTGTTTTATGAAACTTTTTAGGATATGTTGGGTGAGTGAAAGAAAAAGTGCTTAAAGAAGAGTGAGTTTGGTATTATTGTCTTTATGAATAGTTTTGGTGAGATATGTGAGTTTTTAGGAGTCTATGATTCCCGGATATTATTATCACCACATAGCCAAAATTTTCCACGCCTATTTGTTATTACTAAGCCCCATTACAACCCGGCCGAATGGAAGCTTCTATGAAGTTTTTCATTAAGCCTAATTTCTCTTGATGATTTTGCTTGTTTTGACAAATCTTAGGTGGAGAGTTTGGTGATATAAGTTCCAATTTATATGAGTTTTTGCATATAAGATTGAGTTGAGAGATTGAATTTATAAACCCAAACACTTGAAAGTTGAGAGAAACACATATCCTTGGTGAGGTTGGATTGTATTTGCTTATGTTTATTAGTGCTTATATATGTGTGATGACGTTAATAGTCATTTGCTATTTTCTGCTATGTTGTGATGTCGCTTTTACAAATGATGGCTATTACTTGATGAGCATGATTGTTTGGTTTTGGTTATTGTATAGTGATTGCTTGAGGACAAGCAAGCTTAAGTATGGGGTATTTTGATGTTCGTGTTTTTGGTCTAGTTTTAGGTGTCTTTCTTAGGTTGTTTAGTTTAGTTTTAGTAGGTTTTATAGTTAATTTTGTGTGTTTTTGGATAAGTTTGCATATTTTATGAAGAGTATGGAAGCTACTCCGTTTTGTGTCTTTTTGTAGGTTTTTGAGCGGAAAGGAGCTTTTTGTGTCTTTTTGATGTTCGTGTTTTTAGTCTAGTTTTAGTGTGTTTCTTAGTTTGTTTAGGTTTAGTTTTAGTAGTTTCTAGAGTTAGTTTTGTGTGTTTTTGGATAAGTTTGCATATTTTGTGAAAAGTATGGAAGCTACTTCGTTTTGTGTCTTTTTGTAGGTTTTGAGCAGCAAAGAGCGATTTTTGAGCTGAATTAGAGTGTTGTGGTGGAGGTCGGAGGAATATGAAGATAAGGAGGTCGAAGTCCAAGCTTTAAGTGAAGAAGAGTTGAAGAAAAGCCAAACAACATGCTCGTTAACGAACTTGTGAAGGGTCGTTAACGAGGCATAAAGATAGAATTTTCTGATGGATTTTGTGATTCCTACCGACCCTGAGCGGAGGTCGTTAACGATGGTTCCGTGTCGGTAGAGTTTTAAATGATTTTAGGGTTGTTATATCTTATATCTTATATCTTGTTATCTTTTTAGAGTAAGTTCTTATCTCTTAGGCTTTTTAATAGATAGCTTTCTTAGTATAAATACCCTTCTTTCTAGCCTAGAAGGAGAGGACGAGTTTTATTTCTTTTTGGAGAGCCGAATTGACGAGAGAAGAGTGGAGAAGAATAATGAGCTGGTTCGTTCGAGAGAAGAGCTAGGGTCGTTAGTTGGATTTGCTTGGGGTTTTGTTCTGTGTTTTCGGTTTCTTCAAGGATATTATAAGACGATATTTTTCTTATTAATTTTAAGTAAGTTTGTTTTGTTTTCAATGTTTTCTCTTGTTAAAGTTGTTTGCTTTATTACTATGAGTAGTGACTAGTTTTCTTATATAGGGTCAGGGTTGAAACCCGACATAGTTATGCATGTTTGATGAGTGAGTTGATGTTTTGAATGCCTTTTATCTGTTTTTAGATTGCTTGTGTGTTTATGCTTAGACGATAGTCGAGGTAATTTGAGTTTGCAATTTGATCGAAAGAGAAAGTTGTTGACTTCAAGGTTGATATTGTTCGATTACGAAAGTTTCGAGCTTTGGATCCGAAACAAGTGATTGAGTGAATTAATTTATGAGAATTGATTGATTTGCTTGCTAGTCAGCGAAAGTTGATGAATTTATCTATTTTAAAGGCATGATCTTTATCTTCTTATGAGTTTATATGCATGACTATGTTGTGGTAACCCTTGTCCTAGATTTTCATTCTTAATTGAGTTTGCATACGTTATATTCGTTATCGAGTTAGTTGCCTCGGTACCAAACCTGTGTTTTAGGTCGTTAATTTGTGTTCGTAGTTTTTCCAGGTTCGTTAACGACCCTAGCAAAGTCGTTAACGAGGTTAGTCGTAGGGTGTTTTGTTTTGTTTTGCTTTGTTTTATTTTTTTAGTAGTTGATAGACAAACAACCGTGCTTCCCGTGGAACAATCCTGACTTCTCTATACTCAGCGGGGTCTTGACTTATAAATTTATTTGTTGTCAAGAAACCCTCCTCAACAGAGACCCATCTTGTCTTGATTGGCTCTTCAATAACAGCTGCCAATCGAACTAAGATTGTTGTTGTGCCTTGAGCAATTTTTTTAGCTCGAGTCCTTGTGATTGGTCGGTCAGAAGGCACTCGAATCAACTCATCGACGTCGGTATGAGACATGGCTGGCTTCATTGCATCATTCAGCTTTATTTGTTAGGAATAAGAATAAGAAAAGATTTATAATTTAATTAATTAAGTATAATCCTCTACATTAAATTGGTTTGTTTTATTTGATTTCTATCTACGTGGACCAATTAGAAAAATGTATATAAAAGATATCTATATACTCTTACTAAACTCGAATCTCTCTATCCAATTTGTCACACATCTAACTATGCCACATAAGCATCTTAATTTAAATTTACTTCTTTACCCTTTCTTCTTTTTAGTATTTGTCATCCTTAAAAATATATAATATAATAATATTACTATTGTTATTAATATACAATGATCTACTACTTTTTTTATGGATAAAATTAAAAAATTATATAATTGTACATCATCATCTTTAATATATATCGTTTTTTATGTTATAACAATATTATCTTATTTATCATTATTACTTACCATATTCAATTAAAAAAGTTCAATTAGCTATGTTATTAATAAGCATTCTATACCTATTGTAATGATATTACCTCATTCATTACTATAACTTACCATATTTAACTAATGACTAATCTTATCAAAAAAAACTAATGACTAATGAGTATGAAATACTTACCATATTCAATTAATGACTATGAAAATATTATTCTTTTTTTAGTATTTATTTAACGATATTACCTCATTAATTACTATAACTTACCATATTTAACTAATGAGTATGAAATACTTACCATATTCAATTGATGAGTATGGAAATATTATTCTTTTTTTAGTACTTATTTACCTAAATATTATATAATATTATCTCAATCAAAATTTAAATCACATATCCTATTATAAATAAAGAAATTTTTTTACAGTCCTTACGTATTATAATAATGCTCACTTGAAAGTTTTATTGAGTAAATTATTTCGGTTCCTACATAATTTTTGTTTCAAATCATCGTCGTGTGTGGCACGACCGGGTCTTGCTAGTACCTAGATTATAGAAAAATTGATCCGCAATTCTATATGCTTCTGCCCATTCCAGAGATCCAAGCAAAGAGAGCCTACTGGCCACTTACAAAAGTGAGAGCTCTTGCCTAGTCGCCTTCTCTGAACGACGAGCCTTTAGCCGCACTACCCATACCACTCGAGCCGACTCCGTCTAGCCTCTTGCCGGGATTCGACATCAAGTCCAGAGCCTGCCCCCCATCCAGACAATCCTGGTTCCGCCACTGTGTACATAGAAATAAAAAAATAAATACAAATGTTGAAAAAAAAATTGCTATGATTATTAGAATATTAGAGTTGAGTGATATTACATTAATATATAGCGTATACAATACCATTCCCCTATCTATATATTATTGAGAGGAATAAGGAATTGAGGACTCATAACTTTCTTTTTAGAGTTTACTAGAAATTAGGAAGGTAATTTTGAAGATTTATTACAACCCATAATTACTCTAATATTTATGAATTAAGATTTTTCCTCTAAAACACAGTCATATTACTCATATATATACTAATATTTGGTTGTTGCTGCCCAGCCTTCTTAGGGTAGGGGAATCATCCCCCATTGTTTTTATGTAGAATGATGGGCTTCGTTAGCTTCGTACTTAGGAATTGGTTCGAGATCTGACCCACTCAAAATCGTTGCGTTAATTTGGGACAATTTCGCATGACACGTGTTAGGCGCTGAGATACAGCTCGAAGGGAAAATATAATCTTAAGAGGCCAAAGGTAACGCACGCCACTCAATCGGCTTCTCCGGCCACTCATCCGCCATTTCAGGTGAGCTTAATGTTTCGCTTTACTGCACTTTCTAATATAAGCATAAGCTGCTGGTGAAATATGTTAGTTAATATTGTACCAGTTATTAAAAGTATCGATTATCTTCTCGGCCGATATGTGGATGGAAGTTGGCTGCTTCGCAATTTGTTTTCTGTTTCTGACAGTAATTGAAAATGATTTTACTTTGAGAAACCCTAATCCTCGAAACTCGAAGCCTAAGAGTTCATGTTTTGTGTAAAGAATGGTTACAATTAACTCTAGCTGGTTGCTGTAGATCTTCATAAAATAATTCGAGGATCTGTAATTAAGATGGTTTTTTCCCTCTTACTAGATTTGGGAACTAGTATTCCTATGTGAATTGAGCAATCCTCGATAAATGAGTTCAAGATGATCCAGATTCCAGACTGTATTGTTTTCCTGAGAACCAGCTTTTTGTTTCTTGGAATTTGTAGGAATGGTTCAGGGAACATTAGCTAGTACCTTGCCAACCCCTAAAAGTAATGGCGTGTATGGATCAAACTCCCTCCAAAGGAATGGTTTCCTTTTAATGGAAAGATCTCAAATACTCATTGGAAGTGAGAGATGCTGCCTTGTGCGGCATTCCACCAAGAACCAGTCCCTAACAGGCCGGCTCTACATGGCAGGACCCAGGAATGTGAATGTTGGAGCTGGATGGTTCTTTAATGGAGGCAATAAAGGACTGGATGCGAGCTCTGAACAAAGCGAAAGTGCTAATGAGGATATCTTGGTGTTCTTTTTCCAATTGGACCTGGCAACTCGTGTACAGGTGTAGTATCGTATACCATACAGTAGGATTGCGCAACTTTATTGTTTCATGCCACTGGGGTTTCTGGTGTGCCATGTAAGCCTGGAATGTTTCAATGAATGCTTTATGCAAATTGTTGGCAGTATGCTTTGAACTTGGAGCAGTACGATATTGCACAGCAGCTGAGATATAAACTGACTGAGGTTAGGTCTTTGAGTGCTATATCGTTTGAGATCATAAATACTGCTAATTAAATATATGGAAAAAAGCTGTAATGAAATTAACTACAATAGCAAGGCGGAATTGACTACATTTCATAAAACCTGAACATTGTATCAGTCAGTAAGTCTTATTAATTTGTTAGTCTGATCTTTGTCACTTGTCCAAGTGTTCTTTGATTCATTTCAGTAGGAGAAAGTGTTGTTGAGCAGCCTTATTTTGGCAGATTGAAGAAGAAATCGTCAAAAAACGAGAAGCCAGAAAGGGTCCATCTTCAAAAAGTGAAGCTCAGGATCAAGCAATACGGATTTTGCGTTTGCGGTGTGGGACATACTATTGAGCCTATCAATCTTTTTATATGTCTGATATTAAGCTTTCAATGCTATTGGGTTGTAATAGCATTGATTCTGAATTCTTGCACTTTCACTTCCTTTGCAGTGCAGACATACAAACTGCAATTGAGCAGGAAAACTATGCCAAAGCAGCTCAATTGCGTGATGATATTTCTAAGTTGGAAGCAGAGGCTTTAGCTGCTTCAGCTAAAGCTTTAGCATATGAAAATGTTCATTATCGATTTCGATTGGGTCAGAAAGTGAAACATAAGAATTTTGGTGAGTTTGACAACTTCACAAATAATTATGTACTTGTAGTTTCTTTGAATGGAAATTCCATCATATGGTTCCTGTATAGTGAATTCAACTGTTTACTTCCTATGCACTTCAACTGTACAGCTTGTGTTTCTATTCTGCTCTATTCTTGTTGTCAACTTATGGCTTTACAGGTGAGAGTTAAAAAAAAATGGTTTGATCATAAATGTTCTTCATCCAATTTTAGGTTACAAGGGTGTAATATGTGGAATGGATCCCATATGTTGTGAATCTTGTTCATGGATAGAAACTGCCAGTGTTGAGAAATTGTCTCAAGGGTCTAATCAGCCATTCTATCAGGTGAAAGCTGATTCCTGTCCTTTTTTAATTACTTTCTCAATTCGTGCCATCTTGCCATTTAATACTCATAATGTGCTGAAATTCTTTCAACCTTAACCATCTACTAGTGTGATATACTGACTTCTTGCAGTTGAAAATGAGTTATTTGGCTTTAACCATGGATCTTTATGTGAGTTTTAATTTGTCGCCTTGCAGATATTGGTAAATCTACACGAAGATCCTGAGCTTCTGGTAACATATGGTAAAATTTAGTTCTTTCTAATGAAGTATCCATGTATTTATTATTGCACACACTTACGTGCATTTATATGGGGCGCGTCCTCATGCTCATTGGCTTTTATAAACCGTCTTTGAGATGGATTTAGTCTCTATATCAATTTTGGTGCATTCTAACTGAATTCAGTTATTATTGTCACATAGCTGAATTTTAGTTTTTCTTGGGTCTATTGAGCGTACCCCCTTTCCCTTGGGCAAGGGTACCCCCATCTTGACTCCCCAGATTTCGCTGTAGCGGAGCCTCACTTGGTCAATGATGATGACTTATGTGCATTTATTACTCTGTGATGTTGGACAACATGCCGGTTTCCTTCTAGTAGAGGCATAGTTCTTCCCTGCATGGTTTTTTGTTTGAAAGAAAATCCAATTACTTTCTATGTTCAGCTTTGTGACTCATAACTGGGCTCTTTGTGGCTACTATGAATTTGCGCTTTAACTGAAACTCGATGATTTTATAGCAGAAAAGGTTGCCAAACTTAATTCTTTTGGCGTTGAAAATTTCATGCTAATGCCATTCAAGTTCACTTATCAATTGAAATGTGGATGGTTTTGGCTGCAGTTGCTGAAGAGAACTTGCTTGCTCTGGACAAGCCAGATTTGGTTAGTATCCTACATTCTCCCACTACACTTTTGAAGTTGCTTTTCTTGGGGGGAAGGGGGCGAGGGAAAGAGAGACTTGAAATTTACTGATAATTCTTCATTGGTGTACAGGGCAGATTTGATCATCCGTATCTTTCCTTTCTATTTTACGGTATGGACACAGCCGGAGATTTCATCCCTGTGAAGCAACTACGTGAAAAGTACAATCAGCCTCGACACGAAGTGCCTCCTGATCCTGATGACGAGAATAACACTGAAGACTCCTAATCACCATGACTTGCAATCTCCTTTTTTGCAGGCTAGGTTGGTGTTCTGGTGAAACTCGTCTGGTTCTGCGTCACTGTACAGGAGATGCAGTTCCACAAGTCAATGTTTTTTTTTTGGTTGAATCCACAAGTCAATGGTTGTTGATAGGTTTATATTATTGAAGGGGTTTGTTCCATCAAATTTCTACATAATATTCTCGCCTTTGAACATTGCTACAATGGACCTGTATTTACTTTTAGCAGATGAATGCATTTCATATCAACTAGGCATTTTGTGATTAATTGCTCGTTTTGTTAATAGGGTTCTCTATTTTGATTTCATTAAGAAATTCATTAAATGGAGCCAAATCCTAAGCAGCAAATACTGTAGTGGTCGTGCTGACATCGATATGTTCCAAACCCGACCTTGTGCATCACAAATGTGGAAAGGAATTTTGCATGGCTCAAAGCTTCTTAGTCGAGGCATTGGTATGTCTGTGGACAATGTCTGTAACACCTTTTTCTGGGATCACCCATGGCTTATGGAGCAGCCGCTTGCAACTGTTGCAGTGCAACCATTAACTGATGAGATGCTCAGCTGCACGGTTTCGGATTATTGGGGCGACAATCAATGGAATTGGCACCTCCTACAGGACTTACTACATGTTGATGCTTTACACAGACTACAATCAGTCCAACTCGTGACTGAATTTAGCTCAGGACAGGGTCCTTTGGCACCTTTCCACATCAGGCCTATTCACAACTAGTTCAGCGAGAAACTTCATGTTTCTCGTGGCTCATGAGTCGGTCTTGTGTAATGCTACAAGAGTTAGAAGACATCTGTCTAACACGTTGTCCTGCCCTCGCTGTTCATGTGAAGAAACTTTGCTCCACATGTTACGTGATTGCCCGGCTATCAAGAATATTTGGCTTGCTTCAAGTACGAATTCGCCCCCAGTTAACTTCTTCTCATGCAATGATACGAAAGTCTGGATTCATGATAATGTGAAACAACGTGACCAGTGGAGCACGAACTTTGCAACCATGCTTTGGTACACTTGGAAAATCCGGAATGAGCTGTGCTTTGAAGGGATCGACAATTGTGCTAGACATTCAAGGTGGTGGTCTCCGTCTTCGATGTTTATCTTTCGACTGCATCCAAGACTACTGCCATTCTTCAACCCCATGACGTAGGAATAATGACTACAGACCGCCTGTCTGTTCATGGTCACCCCCGCCCCAGGATTGGATTGCGCTGAATGTTGATGATATTTCCAAAGGCAACCCCGGACCGGCAGCAGGTGGTGGTGTGTTTCGAGATTCACATGGAGCTTTTACTAATGCATTCACCTTCTCTTGTAGCGTTTTCTTGGCTCTCATTGTTGAACTCTGGGAATTGAAGCATATAATCCAATTAGCAAGCCAACTGTCGACGTCAAGCAAATTCGGTGGTTCGGGGTTTATTAACAGGGATGGCACAGGCACCAGCCAGGTACTTCTTTATGATCCAACAATGCAAGGACATTATCCGCGATTACCCCAGGGTGGTACATGTTACTCAGGTTCGACGTCAAGCAAATTCGGTGGCTGACATGCTAGCTAATTCGGCTCTCGCCTCTAATGTTTCCTTTATGACTTATAATTCTCCTCCTAGTTCTATATGCATTTGCTTAGTATTGATGTTGTAATCCTTTTGGGGAATGACTAGTTTCCTCAATTAAATAATATCGCAGGGGTCTCCTTGTTTTTCGACCAAAAAAATTCATTAAATTATGTGTCGAAGAACGATAAAAAGACGCGTATTATAAAATTTTTGAGAGAATCGGTTTAAAAATTGACAAGGACAAGGTAAATAAAATGATGCATCGGGAGATAAATGAGAATGCACTTGAGGAGATAAAATGATGTTACGTGCAATTTTTTTTTTCACTAGAGTGTATAATATCGTAACTGATTGTGTAAAATTTTATAACTTATTGTATAATCTTAATATTGACTATGCATAATGTGGAAATTGTCTATGCATGACAATTTTTACTAAGTGTGCAGTATATTGGTAGATGTTGTAACTGATTGTGCATAATTTTGTAAGTGACTGCATAATCCTATAACTCACTGTGCAAAATATTGTAATTGAGGGCGCATGACTTGATTAATTGAGTATTCATTATATTTTAATTGACTGTGCATAATTTTTGTAAGTGGTTGTGCAAAATCCTATAAATGACTTTGCATAATCCTATCATCGACTGTCAATAATATTGTAATTGAGTGTGCATGACTTTTGCACACTGATTATAAGTTCATCATGCACACTCAATTAAGAAAGTCATGCACAATCTATAACAAAATTATGCACTCCCCTTTATCGGGAATGTTGGGATTGGCATGAGAGTTGGATTCCACACTCAAGTCGTGGTCCAGAGTACCATCATAAGTGCCCGGAGAAATGGTCCCTTCAAGCATAGGCGAGGGCGTGCCCAACGGCGTCGTGTGCAAGGGCGCGACACTCGGAGCATGCAAGGGCGCGTCGCGTGGCTCGGGCGTCGACGTTGGAGACACATGGTGAGAGGGACTCTCATCATCCTCCCACCTTCAAAAGGTTTCGTCCACGAACCTTGATCCTGAATATCCTCAACATTATCGTTAGAAAAATAAGGAACAAGGTCGGACACGTTGAATACCTCATGGACGCCATAATTCGAAGGAAGTTCGAGCTTGTAAGCATTGTCATTGATGCGTTCTAAGACCTGAAAAGGTCTATGTCCCCGATGCTTATGCTTAGAATTTCGAAGAGCGAGAAACCGCTCCTTCCTCAAATGAACCCATACAAGGTCGTCGGGTTCAAAAATCAACTCTTTGCGCCCTTTGTCAGCTTGGTGCTTGTATTGCATCGTTCGCCTCTCCAATTGAAAGTGTGTTTCCTCATGAATGTGCTTGATCTTCTCAGCTAGATCATGTCCCTCGTGGCTCTCTCGGTCCTTAGTAGCATAAGGCGCCAAATCAAGCGGTGTGACGAGATTGCGTCCATACACCACCTCAAAAGGCGTCTTCAGTGTGGCTGATGAGCGGACCGGGTGTATGCAAAATCAATGAAAGGAAGACACTCTTCCCACCGGCGCAAGTTAGTTTTCAAAATAGAATGCAAAAGGACACCAAGAGTACGATTAACGACCTCGGTTTGCCTATCTGTTTGCGGGTGGCAAGTAGTAGAAAATAGAAGCTTGGTACCGAGCTTGACCCAAAGCATCTTCCAAAGGAAACTTAAAAATTTGACATCGTGATGAGAAACAACAGATTTAGGGACACCATGCAACCGAATAATGTTATCAAAGAACAAGCTAGCAACATGAGAAGCATCATCGGTTTTGTGGCAAGCAACAAAATATGTCATTTTTGAAAACCGGTCAACCACTAAAAAATGGAATCCCTACCTCTCTTAGACCTTGGTAACCCCAACACAAATTCCATGGAGATATCCTCCCATGGCACACATGGAATCGGTATTGGGATATACAAACCGTGAGGGTGCACCTTAGACTTTGCACGCAAACAAATCACACATGAAGCACAAAATTTATCTACTGACCTAAGCATGTGAGGCCAATAAAAAATCTCCCTAAGCATATGCAAAGTTTTTATGTCCTCAAAGTGCCCCATGAGACCGCCACCATGGGCCTCATGCACCAACAAACGCCTAACCGAACCATTCGACACTCACAAACGAGTTTCATAAAAAGAAACCCCTCATGCAAATAGAATTGATCCCGACTCCCCCCCCCCCCTTCAAACAATCATGATATATGTCACCAAATTCAGAATCATGAGCATATAGTTCCTTCATGAAAGCAAATCCAAGCAAGCGAGCATCTAGTAAAGATAAAAGAGTGTACCGTTGTGACAACGCGTCGGCGACGACGTTGTCCTTGCCTTTATTTTGCTTAATGACATAGGGGAAGGACTCGATGAATTCCACCCATTTTTCATGCCTCCGATTCAGTTTTCTTTGGCCCCTCAAGTATTTCAACGCCTCGCAGTCGGAATGAATGACAAATTTCCAAGGCAAGAGATAGTGCTCCCATGCCCTAAGCACCCGCACAAGGGCAAGCAACTCCTTGTCATACGTGAGTTACTTGAGCTCGGATCCTCCCAACTTCTCACTACAGTAGGCAATGGATTTCCCTTCTTGCATGAGCACCCCTCCAAGACCGATTCCCGACGCATCACACTCAATCTCGAACATCTTGCTAAAATCGGGAAGGGCCAACAATGGTGCTTGTGTCAACTTAGATTTTAGGATTGCAAATGCCTCCTCTTACGGTCGAAACGTTGTAAATATATAGAAAATAGGGGAAAAAACAAATACAAACCACACCTGACCAGAAAAAGTCAAGGTGAAAAAACGAACAACTCCAACCTCGGATCTACGATCCGGTCAAAACTGCCCTACGGGCCTAACAAAACTGGGTCTAAGACCCATGTCAAGACTTGCCTAGCAGGCTTACAAACCAAACACGAGTTCTTGAGAGAACCCCTGAAAAAACCAGCCCAAGAACGTCCAACAAACAGTCCTACCCAAGAAGACCCACTTAACCAACATCAAAGCCAAAATTACAAGACCAAAAATAACACGTGGAGCCCACAAAACCAACACAAGGACTTCACCAGCCACATCACTTCCCACTAACAAACGTGGAGAAAATAAACTAACCCAGGTCTCTAAGAACCTTAAACGTGTTAAGGTCCCCATTAACCCCTTGCATGTTTGTCTTTTTCTCTATCCAATTTTTGGGTATGAATTTTGTTTTACACCCCTGTATACTCCACCCTTCTTCAAGTATTTCCTTGCCTTTCTCTTGCCTTGAGAGTCCTGGTCCGTCCATTTTACCATTCACTATTCCAAAAGATGGGGTCTTTTCTACCTCATGTTCTAAGTTGCTCGGGGGTGGAACGGTCTTATTTGGGTTGTCCATTATCTCTACTGGGATGACAGCCAATTATGGTTCTTTTTGTTTCCAAATTCAAGCCCCTACACCTATTCTCTTGTGATTGTCCCCCACACTCGGTTGCTTAGATTTCTCATGGCCAAATGTCATATTTGAGCTTGGGTTCCCAGCCACCACATCTTTGAAAGACTTTGGTTGTCTATCGAGATTCTCTCCACATTCTGCATCCGTCCTTTGCCTTGGTTTGAAGTCTTTCTCGCATTGGTATTTTGTGTGTCCAAATAGTTGGCATTTATCACATGACCTCGGTAGCCACTCAAACTGCACTCTATGTTTATACATTGTGCCGTTATAACTTTCAAGCCTAACTTCTTTTCTCATTGCTTCCTGCGGTGTCACCTCCACTAGAATCCGGGCATATGAGTGTTTCTCCACCACATTGGTTATTCCGTCCATACTAATTGGTTTCCCGATCATGTTGCCAATGATCTCAATCATGTGATTTGAGGACATGAGCATTGGATCTATGTCCAAAATTTTAGCCCAAACCGGGACGGAGCTAAAGCTTGACCAATCTATTGCCATGCCAGTGTGCCACTCTTTTACTATGAGGGTTCGATTACCCCCTATTAGCCACGGCCCATTCTCCATGACCCATATTTGATCTTTGACTGAGCCAAACTTAAAAACCATTACTCCATTCTCTTTAATGAACAGCTTGGGTTGAGCAACGTTCCAATGTGTCTCCATGAAGCCTTTGATGCTATGATATGGCAGTCTACCCCCCACGAGAACCCCAATAAGGGTTGGTTCCCATTCAGCCTCAACATCTGCAACCTCCTCGGCTGAAAACTTATACACATCTTTTGGAATATTGGGAATAACATTCAGCCTGACTTCTCTAGTGATGCGTCGGTTACCTACTCTTGCATGGTTGGGCTGTTTCTGATCCATTGGTAAGGTCTCATCATCCTCCAACTGCCCTTTTACTTGACCAGCTGAGTGGAGAAGAGATCCATCTGTTACAGAACATATATTCAGCTGGTTTTTATCTTGCTGTTGCATACTATTCTCCACTGGCAGCTCAACACTATTGGGAACACCCAGTTCATTCGAAATAGCCCCTGCTTGAACATTACTGGATTGGTATTTAACACTTGCAACTGCTGTACCAGACTCCTGCTGGGATGTACTGTCACCAGTTACACCAGCCTTAAGTTTGTCATTATTCAGCAAGGGCAAATGTTCAATCTCATCAACACCAGCACACAACAGATCCATTTCCTGATTTTTCGGTGGAGTATTCGAGCATAAACCATTCAGATCAGCACCCTCCGGTTTGTTGCCCAAGGTTTTACATATCAGCTGTTGCACATCATTATTTTTTTCCTCATTGACATTATCAAATAGAGTGTCCTTTGTGACAACAACAGTTGGAATAGTAACCTGCACAGCAGCTGAGACATCATCGTCATCTTGTTTTTGGTTGAAAAAATCATCTGCAGTTGGAACACCAACACCAGCAAACTTTTGAATATCCAATGGTCCATTTATTGGCCCATTTTTTCTGGTACCTATGTTAACTTCAGCAGCAGCAGAATGTGATCCCTTTTCAATATTCATATCTTCCAACTGATTCAGCTTTGTCTCATAATTGATATCTGAGACGTCCTTACGCCTCTCCCCACATAAATGGAACATTTTTCTTGGTGAGGAAGGTCAAAGGCGCATCCAACATACTAAAATCTCTCACAAACCAGCAGTAGAGGCTAGCGAAACCGAGGAAGCTTCGAACTTGAGTCATAGTTGTCAGTGTTGGCCATTCTTAAATCCCCTTAACCTTTTCTTCATCCACTTGTAGTCCATTCCTACTCACAACAAAACCAAGAAACACCACGTGATCCGAGCAAAAGTGGTATTTCTTGAAGTTAGCAAATAGGTGCTCCCTTTCAAAGCATCGAGCACTTGCCTAAGGTTCTCTACATAAGTGGGTAAATCATGGCTATAAATCAAAATATCATCAAAGTATACAACCACAAACTTACCAATGAATAGTCGAAGGACGTGGTTCATCAAGCGCATGAATGTGCTAGGTGCGTTGGTCAATCCGAAGGGCTTGACCAACCACTTGTAGAGGCCTTGGTTGGTCTTGAACGTCGTCTTTCATTCGTTGCCCTCCTTCATGCGTATTTGATGATACCCGCTCTTCAAATCAATTTTGGAGAAGATACTAGCTTTGTGCAGCTCATCAAGCATATCCTCAAGCCTCGGAATTGGGTGGTGATACTTGATGGTGATATTGTTGATCGCATGGTAATCGACACACATTCTCCATGTGCCGTCCTTCTTAGGCACAAGGGTGATGGGAATGACACACGGGTTGAGGCTCTCACGCACATATCCCTTGTTAAGAAGCTCTTGCACTTGCCTTTGAAGCTCCTTGGTCTCCTCGGGATTGGCCCAGTAGGCTGGATGATTCGGCAAAATGGCGCTCGGGACAAAGTTGATTTGGTGCTCAATCCCTCTTAGCAGCGGGAGTCCCTTTGGCACCTCTTCTTGAAATAGCTCCTCAAAGTCCCGCAAAAGTTGAGAAATAGGAGGCGAAAGATCACCTAATTCTTGGAAATACAAGTAAGATTCATGAAAGACAACTAAAAGGAAAACGCCACTTCTTTGAGTGTGTGAACAACCTCTTGCGGTTTGGCCAAAAGAGTGGGAGTAGAGGTGCCCACATTGCCGCCTATGGCCAGCTTCTTGTCCTTCTTTTCCTCTCGGATAGCATGCTTCTTGCTTTTCTCCTTGGATGCGTAATCCACCATTATCTCATGGGGTGACATCGGGTGCAAGGTCACCTTCTTCCCCCTATTTGGAAGTGATACTCGTTGGAAATACCGTCATGAATCGCTCCTTTGTCAAATTGCCAAGGGCGTCCCAAAAGTAGATGACAAGCGGTCATCGGGACCACGTGACACTCCACCTCATCCTTGTACGACCCTATAGAAAAAGATACACGAGCCCTCTCCTTGACTTGGATAGGGGCATTAGAATTCAACCAACACAATGGATAAGGTAAAGGGTGAGGAGTAGTACTCAAAGAAAACCGATCCACCACTTCTTGGATAATAATGTGACAACAAGAACCGCTATCAATGATCACACTATATACCTTATCCATGATCTTACTTCGAGTGTGAAAGATAACTTCTCGTTGATTTGGTGTGGTGGTATTCTCCGTCATGAATCGGCGTCGGAGGTGCCCGTGAAGGTCAACACATTGAGCTTGATGCCTTAGGGTTGTTCTCTAGCTTGAGGCCTCTCCTCATGGTAGATGGGCACTTGCCAAGGCTGGGATGCAGCGCCGTACACGGGCGCACGAGGAAGTTGGCCGTGGCCAACCATGCGTTAAGGAAGAAGCCCGACTGTCCCGACCATAGTGGTGGTCGTGGTCCGACCTGTCTCTTGAGAGTTAGCCACTCCATGACCTACAAGGTTAGTGGAAACTAAAGGAATATTGTTTGGGAATGTAACATAAGTAGGTCTTACCCCAGAATTGGCCACATAAGGTGGAATGTTGGCGAATGATATGATGTGTTTTATACAGCATAACTAGGACTTTTTAGTACATCTGTTTATAGTGTTTTAGGTCTATTAGAAGCATTATTGAAGAATAGGATTGAAGGCCGTAGGTTCGAAGTTGCAACAGTTTGAAGATGTCGAAGATTACTCAAGGCCGCGATCGCGGTTTATACTGGGAGCGATCGCGGTTCACGTCGCCGAGAAGAGCCGCGGTTACGAGAAGGCCGCGATCGTGGTGCACACTAGCGGCGATCGCGGTTCAAGTTTGCTGTTGAGGTCGCGGATTGGAGAAGGCTGCGATCGCGGCCCTTCATTATGGCGATCGCGGCCCTGCTGAAGTTGACAGGCGAGATGTGTTCCGCTTAGTTTTATTATTTTATATTTTATGTCTTTTTATTTCCTGTTGTTCGAGACTACTTAAGCTTACTTTTCAGCCTTTGTTTGTATTCTCTCTTAGACCTAATTTTTATTATTCCATACGTTTGTATTTTCTCTCTTATGGAGAACTAAACTCCTTTAATTCTATTCAAGTTGAAGCTTTTCAGACTCAAGTTGTTGTGAGATTCTACTTTACAGGTTTATTTCTACATGTTATTTCAATTCTCTTGTGCGTAATTATTATTGATTGTGTGGATTTCTGCTTGTCTGTCCAACTATTTAAATTTTAATACTCTCTATTGCTAGATCTAGGTTTTCTCGTACAAAACCTAATCTTTGTAGCAACTCAATTGGTTTAGGACTCGTTGGACTAAAACAATTGAGAAAGAGATTTGAATACATGTTCATTGTTTGACTCGTTGGAATTCAATTGCATGTATCCTGCTTATCCTTGTTCTCATTGCTAATATGCCTATTATTTATGATCGTTTCATGAGTTGTTTGGATATTAAGTTTGCATGTCTCATTGCCATGTTATATTTCTGATCAGGATAGGAATAACCGAAAGGAATAACTTGTTTGAATCTATGATCAATAACTTGATGATGAAAGTGGATGCTTGAATAGGATTGCTTTCCTCAATTGATAAAAACCCAATCTTTCTTTGCTTTTTTTAATTGCTTTACTTGCTTTAATTTCCCTAGCTTTAGATTAATAACCAAAAATCCCCCCTTTTGTTACTATTAAGTTGATAACAATATTACTTTGAATTACAAGTGTCTCTTGGGTACGACCCTGACTTACCGACTATAATACTTGAGTAACTAGGGATTTATTTTTTGATTTGGCACGACGACTTTCAGCCAGTCAGCGAAGCTCGTGGGAGGGACATACGGGAGAAGGCTTTCATACGGCGTACTTAGACCATGAGAGACGGTGGCCTCTAGATTCGGCAAGTAGGACGTCGAGGCCTCCTCAGAACCCCTTCCGCATGATGGTCACTTTGTAGGGCGCTCGATAGGGCCCCCACATGAGGAACTTGTTTCCTCTCATCCAATCCTTGGAATCGACTTTCCAAGTTGGGTTGAAGGGATTGTTGAATGGACTGGAACATTGCCTCCACCGACTTGGGTGACCCATCTTCGGCCTTATCTTTGTCTTTGTCTTTGTTGTCACCTAAACCAAACATCTCAACAAAATTCAAAGTAACAAGAAAGTATATAGAGACGCACACGAATTAATCACCGGAACTTGTTCGAGATAGAAATCCAACAAGTTGCAAGTATTGAGGTACTTAATCAAGGATTGAACACAACCTTTCATCTACCCAATCAAGCAAGATTAAACTCTTCGTGTTCCTCCACCATTTCGTGTGACAATTCAACCAAGGAACATAAAAAATTAGTCCTCCAACAACACAATTCAAGCACGAAATTTTGACACAAATCGAAGCAAGATTAAGGCAACACTCACTCGATTCAAACAAGGTATGGGATGAAATGAAGAACACTTGTAACGAGTGGAAATCCAAAGTCGAAACAAGGTTTAGATGGCGATACCTTCACGTGGCTCCGATACCACTTGATGGCTGGATCGTTGGATGGTTGATGATGTGAGGTATTCGCCTTAAGAAGGAACGAAACAACGAAGCCTTCTCTTGGACCGATGGTGGTGGAAGGGTGACGTGAAGGATATGGATGCAAGGCTCGGATATGACTCACCGAGAGGTGCACACTAGATTGAAGATGAACGTTTGATATGACTCACCAACGAGCTCTTCAACAACATCAAACAATGAAAAGGGAATGCAAGAAAAGAACTCAAACTGAAAACAAATTAGAGAGTAGCATTTTTCATCCAACAAGTCTAAAAAGAAAAGAAGGCGAAGAGAGGGTTTTAATCCCTAAAGGCACGCCCCCACCATTCAGCCCACACTTCTCACAAATTATATAAAACTCCCTTAAGTTTCAAGAAATTCACCTAAAAGTTCTTGACAAAACATAAGTCAAATTTTAGCACTAGTCGAATCAAGAGTCACAAGAAGACTCCATCCTTCACCATCATTAGCCTTCAAAAACTTATGAACCATGAGCTCCTCCTTGATTTGGTCTAGCATTGCCCTAGCTCGAGCTCATGTGATGCTCCCAAGATAGGCGTGGTGCCTTGGCTTGGAACCTTGGTGCCTTAGACGCCGGTTTTGGACACTTGTCCACGTAATGACTCCCCGTTTTTGGGAATATTGTGATTGGTACAAAGTACCATCACAAGTGCCCGGAGAAATGGTCCCATCAAGCATAGGCAAGGGTGTGCCCAATGGCGTCGTGTGAAAGGGCGCGCAACCGGGCATCAGCGTCGTGTGCAAGGGTGCAGCACTCGGTGCATACAAGGGCGCATAGCGTGGCTCGGGCGTCGGCGTTGGAGACACACGGTGAGAGGAATACCATGTGAAAGCAAGACTGAAGATTGGATGCGCAAGAGTCTCTTGCAACCGTCAAAAATAGGAAGAAAAGACCATTGATTTCAAGTATGTAAGCGTCACTTCCCAAGACAAATTCGAATTCGCTTCAAAATCATGAATAGAAATTTGAGCGGGTTCAAGGGGGTATTTTGGGCCCTAAATATCTAGGAAGGTTTAAATAATGGTCTGTCCAAAAAGTTGGACAATGGAGGAGGAGTGCATCCCTTGTAACATCTTCGGAGAAGTCGCACACGTAGCGGAAGGAGGCTTCAATGTGCGAGTAGCTGTTGGAGCGGCAATAACGTCAAGGCAAAATTTGTGGCATCAAGATCCCAACATCACAAAATGGAGAGCAATGGGGAGCGAGGATGGATGGATGAGCGATCGAAAATCAGATAAAAAGGAGCATATACAACCTTGTCTACATATTCTTGCGAAAAGTGTTCTTAGTTCATTGGCTCTAAGCTCATAATTTTTCTTGTAGTATTCTCGGAACCTGGTCTTCTATCATTACAATTTCCTACCAAACTTTTTCAATTCATTCTTTACGATATGTTTATTGCATATATTACTTTGTAATATAATGTGTCGATAAGATACGATTGCTTTTTGACTAAAGCTTCCCGCATTTTAGCAAGTCTAGTGTTTACACGTGAGATTTGCCCCAAAACATTAATCATCTTTTCAGTCATTAATGTATCAAAGTCAAAAAATTAGAAACTTTCTACACAAATCCTCATTGTGAAATTCTCCTTTGAGTGGAAATCAAGTTCTTAAAAATCTAGAAAGAGAACGTTGTTCAAAACATAAGGTGACTTTAATTTCCAAGAATAACACATATAGAAAGGCATCATAAGCCTTACATGATGTTTCTACTTATATTTCTACGCTATGTAAGCATTATATCTCAAAGTCAGAACTAAATAATGAAATTCTCATTTAGCATGCATTCCCAATCTTAAGCCTTTTTAACTCTTGCAACTTTATACAAAGGAGGCTTATTCAAAAAGTGTAGCTACTTACTGACATTGAAAGGCCAACTTTGCAACCTATCAACAATGTGATCTTCTAAATCGTTGAAACTATGCATTGGAAGATGATGATAATAGCATTTCAATAAAAATAACAAAGATTAATATGCGTTTTAAGGGTATGACTCAAAGTAAAGTTAGAAAATCATGGTAATTTACAAAACAAAGAAGACAAAGCTATCAAGTACTAAGTTCACACGCTATCTTCAGTTCCAAGCATTAGAGGCTAAGTTATAACACTTGAAATACATGTAAGTTTAAATCCAATTGATGGATTCTAAAAATCCACACATATGCGATAATTTAATTATATTAAAAATCAATAGTTAATAGACTTTCCCTCGACTTTGAAAGATTATTTATACCAAGTGAAGGGAAAAAAAAAAATAGATTAGAATTACCTCCAAAACAATAGAGAAGAAAATCAAATGCATTTTCATCCATCTCCATCTAAGTAACCTCTTTCTCATTCAAGATAAAATATAAAGCTCTTCTTTAGAAACTCACTCTAGTCTCACCTCGAAATCATCATTTTTGGGGCCAAAGATCCCATTGCAGTGAAGAACTCTTAGAACGAAAATTTCTTATCAGTTGAGCTGTCTCTTGAGAAAAAGCCTATGGTCCTCTATGGAAAAACATTAAACACACTTTTTGGGAACTCGAGCCATGCATATTAAACAATTAAGCACTTTCACTCATGGTGTCAAAATGTGACAAAATTTTGCATCGATTCAACCGATTAACTAACCTTAGCTTTCAATTGCCAAAATCGGAGAGTGTCCTTAATTTTGTGCAAATTAAAAAACATGTGCTCCAAGATATCATCCAATAGATGGAGGCCAAAGGGAGGGGTGTGCCTATGCCAAGGCTGCTATGCAGTAGCATGCCCTTGCAAATCTAGCTAAGGTAGTCATCGTGCCTAAAATGGCCAACAACCTCCAAATTAATAAAGGGCTCAAGAATCCATGGTAGGTCTATTAAATTGGGGTGTCACTTCCCATGAGCCATGAATCAAGACATCAAATGGATTCATGCATCTATATTTTTCAAAGTTATATTAATTCTCTATTTTATTTTCTATATATATCATTTAATGTTGCGTTAATTCCTACGTGTCATTTAATGATATTAATTGGTTGAATATTCATGCATTTGTTGGGGTATTGTGCCTATAAAAGGCCATCACTCTTTGTTATTTAGTAACCTAGATTTTAAACAAGAAATATAAGGCTTTGCCGATTTTGTTTAAAGGAGAGATCCCTTGTTATTGTAAGGGTTTCTTGACAAATAAATAAATCTATAAATCAAGACCCCGCTGAGTATAGCAGAGTCAGGTTCGTCCACGGAAGAGAGTCAGTATCAAAGTTTGTTTACTTAGGGTACAAGTAATAGCAAAAGATTGGATTTTATCAATATGAAAGAGACTTCTAACATCTAGGTATCACCACAACAACAATCATGTATGCCAATGTCAATGAAACACAAAGATCATGCTTTTATCACATAAAGTTGTCAACTTTCGTCAACCATGCAAGTAAATCAACTAACTTTCGTTAAATTAATAAACTTTCGTTTCAAAATCCTAAGCAACTATTCTGATTCATAGTTTGTCTCTTTCGATTCAAACTAACACCAAGAAATTCCTTATCTTTTGATTAAGGATTTAAGCAAACAATCAAATCATAATCAAAGGCAAGCACACACAACCATTGTTGGGTTAACCCCAACCTTAGAAAGAAGAGAAACTACTCACACTTCATCATGATTGAAAAATAACTAATTGAATAAAAAATAAACTTACAATTAAATCCAAAGCAATTGTCTTCCAAAAATCTCCAACTCGTCTCTCTAACGTTTCAAACTAGAATGCTAAGCGTGTGTAACCTCAAACAAAGCTAAGAGAAGTGTTTTTATAATAAAACTAAAGCTGCTCCTAAGGAAATAAATCTATCAAGATAAATCCCCTAAGGACACTATTTAAAAGAAATAAAAAATACATTAATTGCACCGACTCAACAAAACTCCTACCGACACGGGATGCCTCGGTACTGACCCCGTCATGGTCGGTAGGGTTTTCCTTGAATTTCCTTCGACTTTGCCTTCAATGTGTACATCGGTACCGACGTGAATCGGTACTGACCCCAAACACCTCGGTAACGACCCTACTGCTTCGGTAATCGGTTCGTAACTAAGAGCATGCTTCGGTAGGGGGTCGTTAGCCTTCGTTTTTGCCTAGATTCTTCTTCTAACGTTTCATGTTGTGTCAGTAACGAACCTCTGAAACTTCATTCTTGGCTTGAACTTGATTCTTCACCTCTTTCTTGACATCTCTTCATCTTCACTCCTCTTGCACTTTTCTCGGGCTTCTCTTCACTCCTTAAATTGCTCCAAAACAACTCAAAAGACTAATAAAACACCGCCAAAGCTTATTTAGACTTCATATCTTAAACAAATACGAAAACCTACACAAACGACTCAAAACAAAACCCAAACCCAAAGAAAAAGACTCAAACACATAAAAACATATCCTAAAAACACAACTAAAAAGCCAGACATCACTTATCTTT
This sequence comes from Fallopia convolvulus, assembly GCA_964016875.1. NCBI lineage: Eukaryota > Viridiplantae > Streptophyta > Magnoliopsida > Caryophyllales > Polygonaceae > Fallopia > Fallopia convolvulus. Next base: position 14,327,623 of record OZ024735.1, on the reverse strand, counting down.
GCTTCATGAGTTCATTGAAGTGGTCCTTAATATGAGGTTTGTTTATACTTAGTTTGAGTTAAATTTTTTAGGCTTAATTTTGTGAGTTTATGTGGATTAAAACATATCACTTATCATTTTTATTTTTAGTTTGTTGTTGTAACACCCCTATTTTACAACATTGGGTATTACCGCCAGTGGCCTCGGACTTTACCTTCCAAAGTCACCCAAGGCTTTTAGAATGCTATTGAACTCATAAAATACGGAAATTGACATAATTTATAAAATAAAAGGGTGCTCTCGAAAGAGACTTCGTTCGTACAAACCTTCATTACAATACCTTAACAAAATGGAGTTTGATAACGGAAAGCATAAAACTTGTTCTTGCGACATAAATAGAAGTAAACCATAAGTACGGAAAATACATCTTCACGTGTTTTGCCCTTCCTTCGCCTTCACTTACGCCTTGCTCGGGTTCCTAGGTTCTGACGAGGGACGAGAATATGTCAGGCGAACATGCGGAAAAGAAGAATTAGTCTAAGAGACTAAGCAAGCGGGAACGGAACTTCCCAAGGGTAATTCGGTAATTTTTAATATTCGAGGGAGGTATTATCGAATGTGTTTTGAGGTATAGATCTTTATGTGTGGCTTATCGGAAAGAAGAAGAGTATATCTCGAGAGGAGATAGTTTGTTAATCGAGAGAAGAACTACGAGATTGTAGACTTCTTTTAGAGTAGAAAGTATGTTGGTAACGTTATTATTCATACAAGTTTTGAAAATCTCTCGCGCCCTTGCGGACGAGAGTCGGAGCGATCATTTGAGATCAGTCCGGTTTTGATGTCTTTGAAATGTGCATTGGCACTTATCTTATATCGTGACGAAAATGTCGATTACGTTAATGATTTTTAGAGAATGTGGGGGGCTTGCATGGCCCGGACCACTTAAGGGAAACTCAGTTCTAAGACACTTAGCTACGATGCCACTCATCCTTCCGTTGCACTAGGAGTGGACATGGATCATGATCCTGAAAGTCGTACTTTAAGCGCAGAGGCATACGACTCAGTAAATTTTATAGAGGCGTCGGGTTAGTCTCGCACCCCTTACTAATTCGTTCGAACCGATCTCTTCGCGAGATCGTAAGCAATCAAGGTCACAAACAAGACTAGCATAATAGTCCTATCAATTATTAAATAGCAGAATAACGATAACAGAGGGGTCATTATTTCTAGCAATCGATATTTCTAGGTTCGTTTATTATTAGCAAACAAGTTGTTCCCAACATCGAGAATTTTCATGAAACGAAATGTTAAGGCTACAAGGAAAAATTCCACTTGCCTTAGCTTGTACGAGTTTGTATTAGCAAACGAGCGGAAACGATGTTCTTGTCACGGAAAGGAGATTCGACCTAAGGACACAAGATATTCCGATAACTTTATTAAGAATTTCCGAATTCTTCTCAAGTTAAGTAAAATCTCTTTTATTTTCTTAAGAGATTAATTTACTAAATTATTATCTTAATAATTTAGTTGGATGTGAATAAAATAATAATATTCCTTATTATTATTGTAAATATTCTAATATCCTTTTATTCTTTAAAATCCTTAGCTTTATATTATTTATTATCTTCCTTGAAAACCCAAGTAATAGCTTACTTATATTATTAAAATATTCCTTTATAATCTTAACTTGTTATTTTATTAATATAAATAAGCAAGGATTATCTTTATAAAATCTTATAATATAGTTTTCAACATTATAAGACATGTAGTTATTAATAAAGTCTTCTTAAGATTGTGAAAAGTCTAAAATACCCTTACTATTTATATTCCCATACTCTTAGCATTATTATGATATTATCTTTTATAAAACAATATCTTTTTCATAACATGACCTTATTGTAATACTCCTCATTAAATCCTTATTTAAAAATACAAGTAATATTAAATAGAGATAAAAATATTAGTAGATACCCCTTTTCTAGTACTTTCCATAAATAGGACTTTCTAGATAAATTTATAATATATGCTTTCCATAAAGTATGATATGATAATAAAATAATCTTATTGTCTTATTTAAATAAGTCCTCCCATATATTTAGTTCATAATTAATAGAATCATGTCTTAAAATATTATTTTATAATCAAAAGCATAAAATTTATTTTGATGATAACTTAGATCAAAATATATTATCTTAAATATCTTAAATATCTTTTTATGCAAGACAACTTTTAACAACTAGTATACTTAACAACTTATTACATTAATAATATAAATAAAATATTATTATCATAACCACCATCATTATTAAATAAATCTTATGTCTATAATATTATGATCCCTTTAAATCTACTATTATAATATCTTTTTACCTATTCTTTATATCTTTCTTATAAGATAGCCTTTTAGCAATTAAAACTCTATACTTTAAAACAATATAATTTATATAAAATACTTTCTACATAAGTTCTTAATTTTTATTTAATAAAACCATGTCTTTGAGATTTATATTATCAATGAATTGATATGCAATATAAAAGCTTTATTTAATATAACAACATTTATTTATTTGATTATATCTTGTTCAACTAACAAGATTGCTAGGTTGATTTTTATATTAATCTAATAACAATATCATAAAAGCTATTATTTTATAACAAGTATTTAATTTAATTTAATTAGGATAAGAATTTAATTTAGGGATTTTTGTATAATCTTACAGTAGAGTTTCTGAAGAACAGAACACTGGGGAAGAGCACCAAAGGAGAAGGAGAAGTGGCGGCGGCGGTCACCAGGCGGACGGAGGCGGGCGGCAACTACTCCGGTGGTGGTCCGGCGGCCGGCGGTGGTCCAAGGGAGGAGAGGAGGTGGTTTGGTGGAGTTTTGAGGGGTTAACAATGGTGTTTTTGGGAAATTTTCTGAAATTAAAAAGGCTCTCTAGGGCTGATTTTTGGAGAATTGAACTTAGAACAATTGATAGAAGAAGAGGAGAATGCTTGTGTGTGAATTAGAAGAGGATTCCAGCCCCTTTATATAGGCAATAGAGGGCAAGGTAGAGATCCATGGCACTTGAAATTGGCCATAAAGGGAGAAGAGGATTGCTCTCCATTGGTGGGAAGTGTATTTGTTTGAGGGTGATGATGGATGATGCAATTGGGGTAGTCTTGCAAGCAAAGGGGAAGGAAGAAGGAGGATCCATTGCCATGCAATGGTTGAACGTCTCTTCAATCAGACAAGCGTCTGATTTGTTTTTGGGAGAAAAAGAAGATTAAGTTGATATAAAAATAAAAGGGTGGGTTTAAGTATTGATGAGTTACAATAGCTTAGCGGGTTATGTGTGTGGGCGTGTGAGAGGAGATGCAAGAGGTCTCGGGTTCAAGTCTCGGCTCTTGCCTCCTTTTTATTAAATTTTCAATGTATTTTTATTAGCTTGTTGTACCCTTTTTATTTAATAAAAATCCGAAAATTATAAAGCATTATTTTTATTTAAATGCTTTTATTCCTTCATAACCCTTTTAATACATTCTTGACTTTATTTATTTAATTTATTTAAAATCTCTTTTTAAAGAGAATAAGGGTTATAAATTATATTATTAATTCTCTTTTATATGGAGAAAAGGATTATAAAAATTATATTATATTGGTTTTAAAAACCTTGGAATATTGTGGATATTACAGTTGTTCCACTCAAACTCAAAACAAAAACCCACAAAATTATACACAAAAGATCAATCATATCGTCGTGTTTGTGAATGTGTGTTGAGAGCTTCCTTTGAACAAAAGTTTAGAGTGATCCTAGTTTTCATTGGTATTAGAGCTAGACAAAGGAAGTTCAAGATGAGGAGAAGATTTAACATCTTGAAGATAAAGTTCATCCCATTAACATGGCTTATTTGTTTTTTATGAGTCAACAAGAGGGGAAGAGAGTGGATGCATAAACCTCGGCTATATTAATTGATGAGCCTAAATGGGTTACCCCAGGAGGAGATAAGAAACTTCGAAGGGCCACCCAGGACAAGGAACCCATATTCAATGAGGAGGTTACCTTTGAAGAAGAGAAGGAGGTGTCAATCAGATCAGTTACTCCAACATGGGATGAACCCCTTTTGGAAGATAAAATCCATGCATGAAATGGTTGTCATGGAGTTCATAGGATCACTTTAAGTTGAGTCACTAGCTTTTTTGGGCAACCAGTGTCATGTGTGGATAAAGAAGGGTGGTATTTTGCCAAGAGTCAATCGACATCACCCTAACAAAGGCTCCTAATTTCATTTCTCATTTGAGCTTATCTTTCAACATTGCAACATGTTCAAAAACCGTTTAATGGTTAGGATTCGAGGATGAATACTCCGAAATGAGGGGATGATACGTCATGACCTAGGGCATGTCATTTTTTGCTCGAAAATTTCAAGAGGTTTAAGATTCACAATAAGTTAAATGATCTACAACTATCTATGTTAAATGCATAAAATTTGTAAAAGTGAGAAAAAAAAATTTATTGGTGCAATAAGTTAAAATAAGTTGGTTAATTGCTCAGCAAAATCTCCCTGTTTATATTGTAACTATCATTGATTTGATATTGACATAGGGTCTGAATGGAACATTTGCTAACATGTTGGATTGAAATTCTTTCGATTGACCTTGAATTTGGCTCCTTGACTGCTAGGGATTTTGGTTAAAAAATTAATTTGGAACTTATTCTAGGTCAACGATACGAGTGCTGCACACATTCATATATGATTAAAAGGGGAGAAAAGATTGTTTTTAATTGGTGCGAATTCATGCTTCTTCCTGGATCAAGAAGCAGACATTATGTTATCCGTTGACCTAGACCATAATAGGTTTGTTTTGTTGGTTCATAATTTTGTATGATACAGTTCATTATAAGTGGTCTTATGGCTCAACGATATTATAGTTCATAGTAGTTAGAGGACTTTAGGTTCATAATAATTATTTTATTGATTCGTGATTTTGTATGTTTAGGTTCATAGTTAGTGTCAATATAATTCATGTCATTTGGTACCTTATTAGCTTAAATAGTAGAGCAATGTGCATATGCACATAAATGTGGGTTCAAATCTCACATAGATTAATTCTATACACTATTTATGTACTTTTGTTTATGTTAGGTGGTCTTTTATTTCGTGTTTTTGTAATGTTAGGTTCATAATATCCCTTCTTATGGTTCATAAAAGTTGTTATTTTGTTTTGTGCCTTCTTGTTTATAACAATCATTCTTTTGGTTCATGTTTATATAACCATATGTTCATAAAAGTTCACCTTATGATTCATGTTTTTTAGTTCATACTATTTGTTATTTGATTTCATGTCTTTTAATTCATGTTTTTGTAACCGAGGTGGACATTGTGTTATTTTCGGTAACACTTAATTAGTTTATGTTTATTTTGAATTGTTTGAAATTTTGTGGTATTTTTAGCAACTAAAGTGAAAGTTTGTATTATTTTAAGTAATTTTATCTTCTAAAAATGGTGAAATCATAAACAAAATTAGTAAAATGACAACATATTTAATGACATAACACAATAATATTGTCTAATCCATACAATTCAAGGTAAAACAGGTCCCGTATTGAAAAGCTAATTGAAAACCCCAAATTTTGAAAAAAAAAAACTAAATTGGACATTCAAACCCTAAGAAAACAAAAAAAATACATAAAAACAATTAAATGAGGTTGGAAACTACTAAATCCGATTAAAACATGCAAATGGAGGAGGAAGAAGAAAATCGAAATCCAACAATGAGAAAAAAAAAAAAAGATCCAAACGAAGAAGAGAGAGGGAATGAGAGATTTTATTTTGAGATCAAAATGACAAAATTGTCCCTTTGGTTTAAAAACCCTATTAATGAAACACCCTATCTATATCATTGATCCCAAAATACAAAGCTCAAATTTTATTTTTTTTTGTTTTGGTAGAAGCAATTTGGTGCATTCTAACTAAATTCAGTTATTATTGTCACATAGCTGAATTTCAGTTTTTCTTGGATCTATCCGGGCGTACCCCCTTTCCCTTGGGCAGGGGTACGCTTATCTTGACCCCCCAGATTCCGCTGTAGCGGAGCCTCACTGGGTCAATGATGATGATAATGTTTTGGTAGAAGCAATATTTGTTCTTATTTTAGACCACAAGATATGTTCTCATTTGATCATAAAAAAATATCATAATATAATTTTTAAATTTCATTGTATACCCCATTTATAACGGCGACTTCCTATAACTATGGGAATGAAATTGTAGTGCAAAGGACCACTGTTGGTGGTGTGGTGAGTCAATAATTTTGTGCATTGATGAAATTGAAGCGTATAATTTGCCAAGAAAATACGTGGAGATATACATTCGCTATACAGTTTATAATTTCAAACTGCCACTGAAACACATGTTATCATGCTGGGTTAAGGACTAGTCTCTACTTCCCTGTGAGTTTGACAGCCCAAGCACCACCCAGATAGAGGCCGAGAAGGGGGCCAGCCAATAGTACTTGGGTCAGGGGATCAGTGGATGGCGTAAGCACAGCAGCCGCGACAACTGCACCCACCACAACATACCTCCAAATGGACAGCATTTGATCACCCGAAACCAGGCCCGTTTGTCCAAGCAGCAGCTGTATTACTGGAACCTACAAATTGAGATTCAAAGTCAACGAATAATAAGCACAGACAAAGAAACAAACGAAACGAAGAGGGAAAGTTACCTGGAATGATAGGCCAGTGCTGAACATGAGGATGAGCACGAATTCAAAGTACTGATCAATGGACCACAGAGACTCTACAACACCTTCAGCATAGCTTACGAAGAAATTCAAGGCAGCTGGGGTGAGGACCAAGTACGAGAAGGTGATGCCTGCGTAGAAAAGTAGAGAGGATCCTAGCACTATTGGACCCAAGAACCGTCTCTCAGCCCTTGTGAGACCTGGAAGAACAAAGGCTATTATCTCGTACAGTATAATAGGACTTCCCAGCAGGAGGCCGCAGTATCCAGATACCTGCAAAGCAATCAACAACAACAACAATAGCTTCTTATCTTATGTTTCATGATCAACGCCAACCTTAGCAGTTGTCAAGTATTATTAATTCAGTCATCCTACCTTCACCGTTGTGAAGAAAAATTCACCAGGAGCTAGCTGTAGAAACCGAACACCTTGTATTTTCACTGGAGCTTCAAGAATCATAATTAATTCTTTTGAGAAAGCAAAACACCCCAACATAGCACCACCAACTGCCAAAACCGACACAAATATTCTCTGACGTAACTCGTCGAGGTGATCAAACAGACTCATCTCTTTGTCATCGGGGAGAAGTTCTTTACTAGGATAAAGTAAGTTATATAGACTGCTTTCTTCATTTTCTTGTAACCCTCCAGCACCACTAGCCAAATCTAAGTCATCTTCTACAGATTAAATGCACAAGGTCAAGATTACATCAGATCTAGTATAACCTTACACATACAAAAGCACCACCTGACTTGATTTACCATACTCAACGAAAAATGAAGACTGTACATTATATTGTTCATCCACATCAATTTGGACAATGAACATGACAAAAGTCTATATAGCCCTTCAATAATATTTATATTTATCAAATATTGCAACAGTACTGGCCAAGGGAAAATCCTCTTCACCTTTAGCCTGACATGGCGGAAAAAATACTTCAAACATAATGCATAGAAAAATATGTCTTCTGCATTGTATGCAAGATTTTCACTCACAAGTTGCAACTAGTCATCCAAAACCAATCGTGACAGTTAATCGGACATTTTTTGACAGCATATGTTTTTTTTGGGTCAAGATCGACAGCATATGTATCTCATTTACAGAGCGAAAATTTTACTAGCAAGGATTATGGACCGACGTTAACCAACGGCATTTGAGTAGCAATGACCGAGTCCATCTGATCCCGTTCTATTACTCATGATATTCACAACGAGAATGAGCTGTACGGACATTGAATCCAGTCTATATACAATTTCCCATATGACATGATATGACTATGGAATTCCTAAATAAAATTAATACAGGAGCATTAAAATGTTTCGTCCAGTCAAATTCACACTCATCAAACTAATAGTCGGATGAATTCCCTTCCGATTCAAACCACAACACGAATTATTAAATTTACCGATGAGCGATTTAGAGAGAAGCTTTGACGAATCTTACCAGGCCTCTCTTCAACTGCCGAGCTTGCACCTCCGCCTCCGAGACCATCCAAATCTGGAGTATTGTCCTTGGAATTATCTATGGCGAAAGGAACGGCTATTCTCCGATCTCCAAACACCAACTTTCTCGACGAAAATCTCAGGTCACTTACACCTCTTCTCGTTCTATAGAAGCCAGCAGAACTTCTGTAATTGGTGGTAAAAGAATTCAAGCACGAGCAGCATCCATTGAGCTGCGAAAGGGCAGCGCTCATACTACCCATAGAGAGAAAAAAGAAGAGAATTTCCTAGATGAAGAACACTTGGTTGAACGGGAACGGACAAAAAACAATAGGTATTATATACAGTGAACGAACCCAAAATTTTGTATTAGATAACTGCGTTTTGTTCAAATGAAAAAAAAAAATTATCGTGAAAAATGAAAAAAAAAAGTGTATTATAAAGTACGAAAATTGCATTATAAAATACAAAAAGTGCGATCTGTAAAAAGTACTACAAAAAATATGAGAAGTGCACTACAAAGTACGAAAAGTGCAAATGCGAAAAAGTGCAATCCGAAGTAGGAAAAATGCACTACTAACTAGGAAAAGTGCATCTCTTTTCATTTTTCAGGATAAGAGTTTTTTTCATTTGAACTAAACTCTTAGATAACTAGGTATGTTTAGCCCTTTCTATTTCTATTTGGCACCTAATTCAGAACACCACTCTATACCTATTACCTATTTGACACCCACTCTATACCTATTACATATAGATATTGAATAAAATGGGGCTTGTAGTGAAAACTAGAAATGAATCTGGAACATTCGATTAAAACACTGTAAATGAATCTAGGTCATCCGATTAAAAAAAAATCTTTTTACGTATGTAGAATGATATAAACCGAGTATGAACATAAGACCATAAAACGTGAGCATACAATACTAATATGTGAACGCACCTATATTATATGTAAAAGTATACGAAATTCTCTAAAGTTAAAATGTAGTTATATGTGAACAACCCTTGTAATAATGTGAACATGTGTATAAAATATGTGAACACAGTGTAAAATGGCAAGCGTCGTGTTTTTGGCAAGAATAAGCGAAAAAATAAAAATAAAAATATATTTTTTTCCAAAATTTTTTAAGTTGTTTAACGCTTGTATGATGATTTAATTGAACATGAACATATGACCATAAAACATGAACAAACAATACTAATATGTGAACACACTTTTAATATATGTGAACGTATTATAAAATCGTTTAACTGAAAAGGTGATAGTATGTGAATATGTCTTATAATAGTGTGAACATATGCATAAAATATGTAAACGTAAAATAAAAAATCAAATGTTGTATTTTGGCAAAAACAAACGAAAATAAGAAAAAATTTTAAAAAAGTATTTTTTTATTTTTTATTTTTTTTGTCAAAATTACCATTTTGCCCTTATCTACTTTAATCTTAGTCATCCATTTCTCAAATCCAAGGGCCCTCATTTATTTCTATTTTTCATGATAAGACTCATTTCCATATGAATCAACCTCATTACATATATAAAAAAAATTATAATTTACAACTAATAACCCTCTCATTTTTACCACATCTCCTTCCTCCTCTTTATACCCAAAACCCAACCCTTCTTCCTCTCTTACAAGTTGCAATCCAAATCAAGGTGTTTGAAGGCTCAAAATCAAGCTTTGGTTGCATTAATCTCCACTATATTCAATCCTACAAACAATCATGATAAGTTATATCTACAAATTCATCCAATTTCAATTCCATTAAAGTTCTAGATCTAGGTTTGAAAGAAAATCATGTTTTACTTTAAAATTATTCAAATTAGGCTTTATATTAAAGATTTGAACCAATTTTGTAAGATTGAAACCGATTTAAGCAAAGATTTGATGCTTGGAGGTGAAAAAAGGGTAAAAACGGTAGTATTGAACGGGGTTGTCGCGACCAGGCGCGAGGTTGAAGATGACATATCCGTAATGCCCATGTCGTCTTCGGCCATAACGGCCATGTCATCTTTGGCATTGATGGCCATGACGTCTTCGGCCGTGACGACCATGGATGCACAATCGTTGTGGCTCTGTGATGTGAGTCCATCTACCGAGTCACCTACCGAGGCCTCGCTTCTCGGAACCGCGCCAACAGGCGAGGATGCTCTTAGTTATGACCCTCCGACCGAGTCACGGCACCTCGGTATCGACTCTCCCACCGAGTCACGACACCTCGGTACCGGGCCCTCTAGTGCCGAGTCCCCTACTGGGGGTGCGCTGCTCGATATCGTGCCTACTGGGGCGCCTTTGCAAGAGGATTGGGGTGCGCCGTTGGACATGCTGGTTTCCGACCTTGGTGCGCCTTTGCCTTTGATGGATGGTGCCACTTCTTCGGGTATTTTTTATGGAACTTTGTCCCATGACATGAGTGAAGATTCCAGCCCTAATGACAAGTCCAATTTGCATGACAAAGGGGAGTCTTCGCTTGGACAAGTAACCAAGGCTGGTGTCCGAGGCACTAAGAAGCAATGTCAAGGTCCTACACCCTATCTTGGATGCATCATGCGAGCCCGTGCTAAAGCAATGCTTGATAAGATCAAGCAGGAGATCATGGCTCATAAGTTGGACTTTGGCTAACAAAGGTGAAGGTTGGAGTCTCCTTTTGACTCTTGGTTCTACAAGTGACTCATTTGTGTGGTTAAGGACAATTAGTTTATTTTCTTGAAATTATGGGATTCATTTTGTAATTTGCCAAGGAGTTGTGACTGTTTTGGATAGGCGTGGGTTAGGGAGATAAAACCCTCGTTCTGGCCTCCTTTGTTGGGTTAGACTTGAATCATGACATGTTTTGTTCTCTCTTTTGTTTTCAATCTAAATTGCTTGCACTTTTCTTTATGAGTCTTGTTGTTTCATTGTTGGTGAGTCATATCCGACGATCTCTCGCATGTAGTTTGTTGTTCTTGGTGCGTCATATCCAAGGGCAACATCCATATCCCGCATGTCCATCTCCATCTTCACTCGTCTAAGAGAGGGTTTCAATCTTTTTTCAAGGCGGTCTCTTTGCACCACCATTTCCATCATCGATCTGGCCATCAAGTGGTATCAGAGCCACACAAAGGTATCTCCATCTAAACCTTGTTTCGACTTTGGATTTCCACTCATTGCAAGTGATTGTCATTTCCGACCATTCCTTGTTGTTTGTGTGTGTTCCCTATTGTTGTGCCGTTTTTGTGTCAAATTTTCATCCTTGATTTGTTGTTGATGGAGGTCGAAATTTACATGATCCATGTCTGAGTTTTTGCTTGCACGAGCTTGAAGAAGGACTCAATAGGTTGTTTGATTGAAGGAGTAGTTGAAATGTTGTCTTTACTCCATGTTTATTTCCTTCAATTAAGATCATTTTTGAATCCTCATTGCTTAATTTTTTGTGCTGAAAACCGAGGGGATAAGTGAGTAAATCGTCCATTTTGTGTCCATTGCATGCTTGTTGAATTGATTCGACTCTAGGATACGGAAAGGAGGGCCCGAAGAAGTATTGTCTTGCTTGCTTGTTGTCTAATTTTTGTTGGTTTTAAAAAAATCAGAAATTCGTGCCTTAAAGAAAAAGCCGGACTCGAGGCTAGAAAAACTCGGACCCGAAGAAAGTGAAAGAGAGACCGAGCATAGAAAAAGTCGGACCCCATGAGAAAAAGAGCCCGAGTAAAGGCCTAAATCTTTGTTGAAGTGTTGCTTGACTTTCTTGGTGTTTAGTAGCTTCCTAGTTGTTGTTTTCATTTTGATAAGTGTGTGGTGTGTTTGAGCTCTTCCTTGTTGTCTTTTGTTGGTCATCTCCTACTTGCAACTTGTCGGATTTCCATCTCGAACAAGTATTGGTGATTAACTCGAGTGCATTCTATACCCTTACTTGTTACTTGGTTTGTTGAGATGACGATTGTAGGTGATGAGAAAAACAAACAAAATGTAACATCCCCAACCAAACTGCATACGTCATTTTTGCATTCATATAATATTAAAAGCATATGCATGGCATATTGGAATGATATATAGTGAATTTTTAAAATTAATATTTATTTTTTTAATTAAGTTTATTATATTTTTAAAAAGTTTTTAACTAAAAATTAATTAATAATTATTTCAGGGTAAAGTTTGTAGTAAAAGAAATTTGAGGGTTGAAAAATAAAATAATCCAAAATTTTAGCCGAATTTCACGACTTTGTGTCTATGTTGGAGTTTGATGTTGGTGTTGGAAATTGGGTTTTGTACTTTTCTTATGCCTTTAAAATAGAAGTTGTCTTCTATTATCATTATATATTGCTATCCTCACATGAAATATACGTAAGGAGCAAAATAAAAACAGAGGGAGAGTTTAAAGAAAGACGAAAGAAGAAGAAGAAACAGAGGAGATAAAATTATTTGATTTGTTTTTGTTTGTTGGTTTGGTACAAGATCTCTTCTATCGGGTTTTAATCCTGAAGTATAAGCGTGATTTGGTAAGTTTTTAATTAGTTAATGGTTTATTTAGATTTTTCTAATTTTTCCATATCTAGATGTACAGTTGCTTTTGATTTGAAAATCAGTCGATTTATAGTTCTTAGAAGATGTTTTCGATATTGGATTTATATTCGGTAAAAGATTCCAGAGTAATTTTAGGCTATTGCCTTGTAATCATATTATGGAGTCCTTTGATCAAGTTTTTCATAAACGTTTGAATTAGAAAAATGTTCTTATATATATATATAGTTTATTATTGTCAAGTTTTAAAGGATTTGGAATTATGCACAAAATGTTATAATGCATACTGACATTTTATTGCATTTAGGGTTAGAGTTTATAAGAATAAATAGCCTAAATTACATTGGGTTACATATAGGAGCACAACTGCACAAGTCATAGAACGAGGTCAGAGACAAGGGGGAGAAATATAGTAATTGTCTTGAACATGTGAGTATATACCTGAGATTCTACCATATGTGCTATATGTGAAATATGAATATATGTGCTATATGCGCTATATGAATATATGTGCTATATGGATTATATGGTTATATGTGTTATATGTAATAGCTTTGAAATTTCCGGAGTTATTTGCACAGAAAGTATGTTAGCAAATGGAATACGATATATGATTACATGATGCACTTGATTGCATAGCATATTGCAATGAGATTAAAAGGACTTGTGACTGTCTTGCCTTGAATTTGTATACAGAGGAGACCTACGGGTCATACATGAGGCCTAAGATGCCTAAAAGATGGTATATGAGCAAATGAGGCCTAAGATGCCTAACAGATGGTATATGAAAAAAAGTCGGTATATGAAAAAAAGAAAGAAAAGTTGGTATATGGAAAAAAGTCGGTATATGGAAACCCGAGGGAGATTCAGGCTTGCACAGTTCACATAATAATAAATCGGATACATCGGCATTTGCATTTGCATAGTAAATTCATATATGACATATATATAACATGTATGTATATGTACATGAACTAAATGTTTGACTCTGTGAAATAATTGATGATGGTGTATATTCATTGAGTATGCGACTCATGTAAATCACAAAACAATTTTTCAGGTTCAGCTAGTTCTTACTGACATGTGTCTCTTTTAGAGGTCATATTCATACAGGTCGGCCAAGTGAAGCTCAATGCAACCTTCTCCTCCTCATCTTGCATCTTATACTTTTTGTGTTGTAATAAAGTTAAAGTAATAGATGTGTCAGTGTAAGAAGTTACTACATATAAGTGTGAGTGTGTGTGTGTGTGCAACCTTATATGGTTGTTAGTTTTTGTGTTATATGTTTATGTGAATAGTTGTTATACGTGAATTATTTGTTTATATAATAAATAAGTTATTACAAAGTATACGTCATATGGTATAAGGGTGTCACACAAAAGGTCAATGAAGAGTCTTCCAATTTGGTGGAGGCCATGTTTCAATCCTTACAACAATCTATGCTATCCATGGAGACTCGCTTGGAGACATGCATGGAGACACGCTTTTACAACTTGGAAAGCTGGATGTACGACTTGGAAGAGAGGGTTCAACGAAATGAGATGACACTCTCAAGTGTGAGCCGCGTGGAGCCTCACACTCAAGTGAAGGTGGCTAACCTTGCCTCCAAAGGAACGGGGTTTGCCCACCAAGTCGAGGAAGGGTCTACTTCGAATGTGCACTCTCATGAGATTCAAGTGGCAATTGAAGAGGAACTTGATTCAAAGGGAAAAGGGGACGAAGTTATGAAACCATCTCTTTCTAAATGTGGTCTTTGCCCCACCATCACACCAAGCTCTATGCATTCTTTGGAAACTCCGTGGATGGATGCATTTTCTATGATTCCTTCAAGTTTGCCCTTTTTGCTCCATGAGAAGGACGACGCTGTTTTATTCACTCCAAGCAGTGATTACATTCCTTTTCTTGTGAAGGCTAAGAAGGATGTCTTTGTCATGGAGAATGCCACACCAAGGGTGCTAGAAGCCGTACCTCCATTGTTCGGCTGACAAGGTGATATGAGTGCACCTCTCAAGGAAGTTTCTTGCACTCCTCTATTCTATATTTATGACTATGTGTTGGATGTGTCACATGCATTTGATCAAGTAATTTCACTTTTTTTTCATGAATTTGTTGTAATATCCGTGATTTTTAGGATATTTTAATTATTTCTAGACGACTTTCTAAGACCCGCTTAGCAAAGTCGTTACCCGTGTTGACCGTAAACTAGGAATCCAGGACTGGAAAAGAAATTTACAAGTGAAAGAAAATAATCAAGTAAAATGATTATCTTAGTTCACATAAATTATAAACAAATCGGACAATTTTTCAAAATTTCCAAACAAGTTTCGAACACCCGCTTTACAAACTCGTTACGTGTTATGGTCGTATTGATTGAATTTATTCCTAGAAAATTCAAGGTGACAGAATAAAATCATTCGAATTAATTTCATTAATCAACATAATTTTTCAGACCGTTTCTACCGAATCAAATATTTTAATTGGGCTATATAATTTTACCACTTGAATACGAAACCCGTACTGACATCAACTAAATATTTTATTTCAGTCTTTGCGTGTGAACTTACCCATTCCCCTGCAAGCATTAGTCAATTATTGTGCATGTGCGTGTAAATTTACGCCGCCTCCTCCTGCAAACACTAGTCAAATTGCACATTAATATTTTACTTTATTTTTTTAATCCTATCTCTAGCCTATTTATGTGCATAAGGCACTCAATAGTCTTGGGAGCTCAAAAGCCTACAAACACATTTCTTCGTTCAATTTTTTTTTACTAGCAAGACGGAGACTTCATTAGTATAGAGATATGAAAATTGCATTTTAGTAAATTTATTTAAAGGGGCATGATTTTTTTGGAAAAGGAATATGGAAATGGTATTTTCGTAAATTTATTTAAAGAGGCATGGTTTTTTTGGTATTAATTTACTTGACTTCACACAATCCAATGTCTTAAAACTTGTTTTATTACGTATACGAGCTTTCTTCACAACTAAGAAACAAACTTATCCGAGCTTGCTTACGAGCGAAGTTACGTCGACACGTTTTTCGAGACATGTCTAAATTACCCGTTCACATCCAAATATCACATAAGTCGATCACGCTTTTCCAAGAATATATATCCCGAGATTACTTAAGAGCTAAGCAATACGACATGAATTTCAAGGAACATTAAAATATCAAAATTATTATTGAAAAATAATGAATAATGAATTAATAACAACCGCACGATAGTAACAAGGGGATTTTATAAAAATCAACGCTCGGATTTTAAAGTTGTGTTTGCTTTTATAGTAGTAAGGATAAGGAAGTAAGGATAAGGATTATTCAACCTCCCCTCTAGGGATGTCAATCAGGCGGATCGGATCGGGCCGGGTTTGGGTCGGGTCAAATTAGTTTCGGGTAAGTTTGGATTCGGGTCAAATTCGGATATTTTGAAAATCGGATCAAATTGAGTTGGATCATTTCGGGTCGGGTGCACAATTAATCAGACAAAGTCGGGTTTCGAGTCAATTTCGGTTGAGTCATTCGGTTTTCGGTCCAACTTGATTTCGGATAAGTCCGGTTTCGAGTTTAGCTAGATTTCGGATTTAGTCGGATTTCGGGTGAGTCGGGTTTCGAGTTTTTCGAATTTTGGGTCAATCGGATTTCGACTTTGGCCGAATTTCGGATTTATCTGATTTCAAGTAAGGCGGATTTTGATTCAGACCATATGTCGAATGACGATTTTTTTAGTTTAACTACTCTAGGGTCTAAATATTTAATGTAACATTTAAATTAAAAACATAATATAATAAATATTCACTATTATTAATATTTTAAAACATAATTAATTTACGGATGGTTTCGGGTCGGGTAACTTCGGATTATCGGACGACTTCGGGTCGGGTATCACCAAATATTGGGTTGCATCAGGCTAGTCCATTCGGGTATAATCGGTTTTGGGTTAATCTCGGTTTCGGGTTTTTTCGGATTCGAGTCAAATAAATTCGGGTCAAACATGTCTCGGGTTGCATCAGACTAGTCCATTTATAGTAGCAAGGTCCGAGGAGCCATCATTAGCAACCACAATGACTCGTCCTTAATTATTAGATAGACAGAGATTCTGCCAGAACTTTTCCAATGCCTCCATTTAAAGAACATTCTACTCTAAAAAACCGATAAAATTGGGACCAAATTGGGTGTAATTGACAAGAAAAGGGAGGAGGATAAAATTATGAACAAACTTATCAGAAATCATCGGAGAGGCGACGAGGAGATAACACTGATAGAAGCCTAGGGTTTGATGAGAAAGAGCGTAATTGCTACTACAAATTTTCTTAATGTCTAATAATTCGGACTGGACATGCTCCTGTTATTTGGTTCAAATACATCGGATTCTAATGCATTCGGTATATATTCATGTAATATGGTTCAAATACACCCGATCTTAAACGCCCGAGATATTAAATATAAAACTCCTTAATTTAATAGAATATAACTCGTAATATGTTCGCCCGAGTTATATGCTTCGAGTTATTAGCCAATTTTTGTAGTAGTGCCACTTTGCCACAATTCTAGTAAACTCTCTATTAGACCGCTCCACACTTGTTACCCTAAACAATACTCTGTAATCATGGGTGAAACTTGTTGCAATTGTGGGATTTTTGGTGACGTTCTTTGCCCTTCCTTCGATGTTCTTTAGAATGTGAAACCTATAGAGGAGATGTTTCGAACATGGAAATAAGGCATCTAATGCATTTATCAAAGCCTTCTCTATGTTTGTCACCATAAAAGTGGGCGTCGTTTGCACACTTTCACAAAGCTCTACCAGTTGTTGTGCATTCCAAGTGTAGTTTTCTTCCTGCTCATGGGCCAAGAATGCACCCACCATAGTATAGTTATTCCATGTGGATGTGAAGCCGATTATTTCCAAAAAGGGCAAGTTGTACCTGAATGAATTGAACTTGTGAAACCTTAGACTTAAAAAGTAAAGAGTAAATTGTCGAATTTGGACATTACTTACTTGTTCTCCCTAGCTTTATGGAAAAAATTCTTGGATTGTTGTTCTACCTTCCATTAGTTCAACCCGTACACTATATTGTTCATTGTACACTTGGCTCTTGCTAGTGTAGTTCAACGGGAATTCATTCAATGCACATGCAACTTGATTTGCTGTAAAGTTGCTACGTGTCATCATCTTCAGCACATCTTTCTTCTCAGGTGTGAGCCTTCCGGCCAGTGGGTGTCCCCGGCAACGGCGCCAAAATTTGGCTGGCTGATAATCGTTGATGCCAAATCAAAAATAAATCCCTAATTACTCAACTAGTATAGTGGGTAAGTCGGGGTCGAACCCAAGAGACACTTGTATCCTAAGTTTTATTATTATCAACTCAAAGAAGTAACAAGGGGGGATTTTGTAAATTAAAACTAAAACTTTAGAATTGAAACAAATAAAGCAAGCAATCAAACAGGGCAAAAGTTGGATTTTTATCAATTAGGGAAAACAATCCTATTCAAGTATCCACTTTTCTTCTTCAAGTTATTGATCCTAGATTCAAACAAGTTATTCCTTTTAGTTATTCCTATCTTGATCAGAATTATGACATGGCAACGAGACATGCAAACTTAATATCCAAATTACTCATGAAACGATCATAAATAATATGAATACTAGCAATAAGAACAAGGATAAACAGGATACATGCAATTGAATTCCAACGAGTCAAACAATTATATAACATGCATTCAAATCTCTTCTCAATTGTTTTAGTCCAACGAGTCCTAAACCAATTGAGTTGCTACAAAGATTAGGCTTTGCTACGAGAAAACCTAGATCTAGCAATAGATAATATCAATTCCAACAAGGTGATCAATCAAGTAGAAATCAATACAATCAATATAAATTATGCCCAAGAGAATTGAAATAACCTATAGAAATAAACCTAAAAAGACGAATCTCACAACAACTTGAGTCTGAAAAGCTTCAACTTGAATAGAATCTAAGAAAGTTAGTTCTCCATAAGAGAAAAACACAAAATCTGAAAATTAGGTCTAAAAGTTCAGTCAAACAAAGTCTTAAAACTAGGTTTAAGTAGTCTCTCCAAACACGAAATACTCAATAAAAGGAAACTAATATAACAAGATATAAAGATAGATCGATCGCCGCGTTGGATATTCGATGTCGTGGAAAATCGCGATCGCGGTGAGTAATGGCCGCGACGCGGCCCTGCTTCTGACAACATTTTGACGGTACTTTCGGATGCTGTTTTGACCCACTTATAGTTGGAATTTGAACTCGAAGTAAAAATATGAATTGTAGCTCTTCGAGTTAGCTTTACAATGATACCAAATTCAGCTTCATCCGATCACTGTAGATCCCGAAATAAGTGTTACAAGAAAGTGGTGTCGAAACAACAACTTCAATGGATGACCTGGATTTAAGCATTCTTTTCCACAACCTCTTGGGTCTTAATGATCATCAGAAATGGCTTGAATATCCTTGGAAAAGACACTTGAATACTTCCAATCTTGAATCCTTCAACTTAACCAATCCTTACTCCTTAAAACGACCTAAAAACACGAAAACACAAGAGTAGACACCGAAATGCAAAAACTACTAATACTAAGCAAAATGCATGCAACTACCTAAGATTTAAACATAAAAATTCCCTAAAACTAATGCCTAAATGCATGCTAGCACTCCTCCAGACTGATCTTGGTACTTTAATCTAAATCGACATCCACATTTCTTGTTTTGGCACCGTTTGCGAACTGACTTATTTTCACTTTTCGACAGGGTATGTTTGCCCTCTCTCTCAAAAAGTAGTCATGTCATTCAAAGATGAGTCACATCTGACTTTCTATCCCGACTTTTTATTGTAGACATGTTATTTTGAATACCTGTTGGTTTAAACCAAGAAATGGCCTCCTCTTGGGAATCAAATGTTGTATCGGTGGTAAACAAATGCAAATAATCTCTCGACTCCTCCTCTAGTACCTCATATGTGTGATTTGCAAACTGCGGATGACTACTCAGAGGTGGGAAACCAAAAATGTGCGATGTAGATTGTACTTTCTCTACCAGTAATGGTGCATGACTTGGAAATTCGAACATGATTGGGTGTGTCTATACTTGCTCTGTCGGCAATGGTGCATGAGGTGAAAATCTGAACATGGCTAGAGTAGATTGTACTTGCCACGGCTGTACCGGTATAAAACTCGGGAATCCAAACATGGCCGGTGTAGACTATACCATGCTCGGTGTAGGATAATATTGCCCCGACGGCCATGGTACATTAGTTGGGAATCCGATGACCGTTGTACTTTGTACGTAATTTGGAAATCCGAACATAGTTGATGTAAGGCCCGCGACCTTAGAAGCGTAATCCCATGCCAACCCGAGAACTTCCCAAGAGGTCACCCATCTTGGTACTACTCTCGCCCTTGCACGCTTAACTTCTAAGTTCTTTGTCCTCACTTGAACTCAGAAAAGGAAGAGCTCTTGTTGACATGGGGAGCATCTCAATTCCTTATAAATTATTGGGGTGTTACAATCTCCCACACTTAAGCACTTGACGTCCTCGTCAAGGCCCAAGCACCGCCCTCTGGGTCGAGCGACCACCCACTGGGCCAAGCCAACTCATAACCCAGAGTCGGCTTTGATACCATTTGTAACGCCCACGACCTTAGAAGCACAATCTCATGCCAACCTGAGAACTTCCCAAGAGGTCACCCATCTTGGTACTACTCTCTCCCTTGCATGATTAACTTCTAAGTTCTTTGCCTCACTTGAACCCAGAAAAGGAAGAGCTCTTGTTGACGTGGGGAGCATCTCAATTCCTTATAAATTATTGGGGTGTTACAGTTGATATGTGCGGTACATTTTGATACGTACTCTCATCACTTATTTGAAGATCATTTAGCCCAATGTATAGCTCATTTTCCTCCTACAAATTTGTAAAAACATGCTGTAAATAATGGTTGTTGAGGAAAAACTATATATAACCGTTACATCAACAATAGGTAAAGACGCGATGACTTATAGAGGAAAACCTAAAACATCCAACTAGTTACTTAAGTAAAACCTCTCCCTCTGAGCTTCCAACTCAGAGGAGTTAAAATATGACCATATTAATATGACAAGTAAAAACGACAAACACAAGACTCAATGTAACAAGATTACTCATAGCCAATCTTTCTCTGCCTATGCCTCTTAGCCTCTCACAAATGATACTTAATAAACAAACTAAACCTTAATAACACCACAAAATACCACAAACACGGTGAGAAAGTCCTTAGAATCTCTCACAAACACCACATATCTGGACATTAGTTTTCTCTCTCGCTTGCCACGCTCCAAGGCACACAAATAACCTAGAACCCTTTTTTTATAATGAACCCTCTAGGGTTGATTTTTGTTATTTATTGCCACAAATAACATATATTCCCCCAAGAGAATCATACAAAATCAGTTATAATATGCTTACTTAGACACAATCTTTACTTTAAGAGGACCAAGCCTTATCTCGCAAACCCTATCGATTCTGACACCAACTCATCAATATCTCCTCAATTACCATAGGAGATCTTCAAGAAAACCATCATCTTTATCCATCCACATGCTTTTTAATTTTCATAGAAAACATAAAAACTTTCTAATTTTAGCCTGACATAGCTTCTCGCTGACACTACACAAATTGACCCTTATTTCCTTCGACGTTCCCTCAACATATAATCAATATGGTCAACTATCCTTATAGTACGCTTGCTTTCCGCTATCTTCTTTGTTCACATAACCCGCATGTCGTTGTTCCCGAAATTGTCTTGTGTTAACTGAAACACTCAAAGGAAACAAACCACCAAATGCAAATTGGTTTTTCATCATCAAAACCAAATAAAAATAGGGACCTCACAAAATTCCCAACATAATTTATCCTAGTTATCATATTTTTCTTATCAAAATTAAGAAATTTTGGGAGAAAGAGAAGAGGAATTTAACTAGACTTATGTGCCAAATTCATCCATTCTCTCCAAGCCTTCTAGCCTTTATCATGTCTATTTATACAATCATTTGTTAATTAATAGAAAAAACATCATATTGGACTAATAGTTTAACTTAGCTAAGTTAAACTTTAATCTTGGTCCAAAATTCATATTATATGTTCTTCCAAGTTTGTGTTCTTGTTTTAGAGTTGAAGTGAGAGTTTGAGTGTGTTGGATCACATGCTATTCCACAATCCCTTGTGTTTTGATGATAACAATCCATGGTTGGTTTAATGTGTTGTTCCCTTGAGTGTTTCCAAAAATATGAAGTAGAACATGGAACATTCAAGTGAAAGAGAAGAAACACCAAGGAAGGAAATCACAGGGATATATGTATCGTTAAAGTAAGGGAGTGTCATCAAGGAATGATAGTGAAAACTACAAATGAATTTGGACAAATTCAACAATATGACAAGTTATGATGAGAATCAAGGATCGTGAAGTCACGGTGCAAGGTAAGCCCCCATGACTTCCAAGGAATTCGACAAAAAACACCAAAAAATCTAGCATGTCTTCAACTGGCTTGTTCTCCCTTATCCGGACTCAGATTTGATTTATTTCAACTCGAGGAGTTATATATTTGAGCCTAGTTTAACTCCTCAAAATTTTAGAACAATATTAATTGTGGTTAGGAAGTTATGATAGTTCTATTAAGGTATTACAAAATCCACCGAGAAGTGATTTTGATGGGAAATTGAATGAAATGATTGAGATTGATGGAGTGGATATGGGAGGGGAATAAAATAGGATGGTTTTGTATGATATGAAGTGATGAATATGGATGTGGAATTAGAGAAATATGACTCGCTCTCCAAAAACACAAACTATGAATTCAAACAAGGATGTGACTCACCTTGAATGGATCCTTGAATATGGCTCGATATGACTCACGAACCAAGGGGATTCACTAGCCTTAATGATGAGTGGATCAAGACTACTAATAAAAACTCAAAGCTTCATTCTCATTAGGTTTAAAAACGTGTTTAAATAAGAACAAAATGCCTATAAATAGGCACATAAAATGGGGTTACAAACAACCCTTCGTGTTCACTTCACCTACCATATTACCTACTACCTCTTTATTAGTTTCATATAATAATAAAAATCTAGAATATTTAAAATAAATAAACAAATCTCACACATTTATTAGAGACTTGGACGTGAACAGGGTTGAACTTGAGCTTCAAGAGTGATGACACATGCTTGAAAAGGAATCTAGATTGATCTTGGGGTGGATCACATCAAGCTTGGTCTACGCCAAGAAGAAAAGTCAAGGAGTACCGAGCAATGATGCTAGCACCGAGCGATGGGTCATGTCCTTATCTTGGGACAAGCATGTGTTTCGGCCTTAGACACTATATTAAGACAATTTTTATTTTTTTTAATTATTTCCTAGAAGACATATAAATAGATTTAGGAGTCTTATTTTTTTAGGTTAGAACGCTTATTTTCATAATTGTATTCCTTTGGGAAAACTGAGAGCTCTTGAGAGAGAGTTTGTGAGGCTGTTGAATGAATTGCAGCTTGGTTTGTCTGGTTTATGTCAATCTTAAATTGAATTGGTGCTCTCAAGAAATCACAACACATCCTTCTTGTGCTTACAAAGCATCGATCCATGTTTGTGTAAGATTGGAAAGGAGAGGATTCTAAGTTGTTTCATTGGGTTCTTGTTGAATTGCCTTCAAGGGTCTTTCGATCATTCTTAAGGTTCTTCTTATATCTATCTATATTTTCTATATCTTCTAGATTTGAGTCCTTTGTCGAGTCTTCTTTTCCTAGTTGTGTTGAGTCTTCATTTTCAATTTCAGTTTGCTTGTGGTGGTGTTTTATTGAACAATAATCTTTTCTTCATGAAGAATATGAGAACCATCGAATAATTTAAAGAGGTTATATCCCTCTAAGGTTGCTTGAATTTGGGTTTCCGAGTGAGATAGTTGGAGTGGGTAAGTTTGATAATGTTTGTAAAGTGAACAATAGTAAAAGGTTTTGCGATCTCATGAGGATTAGCCAAGGAAGTGGTAAAATCAGTGGCCATGGAAAGAGAGGGGACGATTTTATGGTTTATAGAAGACGAGTTTTCTGTAGGTAGGTTGATGTGACTATGCTAAGGCCATCACATCGTGAGATAGTGAGGCGTGTGTGTCTTGTTAGAAGGCCACGACTTGTGTGGTTCATTGCTTGTCTTGTGAGAGTATTTTATGACATTTGGAAATTTTGGGTCTATTTTGTTATTTGTTAAACTTTTCCTAAGGCAAATGTCAGTTTTGCCCTTAGGTCTTTCTTTATAAGCCACTAGGGCTCTAATTTCCTAGTTAGACAAGATTTGATGAAAACCATTCCAAACCCTTGTCTCCCTTAGAATTTCGTGCTTTATTTGTGAGAATCAATCCAAATTCAGTTTGTTTTTATTAGATCGTGGGTAATATCGATCGAAGATCGAAGATCCTTCCTTGGTGAGTCATATTCAAGAACGGATCTTCCTAGTTCGAGTGGATCAAAGGTGAGTCATATCCTTTGCTTGTGCTCGTCCATATCCAGCCCTCAATCATCCACTTTCCATCACTTTTAATCCTCAAAATCACCATATCATCATCCATCAAACTCGAATCCATAATCCCCTTCAAAAACTCCATCAAAACAAGTCGAAAATCCATCTTGGTTTATTCTACGACAACTCAGTAAAACAGCCATAACTGTTGAAGCACAAAGGTTTTTGACCTCAAATTTTGAGGTATTAAAGAAGACTCGTAGATCTAAATCTGGAATTTAGAATCACCCAATTTCAAATCCATACGAGGGAGATCTTCCCTTATGATCCCAAGATAAGTTCATCCACCGAGTTTGCCTTTGGATCAATCGCCGGGATGGCCTTGCATCGAAATCAATAACAAGAGGCCTAGGATCGAATTAGACTGATACCATGGAGAGAGAAATTATTGTATGAATAATATTGGCAAAGAGAGGCTTGGAGCCTAAGTAATAGGGAAAACCCTAGATACATAAAATATTAACTATAATAATATGGAAACAATATCTTAGACCAATGATAGAATAATATGAAAAAATATTATGCATCTTTTATATCGATAGTTACCTTCTTTACGATCGACTTCATAGTTCACTTTTGAACACTTTGTATTTTGCTCCGCTTCCGTACTGATCAACATCATCTGAGTTTCGCCTCCTATTTCACCTCAAGAGTCTAGCTTCGGATTTACCTCCGATTTCAACTAACGCTGCTACCCTCATTGCCTGAGACCTTGATACTTGATCGCCTCGAAATATTCCTCATTGATCAAGTATGTTGATCTCACATGATCCCCTCTTGCCAATAATTCGATTTCCAATCTGATTCACTATCAAAGTTAATTTCAACAAGAGAACTCGAAAACTCAAATAATGATGTAGAACGAATCTGATTCAAATAGTTAAGATAACCAAAAGATAGTTCAATTGAATTGGCTCCAACGCTAAATTCAATTGATAAACTAGTTGATCTTTAACAATCAAACTAGAACTAAGAAGTTGATCAAATTAACAATCCAAATCTGAAATTGAAAGAGAGAGATTCAGATCGAGAATTGAATGATGATGATCGAGTGCTTCTAATGCTTGAACGAGTATGATTGCGTTTTTAATGGCCCAAGATTATGACTAAACCAATCTGGGTTTAATCTTACTTCAAGCTGATTTTTATTGAATGTAAATGCAAACTATTTATAAGGAATACAAAGCAAAGTTCCTTGGATGGCAAGGCAAGAGGTGGCAGGCCCTAGGAAGGGTAAAATGGACCTTTTTCTTGCCTCATAAGATAACTTACTATACTACCAAAAAATCCTATCTATATTACGAAACGTAACTCCTATCTATATTCCCTTACCATAAATAAATCAAATAAATAATTATCTGACTTATAAGATAAGAAAAATAAACTTAACAAACTCAAAAGATATTAATAATAATATAACCAAGATATTTCAACCACTAACATAAGCCTATGGCCGAAAATATCAGTTATTAAAGTCTCTAGCTAAAGAAAGAATAAAACTAAAGATAAGATTCTCGTAAGATTTGAACAACCCTCAGTAAATTGCATTTTTCGGCTCTTTGTTGTTGGATTCTGGATTTGATGTAAACTACAAAGTTGTACATATTTTTATTTACTTTCCAACCTATATTGGACGGACTTGAGATGAATTTTCTATCCAAAGTTATCATCATTTTATTGAGCACTGGTTTCCATTTGACGGGCTTCTTAACTTTCCGAACATTCATGACTTGATTTTCTTCCTTGGTGGCCTTGAATGCCATTGATGGACACCTTCAACAGATAACATCAAGTCCTTGAAGTTATTCTTGAACTTGAATGCCCGAGACCTTGGAAAAGGTCTTGGTCTTGGCCTTCAAATCACCTTCTTTGCAACCTTATCTTTCATGGTCCTTTGATTGCTATTAGACCTCCTCGATGGCTCAGTCGACCCCATCACTAGACTCTAACATGTTGGTGGCCATTTCATGAGGAGATCAATCTTCAGATAATGTCATTTTCTTATTGCCAAACATAGTCGTTGTGACAGAATCCAAATCCCCGACCAATCATTGGATCCCTCTTTCCCACAATCAATTTTCTCATCCGGCATTAGCATGAGTTATAAGTGAAAAAATTTATAACTTACTTGCAATAAATTAATGAAGATAAAGATCAATATCTAGATCATTAGCATGGATTCCCTATTTATTGCATAAAATGTGTCAAAGAAAGAGTGAAACGAAAAATGTGGAGCTTAGTCTCCCGAACACACCTCCAAAGTTCAAGCCTTAAAGGTTTCTTAATTGTGTTTTACCTATATTTAAAGTAAAGAGAAAATTAATTAAATAAGTAAATAATATTTTAAAAATATTTCTTCCTCATCCCTTTTGAAGCTCATCTTTTTATACGTCATTTCTCCAAGTTTCTTTTATTTTAACACTATCAGGCAATACCAATCATGCAAGCCATGGTATGCTTCATGGTTGCATTCAAGAATAATTCATGATGTAACATTTGATACACCCCAAAGGTGAATTACATATGGCATACGATACCACGTACACATTGGTAGGATTTTCATTGAACAAAAGGAACTCCGACCCTTGTAATCAAAATCACAGCAACAGAATGGATTGCCCAACCCCATCTTGTGACATATGAAGAGGAATCATGTGTTGTGTGTATATATATACAGTAAAACCTCTATAAATTCATAAGGTTGGGATCAGAATAGTTTATTATTTTATAGAGATATTAATTAATCGATAAAATAATATTTATTAATTTAAAACGTTTTTGTTGTAATAAGTGTTTAAGATGCACTGTTCTAGAAGATTTTATCATAGGATTTTAGAAGTGTTGAAACCCGATATAATACGCACTATAAACGGGATTATAATAAACACTAACTCTCGGGTTTCGTACAACCGAACGGTTTTTGTACGTGGATTATTCATCCTCCCCACCCTTCAGCTAATTGTTTTTGTACTCTTTACAAATAAAGCTTTTGGACTTTATACCGTAAATAGCGATTATTCCTCCTCCCCACCCTTCAGCTGATTGTTTTTGTACTCTTTACAAATAAAGCTTTTGGACTTTATACCGTAAATAGTGCGATCTCCGGGATTTTATACCGTAAATAGTGCGATCTCACTCGGAGATCAAACACGTCGAGCTTCGACAAGCGAGATAGTTCTCAAGCCAGAGGGGTTTTTCGACCCTTTTAAATGTCTCATTGCCTGCCTATTTATATAGTCGGCCACTTGCCAGCTTGCATATA
The DNA here is from genome assembly GCA_964016875.1 of Fallopia convolvulus. Lineage (NCBI taxonomy): Eukaryota > Viridiplantae > Streptophyta > Magnoliopsida > Caryophyllales > Polygonaceae > Fallopia > Fallopia convolvulus. The sequence continues at coordinate 14,300,145 of OZ024735.1, read as the reverse complement.
TATTGTCGATGTGGGACGCCCTTTTATTTAAAGTTTTCCATGCCTAAGCAAATACAATAGCTCACTCTCATGGAGCTTACGTGGATTGTTGCTTGCATGAGAATGCTGTGCTACTTGCAATTGTGGAGTACGTGTTGTCGGACGATCCATGCACACAAAATTGGACCAGGCCCATTCACTTTAGTCATTGGCCCGTGCTTTTTCAATTTGCAAGGTTAAAACCCATTTTATCGAATGCTATTGCAATTCGCACAAGTTTATTTATGCATACAATTTTACGTGGCCACCAAATTATGCTTGGATGTGTATACACAACGCGATGTGTTATCTCTTTCTTTCTCATATTTGTCCTTCATTATTTTGCGGTTATTTCGCGCACCATCAAGAAGGCTATGGGTTAGGACTTAATTTTGAGCTTGGACATTTAATTTTGAGCTAGAGACAATGGAAAATTATTTCAGACACTACAACATTCGTTCATGGGATAAGGCTCAAAAAATTAGATGAACCACTTGTGATAAAGACATTCATGAACTTGGGATCTTGATTAATGAGCTTGGCTATCACAAAAAATGGATATAAATAACCTATTGATTACCCAAGTAAATTGATTGATGCTCAGGGGTCTAGTGCTTAGAAGAAATTGTGGCTACTATTTTTGAAAATAATGTTGATGATGAAGTTGAAGATGATAGAATGGCTTTGGAAGCAGTTGCTCAAAAGAAAACACTAATTGTGTCTAAAACTCTTCACAATTGTTAGTCCAACTCTAGAACACAACGCTTGAAATGTTGGGTGCAATAAGGAAAATAAAGAAATGAGTCCCAAATAGACTTAAGTTTTAAGAAAAAAGAAGCAACACTAGAATCATATTTCACTAAATTGTACATCTAAATTTATATGCTTATTAATTTATGATATTAATGGGATCTTGTATTTAGAGTCACGCTCGGGTACAAATAATTCTTATGGTAAAAAGTACATGCAAATGTACATCGTTGGATTACATTCACGGGCGGACGAGATTAGAAGCATCCGGTTCATTAAAAAAATAAAAAACGCGTCCGATTCATTTAACGTCGCAAAAATTGTAAATTTGATAGATTTGTGTTTTTAGACGCTAACACCCTCGATTCTCCCTCAAAGCTCATATGCTCTCCTGTTCATTCTCAACTTCTTTCAAAACTATATCTTCTCTCTATCAAATAATATCTTTGAGTAGCCATTTTTCTCCCTTTCGCCGAGCAAGTCGGTGTCGGCTCTCCGACCTATCACACTTTCATCCTCGAGTACCCCATCGTTGAGGTATGATTCAATTTGATTTTCCCTACCTTGTTCTCTTCCTTTCTCTTTTCAATTTTTAGATCTTCAGATCTAGCCAGTATGGTTTTCATAATTCCCTTTGCCTTTATTTGTTTCATTTTCACTCCATGAATTGCGATCAAATCTAGTATTGAATATGATTGTTGAGATGTTGTTGAGACCTAATTTGATACTTTCAGATCTAGTATTGAATATGATTGTTGTTGTGATGTTGGTTGTCGAATGTATTGAATCTAAGAAATGTGCATCTATTGAATTCAAGTTTGAGGAGGAAATTTGGTGCATTGATCGTTGAATTGATTGTTTCGATGGTTGTCCTGATCGAAAATGTATTAATTGTTCTATTGGTTCACATCTTTATATGATGAGGTTCATCATAAGCACTATTATGGTTCATTGTTTTTTTGTTCATGATAGCAATTATGTCATAACATTTGCTTCAAGAAAAAATTATTTTGATTCATGGTGTGGTTAATGTAGCAAATTCTGTATATTATTGCTTGCCCCATGGTATGGAGAGGTCGTTATAATAAACCTCATGTTCATTATATTTTGGTGATTTTATTTGATTTTTAAATGTTTGAAAATCAAACTTTTTGAATGATCATGTCATTTGGAAGCCTATTAGCTCAAATGGTACAGCAATGTGCATGTGAACATAGATGTGGGTTCAAATCCCATATAGGCTAATTCTTGATAAGGTCATGTCTTTTTGTTCATATCGGTTGTTCTTTTGGTTCATGACTTTTTAAGGTAAAGTTCATAATATTTCTTAGGGTTGAGCACGATTTAGGTTAAACTGAAAATATTGACCGAACCTAACCCGAAAATATTCGATTCGGTTTAAGGATTTTTGAAATTTTGGTTTCGGTTCGGTTAAATCGAAATTATTTAAAAAATATATTCTCAAGTCAAGACAGAAACAAGAGCCAAGAGGCCCAATGAGGCCTAATCCAACACCCAAATAAAGGCCTAAAGCGCCCACAACCACTTACTTCAGTTCATGACTTCTAAAGACCGAAAACCCTAGTTCGTGACTTTTGTTTGTCACTTTGTCTCCCATAGCCACTTGCTCCAGCGCCGATCAGAGTGAATCGCCCTTGCGCTCGCCCTCCCCCTAGTCGACGCTCGCCCTCGCCCCGACGGTTCGGTTCTGTGGCTTCTTTCTAGTTTCTATTCCCCTTCAGTTTCGACCTTTTTTGCTTCAGTTTCCATTGATATTGGCATATTGTTGAGTTGTTGTTGATGTCTTTTATATACAAAAATTGAGTTGTTGGTTGCTGTTGTTGAGTTGTTGGTTGTTGTTGCTGAGTTGTTGGTTGATGTTGCTGAGTTGATGTTGGATGAAGCTGACTGATGTGTTGTTGTCCCTGAGTTGTTGTTGTTGCTGAGTTGTTGAAGCTGGCTGAAGTGTTGACTCCTCTGATTCATCAAGGTTGCAATTGCTGCTGATTGCTATTGTTGAGTTGCTGAAGCTGTCTACATACTTGACAAAGAGCTCTTGTAAAGCTAGGATGGAGTCGGTTTTTAGGGTTGTTGAAGCTGTCTATTTTTTGTTTTTGAAATTTCAAGATTATCATTCTGGTATATACTAATGTTTTGAAAATGTATTAAAGTCAAAGATTACTGAACTTGTACCCATTGTTATATGTGGTTTTAATTGTGTCTCATTGCTCACCTCTTATAAATGCAGGTGGTTGTGTTGAAAGATGTTATACGTCCTCTTATTCAGTCATTTCAGTCGATTTTTAATTTTTTATGGCATCATTTCTTCTTATGGTTCATAAATTTTGTTCCATGCTTTTTGCTTTATAACAATTGTTCTTTTGGTTCATGTTTGAATAACCTTAGGTTCATCAAAGTTCGTCTTATGGTTCATGTCTTTTAGTTCATGCTAGTTATTATATTCTTTCATGATTTTTGGTTCATGGTACTTGTTCTTTCGATTCATGTTTTTGTATGCTAGGTTCATAATAATTCTTATGGTTCACGACTTTTAATTCTTAGTAATCTATCTAATAGTTCACGTCTTTTAAGTCATACTAGCTATTTTGGTTCATGACTTTTGTTCTTTTAGTTCATGTTTTTATAAGCATAAGTTTATAATATTTCATCTTACGATTTTTAGTTCATAAAAGTTAGAGTAATGGTTCATGGCTTTATACGGTCAGGTTCATAACAACTATCAATGAGTTTCATGAAATTTAATTTATAATAACATGTGTTATGATTTATAAATGGTATTTTGTTGGTTCATGTATTTATACAGTTAAGTTTATAAACATTATCAATAAGGTTCATGAAAATGATCCTTAGAGCATAATATTGTATTAAATCATGTTTTCATAAATGATATTATGTCGGTTCAAGTCATTATATGGTTAAGTTCATAACAATTATCATTAAGGTTCATAAAATTTAATTCATAATACTTGCTATTTTTGACATGTAATCTAATACATAAATCGTATTTTGTGAGTCATGATGTGACATCGACCCTGACGGCTAGCCAGGAGGAGGAGTTCATGTCCGTGTGCTCCGACGGACCCATCACTCGAGCCAGAACCCGTGCCATAGCTCGAGCCACGACATCCATAGTCGTGCGCACCATCGTCAACCATGGTGCGCCCACAACCGCGCCTCTCTTCGCGTGCCTTTGCATCATAGGCGATGCGCCTCCCTTCGGTGTCGACGCCTCACCCCACGAAACCAAGGACCTCACCTCGGGCCCCTTTTCCACGTCCGCGCCGGGCCAACCCGGCATTATGACATGTTGGCGCGCCGACTCCCTTGTCGCGCAGTGCTAGCCCATGTCACGGCCTTGTCGCGACACTCATGATATGGCCACCGTGACCACTATCTTTTATTACCTTTTTTAGTATTATTTCCCTTCTAAACATTGCTTAATAAGGTGTTGCTATGTTTGGCATGTGTTTTATGGGCTTGGGCTTGATGTTGGGCCGCTTGCATGCGCCACCCTAATCACCTCCACGTCTCCTAGGGTTTTTGTTAGGTTTTCTAGGAGCTCCTCTATATAAAGTGGCCTCCCCTATTGTATTTCACATGCTTGATTGAATTAATAACGAAGCTCTTTCGAGATTGCTCCAGAATTGGTTCTTTAAGGCGTCACACAATTCTTATTCTCCCTCAAATTCTTCTCGTCTAGGTCACACTAGACGCCCTTCTCACCATTTCACATCTCTTCTCATCTCAAAGTTTAGGCGTTTGCGTCACCTATCGGTTCGTCTAGTGTATGAGACCCACTACGATTCCTAGACAAAGATCCAACTCGTGAATCCGAGATCGGGTTCACATCAGTTCATGTCTTTATATGATTAGGTTCATAACAAATATCAACACGGTTCATGAAACTTAATTCACAGTACTTCTTACTTGTGTCATTTATTCTAGTTAATAAATGGTATGAGTTAATAATTTGGTATGCTAGATGAATAATTGATGAACAATTGGTAAAAAAAAAGTGCTCTAAACACTAAGTTGACCATTTGGGCATTTTGTTGAACACAGGTGGGCAGTTAGATGGGCATTCGCCATTAGCCTTTGTTTTCAATCAAAAACTTGAAATTGTAAGGCAAAACCTACACAGTATTCATATGTTTGATTAAACCCAACAAAAATTAATCCAAAAACACACACAACATGTAAATTGTAGTACAAGCTCCCAAATTTGAAAAAAAAAACCAATGTGAACTTGAAACCATACAAAAGAGATCTATGCCAAAATTCATGAAGAGAGAATACGAATTGGGGTCGGAATCAACAAAAAAAGCGACCCAAATTAGAAGAAAAAAGGAGCAACAATTCTAGAGAAGAATCGGTCAAAAAGAGAATGAAAGCTCCACGTTGAAAGGAAGAAGATGACCCTCTTGTAACTTGTGTTCTAATTGAATGGGTAAAAGACAAAAATGCCCCTCCGTTTATTATATCACTTGAACGTGTGTGACGATCGTGACCGTAGATGTATCATGATCGAACGGATAACATTTGCTCACATATTTCACTGTAGCAATTTAAAGCATCTGATCGTGCTTCCTTTTACTTATTTCTATACTATTTTTTTGAAAATATATTATCTTATTATCTTATTGAAATTTGTTAAAATTTCCACTGGCCAAAGTCGAGACCAGAGAAAATATTATCTTAGAGAGTTTATTAATTTATCGAGTATTAATTTAGAGAAGTTTTAGTATATATCTATAATACTATAAACTTAAATAGCTTGACAATTAATGCTCATACAAATAATAAGGTTTTTTTCTAATGTCATTGCAAACATACATATACATATTAATAAGAAATTTTTTTTATTTCAATATAAGCTTTTTGGTAATAAATGTTCATTCAATTAATAAAAATTTATATTTATAATCATTGGGTCATTAAAAAAACTCATCTTATAAAAATAGTATTTCTTTTATCTTATAATAATTTGAATGATATCTTAGTTGAGAAGTTTTCTAAAATCATTAAAAATACATAATAAAAATAAAAATAGTAATTGAAAAAAATATAAAACTAATTTGTTTTAAATCTTTTTTTACTTATAATCAAAATTAAGCAAATGTATAAAATGAAAATCAATATTATCATTTCAAAAAAATAATCTATATATGAGATTGAGGAACAACATTAAGATTTTTACTATAATAATATTTAATATTTTACAATAAATTTGACCTTCTACACTCGAACCATGAAAAATTCGAACAATCTTTGAACAATATTGAAACATATTTAATCACATACAACATAATTATGCCAATAATAATTATTCAAATTTTGAATTTGAATTTTACACCAAATAGAAAATGGAAGGTCTGATTTTTATTTTTTAAATAAATCCAACAAATCCCTATAATTTTACACTTTTCATTTTAGCAGCTAATTAGTCATATTCAAGTATTTAATCTCATATTTGTTTTTATGCTCCATCAATCATGACCATTAATTTTCCTAAATCCAACGACTCATATTACAACTTCCGTTTCTCCACAATTTTCGTTTCTCTAGAGCCCTCCAGCCCTCCTATATATATATTCTATGAAAAAGAGTCTCGTGCGAACGTCCGCGTGTGTGAGAAATGAGAAAGCACCTGGGCCGTTCGATCGTATCACACGGACGGTTGAGATTGCTCTTATCTTTAAAAAAAACTGTAAAAAAAGAACACGCGCCACGCAGGGCGTTCAAGAGACGCGTTGTTTATAAATTCCATCGTCTTCTCTTTCTCGCCATTTCTCTCTCTCTCACTTTTACAGTTTCCGAAGCGTTTCAAGCAGTTCAAGCGGGAAATCGTTCAATCGAAGCTTTTCGGAGTGATTTCGAGCAACATTCTTACCATTAAAGCCATTAAAAAGCTCAATCCAGTTCCAGATGGAGAAATCTCAAAGTTCATCTCAAGAGAATCAAGATTTTTATCTTCGTTTTAATTTTATTGAAGCCCTAGGTTTTTCGTTTGTTATTAGTGTTTGTCGAGTGTATATATACTAAATGTTTGATCGATTGTGTGTATTTTAGTGCTTATTTGAGTTGTTTGAAGTTGATAGTGCCGATTTTGGTGTTTTGTGCTTTTGTGAATAAAAAAAATGCATGAATCGTCGCTTTCTTTTACTCGATTTTTGGTCCTACCACTTGAATAAAATACAAATTGTGTGTGTATGTGCGTATTTGATGTTTTTATCCAGTTTTTCGATGTTGAGTTTTGCAATAGGTGATTGTGGCTTTGTTAGTTGCATGAAATGATTTGTTATACGTGCGTGGGAAAGTGTTGGTGATCTTGTGTTGAATTTTGTGCATTCATTTGTGCATATTTGTTCATTAAAATTGGCATAGCATTTGTTCATCAGAAACTGACATTTGTTCATTTGAAACTGGCATTTGTTCATCAGAAACTTGCATTTGTTCACCAATAAAATCAAACATTGTGGTGGATACATGTGTGAATTTGTGCTTTGTATTTCTTATTTGGGACAATGACAATCAAAGAAGATGAAATATGTGCTATTCGAAGACGTTTTCCATTTTTTTATTTTTTGTATTGTTGTTTTTGACATGTTTTTTTGTGTTTTTTAAATATGTGTTTATATTGCCTTTTATCCCTTTTTTGTAATAGAAATCAGGAGCAAATTTGGAAGTGATGCTTCTTCTACGGGCGAAAATAATGTGAGAAGAAAATCAATGGCTAAAAAGTCGGTTTCAAAAGATAATAAGTTGTTCAAGGATAATGAAGTGCCTGTATTGAGGCAAAGGCCGGCTGTTGAGTTGTCTCCATCAAATAAGAGACCTTGGCTGGACAAGGGCAAAAAGGTTGCGTCTGATGAATTCCCCGATGATGTGTTGCTTATTGATATGATCCCTAGAAAGGGAGTAACGATAAATGAACCATCTGATAGGAAAATGGATAGTGTTGTTGCTGAATTACAAGTTGTTGGGAAGAAGAGGAAAGTGGATATTGTTGTTGGTAAAGAACAAGGTGTTGGGAAAATGGTTGTAGTTGGAAACAAGTCAAAAGTGAAGGTGCCATTGAGAGCTTTGAAGCGTGAGCATTTGTCGTTGAATCACAGGAACTCTCCAAAGCTGATTTGTGAAGTAATTGTTGGTTTTGAAGGTGAAAGCAAGTTTGCTGCTCTTAAAGAGATGGGGTTTGAGTACCTCATACAGTGGAATGTGACTTATCTACCTAGTAAGCTGTCCTACTATATCGCTAGCTATTTTGACCTTGCATCTTGCACATTGAAGATTGGTGATGGACCAGGTGTTAGAATAACACCTGAACTTGTGCAATTTTACCTTGGTCTACCTCGTGCTCCAAGGACAATTTCTATCCCAAAGACTATCAAGCATTCAGATATGTACAATAGTTTTAGAGAATAGTTTTTGTTGGCTGAAATTGATGAGGTGATATGGAAGAACAAATTGAGGGATGTTGAGAAGATCAAAATAGGGCATTTGAGTACAGTGATCAAGGAGGCTGAGAACGGTGGTGTATGGTTTAGGAGGAACTTTATTTTATTGTTCTACACCCTCTGTATAGAGAGCATTCAAAATGGTGGTGTAAACTTAAAGTTCTTGGATCATTTGGTAGACTCGAACAAGATCAGTGAGTATGATTGGTGTGCTCATCTTGTTGAGAAGTTGGTTGAGAATGTTGATTCATGGAAGAAAACAAATAATGGGTTTTTCAAAGGACCTATTATATTGTTGCTGGTATTATTTCTAATTTGTTCATTACTACCATCAATTTGTTCATTGGTTTACGCATATTTGTTCATTAGTAAGATTAATTTGTTCATTTGTATATACATATTTGTTCATTGACATATGAGCATTTGTTATGACAGATTGTCTATTGCGATTGTATGCTCATCTACCATCGTCGTGAAACTCCAAGATCCTTCCCAATGATCAAACATTTCAATCATAATTACTTTGTTGAGAGACAGAGTTTCGAGATTTCGAAGGGTGGGTTTGGAAAAGGGTATTTTAGAGGTTTGCCTGAGTTTGTCTTCTCTGGTGGTGATGCTGACAAGAATGAAGGGAAAGCCCCTGTTTCTAAACATTTTGAAGAAGGAATTGATCTTGGCGATGGCGGTAACATATGTTTGTTTGATTTTATTGCAAAATATTTTTTATTTTTGCATGTTTTGTCTTTATTTTTTGCATGATGGTGGTGATGTAGTTTATTTGTTCATTAAAACTGGTATATCATTTGTTCATAAGAAATTAGCATTTGTTCATAAGAAACTAGCATTTGTTCATCACAAACTAGCATTTGTTCATCAAAAACTAGCATTTCTTCATTAGAAACTAGCATTTGTTCATTAGAAACTAGCATTTGTTCATAGCATGTTGTGTCTTTTTTTTTAATTTTTGTGCTTATATAGATTACTTCTTGTGCAATCATTTCTGAAAAAACATCTTGAGATATCAATGGAGCTTGCATCAACTTTGAAGAGATATCTTGATCATGTGCAAAAAGCTCCAACTGAAATTGCCAGCCACAGACTTTTCAACAAGATCAATAAAACTTTTGAGAAGCTATTGGGGTTGAAGGGTGTTTCATCATCATCCCAACTTGGTACTCAAGAAGATTCTAAATCGCCAAGCCAAAATTCATTCTGGGAGGAAGCATCAAAGGTTTTGGATGAAATTGAGGCTGCAATGAAGGCAAAAGAGCGGCTTGAATTACCTTCTTTTGATCTGGGCATGTTTCCAGTGAGGGATGATTGGGCTAGTGTTGTAGATATCGATAGGGAAAGTGTTATTATGCAAGAATATGAGTCCAGGAAGGTTGATGCGACGAGGAAGAAGGAAATAAAGATTTTCTTTGTTTGCAAGGGATTAACTGATGAACAAATTAGAAAAAAGGCTGAGGAGGAGGAAGTTTCAAGGAAAAAGGCTGAGGAAGACAAGAGAAGGATTGAAGAAGAAGAGAAGTTGAAAAGGGATGAAGAGGACAAGAGAATAAGAGAAGAAGAAGAAAAGAGGAAGCAGGAAGAGGAAGAGTTGGAAGCCATAAGGAGGGAGGATGCATTAATACAAGAGGAGGAGAAGAGAAAGAAAGAGGAGGAAGAGAAGAGGAAAACAAAAGAGGAAGATAAGAAGAAGTGGGAAGAGGAGGAAGAGAAAAAGAGAAAATCAACTGAGGAGGAAGAGAAGAGACAAAGAGAAGATGAAGAGAAGAAAAAGAGATAAGAGGAGGAAGAGAAAAGGAGACAACTAGCTGAGGAGGAAGAGAAGAGACAAAGAGAAGAGGAAGAAAAGAGAAAGCGGGAAGAGGAGGAAAAGAAAAGGAAACAACTAGCTGAGGAAGAGAAGAGGCGTTTAGAAGAGGTTAAGAGGTTGGAAGATGAGGAAGAGAAGAAGAGGAACAAGGAAGAGGAAGAGAAGAAGAGAGAAGAAGAGGAGAAAGAGAAGAAGAGGATTGAGGAGTTTGGACAACAGAGAATGCAAGAGGAGGTGAAGAGGAGGCAAGAGGAAAGGAAGAAGAGGAAAGAAGAAGAGGAAGAGAAGGGGAAGAAGGAATATGCAGAGGTGAAAAAGAAGATTGATGAAGAGAAGAGAAAGGAAGAGGAGACAAAGAAGAAGAAACAAGAAAGGGATGCAAAATTGATGAAAATTGACATGAAGTTAACGAAGAAACAAGAGAAGATAGATAAGATGAAGGAGGATGAAGAAAAGAAGAAACTTGAAGAGGAGCTGAACAAGATTCAGGGTGAGGTTTGTTCATTGAGTTTTGCTTATTTGTTCATAAGTTACAGGACATTTGTTCATTGATTTTGTATGTAGTTTGTTCATGAATAATATGTATCTTTACATTTGTAGATCAAGAAGCAGGCGAAGGAGGTTGGTTCTAGTTCAATTGACACTCTCGTTGGTGTTAAACTTACTGGTGAGGATGTACTTGATAAAAGAATATCTAAGTCTTCTGATTATGTGAAGTCACCTTACATGGGAAGGAGTGTTGTTTTAACAGAAAATGTATCTCCTGCGGCCAAGAAATTGTTCAATTGGCTTATTGAAGACATTCCTGATCAAAGAGGGTAACAATGCGTAGAATAGTATTTTTTTTTCTTTACATATTGCTCTTTTTATATCTGCAAGTTGATTTTATTATTAAAATTGATCATTTTTTGTTTTATGTTTCTGATTTGTGTAGTATTGAAATCTTTAAGATGATGCAAGTTTCCGCCATGAAAAATAATTTTGTTTCAATGGCGGTAAAATCTGAAGTGGAAACAAATATAATCGGGCTTTGGAGCTATTATCTCAATATACAAGAGCAGTGGAAAAGCGACTTAAAACCATTGAGGTTTCTTATGGCTTCTGAGGATTTGGTAAGAAAAAGGTTTTTTATATTCACATTGTCTTATTTAATGACTTTTTGATATTCTCAATTTAATTTATACTTATATATATTTTTCAGTTATTTTCACTAAAAAAGGATTTTAGTGATGAGGATTTCATAGAGTTTTTCATTAATGTCGTTCATGGCACTCTTGAAAAATTCAAGTGGATTAATGTGCACAAGATTGGTCTGTTATGCATTTTTGTTCATAATATTCTTTTATTTGCTCATCAGTACTACATATTTGTTCAGAGGTATTAGCTATTTGTTCATTAGAAAGATTGACTCTTCACTATGTCGTTTTAAATCGATATAAGGTTTTTTTCATGCTTGTTTTCCTCTGCATTTTTACAGTTTGTGTTTCCTATATGTACCTCATCGCATTATTATTGTATTACGTTGAATTTGAGAGTGCCACATTTCCACATAATTGATAACTCGATGAAGGATGTATCCTTGGAAGCAAAGTATCAGCACGTACCTGCTAAATTGGTGAGTTTTATTTTGTTTTTAGAATTTTTGTAATAGTTTGTTTTTCAGCATTGACACATGTGTTTTATATTGAATGAGTTGTTTTGTTTCTTGTTGTTATTTTTTTAGAGAATGCTCTTTGTCGAGCTTATGAAGACGCTCAATATGGCTACTTTGTTCGAGGATGTGGATAGGGTTCCATATGAACGTCTTGAGATCAAATGTAGAGATAATAGAAACAAGACTGATTATGGAATTTTTATGATGCGGCACATGGAAACTTACTTCAGCAACAGCTTGTTTGGTTGGACTTGTGGACTCAATAAACACGATCAGCATCAACTTGATGACTTGAGGATAAGGTACTGCAATGAGTTGTTGAGTCCATTGAATGAACACAAGGCAACAACTGAAAAGCTTGTTCAAGAATTTGTCCCACATAAACCGGCAGTCGTATGTCGTGCTCCTCTTACAAGGAAGTCAAAGAACAAGAAGTGATGTACAAAGATATATGTTGGTTGGAAAATAGTTTGGAATGTGTTTGTTTTTTTGTATGGTTTCTCTAGAATACAATTTATGGTGGTGTATGGCTTGAATGCTGCAGACATTTGGTTTTTCTTTTTGTATAGTGTGGTATATGGCTTGAATGGAGTTTTGTGGATGATGGTTATTGAACAGTTCCTTTGTGTTAGTGTGACATTTGATTCAGAAAACATGATTAATCTTAATTTGTTCATCAATACCTTAGATTTGTTCATCGATACCTTAGATTTGTTCATCAATACTTTAGATTTGTTCATCGATTAAGAATATGTGTTCATAATTTGTTCATCAATACCTTATATTTGTTCATCCATAACTTAGATTTGTTCATCGATAAAGAATATGAGTTTTAAGATTGTTTCATTTTATTTAAAGGTTTTTTTTCATCATTACTGTATGATTTGTTCATGGAAAATATCTACATGTACATGGAAATATTTTTATTGAAGAATGAAAGGGTTTTGTTCATTAGATAGTAAATTTGTTCATTACTAACTGCTAATTGTTCACCGAAACCAGAAATTTGTTCATTGATATTGCAACAATTATGAATACTATGCATTTCACCCTAATGCAACAATATTTTACATATCCATCCAGTTTATCAGCATTATGTATCAAAAATCAAAGATTAATGAGAACTAATTGGGAACATATGCGCATGTCCTAATGTTGTGTCCAAGCTTCTTGCATTTTGCACAAGCCCTTTGCTCCTTGTTTGCTTTCTTCATTGCCTTCTCTTTACCTCCCATAATACGCCCTTCTTTCTTCTTGACCTTTGTCACTGCTCGTGTACCTCAATAACACTCGGTCTGTTTCCCAAGAATGTTTGGATTGAACTCTTCCTTGTTGATGTAGATGATTCTCCTCCCAATAAGCTCAGATAGGTTTCCTTTTTTTTCCTTCAAGAAACATATTAGCTCTTTGAGGTGTTCTGTGTTGTCCCTTATGGCATTAATGCAAGAATGTACCTTGCCCAATAAATCAGCAATCAACAGCTTCTCTCATTCATCACATCACATTGGTCAACTGTTGAACCTTTTATCTCAAAAGTAGGAGTCATATTTGATTTCTTCGTCCATCTATTCTTGATGTATTTAGTTGGCACCTTCCTCAAGCCAATGTTTTTTAATACGAAAAACATATGGCAGCATGGAATCCCGATATTGATGAACTTATTGCATGAGCAAATGAACTCTTCATTTTGTAGTTCATGTTTCACAACATGTACCTTCCCAAACTGCCCATTGATGTGATACTCGTGGATGTTGTCTTCCTTGACCAAATTGCTTAGACCACATTCAAATATAGAAACAACAATTTCTGTCTGGACGTCATAGAAGACGTTTATGGTGTAAACATATTCACAATGTTTCTCTAAATCCAATGATGTCATTAGAGTGGGGGAGTTTGTTGAAGATTCGAAGTCTAACCTCTGCTGATTGTGCCTTTGTGAATCAATTGCACTCTCAAACTACATCATGAAAATAACTAGAGAAGATGTGGATCCAATGAAATGCGAGAAGAAGAAGTTCTGGCTCTCAAACCTTGAAGTTGTTCTAAGAAATGCACCCATGTTTACATTATTGAAGTACGCAGGGATCCATAAGTGACGTAGCTCAAACATCAGCGACAACCAAGTGTTTGACTCAAGTCCAAATTCAGCAATAATGGAATGCCAAGTCTCCTCAAACTTTTCCCGGCTAATTTCATTGCTCCAAACAAGCTTGTTGAACTTGCTTCTGAATTGATCATTGTTATACACATCATTTGTAACCTTTGACGGTACCTTGAACATGATATGCCACATGCAGAAATGATGCACAGCCTTGTCAAAAACTTTTTCAATTGCAACTCTTACTGCATGATCTTGATCAGTGAGAATGACAAATGGTTCGTGCCCCCTCATTGCATCTTTGAAGTTTTTGAATAGCCAGACATAAGATTCGATATCTTCTTGTAAAAGCAACCCAAAGGCAAAAGTAATGGTCTTCTTGTTGTTGTCAACCCCTGTGAATGGTACAAACACCATTTCATACCTGAAGGCAAAGAATTAAATTTGTTCATCAATATATGTGATTTGTTCATCAATATATACGATTTGTTCATCAATAGAATCAATTTGTTCATTGTAAATTCCTGAAGTCAAGTATTAATTTTGTTCATCAATACATACGATTAGTTCATTAAAAGAATCAATTTGTTCATCAAAATTAAGCCTTTTTCATACATGTTTGATTTGTATGTTGCATCAGCTGAGACAACATCTCCAAAATATGAGAAGTTCTTCCTTACAATAGGATCGGACCAGAATAATTTGGTTAATTGATGTTGTTCATCAACATCATATTCAAAGAAAAAAGCGTCACATCTTTCTTTTTTCTTGAACAAGTTGTCAATAACAATTTGAGCATCACACCCAGTCATGAAGGAGTTCAGATCTCTTTTAAAATTCTTGAAATCAATTATAGTTGCACCAATTTTGCATATGAACCAACAAACTCCTTGTAGACCTTGTATGACTTGCTTGTACCAACGTTTACTCGGATGCAATTCATGATGAAATCTTCATGGAAGGAGATCAGTTTCCTATTGCTCTTTGCAAAGTGTTTTTTCCCATCTTCAAACATAACATGGGTGTGACGCTCTTCAAATTTCTTAACAATATATCCGTTTCTTCTAGAAAGTCTCATAGCCATTTTAGAAATTCAACCACACCTTTTGGTTAATCTTTTTCGCTTTTTCACTTTTCCTTGTTGTCCTTCTTCTTCATGAATCTCTTCATCATCATCTTCGTCATCTTCTTTTTCTTCTTCTTTACTAGATGCAGTATGTGTAGGTTTTCCAGTTGAGTCATTGTTCTGTTGTTTTGTATTTTTTAAAATCCTGCCCAGTTACACAACATGTATTTCCAAACTGCAGTGTTAGTTCCATCTGAAGACTTTGTAATGGTGCCAACACATGCTTGGAAACCACATGCATTTGCGTATATCTTGTAGAAATTTACTCCTTGTTCACAGGTTCTAACACCATCTCCTCTTTAGGTCTTAAGTTGTCATCACAAAATGGAATGTAGTAATGTGTGTTGTCAGGCGAGATCACGATCTTTAATTCTTTGTTATCTTCTATTTTTCCTTCATTATAAGGAAAAGAAACATGTAAATACGCATCAGTATCCACTACACGTACAATTTGTTATTTTTCATTTTTTCAACAATAGGTAATACGAATGAACAAATGTGTACTACCTATGAATAAATGTGTGATGTCTATGAACAAATGCATGATACCTATGAACAAATGTGCGATACCTATGAACAAATATTTGATGAACAAATATTGGATGATCAAATGTGCAATATCTATGAACAAATGCGTGATATCTATGAAAACAAATGTGCGATACGTATGAACAAATTTGGAATATTACACATTTGTTCATACTAATGGTTGTCTTCCCAAATAAATCATAGCAATGTGCCTCAAAACCATAAAATGAAGTTTCCTATTGCTAATGCGTAAACATAAACAAATTTTGACGGTATATGCGATGAAAATCTCAAAATCCAGTTGTATTAGCTTTTATCAGGGAAAAATCGATGATTACCTGGTTCCATTAATAGTAATCTGTTAGATCTTCGTTGTAACTTTCAGGAAATCGTAAATCTGAACAAAGCTCCTTCGAAATGGTATAGTTTTCTCAGTGAAAAGAGAAAATCCAGTTAAATGGAAGCTCTAAATGATGAATGTGCACTCATATAACAAGATTAGAGTAGAAAATTAGAACATATATACCAAATCGTAAATCTCTGTGTTTCAATCCAATTTAGAAGCTTTATTTTTGTAGAGAAAAAAAGAGATCTGGTTTTGATTTGGAAAGAGGATCAAAAATTGCCTTTTCTTAGGGGTTTGCTTGGGTTACAAGTAGCTTTTGGTAGAGGTTGACATACATGCTCGCTCTTTTTTTTTCTGAATTATTTGGTCGCACTTCGCACCCAAATAATTCAACCTAGATGGACAACGGAGATCTGTTCTCTTCGCACCCAGGCGCCCATTCGCACGTGAACCGCTCTCATATTCTATATAAAGAATATATATGTATGTATATATATATATGTAGGGTTGGGTTCTAGTAAGGAGACATATTAGTGTAAATAGTTAGGAGATATAAGGAGCATTGGATGATTGAAAATGAACGGTACTGATGTGATAATATTAATGATTTAAAAGTAAAAGAAGAAAAAGAAAATTGCAATTGCGTAATTGACGGGATATGCGTTGTTGTAAATTTGGAAAGAGATAAAGATATTGTTCATTTTAGACGTGGAGGAGCAGCCAGTTTCTGAACTTGCGAAAAGCGATTGAGGAACTACAGACGAAGAAACTTGCGAAAGAGATAACGACGATTGAGGAACTAACGCGCGATTAGGGTTTTCTCGCTATTAACAGTTTATCATCTAGTAGTTGATCACCGTTAACAATAAGATCTAGGGTTTTCTATTTTATGATTGTCGTTAATAGTTTTGGTAGGTTTCACAGTTGATTGTCGTAAATTTTAATGTCGTAAGAACTAGGATTTTGTCACGGAAATTCGGAAATTCATAATTGTCGTGGATTTTAATGTAGCGTAAATGTGCATATTTTAAGTTGTTCATCAATTAAATAGAGTTGTTCATTTCAATAAATAAATTGTTCATTAAAAAAATCTTCGTACATAGAACTAATTTTAATGCAATTGTCGTGGATTTTAATTTAGCGTAAATGTGCATATTATAAGTTGTTCATCAATTAATATAGAGTTGTTCATTTCAATAAAGAAATTGTTCATTAAAAAAATCTTCGTACATAGAACTAATTTTAATGCTGTAATAACTAGAGTTTTGTCACGAAAATTCGGAATTTACAATTGTCGTGGATTTTAATGTAGTGTAAATGTGCATTTTTTAAGTTGTTCATCAATTAATATAGAGTTGTTCATTTCAATAAATAAATTGTTCATTAAAAAAATCTTCGTATATAGAACTAATTTCTTCATGGTCCAATGGTTAAGTTATTGTTCAACAATTAATATAGAGTTGTTCAATATAATAAACAAAGTGTTCATTAAAAAAATGCTTAAAAATATCTAATTTTTTCCTTCATAAGTATATTAGGTTTATTGTTCATCAATTAATATAGAATTGTTCAATAGAACAAATAAATTGTTCATTAAAAACAAACTTGGTAAATAGATGTAATTTGTCCATTGTTACATATATTAGGGTTATTGTTCATCAATTAATATAGAAGTGTTCAATATAATAAATAAATTGTTCATTAAAAGCATTAGTTGTACAAATTTTTTGTTCAGAAAATTTCGGAAACAATAGCGTCTGGCGGCAAGGAGTTCGGTTTCCGGCGTAAATGGCTTTTGACGTGAACAACTTCTCAAAGAAAAATAAAAAACTTATCCCGTAGATTACGGTAGTTACCAAAATTATATCTTTTTTATTTTAAGCAATAAAAGTGGGGAAATCAGTACCGTTCATTTTCAATCATCCAACGCTCCTTATATTTCCTAACTATTTACCCTAAATTACCTATTTACTAGAACCTAATCCTATATAGAGTCACGCTCAGGTGGGATATTTTGTTACAGTGTAAAATGCGAGCAATTTTGGGGCGTCCGATTTATATCATCAACGGCCCAAATTAAAACATAATTATTCAACAAAAAACAAAAAAAAAATGGGGGTTGATTGGTTTGAATGGCACGGAAGGTAAATATATTAAAATTTGACACGCGTGACAAAAATACCCTCAACTCCCAAAAAACAATCAAATGCTTCATTACGCTTCTCTTTCCCGTAACTCTTCTCCCCCGCCGACCAAACGATCTACAAAGATCCAAATTCAAACACATCGCTACACAAAATCGCTCCCACCACCCTCTAACTCATTCAAATTGTCAATTGATCTAATTCTATGGAGAAACAAACACAAGAAGGTATGCATAAACTTATAGGATTTTTTAATGTTTTATTTTGATTTTCTAGGGTTCTAGGGTTTGATTTACAGTAATGGAAGTGTTTGTGGTTTTTTTTGGGTGATTTTTGATGATTTAGGTGTGGTGAACTATTACTACTCACTTTGTGATTATTTTTCTAGAAAAATGGTTGCTTATTGATGTATTTTGATGTTTTGAGCTTGTGGTTCATAAGTTATCAGAAATGGTTAATTTAGAAGTGGAATTGATTCTTTGATGACATGCTTTTGGTATAGAAGGCATGATTGATGATATGTTGCCACTGTTGAAGTTGCCTAATAAGTTTTCCTAGGAGAAATCTCAATGTAAGTTTGTCTAGATCTATTTGTAGTAGTGAGAAATGAGAAATGCGCATTTGACCCTTGAGAAATAATATATTTTGCAGCCTATTAGCTCAAATGGTAGAGCAATATGCATATGCAAATAGATGTGAGTTCAAATCCCACATAGACTAATTCTTGATACAGTCATGTCTTTTTGTTCGTATCGGTTGTTCTTTTGGTTCATGACTTTTTCATGTAAGGTTCATAATATTTCTTCTTATGGTTCATAAACTTTGTTATATGCTTGTTGTTTATAACAATTGTTCTTTTGGTTCATGTTTGAATAACCTTAGGTTCATCAAAGTTTATCTTATGGTTCATGTCTTTTAGTTCATGCTAGTTATTATTTTCTTTCATGATTTTTTGTTCATGGTACTTGTTCTTTCGGTTCATGTTTTGGCAAGGTAGGTTCATAATAATTCTTATGGTTCATGATTTTTAATTCTTAGTAGTTTATCTTATAGTTCATGTCATTTGGTAGCCTATTAGCTCAAATGGTAGAGCAATGTGCATGTGCACATAGATGTGGGTTCAAATCCCTCATAGGCTAACTCTTCATACGATTTATGTCTTTTGGTTCATGGTAGTTCTTTTTTGGTTCATATTTTTATATGCTTAGGTTCATGATAATTTATCTTACAACTGTTTCTTTTAAGTCGTATCCTATTTATTATTTTGATCGATTCACATCTGTTGGTTCATGATATTTATTCATTTGGCTCATGTTTTTATAAACACATGTTCATAATATTTCATCTCACTGTACATGACTTTTAGTTCATAGAAGTTGGTGTATTGGTTCATGTCCTTACACGGTTAGGTTCATACCAATTGTCAATAAGGTTCATTAAATTTAATTCAATACTTGTAATTTTGTGTCTTGTACTCATAAATGATATTCTATTGGTTCATGTCTTTATATGGATAAGTTCATAACAATTTTCAATAAAGTTCATTAAATTTAATTCATAATATTTATTATTTTTGTCACGTAATCTAGTACATAAACTTATTGTGTGGGTTCACGTCTTTATAAAATTAGGTTCATAACAATTATCAATAAGGTTCAGGAAATATAATTGACAAATACATGTTACTTGTGTCATGTATTCTACTTCATAAATGGTATAAGTTAATAATTTTGGTATACTAGGTTCATAATTTATGAGCAATTGGTAAAAAAAATGATCTAAGCTCTAAGTTGAACTTTTTTGGGCATTTTGTCGAACACATGGTGGGCGGTTAGATGTGCATTGGTCATTAACCTTTGTTTTCAATCAAAAACTTGAAATTGTAAAGCAAAAACATGCACAATCTTCATAGGTTTGATTCTTATCAACAAAAATCAATCCAAAACACACAAAAACATGTAATTGAAGTACCAAGTTTCAAAATTTGAAAAAAACCCCAAATGTGAACTTATGAAATTATCAATTATGGTTCATAAACATACAAGTATGAGTTCATCAATACTCAAATACAGGTTCATAAAAAAAAGAAACATGGATGTTATTTGCGATGATTTATTGTTGTAGCGCTTTTATTGATCCATGCATACCAAACTTGTTAGAAAAACTAGTATAATTTTATCAAAGAAGAAACAATAAAAATTAGAGAAAAATCAGGAAAATTAGATATGGCAAAAGTCTATGTTGTTCATTTGGGCATTTTATCGAACACATGGTGGGTGTTTAGATGAACATTTACCATTAACTTAGATTTTCAATCAAAAAAATCAAATTAGAATGCAGAACATACACCGCTTTCATAGGTTTGAGTAAAATTAACAAAAAAAACAGTTCAAAGAACACAAAACATGACCAAATACATGAAAATCGAAGTGCCAAACTCCAAATTTGAAAAAGCCCCAAATACAAAATTGAAACCTTACAAAAACAACTCATACCAAACTCCATGAAGATTGAACTTCAAATGAGGCCGAAATAAACACAAAATCAAGCCAAAATAGAAGGAGCAAGTGACAATAATTATGGAGAAGTACCGATCAAAATCTCGGATGAAAATGGGTAGTCAAGTGGATGAAGATGGCGCGTGAAAGATGGCGCTGCAGCAATGATCTATTTTTGTGGGGGGAAAGACACAAATACCCCTATACTTAAAAAATTATAAAAGGAGGCGCGCCTCTTTATGGCCGTTGATTTCCGAGATCCAACGCACCAAATTTGCTCTCATTTTTCACCATAAGGTGAATTTGCATCTGATCTCAATTCATCTTATATATGTATATGTATATATATATATTATAGGGGAAGGTTCTGGTAGAGAGCTAATTGTGGTAGAAAGTGAGTGTGAATTTGAGGCGTTGGATTGAAGTGAATTGATGGTGAGATTTGATAATGCAAAATAGTTAAAATAGGGTGAATATTACTAGATTAGATGTCATTTGCCAAAAAGAAACTCATATCCCTTAAAAATAGCAAACAAACATTTAAAAAAAATTAAAAAGGAAATAATTAATATTGTACAAATCAAATCACGTACAAATCTCATATGAATATTAATTCTCTCTCCTATTTAAATTCAAAACAAATCATATTTTTAATATTGATTTTATCCTATTTTTAAAACTAGCTAATTGATATTGACGTACTTTTGTATCTCTATTCTCGAATAATACCAGATGATCGAATACCAACATAATGAACAATGAATATAAGTTGTCGCAGACAGTCGAGTGAATACCAATGTGATAAACAATGAATATGTACATGTGTTACGATGAATATGATTAGAATAAATAGTTGTATAAAATCGACATAACTATTTTATCTTCATTATCACATTCTGCCAAATGAATACCAACGTAATACACAATGAATATCTATATTCGTTATAGTGAATATGATAATCAATAACCATATAATCTCAATATAATTTGGACAACTATATCAACTTCAATGAATATTACTATATAAAATTGTGAATATCAATACAATATAATACATACATAACTTGAATCGAAAAACTACATAAATATCATCATTTAATGATAAGAATATCACCAACTAATACAACGAATATGATCACCTAGTTATCTGAATATCAGTAGCTAATGCAGTAATATGACCATCCATTTTACATTACTATCACTAGTTAATAGAGTGAATACGACCACCTAGTTACATGAATATCACTGGCTAATATGGTGAATATGATCACCCAAGTACAAATCTCACAAATAAAAATGAGAAATGTATGATTATAATTATTGCCCGTATGTAGACTCCATCTTCCTTCGATATTTTCCGATCATTTGCTACCTTCAAATAAAAAATTAGGATAAATAAATATTCTTAACAATACATAAAATCTCTCAACAAAATAATACATATAATTTTTATGGCAAGAATGCCATATTTCAATTACATGAATACTACTACCTAATTTTGTGAATATGTCTTAACATCCCAATGAGTATCACTCTAAAAACAGACGAATATTAAATCCGATGATCCAAAATATAACAAGAGAGATCAATAATATCAATGGATCAAATTAGGACTTCGATAAATAGGAGATTAATTGGGGAGAGAGGTTGGAAGGAAGAAAATAGGAGATTAATTTTACGTAAATTGGGGAGACTAGATAATAAATTGGAAAAAGAAAAGATTTTCCATCCAAAATTATCTCTAGTAGAATTAATCCTGTGTTTTGTAGTTCATATCATATTTTACACCTTTTTTAAGCAAAATCTCAACCATTTAAAAATTCTAATCTAATGGTCTATATTCACCCTCATTTTTCACTCTAAAAACCTTTCTACTAGATCCTCATACATATATTATATACATATATTATATACATGTATATATATATATATATATATATACTTTTAATCGGATATTGATTTAGAGAGGTTTTAGTGTGGGTATATATATATAAACTTTTAATGGTTACTTGTACAATTTGTAGCTTTGTTGATGTGCTAAAAAGTCGGATTTTATATTTGCTCTGCTTCCCATATCTTGTAACAATTCCCTTCTATTGCTATGGCCCAGTTCTTGTCACTTGGTGGATCATAGTGTCCAGGACCAATCTTCATCGCAACCTTGTCGTCTATAATTGCTGCATAACAATCATTTTCCGCCTTTTGTATGAGTACCTATGCACAGGAGTTTTGGTCTGGATTAGTTAGTTATCTAGACGAGGAAAATAAACATAGAAATAGTGGGGTGCAACATGAGCAATCTACATAGGTAGGAGACTCACATGGCTCCTACAGTGGAGTTTGTTTCGGTTTCTGAGGGACATGACGGATCTGATCTCATCTCCATAACGCGAGTAGATATGGTCGTAAAAAATTGACGGTGTCCCAGGATGAGTTAGGATATATGCGTATCCTTGCATTTCCTTTCCTCCCGGGAATCTCCAGTGACCCTAAAAAGAGGAGAGCAAATTAAATTTGCAAGTCCAATAATGGGTATCGTGTGCCAAGTATCAAACCTTTGCCTCTAGATATAGATTAAGGCCCCGTTTGGTTTGTCATGACATATGGAAACGGAAACGAAATAAATCTAGACCATTTTTAGTGTCTACATTTATATAAAAAAAATCATCCAACAACTTGTCTATTATAAAACTGAGATAAAAGAGGCCTAAGAGAGGAGAAGAAAGAAAGTCGGCACCTGTGTGGATCCGGTGTCATGATTCTCTATGAACGTCACAGCACGAGATGGCCACCAACCAACAACCCCTGGAGGTTTGCCCTTTGAATCTTTTAATCTCCAATATTGACATTTCTCCAGCGTCTGAATCAAAAAAGCTTCAGTTCAGAAGAATGACTTCATCTCTACCAATGTGGAAAAAAGTTCTAGAAAGACGAGTCACAAGTTGCATCCTGCCTCATAAGCAAACATATTCATTCAACGGCTAGTTAGTTATACTTACAGCATGGAGAATTCCTTTTGTGGTGACATCGAATGCTCCAGCTGTGCCACCAGCAGCATTAATCCAATCTACAATTCTCTGCCTATGGACATCTTGATCATAATCCAACTCACCGTAGGAATAACTGAGCGAATCCCAATATTCACCTACTGCGAAATACGGTTGAGTAGCATCCATGTAATCTTTGACATAACCGCCCCAAAATCCACGCACAAAATCAAGCCTCCACCCATCATAGCCAATATCATCCCTACAAATCGAATTGCCAAAAAAAAAAAAAATAAAGATCAGATGAGAAGAGAAAGCATTCCATCAATCACTTCCCAGTTGCATCAGAAGATTACCCGCAGAACTGAGTGAACAAACTGCCATTAAAAAAGATCCGAAAAAATTGTCCAAAATATACAACTATGCGTTATAGGCAGAAAAATTAGTTGCTTGTAATCATCTGCCTTATATATTAAGAGAGTAGCAATGTCTTCACAAAAAAATTAGTCACTTAAATATGTAAACTTGACAAGTGCTATTTTATGATTAAAGCTAATTTTTCTAAACTTTTCTCATAATTCATGTTCCACTACCCCCACTAGGCCACTAATCGGTAATCACTATCCATCCCATTGTATTCTTTTATTTTTTATTTTTTTTTTCAAGCATTTAGACATTTTTCAATTTTTGAATAAATTTGTATTTTTATATTATAATTTCATGTATAAAGCATAATGAATTTTTTAAAGTTAACAAAACTAATATGTAATATTATCAATTTAATTTTATAAGTTTCAACACATAAATTTTTCCAATAATGTTATTTCACTTTAAGATATATAACATGTGCCCTACACTAGTTTGAATAAAAATTTGCACTTGTAAAATGAAAATAAAAAAACATGAAAGGATGTTGTAGGGACTAACTTCAGCCAGCGCATCCATTCCTTGATATCATTCCTCACAAAATCTTGTGAATGATCAATATTTGGAGCAGCATGAAAATTATCGCCACTGCTCTTGTTTCCCCTTCCCTAGAAGCCATGGAAAGGAAAAATGATAATTTCCAGTGTCAGATAATCTCCATTCACTTTTCCAAATCACAACAAGTCATGAAGCTACACACATCAAGTAACAACTACTTTCATATAAGGCAATAGCAGTTCAAATCCAATAACATGTCATTAAGCAGCAATGACAAAACCTGGCATGTCTTAGCTTGACCAATCATGGAGAAGCAGTCTCAGTAAAACGTCTGTAAATAAACTGTTAAATGGATAAGCTGTAAAATAATGAAATACTGGAATATTTTTTAGTAACAACAGTTTTCATTTCGAACCATAACATAACACCAGTCAGTTAACATGGCTGATTGGTATGACAATGACGATTGCGAAAGCAGATGGCAAATCCAATTTTGAGATATTATTTACCTGGAAATGAGGGTCATCCGCAACTACAGCACGATCATCCCAATTCAAACGACCACCAAATATGTTCCAAACATCATTTGCATTTTTGTATTGTGCACAGCGATGATTTAACACAACATCACCTAGAACTTTTATGCCAACTTCATGGAATCTTTTGATGACAGTCTTAAGCTCATCTATACTGCCATATCTGGGGTTGCAGAAAAAAGAATAACCAAATTATTATAGTGTATAAACATATATTGGAAGCAGCACCTAGACATAGAATTCGTCTGCATGAAGCAGGATCTAAACAATGTGCTATTCAAGATTAATATTTTACTCGTTACAAAACTCTGAGTGATGTACAGAAGTAACTTGATGCAAATTTTTATAGGTTTTCGGAGATTCCATGCATGTTGTTAGATTAGGTTGTTTAATGCATCATTTACCTGCAGGTTAAGATTTGGGCCATTCATGTATTGCCACAAAGGACAAGGTCATAAAACTCCCTAATTTCGCTTTCCATACATTCTTTTCCTCGGGTTAAAATTGGGTCAATGTTTATGTTAGGATCTGTTGATTTGCAAGGATCTCACATATCAACTAGATAATTGAAGGATCTCCAATTATGTAATATTTTTCATTCATTCATAAAACACACATACACCACCGGAAGTCCTCTAGCCCATTTATAGATAAAGATAATTCTCTAGATAAAGTACAAAACATCTAGTAGAGAAGTAACTAAGAGAACTCTTTAGATTTACAAAAGCAAGAAATATCTAGGAGAATTCTCTAGATACTCATACAAGTAGATCTAATGCAAAATATCTAGTTTGGATAATATGACTATTAATTAAAGTAGGTCCTAGAGCTAATATTTTGACAAGGATAATTATTATTTTAAAGAACATTCTAGAACTACTACTATATATGAGAATAATTAGGAAATATCTAGAAGTAGTAATTTATTAAAAGTTGTGGTGTTGTATCAGTTTATGGTTTAGATATTAAGGGGGGGCTGTTAGGAGTAGCAAGCTAGCAGCTAGTGGGCCCCTAGGGGGTGTTAGCTGTTCATATGCGACCATTTGCCTTGGCCTTTGGGGGAAACCTATACATTTCTTCTTAGCATAGGAGGTAGAATTTAAAGTTTGCCCGAGGAACTTTCTGAGGTGAATTGATGTTTTCAAGTTTCTAGCCTTGCAACTATTGCAGATTCTAATCATTTTGTATCCAGAATATTTTGTTCTTTCTCCCATTCTTATTGTTTAAATTATGTTAAAATTTTGGTTGACTCTTTCAACTTACAAGGTCTCTGGGTCACTTGTTTCCATTTCACATTTTTCAACTTGTTGCGGTACATAATGTTTCTTAGCTGGCTTAAACCTAGAATGCGACATAATCTATCATCCAAACCAGCTCCTCCCTACTTGTAAATTTTGTTGCATATTGAAACTTACCTGGAGTCCAAATTGTATAGATCTCTGGGCATGTAGCCCTCAGGTGATACAGAATCTGTGGGGGGAGGTAGCCAGATTATTGTGAACCCAAGAGACGCTAAGTCTTGTGCTCTTCCTTGAAGTTCCATATACCATTTTCCAGATTTATGAGACTCCCAGTTGAATCCTTGGCACAAAATTTCATACCCTGTGCCAGTCCCTGAGCTTATTTGAATTGAAGGCATCTTTTCTTCAACTTCCAAAACAGCTTCCTCTGGACCAGGAAGATTTGTTCTGAAGATGCTGTAGGCTTCAGCAGCTAACTTTTCAATCTCGGACAAAAGGTTTTCTTGACTGATGGCACTTTTTCTGATCCATTTCTTTTTAGAAGAGATGTCACTCACTAAACTCCTGATATTGTTAATGATGCCATCAGTATATGAATTGTGAGAATGTTCTTGCTTCTCCTCTTTTGAGGTTTTAGGCACGTCACTTGAATTTGAATGCAGTGTGGACTCATCTACTCCCCTACCATCAAGTTCATCATCTCCCACTTGGACAGACGGAATTTCTACTCCCATATCATCACTTTTGCCAATTTCAGTTTGTATCAGTTTACTTGGATGTAGAAGAGGTACAAAGAAGTCGCTGCCCATATAGTTCAGCCAAGTGTTATCATTAACCTTGAGTACAAAAAGAAACCCAGCAATGTTTTCTTCCAATGTAAAATATCCTCTATTTCCATTACCTTCCTCCTTTGGCTGCAAAAATTTAAGCCTGTTAGTTATCGAAAGTAATAAATACAAAAAAAAAATACACTTACATTGTAGCATTTGCATAGCCAGGAAAGAACTATATTAATCATAGACGTAAAAGGACCAGAAGAGAAGACATTCCAAAATCAAACTTATGGCATGCATATGAGAAAGTTATCCATCAAATCTTCATACTTAATCACCAATTTACAACTAATACTTTGTAAATTGATGTCATTAAGTTCACTCGGGCTTAAATTCGCCAATACCACCTCCTGCAATTCTTGCAAAATATATGGACACTATGAGAAGATAATGGACACTTACTTGGATAGAGCAGCCAGTGAGCTATATTAAATTATTAATGCTGTGATTTCTCGAAGTTGTGCATAATCATTGCACCAGACAGAAAGGATTCTAAGAAAGGAGACAAGTAAAGGTCCTTAACCATTTCAACTATTTGAAACTACTGTTGTAAAGGCATTAGTAGACGTAACTACATAAGTACATAACTAGACCATGCTAAGGAGGACAAAGAATAAAATTTAGCATGTATAGGTCTGATGAAGAGTAGATATAACCCAACCCATAACACTTCAAAGATACTACTATCTCAGGAATCATAAATGAGGATGGCCTTAAGAGTCCAAGAGTCAAACAACATAGAATGTAGCAAGGTGTCTTGTTATGAGAGAAGTAGAGCTCTTGGTCAATAAAATTAGATCATCATAATACAATACCTGCAGTCTTGTACGCAAAGCTTTGTTCTTAAAAATTTCTGTGTATGGTGAATAAGATGAAGCAGGGATCTCCCATTTTTTCTGATCATCTTTGCACACGCCCCAGTGAACCACTATATTCCCAGGTAAATCAGTTTCAAGGCACACGATATTGTTTGCTGTCTCAACACATTTTCTTACAGAAACAATAACTGAATTCTCAAGAAAAAATTCTTTAACCACATGATGCTCCTCGTAAAATCCAAGTGGCTTCTCTGACTGACTGGTTTCTGTAGATTGTTCACTGCTGCCCTTTTTTCCCAGCTTTGTGTGTTCCGGTTTTAGAAGAATGCTAGAGATCTGTCCCAGAGCATCTAGAATTAAAAAGAAAAATTCCGTTTGAGCTATAAGTCATACTTTGAGGAAGTTTAGAACATTCTTCTCATAGCCTCATATAACGGCTCAAAGTTTAAGGATCATTCAGAAAATTCATTTTAAAGGAATTTAACAGGAAGTTTATCTACCAATTTGTCAATTCACAACAAAACTAACAAATTCTGGTTTACTGTCAATTTTGCTTCTTCATAATGTGTATGGAATCCAATCACAACATTGATTGGTCAACAGAATTTATGAAAATTTACCATGGACAAATGACCTGCAGATGAGTCCCATAGCCAGAAGATCAGGAGAAATTAAGGCAGCTTAAGAATGAAAATTCTTGGAAAACAACACACCATAACTTACTATACACCTTTGGAACTGTTTTTGCCATATAAAAATCCAGGTTTTCAATGGGCAAGAGAACACCAACAATGACTTTAAAAATCTTCCCATCCGTAACCATCATTCTGATACATGTTTTTCATCTTTACCCTATCTTTGTTCGTCAGATTGGAAGTGATGTATCCATATAACATCTCTTGCATTTTCAATGCATTATGCATCCATTACTCAATTCACCCATCCAATAGACTTTCAGTTAGCATGCATATCTTTGATAAATTGCTAGCTAGCTTTGAAGTCAGAAGGATTGCATTAAAAAAAAAAATGGGCTGAACGTGTGATATCAGCATTGAAGCCTGGTGAGTGACATCAATTCAAGATCTCAATCAGGCCAACTTATAGTGTGCTCAGACATCTTAGAATTGAATAGAACCTGTCCAGAAACTGAAGCCCCTTTTGATGCCAAGGAAATTGCTACCGTCATGAAGGTAATCAGCAAGAAATACCTTGAAGTCTCTCCCATTGTGCTGATACCATGACCCAGTCTCTTCATCCTTTTACACGGAACAATAAAAAGAATAAAAAAAAACGTAAATTAGAGGGGGATAAGACAGATCAAAACATTAGCCAGGAATTAAAATCACCCTTAGAACAAAATTTATGGCGCCGATGGGACAGGTTGAATTAAAGTCAATCATCACTTGATGAAGGCATTCTCCTTCTGTTACACCCACAGCCTTAAATGGTGTCTCTATGGCGTAATCCTGCAAAAATCGAGATGCAAAAGAGTGACAAACACTTCATTCATGGCCTAAATAAAGCCTTGAAATCATAGACTACGCTATGCACCTTTATGGCAACAGAACCTGAGGGCCTCATTCCACGAGGAGGCTGATCCCATTCACTGAGACACCACAAAAATATGAGCATCACAATATGAGTAAGCACGGGCAGAGAAAAGATCATTCCAAGCAAGAACAGACAGACCTCCCAACATCCCCAATAAAATGCACTCCCCAGTGCAAAATCCACCTCCCGGGAAGAGTACACCCCACAATCATCTGCCATTGATCTTCCTTCTTCCCTTGATCTATCTTCACATATATCTTCCCTTCAACCTGACACAACAACCGAATTCTAGCATAAGCAAAAAGTACACACAATCCAACGAAGAAAACGGATGCATACAGATATAATAGTATAAAATGCAAGGGAATCAGTTCAATCGCACGATTCTGGTCCGTTTCAGTTCAAAGGTCTCGCTATAAACGATCTCACTGCTTTCAGAGAGAGGAACAGCAGTAATTGCGCGGGCACTGACAGGCAGAAACCACGTCCTTCGGATTCTCCCGCCAACCTTGAGATGCTTGGATGAAGAAACTGGAGAAAATTGCTTGGTTTGGCTGCACCTGGTTATGAATTTGGGAATTTGGTGTCTGGGATTGTGGTGAAGGAGAGGCTCTAGGACCAAGCTACACATTGTCGCCGGCGAGATTTCAGGTGCAGAGGCAAGTTCCCACCCACTTCCCACGGGTCACAGAGAGTGTAGTGCCAAAAGGGGTAGAGATATTTTTTCCCATTTTCATATTTTGGATACGCAAGAGTATTTCAACCGCAGAGAAGAGTCTTTAACATTACTTATGAGATAAAACCTATCTACAATTATACATTATAAAAGAGGGAAGGCACAATACATATATAAACAACTCACATTTAATCAATTGGTCACTTCCACTTTTGAGAATGCTCGATTGAGTACTTAAATTATATGAATTGAGACCTATTAAGCACCTAGATGGTACTGAAAAGAACCCAGTCATCAGGGTGTTGTAAATGCGCGTTGACGTGTACATGTGACATGTAAAGGTGGACATTGAGGGCAAATTTATCATTTTTTAAAACATTTGGGTAATTTTCATAATTATCATCAAAAGAGTCATCTTCCCCACTGTTGATATTCAAGAAAGGTTTTAAATGGAATCTGATTTTAGTTCATGTCAAGCTACAATCATTCCTATTTCTTGAATAAAAATGGGAAATTCCGAGTGGTATCCCTGAATTTTGTGCTTTTCCGAGTGGTGCCCCAAAAAAATTATTCTGCGTGGTACCCCCGAGTTTTAATCTCATTCCGCCTCGTACCCTTTTATACAATATCCATCCAATTTTCGTTAGATTGCTTAAAAAAAGGAAATACAAATAAAACATAAATAAAAAAGAAAGAAAGAAAAAGCAATTAAATCTTAAAAAACACCAGAGATATATCGTTCTTTTCCCTTCTCCATATTTGACAGAGAGAGAAGTGTGTCGCATCAGAGGTATATTGTTCAATATATGGATTTAATTAGATTACACTATAAGCTAAACTGAAATGCACAAATTAGTTCAAACACTAATTTAAACCCTAATTTGAACCTCAATCAAAATCAGATAGCCCAACAATTTGAGCATAAGAACATGTAATGGGAGAGAAATCAACTAAATCACACTCTCAATTTCCCTAAAATTGATCTTAAACCCTCCATTGCAAAAAAAGGTTAAATTTGACATAAAAAACATGTTGATTCGTTCCACAGGGACCCCGACCGCCGGCCTTCAGAACTTCGCTCGGGAACTACGATTCCTCCGTCCGCCTGATCGTCGGCCTTCAGCCCGCCGCCCAGGACTTCGCTCGTCGCTCGTCTGAGAGGCTAGAATTTCACTCGTCCAGAACACTTCACTCGTTTGATAACATGAATGGGATCTCGTTCTTTTTTTTTTTACTTTTGACTTAATCTTTTCAATATTGTTTTGTTATAGTAGTATTTCTTTTTTTTAATTCATTTTTTTAAATTCTGACGAAAATTGTAAAAATTGGATGGATATTGTATAAAAGGGTACGGGGCGGAATGGGATTAAAACTCAGGGGTATCACACAAAATAACTTTTTTTTTGGGCACCACTCGGAAAAGCACAAAACTCAGGGGTACCACTCGAAATTTCCCAATAAAATTTAGATCTATATTCTACATGTTCACATCTTCAAAAACCGTATAATTCCTCCTCAAATGGTGTTATTTTTGCATCCAATTTTTAAATCTAAAACCCAAACTCCATTAACACCCTTTTGAAGCTTTGTCTTTAAAATTTCATCCATTTACCTTAATCCTTCCCCAAATTAAGGTCAGATTTGGATTCCTCAACTTCAAATAATCAAAAACATTTGATTTTTTAACCCAATTCGTTATGAATTTGATTCCGACATTATTGAACATCGAGAATTTGAGCTCATCCTACAATGTTTGACCCACCCATCAGGAGCCACGATCGCCTTAACGATGATCCCTTCAAAAAAAATGTTCTACAAAATGGACTTTTATTTATACAATATGTTGATCTCTTTAGAATCTAACAAAGGAAAACAAGGACGGTCCAAATGCAGAACCATGTACGTGTTCTTCAGCTTGGTATTTTGGAGAAGGAGGATATTTTGTACTTTTGTATTTTTCCTAAAAAAAATAGTTGTTTTTTTAATTTTAAAAAAATAACAACAATAACAACATCTACCCAGGTGGAACTCGGTATGAGAAACTGGATATGGGGGGTCGAGATGTACGCACCCTTACCCCTACTCGAAGTCGGGAGGGTATCTAAGGAATTTTTAAAAAGAAAGTATTTTATTATTTTTAATTTATAAAATCCAAATCAAGCAAATAATAAACTCCCCCACTCTCATAAAAGAGAGTGAAATACACGCATAATGCCACATCAACGCTCATGTGCTAAATGATGGTGCGCGAAATAATCGCTACAATAATCAAGGGGTAAATTAGTGAATATAAGAAAAGAGGCAACATGACGCGTTGCTTATACGCGTCTAATGCATATAAGTACGTAAATTGTATGTATAAATACGTAAACTATCTCAATTGTATGTGTGCGTTTGGTCTCGTAGAAATGAAGCTGGGCTCGGCCCAATAATGATGATCGACCCATGGTAAAATACGTGTAAAAAAAAAAAGATGAATTGCCACTTGCAGGGTGGAAATCAAGTTGGCATGAAGAAGCCACCTTCCTTGACTTTTCAACTCCACAAAAACTCCCATGTGAGATATCATGGCTTAGCCATACATATAGGCGACATGGCGAATGGTCACGTTGCCTTTCATGGTGAATTTTCATATAAGCTTCCTACATCGACGTTTAGGAGAAGAGCAACCAGCTGATAATCATATATATAGAGGAGGAGTGAGACTTAATAAAAGGTCGAAAATCCCCTTTGGCTCGAGAACTATCTCGTTTGCCAAAGCTCGACGTGTTTGATCTCCGAGTGAGATCGCGCTATTTACGGTATAAAGTCTAAAGGCTTTATTAGTAAAGAGTACAAAAACAATCATCTGAAGGGTGGGGAGGAGGAATAATCCACGTACGAAAACCGTTCGGTTGTACGAAATCTCGAGAGTTAGTATTTATTATAATCCCGTTTATAGTGCGACATTATTTCGGGTTTCAACAGAGGCGCCGTCTGTGGGAACCTGCTCTCCCTATCCGACCTAACTCTCGGATAATCAAGTAAGTGCGTCCTCTTCCCTCTTTAGTTAGCCCTAGTCTCTGGTGCTGCGCCACGGGGTTCGCCCCTGGCGTGCGCGGGCTTTGCAGCAATCTCTGGTGCGGCGCCACAAGGTCACCCCTAGCGTGCGCGGGCTTAGCCCTAGTCTCTGGTGCAGCGCCACGGGGTTCGCCCCTGGCGTGCGCGGGCTTTGCCGCGGTCTCTGGTGCGGCGCCACGGGGTCACCCCTAGCGTGCGCGGGCTTAGCCCTAGTCTCTGGTGCGGCGCCACGGGGTTCGCCCCTAGCGTGCGCGGGCTTTGTCGCGGTCTCTGGTGCGGCGCCACGGGGTTCGCCCTTGGCGTGCGCAGGCTTAGCCCTAGTCTCTGGTGCGGCGCCACGGGGTTCGCCACTGGCGTGCGCGGGCTTTGCCGCGGTCTCTGGTGTGGCGCCACGTGGTTCGCCCCTGGCGGGCTTAGCCCTAGTCTCTGGTGCGGCGCCACGGGGTCCGCCCCTAGCGTGTGCAGGCTTTGTCGCGGTCTCTGGTGCGGTGCCACGGGGTCCGCCCCTGGCGTGCGCGGGCTTAGCCCTAGTCTCGGTGTGGCGCCACGGGGTTCGCCCCTGGCGTGCGCGGGCCGCAGTCTCTGGTGCGACGCCACGGGGTTCACTCCTGGCGTGTGCGGAACCGCCGAGCTTCCCGCTCGGGGTTGCCGCCGAACCTCGTTATGCGCGGAACCGCCGAGCTTCCCGCACGGGGTTGCCGTCGAACCTCGTTATGCGCGGAACCGCTGAGCTTCCCGCTCGGGGTTGCCATCGAACCTCCATTGTGCGGAACCGCCGAGCTTCCCCTCGGGGTTGCCGTCGAACCTCCATTGCGCGGAACCGCCGAGCTTCCCCTCGGGGTTGCCGTCGAACCTCCATTGTGCGGAACCGCCGAGCTTCCCGCTCGGGGTTGCCGTCGAACCTCGTTATGCGCGGTACCGTCGAGCTTCCCGCTCGCGGTTGCCGTCTATAATATCCGCGATATTCCAAGCTTTTATAATATAAAGTTCATTATCAATTATTTTTCTCTAAATTAAAAGGAGGATTTTAATCGAATGAAAGTTTACTATACTTTTGGAAAAAAAAAGTTTAACAATACAAAGATCATAGTCGAAAACTCGAAATAAATACTCGAGGGAGATAATTTAATAAGTGAGGATTTTGTTTAAGAAAACATCAACTAAAAATGATGAGTTAGAAGTGAATTTTATTCATAAAATAAAAATACATAAAGGCTTAAAAATCACATTACAAAGTCTTGCAAAAAGAATGCAAGAGTCGGGATTTGAACCCGAGATCTCTTGCATCCTCCCCTCACACGCCCCACACTCTTAACCACTAGACCAATTGCACTTTCTTGCTACACCACACCATTCTAATCAACTTAAACCAATTTAATCTTCTTCTCTCACAAAAAAAATAGACATCAGACTATGTCTGATGTGAGTTACGTAAGATGAGACCCTCCTCCAATGCATGTCTTCTCCACCTCCCTTGCCTTGCAAGACCACCCTTACTACATCATCTTCTCATCACCATGGAAGAAGCACACCATTGCCCTATAGGAGAGCTTCTCCTCCTTCTCCATTGGTCAATTTCCATTGCCATGGATTGAAGACTTCATCACCTTGCCTATATAAACCCCTCTCAAGACTCACTTGAAGCTTTTGCTCTCTCCTCTAACAAGAACACCTCTCCTTCTACTCTATCTATCAATTGTGCCATTCTAGTCTCCAAAAATCAGCCACAATTCAAAGGTTTTATCCATTCAAAACACCACAAAAACTCCTCCTTCTCTTCTCCTTGGAGTCGCCGGCCGCCACCTCCCTCGTCGCCGGACCGCCGCCGCCCGGAGCCGCCTGCCCCCGCCGGAGCTTGGCCGCGCCGCCCACTGCCGCCGGTTCCCTCCTCCTCTGCCTTGTTCCAATTGTTCTGTAATTACAGAATACTAAGAGTATAAATTCTATCTTTAAAAACTATATTATCCTTATGTATTTATTTAATTACGAATCTCTTATAATTGTTAAAAGTATATTTTAGATTTTATGGAATAAAAATATATGAGAGAATCTTGTTAGTTGAGGAAAAAAACTAGAAACTATATGTTTTTACCATAGTAACTTAAGAGAAATAAAAATAAGTAATTATATTCATGAAATTATTACATGCATGTTATTACAAGACATAAATAGATGAAATAAAATTAGTATAGTATGAAAAGTCCATTTTTAGCATTATCTTACCTTAGATCAAAATAAAATGTAGAGAAATATCATGCATGTATTTTTGTACAAAAGAGGATATGAATTTATGACCTTATAAATCAAAAGCTTGTACAATAAAAATAATATCATATTTTCAAGATTATAATAAAAAGTTCAAGTAGAGAAAAGTCTTGCATGGCATATAATATATATGATATAGAAATTATAAAGTAGAAAAAAAAATAGGATAAAATATGTTACTAGCATGTGAATATTAAATAAGAAATATTATTAGAATCTTGCTTGGAAAAGAAATAAAAGTAGAAAAGATTCTATGTTAAGAACTATAATATAACATATTATATGATTATGATCAAGAAGTTTTATGGATCATAAAGTATAAAAGAATTTTGGAAATAGATCAAAGTTGTGAATGTAGTATATTAAGTAGAATATTACAAATATTCTAAGATAATTATAGAATAAATGAATTGTTGGAAAAAGAAAAACATTCGAATATAAGGAAAATATTAGTTTATAAATTAAAAATATTAAAATAATAGTATGATCACAAGGTGAGAATTCAATAGGGAGGAATAGTTATGTTATACAAGATAAGAGAATATCTCTATAGACTTTATAAAATAAAAAGGATTCTTGAAATTTTATAAATAAAGATAGTGTAACATATAGTAATAATAGTAAGTTACCTAATCAAGCAAATTAGGAAATCCTATTTTTGGAAACTTCTAAGTTTGGAACTATGAGTTTGATATTTATAGATAATAAGAATAGTGAGAATAAATACAATTTATTTTAAAGTATTTAAATTGATAATTATTTTAATAAAGATATTTTCGGAATAATAAGGATATTACCAAAACTAAAATAATAATAACGGAATATTATTATTTTAGGAAAAACATTTTCTAAATTATTATTATAATAATTTAGAAACGTAAACTCTCTTATAAATAGTATAAGAGGTATTTCGAACTCTAAAAGTAAAAAATCGTGTTTTGAGCTTTTCCGTAAATTCTATATCACTAGGTCGGAATCCTCGCTCATAGTAGGAACTCGCCTAACTTTCGTCAAAAGCTCGTTGTTAAACTCGGTTACGCTAAGGCAAGTGGAATTTCCCCTTGTGCCCTTTTTATCCGTCTTTATACTATTACTCGATGTTGGGAACAACTTGTATGCTTAAATAAGAATGAATCTAGGAAATATCGATTGTTAGAAATAACGACTATTGTTAGCATAGATTGCTTTATATATTCCTTGATAGGAGTATTTATGCTAGTATGGTGATTGTCTTGATTGTTACGATCTCGTTTCGAGATCGATGTCGAACTAGTGAGGGGCGTGGGATAGCCAACGCCTCTACATAACCCCACTAAGTCGTAAGTGCCTACGCGTTTGAAGTACGACTTTCGGGATCATGATCCCATCCGCTCCGATTGCAAGGAGGGATGAGCGCACTCTAGCTAAGTGCCGGGAAACGGAGTTTTTCCCTCGGGTGGCTCGGTTTATCCGTGTCCCACCACATACTCAGTAAATCATAAATGGAAAGCGAATGTATTTTATCACTAAGTAAGATAAGTGCCAAAGCACAATTAAACGGACTAGATCGGACCGGTCTCTAATGACCGATCCGGCCCTCGGTCCATTATGGGCGCGAGTGGTAATTGATTTGATTGAATAAATGAAAGTTCCCAACATACCTTCTACTCTAAAGAAGGCTACAATGTAGTAGTACTTCTCTTGCTCTTCAAGCTATCCCTTTCGGGATATGTTATCATTGATTCTCGTATCTTAGCTCCACAAAGTCAAACCATCGTAAACACAACCCTTTATCCTCTCATTTATACTGATAAGTTGAAATTACCAAAGTACCCTCGGGAAGTTCTAATCCCGCTCGCTTAGTCTCCTAGACTAATTCTTCTTTCCGCATGTTTGCCTGGCATTCTATCGCCCCTCGCGAATTATGTCAGATTCAGGAAACCCTAGTAAGGCGAAGTGAAGGAAAGTGAAGGAAGTCGAGACCACTCAAGATGTGCTTTTATTTCCGTTTTGGTTTTAATATTTCTCTATCCCCGAAACATGATGGATTTGGTGTTTGTTTTCAATTAGTCGTTAAGCTAAAGACAATGTAAGATATTTTGTAATGAACTAAGTCTCCTTCGGGAGCATGTTTTCCGATTTATGTATTATGTTTTATTCCGCATTTTATTTGTTCTATATCATTTTAAAAGCCTTGGGTGACTTTGGACGGTAAAGTCTGAGGTCACTGGCGGTAATACCCAATGTTGTAAAATAGGGGTGTTACAATTGTGGTATCAGAGCTAAACGTTTTCGTTTTAAAACCGAAAAGTTTTAAAACCAAGAATTTTCGAAAACCGAGAACTTCTTAAAGCCTTAACTCTTACTTCCGCTACTTAGGACTTTAAATTTTAGAGGATTTTCTCCTTTACTCTTTTTAAAGAGAACCTAGGAATAGTAATCTTCCAAATTCAACTCTTAGCTAAGAAAATATTTCCCGAATTTATTAGAGACTTTAAGTAGCTAAAATTTAGTTCTAGAACTACCTAACTTCTTTCTAAGATCTTTTCTACCTTTTGAAAAACCTAAAATGATTATGAACTTTTCTTATCAATAACGTAAGTGTTCTTTAAGAAACTTATCACTGGAGTCTTATACTTTCACTCTAGAAAAAAAAACTTATACCCTTATATGAAAAAAATTTGATAAGTGATCACAAAACTCACCTCATAAAGTCATTTGGTTAAAAGAAGAAAACCTTAGTGTCATAATAGGGCCAAGAAAATGAAAAGCATAAAGTGAAATTTTGATTTAGCAATTCTCGAAGTCTTGACTTCATTCACTACATTTTCCTTTCATAGAAACTAAGGAGGTTCTATAATAACGCCTTTTCTTTTCTTTCTTCCTCAGAAAAACCATGGCTAGCCCGAACCGCAACCACCTTGAGGACCACATTGACGGAGCCAACATCGGGATGCAAGCCCCGAACCCGTACTTTCCCTACATCGACGAGGATGGTCACCTCGGGGTCAATATGGAGATTGACCAAGTCGGTGAGCCATGGGAGGAGTTGGAAGAAGATCCTGAGGAAGATCCTAACCTGCCCATAGGACTATCAGATGATGAGCTAGCACCCGTCGAATTGCCCCCATCGCCCGTGTATGAGCCCGAGGATTACCCCTCGGAAGATGAAGAGATGGCACTGGGGTATGAACCCGAAGATTACTCCGATGAGGAAAATGAGGAGTTAGTGCCTGAACAGGACCTTGAGCATGGAGAAGAAAACGAGTTTGATGATGAGGAGTTGGAGTTATTGTGGCAGGCACAAGCAGATTGGGACGCTATGAATGAAGCGTCGGAAGAAGAAGACGAAGACGGGGTGGTAATCAACCCAGAAGCACCACCTCCACCTCCGCCACCAGCGAGCCCCGAGTGGGAATATGTTCCACCTGCTCCGATGCCTCCTATGATCGAAGTCCCAAGAGTCATGCCAAGAATGGAAGTCGTTTCACCCCCAAGGGCGCCTGAGCCCGAGGAGCCTATGCCACCGATGAGACACTTTTGGTGTCACGAGGACGAGGAGCTCCTACAATAGCTCCAATCCATGCAGGTTGATCATTCCAGGGAGAGACAATATGGACCGCCCGCCCTACTTGAGCGGGCAAGGCAGGCACCTAGGGAGATACAGATGGAAGGATTCACCACTTGGATGGAAGGGGAATCTTCCAACCGCCAGGCTCGTCAACCGTTAGTCAACGCACCCCCATTCTCCGGCATAGTTCCCACTAGAAGTTGGAGGATAGACCGTGGCATGCTTGAGAGTCACCAACGGGAATGGATGATGGAGACGGAAAGGGAATGAGCGGAGAGGCTCCAACTTCGGATTTGCATCGCGGAGCTTCAAGCACGTGAAAACCGTCGCCATCGTAGGATTGAGCAGGCCAACATCCTCCTTAGCAACGACACGGGGATTATTGACGAGACCCTCTTCGAGGAAGGATTCCTCGATACTTACGCCGACTGTATTTAGATTTCCCTAGGATTGTATTTCCCTTTTCAAGAAGTGAGCTTAGACCACTTCTTTCGACTCCATTTTGTCTATAGGAAGTCGAAGCGGCTTAATTTCCCGTTCTAGTTAAAATGGCTTAAATTATAAAAGCCTTGTACTTTCTATTATGAATCTTCAATGAAATTCTTCCTTTCACTATTAGAACTTGAGTTATCTATTCCGTCTTCATACTCTAGAGAATTAACAAGTAAAAACAAAAACCTTCAAATGGTCAACACAAGAGCTACTAATCGCAGCACCACTGGACCTAGACATGGCAATGACGAGGGCGAGTCATAAGCCCGAGGAGAGCTCGGATTGAACCCGTCCCACGCACCTGCAGCACCCATTGCATTCAACGCAGAAACTGTGAATGCACTACGCACTCTCGTACAACAATTGATACGAGAAGAAATCCCTGCCGCGGTTCCTAAGCCCGTGAACCCCGATGCACCAAACGAGGTGCCAGAAAAGGTACAAGAAGAAGTGGGTCAAAAGATTGAGGGGGTTCCCGTGAAGCGAAATCTGGTTAGCTTCACTGAAGGGATCAAGGCTTTCAACGCTATGAAGCCTGATTCATACGACGGAACCGGGGACCCGTCAAGAGTACAATACTGGTTCTCTCATGTGGAGAGGCTTCTACGAAACATTCCGTGTGCTGAAGCAGATAAGGTGCACATGGCTGCACTAAAGTTGAAGGGTGAAGCTGGTGAATGGTGGGAAAGCTCCAGCTTATCAAGTCGTCCAGACCTGAGTTGGGTTATGTTCAGAGATAAGATGATGCGCCGCTTCTTCACAGAATCAATGCGAGAGGAAAAGCTGGACGAGCTCCACTCCCCAAAGTTGTATGGGCTAAATGTGCTGGAGAGAGCCAAGAAGTTCAATCATCTCCTGCAATATGCTGAAGAGGAGATTACCACAGAAAAGCAAAAGATCAAGCATTTTCACCGCTGGATGAGTGACCACATCAAGCCTTGGATGGCCAACCGCACCTTCAACACTTTAGAGGAGTACGTGGATCATGCTCATCGGATGGAGACGACCTTGAAGGTTCCTGAGCGCAAGAAATTTGGTAGAGGAAAGCCTCACCATTCCAGCCACAGTGGATTTAAGAGGCCAGCATCTCCTCAGGGTTCTCAATGGTCGAAGAAGAGCAAGCTCAGAGATTCATCAGCAGGGTCAAGACCTGGCCCTCGGACTGAATCAGCAAGGCCCCCACTTATCTGCCACAACTGTGCGGAACCGGGCCACATAAATCGGAAATGTCCCAAACCGCTCAAGAAGTGCTTCAACTGCAACAAGGATGGACACCTCCAACAGTTCTGTAGGCGCCCAACCAATTCCCTGAGCCAAAACCGTTCAAATGTTGTGACCCAGCGACCACAGGCATCAAACAAGCCAGCAGGAACTACATCCGTCCAGTCGACGGCCAATCAGAGGAACAAAGGGCCTATGTATCCACAGAGTCAAGGACAGAGATTGTATGAGATGCGCACCACAGACAAGCCTGAAGAACCTACCTGCCAAGGTACTCTTCATATCCGCTCTAAAGATGTATTCATACTCTTCGATTCCGGTGCTTCGCATTCCTTCATTTCCGAAAAGTGCGTAGAACTCTTAGGATTAGACAATCTTGAGAGGTGTGAGCCGTTTATCGTGAACCTGCCAAATGGGGAAAAGATGATTGGGTAAGACAATTAGCTAAGTTCCCCTTATGCATTCAAGGAGGAAACTTTCCTTCCAACTTAATATGCATCCCCATGGATCCTTATGACGTCATTCTCGGAAGAGATTGGTTGTCTCTGCACGGAGCAGTAATTGACTTCTACACCCGAACCGTGACCATCAACTCGGGAGGAAAACACATGTGCAAGTTCAAGGGGAAACGGGAGGAAGAAAATGGAAGGATGATCAACGCCATGAAAGCCAGGAAACTACTAAGCCAAGGCTGCATTGGGTACCTCTGCTACCTAGAGTCGACAGAGAAGAAGGTTGTGAACATCCAAGAGATCCCCGTGGCCAGAGAGTTCCCCGACGTCTTCCCAGACGAACTCCCCGAGTTACCTCCTCGACGAGAAGTCGAGTTCTCAATAAGTCTCGAGCCGGGTACTGGCCCAATCTCTAAAGCGCCATACAGAATGGCCCCGCTGGAAATGAAAGAACTCAAGAGTCAGCTTGAAGAACTGCTTGAGAAAGGGTTACATTCGACCAAGTGCATCGCCATGGGGAGCACCAGTGCTATTTGTAAAGAAGAAGGATGGAACTTTCCGTTTGTGCATCGACTACAGAGAACTGAACAAGGTCACCATCAAAAACAAGTATCCTCTTCCAAGGATAGATGACCTTTTAGATCAACTTAGAGGTGCAAAAGTTTTCTCCAAAATTGACCTGAGGTCAGGCTATCACCAGCTTCGAATCCGCGAGGAAGACATTCCGAAGACAGCCTTCCGTACCCGCTATGGCCACTACGAATTTGTAGTGATGCCATTCGGATTAACAAATGCACCTGCGGTATTCATGGACTTGATGCACTGATGCTTCCATGAGTACCTCGACAAGTTTGTCATTGTCTTCATTGATGACATCCTAATCTACTCCGGGAACCAAGCAGAACATGAAGAACACCTCCGAACTGTGCTACAGATCCTAAGGCACAACCAACTCTACACCAAACTGTCCAAGTGTGACCTTTGGCTTACAGAAGTGGCTTTTCTAGGCCACGTCATCAATCAAGATGGAGTTATGGTGGACCCAAAGAAGATTGAAGCAATCTCAGAATGGGAGCAACCAAAGAATGTGAAGGAAATTCGCAGCTTCCTAGGACTCGCAGGGTACTACCGAAGATTCGTCGAAGGGTTTTCGAAGATCGCTCTTCCCATGACGAAGTTACTCCGAAAGACCCACAAGAAGTTCGTGTGGGATGAAAAATGTGAGGAGAGTTTCCAAGAACTCAAGAAGCGCCTTACGAGTGCGCCAGTGTTAACTCTGCCAGATGGACACGATGGTTATGTAGTATACAGTGATGCCTCCAAGCAAGGGTTGGGATGCGTGCTCATGCAGAATGGGAAAGTGATCGCATATGCATCAAGGCAACTAAAGGTGTATGAAGTAAATT
The DNA here is from genome assembly GCA_964016875.1 of Fallopia convolvulus. Taxonomy (NCBI): domain Eukaryota; kingdom Viridiplantae; phylum Streptophyta; class Magnoliopsida; order Caryophyllales; family Polygonaceae; genus Fallopia; species Fallopia convolvulus. Next base: position 14,257,674 of record OZ024735.1, on the reverse strand, counting down.
ATCCAACGCACGATCTCGAATTGGCAGCGGTAGTGTTCGCTTTAAAGATTTGGCGACACTACTTGTACGGGGTGAAATGTCAGATCTACACGGATCACAAAAGCTTGAAGTATGTGTTCACACAGAAGGAGCTAAACATGAGGCAAAGGAGATGGTTAGAACTGCTAAAAGACTACGACATAGAGCTACTCTATCATCCAGGAAAAGCTAAAGTCGTCGCAGATGCTCTCAGTCGAAAGACGCAACAAGAGGGCATGATAGCAATGTTAACCGCCCAACCAAAGCTGCAGCAAGAACTCATCAGAGAAGGCATTGAGGTTTGGTTTGGAAGACAACATGGATGCCTAAACACACTGGAGATTCAATCTGAATTAATTGCAGAAATCAAGGAGAAGCAGACAAACGACATTATGTTGATCAGAATCAGTGGCGAAGTGCAAACGGGCAAGGCACCGGGATTCGTTATTCAAGATGACGGTTCCCTTTGGTTCCAAAATCGGATCTGTGTGCCCAACGTGGACGAGCTTCGAAAGATTATCCTGAGAGAAGCCCACTCATCTGCCTATTCAGTACATCCTGGAGCAAGCAAAATGTACAAAGATGTACGCAGAAATTTCTGGTGGCCAAGCATGAAGCAGGATGTCGCAGAGTTTATATCTAAGTGCTTGGTTTGCCAGAAAGTGAAAATTGAGCACAGAAGACCTGGAGGAAAATTGCAATCCCTACCAGTACCAGAATGGAAATGGGAAGACATTGCAATGGATTTCGTGACCGACCTACCAAAAACCCAAAAGCAGAAAGATGCTATCTGGGTCATTGTGGATCGGCTTACCAAGAGTGCTCACTTTATCCCCATTCAGAAAAAGTGGAAAGCCCCAAAGCTAGCAACGGTCTTCGTCAAGGAAATAGTTCGTCTCCATGGTACTCCAAAGACAATCATCTCCGACAGGGACGGCCGATTCATGGCCTCCTTCTAGAAAAGACTACATGAGGCCATGGGCACAGAACTGAAGTTTAGCACATCATTTCATCCGCAAACCGATGGTCAATCTGAAAGGACCATCCAAACTCTTGAGGATATGCTACGAGCTTGTACGCTAGACCGTACCATAAGTTGGGATGACAGCTTACATCTCATAGAATTCACTTACAACAATAGCTGGCATTCTTCCATCAAGATGGCTCCCTTCGAAGCCTTATACGGCCGGAAATGTCGTTCCCCGCTCTGTTGGGACGATAATGCCGACAAGATTCTCTTAGGTCCCGATCTAATAGAACAAACTGTCGCCGAAGTCGCCCTCATCCGTCAAAGAATGTTGACCGCTCAAAGTCGACAGAAGTCTTATGCGGATCTAAAAAGACGAGACATTGAGTTTGCCGTAGGAGATAAAGTTTTCGTCAAGGTATCTCCTTCAAAGGGCGTATTCCGCTTCGGAAAGCGAGGCAAGCTTAACCCTCGCTACGTAGGACCCTTCGAAATACTGGAGAGAATCGGCAACCTGGACTATCGAGTTGCTTTACCGCCATCTGCTCACCCTGTGCACAACGTGTTCCACGTATCGCTCTTAAGAAAGTATGTGCCCTACGAATCCCACGTGATCAATTTCAACGACGTCGAGATCCAATCGGATGGCACCTACGAGGAGAGACCGATCAAGATTGTAGAGCACCGAATCAAGCAATTGCGCAACAAAGAGGTACATTTAGTCCGTGTACTCTGGTCCAAGGATGGCAACGAAGGTACAACTTGGGAAACCTGGGAAACCGAGCAAGACATGCAGAGGCGTTTCCCAGAGTTAATGTCTCCTTGAACACCACTAGTGTGATCCTTTTAAGGGGGTACTAGACCCCATAGAATCCTCGCAAGTCCTAAACTGTAATTGCTTTTGTCTCTACATCCCAGTACTGCCCTGTTTTTTCTAAGTTTCGGGGACGAAACTTATTTAAGGGGGTACTATTGTAATATCCGCGATATTCCAAGCTTTTATAATATAAAGTTCATTATCAATTATTTTTCTCTAAATTAAAAGGAGGATTTTAATCGAATGAAAGTTTACTATACTTTTGGAAAAAAAAAGTTTAACAATACAAAGATCATAGTCGAAAACTCGAAATAAATACTCGAGGGAGATAATTTAATAAGTGAGGATTTTGTTTAAGAAAACATCAACTAAAAATGATGAGTTAGAAGTGAATTTTATTCATAAAATAAAAATACATAAAGGCTTAAAAATCACATTACAAAGTCTTGCAAAAAGAATGCAAGAGCCGAGATTTGAACCCGAGATCTCTTGCATCCTCCCCTCACACGCCCCACACTCTTAACCACTAGACCAATTGCACTTTCTTGCTACACCACACCATTCTAATCAACTTAAACCAATTTAATCTTCTTCTCTCACAAAAAAAATAGACATCAGACTATGTCTGATGTGAGTTATGTAAGATGAGACCCTCCTCCAATGCATGTCTTCTCCACCTCCCTTGCCTTGCAAGACCACCCTTACCACATCATCTTCTCATCACCATGGAAGAAGCACACCATTGCCCTATAGGAGAGCTTCTCCTCCTTCTCCATTGGTCAATTTCCATTGCCATGGATTGAAGACTTCATCACCTTGCCTATATAAACCCCTCTCAAGACTCACTTGAAGCTTTTGCTCTCTCCTCTAACAAGAACACCTCTCCTTCTACTCTATCTATCAATTGTGCCATTCTAGTCTCCAAAAATCAGCCACAATTCAAAGGTTTTATCCATTCAAAACACCACAAAAACTCCTCCTTCTCTTCTCCTTGGAGTCGCCGGCCGCCACCTCCCTCGTCGCCGGACCGCCGCCGCCTGGAGCCACCGCCAGGAGCCGCCTGCCCCCCGCCGGAGCTTGGCCGCGCCGCCCACTGCCGCCGGTTCCCTCCTCCTTTGCCTTGTTCCAATTGTTCTGTAATTACAGAATACTAAGAGTATAAATTCTATCTTTAAAAACTATATTATCCTTATGTATTTATTTAATTACAAATCTCTTATAATTGTTAAAAGTATATTTTAGATTTTATGGAATAAAAATATATGAGAGAATCTTGTTAGTTGAGGAAAAAAACTAGAAACTATATGTTTTTACCATAGTAACTTAAGAGAAATAAAAATAAGTAATTATATTCATGAAATTATTACATGCATGTTATTACAAGACATAAATAGATGAAATAAAATTAGTATAGTATGAAAAGTCCATTTTTAGCATTATCTTACCTTAGATCAAAATAAAATGTAGAGAAATATCATGCATGTATTTTTGTACAAAAGAGGATATGAATTTATGACCTTATAAATCAAAAGCTTGTACAATAAAAATAATATCATATTTTCAAGATTATAATAAAAAGTTCAAGTAGAGAAAAGTCTTGCATGGCATATAATATATATGATATAGAAATTATAAAGTAGAAAAAAAAAATAGGATAAAATATGTTACTAGCATGTGAATATTAAATAAGAAATATTATTAGAATCTTGCTTGGAAAAGAAATAAAAGTAGAAAAGATTCTATGTTAAGAACTATAATATAACATATTATATGATTATGATCAAAGAAGTTTTATGGATCATAAAGTATAAAAGAATTTTGGAAATAGATCAAAGTTGTGAATGTAGTATATTAAGTAGAATATTACAAATATTCTAAGATAATTATAGAATAAATGAATTATTGGAAAAAGAAAAACATTCGAATATAAGGAAAATATTAGTTTATAAATTAAAAATATTAAAATAATAGTATGATCACAAGGTGAGAATTCAATAGGGAGGAATAGTTATGTTATACAAGATAAGATATCTCTATAGACTTTATAAAATAAAAAGGATTCTTGAAATTTTATAAATAAAGATAGTGTAACATATAGTAATAATAGTAAGTTACCTAATCAAGCAAATTAGGAAATCCTATTTTTGGAAACTTCTAAGTTTGGAACTATGAGTTTGATATTTATAGATAATAAGAATAGTGAGAATAAATACAATTTATTTTAAAGTATTTAAATTGATAATTATTTTAATAAAGATATTTTCGGAATAATAAGGATATTACCAAAACTAAAATAATAATAACGGAATATTATTATTTTAGGAAAAACATTTTCTAAATTATTATTATAATAATTTAGAAACGTAAACTCTCTTATAAATAGTATAAGAGGTATTTCGAACTCTAAAAGTAAAAAATCGTGTTTTGAGCTTTTCCGTAAATTCTATATCACTAGGTCGGAATCCTCGCTCATAGTAGGAACTCGCCTAACTTTCGTCAAAAGCTCGTTGTTAAACTCGGTTACGCTAAGGCAAGTGGAATTTCCCCTTGTGCCCTTTTTATCCGTCTTTATACTATTACTCGATGTTGGGAACAACTTGTATGCTTAAATAAGAATGAATCTAGGAAATATCGATTGTTAGAAATAACGACTATTGTTAGCATAGATTGCTTTATATATTCCTTGATAGGAGTATTTATGCTAGTATGGTGATTGTCTTGATTGTTACGATCTCGTTTCGAGATCGATGTCGAACTAGTGAGGGGCGTGGGATAGCCAACGCCTCTACATAACCCCACTAAGTCGTAAGTGCCTACGCGTTTGAAGTACGACTTTCGGGATCATGATCCCATCCGCTCCGATTGCAAGGAGGGATGAGCGCACTCTAGCTAAGTGCCGGGAAACGGAGTTTTTCCCTCGGGTGGCTCGGTTTATCCGTGTCCCACCACATACTCAGTAAATCATAAATGGAAAGCGAATGTATTTTATCACTAAGTAAGATAAGTGCCAAAGCACAATTAAACGGACTAGATCGGACCGGTCTCTAATGACCGATCCGGCCCTCGGTCCATTATGGGCGCGAGTGGTAATTGATTTGATTGAATAAATGAAAGTTCCCAACATACCTTCTACTCTAAAGAAGGCTACAATGTAGTAGTACTTCTCTTGCTCTTCAAGCTATCCCTTTCGGGATATGTTATCATTGATTCTCGTATCTTAGCTCCACAAAGTCAAACCATCGTAAACACAACCCTTTATCCTCTCATTTATACTGATAAGTTGAAATTACCAAAGTACCCTCGGGAAGTTCTAATCCCGCTCGCTTAGTCTCCTAGACTAATTCTTCTTTCCGCATGTTTGCCTGGCATTCTATCGCCCCTCGCGAATTATGTCAGATTCAGGAAACCCTAGTAAGGCGAAGTGAAGGAAAGTGAAGGAAGTCGAGACCACTCAAGATGTGCTTTTATTTCCGTTTTGGTTTTAATATTTCTCTATCCCCGAAACATGATGGATTTGGTGTTTGTTTTCAATTAGTCGTTAAGCTAAAGACAATGTAAGATATTTTGTAATGAACTAAGTCTCCTTCGGGAGCATGTTTTCCGATTTATGTATTATGTTTTATTCCGCATTTTATTTGTTTTATATCATTTTAAAAGCCTTGGGTGACTTTGGACGGTAAAGTCTGAGGTCACTGGCGGTAATACCCAATGTTGTAAAATAGGGGTGTTACAGAAGCAAATAAGGGTCATTTTTCATGGTTTCTGGGCTCACTCCCCCTTAAAAACCAAAATTGACGCAAACAAGTAACAAATCATGCGAACCCTACTCATGAAATTCCATGGTGGGAACGAATGCCACTACCGCTATCACAACAAGGCAAGTTCAGTTTGACTATGAACCTACATACTCGATAGTTTGAACCTATACATTAAATATTCCGAACCATAAAATCAAAGATCGCGAACGCGGTCGAGAAATTTCGAACCTAAACAGTAAACACATTCAAATACAAACATCAATCAAATCAACCATAAACACCCATTAAATCTCAATAAACATTTTTAATACTCAAAAACAAATCTTAGAATCCTCAAAAATCGAAATCTAGAAAATTTATTTATACATACCTTTTTTGTGGTGGTTTCTCCATGGATTCTATGAACTGAAAACCAATTTATGAAGCAAAATTGATGACTTTATGTAAGCTAGAAGGTGAAATTTGGAATTAATGGTGTGGTTTTAGCTTTGGATCTAGAGCACTTTCTTCTATGAAGAGATTTTGACTATGGAGAAAATTAGATCTGAGTGAAGCGAGAGAGAGGCCTTTAGGTCAAATTTTAGGGTTGAGGGTATTTTGGTCCCACACGTGAACTTACACTATAATTACCCTCCGTGCAATCCAAAAAAAATCAGCCCCCATTTCTTTTCTTTTTTTTTATTGAATAATAACGCTATAATCTGGGCCGTTCGTGTTAAATATCGGCCGCCCCAAAATTGCTCACAGTTTTACTGTAGCAACAATATGCATCCGAGCGTGACTCTAAAAAATAAATCATATTACCTCTCATAAGGTGGCATAGTGGTAAGAGGTATGAAGCTCTTGAAGTTTGAAAGCCTAAATTGAAATCAACTTACCTTCGATCATGTAGAATGATCGATAGACCAACAAAAAGAGATGAATGAGGCGGCAAGAGATGGATAAAGTTGTGGTGCAGAGAGAGCTTTGAAGCAAGAGGTGGTGGATAGGAGGAATGGGAAAGTAGAGTGAACAGAAGAAAAGAATACAAAGAGGAAGACAGAGGTAAGAAGATAAGTGAAAGGCAAATGGACGGCTCATGTACTATTTCACATAGCAAATTAAACGGACGGCTGAAATATAGTAATTCATATAGAGAGTACACGATATTTTAAGGAAGCTATAATCATTGTAGCATATAGATCTTGCGTTCTTTTATTGTAGTGGAGAAGTGGAGATATTTAAAAAATCAAATTCTAATCCCACCAGATATTTCAAAAAAAAAATTATTTATATTTTTTTGTCTTAATTGAATTTTGATTAGAAAAATAAAAATTTGAATTTTAGTTATAAAATGATAAACATTTTATAATCTTTGTCCTTTTATCTGTTTATGTAAAATATTTTTTAAAATTCGAATTTTGATTAAAATAATTGTAAAACTTATCTATTTCATTAGATTTTATGATCACTTGCCTAAATTTAATTTTGATAAAAAAAATTGCATAGTTTTTTCTAATTTTTATTTAAATCTATTTGTGTAAAATTAAACTATTTATTTAAATAGATTTTACATTGTATTTTTTATATTAATATTTTAATTGTAACATGTTATGAATTATTTTAAAATTTAAGTCATAGTCGCGCATGACACTACAAGTATATAACTAAGTCCTCATTTGGTACACGCTTAACTTCCCACGAAGTATAATTTTCCTAGAAAGTTGTCTTATTTCTTGTGTTTGCTTGACATTAGAGTTGTGGGAATTTATTTCCTAGAAAGTTACAATTCCTGTAAATCATAAAAATTGTACTTATTTTATATAGGTAGGTAAGTTCTACTTCCTACGATTTTAAATAAAATATTTTTTATTTTTTTATATAGGTAGGTAAGTCCTTACTTGGGGATTTAATTAATGATATATATATAGAGATAGATGTAACGGTCTCTGATTTCCTAAATTCAGGTAGAACATGGAAGAAGGAAGACCTACAAAAATGGTTACCGAACCAACTAGTAGAACAAATTGTACAAATACTAATACCAGTCAACCAAATCATCGATCGACTCTATTGGTCACCAAGTAAGGATGGATGGTTTTCTACCTTTCTCTGCTATGGAGTTCTTGAACAACAAAACAGGAGGAACTATAATTGATATCGAATGGATATGGAAATTGAACATCCTACCAAAAATTAAGAACTTCCCGTGGAGAGTAGTCCAAAATGCTTTGCCCACTAAAGGCTATACAAAAGGCATATAGCAGTTACCCTTGAATGTACTAATTGCGACATGTTGGATCGTGACGCGTTAGTAACAAGTCAGGGAACTAGCAATGTTCCCTGGGCAGTGGAAATAAACAATAAGAACACAGAATTTAGAGAGGAAAACTTTCCGTCCGACCAACAAGTCGTAGAAAGAAAAAACCTCTACTCTGAGACTCCTTCTCAGAGGATTTTCAATAGAATACTTTTATTAAGTTTCAACGGTTACAGGGCAAGTCAAGTTCCTTGATAACTAAGGCACCAACCAAAGTTCAACCAACTAGACTTCTACAACCCTAAACGTTAACCTAAGAGAATGTAAACTACTGACTTACTTGTGGATTCTTCACCGAAAAAGCCACACACTCATACACTTGAAAAGCTCTCTCTCCAAGTTCGCCGTCTACAACCACACTTAAACCCTAGCTATAACCTAGCTATTTATAAGATATGTCAAGTCTGATCTCATACGTAATTCTTGCCTAATTACGCAGATTTTCCACTTAACAAATCCCACACATTAAGGGGAAAGTATTGTTTGTGATTTGGATCCTCAACCATGCCGATTCTTGCCAAAACCGAATGATCTCGGATTTCCTTAGATAAGATCGTGTATAGTTTGATCTTATCCTTCCTTTGATCTCCTCAAGCAACCGCCTACAACTGTCGTATCTTCGCAAAAGATTGCTCGTAGAAGATCTGGTAACTTTCCATTAATAGAAAGTCGCGTTCTTTTCGAGACGCGCCTCCTAAATCTTTCACTCGTTCCCTCCATCGTTCCTCACAATGTTCTGTCACTCGTGACTATGTACCTGTTTTCCTGAAACACTTGCATGTAGAAGCAAGTTATATCAACTAAGTTTGTTATCATCAAAACTAAGAGAAACCATGGAACAACCATTGTTGCAACAATTTCCCCCTTTTTGACGATGACAAACCCATTAAAAATGCATTTCTAGAAACCAGTAGAAATATAGATCAAAAAAAATTCCTATATGGTTCCCCCTTAACAGATGCACAGTTGTTCCTACTCATCAGAGGTAACAACATATTCCCCCTTAGCCAAAGTTTCCTCTGTATTTCCTGGATAGAACACATCTCTGCATTTTTCCTAACTTCCCCCTTTTGACATCATCAAAAGGTCAACAATCATCAAGAAAAACGTAGAGCAAATGAACAAATTTAATTGAAACTCAAACCAGTCATAAGCAAAAGATAGTTAATATTATAGATAATTTTGTCGCGGGGATCACAACCAGAAAAACAAAAAAACATAAAAAAGCCTTAGCATCCAAGAGAAACAACAGAAGTTTTAATGTAGGAACAGATAGGCTAGGGAACTAGAGAGGGTCCACATCATGGTTCGGAGGAAGTGGAATCAGCAGCATCAGTGTGAGTGTCTCTCTTACTCAGGTAACCAATGATGGTACTCAACTGAGAGTAAATCTTTTGAAGCTCAAACAACATCTTGGCAGTAACACCTTCACTCAACGAAGAACTCCCAATGTCCATCTGGGCAGTCTTCTTTGCAACTGTTCGCTTTGAATCACCTTGGAAACTCATCCTCGAGATATTGCGCATATCCAGGGGTAATCCAAAGAACTCCTCACTCGAAGGCTTGTACGCCTTCTTCTCCTTCAGAATTGCCTTCACAAACTGTGGGTAAGGCAACCCATGATTCTTTCCTGTGTACTTAGCCATTTGCCTCATCACGATCGCAGGAAGACTGATGCATTTCCTTCTCAGAAACTTATCCAGCAAAATCATGTCATTGATGGTGAGCGTCGTTCTTTTCTCCAGCCTAGGAACAACAACTTTGATCAGAAACTGATGCGCAATCCTTACAGTGTAGCCTAGATCATTAGTTGAATAAGGACCAGCATCAGACGCCTTTCCCATGACGCGCTTAATCAGTTGAGCCTTGTTCCTTGACAAGTTGCTTGAAGTGTGTAACTCACCATAGCCTTCACTAGGAACCTTCAAAATCTTTGCAACATACCCCAGAGAGAGAGAGATTTCGGAGGTGCCGATAGTGGAGAACCCCAAAAGACCAGTCACAAGATCAGCCAGTTGATAGGTTGAAAAGAAATTGGCAAGGATAGACACATCTACCTTGACACCCGAAGCACAGATCTTCTCCCAACCTTGAAACTTGAGAAGTTCCCAGAACTCCTCCAAATCATGCCCTTTCAGAAATTCCTCGTCAATCACTAGAGGAGCGACGACCTTCTTTGAAACCCTTTTAGAACTCCCCTCTGGTTCCATCGGCAACTTGCCCTTCTCCTTGGTAGACTTGAGGTCCTTCTTAACCTCTTCTTCCAACTCAAACCAATGATGATGGTTTGAGCAAATGAACAAAAGATAGTTAACATCATCACCAGATTCCACCTTGTCATCAACCTGAGTGTGTTTAGGTTAGTTTTGAGCATAATTGTAATATGAAGACCGAAGACATGATTTGGAGAATTGCAAGAGTTTTGAAGACAAGTGTTGAATCGGAGTTGTTGTTTCGACATCACTTTCTTGTAACGCTTATTTCGGGAGCTACAATGATCGGATGAAGATGAATTTGGTATCATTGGAAAACCAACTCAAAGAGCTACAATTCATATTTTTACTTCGAGTCCAAATTCCCACTCTAAGGTGGTCAAAACATCTTCCGAAAACACCGTTGGAATTTTGTCACGATCAGGTCCGCGATCGCGGAGAGTGTTCACCGCGCCCGCGGAAGTCCACGTCAGCAAAAATCCGAGAGCCGACTTTCCTTTCGTTTATTCTATCTTATATCTATTATTATATCTTTTAGGTTTCGGTTGTTATTTCGACTATTTAAGCTTAGTTTCGTTTTCAGTTTAAGAGACACATTTTAGCATACTTTCAGAGATTATTTCAGTTTTTAGTTTTATTATGAAGAACTAATTTCCCTTTGGAGTTTGTTTAATCAAGGAAGCCTTTTTATGTAATTCGTGAGATTCTGGTAACTTTTCTATCCCTTGGTTAATATCAAAACTCTTGTGCTTAATTTTATGATTATCAATTGATTTCTCTTGGTGCGCAACTTGTTGAATTTGATTGATATTCTACTGTTTGGATTAGTTTGATTGTTGTTTGTGCAATCTTATTTATCCTTGAAACAACTCTTTTCTAGGACCGTGGACTAGAATTGAGAAAGAGTGTTTGATTGTTATTTTATGCATGAGACTCGTAGTCTGATTGCATGATTTGATATCCTTCTATCCTTAATACTTTGCATGATTTGAATTAAGCGTTCTTGTTAATATCATAATTCTGCTTGGACCGTGGACAAGCGGGAATCTTTTATAAAGATTGGAATTGACTAGGGAATTAATAGAAAAGAGGATGAATTGATGATCGAATGATTAAAAAGGTGGAATTGGTTGAATAAACTCTACTTTCCTTCCATTGATTTAATCCCAAATAATATTTGCTTGCTTATTTGTTTGCCTAAACTTCCAAAAACCATTGTCCTGTTTCTTGCTGATTATTCAGAATCCCGATTCTCTTGGGTTCGACCCCTTGCTTGCTTACTATACTAGTTAGTAATTTAGGGTTATTTATTTTTGATCTTGGCAACAACGATTTTAGCCGAGTCACTCCTGGACCACCGTTTTCTTTGAAGTAGTGGCGGTGGATCGAAGATTGTATTTCTTGCTAGAGGGAGCCGTTTTCGCCTTCTTGGTAGTACATTCTGACTCAGAAATGTGAAGAATTTGAGATGGAGAGGGGGGGGGGGGGACTCGCTTCCTAGACAAGGTCTTGCCTCGGATTTTCGGCTTGACCCATCCTGGTCGCATATGCACTGGCAAGGTTTCCACCTTTTCTGGATCATTGGTGGTTTCCTTAGGAGGAAAGTTCACCTCTTCCTTTTCCGACTCATCCTGGTCCTCCTTTCCTTCCCTTGTTTCAGCAGGCTTTTCTGAGGTTTTTTTTTGAAGGAACCATGGATGGATCCTTTTCAGACTCCTCAAGCAGATTCTCCTTCTCACTCGAGACCTTGGTAGAGGCCTCAGTTCCGATGTTGGCTACAACATCAAATTGTGTTTCGAGCTTGGAAACGGGAGAGGGAGAGGAAAGTTTGGCCTTTTTGAGGGATTCGAGTCGAGCTTGAAGAGCTTCAATCTCAGAGGCATCGAGGTCATCAAAGTTAAGGACATGGGTGTTTGAAGAGGAAGTCGTTGATGCAACCGAGAAGAAAGATTGAAGCTTGAAGAAGATTAGGGTTTGGAAGGTAAAAACAAAGATGCGGTGAAAAAGAATGACCGAGAGAAGGGATAATAAAGCACACCTCTTTCCTTGTTGATAAAGATTGTAATCTTCCCAATGATGATTTTACACCGCCATTAATTCAAGACTGCGCAAAACGTCCTATCGTTCCCTGCAAAAGCACTATGAAATGGCTGGATTTTTCAAACTAGTAGTCACAACAACTATCACTCTGTGGCTTCTCTGAGCTGATTGGTGTCTGTTCCTTTCTAGAAAAATCTTTAATTATGATCAAAGACGTTCCTTCAATTAACAATATTCCCAAACCACTAGTTCCATACCTCGTTACCATGAGTGGACAAAAGGCTTGGTTTGAACAGACAAGGGACAAGAGATGTTCCATTCAAACTTTTTGTGGGCTTGGAATATTTTTGACATCCAAATAATTATTCCCCATTTAAAGGTAATCAAAGGGGGTTCATAGGGAACGTTTGTTTGGACCAGGCTAAGGGACAACTTATAACCAACCATCATTTCGGCTTGAAGTGAGGGATATAATAGATCAAGTTCGTTATTTTTGGGCTAAAAGAAAATCTTGGATGTAAACAATTCAGTTTTAGTTCCTTTTAGCATGCAACACTTAACAATTTCTAATACATACAACATCAATGCATAGAGGAAAGATATAAGCCATTAGAAAACTTGTCAAATGATACGCAGTTCCCTGAGAAGTTACCTCTTTAGCCAGGAACTGAGGGAATAGAGGATCAGGACTTGTTTACTCCAAGGAAATCATTCCTAGTAACATCCTCAGATGCTCATAGGGTTTTCTGTCCAAAGCCTTGGTAAAAATATCTGCCACTTGATTTTCATTCCTACAATGATACATCTTGATAAAACCTTTTTCAACATTATCTCTTAAGAAATGATGTCGAATATCTATATGTTTGGTTCTAGAGTGATGCCCAAGATTCTTGGAGATATTGATTGCACTTGTATTATCACATAAGATATGGATAGTTCCAAGAGACATACCAAAATCCACAAGTTGTTGTTTTAACCACAAAACCTGGGAACAACAGGCGGCGGCTGCGACATACTCCGCTTCAGCCGTTGAAAGAGCAACCGAATTTTGCTTCTTCGATCCCCAAGACACCAAGCAAGGACCAAGAAATTGGGCCATGCCTAATGTGCTCTTCCTATCTACCAAGTGACTTGCAAAATCTGCATCCGAGAATCCGACAAGATGGAACGAGTTATGTCTTGGATACTATAGACACAACCCATCATTCCCTTTCAAGTAGCGCAGAATTCTCTTCACTTCTTTCAAATGTGTTTCTTTAGGATTAGCCCGGAATCTAGCACAAAGACACATACTAAACATAACATCTGGCCAACTGGCCGTTAGGTACAATAGAGAACCAATCATGCATCGGTACATCGATTGATCAACATCAACACCATTAAGATCAGCATCAAGACGAGTATTAGGAGAAATAGGAGTATCAAAAGGTTTCGTAGAATCCATACCATATTTCTTCAATAGTTCCTTGATGTACTTTTGTTGATGTACCTCCGTTCCCTCATCACTTTGTACCACTTGTAGACCAAGAAACAAAGTGAGTTCTCCGATCATGCTCATCTCAAACTCACTGCTCATTAGATTCTTGAAGCTTTCTACTAGTTTAGGGTTAGTAGAACCAAATATAATATCATCAACATAAACTTGGACTACTAAAACCTCACTGTCTTGTTCCCTTAGGAACAACCTCTTGTCAATCACACCACGTCTATATCCATTGGTCAATAGAAACTGCGCGAATCTATCATACTAAGCACGAGGAGCCTGTTTAAGACCATATAGAGCCATATCCAACACGTAGACATGGTCAAGGTGATCAACATCTTCAAATCCTGGAGGCTGCAACACATAAACCTCCTCTTGTAAGTACCCATTCAGGAATGTTGTTTTCATATCCATTTGATATAATTTGAATCCTTTGTGAGCAGCATAGGCGAGTAGAAGACGAATGGCTTCTATTCTTGCAACAAGAGCGTACGTCTCATCGTAGTCGATCCCTTCTTGTTGATTGTACCCTTTTGCTACAAGCCTCGCCTTGTTTCTTGTGACAGCTCCGGTGTCATCAAGTTTGTTCCCGAATACCCAGTTTGTTCCTATAGCCATTTTGTGCTTTGTCTTGGGAACTAATCTCCATACTTTGTTCCTCTCAAACTGGTGTAGTTTCTCTTGCATAGCAACTATCCAGTCATGATCTTTTAATGCTTCCTTCACATTCTTCGGCTCTGCAAGAGAGATAAATGCATAGAAAGCACAAAAATTCTTAATAGAGGAACGAGTAAGCACACCTTTATCGTATGGAGTGATGATGTTATCAATAGGATGATCCCTCTTTTGATGATAGTTTCTGACTTCAATTTGAGTGGGATCTGTTCTTGACTCCTCTTGTTCGTGTTGATATGTCGTTCTAGGAGTTGTTCCTTCCGCTTGATCTTCACTTTGTGGAGTATCATCTTCAGGACTCGAAGTACCTTTTGTGTCATCTCCATCCAAGTTGGGTCTGGGAGGGATGACTTCTTCATTTGGAGCTTGTGTACTTGACTCTGGATCGACTTCATCATCTGAGTCTGTGTTTAGAACCTTCAGTACATCCTCGTTACTTGACAAGTTCCCTCCATTTTTGGACTCGTTAAAGACAGCATGAATGCTTTCTTCAAACTTCTCAGTCCTTTTCTTGAACACCTTGTAAGCCTTGTTGTTGGATGCGTACCCCAGAAAGATGCCTTCGTCACTCCTTGGATCAAACTTACCTAGCTCATCTTTTCCGTTATTGTGAACAAAACACCTGCATCCAAAGACTTTCAAGTGGGAAATATTTGGCTTTCTTCCCCTGATTAGTTCATATGGAGTTTTAGAAAAAAAAATGGAACGTATAGTAGCTCGATTTATGAAGTAGCAAGCGGTATCGACTGCCTCCGCCCAAAAGGACCGAGGCAAATTACTTGCCAACATCATAGTACGAGCCATGTTTTGCAGTGTTCCATTCTTCCTTTCTGCTACGCTGTTTTTTTTAGGAGTCCTCGACGCAGAGAAGTTTTGAGATACTCCATGTTCATCACAATAGCTATGAAAACATGGAATTCTTGAACTCTGTTCCGTTATCCGACCTGATAGCCTTCAATTTTTGTCCTATTGATGCTTCTACCTTCTTGGTCCAGCTTTTGAAGGCCATGCACGTCTCATCTTTGGAACCTAGAAAAAGAGTCCATGTATATCTAGTAAAATCATCAACAATAACAAAAATGTACATGCTAACTCCATGACTTTTCACCCACATGGGACCAAACAAATCCATGTGTACCATCTCAAGTGGATGAGAAGTGCTGATTGACAACTTTGGCTGAAAAGACGATTTGCTTTGTTTCCCTTTCACACACTCTTCGCACAAGTTTTCCTTTTCTGCAAGAACTTTGGGAAGTCCTATCACCAGATTTTGTGAGTAGAGTTTGTGAATTCCTCGATGATTTGCGTGACCAAACCTCCTATGCCAGAGATCGGTCTTATCAACGACCGTAACAAAGCATAACTCTTCTTGTGCTTGGAAACTTGAGTCGACAAAATACACATTGTTGCGCCTCTTTCCCTTCAAGACCACAAGATTTGAATTTTTGTTCTTGATCGTACAACCATTTGAGGTAAATGAAACCCCGTTGTTCCCTTGGTCACAAAGCTGAGCAATACTCAACAGATTGTAACCAAGACCTTTCACCAAGATCACGTCTTTAACGTTGCTTTTATTATTTAGCTTGACTTACCTGTTCCAATGATTTCTCCTTGATTGTTGTTGCCAAAGGAAATGTTTCCTCTAGCATTGATCTAAAGTGAGGACAGAATACTCTCGTTCCCTATCATATGACATAAACACCCGCTATCAAGGATCCAACGGATGTTCCCCCTCACTTCAACCTGTAAAAGAGAAATCACGTTTTAACGACCCAGGCCTGCTTAGCCTTCCCAGGTCGGTTAGCATAGCTCACAGAATGATAAATTTGAGATTGAAATAGCGTAGCTTTCTGTGAACTCTTGGAACTAGAAGCAATATTTGAAGGATCAACATGGTGTTTCCCTTTGTCAGTTTTAGAATCTTGCTTCTTTTGTGGTTGATGTGCTGGTTTCTTTTTGTTCTGATGAGATTTGTCATACCCTTGATTTTTCTTACCAGACCACTGTTTCTTGTTGTTCCCTGTATTCTGATTTTGAACCCTTTTGTTAGACACTTTTAATCTAACGTTACAGTCCCTTTGACTAGGACCTCCCTTACCACAGTGATAGCACACCCTATAATATTCGCCAAGATAGCGTTTAGGATGTGGTTTCTGGAGGGTTCGTTCCTTCGCACGTTCCTTGGAAGGAACTCTGTCCTGGTTCCCTTGAGACTGTTTTATATATATCTTATGAGCCGTTTTACCAGAATACCATTATGAGTTATCATTCAAGCTACTCTCAAGAATCTTAACCCTACCCTCTAGATAAGTAACTTTATCTCTAGTAGATTGAAGTTCCCTAGCTTTTCTTTCCATTTTTTCTTCAAAGCTAAGGTCATCTGGAGGATATTCAGATTTATCTTTACCATAACCAATACCACACCTAGCCGGATTAAACACAATGTAAGTTCTTTTATCAAGCTCATTCTCTAATTCCTCTCCTTTGAGTTTGTAGATGAACAAATCCGTTCTAAGTTCGTTATTGGTTTCAGTGAGAGTCTTAATATCTTTCTTTAAATCTTTACACTCAGAACAAGGAACAACACTAGTAACAGTTGACTCTGATAATTTTTCTTCAAGATTAAGACATTTCTCATTAGTAGCTTCTATTTCATCTTGCATTTTCAAGTTATCTTCAAAAAGCTTTTTAACAAGAATGACAAGATCAGACTGTTTAGCGTTTTCTAAACTAGCAAGGAATTGTTCAGGAGTTACCTCTTGGTCGACATCTTCAGTCTTCAGAGTCATGGCACAAATATTAGATTCAGATTCATCATCTGAGTCAAGATCCCATGCAGCGATGTAGGCCTTCTTCTTCTCGTTCCCAGACTCATTACCTTTGGGACAACTCTTAATATAGGGACCCTTTTCTTGACAGTTGAAGCAGGTAACATCCTTGATCTCCTTCTTCTTAGAATTGACCTTTTCTTTTTCCTTCAAGGCCCGTTGCTTCTTGCCTCTCTTATAGAATTCCCTCATTGTTTTTGTTATGAGAGCCACATCAGAGTCCTCCTCTGAAGTATAAACTCCCCTTCCGGCAGTAATGTTCTCAATGGCCTTCTCCACTTTGAGAGCAATACCCTTGTCAGAGCTTGAGGTACCACTTTTGATTATCTCATATCGCTCGTAGTTGGTCAACTTTACAAAGATCTCATGAAGAGTGCATGTCTTCGTGATTGGATTTTCTTTGAGCAAGCCTCTGGTAACAACATACTTGGGACCAAGACCATCAACAATCGTAGAGATTTTCTCTAACTGTGTGATGTCCTTTTCGATACCAAGATGATTGATGCGATTTGTTGAGAGGGTTTCTTGACAACAAATAAATTTATAATCAAGACCCCGCTGTGTATAGCAGAGTCAGGTTCGTCCACAGGAAGCAAGGTTGTTTGTTTACCGATTATAAAAACAAAGAAAATAAAGCAAAACAAGCAAAAGCAGCTACGACCAACCTTGTTAACAACCTTGTCAGGGTCGTTAACGAACCTGGAATTCTACTAAGAAATAGAGCAACTAACGAACTAACAGCAGGTTCGGTACCGAATCACTATACCTCTGTAACGAATGAAAACGAGAGCAAAAACTAAGCAAATTCAATGGATAAAAAGCTCTAGGACAAGGGTTACCACGACATAGCTATGCATATAAACTCATGTGAAGATAAAGATCATGCCTTTGAAGATAAATTCATCAACTTTCGCTGACTGAATAAGCAAATCAATCAACTTTCATAAATCAATTCACTTTATTACTTGTTTTGAATCCAAAGCTCGAAACTTTCGTTATTGAACAATATCAACTTTCAAGTTCATAACTTTCTCTTTCGATCAAACTAAAAACTCAAATTACTCCGACTCTCATCTA
This sequence comes from Fallopia convolvulus, assembly GCA_964016875.1. Classification (NCBI taxonomy): domain Eukaryota; kingdom Viridiplantae; phylum Streptophyta; class Magnoliopsida; order Caryophyllales; family Polygonaceae; genus Fallopia; species Fallopia convolvulus. Next base: position 14,239,499 of record OZ024735.1, on the reverse strand, counting down.
AGCATAACTCAACAAGCAATTCAAAGGATAGAAGGTAATCAAAAACTCAACACAACTACTCAAACATGCACAACTATGTCGGGTTTCAACCCCGACCCTAGATAAAAAAACTACTCACTCATCATTGAAACAAAGCAAGTAACTTTAATCAAAGAGAACATTGAAAACAAAAACTTACTTGAGATTGAAAAGGAATTATCGTCTTACAAACTTGTGGAATCCCGAAAACACTAAGAACACCGAGCAAGAACCGATCACCGAACCTAATTCTCTCTCTCGATCGACTTCAGTTCGATCCTCTCTCTCTCTCGACTTCTCCTAAAACTAGAACGAATCCCCCCTTGTCTAGACTTAGAACAAGAGTATTTATACTAAAAAAACTATCTAATAAAAAGCCTAAAAGATAAAAACTTACCCTACTTAAAAGATAACAAGATAAAAGATATAAAAACTGAAAGTCGGTTGCGCCTCTACCGACACAAGTCCCTCGTTAATGACCTGCACAAGGTCGGTAGACTCTGCTGAACTCCTTTCAAAAAAAACTCTATTTTTACAACTCGTTAACGACCCTCACAGGTCGTTACCGATCCTCTGTTTTGGCTTTTACGAACTCTTTCTTTGCTTTATCTTTAAACTCTAACTTGATCTTCCCATGCAGTCTTCTTTCTCTTCTTCCATGCATTCCACCTTCCACCACTTGGCTTCAACTTTGCTCGAAAAGTGCTCCTTTCCACTCTTAAACCTACAAAAAGACACAAAACGGAGTAACTTCCATACTTTTCACAAAATATGCAAACTTATCCAAAAACACACAAAACTAACTCTATAACCTAACAAAACTAAACTAAACAACCTAAGAAAGACACCTAAAACTAGACCAAAACACGAACATCATGATTCACCAATGCTTCGAACTGAGATTGGTAGGTGGCAATGGTTTCACCATCTTTCATTTGGAAGTTATAGAACTCCTTCTTGGCTTCCTTTTGATGGCTTTCTTTCAAATTTGTACTTCCGATGTGCATTTGCTCAAGAGCTGCCCATGCCTCTTTAGCGGTTTTGCAATTAACCACCCTCAGTAGATCTTCAGCGCCCAAGGCATTGTTTTGCAACATCTGTACCTTGTAGTTCTTCTCCATTCTTGACCATTCAGTTGGTCCCTATTCGGACTTCTTGTTCTTCTTGTCCGCAGGAATGACATAGTTTCCCTCCTCAATGACCGTCTAGGCTTGGTAGTTATTGCTTTTGAGCCAGCAAAGAGGATCTTCCAGTGGTCATACTCTCCAGCAACAAGCAGTGGAGGTTTGTTGTTTCCAATCTCGACGTTGTGAGTGTTGTTTGAATTCATTCCATATTCCTGCACTAACATACAATCTAGAGCAAACCTGCTCTAATACCAATTGTTGGATCGTGACGCATTAGTAACAAGTCGGGGAACTAGCAATGTTCCTTGGGCAGCGGAAATAAACAATAAGAACACAAAATTTAGAGAGGAAAATTTTTGTCCGACCAACAAGTCGTAGAAAGAAAAAACCTCTACATCTGAGACTCCTTCTTAGAGGATTTTCAATAGAATACTTTATTAAGTTTCAACGGTTACAAGGCAAGTCAAGTTCCCTGATAACTAAGGCACCAACCAAAGTTCAACCAACTAGACTTCTACAACCCTAAACGTAAACCTAAGAGAAAGTAAACTACTGACTTACTTTTGGATTCTTCACCGAAAAAGCCACACACTCATACACTTGAAAAGCTCTCTCTCCAAGTTCGCCATCTACAACCACACTTAAAACCTAGCTATAACCTAACTATTTATAAGATATGTCAAGTCTAATCTCATAAGTAATTCTTGCCTAATTACACAGATTTTCCACTTAACAAATCCCACACAATAAGGGGAAAGTATTGTTTGTGATTTGGATCCTCAACCATGCCGATTCTTGCCAAAACCGAATGATCTCGGATTTCTTTAGATAAGATCGTGTGTAGTTTGATCTTATCCTTCCTTTGATCTCCTCAAGCAACCGCCTACAACTGTCGTATCTTCGTAGAAGATTGCTCGTAGAAGATCTAGTAACTTGCCATTAATAGAAAGTCGCGTTCCTTCCGAGACGCGCTTCCTAAATCTGTCACTCGTTCCCTCCATCGTTCCTCACAATGTTCCGTCACTCGTGACTATGTACCTGTTTTCCTGAAACACTTACATGTAGAAGCAAGTTATATCAACTAAGTTTGTTATCATCAAAACTAAGAGAAACCATGGAACAACCATTGTTCCAACACGACATTTGTGGAAGAAGATACTCTACATTTTTTACTAAACTGCCACCATACTCGAAGAATTATAAATCAAGTCAATAATAGACTATATCATTTAGTTAAAGACGTAGATACAAACAATAAAACTTTATATCAAACAATAGAAGAAATAAGGGGAAATCTACCACCGAAAGAACTAGAGATTTTGGCTTTCACTTGGTGGAGTCTTTGGTACCAAAGAAACCAAAAAATATTCAAACCAACGGAAGCCATAAAGAACAAGGATATGCCTATATTCATAAGAAAACAAATGGAAGAATGGGAGAAATCTGGATACTTGGACTCTAGTATTTACACAAGTGACAAAACCCAAAACAACAACGAAATTCTAAAAGCCAGAAGGAAGAAGAAACAGTTTCAATGGAAAAAACCCAAAGAAGGTTGGATAAAATGAACTTCGATGGAGCCAAAAACAACCAATGATTATCAACTTTTGGCTACATTCTCATGAATCACAAAGCCGAGCTAGTCCATTACAACTTCGGCAACGCTAATTCAGTGCTCACTTCCGAAGCTATAGGCCTTAGAAGTGGAATCCAAGAAGTTGTGAGAAGAGGAGTTAGGTCTCTAGAGATCGAAGGCGAAAATCTGAGCCTGGTTAATGCCATCAAGTACAAATGGAGTTGTCCATGGGAGGTGGAGATTCTAGTCTTGGATATCCGTGGATAACCTCTACCAGGTAAAGGAGTGGAGCATCATACATGTCTTTAGGGAGATCAACCGAGTAGCTGACTTTGTGGCTAAATTGGGCTTCAGAAATGACGATCTCAATCCTGAAGAAGATTCAGATCTCATTGATCTCATCCGCGAGATGTCATAGGGCGGAAAACATCGAGATAATGTTGACCCCATAATTTTTTCCGTATAAAAAAAAAAAAAAAATTCATGATTCCACTTTTACAAAGGTAGGGCCCAGGGTGAAGGCGCCTTGTACAACCAGCATAACAAAGCCACACTGCTACAGCCGCACAACTGTATTCTCTCTTGTTTGTTGGGTGGAGCCTTGCATTGCATATAGGCATAGAGCATGTACATCTCCGACTCCCACAATTCCCGACCTCCCCTGCCCCCTCCAACGGCCATCGATTTTTACAAAGACCATCCCGTTGACGCAGACGAGGACCGCGACATGATGATCGAAGTCGCCACCCCCACCACGGAGCCCCTCCCTAACCAGCTTGTCATCGCCGGCGACTCTGGCAGCGGGGGGGACGACCCCGGCGGCGCAAGGTCCGTCGCCCCCAAGAAGCGGGCCGAGACCTGGGTCCAAGACGAGACCCGTAGCCTCATCAGTCTAAGGAGAGAGATGGATTCCCTCTTCAACACCTCTAAATCGAACAAGCACCTCTGGGAGCAGATCTCTGCTAAGATGAGAGAGAAAGGCTTCGATCGTTCCCCCACCATGTGTACTGACAAGTGGAGGAACCTGCTCAAGGAGTTCAAGAAGGCCAAACAGCATAATAACACCGCCGCTGCTGGCGGTGGTGCCGCCAAGATGTCTTGCTACAAGGAAATTGATGAGATTCTCAGGGAGAGGAGTCGCAATACAGCCGCCTATAAGAGACCTAATAACACTGTGCCAACCGCATCTACAACTGCGGTAGCATCGGGGAGCTCCACCAAGCTCGATTCCTTCCTGCAATTCTCTGATAAAGGTTCGTACATTTTTAGGGTTAATTGATAGGTTTTGTATGAGGTAACTGTTATGACTCAATGTTTCCTTGCATTGGTAGTGTATTCTCAAAAGAAATTGAATGCGATCATGAAGGCTTCAATGTGTGAGAAATGAAATAACTCTGTTTGTTACTCTGCGGGGAAGGTTGTTACAACGAAGAAGAGGAGAGACTAACTAAAAGTAAGAGAAGGGATTCTGTGAAGTAAAGCATTACTCATTCATTATACTTACTGCATACAAGCCAAAATACAATGACAAATTGCCTTATTTTTTGATGCCTAATAGGAGCTAAGAGTAGCATATCCTACCACTTGAGAGTTTAAACTTGACCAATGAATTGAAGCATAAAAGCAACAGAAACTATAAGCTTAGCTACAGAACAAGGCACAACAAGCCTTATGTCCAAACAAAATCTGGAATGTTGTTTGTAGAAGAGTGACTAAATTGATGAATCAGTATGATTAGCTTGTTCTTTGCATCTTTGTTTTTATGTTAATATTAATTGAAGTTTTGTCTGTTATTATTCATGCAGGTATTGAGGACACCGGTATTCCATATGGCCCAATTGAAGGCATGTGGTTGATATGGGTTGTAGAATTTTGTATTATAGCCTTGACTGTTTTAATGTTTAGATGTTTCTTTGCTGTATAATTGCCTCTGACGGCCAATAGTTTTACGTGTTTTTGATAAGTATTTCCACTGCTTGTCAATCATAAAGCTCCTACCCCGACAAGTGCTTTCGAAGGCGGAATCCGAATTGATTGGAAAAAGCACTACTAGGATATTCGGGGACTGGGAACTCTATTTTCCATTTGTTGTTATTGTTCATTTCTTAACTTGGTTGATTTTGTCAATATGGTGCAATGTAGGATTCTTATACAATCCTTATGCATTTAGGATTGCTTTAGAAGAGCCCTCAGTACATATAATGTGGCGCATCTTTAGGCTTATGGACTTTTATACAGTGCCTTTGAGATAGATATAACCCCTATATCAATATTGGTGCATTTTAACTAAATTCAGTTATTATTGTCACATAACTGAATTTCAGTTTTTCTTGGGTTTGTCGGGCGATGATGATAATGCTTGGGCCTTCTACATACACCCTCTCGATTTATGCCGGGGCAAGGGTGTGTACATCCTGGCCCCCCAGACCCTGCCCGAGGCGGGTTAACATTCAACACCAACCCAGTGCTAACCCGCCTCGGGCAGGGTTTGGGGGGCCAATTGAGAAATTTGATTGTTGTTGGTTACTAAAATTTTGTTAGCAGAATGTTGGATCACCCATTGTATATCCTCTGCTGGCCTTTTATTTTTATGCATAGCTTCTCTAGGTGTCAGTCCCAGTTACAAACTCTCAGATGTATGTATTTTCTTTTGATTTGCTTGGTTAATGATTTCAGAAACTGCTGGATGATTTTTTTAGATATTCCTTATAGAGCTAGCAACAGTTTAAAATAAAAGCAATAAACTCGTATGTTTATGCTGCAGCTAATGACAGGCAAGCATTGAACCTTGAAAGAAGTCTGGATCATGACGGACATCCTCTAGCCATTACTGCAGCTGATACAGTTGGGGCTAATGGAGTCCCACCATCATTTTGGAGAGAGACTCCTGGCAATGGTGAGTTTAGCTTAGAAGTTGTGCATCTGTTCAGTCTTCTGGTTAATGTGATTAGGGGATTGAAGTTATCAGTTCTGGAAAATGTCAAGACAGATAAGCAAATAAGCTACAATGTTGATCTGTTCATTCTATACAAGCTGTATAGCATCAAACATATAGTTATAGAAAGCTGATTCGTTATGAAGTAGTTATTTAGAATAAAATGCATGCACTCTTTAGTTTTGATGAATTTGTCATTGTGACAAAGAATCTTTTTTGAAATTTGAACAAGCCTCATCAAGCTCTATGTTGCATAACATATATACACATTTTTGCACGTCTTATCTGCAGGGGATGAGACACATTCCTTTGTTGGACGGGTGATAACGGTAAAGTGGGGGGATTACATCAGAAGGATTGGTATAGATGGCACTGCAGACGCCATTAGTCATGCGATCAAGTCTGCATTTGGGATAAGAACGAAAAGAGCATTTTGGCTGGAGGATGAAGATCAGGTAGTCCGTAGTCTTGACAGGGACATGCCACTAGGAAACTATGCCCTTCACCTCGACGAGGGTAAGTTAGGTCATCCCTCCAACAAGTATTATAATATATACATACATATAATATCAGTATTATTTTCATGTTGGAACTTTCGGGTTGCATCCTCATGTTCATTGGCTTTTTTATACATCGCCTTTGAGATGGATTTTAGTCCCTTATATCAATTTTGGTGCATTCTAACTAAATTCAGTTATTATTGTCACATAGATGAATTTCAGTTTTTCTTGGGTCTATCGGCGTACCCCCTTTCCCTTGGGCAGGGGTACCCCCATCTTGACCCCCCAGATTCCGCCGTAGTGGAGCGTCACTGGGTCAATGATGATGATGATGATGTTGGAACTTGTGCTTGCATAGGAGCTGACAAAAAGATGCTCAACTGCTTCTAGGTGTGACCATAAAAGTTTGCCACTACGATGAATCAGACCACATTCCTCTCCACACAGAGGAGAAGACGTTTTATTCTGAGGACGACCTTCGAGAATTCCTTAACCGCCGGGGTTGGTCAGCTTTCAGGGAGTTGCATGGATACCGGAGCGTCGATCATTTGGACGATCTACGCTGTGATGCATTGTACCGAGGAGTGACATGAGACGTGACCAAGATTTGAAAATTAATATATGTTCAAGAGTGGAGTTATATTATATACTAGTACTTTCAGGCAATTACCACGCTTAAATTTGGAAACCCCATTTTGCTTTGTGTATTGCTGTCAAATTCATTTATACTTGGAAAATACCAAATCTGAACAAACTGAAACGGGTGGAAATTATGATTTTTTTTCTTCTGAAATACGGTGTAAGCTCTTAAATAATTTTATTTCCAGTTTTAGGCTCCGAAACAAGAAAAAACATTGGAGTGAAGTTGCTGTTTTAGACTTCGTCTTTTCCAAATTTTTTTTTTTTATTTCAATTTTGGCCGGCGTTAAAATTCCTACATAATTTATGTTATTTTTTAAAAAGAACAAAAAATTCTAGTGCTGTAAAAACAAGTTATAAAAAAAAAATCGGTTGCAAAATACGTTTTGAAAAGAGTTCAAAATAAATATAATATTTAACCTAAATTAAAACGATATATGTTTACTCAAATATTACTATGTTCATAACATAAAAGTAGGCAATCTAGATTGAGTTCGGATCCATAAGAGATTTTATTTGAAAAATGTGGAGTAATCCTTCCATCCATCCATCCATCCTTGTCCGATCTAGAATGGTGGAAGGGCATATTTGTCATTTTACATTTTAACGGTAAAACGATTCTAATTTTGATTTTACCATCGTCTTTTCCTACATTCTAATCAATCATAAGAGTCGAAGTTGCCATTTTACCTTCACGTTGATATGTTATTTTTTTTTCCATTGAAGAAGACGAAAATTGCTTCAACCTCTATTTTGTTTCTTTTGAGTTTGCTCATCTCACTAATCGCTAAACAGTCTCTCGATTCTCTTGAAGATGAAGACGTTGATCGCGTTGTTTTCTCAGAAAAGGGCAAGATGAGCTGTAATTTCAAAACCCTAGTAGAACGTTTGCGAATTTTTCCCTTTTTTAGATTGATTGGGCTAGTAGGGGCCTAAAATGGACGTGTGCAAAGTCCTATTCGACCGTTAAACCCTTAGGGCATTTTCGGAGAGGGTCTCAATTTGAGGCTGAAAGGAACGAACATTTGCATACCTAAACTTTTGCGAGTTTTTTTTCCTTTTTTTGGCTTGGATAGGCTAGTAGGGGCTTAAAACGAACGTGTGCAAAGTCTCATTCGATCGTTATGCCGTTTAGGGGATTTTCGGAGAGGGTCTCAGTTTGGGGTTGAAGGGTAAGAACATTTTCGTACCCAAACTTTTGCGAGTTTTTTTTCCCTTTTTTGGCTTGGTTGGACAATTAGGGGCCTAAAATGGACGTTTTGCAAAGTCACATTCAATTGTTAAACCGTTTAGGGCATTTTCGGGAAGGGTCTTGGTTTGAGGCTGAAAGTACGAACCTTTTTCGTACCCGAACTTTTGCGATTTTTTTCCCTTTTTTAGATTGGATGGGCTAGCAGGGGCCTAAAACGGACGTGTGCAAGTCCCATTCGACCGTTAAACCCTTAGGGCATTTTCGGAGAGGGTCTCAGTTTGAGGTTGATAGGAACGAACATTTGCGTACCCAAACTTTTGCGAGTTTTTTTTCCCTTTTTGGCTCGAATAGGCTAGTATGGGCCTAAAACGGACGTGTGCAAAGTCCCGTTCGACCGTTATACCGTTTAGGGCATTTTCGGGGAGGGTCGCGGTTTGAGGCTGAAGGGTATGGACATTTTTCGTACCCGAACTTATGCTAGTTTTTTCCCTTTTTTTTGCTTGGATGGTCTCGTAGGGGCCTACAACGGACGTGTGCAAAGTCCAATTCGACCGTTAAATTGTTTAGGGCTTTTTTTGTGGAGGGTCTCGGCTTGTGGCTGACAGGTACGAACATTTTCGTACCCGAACATTTGCGATTTTTTTCCGTTTTATTGGCATAGATGGGCTAGTATGGGCCTAAAACGGACGTGTGCAAAGTCCCATTCGACCGTTAAACCGTTTAGGCATTTTTGGGGATAATCTCTTTTTGAGGCTAAAAGGTATGAACATTTTTGTACCCAAACTATTGCAAGTTTTTTCCATTTATTAGCTTGGATGAGCTAGTAGGGGCCTAAAACGGACGTGTGCAAAGTCCCATTCGACCATTAAATTGTTTAGGGAATTTTCAGGGAGGGTCTCGGTTTGAGGCTAAAAGGTACGAACATTTTCGTACCCGAAGTTTTGCGGATTTTTCCCTATTATGGCTTGGATGCGCTAGTAAGGGCCTAAAACGGACGTGTGCAAAGTCCCCTTCGACCGTTAAACCGTTTAGGGCATTTTCAGGGAGAGTCTCGGTTTGAGGCTGAAAGGTACGAACGTTTTCATACCTAAACTTTTGCGAGTTTTTTTCCCTTTTTTTGGCTTGGATGGTCTAGTAGGGGCCTAAAAAGGACGTTTTGCAAAGTCACATTCGATTGTTAAACCGATAGGGCATTTTCGGAGAGGGTTTCGGTTTGAGGCCGAAAGGTACGAATGTTTTCGTATCAGAACTTTTGCGAGTTTTTTTCCCTTTTTTTGTTTGGATGGGCTAGTAGGGGCCTAAGACGGACGTTTTGCAAAGTCACATTTGACTATTAAACCGTTTAGGGCATTTTCGGGGAGGGTCTAGGTTTGAGGCTAGAAGTACAAACATATTTTGCACCCGAAATTTTGTGAGTTTTTCAGTTTTTAAGATTGGATGGGCTAGTAGGGGCCTAAAACGGACGTGTGGAAAGTTCTATTCGACCGTTAAACCTTTAGGGCATTTTCGAATAGGGTCTCGATTTGAGGTTGAAAGGAACGAACATTTGCATACACAAACTTTTGCGATTTTCCCCTTTTTTGGGCTGGGATGTGCTAGTAGGGGCTTAAAACGGACGTGTGCAAAGCCCTATTCGACCATTATGCTGTTTGGGGGATTTTCGGGGAGAGTGTCGGTTTGAGGTTGAAAGGTAAGAACATTTTTGTACCCAAACTTTTGCGAGTTTTTTCCCTTTTTTGGATTGGATGGACTATTAGGGGCCTAAAACGGACATGTGCAAAGTCCTATTCGACTTAATATTAAAACATTTAGGGCATTTTCGGGGAGGGTCTCAGTTTGAGGCTGAAAGGTACAAAAGTTTTCGTACCCGAACTTTTGTGAGTTTTTTTTCCATTTTTTGGCTTGGATGGGTTAGTAGGGGCCTAAAACGGACGTTTTGTAAAGTCACATTCGGTTGTTAAACTGTTTAGGGCATTTTCGGGGAGGGTCTAGGTTTGAGGCTAGAAGTACAAACATATTTTGCACCCAAAATTTGGCGAGTTTTTCAGTTTTTAAGATTGGATGGGCTAGTAGGGGCCTAAAACGGACGTGTGGAAAGTCCTATTCGACCGTTAAACCTTTAGGGCATTTTCGAATAGGATCTCGATTTGAGGTTGAAAGGAACGAACACTTGCATACACAAAATTTTGCGATTTTCCCCTTTTTTGGGCTTGGATGTGCTAGTAGGGGCTTAAAACGAACGTGTGCAAAGCCCTATTCGACCATTATGCTGTTTGGGGGATTTTCGGGGAGGGTCTCGGTTTGAGGTTGAAAGGTAAGAACATTTTCGTACCCAAACTTTTGCGAGTATTTTCCTTTTTTTAGATTGGATGGGCTAGTAGGGGCCTAAAACGGGCGTGTGTAAGTCCAATTCCACCGTTAAACGTTTAGGGCATTTTTGGAGAGTGTCTCGTTTTGAGGCTGAAAGGAACGAACATTTGCTTACCCAAACTTTTGCAAAAAAATTTTTCCCTTTTTTTTTTGGCTTGGATAGGCTAGTATGGGCTTAAAACGGACGTGGGCAAAGTTCCATTCGACCATTAAATCGTTTAGGGCATTTTTGGGGAGGATCTTGGTTTGAGGTTAAAAGGTACGAATATTTTCGTACTCGAACTTTTGCGGATTTTCTAGGAGGGTTATTGTTTAGGGCATTTTCTGGGAGGGTCGCGATTTAAGGCTGAAAGGTACGAACATATTCGCACCCGAACTTTTGCTAGTTTTTTTCATTTTTGGGGTTGGGTCTAGTAGAGGCCTACAACGGACGAGTGCAAAGTCCAATTCAACCGTTAAATCGTTTTGGGGTTTTTCGTGGAGGGTCTCGGCTTGTGGCTGACAGGTACGAACATTTTCGTACCCGAACATTTGCGATTTTTTCCGTTTTATTGCGATGGATGAGCTAGTAGGGGCCTAAAACGGACGTGTGCAAAGTCCCATTCGACCGTTAAACCGTTTAGGGCATTTTTGGGGATTGTCTCTGTTTGAGGCTAAAAGGTATGAACATTTTTGTACCCAAACTATTGCAAGTTTTTTTCCATTTTATTAGCTTGGATGGGCTAGTAGGGGCCTAAAACGGACGTGTGCAATGTGCCATTCGACCATTAAATCGTTTAGGGCATTTTTGGGGAGGTCTCGGTTTGAGGTTAAAAGGTACGAACATTTACGTACTCGAACTTTTGCGGATTTTTCCCTAATTTGGCTTGGATGCACTAGTTGGGGCCTAAAACAGACGTTTGCAAAGTCCCCTTTGACCATTAAACCGTTTAGTGCATTTTCTGGGAGGGTCTCGGTTTGAGGCTGAAAGGTACGGACGTTTTCGTACCCAAACTTTTTCGAGTATTTTCCATTTTTTGGCTTGGATGGTCTAGTAGGGGCCTAAAACGGACGTTTTGCAAAGTCACATTCGATTGTTAAACCGTTTAGGGCAATTTCGGAGAGGGTCTAAGTTTGAGGCTAAAAGTACGAACATTTTTTGTACCCAAACTTTTGCGAGTTTTTACCTTTTTCAGATTGGATGGGCTAGTAGAGGCCTAAAACGGACGTGTGCAAAGTCCCATTCGACCGTTAAACCTGTAGGGCATTTTCAGAGAGGGTCTCGTTATTAGGATGAAAGGAACGAACATTTGCGTACCCAAACTTTTTCGAGTTTTTTTTTCACTTTTTTTTTGGCTTGGATGGGCTAGTAGGGGCTTAAAACGGACGTGTGCAAAGTCTCATTTGATCGTTATGCCGTTTAGGGGATTTCGGGGAGGGTCTCAGTTTGAGGTTGAAAGGTAAGAACATTTTCGTACCCAAACATTTGCAAGTTTTTTCCCTTTTTTGGCTTGGATGGACTATTTGGGGCCTAAAATGGACTTAAGCAAAGACCCATTCGACGCTTAAACTATTTAGGGCATTTTCGAGGAGGGTCTCGGTTTGAGGCTAAAAGGTACGAATGTTTTCGTACCCGAACTTTTGCGAGTTTTTCCATTTTTTGGCTTGGATGGGCTAGTAGGGGCCTAAAATGGATGTTTTGCAAAGTCACATTCGACTGTTAAACCGTTTAAGGCATTTTTGGGGAGGGTCTTGGTTTGAGGCTGAAAGTACGAACATTTTTCGTACCCGAACTTTTGCGAGTTTTTGTCCCTTTTTTAGACTGGATGGGCTAGTAGGGGCCTAAAACGGATGTGTGCAAGTCCCATTCGACAGTTAAACCTTAAGGGCATTTTCGGAGAAGGTCTCGGTTTGAGGCTAAAAGGAACGAACCTTTGCGTACCCAAACTTTTCTGAGTTTTTTCCCTCTTTTTGGCTTGGATAGGCTAGTATGGGCATAAAACTGACGTGTGCAAATTCCCGTTCGCCCGTTATACCGTTTAGGGCATTTTCGGGGAGGGTCATGGTTTGAGGCTGAAAGGTACGAATATTTTCGTACTCTAACTTTTGCTAGTTTTTTCCGTTTTATTTGCTTTGATGGTCTATTAAGGGCCTACAATGAACATGTGCAAAGTTTCGACCGTTAAATCGTTTAGGGCTTTTTCGTGGAGGGTCTCGGCTTATGACTGACAGGTTCGAACATTTTCGTACCTGGACTTTTGCGATTTTTTTCCCGTTTGACTGGCATGGATGGACTAGAAGGGGCCTAAAACGGATGTGTGCAAAGTCCCATTCGACCGTTAAACCGTTTAGGGCATTTTTGGGCATTGTCTCTGTTTGAGGTAGGGTTGTTCATCAGTCCGGAACCGAACAGAACCGAGCAAAATCGACCCGAACCGAGCAAAACCGATCCGAACCGAAAACCAAACACAGGAATTTTGATAACCGAAAACCGAACCAAAGTACCTCGGTTTGGTTCGGTTCGGGTTCTGTTTATAACGGTTTGGATCGGGTTGGGTCCAAACAAAACAAAACATACAAACTCTAGGGTTTATGATCAAATTTAGGACAAATCCAATTTAAAAACTGATCCAAATTAAGAACCGATCCACTTTAGGACCGAATTAGAACCAAACCGAAAAAACCAAACTAAATCTGAACCATTCAAAATGTCAACTGTTGTTTTCAATCATCCTAGCAATAAAGGTTGCTGAAGCAGTCGAGAAAGGTCGTCGGAGACGTGCTGAAGCAGCCGAGATGGCCATTGGAGGAGTCGAGACAGGTCGTTGAAGTGCTGAACTGCTGAAAGGCCGAGATCGAGATTCAAGCTTGAAGGGTTGGGCAAAGGAGTTGCATTCGACCATTAAATCGTTTAGGGCATTTTCGGGGAGGGGCTCGGTTTGAGGCTAAAAGGTACGAACATTTTCGTACCCGAACTTTTGCGGATTTTTCCCTATTTTGGCTTGGATGCGCTAGTAGGGGCCTAAAACGGACGTCTGCAAAGCCCCCTTCGACCGTTAAACCATTTAGGGTATTTTTGGGGAGGGTCTCGGTTTGAGGCTGAAAGGTACGAACATTTTCGTGCCTGAACTTTTGCAAGTTTTTTTCATTTTTTGGCTTGGATGGGCTATTAAGGGCTTAAAATGGACGTTTTGGAAAGTCACATTCGACTGTTAAACCGTTTAGGGCATTTTCGGGGAGGGTCACAGTTTGAGGCTGAAAGTACGAACATTTTTCGTACCTGAACTTTTGCGTGTTTTTCTCTTTTTTAGATTGAATGGGCTAGTAGGGGCCTAAAATGGACCTGTGCAAAGTCCCATTCAACCGTTAAAGCTTTAGGGTATTTTCTGAGAGGGTCTCGGTTTGAGGCCGAAAGGAACGAACATTTGCGTGCCCAAACTTTTGCGAGTTTTTTCCCTTTTTTGGCTTGAGTGGGCAAGTAGGGGCCTAAAACGGATTTGTGTAAAGTCACATTCGACCGTTACACCGTTTTGGGCATTTTCGGGGAGGGTCTCGGTTTGAGGTTGAAAGGTAAGAACATTTTCGTACCCAAACTTTTGCGAGTTTTTTACCTTTTTCGGCTTGGGTGGACTATTACGGGCCTAAAACGGACGTGCGCAAGGCATTTTTAGAGAGGGTCTCGGTTTGAGACTGAAACGTACGAACATTTTCATACCCGAACTTTTGCAAATTTTTTTCGATTTATTGGCTTGGATGGTCAAATAGATGCCTAAAACGGACTTGTGCAAAGTCTCATCAATCGTTAAACTGTTTAGGGCTTTTTCGGAGAGGTTCTTTGTTTGAGGCTGAAAGGTAAAACATTTTCTTACCCAAACTATTGCATGTGTTTTTCGTTTTTTGGTTTGGATGGTCTAGAAGGGGACTAAAACGGACGTGTGTAAAGTCTCATTCGATCGTTGAACTGTTTAGGGCTTTTTCGGCGAGGTCTCTATTTGAGGCTGAAAGGTATGAACATTTTCGTACCCAAACTATTGAATGTGTTTTTTGTTTCTTTGTTTGGATGGTCTAGTAGGGGCCTAAAACGGACGTGTGTAAAGTCCAATTTGCTCGTGTAACCGTTTAGGTTCGGGGAGGGTCGTGGTTTGAGGCTAAAAGGTACGAAAATTTTCGTACCCGAACTTTTGCTAGTTTTTTTCGGTTTTTTGCTTGGATGGTCTATAAGGGGCTTAAAACGAACGTGTAAAAGTCCCATTCGACCGTTAAATCACTAAGGGAATTTTCGGGGAGGGTCTAAGCTTTTGGATGAATGGTACGAACATTTCGTAGCCGAACATTTGTGAATTTTTTTTTTCCGTTTTATTGGCTTTGATGGGCTATTAGGGGCCTAAAACGGACGTGTGCAAAGTCCCAATCGACTGTTAAACCTTTTAAGGCATTTTCGTGGAGGGTCGCGGTTTGAGGCAAAAAGGTACAGACATTTTCGTTCCCAAATTTTTTCAAGTTTTTCCCTTTTTTTTGGCTTAGATGGTCTAATTGGGGCCTACAACGGACGTGTGCAAAGTCCCATTTGACCGTTAAATCGTTTAGGGCTTTTTCGTGGAGGGTCTCGGCTTGTGACTGAAAGGTACGAACATTTTCGTACACGAACTTTTGGTGGTTTTTTCTGTTTTTTGGCTTAGATGGGATAGTAGGGGCCTAAAACGGACGTTTTGCAAAGTCACATTCAACCGTTAAAGCATTCCAGGCATTTTCGTGGAGGGTCTCGGTTTGAGGCTGCAAGTACGAACATTTTTCGTGCTCGAACTTTTGCGAGTTTTTTTTCCTTTTTTTATATTGGATGGGCTAGTAGGGGCCTAAAACGGACGTGTGCAAAGTCTCATTCGACCATTAAACCCTTAGGGCATTTTCGGAGAGGGTCTCGGTTTTAGGATAAATGGAACGAACATTTGCGTACCCAAACTTTTGCGAGTTTTTTTTCCCTTTTTTAGACTTGGATGGGCTAGTAGGGGCCTAAAATGGACGTGTGCAAAGTCCCATTTGACATTTATACCGTTTAGGGCATTTTCGGGGATGGTCTTGGTTTGATGTAGAAAGGTAAGAACATTTTCGTACCCAAACTTTGGCGAGTTTTTTTCCCTTTTTTGGCTTGGATGGACTGTTATGGGCCTAAAACGGACGTGTGGAAGGTCCCATTCGAATGTTATACCGTTTAGGGCATTTTTGGTGAGGGTCTTGGTTTGAGGCTGAAAGGTACAATCATTTTTTTTTCGTTTTTTTTGCTTGCATGAGCTAAAGGGGCCTAAAACGGATGTGTGCAAATTCCCATTCGCTCGTTAAATCGTTTAGGGCATATTTATGGAAGGTTGAGGTTTTAGGCTGAACGGTACGAACATTTTTGTACCCGAACTTTAGCTATGTTTTTTTCCGTTTTCTCGCTTGGATTGTCTAGAAGGGGCCTAAAACAGACGTGTGCAAAGTCCCATTCGAGCGTTAAATCATTTACGACATTTTTGGGGAAGGTCTCAACTTGTGGCTAAATGGTACGAACATTTTCATAGCCGAACTTTTGTGATTTTTTTTCCATTTTCTTGGCTTAGATGGGCTAGTAAGGACCTAAAACGGATGTGTGCAAAGTCCAATTGGACTGTTAAACCTTTTAAGACATTTTCGGGGAGGGTCTCTGTTTGAGGCTGAAAGGCATGAACATTTTCGTACCCAACTAATTGCAAGTGTTTTTCGTTTTATTAGCTTGGATGGGCTAGTAGGGGCCTAAAACGGACGTGTGCAAAGTCCCATTCGAACGTTAAAAAGTTTAGGGCATTTTCGGAGAGGGTCTCGGTTGGAGGCTAAAAGATACGAACATTTTCTTACCCGAACTTTTGCGGATTTTTTCTCTTTTTTGGCTTGGATGCACTAGTATGGGCCTCAAACGGACGTGTTCAAAGTCACATTCGACCGTTAAATCGTTTAGGGTATTTTCGGGGAGGGTCATGGTTTGTGGCTGAAAGTATGAACATTTTTCGTACCCGAACTTTTGGGAGTTTTTTCACTTTTTTAGCTTGGATCGGCTAGTAAGGGCCTAAAACGGACCAGTGCAAAGTCTCATTCGATCGTTAAACCGTTTAGGGCATTTTCGAGGAGGGTCTCTTTTTGAGGCTGAAAGGTATGAACATTTTCGTACCCAAACTATTGCATGTGTTTTTCGTTTTTTGTTTGGATAGGCTAGTAAGGGCTTAAAACGGACGTGTGTAAAGTCCTATTCGCTCGTTCAACCGTTTAGGGCATTTTCGGGGAGGGTCGCAGTTTCAGGCTGAAAGGTACCGACATTTTCGTTCCCAAAATTTTGCGAGTTTTTCCGTTTTTTGGCTTGGATGGCTAATAGGGGCCTACAATGGGCGTGTGTAAAGTCCCATTCGACCGTTAAATCGTTTAGGGTATTTTCGGGGAGGGTCTCAGCTTGTGGCTGAATGGTACGAAGATTTCGTAGCCGAACATTTGTGAATTTTTTCCGTTTTATTGGCTTTGATGGGCTAATAGGGGCCTAAAAGGACGTTTGCAAAGTTCCATTCGATCGTTAAACCGTTTAAGGCATTTTCGAGGAGGGTCTCTGTTCGAGGCTGAAAGGTATGAACATTTTCGTATCCAAACTATTGCAAGTGTTTTTCATTTTTTTGCTTGGACGGGCTAGTAGGGGCCTAAAACCGACGTGTGTAAAGTCCTATTCGCTCGTTAAACCGTTTAGGGCGTTTTCGGGGAGGGTCGCGATTTGATGCTGAAAGGTACAAACATTTTCGTTCCCAAAAGTTTGCGAGTTTTTCCGTTTTTTGGCTTGGATGGTCTAATTGGGGCCTACAACGGACGTGTGCAAAGTCCCATTTGACCGTTAAATTGTTTAGAGCTTCTTCGTGGAGGGTCTCGGTTTGAGGCTAAAAGGTACGAACATTTTCGCACCCGAACTTTTTCGATTTTTTCCCGTTTTATTGGCTTGGATGGGTTAGTAGGGGCCTAAAACGGACGTGTGCATAGCCCCATTCGACCGTGAAACCATTTAGGGCATTTTCGGGGAGGGTCACAACTTGAGACTAAAAGTAACAAACATTTTTGTACCCGAACTTTTGCGGATTTTTCCCTTTTTTTGGCTTGGATGCGCTTGTAGGGGCCTAAAACGGACGTGTGCAAAGTCCCATTTGACCGCTAAACCATTTAAGGAATTTTAAGGTAGGGTCTCGGTTTGAGGATAAAAGGAACGAACATTTGCGTACCCAAACTTTTGCGAGTTTTTTTTCTCCCTTTTTTAGGCTTGGATGGGCTACTAGGGGCCTAAAATGGACGTGTGCAAAGTCCCATTTGACCGTTATACCGTTTACGGCATTTTCGGGGAGGGTCTTGGTTTGATGTTGAAAGGTAAGAACATTTTCGTACCCAAACTTTGGCGAGTTTTTTTCCCTTTTTTGGCTTGGATGGATTGTTATGGGCCTAAAACGGACGTGTGCAAGGTCCCATTCGAATGTTATACCGTTTAGGGAATTTTTGGTGAGGGTCTTGGTTTGAGGCTGAAAGGTACAATCATTTTTGTACCCAAACTTTTGCGAGTTTCTTTTTCCGTTTTTTTTGGTTGCATGAGATAGAAGGGGCCTAAAACGGATGTGTGCAAATTCCCATTCGCTCGTTAAATCGTTTAGGGCATATTTATGGAAGGTTGAGGTTTTAGGCTGAACGGTACGAACATTTTTGTACCCGAACTTTAGCTATGTTTTTCCGTTTTCTCGCTTGTATTGTCTAGAAGGGGCCTAAAACAAACGTGTGCAAAGTCCCATTCGACCGTTAAATCATTTAGGGCATTTTTGGGGAGGGTCTCAACTTGTGGCTAAATGGTACGAACATTTTCGTTGCCGAACTTTATTGATTTTTTTCCATTTTCTTCGCTTAGATGGGCTAGTAAGGACCTAAAACGGATGTGTGCAAAGTCCCATTGGATTGTTAAACTGTTTAAGGCATTTTCAGGATGGGTCTCTGTTTGAGGCTGAAAGGTATGAATATTTTCTTACCCAAACAATTGCAAGTGTTTTTCGTTTTATTAGCTTGGATGGGCTAGTAGGGGCCTAAAACGGACGTGTGCAAAGTCCCATTCGAACGTTAAAAAGTTTAGGGCATTTTCGGAGAGGGTCTCGGTTGGAGGCTAAAAGATACGAACATTTTCTTACCCGAACTTTTGCGGATTTTTTCTCTTTTTTGGCTTGGATGCGCTAGTAGGGGCCTCAAACGGACGTGTTCAAAGTCACATTCGACCGTTAAATCGTTTAGGGTATTTTCGGGGAGGGTCATGGTTTGTGGCTGAAAGTACGAACATTTTTCGTACCCGAACTTTTGGGATTTTTTTCACTTTTTTAGCTTGGATCGGGGGCCTAAAACGAACCTGTGCAAAGTCTCATTCGATCGTTAAACCGTTTAGGGCATTTTCGTGAAGGGTCTCATTTTGAGGCTGAAAGGTATGAACATTTTCGTACCCAAACTATTGCATGTGTTTTTCGTTTTTTGTTTGGATAGGCTAGTAGGGGCCTAAAACGGACGTGTGCAAAGTCCTATTCGCTCGTTCAACCGTTTAGGGCATTTTCGGGGAGGGTCGCAGTTTCAGGCTGAAAGGTACCGACATTTTCGTTCCCAAAATTTTGCGAGTTTTTCCGTTTTTTTGGCTTGGATGGCTAATAGGGGCCTACAATGGACGTGTGTAAAGTCCCATTCGACCGTTAAATCGTTTAGGGAATTTTCGGGGAGGGTCTCAGCTTGTGGCTGAATTGTACGAAGATTTCGTAGCCGAACATTTGTGAATTTTTTCCGTTTTATTGGCTTTGATGGGAAAGTAGGGGCCTAAAAAGTACGTTTGCAAAGTCCCATTCGACCGTTAAACCGTTTAAGGCATTTTCGAGGAGGGTCTCTGTTCGAGGCGGAAAGGTATGAACATTTTCGTATCCAAACTATTGCAAGTGTTTTTCGTTTTTTTCTTGGACGGGCTAGTAGGGGCCTTAAACCGACGTGTGTAAAGTCCTATTCGCTCGTTAAACCGTTTAGGGCATTTTCGGGGAGGGTCGCGATTTGATGCTGAAAGGTACAGACATTTTCGTTTCCAAAAGTTTGCGAGTTTTTCCCTTTTTTTGGCTTGGATGGCTAATAGGGGCCTACAACGGACGCGTGCAATGTCCCGTTCGACCGTTAAATTGTTTAGGGCTTTTTCGTGGAGGGTCTCGGTTTGAGGCTAAAAGGTACGAACATTTTCGCACCCGAACTTTTTCGATTTTTTCCTGTTTTATTGGCTTGGATGTGTTAGTAGGGGCCTAAAACGGACATGTGCAAAGTTTCATTCGACTATTAAACCATTTAGGGCATTTTTGGGGAGGTCTTGTTTTGAGGCTTAAAGTTATGAACATTTTCGTACCCAAATTATTGCCGTTTTTTCCGTTTTATTATCTTGGATGGGCTAGTAGGGGCCTAAAACGGATGTGTGCAAAGCCCCATTCGACCGTGAAACCGTTTAGGGAATTTTCGAGGAGGGTCACAACTTGAGGCTAAAAGTAACAAACATTTTTATACCCGAACTTTTGCGGATTTTTCCCTTTTTTTGGCTTGGATGCGCTTGTAGGGGCCTAAAACGGACGTGTGCAAAGTCCCATTTGACCGCTAAACCATTTAAGGAATTTTAAGGTAGGGTCTCGGTTTGAGGATAAAAGGAACGAAAATTTACGTACCCAAACTTTTGCGAGTTTTTTTCCCTTTTTTTAGGCTTGGATGGGCTACTAGGGGCCTAAATTGGACGTGTACAAAGTCCCATTTGACCGTTATACCGTTTACGACATTTTCGGGGAGGGTCTTGGTTTGATGTTGAAAGGTAAGAACATTTTCGTACCCAAACTTTGGCGAGTTGTTTTTCCCTTTTTTGGCTTGGATGGACTGTTATGGGCCTGAAACGGACGTGTGCAAGGTGCCATTCGAATGTTATACCGTTTAGGGCATTTTTGGAGAGGGTCTTGGTTTGATGCTGAAAAGTACAATCATTTTTGTACCCGAACTTTTGCGAGTTTTTTGTTCATTTTTTGCTTACATGAGATAGAAGGGGCCTAAAACGGATGTGTGCAAATTCCCATTCGCTCGTTAAATTATTTAGGGCATATTTATGGAGGGTCGAGGTTTTAGGCTGAACGGTACGAACATTTTTGTACTCGAACTTTAGCTAGGTTTTTTCCGTTTTCTCGTTGGATTGTCTAGAAGGGGCCTAAAACAAACGTGTGAAAAGTTCCATTCGACCGTTAAATCATTTTGGGCATTTTCGGGGAGGGTCTCAACTTGTGGCTGAATGGTACGAACATTTTCGTAGCCGAACGTTTTTTATTTTTTTTCCATTTTATTGGCTTAGATGGGCTAGTAGGGACCTAAAACGGATGTGTGCAAAGTCCCATTGGACTGTTAAACCGTTTAAGGCATTTTCGGGGAGGGTCTTTGTTTGAGGCTGAAAGGTATGACCATTTTCGTACCCAAACAATTGCAAGTGTTTTTCGTTTTATTAGCTTGGATGGACTAGTAGGGGCCTAAAACGGACGTGTGCAAAGTCCCTTTCGAACTTAATCCGCTTAGGGCATTTTCGGGGAGTGTCTCGGTTTGAGGCTAAAAGATACGAACATTTTATACCCGAACTTTTCCGGATTTTTTCTCTTTTTTGGCTTGGATGCGCTAGTAGGGGCCTAAAATGTACGTGTTCAAAGTCACATTCGACCGTTAAATCGTTTAGGGTATTTTCAGGGAGGGTCATGGTTTGTGGCTGAAAGTACAAACTTTTTCGTACCCGAACTTTTGCGAGTTTTTTCACTTTTTTAGCTTGGATCGGCTAGTAGGGGCCTAAAACGGACGTGTGCAAAGTCTCATTCGATCGTTAAACCGTTTAGGTCATTTTCGGGGAGGGTCTCTATTTGAGGCTAAAAGGTATGAACATTTTCGTACCTAAACTATTGCTTGTGTTTTTTGTTTTTTGTTTGGTTAGTCTTGTAGGGGCCTAAAACGGACGTATGTAAAGTGCTATTCGCTCGTTAAATCGTTTAGGGTATTTTCGGGGAGGGTCGCGGTTTCAGGTTGAAAGGCGACTTTTTCGTTCCCAAAATTTTGCGAGTTTTTCCCTTTTTTTGGCTTGGATGGTCTAATAGGGGCCTACAATGGACGTTTGTAAAGTCCCATTCGACCGTTAAATGGTTTAGGGCGT
Source organism: Fallopia convolvulus (assembly GCA_964016875.1). Taxonomy (NCBI): domain Eukaryota; kingdom Viridiplantae; phylum Streptophyta; class Magnoliopsida; order Caryophyllales; family Polygonaceae; genus Fallopia; species Fallopia convolvulus. The sequence goes on along the minus strand of OZ024735.1, from coordinate 14,217,918 downwards.
TTTCAGGGATGGTCTCAACTTGTGGCTGAATGGTTGGTTTGCTTGCTTGTGGTTTTGGTGGTGATGGTGCCACTTTGTTTTGGTTGTTTGCTTGGGTTGTATTTTTTGGGTTGGGTTGGGTTGTTTGCTTGGTTTGCTTCCGGGGCTTGGGTTGTATTTTTTCACCTTGACCCGTTCTTGGTCAAGCGTGCCTTGTACATCCTTCCCCCAGTTCTATATATTTACCACGTTTCGAGCTAGTAGGGGCCTAAAACGGACGTTTCCAAAGTCCCATTCGACCGTTAAACCGTTTAAGGCATTTTCGAGGAGGGTCTCTGTTCGAGGTTGAAAGGTATGAACATTTTCGTATCCAAACTATTGCAAGTGTTTTTCGTTTTTTTGCTTGGACGGGCTAGTATGGGCTTAAAACCGACGTGCGTAAACTCCTATTCGCTCGTTAATCCGTTTAGGGCATTTTCGGGTAGGGTCGCGATTTGAGACAGAAAAGTACGGACATTTTCGTTCCCAAAACAGACGTGTGTAAAATCCTATTCGACCGCTAAACTGTTTAGGGCATTTTCGGGGAGGGTTTCGGTTTGAGGCTAAAAGGTACGAACATTTTCGCACCCGAACTTTTGCGATTTTTCCCGTTTTATTGGCTTGGATGGGTTAGTACGAGCCTAAAACGGACGTGTGCAAAGTTCCATTCGACTGTTAAACCATTTAGGGCATTTTTGGGGAGGTCCCGGTTTGAGGTTGAAGGTTATGAACATATTCGTACCCAAACTATTGCAAGTTTTTTCCGTTTTATTATCTTGGATGGGCTAGTAGGGGCCTAAAACGGACGTGTGCAAAGTCCCATTCGACCGTTAAATCGTTTAGGGCATTTTCGGGGAGGGTCACGACTTGATGCTAAAAGTTACAAACATTTTAGGCCCTCTCCGAAAAAAGGAGATTGCTAGAAGTGTCGGATATGACTCACCAACGCTCTAACAAGAGATTGAACGAAGCAAAAACTAGAACTTTGAATTGAAAATGCAAGCAAAAAGAAGCAACAATTTCGTCCAAGTCTAAAAGAAGAAGGAAGGGGTGGCCGACCATATAAACCTAAAGCCAACCTTACAAAGTTAGACCCTTCACTTAAGGAAATTACAAAAATTAACCCGAAAACTTAATAATTGTCCTTAACCGTAGAATTGTCACTTAGAAGCATGAAGCAATATAAGACTCCAACCATCTTCATTACACTCTTTCGGAAAGCTAAACCCCATGAGCTCCTCTTGTACTTGAAAAAGAATGGCTTTAGTTCGGGACCGCGTAATACGACCTAAATATGGTTTGGCTCCTTGAGATTTGGCACCATCAAGACTGGAAACCGCCTATTGGCTAGGCGCGTCAACCCCAGGCAAGGGCGCGCCTCCAACCGTGTGCAAAGGCACACCGTCCCTTGGCAAAGGCGCGCCATCATCCCTCCGCAAGGGCGCGCCACCATCCAAGCTTGTAGGCGCGTCTAGGGCAGGCGTGTCTAGGGTATGCCGTGGCTCCTCGAAGTGTTCCGGCGTGTGCTCCATTGTTGGCTCGGATGTCGATGGAATCACATCATCCTCCTCCCCTTGAAAAGGGTTCGTCCTCGAACCTTGATCCTGCTCAAACTCAACATCATCGTTAGAAAAATAAGGAACAAGATCTGATACGTTGAATACCTCATGGACACCATAATTTGGAGGAAGATCAAGCTTGTAAGCATTGTCGTTGATGCGCTCTAACACTTGGAATGGCCCATCTCCACGTGGCTTAAGCTTAGAATTTCGAAGGGTAGGAAACCTCTCCTTCCTGAAATGAACCCAAACAAGGTCGCCTGGTTCAAAAATCAGCTCCTTGCGCCCTTTATCAGCTTGACGCTTGTATTGCAAAGTTCGCCTTTCCAATTGAAGGCGAGTATCCTCATGAATCTGCTTAATATACTCAGCCCGATCCCGTCCTTCACAACTCTCTCGATCGGACATGGCATAAGGCGCTAGATCAAGTGGTGTAACGGGATTGCGCCCATACACCACCTCAAAAGGCGTCTTCATTGTAGCTAGGGGTGAGCAAAAATGTCCGATCCGTTAATCCGATCCGCCGATCCGATCCGAAAAAATTCGGATCCGAATGGATCACATATTTTTTTATCCGTATCCGATCCGATCCGGGATTTTTTTCCGGATATCCAGACCGGATACGGATCGGGGTTTTCAAGCAACCGGATATCCGGTATATCCGGTACTATATATATTTTTTACAAAATACACATTAATACTAAGTAGAATAGATGTTTAAATGATTATTTTGTAAAATTTCAACTCATCAAGTGTTCAATTCTCCTCAATCATGTAAACTTTCAATTAAAATTTAAACTGATCGACGGATATTCGGTTCCGATATCCGTCAATCATGCATATTAATTGGGCCTAAATAAAAAATAGTAGAAATGTTTTTCAAAACGGATAGTTCGGATATCCGCTACCGGATATCCGCTCCAAACGGATATTTCTTACCGGATATCTGGTAAGAAATATCCGGATATCCGGTATACCGGATCGAGGTTTTAAGGGAAAAAATTACCGGATATCCGGTATACCGGATCGGATCGGATCGGATATATCCGTTTGCTCACCCCTAATTGTAGCGGAATGAACGGACCTATTATAAGCGAACTCAATGAAAGGAAGACACTCTTCCCATCTGGGCAAGTTAATTTTCAAAATAGAACGCAACAAGGCACCAAGTGTACGATTAACGACCTCGGTTTGCCCATCCATTTGCGGGTGGCAAGTAGTAGAAAATAAGAGCTTGGTTCCTAGCTTGGACCAAAGCGTCTTCCAAAAGAAACTTAGAAATTTAACATCACGGTCACAAAAAATAGACTTAGGGACCCAATGGAACCGAACAATATTATCAAAGAACAAAGTAGCAACATTAACAACATCGTCGGTTTTGTGGCAAGCAATAAAATGTGCCGTCTTAGAAAATCTATCAACCACCACAAAGATAGAGTCCCTACCTCTTTTTGTCCTAGGCAACCCCAAAACAAAATCCATAGAAATATCCTCCCATGGGGCACAAGGAATAGGCAAAGGGGTATACAAACCGTGAGGGTGCACTTTAGACTTTGCACGCACACATATAGCACATGAGGCACAAAATTTCTCTACCGAACTAAGAATGTGAGGCCAATATGCAAAGTTTTCATGACATCAAAGTGTCCCATGAGACCGCCTCCATGGGCCTCTTGGACAAGCAAACGCCTAACCGAACCACTAGGCACACACAAGCGAGTTCCCTTAAAAAGAATACCCTCATGCAAATAAAATTGATCCCGACTCCCCCCTTCAAACAAGCATGAAAAATGTCACTAAACTCAGCATCATGAGCATACAACTCCTTCATAAAAGAAAATCCAAGCAATCGAGCATCTAGTACAGATAAGAGAGCGTACCTTCGCGACAACGCGTCGGCGACGACATTGTCCTTGCCTTTCTTATGCTTGATGACATAGGGAAAGGATTCAATGAACTCAACCCATTTGGCATGCCTTCGATTCAGTTTTTCTTGCCCTCTCAAGTACTTCAACGCCTCGTGATCGGAATGGATAACAAACTCCCGAGGCAAGAGATAGTGCTCCCACGCCCGTAGCACTCGAACAAGAGCAAGTAGCTCTTTGTCGTACGTGGGGTAATTGAGCTCGGCACCTCCAAGCTTCTCACTATAATAGGCTATAGGCCGTCCCTCTTGCATAAGTACGCCACCGAGCCCGATTCCCGACGCGTCACACTCTATCTCAAACATCTTGCCAAAATCGGGAAGAGCCAACAACGACGCTTGTGTCAACTTAGCCTTAAGGGCTGAAAAGGCCTCTTCTTGCGCCTCTCCCCACATAAATGGAACATTCTTCTTGGTAAGGAAGGTTAAAGGCGCAGCCAAGGTACTAAAATCACGAACAAACCGGCGGTAGAAACCGGTTAGTCCAAGGAAGCTCCGGACTTGTGTCATAGTTGTCGGTGCTGGCCATTCTTGAATCGCCTTCACCTTCTCTTCATCCACTTGTAGCCCGTTCCTACTCACAACAAAACCAAGAAATACCACGTGATCCGAACAAAAGTGGCACTTCTTGAAGTTAGCAAATAGTCGCTCCCTTTTCAAAGCTTCAAGCACTTGCCTAAGGTGCTCGACATGGGATGATAAATCGTGGCTAAAAATTAAAATATCATCAAAGTACACAACCACAAACTTACCAATAAAAGGTCGGAGAACGTGGTTCATCAAGCGCATGAAGGTGCTCGGAGCGTTGGTTAATCCGAAGGGCATAACCAACCACTCGTAAAGGCCTTGCTTGGTTTTGAACGCCGTCTTCCATTCATCTCCCTCCTTCATCCTTATTTGATGGTACCCGCTATTAAGGTCAATTTTGGAGAAGAGACTTGCCCCATGAAGCTTGTCAAGCATGTCCTCAAGCCTCGGAATCGGATGGCGATACTTGATGGTAATGTTGTTGATCGCCCGACAATCCATGCACATCCTGCATGTGTCGTCCTTCTTAGGCACAAGAATGACGGGAACGGCACACGGGCTGAGACTCTCACGCACATAGCCCTTATCAAGGAGCTCTTGTACTTGTCGTTGAAGCTCCTTAGTTTCCTTCGGATTGGCTCGATAGGCTGGACGGTTCGGCATAGTGGCACTGGGGACAAAGTCGATTTGATGCTCTATTCCCCTAAGCGGTGGTAGTCCCGTTGGCACCTCTTCTTGGAAAAGATCTTCAAAGTCCTGAAAAAGATTAGAAATGGAAGGAGGAAGATCAACTAATTCTTAGGAAGATAAATAAGATTCTTGAAAAACAAGTAAAAGACAATCGCCACTTCCCTTGAATGCATGAAGTATCACCTTCGGTTTGGCCAAAAGCAAGGGCGTAGAAGGGCCGCCTAGAGCTAGCTTCTTGTCCTTCTTTCCCTCTCAAAGCGCATGCTTCTTTCTTTGTTCCTTCGCTGCGTGGTCCAACATAATTTCATGGGGGGTCATCGGATGCAACGTTACCTTCTTTCCCTCCATTTGAAAATGATACCCGTTAGAGACGCCATCATGAATAGCTCCCTTGTCATATTGCCAAGGGCGCCCCAAAAGGAGATGACAAGCGGTCATCGGCACCACATCACACTCCACCTCGTCCTTGTAAGGCCCTATAGAAAAGCAAATACGAGCCCTTTCCTTGTCTTGGATCGGGGCGTTAGAATTCAACCAACACAAAGGATAAGATAATGGATGGCAAGTAGTTTGCAAAGAAAAACGATCCACCACTTCTTGGCTAATAATATTACAACAAGAACCGCTATCGATAATCACACTACATACCTTATCCATGATTTTGCATCGAGTGTGAAAGATAACTTCCCGTTGACTAGGTGTGGTGGTGTTCTCCGTCATGAAGAGCGTTCGTTGGACCACGAAGCACTCTCCATCCTCTGCGGTGACGTAGAGCTCTTCTTCCTCAACCTCGGGCTCTCTTCTTCCTCTTCCGCAGCCCCTTCTTCCTCATACTCATACTCCCCTTGGGAGTTAAGGAGAACCTTCCGTTCGTTGGGACTATCCCGAGCATAGTGCCCATGGCCAAGGCACTTGAAACACTTCACGTCGCTCTCCCGTCCTCCTCCTTCTTGCCGAGGACGTGGAGGGAAATCTTTCCTCGGTTGAGGAGTCAAGTCCTTCCTTATTTCCGGCTTCCTAAACTGATTTGGTGGCACCCTAGGAGTCGTGGATGAAGGCTTCCACGCCGGAGAAGACGTTGAACTTGAACGTCGTTGAACAAGGTACTTGTAGACATGGTTGGTGTAATGAAGCACTTGCTCAATGTCGGTACCCCTACTAAAGTGCTGCATACTCACAACATTTTTTAGTTCCAAATTTAACCCATTGACAAATTTGGAGATAACATACCCGTCGGGAAATTTTACGCGGGAACGAAAAATGAGCATACACAGCTCGTTGTAGAACTCGTCAGGAGTCTGGTTTCCTTGGCGCACTTGTTCCAACTTTGCATGAATGCGCTCCGTATAATCTTGAGGCACAAACTGCTCCTCTAAATCATCTCTTAGATCTTGCCAAGTGTTGAGTTGAGGCATCCGACGTGCTCTCCTCAAGGCCTTGTCCTCGAGCCACCATTGATAAGCAAAGTCGGTGAAATGTATAGCCACCATCGCCTAGCATCATCGTATCCATAGAAATCAAAGATTGACTCCACCTTGGCAAGCCAATCAAGGCATGCATTGGCGTCGAAAGTTCCCGAAAAAGTCGACACGTTCAGCTTAATGCTGTGATGGGGATCCCGGGGCCGCTCCTCATGGTGCATCGGCGCACCTTGCCAAGGCTGCCCTGCGGCTACATTGGCCGGCCCTTTGGGAGGTTGGCCACGTCTTGGAAGATGAAAAATCGGGGGAGGTTGATTGGCCATTGCAGCATTAGCCTCTTGAAAGTTCGACACTCCATATCCTGAAACGTTAGTAGAACTAAAAGGAATATTATTCGGAAATGTAGCGAATGAAGGTCTTACCCTGGAATTGGCCAAAAAGTGTGGGTTGTGGAATCTCGTAGGAGGAATGTAAGGAGGAATACCCCCCATGGAGGTACTCACACCGAGGGCTGCTTGCGCCTCCATGTTTGGCAAGTAAGACGTAGAGGCCTCTTCGTGCAACGACTCCACTTGGTTAGCACTTTCTATCACACTTGGTAGAGCCCCAGTTTGAAGCACCCGTGTTCTATCATCTCGGCCTTGCACTTGACTCTCCAAATCAGCCAACCTATTAGTAAAACGAGTCTCCATAGCTTCCATAGATTGTTGCAAGGATTGTTGCATGGATTGCAACATGGCAGCCACCGAACTAGTCGACGTCTCTTCAACCTGTTGCTTCTCCTTCCCATCACCTACACTTGTCATTTTACAAACATGACAAAGATCAAGGTATGGAGTGCACTTGAATTAACCACCAAGACTTGCCCGAGATGAAAATCCGACAAGTTGCAAGTATGCAAAAGCAACAAAGGCAACAAAGAAGAGATTCACCACACACTTGCTTTAGGGAAACAATGCTAGGAAGCTACTAAACCACCAAGACACAACATCAAGTATAATGAATGAATTAATTTTTTTTATATTCGAGTAGGCCTTTGCTAGGCACCACTAGATGACTACTCTTTTCGTGTCTGGCCCCTTATTAGCTTTACGCCGCCGGACAAGGTTTTTCTAGTCTTAATCGTTTTTCTGTGCCTAACCCCTTATTAGCTTTACGCCGCCGGCAAGGTTTTTCTGATTTTTTCAACAAAAGATTTCAAGACACTTAAACAACAACACAAGATATTCCGTCTTGGTGTCGTTCCCGTATCCTAGCACCGAACCCGACAACAAGCATGTAATTATATAACGGAATCGAAAGAGGGCTGGTTTAATCACAACAAGGCCACGTTTTTCAGCATAGAAAATCAGCAAGGACTCTTTCAATTCATGCTTCTAGTGAGGGCATTAAACAAGCAACAAAAGTAACCTTTCAACTACCAAATTATGAAGGCCTTTGATGTTCTATTATGGACGTTTTTGAGCAGCTTTTCAGCCATGGTTGATCCACATACTCGGCCAAGAGCAACAACAATTCAAGGACACAAGAACACCAACAACACAAGACAACAATTCAACTATGGCCGCACACAACAACAACAACGCAGCCACAAACGCGTTTCGAACCAAAATCTTGCAACAAGTGGAAATTCAAGGTCGGACCAAGGTTTATATGTCGATACCACTTGATGGCCGGATCGATGGAGATGATGCAAAGGAATCGCCAAGAGAACTGGATAACTCCTTGCTTGGATGATGGTTCGAAGATGATGAAAAAGGATATGAGTGCTTGATCTTGGATATGACTCACCAAGATACGAACAAACTAGATTGCTAGAAACATCGGATATGACTCACCAACGCCCTAACAAGAGATTGAACGAAGCAAAAACTAGAACTTTGAATTGAAAATGCAAGGAAAAAGAAGCAACAATTTCGTCCAAGTCTAAAAGAAGAAGGAAGGGGTGGCCGGCCATATAAACCTAAAGCCAACCTCACAAAGTTAGCCCCTTCATAGGAAATTACAAAAATTAACTTGATAACCCGAAAACTTAATAATTTTCCTTAACCGTAGAATTATCACTTAGAACCATGAAGCAATATAAGACTCCAACCATCGTCATTACACTCTTTCGGAAAGCTACATGATACGCTGGGTTTTGTACAACGTAATTATGTATTTTTATTAGGATTTCTGAGTGTTTAAGGCTGGATTAGGGTATTTATTTGTAAAATCAGTAAAGCCGACAGATGAAGACTTTGAAGATAGAGATCCGAGTTTCAGCTGAAGACCCGCTTTACAGCGGTTGCTACGGAAATACGATACTGAAGATCTTACGACGAAGAAGACCCGCGCCTTCGAATATGGAGCCGAGATCGCGGTGAAGTGAAGATTCGAGAGGGCCGAGAGCTCGCAGGACCCGCGCCCACAGGTTGAGGCCCGAGATCTCGGGGCGACCCAATCCCGCGAGGAGTTGAAGTCTCAGTAGACCAGCGCCCGCGGGTGACGACCCGCGCTCGCAGAAGGACTTTTCTCTGCGCCGACTTCGATCTTTTATTTTATCTTTATTATATCTTTTATATCTAGTTTTATTCAGTTGTTCTAGTATTTAAACCTAGTTTTCGTATTCAGTTTGAGAGCATACTTTAGAGAGACTACTTTTTAGTTTTAACCTAGTTTTATTTCAGTTTTTATGGAGAACTAATCTTCCTTGGAGTTTGTTTGATCAAGGAAGCCTTTTTATTGAATTCGTGAGATTCTGGTAACTTTTCTATCCTTTGGTTAATATCAAAACTCGTTTTTTAATTATATGATCTATGTTTGATTTTATAAGCCTGATCAACTTGTTTGATTGACTTAGATCTACTGTTTGGATTAGATTTGATTGTTGTCTGTGCAATCTTATTTATTGAAACAACTCTTTTCCAGGACCGTGGACAGGAATTGAGAAAGAGTATTTGATGGTTATTTTATGCATGAGACTCGTTGTTTGATTGCATAAATTGATTTCCTATTATCCTTAATACTTTGCATGATTTGAATTAAGCGTCCTTGTTCATATCATAGTTTCGCTTGGACCGTGGACAAGCGGAAATCTTTTATAAGGATTGGAATTAACCTAGGAATTATAGAAAAGTGGATGAATCGATGATCGAAGGATTAAAAAGGTGGAATTGGTTGAATGAACTATGCTTTCCTTTAATTGATTTGAAACCTAATACTGTTTTCTTGCTTAAATCTTAAACCCCTGTTCTTTGCTGGTTTATTAGAAATACTGATTCTCTTGGGTTCGATCCCTTACTTGCATGCTATACTTGGTTTGTAATTTTGGGTAATTTATTTTTGATCTCGGCACAACGACTTTAATCGATTCAAATTTTGGCGTCGTTGCCGGGGAATCGGTTTTGTTTTTCTGATAAATCAGCGTTTCTGGATGAAGATTTTCGCTCGCGGCTAGACCCGCGCCCGCGGCTCATGACCCGCGCCTGCGGTTCGTTTCGTCCCGTAAATCCTGAATAGGTTCTTACCCGTTCTACTAATAATTCTTCTGTTGTTCCTTTTGATCTAGAGATTAATAGGACTCTAAGAGAGTTAAGACGTCAAGTGCAAGCTCATGTGTTGGGCATTCAGTTTGATCCAGTAACATCTTCTTCTTCTTCCTCATCTTATTCAGAGGTTGAAGAACAGTTAGTAACAATGGCAAATCGTACTATTAGGCAACTGTCTGCGACTAATCTACAGCAACAACAGCTTGGTCTTCGGGGAAGGTGTAAAGTTTGAGGTAAAGTCCGGTCTTCTCCATTATTTGCCTAAGTTCCATGGATTGAGTGGTGAGGATCCGAATAAACACCTTACAGAGTTCCATTCCGTCTGTCTGGGAATGAAGCCGGCTAATGTGATTGAAGATCAGCTAATGTTGAGGGCTTTTCAATTTTCTTTAGCTTACTCGGCTAAGGAATGGCTTCTATACTTAGCACTTGAGAGGATTACTACTTGGGCTCAGATGAAGGGTGCTTTTCTAGAAAAATACTTCCCTGTTGCCAAACAAACATCAATCAAAAAGCAGCTGAGCAGTTTAGAGCGGGGTGATGACGAGAATCTGTATGAATACTATGAGCGTTACAAGAGACTCATAGCCAGCTGTCCCTATCATGGCTATTATGATAAAGATCTGATTTGCTATATCATTGAAGGGCTATGTGATGCTGATAAGCGCTTGATGAATGCGTCTTGTGGAGGTTTTTATGAAAATCTCACTCTGAGGTAAGCGTTTGAAAAATTGGAGACTCTAGCTGAACAATGCAGGAACCACAGAAAGAGGTCCAACAGTAGGTCTGTAAATTCTGTGAATGACTTTCTTAATGCTGATGTAAGGGAGCTCAAGGCTATGATGAAGCAACTGTTGGTGGGTAATGGAGCTTCATGTTCAAGGGCTTGTGGAATCTGTGGTGAAACGAGCCATCCTACTGATGCATGCCCTATTATGCAAGATCCAGCAGTTGATGTCAATGCTATTGGGAACTATGATCAATCAAGGCCCCAGAATGACCCATATTCAAACACATACAATCCGGGGTGGGCAAATCATCCTAACTTTAGATGGAATCAACAACCTCAACAACCTTTTCCACAACAAGGAGGTCAACCCAACTATGTTCCCAGGCCTAATTATGTGCTAAGGCCCCAAGTTCCTCATGAAAATCCCACCATTATTACTCAACTCATGAAGGAAAATCAAGAGACCAAGGCTGCAGTGAAAAATCTTGAAAATCAGTTGAGCCAGATTGCAACCAGTCTTAGTTGCTTAGAAGCCAGAGATTCGGGGAAACTTTCATCTCAGACTATTAACCCGAGAGAGAATGTGAGCACCATCACATTGAGAAGTGGGAAGGAGATGAATATCGACGTTCCAGCCAGCAAAAACCAACCACGCTTGCAGGTTGAGACCCGAGACCGCGGTATAGAAGACGAAGTTGAAGTTGAGCGTCATCCAGTACCCGCGACCGCGAAACAAAACCGCGACCGCGTTGTCCACTTGCGCCCGCGGGTCCCTTCTCCGACAGAATCTGATAATTACGTTCGGCCTTCGTTTCCTCCCATGGGTTCACAAAAGCCAGTTCCACCATTTCCCGAGGCACTCAAGGATACTAGGAAGCCAGCCAATGATAAAGAAATTTTTGAAACCTTCTCAAAGTGTGAGGTAAATGTTCCTTTACTTAAACTTGTTCAGAGTTTTCCTCGGTTTGCTAAGTTTCTTAAAGAGCTATGTACTATTAAGAGGAAACAACAAGAGAAGAGGAAGGTTAAGAAAATTGCTCTTGTTGAGAATGTAGAGAATGTCTCTTCCATGCTTCAAAGGCAATTGCCTAAGAAGTATGAAGATCCCGAGAGATTTACTATTCCCGTTAGTATTGGTGACCAAAAGTTGAGCATTCTATGCTTGACTTAGGAGCGTCTATAAATGTCATGCCACTAAGCATATATGAGCGGTTAGGTCTAGGGACATTACAGGATTCAAATATTACTATTTAGTTGGCTGATCACTCTAATGTGTGTCCGAAAGGATTTGTGGAATATGTTTTAGTGCAGGTGGACGGTTTGATTTTCCCGACGGACTTTTATGTGTTGGAAATAGGTAAAGGGAGATACGACCCAGTTTTACTGTTGGGTCGTCCGTTTATGACGACCGCGTCTGCCGTGATAGACGTTGCCAAGGGTTAGTTGTCCATGGCACATGAGGGCAGGAAGGTCCAGTTTCAGTTAGATGAGGATCCTTTTTGAGCTATAAAATGACGTCGAGCCAACGACGTTAAACAAAGGCGCTGCTCGGGAGGCAACCCGAGGTAAGTTTTTCTTAGATCAGACCCAACATGGGTCAATGTGAAACCTAAGGAGGTACCAAAGGCAACCCCACTTGTGGCCATGGTTGAGGACGAAGAAGAGATATCAACAAATGACACAACTATGGTATGCCCGAGTATGCTTGAATTGGTGCCTATGCAATTCAATGAAGATCTTCTTTCTACATTGGAGAATTCGTACCATGTCCTTTTGTTCTTTACCAACATCTCCTTGAGGACAAGTCGAATTCAAGTGGAGGAGAATGATGCAAATCAAGGGAGGATCAAAGCGAATGATTCGTTGAAAACGAATGGAGGCCAAACACCAAGACCTTTACTAAGGTCCCGAGCATTCAAGTTCAAGAAGGTTTTCATGGATTACATATTGTGCTTTGATTATGTTCATCAATGGCGTCAGAGGCCATCATGGAAGAGGATGAAGTCATGAAAGTTCGGAAAGTTAAGAAGCCCGTCAAATTAAAAAGAGTGCTCAATAAAATGGTCATAACTTGGGCTAGAAAATTGATCTCCAGTCCGTTCAAATTGCGTTGGATAGATAATTAAAAGATCTACAACTTTATAGTTTACATCGAATGCAGAATCAAACAGAAAAGAGGCGAAAAATGCAATTTACTGAGAGTTGTTCAAGTCTTACGGGAATCTTATCTTTAGTTTTAATTCTATCTTTAATTAGATTTTATATTTATGAATAATTTCGGCCATAGGAGTTTGTTAGATGGCTGAATTGTCTTGCTTTATTATAATTTATATCTTTTTGAGTTTTAGAATTAGCTTTTTAGTTTTCTTATCTAAATAAGTCAAATAATTATTTATTTGATTTATTTATGGTAAGGGGACTTAGATAGGAGTTTTAGGAATATATTAGATTATCTTGTGAGACAAGCAAAAGGTCCATTATACCCCTCTAGGGTTGGCCACCAGGTTACTTGCTCTCCAAGGAGACTCTTTTGTATTCCTTTTAAATAGCATGTTATTTCATTCAATAAAAATCAGCCTGAATTAGATAAACCCCTATTGATTTATCTAGTTTATGGGTCATTAAAGCAACTATTGTTCATGCATTCAATCTCTACGATCATCATCACCAATTCGTTTTCTTTCAATTCAGATTTGATTTGTCAATTTGATTAATTAAGTTAGTTCTAGTTTGATTGTTAAAGATCGAACCTAGTTCATTAATTGAATTTAGCGTTAGAGCCAATTCAATTGAACTATCTCTTTAATTATCTTAACCCTTCAAATCAGATTCGTTCTTCACCACTCATTAATATTTCGAGTTACTTGTTCATCAAGTTATTAACTTTGAAGGCAATTCAGGTTGGAAAGAGAATTTCTTGTCAAGATCGGGCCAAAACAAGACCGAATGGTCATCATCGAGCAATCGAGGAGATAATTCCGTATCATAGAAGGGGCCCAAATGTGTGCAAATTCCCATTCGCTCATTAAATCGTTTAGGGCATATTCAGGGAGGGTCGAGGTTTGAGGCTGAAGGGTACAAACATTTTTGTACCCGAACTTTCGCTAGGTTTTTTCCGTTTTCTCGCTTGGATTGTCTAAAAACGGGCCTAAAATAGACGTGTGCAAAGTCCCATTCGACCATTAAATCATTTAGGTCATTTTCGGGGAGGGTCTCAACTTGTGGCTGAATGGTACGAACATTTTTGTAGCCAAACTGTTGTAATTTTTTCCATTTTATTGGCTTAGATGGGCTAGTAGGGACCTAAAATGGATGTGTGCAAAGTCCAATTGGACTGTTAAACCATTTAAGGCATTTTCGGGGAGGGTCTCTGTTTGAGGCTGAAAGGTATGAACATTTTCGTACCCAAACAATTGCAAGTGTTTTTCGTTTTATTAGCTTGGATGGGCTAGGTAGGGGCCTAAAACGGACCTGTGCAAAGTCCCGTTCGAACATTAAACCGTTTAAGGCATTTTCGGGGAGGGTCTTGGTTTGAGCCTAAAAGATACGAACATTTTCGTACCCGAACTTTTGCGGATTTTTTCTCTTTTTTGGCTTGGATGTGCTTGTAGGGGCCTAAAACGGATGTGTGCAAAGTCACATTCGACCGTTAAATCGTTTAGGGTATTTTCGGGGAGGGTCATGGTTTGTGGCTGACAGTACGAACATTTTTTGTACCCGAACTTTTGTGAGTTTTTTTCACTTTTTTAGCTTGGATCGGTTAGTAGGGACCTATAACGGACGTGTGCAAAGTCTCATTCAATCGTTAAACCGTTTAGGGCAATTTCGGGGAGGGTCTCTGTTTAAGGCTGAAAGGTATGAACATTTTCGTACCCAAACTATTACATGTTTTTTTCGTTTTTTTGTTTGGATAGGCTAGTAGGGGCCTAAAACGGACATGATGAAGGATCTTGATGTTGCAAGCGGTGCAAGGCAATCCGAGGAAGACCCAAGCAATCTTGATGGAAGAACTTCTATTCTGGCTTCACAAGGGCAGATCTCCCTCGTTCGGACCCGGAATTAGGTGATTCCAAAGTCCAGAGTTAGATCTACGAGTCTTATTTAATCCCTAAAAATTGAGAACAAAATCTTTTGTGGTTCGAAAGTTATGCGTATTTTACTGAGGCATTGCAGAGTCCACCGGGATTGAATTTCGACTTGTTTTTATGGGGTTTTGATGGGGTTTATGGATCGATTTTGATGGAGGATGAGATGGAGATTTTGAGGATGAAAGGTGATGGAAAAGTGGATGGTGATGGAATATTGAGGTTTGGATATGGACAAGCAAAACTCAAGGGTATGACTCACCTTGAATCGAACTTGAACTATGAAGATCAATCGAGGATATGACTCACCGCTATCTACGTTCGGATTTGGATTTATTTGACTCACAATCCAAGGAACCAAAATCTGAATTTTGATTCAAAAACAAAGCTTAAAAAAACGTTTTCCAAAGAGGAGAGACAAAGAGTTGGAATTTGGCTTCAATCTTGTCTACTAGAAAACTAGAGCCCTAGTGGCTTATAAAGAAAGACCTAAGGGAAAAACTGACATTTGCCTTATGGAAAAGTTCAAATAATAAAATAGACAAAAAATTTCCAAATGTCATAAAACACTCTCACAATCCAAGCAATGAACCACACAAGTCGTGGCCTTCTAACCAAACACGCACGCGTCACTATTTCACGATGTGTTGGCCTTAGCATAGTCACATCAGGACGTGCGTAAAGTCTTATTCCCTCGTTAAACCGTTTAGGGCATTTTCGGGGAGGTTCACGGTTTCAGGCTGAAAGGTACCGACATTTTCATTCCCAAAATTTTGCGAGTTTTTCTGTTTTTTTGGCTTGGATGGTCTAATAGGGGCCTACAATGGACGTGTGTAAAGTCCCATTCGACCGTTAAATCGTTTAGGGCATTTTCGGGGAGGGTCTCAACTTGTGGCTGAATGGTACGAACATTTCGTAGCCGAACATTTGTGAATTTTTTCCGTTTTATTGGCTTTGATGGGGTAGTATGGGCCTAAAATGGACGTTTGCAAAGTCTCATTCGACCTTTAAACCGTTTAAGGCATTTTCGAGGAGGGTCTTTGTTCGAGGCTGAAAGGTATGAACATTTTTGTATCCAAACTATTGCAAGTGTTTTTCGTTTTTTTGCTTGGACGGGCTAGTAGGGGCCTAAAACTGACGTGTGTAAAGTCCTATTCGCTCGTTAAACCGTTTAGGGCATTTCGGGGAGGGTCGTGATTTGAGGCTGAAACGTATGGACATTTTCGTTCCCAAAATTTAGCGAGTTTTTCCATTTTTTTTGCTTGGATGGTCTAATAGGGGCCTACAACGGACGTGTGCAAAGTCCCGTTCGACCGTTAATCGTTTAGGGCTTTTTCGTGGAGAGTCTGGGCTTGTGACTGAAAGGTGCGAACATTTTCGTACCCGAACTTTTGCAATTTTTTTCTTTTTTATTGGCCTGGATGGTTTAGTAGCGGCTTAAAACGGACGTGAGTCTCATTCGATAGTTAAACCGTTTAGGTCTTTTTTGGGAGGGTCTTTGTTTGAGGCTGAAAGGAACGAACATTTGCGTACCTAAACTTTTGCGAGTTTTTTTCCCTTTTTTGTCTTTGATGGGCTAGTAGGGGCCTAAAACGAACGTGTGCAAAATCCTATTCGACCGTTATACCTTTTAGGGCCTTTTCGGGGAGGGTCTCCGTTTGAGGTTAAAAGGTAAGAACATTTTCGTACCCAAACTTCTACGGGTTTTTTTTCCCTTTTTTGCATGGATGGACTATTACGTTCTTAAAACGGACGTGTGCAAAGTCCCATTCGAACGTTACACGTTTAGGGCATTTTCAGAGAGGGTCCTGGTTTGAGGCTGAAAGGTACAATCATTTTTGTACCCGAACTTGTGCGAGTTTTTTTTGTTTTTTTGCTTGCAGGAGCTAGTACGGGCCTAAAACAGACGTGTGCAAAGTCCCATTCGCTCATTAAATCGTTTAGGACATATTCAGGGAGGGTCGCGATTAGATGTTGAAAGGTACGAACATTTTCCTACCAGAAATTTTAGTAGGTTTTTTCCATTTTTTCAATTGGATGGTCTAGTCGGGGCCTAAAATGGACGTGTGCAAAGTCCTACCCAATCTTTTGCAACTTTTTCCCTTTTTTTTGGCTTGGATCGACTATTTGGGGCCTAAAATGAACGTGTGTGAAGTCTCATTCGAACGTTACACCGTTTAGGAAATTTTCGGAGAGGGTCTTGGTTTGAGGCTTAAAGGTACGAACATTTTCGTACCTGAACTTTTGCGAGTTTTTTTCGTTTTTTTTTCTTGGATGGTCTCGTAGAGGCCTAAAACGGACATGTGCAAACTCCCATTCACTCGTTAAACCGGTTAGGGCATTTTAGGGGAGGGTCGCGGTTCAAGGCTAAAAGGTACAAACATTTTTTTATCTGAACTTTTGCTAGTTTTTTCTCTTTTTTGGGTTGGATGGTCTAGTAGGGTGACGAGCACTTTTATGTCGCGGTAAAAGCGTTGTCAAAGAAATATCCTAACTTTCGAACCTAGGTATAAGAAGCAAGGGTCGAACCCACAGGGACTCAGATTACTTGAGTTTAAATAATATTACTAAGTGAAAGGTTTTTTTTTTATGATTTCAGACTATCAATCTAAGTAAATAAAGCAAACCAAATAAAATAATTGAAGATTCAAATATAGAGAAAAGCGTCCAACTAGTTTCGTATCCAGTCCATACATGAGTTTTGATCCTTGATTATCCTTATTTCAATTTTCCTTGACCAATCTATTGTAAATTCATGGAATTCAAGCTTAAAGTGGTTATTAATATACACCGTCTTTAACAATCTTTTAACCAATTAACCTAGAAAACCTTTTATGTCAAATTGATCATGCAAATAATTTCAAAGCATTCAACAAAAACATAGTTCATGAATTCCACCGTCTATTCATGAAGTTTTGTGATTGAATTCTCGTCCTTTGATTAATCTTATTCCACCGTCTATAAGTTTAATCAAAGGATTCATCCATGAATAACCAAATTCCACCGTCTATTTAATTATTCTAGTTGTAATTCAACCTAGAAATAGAATAGGTGATCAAGCTATTATAATCCTAAGTGAATTTAATCAATCAATCATGGAGAGATTCAATCTAGTCATGACAAATAGAAATAATTCAAATCTCACAGACAATCATGCATACAATTTCAACTAACTAGTTGGACATGGGAAAATCAGCTAGAATATGACATTAAAGAAGAATTAAACTTACAAGAGTTCGATTTCTCTTCAATATTGCAAATTAGGGTTTAGTCTCCCAAAAACTCTCTCAAATTGAATAACGTAAAAGCAAAAGCAATAGAATAGCATCTCTCCAAAGAAACCCTAAAAGAGTATTTATACGATATCAAAAACATCCAAAATACTAATAAAGTCGGCCCAAAGATAACATGGAGTCGATATCAGCGTCGGATCAACACGCCGAAGCGCGGTCAAACTCCCCAGAGCGTGGTCGCGCTCCCACTATCCTTCACGCGCTTAGGCCTCAGCATTCAGGCAACACTTCAGAGGCTGTTTTGACCCCCTTCTAGTTGGAATTTGGACTCAAAGTACAAATATAAATTGTATCCCTTCGAGTTAGCTTTCCATTGATACCAAATTCAGCTTCATCCGACCACTATAGCTCCCAAACCAAGCATTGCAAGATAGAGGTGTCGAAACAACAATGCCAATGCATAGCCCGGATTTAAGCGTTCTTCTCACACAAGCTCTTGGGCATTAGCTCTTTCAATCTTCACTTGTATTACTCTAAGCTTCATCCAAATCCACCATAGTCACCTAAACTTCGTCCTGTCCACGTTTGTTTACCTAAAGATCTGCAAAACCGAACAAAACAAGCCCAATCTACCCGAAAATGATAAATCCTAAAAACTAAGCTAAAATTAAGCTAGACATATGCAAAACAAGCATAAAACATGCATATAAACTATATCTATATGCAAGCTATCATAGGGGCCTAAAACAAACGTGTGCAAAGTCCCATCCGACCGTTAAATCATTTAGGGCATTTTTGTTTAGGGTCTTGGCTTGTGGCTGAAAGGTACAAACATTTTCGTACCCGAACTTTTGCGATTTTTTCCGTTTTATAGGCTAGGATGAGCTAGTAGGGGCCTAAAATGGACATGTGCAAAGTTTCATTCGACCGTTCAACCGTTTAGGGTATTTTCGGAGAGGGTCTTTGTTTGAGGTTGAAAGGTACGAACTAGGGTTGAGCATCGGTTCAAAACCGAATCAAACTGACCATAAACGAACCGAAAACCGTTATTGGGATTTTTGTGAACCTAAAACCGAATGAAAAAAACCGATTTGGTTCGGAATCGGTTTAGCTTGAAACCGATAGAATGGAGCGTGTCGGGCGTTTGTGTGTATGCAAAACTAAGAAGTGTAGTTGGTGCTTTGAGTGTTGCATAAATGATAAATATCTTGAATTCTTAACCTTTGCAGAATGATAAAGAATCTCCAAATCATAATCCTTCAGTGATTCCAGCCATCGCCTTTGTCTCATGTTCAACTCCCTCTGAGTGAAAATGTACTTAAGACTCTTATGGTCTGTCATAACCTTACACGTAGTTCCATACAAGTAATGACGTCATATCTTCAGTGCGTGAACCATTGCTTACAACTCCAAATCATGGGTTGGATAATTCAACTCATTTGGTTTCAGCTGCCTGGAAGCATAAGCAATCACCCCGTCTTTCTGCGTTTATACACAACCTAACTCTATGTTTGAGGCATCATTGTAAATCACAAAGCGTTCGTTCCCCTAAAGAAAATCAAGTATTGGAGCCTAGGTCAACATGATTTGTGTGGTTCAATGCGAAGTGTATTGGTTAGTTAAGACAAATCCTTCAGGAGAATTGCAGTGCAGGCTTTTCCTAGATAATTAAGTCAAATGAGCATTGGAATATATCTTCATGAAGAAAGTTGCGGAGTAAGGAAATATCGTTGGTATTGATTCAGTGGTCTCAACGAGGGTTGAGAAGGCCACTTGGAAGACTAAGACGAGAATAAGATAAACTATCCAGAGTTGTAGCTGAGTTTAGTTAAGACTTGAAAGAGTAAAAGTTAGAAGTGTGTGAGAGCCTTGTGGATGGTAACAAACTTTGTGCTTTGCTTGACTTGACTCCAAATCTGAAAGAATTAGTATAATCTAAATAAATCATTTATTAATTAAAACTCACCAAACCATACTTGTACCTCGAGATTAAAACCCGATAGAGGAGATCTTGTACCAAAACAACATAACAAGATCAAACCCACCAAAAATAACTTCTCCTTCTTCTTTTCTCTCTTCTCCCTTTTTCTCTAACTCTCTCTGGGTTTTTTTTTTCATTTGGTTCGTATAAAGCTTTGCTAGGAAGATCACAATGTATTTATATAATTTGCAAAAATATTTTACAAAATTACACTTTTTACCCAAAAATCTCCTTTACTAAAAATTTTACCCTAAAATAATTATTAATTAATTTTCAGTTAAAAACTTTTTAAAATATAATTAAGTAAAATTCAAAATAAAATATTAAATATTATTATTTAGCTGAGATTACTTATAACCAAAGCAATCCCAACACGAACATCAAGGAGCATAAAGATAGAATAAAAAATATCAAAATATTCCCGAATATTACAACATGGCCTTAGGAAAAGTTTTAACAAATATTAAAATAGACCCAAAGTTTCCAAACGTCATAAAAATACCTTACAAAACATCAAGTTAACCACACCAGTTGTGGCCTTCAATGGAGCATGAAGTATGGGGACGCACCATGGAGCATGGTGTCGGCGCGGCCGAGCCAAGTTGCATCAATAATCAACAAGCACCTAAGGGGGTGTGGCTCAGCGCATGGATAATTGGTACGGCACTCCAAGGCTTACATAAGGTGTTTGGCTCAACAATGAATGGTTTAAAGGGGCATTCCGGGCATTGTGGATCATATGGAAAGAACGCCTAGGGCATTGAAGATGCATCGAGAGGTCATCAACAATGACACTTGGAGCAACGTCGATTGCGCGTTGGACTTCATGGGACATAATCACATCACCATACTTTCTTCAATGAATTTAATATCCTTCTAATTTTTCCCATTGCCTCATCCTTATCTAAAGGAGGTCATCAACAATTATTGGTCGGTTTGGCACTTGGTCTTTTATTTAACAGAGAAGTTAACAGATTTATATTATGAGTGGTTCCTTGCAAACGTTTGAAGTTTACGAATAGTTTAATGCAAAGATATATTGGTCTATAAGGTACTTAGGTCATTAAAATGGGGGATTCGAACTCGCGGCCTAAAAGTCATAACTTTTATAGCAGTTTGTGCTTTATGATCTCAGGAATGTACTTTTTGATATAAAAATCACCTCAGGAGTTTTCATATTATGAAACACATATCCAAAAGTACAAAAATGTTATAAAACTTGTTATTATATTATATATGAAACGTTATGAATATCTCCACCGTGGATAATCTAAGATCCCCATAGTCAATTCGTTGGTAACTTGTCACGTTACCAAAATAAATAAATAAAATCAAGCGTGTAAGATCATTGGTTAGAATGAAAGTTTCGTAAGCTCACAAAGTTCATATCATTGGTACTTTTTTTTTGAAATACAATTCTTGAAAAAACACTAGGCTCTCTAATAAGGGTAGGTTCAAGCTAAATCATCAAAGTGGGTGATTTTCAAGAATTTTTTAACATCACATTATAAGTCTTCCGTTGAATTGTTGATCATCATTAAGTAATTATCCCATTGGGATGGCTTTTGACTGGTAGTTGTGATGGAGTATAGAAGTTGTGGGTCAGTGTTCCTAGCTTCTATGAAGTCTGTTGCTCTATTATTTTCCCTGAAATAATGAAATATTGTGACCTCCTCAAAGGTCATTATGAGTGCCAAAATATCGTCAACAATTGTCTGAATCTCCCAAGGGTAATTCCAAGTACCCTTAATACTATTGATAACACACAATTATCTCCCTCTATAATTGATTTTGGAACTTTAAGGGATACAACTTTTTGTACACTCTTTAGCGCCGCTAAAGCTTCAACTTGGAGAATAGATGTAGTGGCAATTCTCCTTCTATCCAAGGCATAAATTCTTGAGTTTGTATCTCTCAAAATATATCCTATGAGTCGATGAATCAGATTTTTTTTACCCATAAATATTTAATTTTATCTAGCATTGGGTTGGTTTTCTCCATATCGTGGTTTATTTCTCCTATCACTAGTTTGAGATGCCATTTGTCATTGTGTGACCGAAAGAGTGTTGTATCTCAAGGTTTGCCTTCTTTGATCGGTCTATCTGAGCTGAGTATCAGGTTATTTCTATCAATGTTATCAGAATCCCGATCCGGTTATACGATTCTAGCGATCCTACGATCCATAACACGCGAAACGATCCACGATCCCAAGTAGGATCTTATTGGAGTAGGATCTTAAATGGTTTAGAATACAATCTCGATCCGATCCCGATTTTACATACGATTTTAACGATCCTATATACGATTCTAACGATCCTACAAACGATTCTAACGATGTTATAAAATGATAATTTTAACTATATATTATTAATAATTTCACGATTAACGTATCATTTCCATTAAAATAGGTGACTAGTCCATCCTATACCATTTTTAATAATCAAATTAATAATGTTTATCATTTTCTTACATCATATATAACAAAATATACAATCTATTAGGTTATTCTTGCATACTTTAGTTATAATGTAGGATCTTACAATTCAGCGATCCGATTCTACGATCCGATCCAAAAGACCCTCAACGATCCAACCTAGAATCCCGATTCTGATAACCTTGATTTCTATGACTCTTTATTTGCATGTATCACCATTGTTAGGCTTTGGTAAAAGTTGCCATGGTGTACTCAAGATAATTTCGGTTAATTTTGCCTTCCAAGTAAGAAATCATCTTACGTGTGAATTCACAATAAAAAAAATTAGATGATTAGTAATTGCATTTTGATGTTGGCAGAGGACACAATCATTTGGTACTCTTCAAAAATGTCTATTTAATCTTTCAGTTATTGGGAGGGTTTAGAACAGACTTTCTAAATAAAGTTTGAATTTTAGGGGGGACCTCATCTTCCAGATACATGTCCTCTTAGTCTATTACTAGTATATCCCAAATTCTTTTATTTGGTGTAAAGTGTCCAACTTTTAAATTTACTTTTGAGTGGTATTGTACTAGATTAGTTTCTCCAACCTAGACATTCGTCCAAAAGTATAAATTCCTACTATTTCCAAGCTTCCATTTCATGCCTCTTACAAATGTATCTCGTCTTTTGAGAACCCTTCCAAACTGCAATTGTTTACTAGAATAGAGAATGAGAAAAGCTCAACCGGTTCATTGTTTACTACAATAGAGAACGTTACCTCATGACCGAGTTGATCTATTTGGTAGCGAAGCCGGATTTAGCACATAAAATTTATGTCTAACTTGTTATAAGCTTTCTTCGTATCTAGTTTTAATACTATCCAACCTTTTTCTCGGTTTTCTCTTTATGGAATGAGCGAAAAAATTCATGGTAATGAGAAAATTGTCTTGTATAAGCCTTTCTATAAACTTCCCTTGGAAAGGGCTAATGATTTTGGGGAGAACATGATACGGTGTGATTCGTAGAGTAGGCCAGATCTTGACAATCAACAACTCACAAACAAGAAATAATGAAGTATGGTCAGAAAACAAAATCAACAAGGACACGAAATGTAGAACAATCAAAACAAGACTCGAAAATGAAGACTCAATACTAGAAAAAGACAACCTTATGAAACAACAAATAGACCCTCGTTGCTTTGAAAACGAGAACCTAGATGAATGATCAAAAGACCAACCTTATACAATCTCACACAACAAGGATGGATCCTTGAGGCACGAGAAGGATGCTTGTGCTCGACTAGAAACACCAATCCCCAAACGAGATTGATCAATGCAAGGCAAACCAAGCTGAGATTGAACACCGGGATTGAAAGTTAACGCAAAGCTCTCGATTTTCTCTCTATTGGAGACAAAACACAATATTTGATAATAACTTGTCTAAGTCTAAAAGAAACTACTAACAACCTATTTATAGTTCCTAGGAAATTAGAAGAAAAATGCTGAAAATAACAAATAAAACAAATGTCTTAAAAACACCAAAATAAACAAAGAATAGGCGGCACCGGCGCACCTTCGTTAACGGACTGATGGGGTCGTTAACGAGGTCGTTGGGGGTCGTTAATGAGGCTGCTAGCCTCGGTGCCGATGCTGCTGGCTTCAGTAACGATGTTGTTGGCTACGTTACGAGGGCACACTCGTGGATTAGATCATGATCTTGTCCCTTGGTGTGTTCTCCTTAATCTCCCTTGAATTCTTGAGCAAAATGTAACTCACGAACCCATGCATCTCTCTTTGCATCTTCTTGGCTCTAGCTCGGGTAAGTGGTCCATCATAGAATGTTGGTGCGCTTGGAGGTGGCTGCCTAGATGGTCCCTCATCAACCTCCCCTTCTTGGAAAGGATTCGACCCCAAATCCAAGTCCTCATCAATAGCAAGGTAGGGCACGAGATCAACTACATTAAATGTGGCGCTTACTCCATATTCCCCAGGAAGCTCGAACTTGTATGCATTGTCCCCAATCTTTTGAACCACCTTGAATGGTCTGTCTCCACGTGGGGACAACTTGTTCTTCCTTAACTCCATGAACCTCTTTTTCCTTATATGCACCCACACGAGGTCTCCTGGTTGGAAAGTCACACGGCGCCTTCCTTTTTTGGCTCGGTTTGCATTGTACTCAACCTTTTGCTCCAACTTGACTCTAGTACGTTCATGCAACTCCTTGATAAATTCCACGTGCTTTCCTGCATCAAAACTTTCTTTTTCCCTCATAGGATATGGGGTAAGATCTAAGGAGGTGAGTGGGTTAGTACCATAAACACATTCAAATGGAGTTAGCTTAGTAGATGAGTGCATGGTACGATTATAAGCAAATTCCACGTGTGGTAAGGCTTCTTCCCACACCTTCAAATTCTTCCTAATTATAGCTCTAAGTATGGTGGTTAGGGTTCTATTAGTGAGTTCAGTTTGGCCATCAATTTGCAGGTGACTAGACGTAGAAAAGAACAACCTAGTTCCTAGCTTATTCCATAGAGTCGTCCAAAAATAGCTTAGAAACTTAACATCCCTATCACTAACAATGGTTTTCGGCACACCATGCAATCTAACTACCTCTCTAAAGAACAGATTTGCAACATTAGAGGCATCATCAGTTTTATTACATGCAATGAAATGAGCCATTTTAGAGAAACAATCTACAACCAAAAAGATCGAATCCCTCTTTTTTTTAGTCTTAGGTAACCCAACAATAAAGTCCATAGATATATCTTCCCAAGGGGTTGTGGGCGTAGGTAAAGGGGAATATAATCCGTGAGGCATCAATTTTGATTTGTCCTTTAAACAGTCAACACATCTCTTAAGAACATGTTCTACATCTCTAAGCATATGAGGCCAATAAAAGTGTGATCTAAGCATGTGATAAGTCTTATCCCTCCCAAAATGTTCCATTAGGCCGCCTTTGTGGGCTTCCTCAACAAGCAATAAACGCAAAGAACATCTTGGAATGCACACTTTATCAATTTTAAACAAGAATCCCTCAAAGATGTAATATTTATCATTTGTTCCTTTTTCTTTACAAGATTTTAAACAATCACCAAAATCAATGTCATCTTCATACAATTCTCAAATGTAAGTCAAACCTAACACTCTAGAATCTAACGTAGTTAACAAAGTATGACGCCTAGATAATCCATCGGCAACTACATTATCTTTGCCTTTTTTTATACTTAATCACATAGGGAAAGGTTTCAATGAATTCCATCCTTCTACCATGTCTCCTACCCAATTTGTCTTGACTTTTAAAGTATTTCAAAGATTCATGATCAGTTTTCAAAACAAATTCTCTAGGCCATAGGTAGTGTTGCCATGTTTTCAATACTCTATACAAAGCATACAACTCTTTATCATATGTAGAGTAATTTAAACATGCACCTTTCAATTTTTCAGAGAAGAAGGCAATAGGCTTACCTTCTTGCATGAATACGCCACCAATTCCTATGCCACTTGCATCGCATTCAAACTCAAAAGGGAGTGTGAAATCCGACAAGGATAGCAATGTGCTTGCGTCAATTTGAGCTTAAGAGTGTTGAACGCCCTTTCTTGCACCTTGTCCCATTTGAACTCGCTCCTCTTCTTGGTAATCTCGGTCAAAGGGGCAACAATGGTGTTGAAAGCCTTGACAAAGCGTCGATACAAGCTGGCTAGTCCATGGAAGCTACGCACTTGTCCTATGGAAGTGGGCGTCAGCCATTCTTGAATCGCCTTTGTCTTGCCTTCTTCCACTTGTATTCCTTGTGAGCTCACTACAAAACAAAGGAAAGTAACCGAATCAGTACAAAGCTCACATTTCTTTAGATTGGCAAACAAGCGCTCTACTCGAAGGGTACAAAGAACTTCCCTTAAGTTCACCTCATGATCTTCTAGGGACCTGTTGTATATAAGTATGTCATCAAAATAAACAACAACAAACTTCCCTATATAATGTCTCAAAACGTGGTTCATCAAACACATGAAAGTACTTGGTGCGTTTGTGAGCCCAAATGGCATGACAAGCCATTTTGGTCTTGAAGGCTGTCTTCCATTCATCTACTTCCTTCATCCTTATTTGATGGTAGCCACTTTTCAAATCTATCTTAGAAAAGATGGTGGCTCCATGTAATTCATCTAGCATATCATCTGTATGAGGGATGGGGTGCCTATACTTGGATCGTGATATTGTTAATAGCCCTACAATCGACACACATTCGCCATGTGTTATCTTTCTTAGGTACTAACAACATCGGGACAACACAAGGACTTAAGCTTTCTCTTATGTATCCCTTGTCCAATAACTCTTGGACTTGGGATTGGACCTCGTGGGTCTCTTTGGGGTTCATACGGTACGCCGACCTATTAGGCGATGCAGACCCAAGAATGAAATCAATTTGATGCTCAAATTCTCTAATTGGGGGTAGGCCATGTGGTATGTCATCGGGGAATACATCCTTGTACTCCTCAATTAATCCCAAAATGTGTGGGGGTAAAGAAGCCTTAAGCTCCTCACTCAACAAGCTAAGCTCCTTACACAAGAGCATGA
Source organism: Fallopia convolvulus (assembly GCA_964016875.1). NCBI lineage: Eukaryota > Viridiplantae > Streptophyta > Magnoliopsida > Caryophyllales > Polygonaceae > Fallopia > Fallopia convolvulus. The sequence goes on along the minus strand of OZ024735.1, from coordinate 14,191,231 downwards.
GTGTGGTTTCCCCATCAAGATACTCATCCTCTAGCTCCCTCTTGGAAGCTAATAGGACGTTGGAGGGCGGAGGGGTTGGAAATTGGCTCTATTTGCCTTGAGCCTTTCCCTTTTTCTCTTTAACCTCCTTGGGTTCACTTACCTTGTCACTTACCTTTTTCTTCTCAAATTCGTCCGCCGCTTACGTAGGTGTGATTGGCTTGAGGACGATATTTTGACCCTTGAAGACAAAAGAGTGTCCGTTGGTGAAACCATCATGAGTGACCTTCCTATCAAACTTACATGGACATCCTAAAAGAATATGACAAGCCTGCATGGGAACTACATCACACAAAACATGATCTTCATAATGCCCAAGTTTAATAGTAACATGTGTTTGCTTGTTTACCCTTAATTCTCCACTATCATTCATCCAATGCAGTTTCTAAGGCCTAGGGTGATGAGAAATGGGAAGTTGCAATTTTTGAACCATTTCCATGCTAGCTATGTTGTAACAACTTCCACTATCAATTATCATATTATACACCTTGCCTTGTATTAAACAACGAGTATGAAACAAATTTTCTTTTTGGTTATCATTACAAGGAGCAGGTTTAGCATGCAATGTTCTTCTAGCATTCAATTTCATCATCGTTGTTATCCTCCTAATCAAGTAAATTCACGTCATCATCACAACAATCATCTTGGTTATCACCTTCATGTTCAGATTCATATTGTCCTAGGTGATTAATCAAGAGGGTTTTTGTATTAGGGCAATATTTCATCATGTGTCCTCTACCTTGGCATTTAAAGCAAACAACATCTCTAGCCCTAGTAGAAGGATTAGTGTTACTCCCCTTAGGAGCTGTGGAAGCTCCATTAGATGTCCCTTTGTTGGTTGATGGTGAATGGTGCATGGGAGCCTTGCCTCGGCCAACTTGGTCTCCATAGGCACCGGTTGTTCTCCTTTTCTCCTTTTAATGCGTGGCCTCCCTCTCATAAAATGGTGGTTGCCCGCGGCTGGAATTCTTCCAAGAGTTGGGTTGGTGACCCATACTGCTCCCTCCTTGGCTCCTTGTCTTGATTTTCCTTTCTACTTTCATAGCTAAATGCAATGATCAGTCATAGCAGCATAAGGATAGAAATCAACCTCTTGAGCTAAAGAAGGGTGCAAAATCCTTAGAAACCTTTCCATTGTGGATTCTTCATCCTCAACCATGTTGGCTCTCCTCGGCACTCATGGAACCTTGTCTAAGATTTTCCAATCTTTGCCTCAGCTCACGTGTGTAATGTTGGGGAATGAAACGACCCCTCGTGAGCGCCTTCATTTGCTCCCAAGTAGCTATATGTGCATGCAAAGCTCGTCTCCTTTCTTTCACCAATTTATCCCACCAGATTAGTGCATAGCCGGTAAATTCAAGGGTGGCGAGTTGTACCTTTTTAGATTCGGAAAAGTTATGGCAATTCCAAATTTGTTCAATTTTGGTTTCCCATTCCATGTACACATCTGGGTCATATTTGCACTCAAACGATGGGATCTTCACCTTAATCTTGCTAATGCCATCTTCTTGTTCTCTTGGCCTCCTTGGCTGATGATCACGGATGGACAATCTTTCCCACGCTTTATCTCTGAGCTCCTCCTCATAGGCTCCATAATAGTCTCGGTGTTGATTCCTCCCTTGTTCCTGCACACCATGAAAAACATTATTCCTTTCTCGCCTTTCACATGGAGAGGGGAGCTCATCTAATGGAATATTTTGGGCAAAGACACCAGCGTTTAAAGGAGGTCCTTCCCTATTCGGATTTTGCAATCCAGGCG